>CM055117.1:324025403-325254570 GCA_029206835.1 Rana muscosa
AGTAACGGTAGGTACAGTTTACCTTTTAAATATTTGTATAGTAATTTTGTGATGGAAGAAATGTATAGGCAACCATTACTATCTGAGTTTTAAAAGGTGAAAGTCTGGGACTGTCATGCTGATCTTGGCTCTTTACTGAGCCACTTACTTGGAACAAGTCTGCATTCCCACCCTCCATGCTTGATCCATACTTACGATTTACTGGCCCTTTGCAGCAGAAATCTATGCCCTCCTAACACTCACCAAGGCGAGAGAAGTTGGGTTATGGTGGTGGGGATGGAAAAAATCAGAGCCAGCTTGAGAAATCGAACCAACAAAGGTGTGAATCACCACTGTAAAACGTGGTGTGTAAATCTTCAAAAAAAAATTCAATAGCATCAGATGTTTTAATGTATGTAATGCCACATTTGAACAGTAAACATAATGTTGTCCTTATATGAAACAACTAACCTTTGTATCTGTTATATTTATTCCAATGCATTGTGTAACATTATATTAGAATAATTACAGTAATATCTGATTCCTGAGTAAAACTGGCCATATGCTAGTAGATTTACAAACAAACTTTTCTGACTCCAATTGTTGTAATAGTCAATCCCTTACTGAGACCTCTATGCCTGGCCTGTATATTTCAGAGACACTCACCGTGGACAGTCTTCATCAGTTAGCTGAACTCACCAAACACTTGAAATTCACAAATGTCTTTATTGCATGCTGGTTGCTTTGGCAATACAATAGGGTGCAGTAGACTTGATATGGAAGTGTTTTAGTTAGTCAAAAAGGAATATTGGCTTTTCCTAGCCCCAATGTATGTCTTGTAAGGGAGAAAGGATAAAACTCGCACACCAGAAAGAAAGCCACCTCACGAGGGCAAGGAAATAAAGAAAGTAACATGCAATACAAAAAAAGTCATAAAGGTGGCAACATAATAATAATTAAAAAAAAAACAATTGGTCACAAAACAACACAAGCTGTATACACATTTGCTGTTGGAAAAAAAGCCAAGGATAAATCCAAAGAAAACACCAAGCTCTCTTACCGATCAGCCCACGGACAACCAAATTGACCTGGCTAACAGTATGGGTTAAAAACAGGGGTTTAGTCTGCACCCACCTATAACTGGCTATTGCAGTAAGCAGCATTGGAAGGCAACATATGTTAGAAAAAAAAGCCAAGGGTAAATCCAAGGAAAATTCCAAGTTTACTTACCGACCAGCCCGCAGACAACCAAATTGACCTGTCTAACCATATGCGTTAACAAAAACTGGTTTAGGCTAGCTGCTAGGACTTACAGATACCAGGGTGCCTTGGCGGGGCTTGTAGCTTACAAATGTGTGCAGACTAAACCCCTGTTTTTATTGCATACTGTTAGATCAATTTGGTTGTCCATGGGCTGGTCGGTAAGTGAGCTTGGAGTTTTCCTTGGCTTTTTTTCTAACATATGTTGCCTTCCAATGCTGCTTGCTGCAATGGCCAGTTATTGGTGGGGCAGTGGCTTCCTTTTTTGTATACACATTTGCTTTTGATGTCTTGAAAATCTGAAAGTCAAAATGAGAAAAAAAATCGTATACAGCAACAACATGAACGATTATATATTATACTATTTTATATTGGCTGAAAATCCTTAACATTTTCAGTTCCCAAAAGGCAAAAGCAGTACAAGTTCTGTGATGGGTCTCTGATAAGTCTTTACAGTACTTTGGCCAAAGGCACCCTGCCTTGAAAGACAATCATGGCTCGGGAGATTAAGTACACGCCCCACACTATATAAGCCAGCCTGCACGTCTGCCTTCTGTAGTGTGTTGCGGCGTTGAGAGAGAGACTGCGTCATTTCATTTATATTGCGCAGTCAGGCGATTCAGTTGGCTCAAGTATATTTAGTATATATATGCATTCCAGGCTGTGTGTGTGTGTGTGTGTGTGTGTGTGTATGTATGTATGTATATGTATATATATATATATTGTATACAGTTTTTAGCTAGATCTCACTGCAGAGCGTTCCTGTTCTCTTCCTAATATACTACAGGCAGGCAGTTGATTCAGTTAGCTGCAGTATATTCCGGTCTGTATCCTGTGCACAGTGTGCAGCTAGATCTCACTGCAGACCGTTCCTGTTCTCTTCCTAATATACTACAGGCAGGCAGTTGATTCAGTTGGATGCAGTATATTCAGAATATATATATATATTACATCCCAGCTTTGTGCAGCTACATCTCACTGCAGGCCATTCCTGGTGTACCTATTCAAATTACAAATACATCAAATACAGTATGTCTGGAAGGCCAACATGGAGAGGTAGACACTCACAGGCCACTAAAAGAGGGCAAGCAGGCTCTGTGTCTAGAGCAAAACAGTGCTGGTCATGGACACGGTACATCCTCAACACGTGGCCGTGGGGCACGCTTGTCCTTTTTTCCGGCAGCTGGCTGTGTTGAGCCACAACATGCAGAAGAGTTGGTAGAATGAATGACCAAGCCGTCCTTATCCTCCTCATCCTCTGTCACCCAGGCTCAGAGTACCTTGGCTGCCAATGCAGGTCCCAAAGTGGCCTATTCCATCGGCTCCAGGTCATCAGTTACTCCTTCCCTAGCCCCGCCATCATGCACGGAGGAGTCCCCCCAATTGTTTCGACCACAGTGTTGGGTATATGCTGCAGGAGGATGCGCAGGGTTTTGAAGACTCCAATGATGGTACCCAGCTTGAGGAAGGCAGTAACGTGAGCCCAGAGAGAGGGGGTGCCCAAGAAGGACAACAAACTGGTAGTCATGTTCCCCCAGCTGCAGCATACTGCCAGGTTTTCTGCAGTGATGAGGGAGGGGATGATGAGGTCACTGACTCTACATGGGTGCCTGATAGGAGAGAGGAGGAGGAGGCACATCTCCAATGAGGCAGCATGCCCTCCAGGGGCCAGCTTAAGGGCAGCCAACCGACTGCATCACACCGCAGAGCTCCGCATGTGCAGGGCGCTGCTGACTCTGCAAGTTTTTCCAAAAGTTCTTTGGTGTGGGCCTTTTTTGACACATGTGCAGCAGATCGCACCATTGCTATTTGCAACATATGTCTGAACTGTATCAAGCGTGGCCAAAAAAGCAGCTGCTTGGGCACCACATGCTTGACCAAACATATGTCGACCTGCCATGCAGTCCGTTGGCAAGCGTACTTAAAAGACCCACATCAAAGAA
Organism: Rana muscosa; assembly: GCA_029206835.1. Lineage (NCBI taxonomy): Eukaryota > Metazoa > Chordata > Amphibia > Anura > Ranidae > Rana > Rana muscosa. Next base: position 324,028,586 of record CM055117.1, read on the forward strand.
CAAGGCGGACCTCTCCTTGCTCTTAATCAGCTGGGATCTCCAACCCCACTATACCTTCAGTCCTCTCAGAAACCTGCACTGAGAGGAATGAAGGTGTAGAATTAGGTGTGCCACTGTCAAATACTTGTGGGCAATCTGCTATCGCAACACCAACGTCCAATTGTAGCAGGCAAATTTCCCTACCCCAGTTACTAAACCGGAATTTTTTTTTGCTCCCAGCCATCCACATGCCCAGTGTTTGATTGCTAGCTTGGCTAAATTGCTAGCACTCCAAATGCTGCCTTTTCAGCTGGTAGACTCTGCCCCCTTTCGTGAATTTGTGGAATGTGCGGTACCTCAGTGGCAGGTTCCCAATTTTTTTCACGGAAGGCGATTCTGGCTCTCTACCGGCATGTGGAAGGCAATGTCTTGGCCTCTCTGGACAGGGCGGTCAGCAGTAAGGTGCATATTACCGCTGACTCATGGTCCAGTAGGCCTGGACAGGGATGTTGCCCATCTTTCACGGCACACTGGGTGACTCTGCTGGCAGCTGGGAAGGATGCAGGACAGGGTGCAGTATTGTTGGAGCTTGTTCCGCCACCACGCCTCCAAAATGCTACTAGTGGTGATTCTGACACACCTCTCCTCCACCCCCTTCTCCTCTTCTTCCTCCATGGCCTCATCCTCTAGATTTGTCCTCGGAAACAGCAGTGCTTCGTAGGCGTTCAAGGGGCTACGCAAGCACTCAGGCAAAAATATACCATGCGGTGCTTGAGCTGGTGTGCTTAGGGGACTGGAGCCACACTGGGGCAGAGATTCTGTCAGCTCTGCAGGCGCAGGCTCAGAGGTGGTTGATGCTACGCCAGCTTCAGCCAGGAATGGTGGTTTGCGACTGGCACCAACCTCCTCTCCGCCCTCCGACAGGGACACCTGACCCATGTGCCCTGTTTGGCTCACATCCTTAATTTGGTGGTGCACCGGTTCTTGTGCCGGTACCCGGACTTACAGGATCTCCTGAGGCAGGCCAGGAAAGTCTGGGTGCATTTCCGCCGGTCATATAATGCCAGTGCTCGGCTGGCTGACTTCCAAAAGGAATACAACCTGCCCAAGAACCGCCTAATCTGTGACATGCCCACCAAATGGAACTCAACATTGGCCATGCTGCAGCGGCTGCACACGCAGCAGAGGGCCATCAATGAGTACCTGTGCGACTATGGCACCAGGACAGGGTCAGGGGAGCTTGGCTTTTTTTCGCCACGCCAGTGGCTCATGATCAAGAATGCATGCACTGTCATGTCACCATTTGAGGAGGCCATGAGGATGGTGACAGTGCATGCATCAGTGATACTGTCCACCTTGTGTACCTGTTGGAGCACACGCTGCGTGAAATAATGAACAGGGCACTTGAGGCAGAACAGAGGGAGGAAGAGGACTATTTTTACCTCTCCAGGCCCCCTTTATCCAGACAGTGTTCCTGCGGGCCCGCCGATCACACAGGAAGAGGAGGAGGAGGAGGATTGTGTCAGCATGGAGGTGGAGCCTAGCGCTCAGCATCAGCAGCAGTCTTCAAGGGATCATTTACAGTCCCCAGAAACCCATGGACTTGTACGTGGCTGGGAGGAGGTGGCTGCGGATCATGTCGTCCTTAGTGACCCAGAGGACTCCGGACCAAATGCCTCAGCAAACCTACGCTGCATGGCCTCCCTGATCCTGCAAAGCCTGCGAAAGGATCCTCGTATTCGTGGTATCAAGGAGGAGGGATCATTACTGGCTTGCAACCCTTCTTGATCCACGTTACAAGGGTAAGGTTGCGGACCTTATCCAGCCATCGCAGAGGGAGCAGAGGATGAAACATCTTCGGGAGGCCTTGCAGAAAGGTTTGTGAAATGCGTTTCCAGAGCCTGGGAGGTTAAAAATTCCTGGTCCTGGACAATGTGTTGCTGAGGCTTCGGTCAGTCACAGAAGGAGCGGTGGAGAAGGTGGCCGTCTGACCGATGCGTTCAATTTTTTAGTCTGCAGCACCAAGGTCTGATCGGTTCCAGCAACCATCGCCAGCATCTGATTTACATGGTGCAGGAATACCAAGGGGGTTACTGGGTCTTGAGGATGGGTCACTGGCCAGAGCTTGCACAGTATGCAATTGAGCTACTGGCCTGTGCTGCATCCAGCGTTCTTTCGGAACGCACATTCAGTGCTGCTGGAGGCTTTGTAACCGATCACAGGGTGTGCCTGTCCACCGACTCGCTCGATCGGCTGACCTTCATAAAAATTAATCAGTCTTGGATCACCACCAGCTACCAAGTACCTGATGCTGATCCCTTCAAGACTGCCTATGCTGATGCTGAGTGATTATCCTGTTATGCTGAGTGACTATCCTCTACCTCCTCAATGTTCATGTATCATGTACCTGGTGTGAATGGATCGGGCAAGCACCAGTGGCGTAGTAGTAGTAGTAGACCGACTGAATCACACCGCAGAGCTCCGCCTGTGCAGGGCGCTGCCTCTGCCCGTTATTCAAAAAGTTCTTTGGTGTGGGCCTTTTTTGAGTCGAGTGCATCAGATCGCACAGCTGCTGTTTGCAACATATGTCTCAAGCGTATATCGCGTGGCCAAAACATCAGCCGCTTGGGCACCACATGCTTGATCAGACATATGTTGACCTGCCATGCAGCTCGTTGGCAAGCCTACCTTAAAGACCCACACCAAAGAACAAAGCGGACCTCTCCTTGCACCGCATCAGCTGGGATCTCCAACCCCACTATACCTTCAGTCCTCTCTGAAACCTGCACTGAGAGGAATGAAGGTGTAGAATTAGGTGTGTCACAGCCAAGTACTTGCGGGCACTCTGCTAGCAGTACACCGACGTCCGATTCTAGCAGGCAAATTTCCCTGCCCCAGCTGCTGGACAGTCGAAAGAAGTTCACTCCCAGCCATCCACATGCCCAGCGGTTGAATGCTCGCTTGGCTAAATTGCTAGCGCTTTAACTGCTGCCTTTTCAGTTGGTAGACTCGGCTCCCTTCCGTGAGTTTGTGCAATGTGCGGTTCCTCAGTGGCAGGTTGACAAACGCCACTTTTTCTCACGGAAGGCGATTCCGGCTCTCTTTCGGCATGTGGAAGGCAATGTCTTGGCCTCGCTGGAGAGGGCGGTCAGCGGTAAGGTGCATATTACTGCTGACTCATGGTCCAGCAGGCATGGACAGGGACGTTGCCTTTCTTTCACGGCCCATTGGGTCACTCTTTTGGCAGCTGGGAAGGATGCAGGACAAGGTGCAGTAGTGTTGGAGGTTGTTCCGCCGCCACGCCTCCAAAATGCTACTACTGGTTGTCACACGCCTCTCTCCTCCACCCCCTCCTCTTCTTCTTCCTCCATGGCCTCTTCCTGTGCTTTGTCCTCGGAACCAGCGGCGCTCCGTAGGCGTTCAAGGGGCTACGCAAGTACGCAGGCAAAAAGATGCCATGCCGTGCTTGCGCTGGTGTGTTTGGGGGACAGGAGCCACACTGGGGCAGAGGTTCTGTCTGCTCTGCAGGGGCAGGCCGAGAGGTGGTTGACGCCACGCCAGCTTAAGCCAGGAATGGTGGTTTGCGACAATGGCACCAACCTCCTCTCCGCCCTCCGACAGGGACAACTGACCCATGTGCCCTGTGTGGCTCATGTCCTTAACCTGGTGGTGCAGCGGTTCTTGGGCAGGTACCCGGGCTTACAGGATGTCCCGAGGCAGGCCAGGAAAGTCTGTGTGCATTTCCGCAGATCTTATAATGCCAGTGCTCGCCTGGCTGAGCTGCAAAAGGAGTTGAACCTGTCCAAGAACCGCCTTATAGGTGACATGCCCACCAGGTGGAACTCAATGTTGGCCATGCTGCAGCGGCTGCACACGCAGCAGAGGGCCATCAATGAGTACCTGTGCGACTACGGCACCAGGACAGGGTCAGGGGAGCTCGGTTTTTTTTTTACCACGCCAGTGGGGCATGATCAGGGATGCATGCACTGTCCTGGCACCATTTGAGGAGGCCACGAGGATGGTGAGCAGTGACAGTGCATGCATCAGTGACACTGTACCTCTTGTCCACCTGTTGCAACATACGCTGCGTGGAATAATGGACAGGGCACTTGAGGCAGAACAGAGGCAGGAAGAGGAGGACTTCCTTGCCTCTCAAGGCCCCCTTTATCCAGACAGTGTTCCTTCTGTCCCACCCATCGCACAGGAAGAGGAGGATTGTGTCAGCATGGAGGTGGAGCCTGGCACTCGGCAGCATCAACAGCAGCAGTCTTTTTGGGATGATTTACAGTCCCAAGAAACCCGTGGACTTGTACGTGGCTGGGAGGAGGTGGCTGCGGATCATGTCGTCCTTAGTGACCCAGAGGACTCCGGACCGAATGCCTCGGCTAACCTACGCTGCATGGCCTCCCTGATCCTGCAAAGTCTGCGGAAGGATCCTTGTATTCTTCGGATCAAGGAGAGGGACCATTACTGGCTGGCCACTCTCCTTGATCCACGGTACAAGGCTAAGGTTGTGGACCTTATCTTACCGTCGCAGAGGGCGCAGAGGATGAGACAACTCCGGGAGGCCTTGCAGAAAGGTCTGTGCAACGCGTTCCCAAAGACTGGGAGGTTACAAACTCCTGGTCTGGGACAACGAGTTGCTGAGGCTTCGGTCAGTCAAAGGAGTGGTGGGGAAGGTGGCCGTCTGACCGATGCATTCAGACAATTCTTTAGTCCGCAGCCCCAAGGTATGATCGGTTCCAGCAACCATCGCCAGCGTCTGATATACATGGTGCAGGAATACCTAGGGGCAAGGTCAGATTTGGACACCTTTCCCACCGAAAATTCTCTGGCTTACTGGGTCTTGAGGATGGATCACTGGCCAGAGCTTGCACAGTATGCAATTGAGCTTCTGGCCTGTCCTGCATCCAGCGTTCTTTCGGAACGCACATTCAGTGCTGCTGGAGGATTTGTCACGGATCACACGGTGCGCCTGTCCACCGATTCGGTTGATCGACTGACCTTTCTAAAGATGAACCAGTCTTGGATCACCACCAGCTACCAAGCACCTGAAGCTGATATAACAGAATAATTTATTTTCAAATGTCACATCCCTTCAAGACTGATGCTGATGCTGACTGAGTGACTGTCCTGTTATGTTGACTGACTATCCTCCTCCTCCTCAATGATCCGATTCATGATGATATCTTGGAAAAACATTTTTGTTTCTGGGTGCCGCCACCAGTGGCTAAGGCCAAATTTTTCAGCCCCTGTTTAACAGGGGCATGTAATTACAATTTTTGATGGAATGCTTTGCAGCAGGGCTCATTCCTGCACTCCAACTGGAGTATCTGGGAGAGGTTGCAGTGTCGTGGAAGGCAGTGCCTAAGGCCCAATTTTTCTGCCCCTGTTTAACAGGGGCGTGTAATTACAATTTTTGATGCAATACTTTGCAACAGGGCTCATTACTGTGCTCCAAGTACAGTATCTGTGAGGGGTTGCAGTGTTGTGGCACCAGTGGCTAAGGCCCAATTTTTCAGCCCCTGTTCAACAGGGGCATGCAATTACAATTCTTGATCTAATAATTCACAGCAGGGCCCATTCATGCACCCACTAAGAGTAACTGTGAGGGTTTACAGTGTTGTGGCACCAGCACCACCATCAAAGGCCCAATTTTTCCTACCACTGTTCAACAATGGCATTTAATTACAATTCCTGATATAATAGTTGACAGCAGGGCGTTCCAGCGCCCACCAAGAGTAACTGTGAGTGCTTACAGTGTTGTGCCAACACCTAAGGGGTCAATTTCTGAAGAGTATACACGGCAGGCCCATACTTTCAAACATCCAACTTACAAACGACTCCTACTTGCAAACGGAAGGAGACAACAGGAAGTGAGAGGAAATCTACCCCTAGGAAGGGAAATTCTCTCCTGTAAGAGTTAATATGGGAAAAAGGTGTCTCCACTCTACTGATGCTTTATCACCAATCCTTGTTTCAATAAAAAACCCACTTTTCAAAAACAGTTGTCATTGGGACGGAAAGTGAGGTGAAATGTTCTGAACAGGGGCACAGACAGCAAAACAAATGTTACAGGGGTGATAACCCTTCCCTATTGTTTTCCAAAAAGCTTAAAAATAGATTTTTTGGCTGGAGATACACTTAACCACTTAACGACCGCCCACTGTAAATATACGTCAGCAGAATGGCACCGACAGGCAGAATCACGTACATATACGTGATTGCCTTTGTATAGTTGGGGGGTCCGATCGGACCCCCCTTCTTTACAGTGGGTGGTCGTTTTACCTTCGGGAGCGATCCGGCATGAGGGGACGGCCGTTCGATTCCGGCCACCCCCTCTCAATCGCTCCCGGCGAATGAGAGAGCTTCCCCTGCCTGCCAGGAAGGAGGAAGTGATGTCATCTCTCCTGCGGCGCTCACATATACCGAGCGCCGTACAGGAGAAGATGCAGGTTAGTACACAAAACAGCACACTGACACCAGGACACATAGGCACATAAATCGCCCCCCCAGGCCCCCCCAGACCAGCCCCCAGTCACAGTGTCACTGATTGCAGTGACCATTTATTTAGTGATCACTGCAATCAGTGACATTTGTGACTGTAAAAGTGTCACTACATTTAGTTTTAGGTCCAATGTAGCCCCCTAACCCCCCCCTAATAAAGGTTTAACCCCCTGATCACCCCCCAGATAACCCTTTCACCCCCTAGCACCGCCGTCGCGAAGCAATCATTTTTCTGATCGATGTCTTAGCGTCGGTGATGCTGATCGGTAGCCAGTAATTTTTTTTAGGTTCGCCGCAGGTTTTTATAGCGTCGGGTACCCCCATATATTACCTAATAAAGGTTTAACCCCCTTGATCGCCCCCCAGGTAACCCTTTCACCCCCTATCACCACTGTCACTAAGCGATAATTTTTCTGATCGATGTCTTAGCGTCGGCGATGCTGATCGGTAGCCAGTAATTTTTTTTAGGTTCGCCGCAGGTTTTTATAGCGTCGGGTACCCCCATATATTACCTAATAAAGGTTTTAACCCCCTAATTGCCCCTAGTTAACCCTTTCACCAGTGATCATCATATAAGTGTTACGGGTGACGCTGGTTAGTTAGTTTGCTTTTTATAGTGTCGGCACCCACCGTATATAACCCAATAAAGGTTTAACCCCCTGATCGCCCGGCGGGTGATATCAATTAGGTTTTAGCGTCAGAGAGGGTCTGCGTCACACCCCAGGCAGCGTCAGGTTAGTGCCAGTAGCACTAACACCCACGCGTGAAGCATACACCCCCCTTAGTGGTATAGTATCTGATCAGCTCAATATCTGATCTGATCAGATCTATACTAGCGTCCCCAGCAGTTTAGGGTTCCCAAAAACGCAGTGTTAGCGGGATCAGCCCAGATACCTGCTAGCACCTGCGTTTTGCCCCTCCGTCCAGCCCAGGCCACCCAAGTGCAGTATCGATCGATCACTGTCACTTGCAAAACACAACACAACTGCAGCGTTCGCAGAGACAGGCCTGATCCCTGCGACTCCAGTGCTGTAGGAGGTGATTTCACCACCACAGTTAAAAAAAAGTACATACGGTCGAAATTCCGACGGAGGCTTGCCCGTGGAAAAGTCTGACCATGTGTACGCGGCATAACTTTTACGAGAAGATGCCCCCATGCTTCGGCATATATAAATGGTGCATGTATGCCCATCATTAGAAGTGGGTGGATGAAGGGTGGTATTCTAATGGTGGGCATACCCACCGATCAATCTTTTTTTTTCGTTCAGCCAACAGGCTGCATGAAAAAAAAGATTACAATACATGTCCAACAAGGACCAGCAACGTACTGGTATGTTGCTGGACTTTGAATGTTTATACCAGAATGATGCCTGCGGGTTTAGGTATCATCTTGGTATCATTCTTTTCAGCCAGCGGCCGGCTTTCATGTAAAAGCAATCCTAGTGGCTAATTAGCCTCTGGACTGCTTTTACAAGCAGTGGGAGGGAATGCCCCCCCCCGGATATAAAAAGCGCCATTGGGAAATTGGGAAAGCATTTTATCACACCGATCTTGGTGTGGTCAGATGCTTTGGACCCCAGTTTTTTCAAAAAAGAGTACCTGTCATTACCTATTGCTATCATAGGTGATATTTACATTCCCTGAGATAACAATAAAAGTGATAAAAATAAATAAATATGGAAGCAACAGTTTAAAAATAAAATAAAAAAGCAAAATTAATAATAAAAAAAAAAAAAAAAAAAGCACCCCTGTCCTGCCCTGCTCTTGCCCAATGGCGAACGCAAGCGGTCTGGCGTCATATGTAAACAGCAATTGCACCATGCATGTGAGGTATCACCGCGAAGGTCAGATCGAGGGCAGTAATTTTAGCAGTAGACCTCCTCTGTAAATCTAACGGGGTAACCTGTAAATGCTTTTAAAGGCTTTTAAAAATGTATGTAGTTTGTCGCCAATGCGCGTTTGTGCGAAATTTTAAAGCATGTCGTGTTTGGTATCTATGTACTTGGCCTAAGATCATCTTTTTTATTTCATCAAACATTTGGGCAATATAGTGTGTTTTAGTGCATTAAAATTAAAAAAAGTGTATTTTTTCCCCAAAAAATGCGTTTGAAAAATCGCTGCGCATATACTGTGTAGAAAAAAAAAATGCAACACCCACCATTTTATTCTGTAGGGCCTTTGCTTTAAAAATATATATAATGTTTGGGGGTTCAACATAATTTTCTTGCAAAAAAAAATATGTTTTCATGTAAACAAAAAGTGTCAAAAAGGGCTTTGTCTTCAAGTGGTTAGAAGAGTGGATGTAAGCTTCCTAATGTTGTGTATAAAATGCCAGAACAGTTCAAACCCCCCCAAATGACCCCATTTTGGAAAGTAGACACCCCAAGCTATATACTGAGAGGCATGTCGAGTCCATGGAATATTTTATATGTTGACACAAGATGCGGAAAAAATAATTTATTTTCTTTATCGTACACCACGGGACACAGAGCTAGTCATTACATAATGGGTTAAGGGTCACCAGCGGTGATTGGACACTGGCACAACCAATGGAAGACAGTTCCCCTCCATATAACCCCTCCCATCAGGGAAGTACCTCAGTTTTTTCGCCAGTGTCGAAAGGTGTTGGACGCGTTAGGAGGTGCTAAAGGAAAGCTCTACCAAAGAGACCCTCTGGGGGTAAAAGAGCTATGCTTTCGGATCCATCCAAGACGCCTACAAATGAGCTGAATCTGGATGGGATCCGGGCCTCATCCATGAGGCGTCGCCTGTAATGTCTCTTTTCGGAGGACTGGGCTCTAAGATCCAGCACTTTCGCTATTTCGCTATAAAGTCCTGTACAAGGCCCAGGGGAGAGGTATCCTTTAAATAGGAACCCATATCCCTGAAGGTTGGCACACATAGCCCACCGTGAAGGGTGAAGTTTGGTATCTGTCTGAAATCTTTCAGCAGAAAAACCTGCGGCGTGGATAAGGTGAGATTAGAAGGTCCATAACTAGGTTGGGACCTTTTTCAAAAAGTGGATGTCTTCTTTTTTTCCACCACTGGGGGGAGTAAAGAGCTGAATATACTCACCTCACTCTGTTCAGTGTCGGCTTCGGCGAAGTACACTGCTCGTCACCTCCGCTGCTGAGCTTGCTGGGGCACCCCGATCCTCCTTTCGGTGGCCGACCAGACACCTGCAGATGCAGGTAAGTGGGAACAAGGGCTGATGAGAGTCCTCTCTCACTATGGCCACCGCCATAGCGCTAAGGGCCGCGCGTGCGCGCGAGCGCGCTTTATCGGAGGGGGGGGGCGAAGGCGTGCGCGGGCACGTGGCGCGCGCAGGCACAGAAACGGCGCCAAATTTAAAAGACTGTCAGTGTGAGAAGCACTGCAGCAGCAAGCAAGCTCGTTAGTTCTCTTATTCCTGGCAGAGAAACACAGCAGCTATACAGGGACGTAAGACTCCATGTGGTTGGATTGGGTACTTCCTAGAAGACATCCATGTTATGCATAGTTATGTGTTAAAAGTTGCATACTTAATGTATTTGCTAAACTGAACACGGTAGTATATGCATTTAGGTACCTTGTATTTTGTCTAAACAGTAAGCCTTCCAGGGGAAGTAATACGGACAAAAAGAGATAAGAAAGCACCACCGCCTGAGAGGAGGCTCTAACTGTGCTGACTCGGTACCTTTCTCTCCTGTGTTGCTAAATGCACCTGTTCAGGATGAGCCATTACCTCTGTCAGGTATGGCGGCTTCCTCAGTGAAGCCTGGGCCTCTGTATGTCACTGAGGACACTTTATCAGCTGCCCTAAATAATCTGGAGGAAAAAATTGCTACCTTAATCGCTAAGTCCTCTAAAAAGGGACAATAAGCGAAGCAGGTCTCTTCCAGTATTGGACCTCCCTTCAGAAGTACCTGAGGGAGGAGGATGAGGAGGAGGAGGCTACATCAGCAGAGGATGAGGAGCCAGATTTTAAGGTCACAGGTACAATGCTATAGCAGTGCATTTAAGTTAACCTCTGCGGAGGTAACGGAATTACCTGTCTCCTCCCTAGGGTCATTAAGATCCCTGCAAGGTGCATGCTCCTTCCCGGTTCATCCGTTACTAGAGGATCTAATATACGCAAACTGGCAACATCCAGATAAGCGTTTCTCACCTCCAAAAAGGTTTAACATTCTTTATCCTATGGGGGAAATTTTTTTTTTTTTAAAGAAATGGAGCCTGCCTGCGGTAGTTGCGGCTATTTCTTGTGTAAATAAAAACCTGACATGTCCGGTGGATAATGTACAAGGGTTTAAAAGATCCTTCTGAGAGGAAGTTGAAATCCTCCTTCCTTTTGGCCGGCTCAATTACCCAACCTGCAGTAGCAGCAGTCGGTATGGGTCAGGTCATCAGCCAACAGGTAAAGCAGGGGCTGAAGGAACTGCCTTCAGAGCAGGCTAGAAATTGGGAAAATTTGCCTAAAGCCTTATGCTTCACAGTGGATGCCATGAGAGATTCTATCATACAAGCATCACGCCTTACACTCCAGCTGGTACAGATGCGCAGAGTACTTTGGCTTAAGCATTGGTCAGCGGAGACCCCATGCAAAAAGCTGTTGGCAAGTTCCCGTTCCATGGCGAACGCCTATTTGGGGAAGATTTAGAAAAATATATACAGAAGATCAAGTGGTAAAACGACTTTTACCTGAGAGAAAGAAAAACAAGAGATCTTGTTTTAAACGCTCTCTCCCCAGCTCCCGGGAAATCTGACTCCAACCAGTGGCGGCGGCCTGTTTTAGCCGCCCACAAAAGCCAAGGGGCAAGCTCAGAAGAACAAGAAGCCGTGGGGTGCAAGAGCTAATAAGCAAGCCCCAAAGCCTCTCAGTGAAGGGGCGCCCCCGCTCGGCCGAGTGGGAGGAAGGCTTTGTCAGTTCTGAGCAACTTGGTGGTCAGAAATCCAGGACAATTGGGTAGTATCCACAATATCCTCAGGGTACAAACTGGAATTTCGAGAGATCCCATCTTCTCAATTCCGAGGTTCAAGACTCTCCAAGGATCCACAAAAAAGAGAATCCTTCTTCAAAGGTTTGAATCACTTAAGGGCTCAAGGGGTAGTTACAGACGTACCCCAAAAAGAGCGAGGTTCAGGTTTTTACTCAAACCTCTTTGTGATTCCAAAGCCAAATGGAGATGTCAGACCCATCCTGGATCTAAAATCCCTAAATCGGTTCCTGAACGATCGCCATTTTCGAATGGAAACGATCCGATCCGTGGCCGCCACTTTAAAGGGCGGAAAATTCATGGCGCCCATAGATATCAAGGACGCACATTTACACATACCCATCCTCCCCGCTCACCAAAGATTCCTAAGGTTTGCGGTAGAAGATCGCCACTTTCAATTTGTGGCTCTGCCGTTTGGTGTAGCCACCGCGCCCATAGTATTCACAAAGGTGCTAGCTCCTCTGTTAGCAAACCTAAGAACACGGGGCATTGCGGTAACAGCCTATCTGGACGATCTACTAGTAATAGATAAGTCAAAGGACGGATTGGGTCACGCTGTACACACTACAGTAGGATACCTGGAGCATTTAGGATGGATTATAAATTTACAAAAATCCTCTCTCCAGGCCCAAAGAAGGATAGGGTACCTGGGCATGATCATAGATACAGCCCAAAACGGGGTATACCTGCCAGAACCGAAGATACAGTCTCTGAAAGACCTGATCCACAAGGTCAAAGCAAACAAGAGGCCGTCTGTTCGCCTTTGCATGAGACTATTGGGAAAGATGGTAGCCTCCTTCGAGGCGGTCCCTTACGCCCAGTTTCATTCGAGACTACTTCAAGGCAATATTTTAGCTTCCTGGAACAGGAAGAGCCAAAGACTCAGGGGATCCTGCCCATCAATGTGCTAGGATCCGGGCGGTATATCTAGCCCTCAAAACCTGGACATACAGGTTACAGGGCTACCCAGTTCGGGTTCAATCCGACAATGCTACTGCAGTAGCTTACATCAATCACCAAGGAGGCACCCGCAGTCGGGCAGCCCAAAGAGAGGTGAACCGGATCCTGGCATGGGCAGAAGAGCATGTACCTTGCCTTTCTGCAATCTTCATTCCAGGGATGGAAAATTGGCAAGCAGACTACCTGAGTCGTCAGCAGCTGCTACCAGGGAGTGGTCTCTTCACCCCGAGATCTTTCAGGCCATATGTCTGAGATGGGGAAACCCAGATGTAGACCTGCTAGCTGCCAGGTTCAACAAGAAATTGGACAACTTTGTGTCCAGAACGAGAGATCCTCTAGCCTACGGGACAGACGCTCTAATAATACAGACGCTCTAATAACTCCATGGAATCAGTTCTCACTGATCTAGGCATTCTCTCCGATCCCTCTTCTACAAAGACTGCTTCGCAGGATCAAGGAGGAGGGAATACCAGTAATCCTAGTGGCCCCAAACTGGCCCAGGAGGCCTTGGTACGCCGAGATTGTAAAAACGGCGATAGGAAGGCCCTGGAAGTTTCCACTCCGACACGACCTGCTGTCACAGGGTCCAGTATTCCACTCTTCCTTACAAAGGCTAAAGTTGACGGCCTGGCTGCTGAGACCCACATTTAAAAAAAAGAGAGGGGTCTCTGGTCCGGCTCTTTCTACGCTCATTAATGCTAGAAAGCCAGCCTCCAGACTCATCTATCAGAGAGTCTGGAGAGCATACGTTTCCTGGTGTGAATCCAGATGTTGGAATCCTCAGAAGTATGAAATAAGTAGGATTCTTGCTTTTTGCCAGTTAGGAGTGGATATGAATTTAGCCCTTAGCACCATCAAAGGGCAAATATCGGCTCTATCAGTCTTCTTTCAGAGACCATTGGCATCTCACTCCCTAGTTCGGACATTCATTAAGGGGGTACTGAGGATAAATCCTCCAGTTAGGACTCCCTTGTGTCCATGGGATTTGAATTTGGTATTGTCAGTGTTGCAAAAGCAACCTTTTGAACCTATCCGCCATATTCCTTTAATTACATTAAGTAGGAAGTTGGCCTTTCTGATTGCTATAGCTTCTGCTAGGAGAGTATCAGAGCTAGCAGCTCTTTCTTGTAAAGAGCCTTATCTAATTTGTCACAAGGACAAAATCGTACTACGACCCCATCCGGCTTTTCTACCTAAGGTGGTGTCGGCTTTTCACTTGAATCAAGACATTGTTCTGCCTTCCTTTTTTCCAAACCCGCGGACGGCGGGGGAAAATTATTACACTCTCTAGATCCAGTGAGAGCGGTAAAGGTGTATCTGCAAGCAACCGCTCAGATACGTAAAACAGATGTTTTGTTTATTTTACCAGATGGGCCCAAGAAGGGCCAAGCGGTATCAAAATCCACCATTTCCAGGGGGATTAGACAAGTAATTATTCAAGCTTATGGTTTAAAGAACAGGACTCCTCCTTTAACTGTTAAGGCGCACTCTACCAGGGCGATAGGTGCTTCATGGGCAGTGCACCACCAGGCTTCGATGGCTCAGATCTGTAAAGCTGCAACTTGGTCTTCAGTCCATACATTTTCCAAATTCTATCAAATAGATGTGAAGGGACATGAGGATTCCGCCTTTGGGCGAAGTGTGCTGCAGGCAGCAGTATAGGGCTTCTGGTCCGCAAGCGGCCTGTTTTGATCTGTGTCTCCCCCCCTTCATATGAGCATTGCTCTGGGACGTCCCATTATGTAATGACTAGCTCTGTGTCCCGTGGTGTACGATAAAGAAAATAGGATTTTTATAACAGCTTACCTGTAAAATCCTTTTCTTGGAGTACACCACGGGACACAGAGGTCCCACCCTTCTTATGGGAACCTTACTGCTTTGCTACAAAACTGAGGTACTTCCCTGATGGGAGGGGTTATATGGAGGGGAACTGTCTTCCATTGGTTGTGCCAGTGTCCAATCACCGCTGGTGACCCTTAACCCATTATGTAATGACTAGCTCTGTGTCCCGTGGTGTACTCCAAGAAAAGGATTTTACAGGTAAGCTGTTATAAAAATCCTATTTTTTTTTTTGCACAAAGTTGTCACTAAATGATATATTGCTCAAACATGCCATGGGCATATGTGGAATTACACCCCAAAATACATTCTGTTGCTTCTCCTGAGTACGGGGATACCACATGTGTGATACTTTTTGGGAGCCTAGCCGCGTACGGGACCCCAAAAACCAATCACCGCCTTCAGGCTTTCTAAGGGTGTCAATTTTTGATTTCACTTCTCACTGCCTATCACAGTTTCGGAGGCCATGGAATGCCCAGATGGCACAAACCCCCCCAAATGACCCCATTTTGGAAAGTAGACACCCCAAGCTATTTGCTGAGAGGTATTGTGAGTATTTTGCAGATCTCGCTTTTTGTCACAAAGTTTTGAAAATTGAAAAAAAAAAAGAAAAAAAAAAAAATGTTCTTTCTTCATTTTCAAAAACAAATGAGAGCTGTAAAATACTCACCATGCCTCTCAGCAAACAGCTTGGGGTGTCTACTTTCCAAAATGGGGTCATTTGGGGGGGTTTTGTGCTATTTTGGCATTTTATGGCCTTCAAAACTGTGATAGGTAGTGAGGAGTGAAATCAAAAATTTGCGCCCTTAGAAATCCTGAAGGCGGTGCTTGGTTTCCGGGGTCCCGTACGTGGCTAGGCTCCTAAAAAGTGCCACACATGTGGTATCCCCGTACTCAGGAGAAGCAGCAGAATGTATTTTGGGGTGCAATTCCACATATAACCATGGCATGTGTGAGCAATATATCATTTAGTGACAACTTTTTGTAATTTTTTTTTTTTTTATTTTGTTTGTCATTGTTCAATCACTTGGGACAAAAAAAAAAAAATTCAATGGGCTCAACATGCCTCTCAGCAATTTCCTTGGGGTGTCTACTTTCTAAAATGGGGTCATTTGGGGGGGGGTTTTGTACTGCCCTGTCATTTTAGCACCTCAAGAAATGAGATAGGCAGTCATGAATTTAAAGCTGTGTAAATTCCAGAAAATGTACCCTAGTTTGTAAACGCTATAACTTTTGCGCAAACCAATAAATATACGCTTATTGACATTTTTTTTTTACTAAAGACATGTGGCTGAATACATTTTGGCCTAAATGTATGACTAAAATTGAGTTTATTCGATTTTTCTTATAACAAAAAGTAGAAATATCTTTTTTTTTTTCAAAATTTTCGGTCTTTTTCCGTTTATATCGCAAAAAATAAAAATCGCAGAGGCAATCAAATACCATTAAAAGAAAGCTCTATTTGTGGGAAGAAAAGGACGCAAATTTCGTTTGGGTACAACATTGCATGTCCGCACAATTTACAGTTAAAGCAGCGCAGTGCAAAATTCTGAATTCACCTCTGGTCCTTTAGCTACCAAATGGTCCGGGGCTTAAGTGGTTAAACAATGTACGTGTTAAAAATTACGAACAGATTCTACTTATGAACAAACCTACAGTCCCTGTCTTGTTTGCACCGCCTGTATACTGCTGTTCAGAGTATATAGGGCCTTTTTTATTTTGTGTGCGGGGTTCCCCTTAATATCCATAAAAGACCCAAAGGGGCTGGTAATGGGCTGGGGTAGGGGGGGGGGGGGGAGGCTGATGGGGTAGCCATGCCATTTTTCTCAAAGATTTTCATCCATATTACCAGGACCAGACATGACATTAAAGCCGCAAGCAGTTTTAAATGGCCTTTTTTCCCTTTAGAAATGTCATTTTGTGCAGGGACAGTTCTAAACACAGGAAACACATGCCACTTCACATGCATACTTTAGACACCCCCCAGGTACGATATTTAAAGGAATATTTGACTTTTTTTTTTTCACTTTATGCATCATTAAAATGACTGCTCCCGAAAAACGGCAGTTTTTAAAACTTTTTTTTGCATGGATACATGTTCCCTGGGGCAGAACCCGGGTCCCCAAACCCTTTTTAGGACAATAACATGCATATTAGCCGTTATAATTAGTACTTTAGATTTCGAACATTCGCGTCCATTGTATTTAATAGGGTTCTAAAGTTCGCGCAAACTTTCGGTCCGTTCACAGGTTCTGGTGCGAACCGAACCCGGGGGTGTTCGGCTCATCCCTACCAGCCAGCAGTAAGTTTCCTTAAATGACAAACGGATGTTTCCACTTCGTACTCCCTTCACTCCTTTTCCTGCCCCACCCACCGTGCAAAGTTAAACATGGCGCTGAGCTCCTCTGGAATGTAGTAACGTGGCCAAGAACAGACGTCACAGGAAGAGGACCATATACAGATGAACCAATGATATACACACATATGTGATGACGTTTGCTTATGTCACTTTGTTTATATAAGGGGCTGTGACCTGAATAAATCGGTTGTTGATGAGAAGAGCTCATACTGAACAGTGTGTCTCAGTGTGTGATCCTTTTAGCATGCATGCATTCACATCACCTTTAATTTGGGTCAGAAGCAGAATAGAGCATACATCCTGGAATTGGACCAGGGATAAATCTATTACACATATTCCAGATGAGGTCTTACTAATGATTTGAACAGGGGCAAAATGATCGCTCTCTGGAGTCCATACCATACCTCTCTTAAAACAAAAATTGACTTTTAGTCCAAAACACCAGTTTTGGAAAGATTCCAATACTTAAAGGGTACCTCCACTTTCGCGGGGGGGGGGGGGGGGCGGGGGAAATAGCAAATAAAAAAAAAATATATAGTGCATATAATTGCGACACTAATCATATTGTAATTAAATGTTATTAAAAATTACCTTTCCTTTTCAATCTGCAGTCAATGTAATTTTCTGAGAATACATTGCAATATGGCTACCTGGAGCTGTTCTGTACACAGAGTGTGTACTGACCACTGAAACATAATTTCCTGCTTCATGTGATTGACTCACCAATTTTCCCAGAAGACTGCCTAAGATACAAATCAGATTTCAGACATCCCCTGCAACAAAAAATTCATTTTTTGAGAGAGATTTTCAATAGGAACAGGTCTAAAGGGATGCAGGCCCAGCAAATTTTCTCATTAGTGGCCTACAGCTCCATGCCTGACAGTTAATTATAAAACTACTCCCATTACATTCACTCGAAACAGAGGCACAGACAAACGCACACGGATTTCTTCAGAATAACAAAAGGTAGGAATTTGCAACAAAGTTTGTTATAATCCTTGCTATGTACATAGATTACCCGGAGGGTAATGTTTTTTTCTCAACAAAAGTGGAGTTACACTTTTAAGCAGCGCTCCTGTCCATTAATTAAAATGTGACCGACATTCGCATGTAAATCATATGAGAAAAATAGTATGATAATAGGTGATGAAATAGTTCTTAATGATGGGTGAAGATTTAGGTTTATGCACACCCTCAGATGATGTCGTGATAACAAAACGCGGCAGATTGTGTCGTGAAGTGATGGCCAGAGGGGAACAACCAGGCACTATCAACTTGGCTAGTGCGGCAGCTGACGGGTGGCTTCTAGTGACCTGACAACGCAATTTTATCTCAATGCTTGTGTATCGATACCCCCAGCTAAGAGAGCCGCTGGTATGATGTTTCGGGCCTGTAATACACCGCTGTCAACCCCCAGCAATTGGCTCTACCCTCCCTTGGCACAGCTAGTAGGGGATAATAGGATTGTGAGACCTGTAACTTTAGGTCACGCAATCCGGCAATAAATGCACACAGTGATATGGCATAACTGGCACTGACCGTCCCTCTCAGTAAAGTAATCACACCAACAACTTGTCTGCTTAATCCTGGTACTTTTACTAAACGAAATGGTTAAGCAGATAAACTATATACATAAGCATATGCAGAGCCCTGCAATAAAAGATATTCAGCAAATAAATGGATATACAATTCTGTAAACACAACTAACCGACCCGGCTTGCAGCTCCCTCCCTCGTGGGCAAGATGGCGCCCAGCAACGTCTAAACTTAGAAGTCAGGCCTGACTGTTCTATGTGTAGGTTCCGTGGAGATCTTCGCTAGCAAATGGTGGTGCACTTTTGGAGACAAATTGTAATCCACAGGACTAGGTACTTGTAAACTTGAGGAATAAAGTAAAGTCACTAATGCTACTCAATGCACTGTCCCTCCGGTGTGCAGATGCAAACTCTAACCGGTGAGTCCCGAACAACAAACACTGGGCCTAGAGATCCTGTACTAAACTCTGAGCAGGTGCTCTCTCACCCAACCGGACCAGTCCATGTCCGTATCTTCCGTCGCTGTGTCTCGGTACACAGGTTCCACGACACCCGGGTCTTCGGTCCTCCTGGAAGTAGTAGATGGGTAGCAGGATGAGACGTCCCTCAGGCTCCTCAGTGGAAATGGAAGGCTCTTTGGAAGCACAAGGCCTAAACTTCAGGCCCTGTCAGGAACAACAGACTCAGCACAGAGTTCCACTTGCTGGGCGGGCGATGTCCAAAGAGACCGTACTCCGGTCCGCCCCTCGGTTAAATAGCCCACCCCAGCAGTCCTTGCGCGGTATAATGCACCCTGGGTATGGTAGTTTCTGGGTTCTTAAAGCAACACCCAGCTACACTTGTTTAAATGTTATACTTGGCAAGTATGATTTTAAAGGGGGGTGGCCTTTTAATTAATGCTTTAAAGGGGATCACGCTATGATGTGCAGTTCAAGTTAAACCTTGCAAATTGGATGACATCTAGATTATTTAGTCCGTTTGATTAACTGCATTCTGGTGAGTTTAAATCCCTAGGGGGGTGTGACTCAAGCGGTGTGGACACTGGTGTTTGGTGCAAGTTCATAGACTATCAACCTGAATATTGACCCATCATTAAGAACTATTTCATCACCCATTATCATTCTATCTTTCTCATATAATATACATGTGAACGCCGGTCACATTTTAATTAATGGACAGGAGCGCTGCTTAAGTATTGTAATCTTCACAAAAGTGGTGTTTTGGACTAAGACTCTACTTTCTGTTTGTGTTTATTGTTATAGCGGCTGCTGTATACATACATTTTAGAACCTGTCATTTGCATATGTGCTATTCATGTATACTGCATATATGGTCAATTAACTTCACTAGCCGTTTAGCGCAGAGTGGTGTAAATAGGGCTTTTATACACTAAGGGCACTTTACTGTTGTTTTTGCCACGATTTTCGGCCGATAGTGGGGAGCTTTTAACCCCCTCTAGCACCTAAAAAAGGGTTAAACCCGGCCACAAAACGCTGCTGCAGTGGCGCATTGCAGGCAGTTCTTTGCAAAAAAAACAAAAGACCAAGCAGCGATTTAATACCACCAAAAGAAAGCTCTATTTGAGTGAAAAAAATTATAAAAATGTAATTTGGGTACAGTGTAGCATGATCGCGCAATTGTCATTCAAAGTGTATGAGCGCTGAAAGCGGAAAATTAGCCTGGGCAGGAAGGGGGTTTAAGTGCTCAGTGAGCAAGTGGTTAATAGATTGGTCTGGCAAGAACGATTTTTTATGAAACCATTTATGTGATCTCTCTTTGCACATATTGAATACAACCCCAAAAATAATCATACATACTAGGGGGGAAGGGCAGTGGTGTACTAAGTAGGGGGCGGACCGCACCAGGTGCCACACACTGGGGGGTGTCAGGCCGGTGCCCCCCCCCCCTCCACCACTGAAGAGGACCATGCAGAGACAGCGGGCAGCATGGCGCGGTGACAGGCAGCCAGCGCTAGTTATTCTACTCCTGCACTGTCCAGAGAGCTTGCAACTAGCACCAGGCAACTGACTGTCATGTGTCAAGCAGCATCATCATCATCATCATCATCCCCCCTCGCGCGCGGCTCTGACATGTTTCCAAAAACCACCCGCCCCCCCCCCCCCAGCAGGGCACTCTCCACTCTGATGTGTGTACCGTGTCCAGCAATCCCCCCTCCTCTCTGCTCTAAAATCGTGTCGTCACACCAACTACACACTTCTCCCGAGTCCCGCCCCTCCTGTGTGCTCATCTGTGAAGGGGAGGGGGGGCGGGAAGATTAAAAACAAGCAGCCACACTGAAAAACTGCTGAATAAACCAGTGAGTCAGCCCCTGGGGACCATTCCAAGTGAGTGAGCATGTTCACTGACCAGATCCTGCTCCCTCTCCCTGACCCCTCTCTCTCTGACCCCCCTCTCCTCTCTCTGTGTCTGACCCCCCCCTCTCTCTCTGACCTCCCCCTCTCTCTCTGACCCCTCCCTGACCTCTCTCTCTCTGACCCCTCCCTGACCCCTCTCTCTCTCTAACCCCCCCTCTCTCTCTCTCTAACCCCCCTCTCTCTGACCCCCCTCTCTCTGACCCCTCTCTCTCTGACCCCTCCCTGACCTCCCTCTCTCTCTGACACCCCCTCTCTGACACTCCCTCTCCCCCTGATATCTCTCTCTCCCTGATCTCTCTCTCTCTCCCCCTGACCTCTCTCTCTCCCCCTGACCTCTCTCTCCCCCGACCTCTCTCCCTGCTCTCTCTCTGATCTCTCTCTCTCCCTCTCCCTGACCTCCCTCTCTCTCTGACACCCCCTCTCTCTCTGACACTCCCTCTCTCCCTGATCTCTCTCTCTCCCCTGACCTCTCTCTCTCCCTGACCTCTCTCTCTGACACCCCCTCTCTCCTTGATCTCTCTCTCCCTGATCTCTCTCTCTCTCACCCCCTCTCCCTGACACCCCCTCTCTCTCTCTCCCTGACCTCTCTCTCTGACACCCTCTCTCTCTCCCTGATCTCTCTCTCCGACATCTTTCTCTCTCTCTCTCCCTGATCTCTCTCTCTCTCCCTGACCCCCTTGCGCTCTCTCCCCTTGCTCGCTCTCTTTCTCCCTGACCCCCTTGCGCTCTCTCTCTCCCCCCCTGATCTCTCTCCCCCCTGACCCCCTCACTCTCTCTCTCTGACCTCTCTCTCTCTCCCTGACCCCCTCACTCTCTCTCTCTCTCCTTGCCAACAACAGTCTGTTTATCTCCTGTTTTAACTCCTTCCTTCCCATCTGCCTATAAATTGATGTATAACAGAATTACTTGATTAACTTTATTTATTAAGGTGGTATTAAAGCAAAGCAAAATATTTATGTAAAGAGGTCATTAGGTGCAGGGAGCTGTGTAATGTAAAGGGGTCCAGAGGTACAAGGGCTGTGTAATGTAAAGAGGTCCTTAGGTGCAAGATGCTGTGTAATGTAAAGGGGTCCAGAGGTGCAGTGTAATGTAAAGGGGTCCAGAGGTACAAGGGCTGTGTAATGTAAAGGGGTCCTCAGCTGCAAAGTGCTGTGTAATGTAAAGGGGTCCAGAGGTGCAGGGTGCTGTGTAATGTAAAGGGGTCCAGTAATGCAAGGTGCTGTGTAATGTAAAGGGGTCCAGTTGTGCAGGGTGCTGTGTAATGTAAAGGGGTCCAGAGGTGCAGGGTGCTGTGTAATGTAAAGGGGTGCAGGGTTCTGTGTAATCTAAAGGGGTCCAGAGATGCAGGGTGTTATGTAATGTAAGGGGTCCAGTGGTGCAGGGTGCTGTGTAATGTAAATGGGTCCAGTAATGCAGGGTGCTGTGTAATGTAAGGGGGTCCAGTGATGCAGAGTGCTGTGTAATGTAAAGGGGCCCAGTGGTGCAGGGTGCTGTATAATGTAAAGGAGTCCAGAGATGCAGGGTGCTATGTAATGTAAGGGGTCCAGTGGTGCAGGGTGCTGTGTAATGTAAGGGGTCCAGTGGTGCAGGGTGCTGTGTAATGTAAAGGGGTCCAGAGTTGCAGGGTGCTGTGTTATGTAAATGGGTCCAGAGGTGCAGGGTGCTGTGTAATGTAAAGGGGTGTAGGGTGCTGTGTAATGTAAAGGGGTCCAGAGATGCAGGGTGTTATGTAATTTAAGGGGTCCAGTGGTGCAGGGTGCTGTGTAATGTAAATGGGTCCAGAGATGCAGGGTGCTATGTACGGGGTCCAGTGGTGCAGTTGTGGAGAGGGGGTACACAGTAGTGACAAAGAGATATTGAAGGATGCAAAGGGGGAAACAATGGGGTGTTTTTACATTTTACCGTGGGGGGGGGTGCCAGATATAGGATCCGCACCGGGTGTCAAATGCTCTAGGTACGCCCCTGGGGAAGGGTACAACTGGGGGAATCAATGGTGGAGAAGGATCTGGGTGTTCTGGTAGATCATAAGCCTAATAATGGCATGCAATGCCAAGCCGCAGTTTCCAAAGTGAGTAAAATCCTTTCTTGTATTAAGAGAGATATGGACGCCAGAGAGAGAGATATAATTGTACCACTGTACAAATCATTAGTTATGCCGCGTACACACGATCAATTTTTTCGACGGTGAAAACAGTCGAGAAAATCGACGTTAAAAACGAGGAACAGCTTGTTCCCCTCACACACGGCCGTTTTAAATGTCATTTTTTTTTTGGTCGAAAAAAACGACCGTGTGTGGGCTCCGCGGCAGTGTTTCCCTATGGGAAACACTGCCGCGGAAAACATGTCGAAAAAAACGACGAGAAAAATTAGAACATGTTCTAATTTTTCTCGTTGTTTTTAATGCCATTTTTCTCGTCGAAAAAAAAACAACAGAAAGCCCACAGACTATCGTTTTTCTCGTCGAATGGGAAACATTTCGTTTTTTTCTACGGGAAAAACGGCCGTGTGTACGCGGCATAACACCGCATCTAGGATATGCAGTTCAGTTTTGGGCACCACTCATTCAAAAAGAGACATGGAGGAGCTCAGCTATGAGGGAAGGTTAGAGGAACTGAATTTATTCTCTCTTGAGAAGAGATTAGGGAGGGATAAGATCAACATGTATAAAGCGGTCCATATAGTCCTCTTGGTGTTGAATTTTTCACTTAAGGTCTTCACAAGAGGACAAAGGGACACGTTATGTCAGGAGGAAAAGAGATTTAATCTCCAAATACGAAAAGGTTTCTCCAGTCAGAGCTGTGAATTGTGGAATAGACTCCCTCAAGAAGAGCTGGTTTTGGCTAGCTCAGTAGATTGCTTTAAAAAAGGCCTGGATTATTTTCTAAATGTACAAAATATACATGGATACTAACATTTATAGGTAACATTGATCCAGGGAATATCTGATTGCCTCTTCAGGTACCAGAAATAATTTTTTCCCCCTGCTGGAGCATAGTTACATAGTAGGTAAGGTTGAATAAAGACAATAGTCCATCCAGTTCAACGTGTGTGTGTTTGTGTGTGTGTAACCATTTCCCATATCCCTGTATGCTGTGTTCTTTAAGATGCACATCCAAAAGTATTTTAAAAATATAAATGCTCCCTGCTGACACCACCAATTGTGGAAGAGAGTTCCATAATCTTACTGCCCTGAGAGTGAATAACCCCCTGCACAGCTTAAGGTTAAACTGCTTCTCCAATCTCATTGTGTGGCTGTGTCCTCTTACACTCCCTGAGACCAAATAGCTTTTTTTCCTATGCTGGAATCACCATTGAGGTATTTATAAATCGCTATCATGTCCCCTCTCAAGCGTCTCTTCTCCAGCGAGAATAAATTTAGTGCTTGTAGTCGCTCCTTGTAATTGAGGTCTTCCAATCCCGATTTATTTTGTTAGCCTTCTTTGGACTCTCTTCAGCACATCCCTTCTGAGACATGGAACATTTTCTTAACTTAGCCTACAGTATGGTAGGGGAAGAAAACTATTTTCGACACTGGGGTGTTGTGTCAGAAAGATCAGAAAAACCCATCCAAAACCTATCCCGCAGTATGGCAGGGATAGGGGGAAAGGTAAAAAGACTGGCACATTGGGTCTTGTGTCAGCTAAATGCTATTCAAAAACGCATGCTTCCATCCCTAATTGGTTTAATGGAAAAAGAGAAGGGTTGGGGCTTTGAGGCCTGAGACATTTAAGTCACTAAGCCTCCGTCCCTGTCAATACGAAGACAAAAAAGGGACGGGACTTTGTATGAAGCATGCGGATTGAAAGCAAAAAAAAGAGCTGGATAATCAGATAATGTAATTTATTAAATATTGTACAGTAAAATACATTAGATACCGTAGTACATATTTCATCACCCAACATGGTTAGTTAGTCCATATATTAACATTGGTTCATGAATTGATGGAGTAAAAACAGTAAAAACATGAGGTGGAACTACATGATAAATATTGTTGGTATCTGAAGCTCGACTCGTTTTGTGGCTGTCGTACCGCTCATCAGGAGCTGATAGTCCCCTTCACTCACCATGACAGTGTTCACCATGTTGGAGCATTTTTATTGTTTGCAACACAGTTTTACTATCACATAGTTCAATGATAGTGTTCCCATTGTTCCCATTGTTGGAGTATTTTCGTGTCTCCAACATAGCTTCACTATCACACACCCTAGGCGTACCCCTCCCCCCCTTCTACAATGGTGATTGATGAGAGCTGTAACCACGGACCAGGAGTGTGAGATCCTCTGCTGGGAGCACCTTGTTTTGATTGCATACAGGCTGTTATCGTATTACTTTGTGGTAAGAGTCCATCTAGGAGGGGGTCCTTTACACACACCCCCCTCTATTTGTTTGCAGCACATGAGTGAAGGTGTTTTTCCCTCTATATATATATATATATATATATATATATATATATATATATATAAAATGTACAATTGTAAGTGCAATGAGTTTGTTTTTAATAATAAATGCTTTTAAATTAAGTTACACTATGGAAGCATTTTTCGTTTTACATGGGAAATAAACACCACTATTGCTGCGGACACCTGGGTTGGATATCCCTGATGGTACCCTATCATCAAGGTGCAGAGACCTAAGGCTGGGGAAATAGCCACAAGTGCGTGTGATCTCCCTAATAAAGAGATCATACAGTCTGGTAAGCCGCAGCAATATACTGGTGGAGGATTCCTTTCCATAACCTTCATCACTCCTTCTTGGGTGCTGTACATATATTTCACCGTGGAATTTGGGTGTGAGGAATCTACATCTTTGAACTGTCATCCGGAATCTCATTCATATTGGGATACTTTATTTATACATTTATAGTGTGGATTGGACATTTTGGAGGGTTCATCTAGCCCTCCCCCCTTTTTTTTTTATAATCACTTAGAGCGATTTGGATATTGAGGGTGCTCATCTAGCTTTTTTTTTTTTATCCCTCACTCTTCTGAACTATTTCAAATTTTTATGTTCTTGTTCACTAATCACTGTGGCAGAGAGGGGTTACAATTTTCTCTGCCTTTACATATATTCAAGTGTCATTTGCATTGTCACATTATTTTGCGCAGCT
Source organism: Rana muscosa (assembly GCA_029206835.1). Taxonomy (NCBI): domain Eukaryota; kingdom Metazoa; phylum Chordata; class Amphibia; order Anura; family Ranidae; genus Rana; species Rana muscosa. The sequence continues at coordinate 324,054,219 of CM055117.1, forward strand.
TAGAATTTTTGTTTTACCATAGTGTGTGTGTCTCACAAAGTTGCATCATCATCATTTGTTAATTACTTTTTTGGGAAGAGCGCAGAATTTTTTTACATTTTGCACATTTAGATACAAACTTACAGCAGCTGTCCGACACACTCATAGTGTCTTAATAATTTGTCTTTAACACTCTCACAAGGGAAAGAAAGAAATACTTACAATCACATTTTGCATCATGGACATCTTTGATTATAGAGCATCAAAAGGTAGTCAACACTGAGGGTGTTTTTCAGAGGTTTAAAGAGATTGATGGTGATTTAATTGGGTTATTTGTCAGACTAAAAAAAATAACCATCTCAGAAATCCACACACAGTGGGACATTGCGTTCCTGGAAACTTACATCAAATTTAATATGGTACCCAGGAGCCTGAGATGGGAGGTTTGCCCCCAAAGGGGCGAGTTGGAACTAGAGGAATGGTTCCGGTATTCCAATGAAGCCGGCGTCCGTTTTCTCAGGTTCCTGGTATCTAGAAAAAACAGCAAGCTGGCTAGACTTGATGGAGAAATTAAAACCCTCAAGGATAACCTGCTTCCTCATAAAGAAGGAGAGGACTAACAATTTATTAAAGATCTTAGATAAGGAAGAAAATGAGCAGAAAATTAAAAAGAGGAAAAAACACAATAGGGATTATGGTGATTACCAGGCAAAAAGTGTTTTCGATTGGCAAAAAAAACTGCGGCAGAACAATTGGCCAAACCAGACTCCAGAATGGAGGCAATCACCCAGGGGGAGGAGATTTTACCAGCCACACACTTGGAGGTACAGTATTTACCTATTGGGAATGAAACCCAGAAAACCCCCAAAAAAGCCCCCAACACAAATAAATTCGGCAAAAAGGGAAGACGTGTGTCCTATCAATCACCTCAGAGGGCATCAGGACCTGCGAGAGGAGGGCAGCACATGAGGAACCCAGGGTGGAATCATCCACCTCCACAGAGGCAAGGAGGGAATTATAACCGGAACTATGCACAGGGGTCCAATCAGGGACAATATTTCAATTATGGAAGGGATTCTCCCTACATTATGAGAGGTCCCGATAGAACACCATTTAGTAACTATGGACCAAACTCACAATCAAATTACGGCCACAGTTACTGTAGTCGACCCTACCCAGAGAAGGAGAGGGAAGACCATGATTACGAATATGGTGTGGATACACACAATCGTTTTTTCCCCCTGAGGAATAAAGAAGGCCCCATCCACTATGGTCTTAGTGATCATGACCATGAAAGTAGAAATTATGAGAACCATAGGCCAGGTCCATCTAGAGACTACCCAAATAGATCTAATGACAGAATCCAGGAACAACAATATTGGGGTTTCCCAGGCCCAGTCAAGGGGTAAAAAGGCCAGTAGAAAGCAGAGAGGAATCAGGAGGGGGAGGAGGGCACAATCTAAAAAAGAAAAAGATATGAGGGGGAGATGGCATATTCAATTTAAGCTCCCAAACCCTAACAAAATCTGAAACAGCCTTACTAAACAAAGGCTTAAAGTTCGCACCCCCAAAGAAATTGAATACATTTCAAACTTTCATGGATATCCACAAATATGTACGCAGAATTAACATCAAACGTCACTTTGCAACTATTCCGGTCAGGCAGAGTGATATAACAAATACCATCTTATTTGAAGGACACCAGGCATGTAATCAACCTTCCAAGTGAACATACTATGATGGTAACAGCAGACGTTACATCATTGTACACTAATATACCTCATGATCTGGGAACAGCAGCAGTTAAATACTATTTAGGTATTTTTTCCACCAAACCCAAAAGTCAACAGTCATTTATTATGGATTTGCTTGAATATGCAGCAAACCACAATTACTTTTGGTTTGACCATCAGTATTATCGTCAGCAATGTGGTGTAGCTATGGGGGCTAAATATGCCTCCAGCTTGGCCAATTTATTCATGGGCAAGCGGGAGGAGGACGTCATCTACAAGGACCGTAGTCCATACCTGACCTTCTGGGCCAGGTATATTGATGACGTCCTCCTCCTATGGGATGGAACTAGCTGCCAGTTGGAGGATTTTTTTTCTACCATCAGTAACAATTGGGGCATTAGGTTCGTCCATGAAGCCAGTCAAGAAAAGATCAGCTTTTTGGACCTCATAATATCAAAAACTGATTTTAAGACAATCTCCTATTTCAAGAAGATGGATCGTAACGCCTTCATACCAATGGGTAGTTGCCATCATGACCCTTGGCTCAAGTCAGTGCCAAAAAGCCAGTTCATTAGAATTGCACGGACATGAGCGATTACAGAGTACAAGCTGGCGTCTTAAAAGATAGATTGGAGGAAAAGGGTTATGACTCTGAATCTTTGGGAAAAGCCATAGAAGAGGTAGCTGAAATTAATAGATCAGCACTGCTAAAGGATGGCCCAAAGAAAGTTAGGGATAGACCCATCATTCCATTTATCACCACTTTTTTAACCCAACATTATTTAATCAAGAAAATCTTTTGTAGGCATTGGCAACTATTGGGGAATGATAGGATCATTAAAACATTCCTACCTGCCAATCCTCAGGTAATCATTAGAGGGGTTCCCTCTGTAAGAGATAGGATTGCCCCCAATGTTGTAAATCCCCCTTCCAAAAAGGTGTAATTTTTTCAGAACCTCTCGGGATACCATCAGTGTCACAGGTGCCAGATCTGTACATTAAATAAAAGTAGACTTAGAAAAACAGAATCTTTTGTCTCAACCAGCACATCTAACGAACATCAAATTGAACCTTTTATTATGTGTAGCTCAACTGGCATTGTATATCACAATGTCCATGCGGGCTTCAATACATTGGCAGGACCAAACGATCCATGCAGGTCCACTTGGGGGACCATATCACCAACATAAAAAGCGGTTATAGATTCCATTTTGTTTCCAAGCACTATGCCATCCACCATAACCGAAACCCTGCTAACACATTTTTCCTAGGGATAGACAAATTCAGTGCTTACTGGAGATGGAGCTCTCTAGTGAGGGAATTATCAAGGCTAGAGATGGCATGGATCCATAGGGTTGGTTGCTACACCCCGCATGGCCTTAACATAGATACGGATGTTAACACATTTATAGATAATGGTTAGAACATCCTAATGTGAACTAGCTCTGTGTTCCTGGTTGACCTGACCATGGACACCTAGGGGAGAGGGAATGGATGGGTAAACATTCCATCTGAAGATACTGAGGTGGACCTTTTGTATAAAAATAAAATTTCACATTTTATACATTGAGTTCATTGATAAAGTCTCCTTTACTGATTTTTAATTTTAATTTCATAGAGATTTTCTTAATTGAGGTCTCATTTTTTTCATTTAGCCCACCTGAACCTAATGAGCAATTCCATATTCCTCCTCTTGTTTAATACCCACCCATGTTGACCCTTGAAGGGGAGAGACATTGGGGACGCTGAGGTAGAGTAATTTCAAACAAAATAAGTTCTTCTCCCTATTCCATCATGCACTATCAACTTAAATGTTTCATGTAACAATTATAGCTGGCGTCAATCGTATTAATTTTTCTCTTTTTTAGATTTTTATATATGTGTGAACTATTTCACATTTTTATGTTCTTGTTTACTAATCACTGTGGCAGAGAGGGGTTACAATTTCTCTGCCTTTACATATATTCACGTGTCATTTGCAATGTCACATTATTTTGCGCAGCTTAGAATTTTTGTTTTACCATATTGTGTGTCTCACATAAAGTTGCAGCATCATCATTTATTAATAAATTTTTTGGGAACAGCGTAGTAATTTATTTTTTATATCCCTTCTGAGGACTGGTCATCAGAACTGGATAGAATAGTCCGGATGTGGCCAGACCAGTTTCCTGGTGCCTTCATGGCAGCATACATATGGTTGGATACTCCGCCGCCAACCAACCCACAGGACCAATTTCAACTCTATAAAAGAGTGAGTTAGCCCCCCCATACGCCATTCTTTATTCTGTCCTCAAACCTGCAGGATCGTGGATCACCTGGATTGGGGCCTTACAGTGCCACTATGTCAGCACAACCATTAAAGGTTCATGCTCTCCTGTATATGGCGTCCCATAACTTAGGCTGCTAAAGGCGCCAAAAAGTTTGGAAAACCCATTTTTCTGTGGATCTTTTCTGGGTCTGGAGTTCAGGTATTTCCTCCATCTTTTGACTGAGAAAAATCTGCTCCAAGGTAAAGAGTGCCTATCACAGCTGTGTACAATGCTTGTAGTTTGCCAAGTGCTGGCGCAGCAGTCTAGCATTTATGCAAGGCATTCAGAGTCCCTGGAGTTGAGCACTCAAAAACTGAGCAGGGGAAGGTAGAAAAATTGGAGCTGCTCCCACGCAAGGATACAAATGTTGCTTCAGGCCAGAAAGTCTTCCTCCATTTGCACCTATAACAAGATTGGGAAGAAGTTTTCACGAAAACTAGATGTTGTTTCAGACCTGTAAATCCCAGGTAACTTCAGATATGAGACTTAGCTCCCGGGAGGTTCAGGTTTTGAGCCTTTTCAGCCCTGTCGAACATCAGATGGATCTTGATTCCGCTGTTAGAACGTTCCTCAAGAGCAATCCTTAGTTTAAGGTCTCCGAGGGGATCACTACGTCCAAAGTGAGATCTGCCTTCGGTGCACATGCAGCTCCTCCTCTCGCGTATATGCAGGAATCCTTTCTATAAGATATTGCTCTGAAAATTGTTTTTCCTTGTTCTTAAACACCATCTTTTCTGACCAAAGGGTCATGGAAATCCAAACCTTAGGGGCTGGGGACCCCCGTATTACGTTCTTTCTAGGCAGGATGGTCCTCCGACCGTTTCACCAGTTTGTGCCTAGGGTTCCCTCTACAAACCACCTTAACCAGGAATGGGTGCTTCCAGCTTTTGAGGAAAGGTTCCAGCAACCTCAAGCTGCACAAGTTGGATAGGGCAAGGACTCCCAGATATTACATTGGTAATACTAATGGCTTCTTTTTTTACTTTATAAAAAAAAAAAAAAAAACTGTCAGCATCGAAGACAACTTCGACAAGTTCATCTCATTCAGAGAACGTGTCGGGCTAGTGGTCCTCCGATTCCAAAGTCAATGAACGCTTACTCTGCGTGGGGAATGGCATCTTCCTGGGCAGCGGTAGCATGAATCTCTCCAGAAACTCTGTCATACGGCAAACTGGTCATCTTTCACCACAATCATGACCCATTATAGTCTAGTCCTAGCTGCGCTTGCTTCCCACAACTTAAAAAAAAAAAAAAAAAAAGAAGAAGAAAAAGACTTTTCAGCGGTCTACTCTATAATTGAGATTAAAATATTTCTGCAGCAATCATCTCTGTGAGCGAGTTATTTACCATATATACGCTGCCAAGAAGGCACCAGGAAAACTGAAAATGTAATACTTACCTTTCCGTAATTTTCCTTTCCTGGTGCCCATCCATGGCAGCATACGCCTTCCCTTTTTATGATCCTTAAATGTTTGAGTCTAGTTACAAGAATGGCGCATGGGGGGGGGGGATAACTCACTCTTTTATAGAGTTGAAATTGGTCCTGTGGGTTGGTTGGGGGCGGAGAAACCAACCATATGTATGCTGCCACGGATAGGCACTAGGAAAGGAAAATTACGGAAAGGTAAGTATTACATTTTCCATTTTTATAAAGTGGCAAGATTATGGTTTTATCTCTGAAGTATATCCCCTTTTTTATGCATGCTATAATTCTGATGGCTTTGGTAGTTACAGCTTGACATTGCATGCTATTGCTCAGTCTGTCTTCCACTAGGACCCCCAGATCTTTCTTCAGCCTTGATTTCTCCAGAGGTTCTCACTCAGTGATTAGTTTGCATTTATGTTTTTGGCCCTCAAGTGCATTAGTTTACATTTCTCCACATTAAACCTCATTTGCCATGTAGTTGTCCACTCCATTATTTTGCTCAGGTCTTTCTGTAAAATTTCTATATCCTGATGTGAAGTTATTGCCCTGCTTGTTTTTGTGTGGTCCGCAAAAACTGAGATTAAGCCAAGTATCCTGTCCACTATATCATTAATGAATAAATTCATTAAACAGAATTGGTCCCAAGACAGAACCTTGGGGTACCTCACTTACCACTCCAGACCACACGTTATTTATCACTACCCTTTGGATGCGCCCCTGTAACCAGTTTTCTATCCATGAACAAACCTTATGGTCCATGCCTGCAAACCTTCAGCTTGTAGATTAAGCGTTTATAGGGAACTGTATCGAATACTTTTGCAAATTACAGATACACCACATCCATGCTTTACTGTTTTTTTTTTTCCTGCCTTCCTCTGGATCAACCATGGGTATAGAACTGTTCCAGTACATAAACGGTTAGTTATATCTGACTCTCAGTGAACCTTTGGCCACCACACTTGATTGAGATTTTATTGGTAAATCATTATGAAATAGATTTCCAGGTTCGGTTTTCTTCAATCCTCCCTGATGGTTTGGGACTGGCATGTACAGTATGGTGACACATATGTATGGGCAATTTGCATGCACATACTGGGGTCAGTGTAGACAAGAGCCAGTTAACCTGCCAGAATGTCATAAGAGCGTACACACACAAATAGTTTGAAGTTGGGCCTATAGTTGGACACAGTTAAGTTTAGATACAGAGTAGTGTAGAGGTCAGGTGGTAGAGGAGTGGTGTTCCTGTACCAAGATTTCACCCTTAACGAAAGAAAAAAAGCTGCCTTTTTTTTAATGTTAAGCCTGGTACACTATTATTATTTTTTTCGTTCAACCCACATTGTCAGGAGAAGTCCATAATTCTATAGGTTTCCCGTTCTCAAAGAGGAATGTTAGGGTTTTATCGAGACTGGGCAAAATTTAACTGAACCATGCATGAATTAGACTGTCCCCACTTCCCCAGTAGTCTGCACTCACACTGTGCTATAAGAAAGTTACACCATCCACTCTGTCAGACCACAGTGATCCCTGCTTCTGGGCTCTATGGAGAAGAGTTCTGAGCTCAGACACATATTGCACTCACACTGAGGTGAACTGTACTAGACTCCAAGTGAACTGTGATCACCTCTTCCAAACTGTCCCAGGCATGGGGAACTTAACGGAGCCCCGGCACAGTTGGGAGCACTCACACTACACAAAATGAACCAAACTATGCCTGGTTACAGTTAAAACTGTCACTGTGACTACAGCCTTAATTAATGAGTGTTTTGGAAAGTCTTTGCAGCCAAGAGAACTCTAAAAGAGTGTAGGAGCATGCGCATAACACTCCATCTAGCTTTGGCCCGTCCTCCATGGTCAGGGGGGCCCGCCCGGCCGTTCTCCATGGTCAGGGGGGCCCGCCCCGGCCGGCCTCCACCATTCTGACTGTGCTTATCTGTTGTCGCCCATCCCTTCGTTCTGCCAAAGGGGTGGCGGGGCATCACCCGCTGGCTGCTATCGCTGGAGAGGGAAGCCATGTAGGGATGTGGACGCTGGAAGAGAAAGTCAGCTGACACAAATGGAGTAAAGGGGGAAGAGCTCTCCCCTCTGCAGGAGACTCCATGACACAGGTGCATCCCCAGAGGCACGGGAATAATGAAGGGGAAGGAATTGACTGACTGACAAAGTAAGTGGAAAATTGTCAGTGCAACTGATCCCAACCTCCATCATCTGTGCCTCTTACTGATACCACCACAGATCTCATCCCGACCCCCCATCACCTGTATAATAGAGGAGATGGAGGGGATAGGGATGAGATATGTGGTGGTGATGATGGGGGGATGGGATCAGTAAGAGGCAAAGGTGGTGGTGGGGGAGGATGCCATCCCCACTGCCACTGATCCCACCCCCCTCACCACCACAACCACCACTGATCCTTCCGCTGCCACTGATCCCACCCCCTCACCACCACTGGCTTGAACGGAAAAAAAAAAAACTATTGGCTCCGGTCGGAGCCCTGTACTAATGATCCGACAGTACAGCAATCTCCTGCACTGAGCTGTTGTGTTCTGACAGGTGGACGCCCCCGCCAGAACACTCTGATCAGCCTTCTCCGCCATGGGCTGGCTTCTTTCAGATCAAGTGCCTTACACACAGGCCAAATGTAAGACGGTTTTAGGCCAGGCCACGGGTGATGATTGATTTGCATGTTCAGAAACTTATAATGGGCTATATGGGCATTGTTGTTAGTTATGGAATGTTGGACTAAGACCCTTTGTCACCTTTCTCCAATATGCTTCTGGTTGATGTCAAGGCAGGTGTTACTAACGCTTTTGACAGCAGCAAGTCAATAAAGACTTTGCCACTTAGCAGCTGAACGGTTTGTGCAAGCTCCACTTGCTATGATGGCAAGTACCTGAACTCTCTGTATAAATAAACAAAAGTTCCATCTACCATGGTGCTCAAATGCCTGTAGGTCTGGACTATTGCAGTTCACAAGTCATAGAGGATAAAATGGATTTTTTATTCCACAGTTCTGAGTTCTACAGCATTGTAATGACTGTGGTGCAGCTGATCATCAAATGTCTCATCTGCTGTCCCTCACCAGACAAGGATGACTTTGACAAGTTTCTAAACTCTTGGAAAGGAAAGTTTGATTTTCTTATCTGCTCCAGTGCTTTTGAATTCTTGGAATAAAAAGTTTGATGTTCTTTTGTTAGTCTTACACATAGGGGGTTATTTACGAGAGGCAAATCCAATTTGCACTACAAGTGCAAACTACAAATGCAAAGTGCACTTGAAAGTGCAGTCGCTGTAAAACTGAGGGGAAGCTCTGCTGATTTTACTATCCAACCATGTGCAAGCTAAAATGTTGTTTTTTATTTTCCTTGCAAGTCCCTCTCGGATCTACAGCGACTGCACTTCCAAGTGCACCTCTAGTGCAATTTCAAGAGCACTTTGCACTACAAGTGAAAACTACAAGTGCAAAGTGGATTTGCCTTACGTAAATGACCCCCATAGTGTTATTTTTTTTAAATATTTTTATATTTTTCAGCCCTAACCATTGTCTGATTTACCTACACAGAAAATTGGCTGAGGTAGATGCACTTTACCTTAAATTAAAAATGTAAGAACATATTAATTTCTCTTTTGTTTAACTAGGTATTTTCCTTCTATTGTTGACATGTTGCCTTTCTGTACAGTTGGAGGCATTACTATATGATATTTGTGAGCCTGTGGGTGGAGTGATAGGGAAATTGCATATTTCATGTGGCTCACAATATCCAATAATAAATTATAAACATTGTTAAGGGGCCATACACGCCATATAAACAACATAAGTATGGCTTTACCATAGCTGACTTCATACTAAAGAAATGTTAACTGACCAGGATGTGGCTGAGCCCACTTTTTTTTTCCCTCTTCGATTGGCCAATTTCTTACATTCAAATCCTATATTACAAATATTGAGTGAGATAGCGCAGTATCTTCACAATGATGAATTTTAAAGTGCCAACATTGCAATAAAACATCCAAATATAAATCACGACAGTAAATCAAGCTGAAAAAATATATAATGAATGTAATCATTAGTCCCTGTGGCAAACTAATCCATGCTGCGTGACACACTCTGTCAGGTCACCTACGGCCAGGTGACTGATGCACACCGTAGGGGGACAGGAGTGCACCGCAAGGTAGTGGACCCTATGGCTGACTGCTGCGGATAGGAAACTGGGTGGTTGTGGAAAGTGGGACCAGAGGAGCACAACCGGGATCCTATAGGAAGCTAGAGCCAAGATTCCCCAGGGCACAGAGTCTAAGACCCAGCAGGTCTTCTCCAGAGCCTCTAGTGGTGAGGATGTTATGCTGCAGGCTGGGTCCAGGTCGCGGCCCCTAGAGTCTCCTAGCTCACGCCCCGTAGGATAAGGGGACAAGAGGGGAAACAGTAGCACAAGAAATAAGAGTAATGAATAACAAGCTGAAAGTCAAGGGCCACAAGCAGACAAGGATAACGAAAGACAAGCCGAAGGTCAAGGGTCACGAGCAGACAGGGATAGTCGGGGACAAGCCAATAACGTAACAGAGAGACAGACGTAGCACACGACAGGCAGGAACCCAAACACACAATGCCTAACAAACACGTTGATCAGCAAAGCAGGCTTGCAGTGCACAGGTTAATATAGTGTTCTGTGATAGGGCCTGGGGTGGAGTCAGGCTGGGAGGAGATTATAAAGGAAGCCAGGTGAAAGGGTTCTGGCCTCTAAGAACAACACATGAGGAGGAAAGGTAAGATGGCAGACAGACATTAATGAATATCCATGACACACTCCACAGCAAATAAACAAACATGAAAAATATATATAGTAAATATTAAAAATATGTGTATATATATATATATATATATATGCTAACAAAGGAATACTTAGAAAATATATATGGTGCCACAAACGTGAATCATAAAGTGCCATCCTGATTAAATGAAGGTCAGTCCAACACAAATTGTATACAGTCCTTATAATGGTGAAAACAATGTGTTCCAGTGTCCACACTCAGGTGCTCCCCACCCTCAGGTAATGGCCGCTCACCTCAGAGCGTGTGACCTCACAACTAAGTTTGGTCAGCCACGCTTGTGAATCACTTTAAGGATTCTAGATGAGCTGTATGGTTCAAAGCTGCTCACCGACGATGTCTCCTCATATGCAAACAGTAAAAAGAGGCTCCATAGCATGATATCGTTTTTACACAGTTTATTAAATGAACAAGAAAGGGACAGGACGGTGTAGGAGGCAGCTGGACTGCCTCACAGAGAAAGGACACACAATCTCATCTAAAACCCAGCAGCTTAAGGCAAATAATAGAGTGGTGCACTAAATGCACCTAATCCATGTGAATACCCTGTATTTGGGCTTTCTTGTTCATTTAATAAACTGTGTAAAAAACAATATCACGCTATGGAGCCTCTTTTTACTGTGGACACTGGAACACATTGTTTTCACGGAGTCACCATTATAAAGGACTGTATACAATTTGTGTTGGACTGACCTTCATTTAATAAGGACGTATTCCTTTGTTAGCATTTATATATATATTTTTCATGTTTATTTATTTGCTGTGAAGTGTGACACGCAGCACGGATTAGTTCTCTACAGGGACTAAGTATTACATTCATTATATATTTTTTCAGCTTGATTTACTGTTACGATTTATATTTGTATGTTTTATTGCAATGTTGGCACTTTAAAATTCATCATTGGGAAGATATTGAGTGAGATAGCGCAGCGCAGTATTTTGAAACTATATTGTTATCACACGGCTTTATGAGACGCGATTAGTGCTAGCAGCTGTCATTTATTATTACACATTCTTAAAGTGGTTGTAAACCCTCCTTGACAAGTTTTCCCAGATGTAATCATCAAAAAGCACTGTACACATTGCTCTGTATGGATTGATCCTAACCTGCTCTGTTTGCTTGTAATCCGTCAGGTTCGTTTTCATGACGTCAGTGCCGCATGCGCATATTCCCCCTCATTAACGGCACGCTTATTGTGCCGTCAGTCCATTCATAAATGTGTGTCTTCTCTCCACGGCACTGTTCCGAGATCTCACGAGTAGTGATGAGCCGAACACCCCCGGGTTCGGTTCGCACCAGAACCCGCGAACGGACCGAAAGTTCGCGCGAACATTAGAACCCTATTAAATACAATGGATGCGAACGTTCGGATTCTAAAGTGCTAATTATAACGACTATTATCCATGTTATTGTCCGAAACAGAGTTTGGGAACCCGGCTTCTGCACCAGGGGACATGTATCAATGCAAAAAGAAGTTTTAAAAACGGACGTTTTCCGGGAGCAGTCATTTTAATGATGCATAAAGTGAAAAAAAAAAAGTCAAATATTCCTTTAAATATTGTACCTGGGGGGTGTCTAAAGTATGCCTGTGAAGTGCCACGTGTTTCCCGTGTTTAGAACTGTCCCTGCACAAAATAACATTTCTAAAGGGAAAAAAGTCATTTAAAACTGCTTGCGGCTTTAATGCAATGTCTGGTCCCGGTAATATGGATGAAAATCTTTAGGAAAAATGGCATAGCTACCCCATCAACGCCCCCCCCCCCCCCAGCCCATTACCAGCCCCTTTGGGTCTTGTATGGATATTAAGGGGAACCCCGCACACAAAATAAAAAAGGACCTATATACTCTGAACAGCCGTATACAGGTGGTGCATACAAGACAGGGACTGTAGGTTTGTTCTTATGTAGAATCTGTTTATAATTTTGAACAGCTGCATTGTTTAAGTGGAGCTCCATGGCAAATTCCATTTTTTTAGTTTTTTGTAAAACATAGGGAACGGTTATCACCCCTGTCACATTTTTTTTTGCTGTCTGTGCCCCTGTTCAGAACATTTCACCTCACTTTGCGTCCCAATGACAACTGTTTTTGAAATGTGGTGTTTTTATTGAAACAAGGATTGGTGATAAAAGCATCAGTAGAGAGGAGACACCTTTCTCCCATATTAATTCTTACAGGAGAGAATTTTCCTTCCAAGGGGTAGATTTCCTCTCACTTCCTGTTGTCTTCTTCCGTTTGCAAGTAGTAGTAGTTTGTAAGTTGGATGTTTGAAAGTAGGGACCTTCCGTATATACTCTGCAGAAATTGGCCCCTTAGGTGTTGGTGTTGGCACAACACTGAAAGCACTCACAGTTATTCTTGGTGGGTGCTAGAACGCCCTTCTGTCAAGTATAATATCAGGAATTGTAATAACATATAATTGTTGATCAGTGGTAGTAAAAATTGGGCCTTTGATGGTGGTGCTGGTGCCCCAACACTGTAAGGCCTGACAGTTACTCTTGGTGGGCGCAGCAATGGTCCCTGCTGTGAATTATTAGATCAATAATTATAATTGCATGCCCCTGTTGAACAGGGGCTGAAAAATTGGGCCTTTGGTGGTGGTGGTGGTGCTGGTGCCACAACACTGTAAGGCCTGACAGTTACTCTTGGTGGGCGCAGCAATGCTCCCTGCTGTGAATTATTAGATCAATAATTATAATTGCATGCCCCTGTTGAACAGGGGCTGAAAAATTGGGCCTTTGGTGGTGGTGATGGTGGTGCTGGTGCCACAACACTGTAAGGCCTGACAGTTACTCTTGGTGGGCGCAGCAATGCTCCCTGCTGTGAATTATTAGATCAATAATTATAATTGCATGCCCCTGTTGAACAGGGGCTGAAAAATTGGGCCTTAGGCACTGGTGGCACAACACTGCAACCCCTCACAGATACTGTACTTGGAGCACAGCAATGAGGCCTGTTGCAAAGTATTGCATCAAAAATTTTAATTACACGCCCCTGTTAAACAGGGGCTGAAAAATTGGGCCTTAGCCACTGGTGGCGTCACCCATAAACCAAAATGATCTTCCAAGCTATCATCGTTAATCGTATCATTGAGGAGGAGGAGGAGGAGGATAGCCAGTCAACATAACAGCACAGGCACTCAGCATCAGCATCAGTCTTGAAGGGATGTGACATTTTAAAATCAATTAGTCTGTTATATCAGCATCTGGTGTGTGGTAGCTGGTGGTGATCCAAGACTGGTTCATCTTGATGAAAGTCAGTCGATCAACCGAGTCGGTGGACAGGCGCACCCTGTGATCCGTGACAAATCCTCCAGCAGCACTGAATGTGCGTTCTGAAAGAACGCTGGATTCAGGACAGGCCAGTAGCTCAATTGCATACTGTGCAAGCTCTGGCCAGTGATCCATCCTCAAGACCCAGTAAGCCAGAGGATTTTCGGTGGGGAAGGTGTCCAAGTCTGACCTTGCCCCTAGGTATTCCTGCACCATGTATATCAGACGCTGGCGATGGTTGCTGGAACCGATCATACTTTGGGGCTGCGGACTAAAGAATTGTCTGAACGCATCGGTCAGACAGCCACCTTCCCCACCGCTCCTTCTTTGACTGCCCGAAGCCTCAGCAACTCGTTGTCCAGGACCAGGAGTTTGTAACCTCCCAGTCTCTGGGAACGCGTTGCACAGACCTTTCTGCAAGGCCTCCCGGAGTTGTCTCATCCTCTACTCCCTCTGCGACGGTACGATAAGGTCCGCAACCTTACCCTTGTACCGTGGATCAAGGAGAGTGGCCAGCCAGTAATGGTCCCTCTCCTTGATCCGAAGAATACGAGGATCCTTCCGCAGACTTTGCAGGATCAGGGAGGCCATGCAGCGTAGGTTAGCTGAGGCATTCAGTCCGGAGTCCTCTGGGTCACTAAGGACGACATGATCCGCAGCCACCTCCTCCCAGCCACGTACAAGTCCACTGGTTTCTTGGGACTGTAAATCATCCCTAAAAGACTGCTGCTGATGATGCTGAGTGCCAGCCTCCACCTCAATGCTGACACAATCCTCCTCCTCCTCTTCCTGTGCGATGGGTGGGACAGAAGGAACACTGTCTGGGTAAAGGGGACCTTGAGAGGCAAGGAAGTCCTCCTCTTCCTGCCTCTGTTCTGCCTCAAGTGCCCTGTCCATTATTCCACGCAGCGTGTGCTCCAACAGGTGGACAAGAGGTACAGTGTCACTGATGCATGCACTGTCACTGCTCACCATCCTCGTGGCCTCCTCAAATGGTGCCAGGACAGTGCATGCATCCCTGATCATGCCCCACTGGCGTGGTGAAAAAAACCTGAGCTCCCCTGACCCTGTCCTGGTGCCGTAGTCGCACAGGTACTCATTGATGGCCCTCTGCTGCGTGTGCAGCCGCTGCAGCATGGCCAACGTTGAGTTCCACCTGGTGGGCATGTCACACATAAGGCGGTTCTTGGGCAGGTTCAACTCCTTTTGAAGCTCAGCCAGGCGAGCACTGGCATTATAAGATCTGCGGAAATGCACACAGACTTTCCTGGCCTGCCTCAGGACATCCTGTAAGCCCGGGTACCTGCCCATGAACCGCTGCACCACCAGGTTAAGGACGTGAGCCATACAGGGCACATGGGTCAGTTGTCCCTGTCGGAGGGCGGAGAGGAGGTTGGTGCCATTGTCGCAAACCACCATTCCTGGCTTAAGCTGGTGTGGCGTCAACCACCACTCGGCCTGCCCCTGCAGAGCAGACAGGACCTCTGCCCCAGTGTGGCTCCTGTCCCCCAAACACACCAGCGCAAGCACGGCATGGCATCTTTTTGCCTGCGTACTTGCGTAGCCCCTTGAACGCCTACGGAGCACCGCTGGTTCCGAGGACAAACCACAGGAAGAGGCCATGGAGGAAGAAGAGGAGGGGGTGGAGGAGAGAGGTGTGTCACAACCAGTAGTAGCATTTTGGAGGCGTGGCGGTGGAACAACCTCCAACACTACTGCACCTTGTCCTGCATCCTTCCCAGCTGCCAAAAGAGTGACCCAATGGGCCGTGAAAGAAAGGTAACGTCCCTGTCCATGCCTGCTGGACCATGAGTCAGCGGTAATATGCACCTTACCGCTGACCGCCCTGTCCAGCGAGGCCAAGACATTGCCTTCCACATGCCTGTAGAGAGCCGGAATAGCCTTCCGTGCGAAAAAGTGTCGTTTGGGAACCTGCCACTGAGGAACCGCACATTGCACAAACTCACGGAAGGGGGCCGAGTCTACCAACTGAAAAGGCAGCAGTTGAAGCGCTAGCAATTTAGCCAAGCTAGCATTCAACCGCTGGGCATGTGGATGGCTGGGAGTGAACTTCTTTTGACGGTCCAGCAGCTGGGGCAGGGAAATTTGCCTGCTAGAATCGGACGTTGGTGTACTGCTAGCAGAGTGCCCGCAAGTACTTGCCTGTGACACACCTAATTCTACACCTTCATTCCTCTCAGAGCAGGTTTCAGAGAGGAGTGAAGGTATAGTGGGGTTGGAGATCCCAGCTGATGCGGTGCAAGAAGAGGTCAGCTTTGTTCTTTGGTGTGGGTCTTTAAGGTAGGCTTGCCAACGAGCTGCATGGCAGGTCAACATATGTCTGATCAAGCATGTGGTGCCCAAGCGGCTGATGTTTTGGCCACGCGATATACGCTTGAGACATATGTTGCAAACAGCAGCTGTGCGATCTGATGCACTCGCCTCAAAAAAGGCCCACACCAAAGAACTTTTTGAATGACGGGCAGAGGCAGCGCTCTGCGGTGTGATTCCGTCTGTGTGCTGCCCATACGCTGGCCACTCAAGGGCATCCTGCCTCGTTGGAGATGTGCCTCCTCCTCATCCTCATCCTCCTCCTCCTCTCTCCTATTAGGCACCCACGTGGAGTCAGTGACCTCATCATCCCCTCCCTCCTCATCACTGGAGCCAATCTGGCAGTATGCTGCAGCTGCTGGAACATGACTGCCAGATTGGTGTCCTTCTTGAGCATCCCCTCTCTCTGCTCTCACGCTGCTGCCTTCCTCTAGCTGGGTATCATCATCAGATCCTTCCAAACGCTGGGCATCCTCCTGGAGCATGTACCCAACACTGTGCTCAAACAGTTCGGGGGACTCCTCAGGAGGAGGGCATGGTGGGTCTAGGGAAGGATTGACTAATGAAGATAATGATACCAGAGAAGAGGACGCTTTGGCAGCTGCTTTGCCAGTACCCTGAGCCTGGGTGAGAGAGGATGAGGAGGATGAGGTGGGCTTGGTCATCCACTCTACCAAGTCTTCGGCATGATGTGGCTCAACATGTCCAGCTGCCGAAAACAAGGACAAGCGTGTCCCATGGCCATGTGCTGATGACAATGCACCGCG
The DNA here is from genome assembly GCA_029206835.1 of Rana muscosa. Lineage (NCBI taxonomy): Eukaryota > Metazoa > Chordata > Amphibia > Anura > Ranidae > Rana > Rana muscosa. Next base: position 324,070,861 of record CM055117.1, read on the forward strand.
TACACGACCAGCACTGTTGCCCCCAGACACAGAGCCTGCTTGCCCTCTTTTTTTGCCTCCTGACTGTCTGCCTCTCCTTGGTTGCCTTCCAGACATTTTAATGGATGGCCTGCAGGGAGATGGGAAAAACAGCAATAAGGGCTACCTTCAGGCGTATATTGTGCAGGAGGCTTAGCAACAATGACACTGACACTGTCCCCTGCCTATCCTTCTCTGTCCCTAAACACAAGGATTGAAAATATGGTTCAGCAAAAAAGTTTTAGAACAGAATAGCACACTGACACTTTCCCTCACTGTCCTACTCTGTCCCTCCCTACAAACAAGATTTAGCACAGAATAGCACACTGATAAGTTCTACGAGTGTCCTTCTCTGTCCCTCAACTCAAGGATTGAAAATATGGAACAGCAAAATTGGTTTAGAACAGAATAGCACACTGTCAGTTTCACTCACTGTACCTCTCTGTCCCTCAACTCAAGGATTGAAAATATGGTTCAGCAAAATAGTTTTAGAACAGAATAGCACACTGACACTTTCCCTCACTGTACCTCTCTGTCCCTCAACTCAAGGATTGAAAATATGGTTCAGCAAAATAGTTTTAGAACAGAATAGCACACTGTCAGTTTCACTCACTGTACCTCTCTGTCCCTCAACTCAAGGATTGAAAACTAGAGTTAGACTTACCGGTAACTCTATTTCTAGGAGTCGTCCAGGACAGCACTAGAGAGATAGGCTCCACCTCCAGAGGCAGGAAACACATCATACCAATCTTTAAAGGGCGGCTTCCGTCCCTCATCCTCAGTCTTTTAACCGAGAACTTCCCCGGAACGGCTTCTGAAACAACAAAAAAACACTCGTCCACCATTATAACAGCATATAGGGAGGGAATCCCTGCTGTCCTGGACGACTCCTAGAAATAGAGTTACCGGTAAGTCTAACTCTAGTTTTCTCTAGTCGTCTGTCCAGGACAGCACTAGAGAGGATCAGCGAGAACTTACCAGATTAGGGGGGGGGACTACCGCTTGGAGGACTTTCCTCCCAAACGCTTGGTCTTGCGCTGAGAGAAGGTCCAATCTATAATGCTTCATGAACGTCGAGTAATTTGACCATGTTGCTGCTCGACAAATTTGTTCTGGTGTTGCTCCAGCTCGCTCTGCCCAAGAGGCCGATAGTGCCCGTGTGGAGTGAGCCATGGGGGAAAAAGGGCATTCCTTTCCTAAGATTTTGTAAGCTTCCACAATAGCCTGCCTAATCCATCTTGCGATTGTGCCTTTTGAAGCTTGAAACCCCAATTTTTTCCCGAATGCAAAATAAATAGAGCATTGGATTTCCTAATGTTTTTGGACAACTCCAGATATTGTAAGACACAGGCTCTCACGTCCAGATTGTGGAATTCTGTCTCCCTTAGATTAGTTGGGGACCCAAAAAAGGAAGGTAAAACCATTTCTTGAGCCCTATGGAACTTTGACACCACTTTGGGCAAAAAACCTGGGTCTGTCCGTAATACCAGCCTGTCTTCAAAAACTTGTAGAAAAGGCTCCTTAATGGAAAGTGCCTGCAGCTCACTAATGCGTCTCGCAGTGGTTATGGCCACTAGAAAGACAGCTTTGAGCGTGACCCATTTTAGGGACAGCTCTTTCTCTTGTGACCATTTAGCCCAACCCTGCAACACTGTCGTCAGGTCCCATTTTGTCAGGACTTTAAATGGAATGGGTCTAATTCTGGCTAACCCCTTGAAGAACCTGCTCACTAGCGGGTCTATAGCCAGGGGTCGCTCTAAAAAAACTGACAAGGCCGATACCTGTACTTTTAGTGTACTAATGGCCAGTCCTTTATCCGCACCATCTTGTAAAAACTCCAAGATGGCTGGGATACTTGCAGACACCTTTTTGGTATCCAACCAAGAACAAAAATTTTTCCAAACTTTAACATAAATCGCTTGGGTAACCTTCTTTCTACTAGAAAGAATGGTGTTTACTACCCTATCCGAGAGCCCCTTAGACTTCAGGAGACTCTCTTCAGACACCAGGCTGACAGCTTCAGGGTCTGAACCTTGGATAATAGGACTGGGCCCTGGGATAGCAGATCCTTCCTTACGGGCAACATGAGGGGGGGTTCCGCTGTCAGGCGTAACAGTATGGAAAACCAAGGCCTCTTTGGCCAATACGGGACCACTAGGATCATTGTGTTGCGTTCCTGCACAAATTTCCTCAGAACCAGAGGAATAAGTTTGAACGGGGGAAAGGCGTAACATAGATGAAACGGCCACTTCTGGGCTAGGGCATCTATCCCTTTGGCCCCTATTTCTCTTTCTATCGAAAAGTAAGCTGGAACTTTGGCATTCGACCTGTTGGCAAACAAGTCCACTTCGGGAATGCCCCACTTCTCTATTAGTTGGAAGACCTCCCTGTTTAGCGACCACTCTGATTCGCACACTTGGTGTCGGCTCAGAAAGTCCGCCAGGCAATTGTCCACTCCCTTCAGATGGACCGCGGATATGGACTTCAGATTTTTTTCTGCCCAGGCCAAGATAGCGCTCGCTATCTTGATTAAGGATGGACACCTTGTTCCTCCTTGCTTGTTTAAATATGAGACTGCTACCACACTGTCTGAGAGGACCTGTACGTGGTGATTTTTCAGCTCCGCGACAAATGCCCTTAGGGCTTCCCAGATTGCTTGCAACTCCCTCCAATTGGCTGACCTTTGGGACTGCACTTTTTCCCAGCGCCATTGGGCTACCTTTGATCCCCAATGGGCCCCCCAGCCCCAGGCACTGGCGTCCGTGGTTATTCGGACTGACACCGGAAGAGACCAAAACAGACCCTGCACTAGGTTCTCTTCGTCCCTCCACCACCAAAGAGACCTTTTGGTCTTTGGGGATAGGTGGAAGGTCGCGTCCAACGATCCCTGCGTTCCGTCCCAGTTGTTCAGAATATTTGCCTGAAGACACCTGAAATGGGCTCTTGCCCATGGTACCGCAGGGATTGTTGCCGTCAGGACACCCAAACCCGACATGGCTGAGCGGATAGAAATTGCCAGATTGTTTTGAAGGAAGGCTGCCGTAGCCTTTACCTTTTTTACTTTCTCCGCTGTGAGATAAATTTTCTGCGTCACTGAGTTTACTAGGAAGCCCAAGTACTGCAGGACCTGTGTCGGGGTTAGGTTTGACTTCTCCCAATTTATTAACCACCCCAGTTTTTCCAAAAAGGATATGGCCACCCGTAGATCCTCTTGCAGTTAGAGCGCGGAGGGTGCAAAAAATAAAAGGTCGTCCAGGTAAGGGATGACTGATATCCCTTCCAGTCTCAGGGGGGCCAGTGCCTCCGCCAAAATTTTTGTAAATATTCTGGGGGATGAAGACAGGCCGAATGGCAGGGCCCTGAATTGAAAATGTCGGACCTGCTTTCCCCATCTGATTGCTACCCTTAAAAACTTTTGAGATTCCGGATGGATAGGGACGTGTAAGTAGGCATCCCTCAAATCGAGGGAGGCCAAGAAACAATCCGGGGGAAGAATTGACTTCACCGAAAGGATTGTCTCCATCCGAAATTTTCTGTAAGCCACCCACTTGTTTAGTGATTTCAGATTTAATATTAGGCGGAAATTGCCCGACGGTTTTCTCACTATGAAAACATGCGAGTAGAAACCTAGGTTTATCTCCTGCTGTGGCACTGGGATAAGAACCCCCTGGTCTACCAAGTCGCCTATTTGTGACAGCAAGGCTGTCTTTTTCTGAAAATCCCTGGGCGGAGAGGTTACGAACGTTCTTGTGGGCGGAGTGCCCCTGAACTGAATTCGATAGCCTTCCCTGATTATCCTCCGAATAAATGTATTTGGGGTAGTCTTTTCCCACTGTGGGAGGAACTGCCCCAATCTCCCTCCCACTGGAACTAAGTCACTGGGATTTGGTGGTCTTTTTAGGAGAGGAAAACAGGACACCTTTCTGTTTACCCTTTCCCCACTGCTTCCCAGAGGACGACCCCTTAGGAGCCTGCCCCTGAATCGGCCTTTGTCCTTGGGGACGAAAAAAACGTTTCCCCTGAACCCTTTTATTTTTGACCGGGAAGGCCTTTTTCTTGTCGGCAGTACGGTCTAGCACTTTCTCTAGATCTTGCCCGAACAAAAGGTCTCCTTCAAATGGGATGCCACATAGTCTGATTTTTGATGCCGGGTCTCCCGACCAGGACTTTAGCCATAAAGCCCTGCGTGAGGAATTGATTAAGGCAGCGGTCTTTGCCGATAGCTTGACTGACTCCGCGGATGCGTCCGCCATATAGCCCGCCGCCTTGTGTAGCATAGGCAGGGAATCAAGAATCTCCTTCCTGGAGGTCCCACTTTCCAGATGGTTTTGCAGCTGGTCCAGCCAGACCTCCAAGTTACGAGCCACTATAGTTGTAGCCATTGCTGGCTTTAAACTTGTCATGGCTACTTCCCATGACCTTTTCAGCAGTACCTCCATCCTTTTGTCCATAGGTTCCTTAAGGACACCCATGTCCTCAAAGGCGAGGTCTGTTGACTTGGAACACTGGGAAAAAGCCGCATCCACTTTGGGCACTTTGTTCCAGATACAGGAGGAATCCTCACTGAAGGGAAATCTCCTCTTCAGACTTTTGGGAAAAAACTATTTTTTCTCTGGTTCCCGCCATTCCTTTTTAATAGAATCTGCCAGTGTACTATGTACCGGAAATACCCTGTTCTGATCCTCTTTCAGGGTTTGGTACATCTGGTCATGCAAGGACAAGGAAGCCTGCTCTTCTTTGATATCGAGAGTCTCATATATCACCCCTAATAAGGCATCCACCTCCTCGAGTGAGAGCCTGTATCTGGGCGAACTTGTCCCCTGGCTCGGAATATCTCTGGATGAAGCCGCCTCACTTAGCTCGTCCAAGGAATCTGGTTCCCCTCCGTCTGATGCGTCACCCACCTCTGGGGCCGAATCAGAGGGGGCTGCAGCTGGTGGTTTTGGGGTTTCAAGGCTTGCCAGCATTGATTTAATGGTCTTCATTTCTTTCTGCACCCCAGCAATTAGTTCTTTACATGCCCCTGTTGCCTCCTTGTAAACCAATTTGTCAATACAAGGTTTACAAAGGGGCTTGCTCCATCCCTCCTTTAGTTTGTTCGTACATGACGGACACCTCTTCTTCCCCCCTGACCTCTCCGGGTCTTTAGGCTGAGCCTGGGAAAGAGAAGGAGAGAAGAAACCAGGGCAAGTAGTCAGAAACCTTTTAGACAAATCGGGGATTGTACCTTCACCACACCGATGTGCACCCCCACCAGCCGCTGACAGGATTCACATGGCTCTTTAGCCCGGATCCTGTCGCTGAAGGAGGGGGGGGTATTTCCCCTTTTTCCCCCTCCTTCCCCAGCCCTGTAGGTCCAGGGCACCCCAGTGTCTGCCTACCTGAGCTGGGCCGGCACCACTGCCACCTGGTTCCATTGTCTCCATGCTGTCTCCTATCTCTGTAGTCAGCTGCTGGATCATCTTCAAGGAACCGTCTATCTTGTGGCCGGCGGTTTTTTAAAATTCCCCGCCATGGCCCCAGCGTCCACGCTCGCCGCGCGACCCGGAACCGGAAGTGTTGCGCCGGAAGTCCCCGCCCTCCTCCTGCGTTCCACAGGCCGGAACTCGAGGCCTACGCCCGCCCCCCGCTGAACACCCACGCCAGAGACCACAGTAACTGGCCGGCAGATGCCAGGATGTCCTGCGGGGAACGTCAGCCCTCCTCGGGCTATACCGGAGGATTGCGCCGGTACCAGCTTCACTGCAGCCTGACCGGGGGACCCAACAAAGCCTGCCACCTTCCAGGTATCGCAGACCTCCTTCCCCCTTCCTCGAGCAGTCTGCCTCGGCTTAGGGGAAGGAGAGCTCCATCCAGCCTCCTCCTCCGGTGGAGGAAACACAAAGACTGAGGACGAAGGACGGAAGCCGCCCTTTAAAGATTGGTATGATGTGTTTCCTGCCTCTGGAGGTGGAGCCTATCTCTCTAGTGCTGTCCTGGACAGACGACTAGAGAAAATATGGTTCAGCAAAATAGTTTTTAGAACACAATAGCACACTGACACTTTCCCTCACTGTACCTCTCTGTCCCTCAACTCAAGGATTGAAAATATGGTTCAGCAAAATAGTTTTAGAACAGAATAGCACACTGTCAGTTTCCCTCACTGTACCTCTCTGTCCCTACAAACAAGGATTAGCACAGAATAGCACACTGTCACTGACACTCTCCCTACCTATCCTTATTTGTCCCTAAACACAAGGAATCCAGGATTAGTAAAGGAAAAAAAATGACACTGTCCCTGCCTATGCTTCTCTTTCCCTGCTCCGGAACACACTACACAAGGCCGCCGCGCTGGCGGCCTTTTATAGTGTGGGGCGTGTACTAAACCCCATCAGCAATAATTGGCCACAGGCATCCTTGCCTGTGGCCAATCATTGCTCTCCTCGCTGCCGGCGCTGTGATTGGCCAAGCATGCAGGGTCACAGTGCATGCTTGGCCAATCACAGCGCCTGGATGACACTGCGATGGCGTAGTGCATTGTGGGCCGTTCGCGTCACTCGAATTTGGCACGAACGGGCCAAATCGTTCGATCATCGTCGAACGATCGAACAGCCGATGTTCGAGTCGAACGTATGTTCGACTCGAACACGAAGCTCATCCCTACTCACGAGATTACAGTATCACTTATGTCTTGAAACACCCCATGTGACTAGCAACGTCACAGGGGGTGTAAACAGCAGCACATTACAAAGCATCCCAGAGCAAGAAGATCAGCTGCATTATATAATCAGCTGCATTTTACAGGGTTAAAACAGCCCTACACAGTTAACAAGTGCTGAAATATTTGCCCACTTGTCTGTGCCTCGATAAGCAGATAGTTGCTATAGCATCTCGAGTGAAAACGAGGCTTGGCTGCAACATGACTGAGCATGTGCGAGATAACAGCAGAGAAGGACAGGAAGGGCGGAAGTAATATACACTGCAGCCTCGAAAGACAGTAGCTGAGATGGCGCTAGGCTGCTATAAAAAGGAAGCAAGATTTTACAACCACCTGGGAAAACAGTAAGAAACATCTGAAGGGGCAAAGAGTAATGCAGAATGTTATGGGAAGCTGTAGCAGACAGGATTTATTAAGAAGGAGAATTTGAGGTGCTGGGTTTACTTCCTCTTTAATTATATATATATATATATATATAAATATAATTTAAATCGGTAGCTTGCAAGGTCCTCATAGTCCATTTAAATCCTATATTACCACAGCCAAAACGAGTAAAGGTCTCAGTCTCAAATGAGAGCTTGCAATAATGCATGCTTCTCTGATCACCTGTGTGTGTCACGCCATATGAAATGCAGGTGGAACATTGTGGTGGAAACTGCATCTTTAGTTCAGTATTCTTGTTATATTTTCTTTATCTGTCATTGTTATTAAATGCTATACTTGCAAGTATTTATGTGATCTCTCTTTGCACATATCAAATACAACCCCAAAAAACATACTATCACGTGACTAAACACTGCTTGAACCACAATTACGAAGGCTGAGACCAGAATCACAGCAAAAATGGATCTGCAAAGTTAGAGGTTTGAAATCAAAGGCTGATTTCATGGCAGGTAACCAAAATGTGAATAACTGGAATTCCTTCCAGATCAATCCTGCATATAAGCCTCACGGGTTAATAGACATAGGTCACCTTGCACTAGTCATATAAAACTACCACAGTATCCATTGCTATCTTCCAGGGAGTCCCATATTCATGCAACAAACCCGTTTACCTTGGCATTTGAAATGAGACCAACATGTGTCAAATTTGTTAGAACACTTCCTGGTGCAGGCACCAATTCCCCAGGTTGAGACTTGTACATTGCAGACAGAGTCTGTTATGGGCCACTAGACTTTGTTCCTCTTTGATGACTGACAAACACCATAATTGTGGCATTGTCAGACTGCCTCCTTACTGGGTGACTTTGAATGAGCTACGTCCAGCAAAGCAAAGACAGTCTGTCTGCAATTCCAACACATTTTTGTGAAGTTGGGATTGTTCCATGGTCCAACAACCCTGAGTGCAATAATGCATTCCCACACAAAGATTCATCGTCATTTTCCATCAAAGGGAAAGAAAGAGTACTAGGGTATTTCTAACACTGGAGACATCAGCTAACACTTCACAGATATTCTCAGTTGAGCACAGAGATTTTCCTCTTGCAAAACTTAGGAGGAATTAGGCATACAGAACCATCAGTCCAAGGGCCCTCTTACAATAACTAGGGAGAGAAAAACAAGCATCCTGCAGTAGTATTGCAGGGTCCTAAAGTTTCTGAACTCTCTCCAAAAGGCAGCGCCTTCGCAAGTCGAGTCTCAAATCAATTGCAGGGACTCAAGACCCCAAAACAGATGAAGGCAGGATTTTTGATGTTCAATAGCAAGTTAAATGTTAAGCGATACATGATGATTCACCTCCAGCTCCTGTGGCAAGTCAGCCCTGAACAAAAGGTCATTAAGGCAAGATATCTGCCCCAGATGAAGGAATTCTAGCCTTGGAGGGCAGTACTTCAGCAAAAACTGTTGGGGTGGAGTAGAGGCCAAAAGGAAAGAGCCACAAATTGATATTGTTTTACTTCCACGCCAAATGTGATTGGACCCTGTATGTCAGGATGTGAATGGACCTATATGTCCACTGACACCAAAAAATCTCCTTGATTGGGGGACAAAACTACCATTTTCAAGCACAATCTATCCATCCATCCTTTCAGGTCTAGAAATGGCTGGTCCCCTACCTTCTTGGGGATATTTTAAAAAGTTCAAATAGAAGCCTCTGAACTTTATTAAATATGGAACTAAAATGACCATTCCCTGTGGCGGGAGTCCCTCAATGGGCAACAAAGATCTACTAGCCTTTGTGCTGTCAAACAGGACGTGAAGAACCCCTTTATAGGGAAATTCGGTTTTTGTAGTCTGCCACTACAAATTTGTGAACTCATATGCCAATATACGACTGGTCCAGTAGTTGGTGAAAAACAGATATTGTCTCCTAGGATTCTACTCTGCAGATGACATTATAACCAACTGGTTTTGGTTGATCAAAAGATGGTGTCCCTTCATAAGCGATAGAAAAATCAGGTTGACTTCCTGTTAATCTTAGAGAATTTCCACTTTAATACTCTGTTTTTCATAATTTTACCACCCTAGCAGTAAAGAATCCTTTCTGCGATCCAAGGTTAAACCTCTATTCTTCTAACCTCAAATTATGGCAGCATTCCCCTTCAGAAACTTTAGAGTTTGGACATTTAGGAAAAATTGCTTCATTCATTGGGTTATATCTCTTCCCAAAGCACTGGCTAAGAGAAAATATAAATGGCAAAATCTGAAATGAGCAAAAGATAAAGGGTTGGAGCTGTGTCCACCAACACACTCAGAGAAAAATCCAATGATCAAGCAATTAGGGGGCACAAAACAGCAATAAAATGTACCTTGTGAAAGAAATCTTGGATGAAAAAAATAAATAATAAAAGGACACAACAATCTATCAATTAAGAGGCCCCTAAACCTGAAGGGAGAGATAAGGAGGGCTATAAACAAACACAAAAGGCTGTGTCAGACCATGATAGAAAGAACCTGACCAACTGGGTTCATAGGCTCCGACCTCAAGTACTAAAGCAAGGACCAAAGGCAGTCCTACCATAAGGTTCACCAAAAGTACAGTAGCCCAGAAAAAGGAGAGCAAAAGCAACGGAATCGCATACCTCAGGCTGAAATCCTTTCAACTACCCATGGGGAAGAGAAGGTCTGGAGTAATCTAGAGGAGGTGTGTGAACATTCCAAGAGCATCAACCAGACACTTCATAGGTAAAGGGAGCAGGGGTTCTGTTGCTCCTCTGATTTTTGTATTTTCTCATAACATCCCCAGGACATATGGAAGTAAGGAGACAGACGTGGCAGGCAGCTCACTTGCTACAATAGGGCAGAGGTATGAAAAAAACAATCAGAAAACAAGACCAAAAAGGCCCCACAGAGATAGGAACTGCAAAGCAAATAAAAAATTAGTAAAATTTGAATTTCTCCTGCCCTGCTCAAAAGAAGGACAGTGATACCACCAACTTTGAACTCCTTTAAGTAACCAGTGATCACACTCAATGGTCACAGCATACACTTTCATTCTATAACATTAGCATCTTAATAGCCGTACAATCATTATTTTTGACAATCCAATATAAGCTTACTTACTTCGAGATATGGAATTTACAGGTAAGTCAAAATTCCTCCCCCCCCCCCCCGAGTACAGTACAGGACATAAACAGCAAGCTTTTGTGGACACACCTACCCTGAGACACCTCCCCTATAACCCTACCCCCTCCATGAATCCTCAGTTTTGTAGAAGGCAGTGCAGAATAAACTAAGGGAAGGAAGGAAGGAAGGAAGGAAGGGTGTCCTGTATCCCCTGTACTGTACTCAGTTATGGAATTCAACATTAAGTCAAAATGTATTTTATCTTAATCGTACAGTACAGGATACATGTAACATATTCATACACATCCACAAGCAATGAATATGATGGGTGGGCAGAAAAACTAGGAAAACAGAACTGCACCAACTGGCCCAAAAAATAACAGGGGTCAAAAGACCCAAGTTCAGAGTACAGCTGTGGGAACCCTGCTGCCAAAACCTGCATCTGCAGAAGATTGAACATCCACCTGGTAATAGAATGTATAAGCAGAAGACCAGGTGACAGCCTTATACAGTTGGGCTACAGAGGCTTGGTGCTGAAAAGCCCAGAAGCCTCCCACCAATCTAGTGGAATGGGCTTGAAAACAGCGCAGGAGGATGTTTTTGCTTAAGAGTGTAAGCCCTTGCAATCAAGTTTCTTATCCACTGTGCAATGGTGGACTTGGAAGCAGTAGTTTTGATGTATACTCTGTTCTCCTTGGAACCTAAGAAAGGGCACCCTGCTTTAATCAGAAAACTGGATTCCCTAACAGCTCAGACTAGGTCCAGGCAATGCAGAGACAGTTCTTTTGAATGCTTAGGAGCAAGGCACAAGGATGGCAGTACAAATGTCCTCATTGACGTGGGAAGCTGACACACCCTTTAAAATAAATTATGGTCTTGGGTAATAAACCAACTTTGTCGTTATAAAGCATGAGGAAATGCTCTTTACAGGAAAGGGCTACCAGTTCAGAAACAAGTCTAACAGACATGATAGCTACCAAAAAAACGACTTTGCTGGTAAGAACCCCTAAGAGAATCTCTCTGATGGGTTAAAGCCAGAGACTGAGAACCAGGATAGAATACTGGACATTGAGATAGCAGATCTGGTTTATTAGGAAGGAGCCATGAGTTACACAGTCAGGTTTAAAAAAAAAAAATGCACAAATCCATCTAGTTCAACCAACAGCAAAGATGAACAACATATAGACCTCCACACACACAATCTTATACCCACAGTAGATCCAGAGTAAGGCAACCTCCCCCAAATATTCCAATTTTCTCCAGACTACGTTAAAAGTCTGATTAGGTCTGTTTGCCAGGTTCTTCTGGGCAAGTTTGGAATAACCGCTTTTCTCTCTTCCTTTTGTGAAGCAAGCAAGGCAGAATTCACACTGGAGGAAAGGTATAATATAGCCTGAACCAGGGGATTATTAGGATATCTGAGGCCAGGGACAATGGATCCCTAATTCTGGCAACAAACAGAGGTAGCTTGTTGTTGAGCCTGGAGGCTAGGATGTCCAAATCCCACATATTTGGCATATCAGATTGAATACATCTGGATGAAGAGATCTTTCCCCTTGTCCAAGTGGTAGGGGCTGAAATAATCTGCCTGCCAATTGTCCTCTCCTGGGATGTGGATGGCAGAAAATCACTGGACAGAGTTTCTGCCACAAGAGAATCTGTTTGTTTTTTTTCCTTCAATACAGCCAGGTTCCTTGTGCCTTCTTGATGATTGATATATGACACCGTGTTGGCATTGTCTCACTGCACTGATTGAGTATCCCTTCAGAAGCAGGAGCCTGTGCTGCTGGGACAACCTGACTGCTCTGAACTCCAGGGTGTTGATGGGGAGCTTGGTTTTCTCTCTTGACCATGTTCCTTAAACTGTCAAGGATTAGAATACTCCTGCCTAGTTCGACCGACATGCGTCTGTTTGGGATGTATCCAGAGCTAGACCCAAGTATTCTGGGTAAAATAAGGTTGGAGAGAAGATTTTCTTAAATTGATTACCCAGCCAAAAACCTGGAGTAACTGAATTGTCCTATGCGTTTTTTTGACAACTGACCTGGAGAATATTTCAGAAGGAGGTCATCTAGACATCCTGTGACTTGAATGCCCTGGGTTCCGAGCAGGGTCAGCACAGGTGCTAAGATGTGAGAGTGATGGTGAGAAAAACTGGAACTGTCACTGCAAAGAGCAGAAAATGCAGATGAGATGGGTAAATGGGAAACAGAGATAAGAATATTGGATATCTAGTGATGTCAGATGTTCCCCTCGTCTCAGGAGAGGCAATTATTGCCCTTGTAGATTCCATGCAGAATTTGGGGGCTTGATGTAATCTGTTGAGGGATTTTATGTCCAAAATGGGGCGAATATCTCCACTGGGCTTTGGTACCATGGACACGTTTGAGTAGAAACCTTTGAATCTGTCTTGTGGGGATACTAGCACAACAACTCTCTGGGAAAATAGGTGGTCCAGGGTCTTCTGCAAATCTAACTGTGCTTGGGCAGTCTTTGGATGATCTTAAATTACTGATCTAGGACAAGCATATAGGAAAATCAAAACTACTGTCCTGCACTCCTGTTTCAGCGCAATAACTCATTGGGTAGGTATAGCACGATCAGGAGAACAGCCTCAGAGCCCCTCTAAGGCTCCATTCACACCTAAGCGTATCGATTTACTGGAAGCAGTTTTTTTGCAAGTTTTTACAAGATTTTTTGAAAGCATTTTAGAAGGGTATTACAAGCGGTTTACAGCTTCAGGCATTTTTGTTTAGCCAATAGAAAGCACTAGGGGAAGGAGAGGGATATGAAATTAGGGGCGGAGAGCTGCTTTTTTGAGCAGAAAACGCTCGTAAAACGCTCAAGTCAGGCATTTTTTATTGAAGTCCATGTGCCAAAAACGATTGTAATCTGCCAAAAAAGAAGCTCATGTACTTTTTTAAGCTTCAGGCGACAGAACGCTCAGATGTGAACAGGGGCCATTGAAATGAATGGGATTTGGCTTGTTGAGCGTTTTAGAGCTACAAGCTTTAAGCAGAAAATCTCTCAGGTGTGAACGCAGCCTAAGCTTCTGACATAACCAAGGTATTTGAACACATTAAATACACCTCTGAAATAAAAATCGAAATGCAATTATATTTCCTTTTCACAATGTTAAACTTTATTTCTTAACTTCTTGTTTAGCCTTTACCAAGGTAACAAGTTTTGACATAAGTAAATATACATGAACATTTGTATGTATTTATGTAATACCGTAGGTGTGAATATTTAATATCCCACCATGAAGTCATAATCTGAAGGCAATAGGGGCCCAGTATTCCTGGGTCCACTAATGCTTTACACATATTGTACAGTACTGTCATTAGTACAATAAGATAAGAAATCCTGTAGAATGTGATGACTAGTATGTTCCATTTCTAACTGATTCCAGATGAATAAAAGACCCAGATGGTGGGAGGATGTGACCTAATAGAAGAGACCTTAATATAAAAACAAATTAAAACAGCTAGTGCCCCTTCTTCTTTAAGATATAAGGCAATTAAAGGTTATGGTCAAAATACATCTTAGCGCCTTGTGTACGTCTTATACTTGCTGGACTCTGGTATTCCAAAACGAGGAGGTAACAGTGACCATTGCCTTGTAACTGAGGTCTTTTGCATTGTCTAAATACAGATGAGTAATAAACCAGTTTAAACGTCCTCTAAACACACCCTTGTACATGTCCCAATGCAGAGTCTAATTTCATCACAAACACTACAGGAGGGAATCATCTGTGCAACCGCCCTCCAGTCCATAACGGAATTCTTGCAAGTTGGATACTCCATAGAAATGGATAAAAGCTGCTGCCACTACTAGAACATGGAAGATTTGATGAGACTGGAACTGAAAAAGAAAAAAGGAAAGGAGTTTGGGCACACTGCAGAAAAACACTAATAAGCACTTATCTTTAATTAGATTCTTAGCACTTATCGAGTTTACACAGATGTTGGATCTAAAACATCTGTCCTGGGGCCACAAACACTTTCCAAGTGGCAACCTATGTAAACAAAGCATTAATGCTGTAGACTCTGTCTCAGAATGTTAGATTCACTATTTTTCATAACAACAGTAACTAACCATATTCAGAACAGCGTACAACACTTACCCATATATCAAATTTGCCAGGGAAGAAACGTTCAGGAATCCTCGCTGCATACAGCCCAGCTCCTGTTATGTACATTACAGCCATTAAGAAGAACCAGCCCATCTGACCCACTGTAGTTGCTTTAACAAAACCCTCTGCAATGGTGAAATGGAGGGTTGGAACAATGCCACTCAGACCAAGACCAAGAAACACACCTAAAATAACAAGGCATAAAAGACCACCAAGATTTAGAAATATATATAAGAATCTAAACATTTTTTTTTTTTTACAAAAACATGCAGATAGGACAAAATACTAGAAGCCTTCACAGACAACAACCACTCAATTTCTACTGTTAAAAAAGGCTCTAAATATTATGTGTGCTGTATTAGCAGTTTTAACACAGATAACATTAACAGAAACAGGGAAAATACTGGGACTTTTTAGGCACCCAAGTAATTATCAATTTTTTTAAATAGTTCCAAAACCTTAAAGTGATAGTAAAGTCTGATTTAATTAAATTTTTTCCTGCAAAATAAAAAAAGGCATTATGTGCTAGAATGCATCGCATACTGGCAAATTATGTGACACTTACCTGCAAACAAAGCCCTCGTCGTCCCCACTGGAGGCCGCATTCATCTTTGCCCATCTTCCTTCAGGGGCCGCGTATTTCAGCTCTGTGACTGGCCGGAGCCGCGTGACGTCACTCCAGCACGGGTGCCACCGGTCACGGCACATGCTTCTGAAGAAATAGCATGGGATGCCGTTCCTTCAGAGCACATGCATCAATGACATCATTGGCGCAGTATAGAGTAAATATCTCCTAAATGGTGCACATTTAGGAGATTTTTACAGTACCTACAGGTAAGACTTTTTCTTTCTCGTACATCACGGGACACAGAGCGACATAGTCATTACTAATGGGTTATATAGTTACCGTCAGGTGCTGGCACTGGCAACTTCCAAAACCGGAAGTACCCTCCCCTATATAAGCCCCTCCCATCCGGGAGCACCTCAGTTTTTTGCCAGTGTCTAAGGTGTTGGCCAAGAAGAAACATGTGTTTTTCACTGAGCTTGCGTACAGGTTCTTTTGGGCCTCAGTAAGCTATTCCGGATCCGACCAAAAAAGCTTCATAGCTAAACGGTCGGTACCCGGGCCTTGCAGAGAAGAGCAAGGTTCTGCCTGTAATGCTTCTCTTAGGAGAGCTGGACCCTGGGATCCAGAGCTCTGGTCATACCCACGACCAAGATGTTTTCTGTGCAGGGTGCTATACAGGTCCAGGGGAGTGGAATCCTTGGGAACCCGGTCCCTGAAGGTTTGATTACAATGCCTGCCGTGATAGGTGAAGTTTGGGCTTTTGTGGACCAAACAAAGTCCTGCGGCGGGGAACAGGTAAGTGGGGGCCCCCAGGAACTTGGTTCTATTGGGGGACCCCCAAGCCTAATTTGTCTTTCTGTCTGTTACCTAACGGTATTCCCGCTAATATCTGTGCATGCCTGTAACTACTAAAAAAATTTAATAATTTTTAATGGTGGTCAAGAAAAAAAAAAAAAAAAAAGAATGTTTTTTTTATATATGTTTAGTATATTAAACTGCGGTACCTGTGTTTGTCCACTAGAGGCCGCTGTGGAATGTTTTTCTTGTCATATGGACTAGTTTCTTCTCAGAGAGCAAAGTCCAGGCAGCTGGTGAGTTCTCCTACAGGAAACTGTTTCCTCTGCCATGTTGCAGTGTTCGTCTATCCCCCGGCCTGCGGCAAAGGGGGCCCTGGCTCCTGTCCCTGGTTTCCATGTTTGAAAATTAGCGCCGAGGCGCACATGGCCGCGCGCGTGCGCGTGCACGCGCCTCTATATATAGAGGTGGCCGGAAAAAGGGGCGGGGCCTGGGGGATGACGCTCTGTGCGCGCCGCAGCGCTTCTGCGCATGTGCGGGCGTCCCAGCAGGTTTTTAAAAAGCCACATTATTGCAGATAAGCTGGCTATGAAGTACAGAGACAGAGCTGGCAACATTTAAAGGCATACAGCAAGCGGTTGATACAGGCATCCCCTAGAAAGGCACATTAGTAGACACCAACTGTGATATAGCAGCAATTGTGCTAGACTATTCTCAGTAAAAGAGGTGTATTACGGCTGGAATACCTCAGCTTTAGGCTTAGGAATATGCCGTCCAGTAGCTCCGGAACTGAATCTTCCAGGAAGCGAAGGGGGTCTCATCGGGCTCTGAGGATCTTGGGCATACTCCTGCTGCACCAGTCTCCCCTGAAGTTCAGAGGTAAGTGACCGTAGAGACCCCGCAGGGGTACTTGGTACTGTGGCTGTCCTCAGTCACCTGCTCCTGTGTATGTAACAGAGGAGGTTTTTTCCTCAGCTCTGGGAGGATTAGAGAGAGATTGTCAACATTTATCGCTGCCTCCCTGTCAGGGAAAGCACGCCCGATCTCCGTCTCCTCCTTCAGAGTGCCTGTTAGCAGAGCAACAGTCCCATACAGGGATCGACCTGCCTGAAGGGGATCAGGATAAGGTTGATTCTGTTATAGAGGAATCAACAGTGGGGGAACCCTTTCTCAGCATCTCAAGCTGAAAGATTATGGGTTCAGTCTCTGACTAACATGGTCCGATCAGCATTTAAAAATGCACCTTGCGGAACCATCAACCACTACTGTATCCTCGTTGGGGTCGCTAGAAGCCCCCAGACTGTTTGTTCTTTTCCACTTCACCCTTTACTGAAAGGGCTCATTTACCAGGATTGGGAACGTCCTGAGAAAATATTTATTCCCCCAAGAGATTTCCGGTGGTCTATCCCATGGAGGATAAGTTCATCAAAAAAAAAAAAAAAAAAAATGGAAGGTCCCTACAGTGGACGCAGCCATCTCTTGTATGTATAAATCACTGACATGTCCAGTGGATAATGTCCAAATGTTCAAGAACCCAATAGATAAAAGATTGGAGTCCTTATGAAAATCTGCTTGGTGATACAACCAGCAGTAGCAGCTATTGGGGTCTGCTAAGCAGTGAAGGATCAGTTGAAACAGGTCTTGAGGGACTTGACAGATCAGCAGGCTTTGCCCTAGCTGATCTGCCTAGAGCCTTAGGCTTTGCGGTTGACGCCATAAAGGATTCAGTCCATCAGGCCTCCCGCCTTACGCTGTCTATAGTACATATGCGTAGGCTCCTATGGCTCAAAAACTGGTCTGCTGAAGCTCCCTGTAAAGAATGGCTGGTTAGCGTCCCATTTCATGGTGAACGCTTATTCAAGGAAAACCTGGACAAATATCCAGAAAATTTCCAGCGGTAAAAATACGCTCTTGCCGGTTAAAAGCAGAGTTAGAGGTCCCTCTTTAAGAGGCCTGCTTCTCCAGTCCCTGGGGCATCGGCTGTGTAACAGTTCCGACGGCCTCCTCGGTCAAATCCCGGGGGTAAAAAACAGGGACAGTAGCAGGGTAATGAGAAACCCTGGGTCAGGGGAGGTACAAAACCTCCCCCAAAGTTAAATTCATAAAGCCCCCACTCAGTCGGGTGGGGGGAGGACTCCAGTTGTTCGCAAGAGACCTGGCGGGACACGATCAAGACAGATAGGTGCTCTCCGCAGTAGGTTTGGGATACAGTTTGGAGTTAAAAGACTCTCCTCCTTCCCATTTTTGAGGTCAAACGTGCCAAGGGATCCCCGGAAGAGAGAGTCCCTCCTGTTGGCACTAGAACAACTATTGCTCCAAGGAGTAATTATGGAGGTTCCCCTGGAAGAATGAGGGTTCGGGTTTTACTCAAACCTCTTTACAGTCCCGAAGCAAACGCGGACGGGAGGCCCATATTAATTCTAAAAGGGCTATACAAATTCCTGTATATCAGGACTTTCCGATGGAGTCGATCCGATCGGTGGCCACTGCCCTACAAGGGGAGGATTGGTTAGCCACGATCGACATCAAAGATGCTTATTTGCACATTCCCATCTTTCCAGTCCACCAAAAATTTCTACGCTTTGCAGTAGAAGGGCGCCATTTTCAGTTCAGAGCCTTACCCTTCGGTTTGGCCACAGCACCACGAGTGTTTACAAAAATTCTGGCCCTTAATTGGCCAATCTAAGAACACAAGGTGTAATGATAATGGCATATCTGGATGACTTGTTGCTGATAGACCACTCAGTGAAAAAACTAGACGTGGTCGTTCACAAGACGATCAAGTATCTGGAATCTCACGGTTGGATTATCAACCGAGACAAGTCAGCCCTAAAAACCAGTCAAAAGTCTGGAATACTTGGGGCTAAGGTTGGATTCAGGCCAGAGAAAAATATTCTTGCCTCGAGGAAAGGTGTTGTCTTTGAAAGATTTGAGCCACTTAGTGGGTACAAAAAAGACAGCCGTCCATACGCCTGTATATGAGGCTGCTGGGAAAAATGGTGGCATCATTCGAAGCAGTACCCTACGGTCAATTCCATTCAAGGAATTTGCAAGGGGCCATACTGTCAGCCTGGAACGAAAAAGTTCAGGCCCTAGACTTACAATGTCCTTGTCCCCTTCCGTTCGCAAGAGCCTCCGTTGGTGGTTGGTTCCCCAGAATCTGGAAAAAAGGAAATCCTTCAGTCCGATTTCTTGGAAGGTGGTCACTACAGATGCCAGCCTTATAGGCTGGGGAGCAGTACTGGAGCAATAGTCTCTCCAGGGCAGATGGTCGGATGCAGAAAAGGCCCTGCCCATCAATCTCTTAGAGATACGAGCAGCCCGGTATGCCCTAGTAGCATGGACATCCAAACTCCAAGGGTCCCCTGTCAGAATGCAATCAGACAATGCCACAGCAGTGGCATATATCAATCATCAGGGGGGCACCAGGAGTCGTGCAGCCCAGAGGGAAGTAAATTACATCCTGAAATGGGCAGAAAAATATGTCCCAGCCATATCTGCGGTATTCATTCCAGGAGTGGAGAATTGGAAGGCGGACTTTCTAAGTCGCCAGCAATTAGGCCCAGAGGAAGGGTCCCTTCACCCCGAGGTTTTCTGGACAATATGTCAGCGGTGGGGAACATCGGATGTAGATCTTCTAGCATCCAGATTCAACGCAAAGGGGGACAGGTTTGTCTCTCGGACAAGGGATCCCCTAGCTTGCGGCTCGGATGCCCTAGTGTTCCCTTGGGATCAGTTCAAGCTGATATATGCATTCACACCGCCACAATGGTTACCTCGATTACTCCGCAGAATCAGGGTAGAAAAGAAACCAGTGATTCCGGTGGCTCCAGCGTGGCCCCGAAGAGCGTGGTACGCGGAGATTGTAAAATTTCAGTGGGGAGTCCTTGGACTCTCCCACGTCGTCCGGCTTTCGCAAGGACCGATATACCACCCTTCCTTACCAGCCCTAGGTTTGACGGCCTGGCTATTGAAGCCCACATTCTAAAAAAGAGAGGGCTCTCTAATGCGGTGGTATCTACCATGATCAATGCCAGGAAGCCGGTATCCAGGCAGATCTACTATAGAATCTGGAAGGCGTACATCGCGTGGTGTGAGGCCAAGAAATGGCATCCACATAAGTACGTAATAGGTAGGATTCTGGACTTCCTACAGTGGGCTGTAGATAGGAAGCTTGCCTTGAGTACTATCAAGGGTCAGATTTCGGCCTTGTCAATATTTTTTCAAAGGCCCTTGGCTTCGCATTCACTAGTCAAAGCCTTTATACAAGGAGTGATGCGTATTAGTCCTCCGGTTAATATTCCCATATGTCCATGGGATCTAAACTTGGTTCTGTCGGTTCTACAGAAACAACCATTTGAACCATTACAGCATATTTCCTTGGTGCTTCTCACCAGGAAATTGATTTTTCTAGTAGCCATTTGTTCGGCTAAAAGAGTATCGGAATTAGCAGCTATGTCCTGTAAGGAGCCATATCTGGTTATCCATAAGGACAGAGTAGTGTTACGTCCTCATCCAGCCTTTCTTCCTAAGGTGGTATCGAGTTTTCATTTGAACCAAGACGTGGTTCTTCCTTCTTTTTTCCCCAAACCTACTTCGGTAGAGGAAAAGTTATTGCATTCTTTGGATGTAGTAAGAGCAGTTAAAGCTTATCTAAAAGCCACTGCTCAGATTCGCAGAACGGATACTTTGTTTATTCTGCCGGAAGGCCCCAGAAAGGGTCAGGCAGCGTCAAAATCTACTTTAGCCAAGTGGATTCGACAGGTCATAATACAAGCCTATAGCTTGAGAAGTAGACCGCCTCCGTTCAAAGTTAGGGCGCACTCCACGAGAGCAGTTGGAACTTCATGGGCAGTGCATCACCAGGCCTCCCTGGCTCAAGTCTGTAAGGCCGCAACATGGTCTTCAGTACACACGTTTACTAGGTTCTACCAGGTGGACGTTAGAAGTCAGGAGGATGTCGCCTTTGGGCGCAGTGTGTTGCAGGCCGCAAAAGATCCTCATGTCTGATAGCGCTCAGCTTATATATGGTGTATCCCCCCCCTCATTTGGCATTGCTTTAGGACATCCCATTAGTAATGACTATGTCGCTCTGTGTCCCGTGATGTACGAGAAAGAAAATAGGATTTTTATAACAGCTTACCTGTAAAATCCTTTTCTTGGAGTACATCACGGGACACAGAGCTCCCGCCCCTCTTTGGGGACACTTATTGCTTTGCTACAAAACTGAGGTGCTCCCGGATGGGAGGGGCTTATATAGGGGAGGGTACTTCCGGTTTTGGAAGTTGCCAGTGCCAGCACCTGACGGTAACTATATAACCCATTAGTAATGACTATGTCGCTCTGTGTCCCGTGATGTACTCCAAGAAAAGGATTTTACAGGTAAGCTGTTATAAAAATCCTATTATTCTAGGCTTACCTATAGGTATAAACATACCAGGAAGGTTTACAACCTCTATAAAAGTGGAGTTTTAGCCTGTAAAAAATAAATAAAAATAAAAAGTCAGCAGCTACAAATACTGTAGCTGCTAACTTTTAATATAAGGACACTTACTTCAGACTTCACAGTTGGCTTCCTACTGTGCATGCGCGAGTCGCGCTTTCTGAATGGTCCTGTAGTCTTCTGGGATACACAGGTCCCAAAAGGCATCGGGGGGGGGGGGGGGGAGGAGGGATATGACGCAGTTTGCCTTGCAGCGATTCTTACCAGGAAGTGGAAGCGGGTACCTGTCAAAACCAGGTACCTGCTCCCCCCCAAAAAGTGTCAAATGTGGGAGTGGAAGGGGGGTGGGGAGCAGAGTGTCCACTTTAAATAACCTCATAAGATTTAAGTCACCCAAAGGGCTACATAAAACACAAGAAAAAAGTACATATACAAAAGATGAAAGCACATAAAATGGAAGCGGACCAAAAACATAGGCATGATTCTCCAGAGGTAGAGCCAGATGTACATAATAAACACAGATGCGTTTCAACTTTTTAATATCATAGGTCTTCCTCAGGGGGTTGGCATCACTAACTGTTTATTAAACAGTTGCACATCAAAGAACATGAGACCTCCACCACTCTTGGTCATAGTATTTGTGACTGGTTTGCCTCATACCTTTGGCTTTTTGGGACCCCCTTCTATCCAGTGAATTCACATTGATTAACCTTTCTTGGAACGGTTACACTCTATCCTTTGCTGTGGGAGCCCAGACGTTGGGTCGAATTTCATTGTGCAGCCTATTGCTAGTCTTGGGTATATCTCTGGAGGTACTACCATTTTATGTGGATTTCATCTTTATATACAATATCTCTCAAAAGTGAGTACACCCCTCACATTTTTGAAAATATTTTATTATATCTTTTCATGGGACAACACTAAAGAAACGACACTGCTACAATATAAAGTAGTGAGTGTACAGCTTGTATACCAGTGTAAATTTCCTGTCCCCTCAAAATAACAATACACAGCCATTAATGTCTAAACCGCTGGCATCAAGAGGGAGTACACCCCTAAGTGAAAATTTCCAAATTGGTCCCAAAGTGTCAATATTTTGTGTGGCCACCATTATTTTCTAGCACTGCCTTAAGCCTCTTGGGCATGGAGTTCACCAGAACTTTACAGGTTGCCACTGGAGTCCTCTTCCACTCCTCCAAGACAACATCACGGAGCTGGTGGATGTTAGAGACCTTGCGCTCCTCCACCTTTCATTTGAGGATGCCCCACAGATGCTCAATAGGGTTTAGGTCTGGAGACATGCTTGGCAAGTCCATCACCTTTACCCTCTGCTTCTTAAGCAAGGCAGTGGACGTCTTGGAGGTGTGTTTGGGGTCGTTATGTTGGAATACTGCCCTGCGGACCAGTCTCTGAAAGGAGGGGATCATGCTCTGC
The DNA here is from genome assembly GCA_029206835.1 of Rana muscosa. Classification (NCBI taxonomy): domain Eukaryota; kingdom Metazoa; phylum Chordata; class Amphibia; order Anura; family Ranidae; genus Rana; species Rana muscosa. The sequence continues at coordinate 324,093,458 of CM055117.1, forward strand.
TTCAGTATGTCACAGTACATGTAGGCATGCATGGTTCCCTCAATGAACTGTAGCTCCCCAGTACCAGCAGCACTCATACAGCCCCAGACTGACACTTCCCCCACAAGCTTGACTGTAGGCAAGACACACTTGTCTTTGTACTCCTCACCTGGTTGCCGCCACACACGCTTGACACCATCTGAACCAAATAAGTTTATCTTGATCTCATCAGACCACAGGACATGGTTCCAGTAATCCATGTCCTTAGTCTGCTTGTCTTCAGCAAACTGTTTGCGGGCTTTCTTGTGCATCATCTTTAGAAGAGGCTTCCCTTCTGGGACGAGAGCCATGCAGACCAATTTGATGCAGTGTGCAGCGTATGGACTGAGCACTGACGGGCTGACCCCCCCGCCCCTTCATCCTTTGCAGCAATGCTTGCAGAACTTATACGTCTATTTCTCAAAGACAACCTCTGGATATGACGCTGAGCACATGTACTCAACTTCTTTGGTCGACAATGGCGAGCCCTGTTCTGAGTGGAACCTGTCCTGTTAAACCTCTGAGCTGCAGCACAGTGGCCAAGACCATACAGTTTCAGGATCTTCGCAATCTTCTTATAGCCTGGCCATCTTTATGTAGAGCAACAATTCTTTTTTTCAGATCCTCAGAGTTCTTTGCCATGAGGTGCCATGTTGAACTTCCAGTGACCATATGAGAGAGTAAGAGCGATAACACCAAATTTAACACCCATGATCCCCATGATCCCCATTCACACCTGAGACCATGCAACACTAATGAGTCACATGACACCGGGGAGGGAAAATGGCTAATTGGGCCCAATTTGGACATTTTCACTTAGGGGTGTACTCACTTTTGTTGCCAGTGGTTTAGGCATTAATGGCTGTGTGTTGCGTTATTTTGATGGGGGCAGGCAATTTACACTGTTATACAAGCTGTACACTCACTACTATACTTTACATTGTAGCAAAGCGTAATTTCTTCAGTGTTGTCACATGAAAAAATATAATAAAATATTTACAAAAACGTGAGGGGTGTACTCATTTTTGTGAGATACTGTATGTATTTTTCTCTTGAGTTTATGTAGCAACTTTTTAATCTTAGGAGGTTAATAAAGGTTTTGTAACTTTTTAGGAAATTTGGTATTTACCTCGGGTGCCTACAAAAGTCCTGGTACTTTCCCTGTTTCCGTTATTGTTATAATTGATTGGGGATGTGGCACCAAATACCAAGCAGCTTTGCAGATATAAACCAACATGTGTTCTCTTTACAAAGTCTTGACAACTATAATCTTTATTAAAGCTGGCCACACATGTTAGTTGGATTATTTAGGTAGGTCATTGGAATAACTTGTAAAATCTATAGGGAGGCTGTCAGTGTATTTAGGTTTTGTGCTGCCCTAGGCCTGACTAAACTCGTACACCCCCCATTGACGACGTGTAGGAACACGAAACGTACGTCAGAAGGTGTGCGTGCTGACGTCATCACTACGGGACAGGTTACGGCGGACCGGCCGGTCGATTTGTCTATTTACTACATTCTAATTGTAAGTGTTTTTAACCCTTTTCTTAAATAAATTTGATATTGGGTAATGCACCATCTAACTCCTTCTGTCTTTTTGGGAATGTTTGCTGTGATTTAAGCCGTCTATTGGACTTCATTGGACCATTTTCTGGGATTGCAGATGGGCTCATATGTTTCTTACTTCTGGTAAGCAGTTTATATCGTTGGTGGTGGACACGGGTGTTGCATGCACCATTCATCAAGTTTATAACTGCCTATTCCCCCACGCTCTCTCCTCATCTTTGGCCCTGATGGAACTTTTTATTCACTGACACGTGTCACATTTCACTTTGTTCACTTGTCATCATATTATGGACTTTTTGATTCATCAGTGTGTTTGTGGATTTCACTTAACTGGCTTTATTATCGGTTAATTGCTCACATTGTAGCGCATTTGTTTTTCTATATAATTTATAAATGACCCACCCCTTCCTGTCAAGGCCACATCCCTTTCTGTTTAAGACCCGCCCTGAAATTTTTGAGTGGGGACAATAGTTCTTAGGGCCTGGGGGGGGGGCATTGGAGTCCCTTAATTTGCATAGATTTCCTCTCACTTCCTGTTTGGCTATGGGGCAGGAAGTGAAGGGAAATCTCTGCAATGGGACAGGGATAGTAAAAAATAAACTGACAGGGGCTATAACACTCCCTTACGCTATCCAAAATGCCTATAGTTCTACTTTAAGCACAAATTTCTGATCATTTTATGGAGAGGACTAAGAAGATATAACCATGCCAATGGTGCAGCAGAAAACATATAGCACAGTGAGGAAGGTTTGTGGTCCAGGATGATAGTGTAACGCAAGCTGCTTCTAATTTTGACTGCCCTAACAGTGTAGCGCAAGCCTGAGGGGACTCTTTCCATGCTGCCCCCCTGCGAAGTGCTGCACTAGGCCTGGGCCTTGTTGGCCTAGGCCAGGATACAGCATTGGAGGCTGTACAGAGATAATACAGTCGTATTGTAACACGTATGGACAGCATTATGTCCACTTTAACCTATCCATACCCATTCAACAGTAGTCAGAGGACACATGCAGATTTTTCAAAGTTGTCATGAATATGGATCTAAAGAGCTAGGTTTTCTTGTCTTTTTTCTGTTGGATTAATAATGTCTATTCATTAATTTTAAGGTAATTAAAAAATTCCACACAATATGCATTTTCTGTACCTGAACACATCAGTTTCATATCTTGTGCCAGCGTGCTATTTTTTTTACATAAAGTTTATGGTGATCCTTTTTAAGTCTAGAAAAAAAAAAAAAAAAAAAGTGTAGGTAGGGTTCATGATACCGATTTATCTGGGCTCCATGCACACTGGGTGTTTGCCCTGCTCTTCTAAACACCTTTCTCCTAGCAGGAGAAAAGCATAGTCAAAATGTGCCTAAAGCCCTGTTTTTGCAAATGTGTTAGGCGCATTAAGTGCTTGGGCATTTATTTCATTGGCCAGAATATTAATTTATTCTGGCCATTGAAATTAATGAACATTGAAGTGCTTGAAGCGCCTAGCATTAGCACGTGTTTACACACATTTAGGCATGTTGGGTGTTTTTTTGTGAGCAAAACACTCTTCTCTTGAAAGCTCTGTCTCCCTGTAAATACCTATGTGTGCCTGGACACAAAGGCCAACATGGAGGGTCATTTAGGAGGCGGAAAGTCAAATGCCCTCAAATATGGCGATTTTTAATGTCCAGTGTGTACGAGGCCTTAAGCCAGCCATACATGGACTGAAATTCACCCAGGATCAAGCAAATTTCGATCCCTGTATTGGCAGGATGGTTGTACAGAAATTAATCTACCGATCTGTACAACTAGGATATTGGAAAACTTACACTTAATCAGCACTGCTAGCTATAGCCAGGAGCGCTGATCAGTGTATTCTGATGACAGGGAAGTCTCCCCGCCATCAGAATACTAAGGCTCAGTGGGGGTATCGAGCCATTTTTTTTTTCGTTCAACCCAATGGTTAAAAAAAATTAAAAAAATTTAAAAAAAGATGATCAACTGGATGTGGCCCTGTCCAGGATCGATGATTTGGGAAACCGATCAAGGAGATATAATGTCCAGGTCAGAGGCCTGCCCGAATCTATGACCAATGTCCCAGCAGCGGTGCAAAATATGATCCAGAACCTGATCCCAAACATTCCACAACATCGCCTGGAGCTGGACAGAGCCCACAGGACCCTGGGACCCCCCAGAAAGGATGGCTCCCCGAGAGACGTCACCGCCAAACCCCACTTCTACACAGTGAAGGAGGAAGTCATGAGACAAGCACGATCAGTGCCCAAGGTTATGTGCCAAGGACACCCTGTCCAAATCTATGCAGACCTCTCTCCCTCCACAATGCAACACAGGCGGTCTCTGAAGCCACTACTACTAGTCCTGGCACAAAAGGACATAAAATACAAGTGGGCCTTCCCATTCGCTGTAAAGTTCTCAGATAACGGACAGAACTAGTCCTTCTCCACTTTCCCCGATGGTGAAAAACTGCTACTACGCCTCAAGTTCATCTCACAAAAAGCGGCCAAGCAACCCCTGGAGCGTCCAAGAGACCAACCCCCACCAGCCCTCAATCTCCGCTGTGGAACAGGTCGAGGACCAAGAAGGTTAAGGACAACGGTCCTCCTTGAACGGACCCAACCCGACATGAACGGTTCTATGCACTTTGCTGGTTCAAGGGTCCAGGATTGAACTGGGCCAAGGGACTTGAACATTGTCTATAAGTTGCGAAATTTATTAGCCGGAAGATCTTCCGCACTTACTTTAGTTGTTGCGGGGACCCCCCTTCTAGGAGGGCTAGTCCCCTACTTTGAACATGGGACCCTCCCTCCTCGGCTCCCTATGGAGGGGAGGACGGAGGGTTCCCTGGTCTGGACCCAGGTCCCACTAGCCTAGTTTCCAATGTGGCGTCTGACCAGGGGTTAGACAAATCCAAGCCCCCCCCTCAGCCCAACTTACCAGACCCACTAGGGTAAGCCTTAAAATCGCCAAGCTACTCCACGACAGGGGGTTAACAGATGTATGGCGGAAATCTAACTCTTCAAAAATAGACTTTACTCAATACTCTCACCCGCATAACATCTATGCTAGGATTGATCATATTCTGGTCCCTTCAAATATTCTTCCGGCAGTTATCAAGTCCCATATCAGAGAAACGGTCCTGTCTGACCATTCCGTGGTGATCATGTCCATCCGCTCTAGTGCTAGTATGGCAAAACGGGGACATTGGCGACTCAATGAGTCCATTATCTCCGATCCAATCAAAGCAACGGAAATCAGTAAGGCGCTTCAAGAATACTTTAAGCTCAATAACGTGGAGGGTATCTCCACAGAGACCCTGTGGGCGGCCTTTATCAGAGGCAAGATCATACAGCTAGCCACACAAATTAAAAGAGAACACAGAGCTCTGAGGGCACAACACAAAAAGAACCCATCTTCAGTGTTACTTGCCCAAGTTGACAAACTGAGACTGGAACTTACCCTCTTAATGAAAGCGGAGAGATCTATCCGCTGGAGTTGCAATAAATTTTACACTCAAAAAGAGAAGATAGGCCCAATGCTGGCAACCAAACTGTCCCCTAGACCGCGGTTTACGTCCTTTCCCAAGATACGTATAGCGGGCCAGGAGCCCACGGCTAACCCAGCCAAGATCCTGAAGGAATTTCATAAATTTTACTCTGACCTCTATAGCTCCCCGTCACAGCTACCTGGGGACTCAATGACCGAATTCATGGATGGCTTGCCCATTCCGTCCCTAGACACGGAACATAGAGACATTTTAGAAGCACCATTCTTGGTTGAGGAGGTGGCAGCATTTATCAAGGGCCTCCGTACGGGGTCCGCCCCTGGACCTGATGTCCTCTCGGCCTCCTATTATAAGGCCTTTGCAGACACCCTGGCCCCACATATGACAAATTTTTTTTATTCCAAAACACAGGGCTGCTCTTTGGGCACTCAGCTAAACACTGCATATATCACGGTCATACCAAAACCGGATTAAAAACCCAGAAGAAGTTTGCAACTATCGCCCCATCTCCCTCATAAACTGTGATCTCAAAATACTAACTAAAATTTTAGCAGACCGACTTTCTTCCTTTATCAATAAATATACTGTATTCACAAGGACCAGGTAGGGTTTATCCCAGGCAGACAAGGCCCATATCAAGTGAGAAGAGCAGTGGACATAGTCTCCATCCTGCAATCCAATTGGGACGGAGGTCCTAAGCAACATGGTTTTCTCCTCGCACTTGACCTGCAGAAGGCCTTCGATTCCGTGTCCTGGTCATATCTCTTCGCCCTGCTGGAGAGATGGGGCTTCGGCCTGCGTTTCATAGGGGTGATACAAGCCCTGTACCCTCACCCCAAGGCCCAAATCCGTCTACAGGGACACTATTCCTCCCCAATAGACATAGCCAGAGGGATCAGACAGGGATGCCCACTCTCCAATAATGTTCGCCATGGCAAACCCTCGCCATAGCTATCAGACAGAACCCCAACATACAGGGGGCATCATGCGGAGATCGGATCCACAAATGCAGTCTCTTCGCGGATGACATACTCCTATTTCTCACCTCCCCCATTACCTGTCTACCCAGCCTTTACAAAGTCCTTTCAGAATTCTCTAGATTCTCAGGGGCTTCGGGTAAATTATACCAAATCACAAGCCTTAAATGTGTCCCTACCGCAGTCCACAGTATCTCTACTTCAACAGTCCTTTACGTTTGAATGGAGCCCTTCCTCTATCAAATATCTAGGGATCACCCCAACGGCGCAAACAGAATCCCTTTACGCCAACAACTATCCCCCCCTATATCAAAGGCTGGAAACAGACCTGAAGAAATGGTCAAGGTTTGAACTTTCCTGGCTGGGCAGAATAAATTCTATTAAAAATACCTTTCTACCTAGAATTCTGTACCTATTTCGCTCCCTCCCCATTTCGATACGAAAGGACCACTTGCGGTCTTTACAAAGTAAATTACTCAAATTTATCTGGGGCAACTCAGGTTACAGAATTCCTCAACACACCCTGTATCGTCATAGGAAAAGAGGAGGGCTGGGTTTGCCGCACCTTAATAAATACTATTTAGCCGCCAGACTGCCCCAACTCTCCACAGTATATTAGCGACTGGAAAAGCCTGATTGGGTCCAAATAGAAAGGCAGGCAGCCCCCCTTTTCACCCTGGACTACCTACTCTGGTGCCCCCAAAAACAGAGACCACCAATTTTGTCCCCCTGCCTCTCACATTTGTATGCCCTTTGGGATAGCATCCGTAATTTTCCAGCCCTGGTATCAAAAGGACAACCTCTGGCCCACATATTTCATAACCCCAAATTTCCCCCTGGAATGGATATTAGAGCCTTCAGATGGTAGCTGGATAAAAAGGTCTGTACCGCATAGGACACTACTTCACAGCTGGGGGACCACTCTCCCTGACCCATTGTATTGACAACCTTGATCTCCCAGACTCTGAAAAATTCAGATTCGGACAGATCTCCCAGTTTCTATGCAAAATCTGGGCAGAGAAGCCTCTCCCACCCAAATTAACGGAATATGAGCTCTGGTGCGGGCAGGCCATGGGGCAAAGGGGAGGCATATCTGTCATCTACTCGTCGCTCACCCGCCCGACAGTTAAATCTACATACATGACAGCTTGGGAGGCCGACCTACAATACGAATGGGACCTGGAGACCTGGCAAGCGGCATGCTCTAGATCATTTCAGGGGTATCCTAAACACATCTCTGATGGAGGCAAATTTAAAAGTACTCATGAGGTGGTACATGACTCCCACCAGGCTTGCGGCCATCTACCCAACAGTAGATCCCAGGTGCTTCAGGGGTTGCCAACTCCTGGGCTCGATGGTGCATGTCTGGTGGGAATGTCCCAGAATCCGACCATTCTGGAAGAGAATCTTTAACCTTATTCACAAGGTCACCGAGTGCTCTGTCCCCAGGTCTGCATCCGTCGCCCTCCTTAACGCCCATATCCCGCATATCTCCAAGCCCAATCAAAAGTTGATCCACTTTATGCTCATAGGGGCAAAACTCACCATTGCTAGGGCATGGAAACAGCCAAAGATTTACATTACAGGTGTACAACGGGTATATTGCATTTGGTATGTTCTATAGTAAGACCATCTTATCTTATCTCAGTCAACCCTCTGTGGCATTCCGAAACAGCAGTGGGGGCTTTGTTGATAATACCTTGTTTTATTCAACTCTGTTAAAGCTGTTACGCTTCTTTCCTTATGTCATTCCCTACATGATGAGTTTCAAAATAAAGTAAAAACCTAATAAAAAAATTAAAAAAAAGAAGAGAATCATCTATGGCAGGGGTAGGCAACCTCGGCCCTCCAGCTGTTTTGAAACTACAAGTCCCATGAGACATTGCAGGACCCCAACAATCACAGGCATGACTCCTAAAGACAGAGGCATGATGGGATTTGTAGTTTCATCATAGCTGGAGGGCTGAGGTTGCCTAGCCCTGATCTATGGGCTGCCTTAGAAATGGTGGGACACAAACTGCTAAAGCAAAGCAAGTTAAAAATCAGACAACTTTTAAGGCAATAAAGAAAACAGTGAGTAAAGTTAACACTGCCTTTATAAGAGGACTGTAAGGCCCCTTTCACACTGGGGCGGGAGTGGCATTGGCGGTAAAGCGCAGCTTTACCGCAAATTTTGCCGCACTATTCGGCCGCTAGCGGGACGGTTTTACCCCCGCTAGCGGCCGAAAAAAGGGTTAAAAACCACCGCAAAGCGCCTCTGCAGAGGTGCTTTGCCGGCGGTATAGCAGCGGTGTCCCATTGATTTCAATGGGCAGGAGCGGTGGAGGAGTGGTAAACACACCGCTCCTTCACCGCTCCAAAGATGCGGCTAGCAGGACTTTTTTTTCCGTTCTGGTAGCGCACCGCCCTCGGGCTTTCCCACTGGATAAACAGCAGCCGCTGTTTTAGGTCGGTTTGCAGGCGCTATTTTTAGCACAATAGCGCCTGCAAACCACCCCAGCGTGAAAGGGGTCTAAATGTAACTGGTTTGAAGGTACCAACATTCTTGTTAAATCATGCATGGAGAATAACTACTGCAGATTTTTACATTTGTTTATGTAGCTACTACATGAGCAGTTACATTGAAGGCTTTTTTTTACATCTGTTTACGTAGCCATTATTTGAACAGTTACATTGAAGGCTAAGTCCCTCTTTCTGAGCATGTTTCATGTCACACCAATATTTCAATATTTAGGGTGCAACATGGTCAGATTGTACACCCCCCCCCCACCCTTTCAGAAATTGGGGATTCTTTCCCCAACAGCTCATGGCAAATTTGAAATCAGCTCATCTGTGCATGCCTCCAACCATATGGAGGCGTCATTCATTCACAGGAATCTGCCACAGCAACAGGGGGACTCAAAGCTCTCAGTGGAGCACAAGAGTGGTGACTTGAAGCCTACGGACACTTCCTGCAGCGTTGTAAAGGAAGTACAGATCAGCGGTTGGAAAAAACCCAGCACTGCACCCATGATCCACTGATTGCGGTTGCAATGCTTTCTAGGCTTCTATGCAGAAAAAAAATAAATGCACATTTTTTAAATATGGGTGCATTTATTTATTTTTTTACATTTACAAACAGTGGCCTTATGCCGCGTACACACGATCGTGATTCACGGCGGTGAAAACACCGCCGTGAATCACGACATGAAAAAAAATGAAAAACGAGGGAACGGCATGTTCCCCCACACACGACCGTTTTTCCCGTCATTTTTTTCTTTGTCGAGAAAAACGACCGTGTGTGGGCTCCGTGGCAGTGTTTCCCTATGGGAAAACTGCCGCGGAAAAAAATGCTGGAAAAAACGATGAGAAAAATTAGAACATGTTCTAATTTTTCTCATCGTGATTAATGCCGTTTTTCCCGTCGGGAAAAACGGCAAAAAGCCCACAGACGATCGTTTTTCTCGTCCAAAGGAAAAAATGACATTTTTCCCGACGGGAAAAATGATCGTGTGTACGCGGCATTAGACTTTAATCTAGATATGTATTTTTCAAATACAGCATTTTTAAATCCGGATTTTATTTCCCATTTGCCTCCATGACCAAGTAAAAAATATAACATGACTTATAACAGAAGGTTTCATTACAGTTAAATTGCCATTAAACCAACAATATAAGCTAATCTTTGTGAAAGAGCACAGAATAACAACTAAAAGGTATACTCCAAGTTACAAGTGCTTGCCAGGAATAAATACATTTGTAATAAAAATAAAAATAGCAGAAAACAAAAACAGACAGTAAATGTTTACCTGCGCGTGTTGGTCTATGCTTTGGCGTCGAAAAGCGGTCCCATTGTGCTACAACAATTGCTGTGATTCCTAGCACGCAGACGATGGACAAATATATAAGACGTGGCTGAGGGGAGCAATAGAATGAGTAGTACAGCCAGGGCACAAAGCTTCCCATGATCAACAGCGCAATCCCCGAGTAATCGAGCCTGGAAAACACAAAATGACTCATCAGTTTCTATAACTGCATCTGGCTGAAACACACAGTACATTTTCAGGGAGCACATAGCGGTAACACATTGCAGTGTTACTTAGCAGTCATTTTACATGCTATCTCTTCACAAGTTTGTTATCGTATTACATACAGGTAGAATACTGGCCACACAGGGAACCCGTGTGTTTTTAGTCAGTTGGCCGACTTGCAACGTGACAAGGTGTAAAGCGCAACCATGGTGTACCACTGCAAAGTAAGCTTTTTGCAGTGCATTTTTAGTTAAAAGTGATTGTAAAGTCATTTTTTTTTCCTATAAAAATAACAAACATATTATACTTACCTCCTCTGTGCAGTGGATTTGCACAGAGCAGCCTGGATCCTCCTCTTCTTGGGTCCCTTTTCTGTGATCCTGGTCCCTCCCTCCTGTTCAGTGCCCCCACAGCAAGTAGCTTGCTTTGGGGTCACCTGAGCTGAGTCACAGCTCCCTGTGTCCATTCAGACACAGAGCCCTGACCCAGCCCCACCCCTCTCTCTCCTGATTGGCTAGCTGACTTTGATTGACATCAGTGGCAGCCAATGGCATCGCTGATGTGTATCAGCCAATCAGGGGGGAGAATCTCAGACGGCTGAGACACTCATGGACATTTCTGGACAGAGTGACCTTAGGTAAGTGTTAGGGGGGCTGCTGCACACAGAAGGCTTTTTATCTTAATGTATACAATGCATCAAGATAAAAAACCTTCCGACTTTACAACCCCTTCAACTAAAAGTACAACCTGTGGCTTGCAATCTTCCAAGCAGGTACAGCATGCTTTGTAGGCTCATAGCATAGCCACTGGACAGCAGTATATCATCTCATGCCCAGGAACTTCTGCCCGATGCATGTATGTAAATGGCCAAAACCCACTATAATAGGCAAGAAATTGTTGCGCTTTATAAAGTTTTACTGAATAGTGAAAAACCATAAATATTGAATCGCACGTCAAGGCTAAAAAAAATAAAAAATAATAATAATATATTATATATATATATATATATATATATATATATATATATAGTACATCTCTGTAATACTTGCACATTTCCCTATGTTTTATCTCCTTAACCCCTTCCCGACCCTTTAACTGCCAGAGCCGTTTTTGCATTTTTCGCACACGTTTAACTACTTTAGATCCGCGCTATAGCCGAAAGACGGGAGGGCGTCCATGGACGTCCTCCTGTGCTCGAGCAGTCTGCGCGCCCCCATCAATGAGACTCGGCTGATAACAGATCGGAGTAAGGGGTCGGTCCCGACCCCTTACCACGTGATCAGCTGTCAGCCAATGATAGCTGATCATGTGATGTAAACAGTCGGTAATCGGCTATTTTTTCTCCTCACACCAATAGCGTGAGGAGAAAAAAAAAAAGCCGATCACCGGCGAATGTCAGAGGGCCATCGGTCCCGATCAAGGAGAGCAGCCGCCTGCTCACCTGTGCCACCTGCCAGTGCACAACAGTGCCGCCTACCAGTGCCCACCAGCGCCACCCAGTGTCACCTACCAGTGCCCATCACTGCCACCCATCAGTGCCGCCTTATCTGTGCCTATCCGTGCCCACCAGTGCAGCCTCATCAGCGCATATCAATGAAGGAGAAAAACGACCTGTTTGCTAAATTTTATAACAAACTATGAAACATATATTTTTTTTTTCTCAACATTTTTCCATCGTTTTTTGTTTGTTTAGCAAAAAATAAAAACCCCAGCGGTGATTAAATACCACCAAAAGAAAGCTCTATTTGTGTGAAAAAAAAAAAAAAAAAAAAAGATAAAAAAACAGGATTTTTATAACAGCTTACCTGTAAAATCCTTTTCTTGGAGTACACCACGGGACACAGAACTAGTCATTACATAATGGGTTAAGGGTCACCAGCGGTGATTGGACACTGGCACAACCAATGGAATGCAGTTCCCCTCCATATAACCCCTCCCATCAGGGGAGTACCTCAATTTTTGTAGCAAAGCAGTAAGGTTCCCATAAGAAGGGGGGGAACTCTGTGTCCCGTGGTGTACTCCAAGAAAAGGATTTTTACAGGTAAGCGGTTATAAAAATCCTGTTTTCTTTATCGTACACCACGGGACACAGAGACAGTCATTACATAATGGGACGGCCCAGAGCAATGCTCAATATGAAGGGTGGGAGACCCAGATCAAGCAGGCCGCTTGCGGACAAGAAGCCATATACTGCTGCCTGCAGCACACTTCGCCCGAAGGCGGAATCCTCATGTCCTTTCACATCTATTTGATAGAATTTGGAAAATGGGTGGACTGAAGACCAAGTTGCAGCTTTACAGATCTGAGCCATCGAAGCCTGGTGGTGCACTGCTCATGAAGCACTTATCGCCCTGGTAGAGTGCGCCTTAACAGAAAAAGGAGGAGTCCTGTTCTTTAAACCATAAGCTTGAACAATTACTTGTCGAATCCACCTGTAAATGGTGGATTTTGATGCCGCTTGGCCCTTCTTGGGACCATCTGGCAAAATAAACAAAACATCTGTTTTACGTATCTGAGCGGTTGCCTGCAGATACACCTTTACCGCTCTCACTAGATCTAGAGAGTGCAATAACTTTTCCCCCGCCGTCTGCGGGTCTGGAAAAAAAGAAGGCAGAACAATGTCTTGATTCAAATGAAAAGCCGACACCACCTTAGGTAAAAAGGCAGGATGGGGTCGTAGTACAATTTTGTCTTTGTGACAAATTAGATAAGGCTCTTTACAAGAAAGAGCTGCTAGTTCTGATACTCTTCTAGCAGAAGCGATAGCAATCAAAAAGGCCAATTTCCTACTTAAAATAATTAAAGGAATATGGCGAATAGGTTCAAAAGGTTGCTTTTGTAACACTGACAATACCAAATTCAAATCCCATGGGCACAAGGGAGACCTGACTGGTGGATTTATCCCCAGTACCCCCTGAATGAATGCCCGAACTACGGAATGAGAATCCAATGGTCTCTGAAAGAAGACTGATAGAGCCGATATTTGAGCCTTGATAGTACTAAGGGCTAATTTCATATCCACTCCTAACTGGCAAAAGGCAAGAATCCTGCTTATTTCATATTTCTGAGGATTCCATCTTCTGGATTCACACCAGGAAACGTATGCTTTCCAGACCCTATAGTAGATAAGTCTGGAGGCTGGCTTTCTAGCATTGAGCGTAGAAAGAACTGGAACAGAGACCCCTCGTTTCTTCAAAATGTGCGTCTCAGCAACCAGACCGTCAAATTTAGCTTTTGTAAGGAAGGATGGAATACTGGACCCTGCGACAGCAGGTCGTGTCGCAGCGGAAGCTTCCACGGTCTTTCTACCGTCATCTTTACGATTTTGGCGTACCAAGGCCTCCTGGGCCAATTTGGGGCCACTAGGATTACTGGTATTCCCTCCTTTTTGATCCTGCGAAGTAGTCTTTGTAAGAGAGGGATCGGGGGGAATGCATAGATCAGTGAGAACTGATTCCAGGGAATTATTAGAGCATCTGTTCCGTAGGCTAGAGGATCTCGTCCTGGACACAAAGTTGTCCAATTTCTTGTTGAACTTGGAAGCTAGCAAGTCTACATCCGGGGTCCCCAATCTCTGGCATATGGCCTGAAAGATATCTGGGTGGAGAGACCACTCTCCTGGTGATAGCAGCTGGCGACTTAGATAGTCCGCTTGCCAGTTTTCTATCCCTGGGATGAAGATTGCAGATAGACAAGGAACATGATCTTCTGCCCATGCTAAAATTCGATTCACCTCCTGAGCACCCCAACTGCGGGTGCCTCCTTGGTGCTTGATGTAAGCTACTGCAGTAGCATTGTCGGATTGAATCCGAACCGGGTGGCCCTGTATCCTGTGTGTCCAGGTTTTGAGGGCTAGATATACTGCCCGGATCTCCAGTACGTAGATGGGAAGGCTCTTTTGTGTCTTGGCCCAGGTTCCCTGGGCTGAAGCTTCTTCGAACACTGCTCCCCAGCCCAATAGGCTGGCATCCGTAGACACCACCTTCCAGGTGACTGGGAGGAAGGATCTTCCCTTCCGTAGGTTCTTGGTCTCTAGCCACCAGTTGAAACTTTGGCGCACTTGTGGAGACAGGCGCATGGGAACATCCAGAGCTTGAATCTTTTTGTTCCAGGTAGTTAAGTTACTGCTTTGCAGTAGTCTCGAATGAAACTGGGCGTAAGGGACAGTCACGAACGAGGCCACCATCTTCCCTAGTAGCCTCATGCAAAGGCGAATTTATGGCCCCCTTTTTTGCCTTGATCTTGTGGATCAGGTCAATCAGAGACTGTATCTTTGGCTCTGGTAGGAAAACTCTCCTTTAGGCTGTGTCTATGATCAGAAGTACTCTACCCTTCTTTGGGTTTGCAGAGCGGATTTTTGTAGGTTTACAATCCATCCTAAATGCTCCAGATACTTTACTGTAGTGAGCACAGCGCAATTTATTCCTGCCACCGACTGATCTATTACAAGTAGATCGTCTAGATAGGCTGTTACCGCTATGCCCTGTGTCCTCAGATTTGCCAACAAAGGAGCTAGGACCTTTGTAAATACTCTGGGCGCAGTAGCCACACCAAAGGGCAGGGCCACAAATTGGAAGTGGCGATGTTCTACCGCAAACCTTAAGAATTTTTGGTGAGCGGGATGGATCGGTATATGTAAATATGCATCCTTGATGTTTATGGACGGCATGCATTCTCCGCCTTGTAGGGAGGCTACCCCGGATCGAACCGTTTCCATTCGAAAATGGCGTAGGTTCAGAAACCGATTTAGAGATCTTAGATCCAAGATGGGTCTGACATCTCCATTTGGTTTTGGAATCACAAAGAGGTTTGAATAAAAACCTGAACCTTGCTCCTTTAGGGGTACTTCTGTAACCACCCCTTGAGACAGTAAGTGATCCAAACCTTTGAAGAAGGATCCTTTTTTTTTGTGGATCTTTGGAGAGTCTTGAACTTCGGAACTGAGAAGATGGGATCTCTCGAAATTCCAGTTTGTACCCTGAGGATACTGTGGATACTACCCACTTGTCTTGGATTTCTGTCTGCCATGCCGCTGAAAACTGACGAAGCCTTCCCCCCACTCGGCCGAGCGGGGGCGCCCCTTCACAGAGAGGCTTTGGGGTCTTGCTTGTTGGCTCTTGAACCCCACGGCTTCTTGTTCTTCGGAGACTGATTTCCTTTGGCTTTTGTGGCTGGCTGAAAATGCAGTCGCCACTGGCTGGAGGCAGGTTTCCCTGGAGCTGGAGAAAGAGAACGTTTAAAACAAGGCCTCTTGTTTTTCTCTCAGGTAAAAGAGTGGTTTTACCGCTTGATATCTTTTGGATATATTTTTCCAGATCCTTTTGCATGGAGCTTCTGCTGACCAATGCTTTACCCAAAGAACTCTGTGCATATGCACCAGCTGGAGTGTAAGGCGTGATGCTTGTAGAATACGTAAAACATAAGGCTTTAGGCAAATTCTCCCATAATTTGGCCTGTTCCTGAGGCAGATCCTTCAGCCCCTGTTTTACCTGCTGTTTGATGACCCAACACATCCCCACTGCTGCTACAGCAGGCTGGGTAACTGAGCCGGCCAAAAGAAAAGAAGATTTAAGTAAAGATTCCAACTTTTTCTCAGAAGGATCTTTAAACACTTGTACATTGTTCACCGGACACGTCAGGTTCTTATTTACAAAAAAGTGAAAATAACAATGCGCTACCCTTTAAAAAAAGCAAACACAGTACTGATAATTCATATGTGTTCACATACATGGAAAATACAAAAAATAATAATAAAATATAAAAAAAAATATTATATAAAAAAAACACACACCAAAGTCCTGTGCTTAAAAATGTCAACAGTGACACCTGTGCAAAAAAAAAAAAAAAAAAATGTATATATATATATATATATATATATATATATATATATATATATATATATATATATATATATATATATATACATACACACACACACACACAGAAAAAAATCGAAATATCAATGAGATTAGTTCATATAAAAATTGAGCAACCACATCTGCTGGTATATGTGTAGTGCAATCTTCTATGCGTTTGTAGGCGAAAACCTCCACATCCAAATTGTTCAGATAATATATAGAAGAAATGGCAGCTTACCGGATCAAACGGATCTCTATTACGGAGATCTATAGGGGCTCAACTCGTATATTAATCCCACCGATCAGTCAGCCAAGAAACACTGGAAACAGATAATAACTTCCCCCTCCTGGGTTTTCTTCCAAGGTAGGAAAAGGAATTTCCCTCCAGGTATCAGCTGAAGCAATTAGCTCATGCAGCGCAATGAGTTGTGATGAAAAGGGAAGAAAGAAAATAAAAACCTCATGGTGCAGTAATCCTTTAAAATAGGATACCCTTTATTTATCCTGGGTAAAAAATAGGTCACATAACAGGTTTTTAAATCCGGAGCAGCAAGCTCAAACAAAACCGATACGGTATCTGATCGTGGGATTAATATACGAGTTGAGCCCCTATAGATCTCCGTAATAGAGATCCGTTTGATCCGGTAAGCTGCCATTTCTTCTATATATTATCTGAACAATTTGGATGTGGAGGTTTTCGCCTACAAACGCATAGAAGATTGCACTACACATATACCAGCAGATGTGGTCGCTCAATTTTTTTATGAACTAATCTCATTGATATTTCGATTTTTTCTGTGTATATATATATTTTTCTTTTTGCACAGGTGTCACTATTAAAATTTTTAAGCACAGGACTTTGGTGTGTGTTTTTATATATAATAATTTTTTTAATATTTTATTATTTTTTGTATTTTCCATGTATGTGAACACATATGAATTATCAGCACTGTGTTTGCTTTTTTTAAGGATAGCGCATTGTTATTTTCACTTTTTTTGCATATTTATATAGTTGTTATTCCAGCTATTATTACCTTTGCAGCACCCATCAATCTATTTAATCATACAGACTATTATCATATATTTGAATAGTCCTTCCTTATTCATCATTTTTTTAATCACGGTTAGCGCGGATTTTTCTTCTTTTACACAGGTTCTTATTTACACAAGAAATAGCTGCATCTACAGAAGGCAGGCTCCATTTCTTTGAAAGCTTCTCCTCCATAGGATAAAGAATGTCAAACTTTTTTGGAGGTGAGAAACACTTATCTGGGTGTTGCCAGTCTGCGTACATCAGATCCTCTAGTAATGGATGAACCGGGAAAGAGCATGCACCCTGCAGGGATCTTAATGAACCCAGGGAGGAGACAGTTGATTCAGTTACCTCCGAGGAGGGTAACTTAAATGCAGAACACACTGTTCCAGCATAACATTGCACCTGCGACTTCAGCATCTGGGATGCAGAGAAAGGCTCATCTGATATCTCTGATCCGTCCGACTCCTCATCCTCTGCCGGTGTAGCATACTCTTCATTCTCAGATTTTTCTGAAAGGAGGTCAACCACCTAAGGAGATCTGCTTTGCTTTCTGTCCTTTTTAGAAGACTTAGTGATTAAAGTGGCGATTCTCTCTTCTAGGTTATTTAGGGCTGCTGACAAAAAGTCATCAGTGACATACGCAGGCTCAGGCTTCACTGGGGAAGCTTCCATACCTGATAGTGGTAATGGCTCATCCTGTACAGCTGCGTCAGATAATACAGGAGAGAAAGGTACCGAGTCAGCACAGCTAGAGCCTCCTGTCTCAGGCGGCGGTGCTTTTTTATCTCTTTTGTCAGAATTTCTTCCCCTGGAAGGCATACTGCTAAGAAAAAACCAAGGTACCAAAAATGCATATACTACTGTGCTAAGTTTAGCAATCTACATAAAAGTATGCAACTTTAAACACACAGTTTCATGCACAAAAGTGGGTGTCTGTCTAGGTAGTACCCAGCCTGTCCACATGGAGCCTTACGTCCCTGTAATGCTGCTGTATCCCAAAAGGAGTGAGCTTGCTGGTCACTGCAGACCTTTATGCCTTTGTAAACAGGCACCATTTTCACATGCCTGCGCACGCTCACGTGCATGCTCGTGACCTCCCGTCCCTCCTGCTGCCGATAAAGCGCGCCCCCGTGAGCGTGCGCGGCTTCTAGAGCTCAATGGCGGTGGCTACGGTGCAAGGGAAGCTCCCTTATCCAGCACCCTGCCATCCTTACCTGCTTCTGCAGGTGTCTGGTCGGCCATTCGAGAGGAGGAGGGAGGTGCCCAAGCAAGACTCTGCAGCAGAGGAAACAGTGTGCTTGTCCCAGGAAACAGACACTGAACAGAGCAAGGCGAGTTAACACTCAGCTCTTTACTCCCCCCAGTGGCGGCATAAGAGAAGACATCAGCTTATCTTTAGGAAAGGTCCTTAAAAACTTAGTTTAGGACTCTAACCTCTTACCTTTATCCTCACCGCAGGCTTTTTTCTGCTGAAAATCAGACAGATACCAATCTTCACCCATCACGGCGGGCTGTGTGTGCCAACCTTCAGGGATATGGGTTCCTATTTAAAGGATACCTCTCCCCTGGGCCTTGTAAAAGACTCTTACCAGGACTTTTAGCGAAGTAGCGAAAGTGCTGGATCTTAGAGCCCAGTCCTCCGAAGAGAGACATTACAGGCGACGTCTCACGCGCGAGACCCGGATCCCATCCAGTTTTGGCTTACTTTAGGCGTCTTGGATGGGTCCGAAAGCATAGCTCTTTTACCCCCAGAGGGTCTCCTTGGCAGAGCTTTCCTTTAGCACATCCTATCGCGTCCAACACCTCTAGACACTGGCGAAAAAACTGAGGTACTCCCCTGATGGGAGGGGTTATATGGAGGGGAACTGCATTCAATTGGTTGTGCCAGTGTCCAATCACCGCTGGTGACCCTTAACCCATTATGTAATGACTGGCTCTGTGTCCCGTGGTGTACGATAAAGAAATGTCATTTGTATGACCGTGCAATTGTCATTCGAAGTGCGTCAGGGTTGAAAGCTGAAAATTGGTCTGGGCAGGAGGGGGGTTCAAGTGCCCAGTAAGGAAGTGGTTAAAGAATAATTTTAGGCCTGAAGACTACATAAACCCCCTAAAAAACATAATATTTTCTGAAAGCAGACACCCTAGAACAGTGTTGGCAAAAGGTTTGAGATCTCAAGGAACCCCTGAAATAATGTTCACATCTACAGCGCATGGAACATTGGTATGATTAGTGAGCTATAACAAAAATTATTTGTAGAAATAGCAATAAATAAAATAAATATTACAACGTACCTATTTTAAGTGAAACTTGTGCTTTCTTTTTCTGCAGAGATGCTCCAGTGTGTGTGGGGCAGCAGGGAAGGAGTACAGGGGCTCAGGATGGCACAATACATGAGGGGGGAGCAGGGCACATTGCATGGGACAGGGAACATTGCATGGGACAGGGAACAATACATGGGACAGGGAACAATACATGGGACAGGGAACAATACATGGGACAGGGAACAATACATGGGACAGAGCACATTACATGGGACAGAGCACATTGGGGTGTGAAGAAGCAATTGGACGGCAGCGCAGCCACCTGAATGTTTCCATCTGACAGGCAGGTGTCTGTCAGATCTTCACACAATCCCGCGTGTAAAACCCCCCTGCTGTCTGGTCTGCAGCGAAAGTGATAGGAGGGTCTAAATGCGGGGAGGCGGAGGAGGGCATTCCGATCATGTGACCACTGTGATGGAAAGCTTTCCGATGCCCGACGGTTATGGTGTTGGGTGCGCGCAGGGACCCTGCACTCATTACAACAACAGGTTTACATAGGGCCGCATATATAGGGCCTCTTGGCGAGTTGGGAAGAGGTTAAAGACCCCTGCAAATATGGAAAAATACCTGTTGATCTCCGAGAAATGCACCAAGCTCTTTATCACTCCTAGCTATCTGGTATCTACAACATAAAGCTGAATCTGTAATATATTTAACAGATCACAAGGGAGCAAATAAGAAAAAGAAGTCTCAATAATAATTTTCAACTTTTACTTAATCCCTTAGGGGACGAAGTGCATAGAGCACATCAGCACCACGCAGCCGTGTCATATACAAGACTGGCCCATCAGAGTTGACCATTCATTTATAAAAGTGAAAGATCACTCAGCACTGCGGGATACTTTGCCCAGCACTGTATATGTTTACAGGCAGCCAAAGATATATCACACAGTCCTGTGGCACTGTGTTATCTTTTCCCGCTTGTTTATTCAGAAGAGTAAAAGATCACACAGTGACCTTTCATTTTTATAAAATGAATAAACAATCAGCACTGTGAGTTAGCTTTGAGGGTGGGTGGGTGCTCGTGCTGGTTGCACCTCCCTTCGCAGGAATGCCTATTAATTGGACGTAAGAATGGGGCGAATCGGGGCGTGGCCTGGAGAGCAATGGGATAGGACGCATGTAAGGAGAGCTCCACTTGCCCATACTCCTTACCTACAATCCTGCTTGCATCCTTGGTAGAAACTGCCATCCTTCACACCCGGAGACTTATCCTGCTCCTCCTGAGATTTTTGGAGATTTCCAGCTTGCTGTAACGCCGCCGCCGCCATCACGGAGCATCCCGGCCGCATACTTCAGGAAAGACCGCGGCTTCGGCCTAGTCCCTGGTACGGCGGCCATCTTGGTACCCCCAGCGGCGCTCCTGGACACCCTCACGGATCCCTTTTTACCCACAGTGGCTCATAGCCTCCTCGATCGGCCTCTGGACTGCCTAATCCCCCTCCAGTGGTGCCTTATTACTCTGCACCTGCTGTGGGGAAGGATCACTGCCTCAGCCTGACTCCTGGAGCGGCGGCCATCTTGCTACACCCGGAGGCGGCCTGGGCAAGTATTATAGGCCCCCCTGATTCCCCTGAGCCTTGATTCCCTGGGATATAGCAAAAGGACAGTGCTATTGCCTGACCACTACCTGCGGGTCACGCTACATCACCCTTGGACGGCGGTGGGAAAGGAGCCGCAGAGGGCTCGGCCTATTTAGCTGCGGCCATCTTGGTACACCTGGGACTCCCCTGATCACCCCCGCAGCATGTCCCCACCAAAAAAAAACTCAGAGGCCGTTGACAAATTGGCCAAATACCGCAGGCTGGATGAGGACCAACAGGCCAAGGATGGCGCTGACGCGTCCCTGGGCGCGGAACACTCTGTGGTGGCTACTAACAGGCTACTGGATGCCATCGCCCTATGCCAGAGCACGCTTACCACCAAAATCGAGGAGGTCAAAATTGACGTGTCCCTTATCCGCCAGGATCTCTCTAACCTCAGGGACCGCGTGACGGAGACGGAGAGCCGTATTAGCAGAGCGGAAGATATTTTACACCCTCTACAACATACCACGGATGAGGTGCGCCGCCAGCTGCAACAGATTAGCGCAAAACAAGACGACATGGAAAACCGCCTTCGGAGATGTAACCTCCGTTTCATCGGTCTTCCTGAATCTGCTGAGGGCAATGATCCGGCGAGCTTCCTTGAAAACCTCCTGCCAACAACCTTTGGCAGAGACGCATTTTCGGTAATGTTCGCGGTGGAGAGAGCCCATCGAATCCCTGCCCGTCCTCCTCCTCAAGGAGCCCCGCCACGTACCCTGATAGCGAAGTTTCTCAACTTCAGGGACCGCGATAAGATCCTCCGCCTGACCAGAGAGAAAGGGAACATCCCCTATACCAACACACATGTGGCCGTCTTCCCGGACTTCTCCAATGAGGTGCAACGGCAGCGGTCCAGATTCCAGGATGTTAAACGGCGCCTCCGCGTCCTGCACCTCAAATACGCCATGCTGTACCCCGCAAAGCTTCGTGTGGAATGCGATGGTCGAACCCACTTCTTTGAGGACCCTGAGCTGGCATCCACTTGGATTGATCAGAGAGATCGGCGAGACTGAGCGCGCTGCACTGCCTACAAGCTGTGAGTACTTTTATTTCTCCCCCACTCCCCCCTGTACCGGTTATGCTCTTTGTCCTCATTCTGGTGTTTAGCCCCACAGCGGCTATATTGTTAGCAGGTACCCCTCACCGGGACAGGGGGAAGGATCTGAAACCCCCCCCCCTTTTTTTTTTTTTTTTTTGTCTCCTCATATTTCCTTGGATCTCGCAGCAAGCTCGCCGTCTCCGGGCGACCCAACTGACTTTTGATCCCCCGGCCTCCCCACATGTGGGAGATACTTGTGGAGAGCAGTCTACCGAACATGGATTGAACTTCCTCTAATACTATACCTAACACCCTGATGGCAGGTGGGGCCCCCTCCTGTAATGCTGAAATGGTGCTGCACGTCTGTGGCCCCTACACCCCATGCACTTCTCAGAGAAGAAGTCGCCCCCCTAGGATCCCTATGGACCTTTTTCATCCCCCCCATCTACCTGACTGTTTGGTCCTATTTTTTAGTTTTCTTTTTGTCACGGGTATCTATGTCCCATTGAAATTAAGTCCCTTGCCTCCAACGTTTTGTTCACGTTGGATGTCCCCTGTTGATACCTGGTTATGGGATACTATGTTCATGCCGAGTTGGGGTGGCAATGGACTGGGAGGGAAGGGAAATGTTGTGGTTATTCTTTATTTGCCACTATGTTTGCAATTGTTTATCTCTGCTAAAGGTACTATGTTATTGTCATACATGCACTATCGATATTGGTATTCTTTATGTTTTATGCCATCTGATGTGTCCTTCTCTGCTCTGCTGGTCCTGGTCTGGCTGCGGTTTATTATACGCGCCCTACGCCCACCATGAGTTCCCTGAAGTTCCTTACGTGGAATGTTAGGGGCCTACGCAACAAGATTAAACGCACAGCTGTCCTGACGTTTCTCAAATCTCAGAGGGCTGACATCATCACATTAGTCGAGACCCATGTCACGGGCCACCTGCAATCCTCCCTCAAAAAACCCTGGATAGGGTGGGCTTACCATGCTACCCACACCTCTTATTCCAGAGGAGTATCGATCCTGATCGCCAAACGGGTACCATTTGATCTAGTACTACTTCGCACGGACCAGCAGGGCAGATATGTGTTTGTGCACGCTACCATTAGCGGGTCTCCTATCCTGCTGCTCTCTTGCTATGTCCCCCCCCCGTATAACTCTGCTGTAATTAAGGAGGGCCTTGCCTTTATGACTCAATATCCCTCTGTACCGGCGGTGTGGATGGGGGATTTCAATATGACCCTAATCCCCGCTCTGGACCGCCTGGGCGCGCTGAACCCCCCCCTTGATCCACTGGCCCATACCAGACTGCACCGCATAATGACAGACTTCGCCCTTGTCGACACTTGGCGCCACAAACACCCACACACCAAGGTCTTCTCATGCTTCTCAGCTAGTCACAACACGATGTCGCGAATTGATTTTGTGTTTGTCTCAATGTCCCTGCTGCCTAAACTAGGGGATGTAGGCTTTGCTCCGAGGGTACTCTCGGATCACGCCCCCTACTGGATCACGATCCAGCTCCTGAAAGCTTCCCCTGCCCCTTCCTGGCGGTTAAACCCGTTCTGGCTGACTGCCCTGCGGGAACAGGAAGACATCCCCACGGAATTGCAATACTACTTTACGGCCAACGGGGGCTCTACCACATATGACGTGGTGTGGGAAATGTTTAAGCTCCACGCTCGTTCCCTGCTTTCTATGCGTATCAACAGGCTCAAACGGTCATCAACCCTTATTGTCCAGCAGGCGGCAGACCACCTACAGGTGCTGGAGGAGGCGTTTCATCGAGACCCCTCTCCCAGCACGGCCAATAACCTCAGGATTCAGGCGCGACAGGTCTCCCAATTGCACATAGAGAAGGCTAAGCAACGAATCTTTTTCTGTAGACAAAGGGTGTTTGAGTACGGAGAAAGATCGGGCAAACTGCTCGCGTATCTTGCCCACTTGGATCTGCGTCCCCCTGTGGTGGTGTCCTTGACCGACCCACAGGGGAACGACATCACCGACCCACAACTGGTGGCGGAGGAATTTGGGAGATTCTACCGTACACTCTACACATCCAGAGTCACCCACACTCCCCAAGATACCAGGGACTACCTAGCGGGAGTTCAATTCCCTAGACTGACCAACGACCAGCTTGAAATCTTAGAAGCCCCTATTACCGAGGAGGACATCACCGAGGCTATCTCCTGTTTGGCCTCATCTAAGGCACCAGGATCTGATGGTCTACCTCTAGAATTCTATGCCACCTATTCCGAAATTCTAATCCCTAAACTTAAAGACCTGTACAAATCCATATTTGATTCAGGAGTTCTACCCCCCTCCATGAGAGAGGCTCAAATTGTCGTAATTCCCAAACCCGGTAAGGACCCTAAATACCCGGAGTCGTATAGGCCTATTTCCTTATTACAGGTAGACATTAAAATATTAGCAAAGATCCTAGCCTCCCGCCTTAATCAGGTTATTCTGTCATTGATCCACCCTGACCAAACAGGCTTTATGCCAGGGAAAAACACTGCCATGAACATTCGTCGCCTATTCATGAATATTCAGGGGTCCCACAATGAAATTGGTTCGAGGGTTGTGGTGGCTCTGGATGCCGCCAAGGCCTTCGACTCCGTGGAGTGGAACTACCTGTGGGAGTGCCTCTCAAGATTTGGATTTGGCCCCAGCTTCATTCGCTGGGTCCAACTCCTCTATCAATCCCCGAGGGCCAGAGTATTTGTGAACGGTTGGCTTTCCGACCAGTTCCCGCTGGAAAGAGGGACCCGACAAGGCTGCCCCCTTTCCCCCATGCTGTACGCATTGGCTGTGGAACCGCTGGCCATTATGGTCCGCGCAGATGCCTGTATCCGAGGCCTCAGGATGGGGAACCTGGAAGAAAAGATCGGGATGTATGCCGATGATACACTCCTGTATCTGGCGGACTCGGGTCCCTCTCTTGTAGCAGCCCTCCAGTCCATAGAACGTATGGGTGGACACTCAGGTCTGAGTATTAATTGGTCCAAGTCCCAGATTCTCCCGATTGACCATTTCCCCCCCTCATTCACGTCTCCTCCTCTGGCTCTTCCAAGGGTCTCCCTGATCAAATACCTTGGGGTGCAGGTCACCAGATCGCTCTCGGACTACAAACTACTGAACATTGAACCCCTGTATGCCCTGATCAAGACCAAGACACAGACCTGGGCCAGACTACCCCTGGGTGTTATGGGTCGCATTAGTCTGGTTAAGATGATACTCCTTCCAAAAATACTGTATTTGGTCTGGCATGCTCCCCTCTATATACCGCAAAAATGTTTCAAAATAATTGAATCCATTCTGAATTCATTTATATGGGGTCATGGCAGACACAAATTATCTTGGAAAATTCTGAAGAACCCCGTGACATTGGGAGGAGCTGCTCTCCCAGACTTCCAGGACTATTATCTTGCCTCCCAACTGTCCCACTTCTATTACTTTGACAAACGTGAGCTACCAAGATACCAGACACTTCTCTGTGAGCATCCCGACGACCCAGCCCATACCCCACTTCAGTCAGTCCTTAGAACCCCATCGACGAGACGCCCCTCCCAACACAAAGCTGACATGTTGGCTCACCACCGGAGGGTATGGCGGATGGCACTACAAAAAATTGGAACCCCGCAAGTACACTCTCATACCCCTCTCTGGTTCAATACATGTTTGCCAGAATTATTGTCCATCCCAGACCCCGCGGTGTGGACACGCCATGGGATCTTATATTTACACCAGATCATGACCACCACAGGCCTTAAAACATTTCAAATGCTAAAAGATGAATTTTCCCTCCCCAATTGCCGTTTCTTCAGGTATCTGCAACTCCGCCACGCTATACAGGCCCAGTTCTCTGGCTCCAACCCGTCCATGGCAGTCCCCTCTATAGTGGACACAGTCACGGGGAATGAGCCCGCCAAACTCATCTCCACTCTGTACTCCGCCATTCGTCTCCCTAGCGCCACAGCATTGGCCTACGTGGCCAAGACCAGATGGGAGGTGGATGTTGGACTAGTGGAGGATGAGGATTGGGATGAGATCTTGGAAGACGTGAAAAAAGTCTCCCCCAAGCTATCGGACCGCCTCACACAGTTGTACATTATACACAGAACGTACCTGACCCCTCAGAGAATAGCACGTTTCAAACCCACGTACAATCCAGGATGCCGCCTCTGCGACCACACCCCGGGCTCCTTTTACCACCTTATTTGGTCCTGCCCCATTATCCAGACATACTGGACACAGGTGATACGCTTCCTACACGACCAGATGGGCTCCCCTGCTACCCTTGACCCAAAGATGTGCCTACTTGGCCTGTTGCCAGAACTAGATGCTGACAAACCCCTGCGTACCTTCTTACATGAGACGCTATTCTTGGCGAGAAAAGTAGTGGCCCGAAACTGGATGCAGGCTCTGTCCCCCACAGTCCAGTGCTGGAAAAAGGCGGTTAACGATGCTCTCCCATATAAAAAACTGATTTATGTGCATAGAGGGTGTCCCCTAAAGTATGAGAGGGTATGGGATAGATGGTTGGCGGATGGGGAAACGTGTACTTGACATGTTGATTTCTCATCTTTGTTGTATGCCGGCTCCACTCTCATCGGTGTCTTCATCTTTTATGTCACACAGATGTTTCATTATGTTCATGTATGTACTATTGCTTTGGCCATACTGGATTTTACTGATGTATGTACCATGCATATACTTCTTAATAAAGTTGTTTTTTTTCAATAAAAAAAAAAAAGAATGGGGCGAATCACTTGGGGTTAAATAAAAGTTTACAAATTTTTGTGAGTTCTGAAGGACCTTTAAGCACTTCCATACCGGGCCTATTCTGGTACTCCTCTCCTACATGTAAAAATCATTTTTTTGCTAGAAAATTATGCAGAACTCCCAAACATTATATATGTTTTTTAGCAGACACTCTAGGGAATAAAATGGCGGTCATTGTAACTTTTTATGTCACACGGTACCTGCGCAACAATTTTTCAAACGCTTAAAAAAAAAAAAAACAACAGTTTCATGAATTAAAAAACAACAAATTAGTAAAGTTAGCCCAATTGTTTTGTATAATGTGAAAGACGATGTTACGCCAAGTAAATAGATACCCAACAAAATTGCGCACACTCGTGGAATGGCGCCAAACTTCCGTACTTAAAAATCTCCATAGGCAACGTTTTCCTTTTTCTTTTTTTTTACAGGTTACATGTTACAGAGGAGGTCTAGTGCTAGAATGGCGCATGGCGATACATCACATCACATGTGTGGTTTGAACAGCGTTTACATACGAGCGTGTTCGCTTCTGTGCGCGAGCACACAGGGACGGGGGGCACTTAAAAAAAACAACTTTTTTTTAAAAGATAGTGTAAAAATAAAAACAATGACAATAAAACAAACAATAACATAATTTTTTTTTAATCACTTTTATTCCCATTACAAGGAATGTAAACATCCCCATCTCTATAAGACCCCACATCTCTCCTCCAGGCTGGAAAGCATCAGATTGGAAAAAAAAGACAGATCTGATGCTTTCCAGCCGAGATCGCTGCTTTGTTGACATCCGCGGACAAGACGTCATAACGTCGCGCCCAGGCCTCTGACGGTCATAGAGAATTTCTATGTTCTTCATCCGGCGGCGGCGGGTTCTTTCTCCGGGTCCCCGATGGCACGGCAGAGCCAGAAGAAGCACCGGAGGGCGGCGGGGGGATGTTCCCTCCCGTCACCTGTAAGAACGATTAAGCGGTGGAACTGCTGCTATGATCATTCTTACGGTGCAGGGAATCGCCGGCAGAAAATAATGATATCTGAATGATGCCTGCAGCTGCAGGCATCATTCAGATATCCCCACTGAAAGTCAAGGACGTCATATGATGTCCTTGGGCTGGAAGTGGTTAAGGAAAGAGATGTTAGGGGCAATCAGGTTACACTACAGGACTATGATACATATGAGAAGCTCATACCATCCTGCTCTTTCCTACAGTAATGTTGGGCAGATTTATTTCTAAATACTTAAAATAAAAGGATGGTTTTCCAGTTTTCTGCTGAATTGGGTGAAATTTGATCCATGGGTGGTCTTACAGGCACCACCCGACTCTACATACCCTGGTCTAAAGATCGAAGGAGGCAGGCAAAAATGTCGGCTCAACAGTGACTGAAACCAATCCGCTGCAATCACAGTTCAGGTAGGTAGAATGAGGTGGTAATGAGGTAGAAAGCTTTAGGCCTTTCCTGGAAGGCTTTAGCTCAGGAAAAAAACTGACTATTTTTCTAGGGATTTCATAAATATATTTTCCTGAAAAACATTAGGATATATTCCTTCTATAATTAGGTGGTTCTTCTTTTTCGTTCTTTTTCCTATTTGTAATTTTACTAAAATCCCATATAGATGGTCTCTTTGTGAATTCCATCTATTGGTGGGTTTTTTCCTTCTTTTCAACCCCCCTGTGATTTTCCCTGCGATTTTCCCTGCTTTCATACCATGGGAATTTAAATATTGATGTTACACCATTGGGTTTTATTTACTATTATTTTTTTCCCATTTTTTCTCTTCTGTTATCGTCCTTGCACTCCTCACTTTTTGTGGGATCGAAATGCTTGATACGATGTACACGAGGATGATATGTATCTTGTTATTATATTGTAATGGCAGAAGGCATTCCCCAGTAGGTGTAAATTAGGTTTTTTCGTTCCGCAGACTCTCATACCTATACCCGGCACAAATAGGCCCCTATATTTTATATTGGGGCCATTTATTCCTCTGGCAGCATTGGGGTTCCAATTCGCCAGAGGTTTGTGTCAGCGGCTTTGGTCTCCAATATGGCCGGTCTCCGGATGTTTTCATCTGATAGACCGGAAATGACGCGGCAACGCAGCACACGCCGGCGCTACGTCCGACGTCATCGCGGCGCGCCTGTGCTATATTTGGAGACACTGGGGATTGCAGCTGGTGCCATTCCTCTCCTCCACAGGACAGCTGGAGGAGAAAAAATCTGGTGGAGCCGCTTACACATAGGCGGCGCAGGCTTTATTGTCCAAGGACCTATTGGATCCTACATGTTATTTTTGTTTATAACAAGTTCCGCAGTAAGTACCCTCTTTTTCATCTTCAGGGGTTGCCAATTGGTGCCCATACTCTGATAATTGTTTTCAGAGTTAGGTAGTATGTTTTAACATACTGCCTTTTGGACTAAATTTCCATTTATTTTTCTTTAAACAGCCTATGGCTTTTCCCTGCGGGTTTGAGTGCCATATATTTGGATTATATCCAGCAGTCCTGTATAAAATGAAGGGTAACTGATGCGGATTGTGGCCTTTCACCGAGATATGGGGAATAATTCTGCTAAAATCTTGATCTCAATATGTATTTAAAATGTTCATGCTATATACCTGTAGTTATTATAAGTTTGTAATTTATATGATACTCATATGAATTCTAAAATATTATATTTTGCACTTTCAGAAGTGGTATAAATCCCTGAGAAAGATTCTTTTAATGCAATTATTAATTGAAACACATTGGATATCCCTCTACTCGTAACCATCGTTTTTGTTTCACTGGTGGTCACAGAATAAGTAGTAGGAAACACCACTTCAATCTTCATCTATTACATCATGCAATGTTTTTAATATTTGTACAATATATTCATCATGTTGAAATTTTCTAATGAACTTTTTCTATAAATGTTTATATGTCAAACTAAAATTCTTATATAAAATTTATTTTTCAAATATTTTTATTGCCTCAAAAATCCCAAACTAGAGGTTTTTCATATTTTCTCCATCACAGTTCAGGTAATCTGACAGTCACCGGCACTGGCTACCAGAACACAATAGCCGGCAGTGGCGGTTTACCCACCCGTGCCGTTTAGTAAGGATGGAGCAATCTGTTCAGTTACTTTCATTCAGCGCGCACACACTGAACAAAAGAAATCGGTTTGTGTATGGTCAGATTCAATCAGTTAAATGACTGGTTTCCTCTGCTACAGACAAATGCCTCCAAAGTAGAAAAGTTCCGCTTTTAAAACATGCAGATTATAAAGGCCCCTGCATTACAGTTTTATAAGTAAAATTAAAGTGAACCTATACTCAGGTTATGCACACTAAAATATCTATATATTTTGAACACGCAGTGAAAGCACTTTACAACAAGCACTCATTCACATGGCTAGTTATAGACATTGTGGAGAAATGTGTCTTTACATTTCAACAGACTCAAGTAAGGGTCCATTCACACCAGGTACAAAAGGACTGCATCGGGTGGCTATTCTAGCCCAGTTCCACCATAAGACAAGGCAAAATATCTTGTCTCTTACTAGGCCATTTTACACCACCACATTGTAGTGGGGCATGGTAATAAAAAGGTATAGCATGCAGTACTTTTTACCACCAATGAATGACCTCACTCGTGCTGCCCCCCAATGGGTATAGGCTCACCTCTGGGAGTGCGACCCCCCAACTAAGCAGGGTCAAAAATGCACTACTGGAGTCTTTTTCTCGGCATATGCTTTTCTGCTGACATACTGAGGAGGAGATCTTGGGAGAAGTTTAGGAGCCAGCTGTGTTGAATATCTCATCGAGTCCTGGGGTGGCTCATAGGTGTTTTTGACCCTGCTTAGGCGGGAGGGTCGCACTCCCAGAGGTGAGCCTATACCCATGGGGGAGGGGGGAGCATGAGTGAGGTGATTCGTTGGTGGTCTGGCAGTTTTACATAGGAATACAATATATTTTTAGTTGTTCATCAATCAACATACATTTGTGGAATTTTCACTGTTTTAATATGGACTTTTTGCACTTTATTGCATGGACATTAAATTATGCATTTTATATGTTGTTTGATTCAATGATATTTGTTTATATTTCATGATTCAGCGCTGCACTCTTATATATTGATATACAGATATGCGAGTTGCTGAAAGCAACAAGGTTCCTGCTACAATTTGTTTGTGTGTACATAAAATATAAAAGAATAAAGCAGATTTACACGACTGCCCCAAAAAGTGTTGTAGCAGCCATTGTCAAATCTTGTCGATCTTTGCAGTGATCCAAATTCATATCGGGAAACCATTACACAAAAAAGGTTTCCATCAGGATCTTTATGGCTTGAGTAAGGAATATGCAAATTTTCACAAATGATTATCAAAGCACACTTTTTTACGCTCACATTAGAATTATCACATACTCACTTTGAAAATGTGCGGGATACTTTTTCTGAATGGCAATACACTGTGTGGAAAAGCCATGAGAAACTTAGACATAAGACAGCTCCGAGAAAAAACATTCCAAAGACCACTTTCTCTTGGAGGGGAGCCATGAAGTACATGTTTGGTCTAAGCATAGTCAGGACCCCCAGAAAAAGGAACAGCACAAAACCTGCATGGTTAGGAAAAAAAAGCAAGTATGTCATTCTTGATAACATGTACTAATTAACCCAAATTTGCAACTTGCTACTTTACAATGATCATTAAAGTGGAACTACAGGCAAAACTTTTTTTCCCCCCCATTTTGAATAGAGCAAGGGAGGGTTATAACCCCTGACAGTTCAGTTTTTGCCATCTGTATCCCATTGGGGAGATTTCTCTATATTTCCTGTCCCATAGCCGCCACAACAGGAAGTGAGAGTGACTCCCTTGGGGACCCCCAGGTCACCAGAACTGGTGTCCCCAATGTAAGATTTCCCCTCTGTAGCGGCCTCACCCCATCTCCTTTTTCTAGGGGTATGTCACACGACAGGGTGAGATGCGCTATGGCCCATGTCCTCCCCATAGCTGTGGGTGAGGTGAAGGCCAGTATCAGTATCTTCCTCGGGCCAATGTGCTTTAGTTATGAAACTCAGTCCTGCTATGCTGGCACCCTCCTTTGCTCCCATTAACCAGATTCCACACACCGATCACGGTCCAACCTTTGCTTTATTGTAAGCTCCACAATAAACAATGCTTCTGTAGCCAACTGGTTGGAACGTTTTAACAGCCTGATACGGTGGGATGAGCAAGTCGAGGCACTATCCTAATTTCAACCTAAACCACTGTGATTTCACCAGCGGTTATCATAGCCTTGATTAGCACAGAACATGGAACTTGTGAGTCTCTACCAGCAACTCAAGAGAACGTATTTAGGAGTACCTTCGCTGCGCTGCGGCCCCTATCAGGGGAAGATGTCCCTCTAAGGGAGTTACCGGAGGCCCATCCGTCACCGGGTTGATACTGCTCCAGGTCTCCGGACGGGTGACCTCCCCGGCCTCCTCACCTCAGATGCGGGTCCCGTCCACCTCGGGGACCCTCGGATCACTTCGCCCTTGCGGGACCCAGTCGAAGTTACTGGGCCCCAGGCCTACGATCTAGTACCTCACCCTAGGCTGAAGGTGCCTGGGATGGACTCCAACTCCATTCCGGTCAGGCCTAGTGGTGCCTAGGCCGGAACTCCAAACCGCCCGCACCCAGGCCTAAGGTGCCTGGGTGCGTGAAGAGAAGATCCTCCAAGACCTCGTGGCGAGGGCGTCTCCTCCTTTTTATCTCCTTCCATCGACACCACAGCGGGTTCCCCGCCCCAGCCGTACCATCTCCGGAAAGGGACAAAAAGGGTAGCACTGTGGCAGTGATTCTACCTTGAGCCTGTAGGTACACCGCCACCCACAGGCCAAGGAGAATAATACACCACCCAATCCTCCACGAATACAAAGGGGTCCAAAACCTCTCACAATTACACACCTGGGTCATACTACCACCCAGGTGTACCCCAACTAAATTTACACCTCTATTACTTTTCTGGGGACAACCCAAAATTTGGGATTTTCTTTTCCTTTCACTGATAACAGTAAACAGGACAAATTGAGTGGGTGAATCTCCCTAACGGGGGCACAGATCGTGATAAAATGGACAGGTGTTCTATAATCCATCTCCACTTTGTCCAAAAAAAAAAAAATTCCTTTATACCTCCCAAATATTTTGGATCACTTACCTAATAAATGGGTCCAAATGTTTCCAGTCTCAGTGTGTATTCGGAAAATACTCCTGAAGCAGGCACGGAATGATGGCATTGGGGGACGGTGTCCATGAAGAAGATAGTCATTGTCTTTAAGCCAATCAGGAAGTATATCATATGGAATGACCCTCCACCGCCCTTCCCACACCTTTAAACCAAAGGAATAAAGAGCAAATGATAATGCAAATATCTGGATTGTGCGCATTGTGCAAACAGCTCCCCCGAATAGATGTAATTTGGTTGGGTACAGAATAAGCAGGAAAGAAAATCTATTGATCATGACCACCATGTACAGTCGTGGTGTAATCAATTCTATTGTCCACTAAAATTATTTGGAAGCTTAAATGTGGATGTGGCTGAACCTGTAAAATCTGGCAACAAACTTGGAAGCCATTGCCTCTTGCTTTCAAAATTTGGCAGTACAAGTTAAAAGTGACCCTATCACTAAGATGACAAACTTAAAGGGTTAGTTCACCTTTACCAAAAAACTGCCTATGCAGAAAAGTGGTGTCTGTAGATAAAAAACAAACGGTGCAGCTTTGACTAAAGTTGAATAATGTCCTTGCTGTACATGTAGGCCATTTACACAACTCATACCTGACCTGAAACCCCCCAGGACGTTGCCAAGCAAGGCTTAACTATTAGGCCTCATGTACACTGGACGGTCTAAAAAAGCCAGTAGCGTTAGCTGTAGAATTGTAGAATGAGTTTTTCAGCGTTTTTTAGCTGTATCGTTTTTTAACAAAATTATACTCCCACAAAAGCTTATGGGCTCAAAAACACTGATAAACGCCGTTTAGCCACGTTTTTTCAGCTGAAAAACTCATCTCAAAACCCATTAGTTCTGGGGGGTTTTTCCAGGCAGAAAACACCCCTGCCAAAAACTGCTAATAACAGCCTATGTGTGCATGAACACAAAGGATAACATTCTGGAGAGTTTATTGGCTGCAGAAAAAAACATCTGGAGCCAAAAACAGCTGCTGTAAAAAAACATCCAGTGTGCATAAGGCCTTACTGTTCACCTCCACCATCACAGAAGTGAGCTGTCAAACACTGAGCTCAGAGCTATTGCATCAGGGGGAGAGATCATGTGGGCGGGGGGTTTGAATCAGAGAAAGAGCTCACTCCTGTGATGGTGAGTTGAACAGTAATAGCTGGGCCTCACTTAGCAACATCCTGGGAGTTTTCCGTTCAGGTTTCATGAGGTACTGTATGTAAATAGCCTACCCGTATAGCACAGGTAGTATCCGATTTTGGTCATAGCTGCACGGTTTGTTTTCCACAGACACCCTTTATCTGCATAGACAGTTTGTTTGGTAAAGGTGAACTAACTTCTTAACTAAGCCCACTTTGTTTAAGAAAATGCTGTACACTTACTTTTTCTGGAGGCCCGAGAAATTTGCACTCCATCTCAATGTTGATCCCAAGCTACTACAGGTATCCAACACTTGTGGAGCAGAGAACCACTGTGGATATTCAACACAACCCAGAACTGTCATATACCTGCAGCGGCCAGGGATCAGAAACTCAGCAGAGCAAGAAGACATGGGCCGACAGAGAGGCAAGTATACAGCAACTTATTACACAAGCATTGTTTGAACAGGGTCATTTTATGTCAAGCAGGGCAACTTGATTTTTAGGGTACAGCCAGATTAAAGTAGTGCTCCCAGCACCTTTTTAGAGTTGTTGGTTAATTTCAATCAAAGCTCTCATATACATGATTAGTTTAGTCCATGAAGCATAAACTACAAAAGAAACAAAGTTTTGTTGAATTTTGTGACATAGTTATTTTACAAGGGAAAGCAGTTAGCCGCTGCAGACTGGTACAATAAAAGCCACATCAGAATTGGGAAAAATAGGATTTTTATAACAGCTTACCTGTAAAATCCTTTTCTTGGAGTACACCACGGGACACAGAGCTAGTCATTACATAATGGGTTAAGGGTCACCAGCGGTGATTGGACACTGGCACAACCAATGGAAGACAGTTCCCCTCCATATAACCCCTCCCATCAGGGAAGTACCTCAGTTTTGTAGCAAAGCAGTAAGGTTCCCATAAGAAGGGTGGGACCTCTGTGTCCCGTGGTGTACTCCAAGAAAAGGATTTTACAGGTAAGCTGTTATAAAAATCCTATTTTCTTTATCGTACACCACGGGACACAGAGCTAGTCATTACATAATGGGACGTCCCAGAGCAATGCTCATATGAAGGGGGGGAGACACAGATCAAACCGACCGCTTGCGGACCAGAAGCCCTATACTGCTGCCTGCAGCACACTTCGCCCGAAGGCGGAATCCTCATGTCCTTTCACATCTATTTGATAGAATTTGGAAAATGTATGGACTGAGGACCAAGTTGCAGCCTTACAGATCTGAGCCATCGAAGCCTGGTGGTGCACTGCCCATGAAGCACTTATCGCCCTGGTAGAGTGCGCCTTAACAGGAAAAGGAGGAGTCCTGTTCTTTAAACCATAAGCTTGAACAATTACTTGTCTAATCCACCTGGAAATGGTGGATTTTGATACCGCTTGGCCCTTCTTGGGACCATCTGGTAAAATAAACAAAACATCTGTTTTACGTATCTGAGCGGTTGCTTGCAGATACACCCTTACCGCTCTCACTAGATCTAGAGAGTGTAATAATTTTTCCCCCGCCGTCCGCGGGTTTGGAAAAAAGGAAGGCAGAACAATGTCTTGATTCAAGTGAAAAGCCGACACCACCTTAGGCAGAAAAGCCGGATGGGGTCGCAGTACGATCTTGTCCTTGTGACAAATTAGATAAGGCTCTTTACAAGAAAGAGCTGCTAGCTCTGATACTCTCCTAGCAGAAGCTATAGCAATCAGAAAGGCCAATTTCCTACTTAATATAATTAAAGGAATATGGCGAATAGGTTCAAAAGGTTGCTTTTGCAACACTGACAATACCAAATTCAAATCCCATGGACACAAGGGAGACCTGACTGGAGGATTTATCCTCAGTACCCCCTGAATGAA
This sequence comes from Rana muscosa, assembly GCA_029206835.1. NCBI lineage: Eukaryota > Metazoa > Chordata > Amphibia > Anura > Ranidae > Rana > Rana muscosa. The sequence goes on from CM055117.1 coordinate 324,129,353, forward strand.
TGTCCGAACTAGGGACTGAGATGCCAATGGTCTCTGAAAGAAGACTGATAGAGCCGATATTTGCCCTTTGATGGTGCTAAGGGCTAATTTCATATCCACTCCTAACTGGCAAAAAGCAAGAATCCTACTTATTTCATATTTCAGAGGATTCCAACTTCTGGATTCACACCAGGAAACGTATGCTTTCCAGACTCTATGATAGATGAGTCTGGAGGCTGGCTTTCTAGCATTAATGAGCGTAGAAAGAGCCAGGCCAGAGACCCCTCTCTTTTTCAAAATGTGGGTCTCAGCAGCCAGGCCGTCAAATTTAGCCTTTGTAAGGAAGGGTGGAATACTGGACCCTGTGACAACAGGTCGTGTCGAAGTGGAAGCTTCCAGGGCCTTCCCATCGCCATTTTTACGATCTCGGCATACCAAGGCCTCCTGGGCCAGCTTGGGGCCACTAGGATTACTGGTATTCCCTCTTCCTTGATCCTGCGAAGCAGTCTTTGTAGAAGAGGGATCGGAGGGAATGCATAGATCAGTGAGAACTGATTCCATGGAGTTATTAGAGCGTCTGTCCCGTAGGCTAGAGGATCTCTCGTTCTGGACACAAAGTTGTCCAATTTCTTGTTGAACCTGGAAGCTAGCAGGTCTACATCTGGGTTTCCCCATCTCAGACATATGGCCTGAAAGATCTCTGGGTGAAGAGACCACTCTCCTGGTAGCAGCTGCTGACGACTCAGGTAGTCTGCTTGCCAGTTTTCTATCCCTGGAATGAAGATTGCAGAGATGCAAGGTACATGCTCTTCTGCCCATGCCAAGATCCGGTTCACCTCTCTTTGGGCTGCCCGACTGTGGGTGCCTCCTTGGTGATTGATGTAAGCTACTGCCGTAGCATTGTCGGATTGAACCCGAACTGGGTAGCCCTGTAACCTGTATGTCCAGGTTTTGAGGGCTAGATATACCGCCCGGATCTCTAGCACATTGATGGGCAGGATCCCCTGAGTCTTGGCCCAGGTTCCCTGGGTAGAAGCCTCCTCGAATACTGCACCCCAGCCCGATAGGCTGGCATCCGTAGATACCACCTTCCAGGCCACTGGGAGGAAGGACTTTCCCTTCCGTAAATTCCTGGCTTCTAGCCACCAATCGAAGCTGTGGCGTACTTGTGAGGACAGGCGCATGGGTATATCCAGAGCTTGGCTCTTCCTGTTCCAGGAGGCTAAAATATTGCCTTGAAGTAGTCTCGAATGAAACTGGGCGTAAGGGACCGCCTCGAAGGAGGCTACCATCTTTCCCAATAGTCTCATGCAAAGGCGAATAGACGGCCTCTTGTTTGCTTTGACCTTGTGGATCAGGTCTTTCAGAGACTGTATCTTTGGCTCTGGCAGGTATACCCTGTTTTGGGCTGTATCTATGATCATGCCCAGGTACACTATCCTTCTTTGGGCCTGGAGAGAGGATTTTTGTAAGTTTATAATCCATCCTAAATGCTCCAGGTATCCTACTGTAGTGTCTACAGCGTGATCCAATCCCTCCTTTGACTGATCTATTAATAGTAGATCGTCTAGATAGGCTGTTACCGCAATGCCCCGTGTTCTTAGGTTTGCTAACAGAGGAGCTAGCACCTTTGTGAATACTCTGGGCGCGGTGGGTACACCAAATGGCAGGGCCACAAATTGAAAGTGGCGATCTTCTACCGCAACCCTTAGGAATCTTTGGTGAGCGGGGAGGATTGGTATGTGTAGATATGCGTCTTTGATATCTATGGACGCAATGAATTCTCCGCCTTTTAAAGTAGCGACCACGGATCGAATCGTTTCCATTCGAAAATGGCGAACGTTCAGAAACTGGTTTAGATTTTTTAGATCCAGGATGGGTCTGACTTCTCCGTTCTCTTTGTGATTCCAAAACCGGTTTGAGTAAAAACCTGAACCTTGCTCCTTTTGGGGTACCTCTGTAACCACACCTTGAGCTATTAAGTGATTCAAACCTTTGAAGAAGGATCCTCTTTTCTGTGGATCCTTGGAGAGTCTTGAACTTCGGAATTGAGAAGATGGGATCTCTCGAAATTCCAGTCTGTACCCTGAGGATATTGTGGATACCACCCATTTGTCCTGGGTTTCTGTCCGCCAAGTCGCTGAGAACTGACGAAGCCTTCCCCCCACTCGGCCGAGCGGGGGCGCCCCTTCAATGAGAGGTTTTGGGGCTTGCTTATTAGCTCTTGAACCCCACGGCTTCTTGTTCTTCTGAGCCTGTTCTTTGGCTTTTTTGGGCGGCTGAAAAGGCCGTCGCCACTGGCTGGAGTCAGATTTCCCGGGAGCTGGGGAGAGAGTGTGTTTAAAACAAGGTCTCTTGTTTTTCTTTCTCTCAGGTAAAAGTGTCATTTTACCACTTGATATCTTTTGGATATATCTTTCTAAATCTTCCCCAAAAAGGCGTTCGCCATGGAACGGGAAACTTGCCAACAACTTTTTGCATGGGGCTTCCGCTGACCAATGCTTAAGCCAAAGTACTCTGCGCATCTGTACCAGCTGGAGTGTAAGGCGTGATGCCTGTATGATAGAATCTCTCATGGCATCCACTGTGAAGCATAAGGCTTTAGGCAAATTCTCCCAATTTTTAGCCTGCTCTGAAGGCAGCTCCTTCAGCCCCTGCTTTACCTGTTGGCTGACGACCTGACACATACCGACTGCTGCTACTGCAGGTTGGATAATTGAGCCGGCCAAAAGGAAGGAGGATTTCAGTAAGGATTCCAACTTCTTCTCAGAAGGATCTTTAAACACTTGTACATTATCCACTGGACATGTCAGGTTTTTATTTACACAAGAAATAGCCACATCTACCGTAGGCAGGCTCCATTTCTTTAAAAAATTTTCCTCCATAGGATAAAGAATGTTAAACTTTTTTGGAGGTGAAAAACGCTTATCTGGATGTTGCCAGTCTGCGTACAATAGATCCTCTAGTAACGGATGAACCGGGAAGGAGCATGCACCTTGCAGGGATCTTAATGATCCTAGGGAGGAGACAGGTGATTCTGTTACCTCCAAAGAGGGTAACCTAAATGCAGCTCGCACGGCTCCTGCATAGCATTGCACCTGTGACTTTAAAATCTGGGATACCGAAAAAGGCTCATCCGATATCCCTGATCCGTCTGACTCCTCATCCTCTGCTGATGTAGCCTCCTCCTCATCCTCCTCCTCCTCAGGTACTTCTGAAGGGAGGTCCAATACTGGAGGAGATCTGCTTCGCTTATTGTCCTTTTTAGAGGATTTAGCGATTAAAGTAGCAATTTTCTCCTCCAGATTATTTAGGGCAGCTGATAAAGTGTCCTCAGTGACATATGCAGGCCCAGGCTTCACTGGGGAAGCCGCCATACCTGACAGAGGTAATGGCTCATCCTGTACAGGTGCTTTTGGCAACACAGGAGAGGAAGGTACCGAGTCAGCACAGCTAGAGCCCCCTGTCTCAGGCGGCGGTGCTCTTTTATCTCTTTTTGTCCGCATTACTTCCCCTGGAAGGCTTACTGTTTAGACAAAATACAAGGTACCTAAATGCATATACTACCGTGTTCAGTTTAGCAAATACATTAAGTATGCAACTTTTAACACATAACTATGCATAACATGGATGTCTTCTAGGAAGTACCCAATCCAACCACATGGAGTCTTACGTCTCTGTATAGCTGCTGTGTTTCTCTGCCAGGAACAAGAGAACTAACGAGCTTGCTTGCTGCTGCAGTGCTTTTTACACTGACAGTCTTTTAAATTTGGCGCCGTTTCTGTGCCTGCGCGCGCCACGTGCCCGCGCACGCCTCGGCCCCCCCCTCCGATAAAGCGCGCTCCCGCGCGCTGCGCGCGGCCTTTAGCGCTATGGTGGTGGCCATAGTGAGAGAGGACTCTCCAGCCCCTGTCCCCACTTACCTGCATCTGCAGGTGTCTGTATCGGCCACCGGAAGGAGGAGCGGGGTGCTCAAGCAAGCTCAGCAGCGGAGGTGACGAGCAGTGTACTTCGCCGAAGCCGACACTGAACAGAGTGAGGTGAGTATATTCAGCTCTTTACTCCCCCCAGTGGTGGAAAAAAAGAAGACATCCACTTTTTGAAAAAGGTCCCAACCTAGTTATGGACCTTCTAATCTCACCTTATCCACGCCGCAGGTTTTTCTGCTGAAAGTTTTCAGACAGATACCAAACTTCACCCTTCACGGTGGGCTATGTGTGCCAACCTTCAGGGATATGGGTTCCTATTTAAAGGATACCTCTCCCCTGGGCCTTGTACAAGACTCTTACCAGGACTTTATAGCGAAATAGCGAAAGTGCTGGATCTTAGAGCCCAGTCCTCCGAAGAGAGACATTACAGGCGACGCCTCATGGATGAGGCCCGGATCCCATCCAGATTCAGCTCATTTGTAGGCGTCTTGGATGGATCCGAAAGCATAGCTCTTTTACCCCCAGAGGGTCTCTTTGGTAGAGCTTTCCTTTAGCACCTCCTAACGCGTCCAACACCTTTCGACACTGGCGAAAAAACTGAGGTACTTCCCTGATGGGAGGGGTTATATGGAGGGGAACTGTCTTCCATTGGTTGTGCCAGTGTCCAATCACCGCTGGTGACCCTTAACCCATTATGTAATGACTAGCTCTGTGTCCCGTGGTGTACGATAAAGAAAAGTACAAGTCCTCTACTTACCAATGAGTTCCGTTCTGGGAGCTCGTTCGTAAGTTCAACTTGTTTGTAAGATCAGCGTTTGCAGACAAAGGCTGAGAGCGCTAATCAGTGCTGTCAGAACACAAAGGCATAGTATGGGAGATTGCTGCACCAACATTGCTTGTGTTGGTACGGTGATCTGTCAGTTTTATTTTTGTTCAGCCTGCTAAGTGTGTGTACCCAGATTTACAGGAGTGGACATGCAAACACGTTTGCATCTGTGAATGTTCATATGTAAGGAGCTTGTATTTAGGACTAAAAAAGGGGTTTCCAACACCAATTTATAAACTCTCACATAATCTTTACCATGTAAACATCATTTAAAAAGTCATTTACAGTTTTGTTTGCAGTTTTCATTAAAATACCTGGGGATCTTGCCATGAAGTTTCTTATTCACACACTGTCTATTATGGGATGAAAATGCTCTGTCCCTTTTTTATAATTTTTCACCTGCATGGTCACCCTGCCACCTGCTCTTCCTGTGGAGACCATAAGCATCCTTGGTTTTTCTCAATGCACTTGTTCTGTTGTTGTAACCATCAGAAAGGCCACCATGATCAGTGACATGCAGCTGCTGAAGAGCATCCAATTGTTTATGATACACAGTGGTTAATCAAAGTAAGTGTCAACCAGTTATAGTTTATAGCTACTTCAACATCCCCATTAAATATATTATACAATAAAACATTGGGACTTTGGCATGTCCTTATGCGACGTTGGCGGGACATCCACTTCTTCTAATTGCGTCGCAAGGCCTGGCGAGTAGGGTGGGTGCGGAAATGAGATCATGGCTGAAATGAAAGGGAGAAATAATTTTTCCCCTGTACAAATCATTACTAAGACCATATCTGGAATATGCAGTTCCGTTTTGGACACCAGTTCACAAAAAGGATATCGGGGAACTGGAGAAAGTGCAGAGAAGGGCAACCAAACAGATAAGAGGAATGGACGAGCCCAGCTATGAGGAAAGATTAGAGGAACTTAATTTATTCTTCTTTCTTGTGAAGAGATTAAGGGGGATATGATCAACATGTACAAATACATAAGTGGTCCATATAGTGAATTTGGTGTTGAGTTATTCACTTTAATGTCATCACAGAGGACAAGGGACTCTTTAAGTCTAGAGGAAAAAGAGATTTCATCTCCAAATACGGAAAGGTTTCTTTACAGTAAGAGCTGTGAAAATGTGTCAGACTCCCTCCAGAGGTGGTTCTTGTGAGCTCAGTAGATTGCTTTAAAAAAGGCCTGGATACTTTCCTAATTGTACAGAATATAACTGGGTACTAACATTTATAGGTAAAGTTGATCCAGGGAATATCCAATTACCTCTCGGGGGATCAGGAAGGAGTTTTTCCCCCTGCTGGAGCATAATGAATCATGCTAGGCTGGGTTTTTCACCTTCCTCTGGATCAACTGTGGGTATAGGATTGTGTATATGGGATTGTATGTTATTTTTATTTATTTTTTGGTTGAACTAGATGGATGTGTCTTTTTCAACTTGACTAACTATGTAACTATGACCTGGAGTATAGTACGTGAGCCTAGTTGTATTGTTGGTTCCCTCATTTTTGGCTCTAATACCCTTTTTTGCAGTTTAGTTAATGATGGCTCTTTGAGCTTTTGCACTCTTTTCCTTTCAGTCAGTGAAGTCAATGGGGCTTCCTGTTTAAATAAGTTGTTTGAATATCATTGCTGTACTATGCTTTTCATGTGTAAACAGCTATGTTTTTTGAGAACATGGAGTAGGAGTGTCTTCTGTTTTTCTTTAATGTAAGTGCCTTTTGTATGTGAAGGACTATGGCTTTGTATCTCACATGCAATACTTTATAATGTACTTTTTATCTCTATAAAATAAAAAATATTGGAAACGAAAATTATACAATTAAGATTTGAGGCTGGGTTCACACATCTGCGAATTGGATGCGTTTTAAACCACATCCAATTCGTATATGACATGTGAATGTGACTGGCTCTCAATAGAGCCGGGTTCACTCATGACTGGGGGGGCCACGATGCAGCTTCAAATAGGGTCCTGTGCGTTTTTGGGTCCGGTTCATGTGCGAATTCAGGCAAAAATCTGCACCAGAATCGCACCTCAAATAGTGAACAAAAACGCACCAGACCCCGGACTGCAGACCGCAGCCGTACATATGTGAACTCGGCCTAACTGATTAATAAAAAATGACTGTTCACCTTGTATACAAATTCCTCCATTTTCTCCATGGCATGGTGTGCTTGTAGAGGAAGAGTCAATACTCTCACCTCCTCCTCCTCCTCTTCTTCTTCCTGTGGTCCCTTGGCTTGCTGGCTTTCATTTCCCTGCAGAAAAACAATGGAGAGCATTTAAAAATTGTACTGTTAAATGCTAAATTGCAGCAGGGACAGATGTGCTAAAAGACTGCAGGGTGAATCAGATATTGCCCCTCTACTGCTCTAAAGTATCACAAAGACAAAATAAAACCTGCCCTTGGTCACTTCTCTACTGTGCGTGTATTTTGAGTGAAAGAAAATCTGTCTCATCTCCAGTAGCTTTACCGTATCAGACCTTTGTCAAATTGTTTTAGCTAAATTCTCAGGAATTGTGGCATAGGGGGGGTCACACATATACAATGAATGAACTGTTGCATATACATTTTTCTGACATGTTGATATTATATCTTTCACTTGGATGTTAGAAGTTGCACTAATAAATACAGTACAGCTGGATAAAACAATAACTTCATTTCAGACTACAAAGCACCAAAATGTGATCATTTTAAAAAAGGGGGGCGATTCTTTTCTATACCCACACTATATACTGTATATTTATATACAATGTGGTATCAAAAAGTTTAGAGGCTAGAACGGTTTAAAAGAAAAAGTACTTTATTTATCTACATTTACACACTATCACTTTCAAAATAGTCCCCTTGCACAGTAATACAGCATTTCCAGCATTCCTGCCACTTCTGGAATGTGTCCTGGAAGTCTTCTTTTTGAAGCGTGTCAAGCACCTTCTTGCGATTTGCGCTGGATCTCCGCAATGATGTCAAAATGGCGACCTTTGAGATGGATCTTCATCTTCGGGAAGAGGGCGAAGTCCGCAGGAGCCAAATCTGGCGAGTAGGGTGGGTGCGGAAGTGAGATCATGTTTCCGGCGAGAAAATAGGATTTTTGTACTCACCGTAAAATCCTTTTCTCTGAAGTCCATGGACGGACACAGCTCCTTTAGTCTTGACGAGTGGGTTATGTTCCGTCTATTAGGAGAGGACTAGGCAGACATGTTAGATATACAAAAACATGTAAATTATACCAAAGTTGAACAGCCCCGCCCAGGGGGGAGGTCCCTCTGGTCATAACCCCTTACCCTGCACTCAGTTTGTCAAAAAGCAGTACAAACTCAAACAGGAGCGGTGGGTGCTGTGTCCGTCCATGGACTTCAGAGAAAAGGATTTTACGGTGAGTACAAAAAATAGGATTTTTATAACAGCTTACCTGTAAAATCCTTTTCTTGGAGTACATCACGGGACACAGAGCGACATAGTCATTACTAATGGGTTATATAGATACCTTCAGGTGCTGGCACTGGCAACTTCCAAAACCGGAAGTACCCTCCCCTATATAAGCCCCTCCCATCCGGGAGCACCTCAGTTTTGTAGCAAAGCAATAAGTGTCCCCAAAGAGGGGTGGGAGCTCTGTGTCCCGTGATGTACTCCAAGAAAAGGATTTTACAGGTAAGCTGTTATAAAAATCCTATTTTCTTTCTCGTACATCACGGGACACAGAGCGACATAGTCATTACTAATGGGATGTCCTAAAGCAATGCCCAATGAGGGGGGGGATACACCATACATAAGCTGAGCGCTATCAGACATGAGGATCTTTTGCGGCCTGCAACACACTGCGCCCAAAGGCGACATCCTCCTGACTTCTAACGTCCACCTGGTAGAACCTAGTAAAACGTGTGTACTGAAGACCATGTTGCGGCCTTACAGATTTGAGCCAAGGAGGCCTGGTGATGCACTGCCCATGAAGTTCCAACTGCTCTCGTGGAGTGCGCCCTAACTTTGAACGGAGGCGGTCTCCTTCTCAAGCCATAGGCTTGCATTATGACCTGTCGAATCCACTTGGCTAAAGTAGATTTTGACGCTGCCTGACCCCTTCTGGGGCCTTCCGGCAGAATAAACAAAGTATCCGTTCTGCGAATCTGAGCAGTGGCTTTTAGATAAGCTTTAACTGCTCCTACTACATCCAAAGAATGCAATAACTTTTCCTCTACCGAACTAGGTTTGGGGAAAAAAGAAGGAAGAACCACATCTTGGTTCAAATGAAACCTCGATACCACCTTCGGAAGAAAGGTTGGATGAGGACGTAACACTACTCTGTCCTTATGGATAACCAGATATGGCTCCCTACAGGACATAGCGGCTAATTCCGACACTCTTTTAGCCGAACAAATGGCTACTAAGAAAAATCAAATTTCCTGGTGAGAAGAACCAGGGAAATATGCTGTAATGGTTCAAATGGTTGTTTCTGTAGAACCGACAGAACCAGGTTTAAGTCCCATGGACATATGGGAATATTAACCGGAGGGCTAATACGCATCACTCCTTGTATAAAGGCTTTGACTAGTGAATGCGAAGCCAAGGGCCTTTGAAAAAATATTGACAAGGCCGAAATCGGACCCTTGATAGTACTCAAGGCAAGCTTCCTATCTACAGCCCATTGTAGGAAGTCCAGAATCCTACCTATTACGTATTTACGTGGATGCCATTTCTTGGCCTCACACCAGGCGATGTACGCCTTCCAGATTCTATAGTAGATCTGCCTGGATACCGGCTTCCTGGCATTGATCATGGTAGATACCACAGAATTAGAGAGCCCTCTCTTTTTTAGAATGTGGGCTTCAATAGCCAGCCCGTCAAACATAGGGCTGGTAAGGAAGGGTGGTATATCGGTCCTTGCGAAAGCAGGTCCGGACGATGTGGGAGGGTCCAAGGACTCCCCACAGACATCTTTACAATCTCCGCGTACCATGCTCTTCGGGGCCACGCTGGAGCCACCAGAATCACTGGTTTCTTTTCTACCCTGATTCTGCGGAGTAATCGAGGTAACATATTGTGGCGGTGGGAATGCATATATCAGCTTGAACTGATCCCAAGGGAACACTAGGGCATCCGAGCCGCAAGCTAGGGGATCCCTTGTCCAAGAGACAAACCTGTCCACTTTTGCGTTGAATCTGGATGCTAGCAGATCTACATCCGGTGTTCCCCACCGCTGACATATTGTCCAGAAAACCTCGGGATGAAGGGACCATTCCCCTGGGCATAATTGTTGGCGACTTAGAAAGTCCGCCTTCCAATTCTCCACTCCTGGAATGAATACCGCAGATATGGCTGGGACATATCTTTCTGCCCATTTCAGGATGCAATTTACTTCCCTCTGGGCTGCACGACTCCTGGTGCCACCCTGATGATTGATATATGCCACTGCCGTGGCATTGTCCGATTGAATTCTGACAGGGGACCCTTGGAGTTTGGATGTCCATGCTACTAGGGCATACCGGGCTGCTCGTATCTCTAAGAGATTGATGGGCAGGGCCTTTTCTGCATCCGACCATCTGCCCTGGAGAGACCATTGCTCCAGTACTGCTCCCCAGCCTATAAGGCTGGCATCTGTAGTGACCACCTTCCAAGAAATCGGACTGAAGGATTTCCCTCTCTCCAGATTCTGGGGAACCAACCACCAACGGAGGCTCTTGCGAACGGAAGGGGACAAGGACATTGGTAAGTCTAGGGCCTGAACTTTTTTGTTCCAGGCTGACAGTATGGCCCTTTGCAAATTCCTTGAATGGAATTGACCGTAGGGTACTGCTTCGAATGATGCCACCATTTTTCCCAGCAGCCTCATGCACAGGCGTATGGATGGCTGTCTTTTTGTACCCACTAGGTGGATCAAATCTCTCAAAGACGACCCCTTTTCTTGAGGCAAGAAAAAATTTCTCTGGTCTGAATCCAGCCTTAGCCCCAAGTATTCCAGACTTTTGACTGGTTTTAGGGCTGACTTGTCTCGGTTGATAATCCAACCGTGATATTCCAGATACTCGATTGTCTCGTGAACAACCACTTCTAGTTTTTCCACTGAGTGGTCTATCAGCAACAAGTCGTCTAGATATGCCATTATCGTTACACCTCGTGTTCTTAGATTGGCCAATAATGGGGCCAGAATTTTTGTGAACACTCGTGGTGCTGTGGCCAGACCGAAGGGTAAGGTTCTGAACTGAAAATGGCGCCCTTCTACCGCAAAGCATAGACATTTTTGGTGGGCTGGAAAGATGGGAATGTGCAAATAAGCATCTTTGATGTCGATCGAGGCTAACCATTCCTCCCCTTGTAGGGCAGTGGCCACCGATCGGATCGACTCCATCCGGAAAGTCCTGATATGTAGGAATTTGTTTAGCCCTTTTAGATTTAATATGGGCCTCACGTCCCCGTTTGGCTTCGGGACTGTAAAGAGGTTTGAGTAAAACCCGAACCCCCATTCTTCCAGGGGAACCTCTATAAATTACTGCGTGGAGCAATAATTGTTCTAGTGCCAACAGGAGGGATCCTCTCTTCTGGGGATCCCTTGGCACGTTTGACCTTATAAAGCGGTAAGGAGGGGAGTCTTTTAACTCCAATTTGTATCCCAGACTTACTGCGGAGAGCACCCATCTGTCTCTGATCGTGTCCCGCCAGGTCTCTGAACAACTGAAGTCTTCCCCCCACCCGATTGAGTGGGGGCAACCCTTCATGCATTTGACTTTGGGGGAGGTTTTGTACCTCTCCTGCTCCAGGGCTTCTTGTTACCCTGCAATTGTCCCTGATTTTTACCTCCGGGATTTGACCGAGGAGGCCGTCGGAACTGTTTCACAGCCGATGTCCTAGGGACTGGAGAAGCAGGCCTCTTAAAAGAGGGACCTCTAACTCTGTTTTTAACCGGCAAAAGTGTACTTTTACCGCTGGAAATTTTCTGGATATATTTGTCCAGGTCTTCCCCGAATAAGCGTTCACCATGAAATGGGAAGCTGACCAGCAATTTTTTACAGGGAGCTTCAGCAGACCAGTTTTTTAGCCATAGAAGCCTGCGCATATGTACTACAGACAACGTAAGGCGGGAGGCCTGATGGATTGAATCCTTTATAGCGTCCACCGCAAAGCATAAGGCTCTAGGTAGATCAGCTAGGGCAAGAGCCTGCTGATCTGGCAAGTCCCTTAAGACCTGTTTCAACTGATCCTTCACTGCTTGGCAGACCCCAATAGCTGCCACTGCTGGTTGTGTCACCAAGCCTGCTGTAGCAAAAGCAGATTTTAATAAGGACTCTAATTTTTTATCTATTGGGTCCTTGAACATTTGGACATTATCCACTGGACATGTCAGTGATTTATTCACACAAGAGATGGCTGCGTCCACTGTAGGGACCCTCCATTTTTTGACGAACTTATCCTCCATGGGATAGACCACCTGAAATCTCTTGGGAGGAGTAAATATTTTATCAGGATGCTCCCAATCCTGGTAAATGAGCCCTTCCAGTAAAGGATGGATCAGAAAGGAACAAACAGTCTGGGGAGCTTTTAGCGACCCCAACGAGGAGACAGAAGTGGATGATGGCTCCGCAAGGGGCATTTTAAATGCTGATCGGACCATGTTAGTCAGGGACTGAACCCATAATCTTTCAGCATGTGATGCTGAGAATGGCTCTTCCACTGTTGATTCCTCTACAACAGAATCGACCTCATCCTGACCCCCTCAGGTAGGTCGATCCCTGTATGGGACTGTTGCTCCGCTAACAGGCACTCTGAGGGAGGAGACGGAGATCGAGCGTTTTTTTCCTGCGACAGGGAAGCAGCGATCAATGCTGACAATCTCTCTTCCAGCCCTCCCAGAGCTGAGGAAAAAAACCTCCTCTGTTATATACACAGGAGCAGGTGAACTGAGGACAGCCACAGTACCAGGTACTCCTGAGGGTGCTCTACGGTCACTAACCTCTGATTCTTCAGGGGAGATTGGTGCAGCTGAAGCATGCCCAAGATCCTCAGAGCCCGAGGGAGGCCCCCATATGCTTCCTGGGATTTTTAGTCCCGGAGTTTTTAGACGGCATATTCCTAAGCCCAAAGCTGAGGTATTCCAGCCGAAATACACCACTTACTGACAATAGTCTAGCACAAATGCTGCTATAAAAACAGTTGGTGTCTACTAATGTGCCTTTCTATGGGGATGCCTGCATCAACCGCTTGCTGTATGCCTTTTTTAAATGTTGCCAGCTCTGTCTGCACTCCATAGCCAGCTCACAACACATAATTGTGTTTTTTAACATGCTGGGACGCCCGCACATGCGCAGAAGCGCTGCGGCGCGCACAGAGCGTCATCCCTCAAGCTCCGCCCCCTTTCCCAGCTCACCTCTATATATAGAGGCGCGTGCACGCGCGCGGCCACGTGCGCCTTCGGCGCTCTTTTTTGAAAAGGGAAACTAGGGACAAGAGCTAGGGCCCCTTTTGCCGCAGGCCGGGGGATGGACGAGCATTGCAACATGGCAGAGGAAGCAGTTTCCCACAAGAGAACTCACCATCTGCCTGGACTTGCTCTGATGAAAAGAAACTAGTCCACATGACAAGAAAACGTTCCACAGCGGCCTCTAGTGGATTAACACAGGTACCGCAGTCTATATTTTTTTTTTTTTTTTCTTGACCACTATTAAAATTATTAAATTTTTTAGTAGTTACAGGCATGCATAAATATTTAGCGGGAATACCGTTAGGTAACAGGCAGAAAGACATATTAGGCTTGGGGGTCCCCTCAATAGAACCAAGTTCCTGAGGGGCCCCACTTACCTTTTCCCCGCCGCAGGACTCTGTTTGGTCCACAGAAGCCCAAACTTCACCTATCACGGCAGGCATTGTAATTAAACCTTCAGGGACCGGGTTCCCAAGGATTCCACTCCCCTGGACCTGTATAGCACCCTGCACAGAAAACATCTTGGTCGTGGGTATGACCAGAGCTCTGGATCCCAGGGTCCAGCTCTCCTAAGAGAGGCATTACAGGCAAAACCTTGCTCTTCTCTGCAAGGCCCGGGTACCGACCGTTTAGCTATGAAGCTTTTTTGGTCGGATCCGGAATAGCTTACTGAGGCCCAAAAGAACCTGTACGCAAGCTCAGTGAAAAACACATGTTACTTCTTGGCCAACACCTTAGACACTGGCAAAAAACTGAGGTGCTCCCGGATGGGAGGGGCTTATATAGGGGAGGGTACTTCCGGTTTTGGAAGTTGCCAGTGCCAGCACCTGAAGGTATCTATATAACCCATTAGTAATGACTATGTCGCTCTGTGTCCCGTGATGTACGAGAAAGAAATCCTATTTTCTCTTTCATCCATGGACGGACACAGCTCCTTTAGTCTTGACAAGTGGGACTTCCTCAAGCAGTATCAAAAAAAATGAGGGGTGGGAACAGCACGCAAACAAACTTGACCCCAAACAAACAGAGCTCCTCAACGGAGGAGTTGCAACCTTAAACAGCCGCCTGCAAAACCTTGCGGCCAAAGCAAGCATCCGCATATGCATGCACGTCAACCTTGTAAAACTTAGTGAAAGTGTGAACGGACGACCAGGTCGCCGCCTTACACACCTGTGAGACAGACGCTTGATGTCGAAAAGCCCAGGAGGCACCAATCGCCCTGGTCGAATGCGCCGTGACAGGAAAGGGAGGCGCCCGTCCTTTAAGGGAATAAGCCTGAATCACAATCTGTCCGATCCACCGAGAAATGGTGGCCGACGAGACCGCCAGGCCTTTCTTTGGACCAGTCACCGACACAAACAGTGAGTCTGACCTCCGAAACGGAGCCGTAGCAGACAGATACACCCACAGAGCACAATCCACGTCTAATGAATGTAATGCAACCTCTTTGGGATGCGACGGCCGAGGACACAAGGATGGACGCACAATGTCCTCATTCAGATGAAAAGCAGAAACCACCTTCGGAAGAAACGAAGGCTGCGGGCGTAGCACCGCTTTATCCTTATGGAGGATCAAGTAGGGGGACTTGCAAGACAAGGCCGCCAACTCAGAAACCCTCCTGACAGATGTAATGGCCACCAGAAAGGCAACTTTCTGAGAGAGTGTCAAAAGAGGAATCTCTCTGACGTTCTCAAAAGGGAGGTTTCTGAAGTACCGAGAGCACCAGATTGAAATCCCACGGAGGTAGTGGTGGTCGAACCGGAGGAGCCACATGTCGGACCCCTTGCACAAACGTACTCACCAATGAATGAGCCGCCAGGGGTCGTTGAAAGAAAACAGCCAAGGCTGAAATCTGCCCCTAATGGTGCTTAAGGCCAGTTTCTGATCCACTCCACGCTGTAGAAATAGCAGGATCCTGGAAACCGAATTTGCCCGTGGACGCCACTCCATCTCCTCAAACATAGAGATGTATGCCTTCCACGTGCGATGGTAGATCTTCCGAGAAGATGACTTCCGTGCCCTCAGCATAGTGGAAATTACTGAATCCGACAGGCCTCGGTCCCTTAGTACCTGGCTTTCAATAGCCAGGTCGTTAAAGCCAGCGACTGTAAAGCAGGATGAAGAATGGGACCTTGCGACAGAAGGTCCTCCCGCATTGACAGTGCTGTCAAAGAAGGACAGACGGTAAGCACTGCAAGACCTCTTGATGGCTTACCTCAATAGTGCAGACACTGGACAAGCTGATTGGGGAGAGAGATCACCTCTCCCTAAAGGAAGATGCGTCCTGACAGGGATCGCGGCATTCGCTGCGCTCTTTTGAACCTTCCATTCCGGCGGCGTCTGATGTCACCGCCGGGATGCGGACAGTCGTAGACCACCCAGTGCGCATGCGCGATCCTCCATTTGCAACAGATGGCGTTGCGCAGTCATGAGCACTGGGGGGGAGAAGAGGCTCCGACGCACGTCCAGTGAAGCCGGCGGGGCCACGCCACCAGGGGAGACAACACGCGGGCCATGTTGATTAAGGGAAAGCCTAAGGAATGATATTAGGCTGAAAAGGGAAACAGAATGGGTATTGAGACAATGCCCATTGCCAGAGTGTGATGGCCAAAACTGTTTGCGTAATCAAAACAAAAATATGAGTAGAGAAACGAGGAGAGGCTGGAAAAAAAAATTCAAAACAGGCCGGGACATAGTAAAATAAATTTAAATGTATGTTATATAGCCAATATAACATACATTTAAATTTATTTTACTATGTCCCGGCCTGTTTTGACATTTTTTCCAGCCTCTCCTGGTTTCTCCACTTATTTTAAAAGGAGCCACACGGGCACTCGATGGGGTGGGTGTTATGCCGATCGCCTGTTCCATCGTGGGCCCTAGTACAATCCACCTTTTGTTCATGATTGCGTAATCAAAACAAATATATGGAGGAAAACAAACAGTTTTGGCCATCACACTCAGGGATTGAAGGTTTCAAAGAGCGCAGCGAATGCCGCGATCCCTGTCAGGACGCATTTTCCTTTAGGGAGAGGTGAGCTCTCTCCCCATTCAGCTTGTCCAGTCTCTGCAGTATTGAGGTAAGCCATCAAGAGGTCTTGCAGTGCTTACCGTCTGTCCTTCTTTGACAGCACTTTAGACCAGTTTTTTTTTTTTACTAATACAGTTTCTGTCCATTTACTTTTGCAGTATATCAGTACGTTTATAAGAACTGCCGATACTGGACTATCTGACAGTATTCTACCTATAGGATATCCTTCCTTTTCATCTACTCCATGGATTGTGGTCTTCACTGGCCTCTCCTAATCTAGCGGCTTAAATCCTATTGACCTATCCTTTATATGCTCTGTTATTCAGGTATGTGAGACTCTGAATCTTTCACAGTGATGATTTATTGTTTCCACTATGCCTGTTCACTGAGGCTATTGGTCCTCATCTTGGGGCAGCGTTTTTGCCATCTATGAAGGCCCCTACCTTATTTTTGGGCAAAATTCCACACTGCTCTTTTCCTTCTGTGGCTCCATACAACAAATGGGTGGATTCACTTGGAAGGCTGGGTCCAAGACATTTTCTGGGACTGCTTGTATTTAACCCTTCATGACCTCCTTTTTTATGCGAGCTGAAACTGACTTATGGTAAGACTCTACTCCAGTTTAAATCGTGATTATTGTTTAAAATTAATTATTGTTTTCTTTAATTTTGTATATTTTCAAAGATATCTAACCAATACCGAATACTATGCAATATTGTTTGAATTATGTATATGTTCCTTTTCAAACCAAACCAACTTGCTATCCATCCATTATATGTCTGTTCTGTGCAATTTTTTCAGTATGACCTGCTCCAACGTCAAAAAAAACTCCTGAAGAAGCTCAGCCGAGCGAAACTAGTTTAGTGATCTTACGGCAGTTATTCATACGTATGGCAAAATGTCATGTACCCAACATGGATGTTTTTTTTATTCAATGCTTGTCTGTTTTTTACTCTTTTCAATAAATATGTAAATTTTTAATACTATTTGTATTTCTATTCTATCAAGTGAACACCGTTTAAAAGTCCCAGGATATTTTTACCCTTTGTCCATTTTTTTTTGTTTGCAGCGCCATTGGGAAATTGGGAAAGCATTTTATCACACCGATCTTGACCCCAATTAAAAAAACGAAAAAAAAAACACACACACACACACACACACACACGAGTACCGGTCACTACCTATTGCTATCATAGGGGATATTTACATTCCCTGAGATAACAATTAAATTGGTAAAAAAAAAAAAAAAAAAATGGAAGGAACAGTTTAAAAATAAAATAAAAAAGCAAAATAAAGAGTAAAAAAAAATAAAGCACCCCTGTCCCCCCCTGCTCTTGCGCAAATGCGAACGCAAGCGTTGGTCTGGCGTCATATGTAAACAGCAACTGCACCATGCATGTGAGGTATCACCGTGAATGTCAGATCGAGGGCAGTAATTTTAGCAGCAGACCTCCTCTGTAAATCGAATGTGGTAACCTGTAAAGGCTTTTAAAAATGTATGTAGTTTGTTGCCACTGCGCGTTTGTGCGCAATTTTAAAGCATGTCGTGTTTGGTATCCATGTACTCGGCCTAAGATCATCTTTTTTTATTTCATCAAACATTTGGCCAATATAGTGTGTTTTAGTGCATTAAAATAAAAAAAAAATAAAAAAAAGTGTAATTTTCCCCCCCAAAAAATGCTTTTGAAAAATCGTTGCGGAAATACTGTGTGGGAAAAAAAATTCAACACCCACCATTTTAATCTGTAGGGCCTTTGCTTTAAAAAAATATATAATGTTTGGGGGTTCAACATAATTTTCTTGCAAAAAAAAAATGTTTTCATGTAAACAAAAAGTGTCAGAAAGGGCTTTGTCTTCAAGTGGTTAGAAGAGTGGATGATGTGTGACATAAGCTTTCTAATGTTGTGCATAAAATGTCAGGACAGTTCAAAACCCCCACCAAATGACACCATTTTGGAAAGTAGACACCCCAAGGTTTTTGCTGAGAGGCATGTCGAGTCCATGGAATATTTTATATTTTGACACAAGTTAGGGGAAAAAGACCATTTTTATTTTTTATTTCTTTGCACAAAGTTGTCACTAAATGATATATTGCTCAAACATGCCATGGGCATATGTGGAATTACACCCCAAAATACATTCTGTTGCTTCTCTTGAGTACGGGGATACCACATGTGAGACTTTTTGGGAGCCTAGCCGCGTACGGGACCCAAAAACCAAGCACCGCCTTCAGGCTTTCTAAGGGTGTAAATTTTTGATTTCACTCCTCACTGCCTATCACAGTTTCAGAGGCCATGGAATGCCCAGATGGCACAAAACTCCCCCAAAATTACCCCATTTTGGAAAGTAGACACCCCAAGCTATTTGCAGAGAGGTATGGCGAGTATTTTGCAGATCTCGCTTTTTGTCACAAAGTTTTGAAAATTGAAAAAAGAAAAAAAAAAAAAAAGTTATTTTATTTCTTCATTTTCAAAAACAAAATGAGAGCTGTAAAATACTCACCATGCCTCTCAGCAAATAGCTTGGGGTGTCTACTTTCCAAAATGGTGTCATTTGGGGGGGGGTTTGTGCTATCTTGGCATTTTATGGCCTTCGAAACTGATGGGTAGTGAGGAGTGAAATCAAAAATTTGCGCCCTTAGAAATCCTGAAGGCGGTGCTTGGTTTTCGGGCCCCGTACACGGCTAGGCGCCAAAAAAGTCCCACACATGTGGTATCCCCGTACTCAGGAGAAGCAGCAAAATGTATTTTGGGGTGTAATTTCACATATGCCCGTGGCATGTGTGAGCAATATATCATTTAGTGACAACTTTGTACAAAAAAAAAAAAAAAAAAAAAGTTTGTAATTTTCCCAAAACTTGTGGCAAAATCTAAAATATTCCATGGACTCCACATGCCTCTCAGCAAATAGCTTGGGGTGTCTACTTTCTAAAATGGGGTCATTTGGGGGGGGGGGGGGTGTGCCATCTTGGAATTTTATGGCCTTCGAAACTGTGATGGGTAGTGAGGAGTGAAATCAAAAATTTATGTCCTTGGCTAGGCTCCCAAAAAGTACCACACATGTGGTATCCCCGTACTCAGGAGAAGCAGCAGAATGTATTTTGGGGTGCAATTCCACATATAACCATGGCATGTGTGAGCAATATATCATTTAGTGACAACTTTTTGTAAAAATGTTTTATTTATTTTTGTCATTATTCAATCATTTGGGACAAAAAAAATATTCAATGGACTCAACATGCCTCTCGGCAATTTCCTTGGGGTGTCTACTTTCCCAATTAGGATCATTGGGGGGGGGGGGGGTTTGTACTGTCCTGCCATTTTAGCACCTCATGAAATGAGATAGGCAGTCATAAATTAAAAGCTGTATAAATTCCAGAAAATGTACCCGTCTGTAGACGCTATAACTTTTGCGCAAACCAATAAATATACGCTTATTGACATTTATTTTACTAAAGACATGTGGCTGAATAAATTTTGGCCTAAATGTATGACTAAAATTTAGTTTATTAGATTTTTCTTATATAAAAAAGTAGAAAATATCATTTTTTCTCCAACATTTTTGGTCTTTTTCCGTTTATATCGCAAAAAATTTAAATCGCAGTGGCAATCAAATACCATCAAAAGAAATCTCTATTTGTGGGAAAAAAAGGACGCAAATTTTGTTTGGGTACAACATTGCATGACCGCGCAATTACCAGTTAAAGCAGGGCAGTGCCAAATTGTAAAAACACCTCTGGTCTTTAAGCTACATAATGGTCCGGGGCTTAAGTGGTTAAAGACTCCTGTGCTGAATTTTCAAATGAACCATAGTATCCCAGTGTTGGGATACCCATTGCTTTGATGGACTTGGAAAGTCAAGTTTCATGTGCAGTGGTAAATTTGGTTGGCAGGGTAACCAGCCTGTCACTAAATCCCACTAGTAGGGGGCCCAGTCTGTTGCCAGACCTTGGCGGCAGGGCATCCAGCTTGGCTCTGTACTTAGACAGTGGGAAATCTTCTCATTGGACATGTATGAGGTCAAGACTTCTCTTTAATTCTATGTACTACAGGAGAGGGGAATCTGCAAGAGCTGTATGGACAAGAACTAGTGATTTGTACTTTACCAATAACTTAGCAAAGACAGTCAGTTTTTACTTTATTTGGGCATTTGTGCCCAAGAGATATTGGAGCGTTCTGGAGCTGCTGCTTTGTAAAGAGGGGGGAACTGTCAGAAAGAAAAAGCACCTGCTTATGGCACTGTGGTCCTTTGGCTCTATGAGAAAAAACATCCTGTTCCTCTTGAACTAGTGATCCTGCTTCTGTACCTGCTACTTTTACCCTTGCTGCCTTGAACTTGTTGCCCTGATCCTGCTGCCTTTACCTGCGTACCTGATCACTGCTCTGGTCCCCTTCTTGACCACCTCACCTGATGTTGCTTGCACCTTCCACATGATCGTTCCTTAGTCAGTATCTCTCTTTGTTTTGTACATAGTGTATTGTATTTTTTTTGTTAGTATTTCCACTAGGTTTTACTTGTGACGTGAGTCAAGTGTGCTTCACTATTAGGCCTCATGCCCACGGACATTTTTACAGCCGCGTTTTTTACAGCTTAAAAACGCCTGTCCATGTTATTGTATACATTTTTATTTATTTTTTTCGAAAAAAAAAAAAAAAAAAAAACATTGGAGTTTAAAAACGCAATTGCAGCGTTTTCGCGCGTTTAACGCTTTGCGGTTTTTTTTGCCTAACGCCAAGGAACGCACTGGTCCTGTTTTTTTTTTACAGCTTAAAAACGCCTATGCTATTTGCAGCTCAAAAACGTCTAGGTGAAGCTATAGACTAACATGGACAGGCGTTTTTAAGCTGTAAAAAACGCTCAAAAACGCGGCTGTAAAAACGTCCGTGGGCATGAGGCCTTACTTGTATATGGTTTGTGGTTTTGGATGGTTTTTGCTTTGTCAGTAAACCTTATAATTGCACTTAGTTTGGGTCCAGTCCTTCAGGTACAGCTACAGCTTTTGCTGGATATCAGCACTTGGCACCCTTACAGTATTGTTACCGTATATACTCGAGTATAAGCCGACTCGAGTATAAGCCGAAGCACATAATTTTACCACAAAAAAACTGGGAAAACGTATTGACTCGAGTATAAGCCTAGGGTGTCCATCTGCATGGTTCACTGTGCCTAACTTTGCCTCACTGTGCCCATGCCTCACTGTGCCCATGACTAGACTTACGTTTAACATAGGAGTATATGGAAGGGGTGCCCGGATTTAAAAAAAAAAAAAAAGAAAAAAAAAACACGGTGCTCCCCGGCCGTAGGTCCCCTGGACAACAAACTTTGCACACTTGTAGAGGAAGAGTGGGGCTATATGTGTGCCACGTTTGGGGTCCAGGGGACCTACGGCCGGCCAGTACCGGGTCCCCAAAGTCCGGGAGATCAGGCGCAAAAAGGTGACTCGAGTATAAGCCGAGGTGGACATTTTCAGCACAAAAAAAATGTGCTGAAAAACTCGGCTTATACTCGAGTATATACGGTACTTTCATATTTTAGGTCTTTTATAATATCAGAAAGTAGTTTGTTTACTCACACAGCCTGGAGTCTGCCCAATTCTTTCTCTTCCGGTTTCAAGGAGTGGTCCCAGTTCTGTCAGCTCCAAATCATCAGCATCAGCTGCTCTAGGGCTGCTGGTCAAGCCACCTTCTTGTCCTAAAGCTTTGCAAGTGGCCATGAGGCCTGTTTATGAAGGGGTGGTGGAGAACTTTTTTGGTTGTCACTTATTTTCCTCTCTATGTATGGATTGTTAACCTAAAAGCACAAAAACAAAATTAGAAGTGCTGCTTCATTAATGTATATTATGCAGAACAGAGATCAATGACTGGCCAGGCAGCTGATACACATAATTGTTCAGTAAACTTAAAGATGAACTAATAAATATAGCGAGAACACCAATTATTGCAGAGCCTTGAAAGATGTCTCGTAGGATGAAATGCGTAGGAAGGAGCTTAGCAGTGACATCATCACGTACGTAGGACTTTGCAGGTGCCTGAAATATGCTTGCATCTTTTCTCTGTTTGGGAGTACCGTATATACTCGAGTATAAGCCGACCCGAATATAAGCCGAGGCACCTAATTTTACCTCAAAAACTGGGAAAACTTTTTGACTCGAGTATAAGCCTAGGGTGTGCCTCACTTTGCCTCACTGTGTCCATGACTAGACTGACACTTAACATGGGAGTCTATGGAAGGGGTGCCCAGCTTTGAAAAATCGGTGCTACCCGGCCATAGGTTCCCTGGACAAGAAACTTTGCAAACCTGTAGAGGAAGAGTGTGGCTACATGTGTGCCAAGTTTGGGGTCCAGAGGACCTACGACCGGCCGGTACCGGGTCCCCAAAGTCACCAGAGAAATTACCGTTTAACATGGGAGTCTATGAAAGGGGTGCCCGATTTTGAAAAATCGGTGCTCCCCGGCTGTAGGTCCCCTGGACAAGAAACTTTGCACACTTGTAGAGAGTGGGGCTATATGTGTGCCAAGTTTGGGGTCCAGGGGACCTACGGCTGGCCAGTACCGGCTCCCCAAAGTCCGGGAGATCAGGCGCAAAAAGGTGACTCGAGTATAAGCCGAGGGGGACATTTTCAGCACAAAAAATTGTGCTTAAAAACTCAGCTTATACTCGAGTATATACGGTATATGCTACAATTCTTTAATAAATTTAGTTGGGATGTACTTTACTATGTGGATTCTCTTTGTTCTTCTCTACGCATGAGAGATATTGTGCGGTATATGTGCTAGAGCCATCCATTTATTGGAGATCCGAGCAGTGTTCATGGGAAGTGTTGTGTACTGTGCCATTCTTGCCATTGGGGATCGAGTGCTGACACAATCCAAGCATCAGGATTTTGTCCCTAAAGGGCTGCAAGACCTCTTGCGTATTTGAGGTCTTAGCCTCTGGTAAGCACCTGTGTTTTTGGTGGTGGCTGGAGTAATGGGTGTTGGTTATGAAGAACTAATTTGCTTCAGGGTGGACTTTTCCCTTTACTTTGAGACTCCTTTACTTGGGATTATATTGCTTTTGTTTTTTGACACATACATTTTTTTTGCATATGGTTTTATGTATTTATTTTCTATAAGACAAGAGTATTTGGAATGCATTAAGTTTAGGACAATAGCGCACACATTTTTTTCCTAAATGTTGGAAGGGGAGGGTAGGCTGTTAGTGACACCTAATGCAACTGGAAGTACTCTCCCCTCCCTGTTCATTTCACTCTAGAAGCAAGCCCTTTCTATGGTCTAGACCAGTAGTGATGTCATACACAAGGGGTATTTGGCTGTGATTGGCCAATGGTTCATAGTCACGGTCACATTCTCCTTGCAGCAGCCACGCTGGCCGGGGTTTTCTCGTAATGAATATTCTCATCCGAAAATAGATACGTGTGGCCAGCATAAGGCTCAGTTCACACCTATGCAGTTTGCTTTTGATCCATTTCTGCAGTGCGTTTTTATTGTGCACATGCGATTTTGCTGCAATTTGCGTTTTTGCATTCTTAATGCCCTTTTTTTTGCCAATTTGTTGTTGGGCAGATTAAAAAAACCGCAAATCGCGACAACAACGCACTACACCTTCCCCATTGAAGTCTATCGAACCAATAAAGTACCGTTTTGCATTGAAAAAAGTCCTTAAACCCTTTCCAAATACGCAGTGGCTGAAAAAAGCATAGATGTGAACGTGTCCCATAGGAAACTATGTTAAATGAACTGTAGTGTGTTCCTGCAAAAAGCACCGAAAAACGCAGGTGTGAACAAGGTCTAAGACGTTTAGTAGCAGCAGCATGCTTTTTTTTTGCATCACCTGTCATCATGGGGTTGAAAAAAAAAAAAAGATAGAATTAGCCCTTAATAGTACAAAAAGAACAGATAATCGCTACTATAAAGGGGTTCATTTATAGAGGTCGACCGATATGGGTTTTTCCCTGGCCGATGCCGATATTTAAAAATCGTGGTGGCCGATGGCCGATATATGATGCCGATTTTTTTTGGGCCGATATGTTAGGCCGATTTTTTTCCCTTCATCTCATAAAATCTAACAGTTGGACCCCTTTCACACTGGGGTGTTTTTCAGGCACTTTTGGGCTAAAAATAGCACCTGTAAAAGTGGCTGCAAAACAGCTCCCCTGCAGTCTCACACTGAGGCGGTGCGCTGGCAGGACGTTAAAAAAAGTCCTGCAAGCAGCATCTTTGGAGCGGTGTATACCGCTCCTCCACCACTCCTGCCCATTGAAATAAATGGGCACTGCAGCCGAAGCGCCAGCAAAGCGCTTCTGCAGCGGTGCTACACGGGCGCATTTAACCTCTTCATCGGCCGCTAGCTGGGTTATAAGCGCCCCACTAGCAGCCGAATAGCGCTGCTAAAATGCCGCTAAAACTAGCAGCGTTTTACCATCAACGCCTACCCGCTCCAGTGTAAAAGCAGAGTTCCGCCGAAAAAAATAAATAAATTAAAAGTCAGCAGCTACAAATACTGCAGCTGCTGACTTTTAATTACATGGACACTTACCTGTCCTGGGCGCCCGCGATGTCGGCACACAAAGCCGATCTCTCCCTCGGCTCTCGGGTGCTGCCGCCGCCATCTTCTGTAAGGGAATCAGGAAGCAGGCACAAAAACAGGTAATCAAAATTTTTAAACGAAAAAAATAAATAAAAAACGGCTAACTTTACTGTTTAGTTTTATTTAAGATTAATTAAAGTGTATTTTTTCCCAAAAAATTGCGTTTGAAAGACCGCTGCGCAAATACCGTGTGACATAAAATATTGCAACAACCGCCATTTTATTCCCTAGGGTCTCTGCAAAAAAAAACAACAACATATACCGTATATACTTGAGTATAAGCCGACCCGAATATAAGCCGAGGCACCTAATTTTACCACAAAAAAATGGGAAAATGTATTGACTCGAGTATAAGCCGAGGTTGTCCATCTGCATGCCTCACTGTGCCTCACTGTGCCCATGACTAGACTGACGTTTAACATGAGTCTATGGAAGGGGTTCCCGGATTTGAAAAATTAGTGTTCCCCGGCTGTAGGTTCCCCAGACAACATACTTTGCACACTTGTAGAGAAGAAATGGGGCTACATGTGTGCCAAGTTTCAGGTCCATGGGACCTACGACCGGCCGGTACCTGGTCCCCAAAATCAGAGGAGAAATGACCGTTTAACATAGGAGTCTATGGAAAGGGGTGCCCGGGTTTGAAAAATCGGTGCTCCCCGACTGTAGGTCCCCCGGACAAAAAACTTTGCACACTTGTAGAGTAGGGCTACATGTGTGCCAAGTTTGGGGTCCAGGGGACCTACGGCCGGCCGGTACCGGGTCCCCAAATTTCGGGAGATCAGGCGCAAAAAGGTGACTTGAGTATAAGCCGAGGGGGGGCATTTTCAGCACAAAAAAAATGTGCTTAAAAACTCGGCTTATACTCGAGTATATACGGTAATAATGTTTGGGGGTTCCAAGTGATTTTCTAGCAGAAAATGCAGGATTTTTACTTGTAAGCTACAAGTGTCAGAAAAGATTTTGTCTTTAAATGGTTAAACTGAGAACTTCTAAACAGGAGTTCAGTTCATTGAGAAGAAGAAACATTGTATCTCTTTTCTCTTACTTGGCAGGCTGCCCAGAGACAAATCGCTCCACCTCCACAGGAAACTTCAGGGAACTTGCATTGACTTCTATGAAAGAAGTTATTTGCCAGTTGCGCTGAAGTTTTTTAAATCGGCTTTTTTTTTTTCAGCACTATCGGCGATGCCGATTATATAAAAAGTGCCAAAAATCGGCCGATATATCGGTCGACCTCTATTCATTTATACTGTGAAACAGTGAAAGTAATAATAGGTAGACCTTGAGCAAAGCATATCCCTCACTTCTGACAAGTTTTCCTGACACCAAGCGAAAAAAGGTGACAGGGGAGGCAGCTCCAGCCCACAGCCTTAGCTCTGTTCCTGTGTGCAAGGGGGTGTGCCCCTTCCCTCCTATCAGAGCTCTCCTCACTGAGCTCTACAG
This sequence comes from Rana muscosa, assembly GCA_029206835.1. Taxonomy (NCBI): domain Eukaryota; kingdom Metazoa; phylum Chordata; class Amphibia; order Anura; family Ranidae; genus Rana; species Rana muscosa. The sequence continues at coordinate 324,155,571 of CM055117.1, forward strand.
AATGTAACTTCAGTTCCCCGCCCCCTGTTTTATGACAGCTCCAACAAGCTTTATAAAGTCTGCACTTTGTACTGATGTAGAGAAGAGAATACTGCAGGTAAAAAAAAGTACAACTTATGTAGGAGAATTTGTTTTAGCTCTATATCACCTGAAGTCAGTCACTTCACAAGGTTCATGTGGTTTACAATCACTTTAAACTCCAGTCTCAAGTGGCAATAAGTGTAACAGATGTTACAGTAGATAGTGTGAATGGTGCATTTCCAGTAAAAAAAAAAAAAAACTAATGGGGGCAGCTCTTTGTACTCAAAGGGTTAACTGCGGAGGTAACCAACCTCAAATAATAATAATAATAATAATAATAATAATAATAATAATAACACACACACACACACACACACATTTGCACAGCCTGGCAGAAATTGAAATTGTGAAATTACAGCAGAAAATTAGCACCAAAGGTAAGTGGGAGGATGAAGTTAAGCTGGCTATATACTATGTGGTTTTGTTACATCTAAAGGAAAATTGTACAAAAAAAATTGTATAACATAAGGCTAGCCTTAAGCCCTGTACACACGATGGGATTTCCTATGGATTCTAATCCGATGGATTTTTCCATCAGAAATCCGATGAAGCTGACTTCCATCAGTCTTGCCTACACACCATCAGTCAAAAATCCGACCGTCCCAAACGCTGTGACGTAAAACACTCCGACAAGCCGAGAAAATTTAAGTTCAATGTTTCTGAGCATGTGTCGACTTGATTCTGAGCATGCGTGGGTTTTTTCTCCAATGGAGTTCCACACAGACGATCGGATTTTGCTATCGTTTTTTTCCCCCATCGGGTAAATTTAAAACATGTTCTATTTTTTCACACCGATGGAAAAAAGACCGTTGGGGCCCATACACGATCGGTTCGTCCGATGAAAACAGTCCATCGGACTGTTTTCTTCGGTAAAACCGATTGTGTGTACACGGCTTCACTCTTCAACTCTAATAAAGTTGTGTCACCAATCTGGCTGTGCTGCCTGGCAGAAGTGTATGAAGCCCAAAAGTGGCTGGACAATTACAAATCCTCTGGCCAATCAAACAGTTCATATACCTACATTTAGTTATTTGCCTGGGAGGTCAGCTTTAAATAGTTCAGGTAAGTAACTTTTTCAAGGTCATATACAGGACATCAGCCATAACTTATACCTATAAAACAGGCAGCTTCAATAAAATGTGCAATATTATTTTCACAATTTTAGGTCAGACGGTAAAAACGATTATATTGGTTTATGTGTAACTGGTATGTCAACATTTTTCTAACCTTGCTTCAAGCTCCACCTTTTTTCTTGTTAAAAATTGTTGGAAAAAACATTTGTGAACTGAAAAAAAAAAAAAAAAATAAGAAGGAAGAAGAAGTGTAAGAACAATCAATATATGGTTAAATAACAGTTCATTATATTTTTCATACATTTTTAAAGAGATCATAAAGCAAATTAATATACAAAAAAAATGAAAATTAAGACTATTGCAGTCATTAAAAGGGGTTGTAAAGTCAGAAGATTTTTTATCCTAATGCATTCTATGCAATAAGATAAAAAGCCTTCTGTGTGTAGCAGCCGCCCTCAGCCCCCCCCCCCCCCAATACTTACCAGAGCTCCAGCTCTGTCCAGCGATGTCCACGTGTGTCTTGGCCATCCGAGACTCTCACCCCGATTGGCTGGGACACAGCAGCAGCACCATTGGCTACCGCTGCTGTCAATCAAAGTCAGTCAGCCAGCCAATCAGGAGAGTGAGGAGGTGGGGCCAGGCCATGGCCCCGTGTCTGAATGGATACACGGAGCTGTGACTCAGCTCGGGTGCCCCCATAGCAAGCTGCTTGCTGTGGGGGCACTCAACAGGAGGGAGGGGCCAGGAGCACAGAAGAGGGACCAGAGAAGAGGAGGATCCGGGCTGCTTTCTGCAAATCCACTGCGCAGAGCAGGCAAGTATGATTTTTTTTTTTTTTTTATATAAAAAAAACAAACCCAACTAGACTTTACAATCACTTAAAATACTAGTGTTTTGTCTACAAGTAAGGTAAATGGCTGCAATTAGTCTAGTGGACTGTGAAGTGATTTAAAATGGGTATAAAGTTCCTTTTTTTTTTTTACCTTAATGCATTCTATGTATTAAAGTGGTTGTAAACCCTTACAACACACTTTATGCTACAGGTAAGCCTGTATTAAGGCTTACCTGTAGCTACCAAGGATATCTCCTAAACCTGCACGGTTTAGGAGATATCCCCGTGTCTGCATGTGCCGAAGTGATCGGCACATGCGCACTGAAGCAACGGCACGTCGTGCCATTGCTTCAGTTAGACGTGCCGTTACTGGTGGCTCCCGACGTCATCGCGGCTCCGGCCAATCACAGTGCCGGAGCCACGATACCCGGAAGTAAGCTCCGGGAAAGATGTGGGGGGGGGGGGGGGTCGAGGACCGCTGCAGGGGCTTTGATCTGGAGGTAAGTAATACATAATGAGCTAGTATGCTATGCTTAGCTCATTATGCCTTTGTCTTGCAGGGGTTTTTGTTATTAATTTTTTTTTTTAGGGTTTACAGCCACTTTAAAAAAGGTAAAAAAAAAAAAAAAAACACAACTTTCAGTAGCTGTTCTTCCTCCCCCCTCCCTAAATAGTTACACTTATCACATCGATCCAGCGATGCGCACATTTGCAGGTCTTCTCTCCCCTTTCTCACAGGCTTGGCTTAGAGCAGCGGGCGCTATTGGGCACCAGATACAATTGACTACCATAGGAAGTGCCTTTCTATCGTGGTATACAGAGAAAAGAGAGCTCTTGTGCAACCAATTACCTTCAGAAGTCACATAATTACTAAAATGATGTCCACCTGTGTGCAATCTAAAGCCCTGTACACACGATCGGATTTCCTATGGATTCAAATCCAATGGATTTTTCCATCGGAAATCCGATGAAACTGACTTCCATCAGTCTTGCCTAGACACCATCAGTCAAAAATCCGACCGTCCCAAACGCCGTGACGTAAAACACTCTGACGAGCCAAGAAAATGAAGTTCAATGCTTCTGAGCATTCGTCGACTTGATTCTGAGCATGCGTGGGTTTTTTCTCCGATGGAGTTCCACACAGACGACCGGAATTTGCTATCGTTTTCTTTTCCATCGGATAAATTTAAAACATGTTCTATTTTTTCTCACCAATGGAAAAAAGACAGATGGGGCCCATACACGATCGGTTTGTCCGATGAGAAAAGTCCATCGGACTGTTTTCATCTGTAAAATCGATAGTGTACACGGCATAAGTGTCACATGATCTGTCATTACATATACACACCCTTTTGGAAGGCCCCAGAAAGTACAACACCCAAGCAAGAGGCACCACTAACCAAACACTGCCATGAAGACCAAGGAACTCTCCAAACAAGTAAGAGACAATGTTGAGAAGTACAAGTCGGGGTTAGGTTATAAAAAAAAAAAAAAAAAAAATATATACAAATCTATGATGATCCCTAGGAGCACCATTAAAGCTATCATAACCAAATGGAAAGAACATGGCACAACAGCAAATCTGCCAAGAGACGGCCGCACACCAAAACTCACGGACCGAGCAAGGAGGGCATCAATCAGAGACCTAAGCTAATCCTGGGAGGAGCTGCAGAGTTCCACAGCAGAGACTGGAGTATCTGTACATAGGACGACAATAAGCCGTATGCTCCATAGAGTTGGGCTTTATGGCAGAGTGGCCAGAAGAAAGCCATTACTTTCAGCAAAAAACTAAATGGCACGTTTTGAGTTTGCGAAAAGGCATGTGGGAGACTCCCAAAATGTATGGAGGAAGGTGCTCTGGTCTGATGAGACTAAAAGTTTACTTTTTGGCCATCAAAGAAAATGCTATGTCTGGCGCAAACCCAACACATCACATCACCCAAAGAACACCAGTCGGGAATGGGAAACTGGTCAGAGTTGAGGGAAAGATGGATGGTGTTAAATACAGGGATATTCTTGAGCAAAACCTGTACCACTCTGTATGTGATTTGAGGCTAGGATGGAGGTTCACATTCCAGCAGGACAATGACCCCAAACACACTGCTAAAGCAACACTTGAGTGGGTTAAGGGGAAACATGTAAATGTTTTGGAATGGCCTAGTCAAAGCCCCGACCTCAATCCAATAGAAATGCTGTGGTCAGACTTAAAGATTGCTGTTCACAAGCGCAAACCATCCAACTTGAAGGAGCTGGAGCAGTTTTGCAAAAATCTCAGTGGTAAGATGTGGCAAGCTCATAGAGACTTATCCAAAGTGACTTGGAGCTGTGATAGGTGGCTCTACAAAGTATTGACTTTAGGGGGGTGAATAGTTATGCACATTAACTTTTTCTATTTGTTGTTTGCTGCACAATAAAAAAAAAAAACACCTTCAAAAGTTGTGGGCATGTTCTGTAACTTAAATGATGCAAATCCTCAAACAATCCATGTTAGTGCTTAGGAACATGCTACATCCTAAATACAGGTATCACATGTTCCTAAAAGTGAACATAAAAGGTGTACTTTGCCTGGACTAGGAAAAATAACAGTGTGGCAGTATGCACCAGAAGGAGTTAATACTTGCTATTCCTGGTGCCCATCCATGGCAGCATACTAATGATGGAGCTCCACCCACATGACTGGTATAAAGCGATAAGATACGCACTCACCGGCCACTTTATTATTAGGTACACCTTGCTAGTACCGGGTTGGACCGCCTTTTGCCTTCAAAACTGTCTTAAGTTTTCATGGCATAGATTCAACAAGGTGTTAGAAACATTCTTCAGAGATTTGGACCCATATTGACATTATGGCATCACGCAGTTGCTGCAGATTTGTCAGCTGCACATCCATGATGCAAATCTCCCGTTCCACCACATCCTAAAGGTGCTCTATTGTATTGAGATCTAGTGACTGTGGAGGCAATTGGAGTACAGTGAACTCATTGCAATGATCAAGAAATCAGTTTAAGATGATCTGAGCTTTGTGACAGTGCATTATCCTGCTAGAAGTAGCCATCAGAAGATGGGTACACTGTAGTCATAACCGACATGGTCAGCAATAGCACTCAGGTAAGCTGTGGCATTTAAATGATTCTCAACTGCTACTAAGGGGCCCAAAATGTGCCAAGAAAATATCCCCCACACCATTACAAAACCACCACCAGCCTGAACCGTTGATACAAGGCAGGATGGAGCCATGCTTTCATGTTGTTTTGACCCTACCATCTGAAATCGAGATTTATCAGACAAGGCAAGGTTTTTCCAATGTTCTATTGTCCACTTTTGGTGAGCCTGTGCGAACTGTAGCCTCAATTTTTCTTTCTTAGCTGACAGGATTTGCATCTGGTGTGGTCTTCTGCTGCTGTAGCCCATCTGCTTCAAGGTTTGAAGTGTTGTGCATTCAGAGATGGTATTCTGCATACCTTGGTTGTAATGAGTGGCTATTTGAATTACTGTTGCCTTTCTATCATCTCAAACCAGTCTGCACATTCTCATCTGACATCAACAAAGCATTTTTGGCCACACAGCCCCTGCTCACTGGATATTTTCTCTTTTTCTAACTATTCTCTGTAAACCCTAGAGATGGTTGTGCGTAAAAAATACCAGCAGATCAGCAGTTTTTGAAATGCTCAGACCAGTCCAACCATGCCAAGTTCAAACTCACTTAAATCCCCTTTCTTCCACATTCTGATGCTCGGTTTGAACTTCAGCAAGTCGTCTTCACCATGTCTATATGCATGGAGTTGCTGCCATGTGATTGGCTGATTAGCAAATTGTGTTACCTAACAATCGAACAGGTGTACCTAACAAAGTGGCCAGTGAGCGTAGACCTTCAAGATAGTAAGAAAGAAGAAAGTCCCTTACCTACCGATTAGCCCGGTGGCCATCTGGGTTGTGCCCCTCTCAGGTGCAGTCATGCATCTTAAGTTGCTAAACACACCAACAAAGTAGGGAGCCTTTTCTGAGGGTCTTTAGCTGAGGTGTTTTCTAACTAGAAACATTATACCTCTGGTGGGGCATTGATGGGGGTGTATGGCGCAGAAACAATACTGTGGATTGTTCTGACATACAGTACATGTTATATTATAACTCCTCTTCTTCCTTCTGTCATCTGCCCATTCATATTGTGCCATGTTGCAGTAAGGATTTTTTTGGGGTTTTTGCTGCTCTCTCCCCCTTTTTGTCCCCGTCTTGGCTGCCCCTTTTATCCCCCCCAATTTGCTCCTCTGTGTGCATGCATTGCAGGGGCATGATTTTGCTACCAATTGTCTTCAGGCAGTGCCGGGTCACCTTGTAGACCAGCATGTCTGTGCAGCTTCCAGCAGCCATTTTTGATTTGTGAGTTTCCGGATGACATTGGAGTGTCTCAGCAGTCCACACGTGTATAGTCTGTCTGGGTACTCGGAAGGCCATCTTTGTTAAGAGAAATGTTTTTTCCAGTTTCTCTGGCAAGTAGTTAGTTTTATCTGGTGCCCTATTTAACCGCTTCCCGACCGCCGCAAGAGGATATACATCGACAGAATGGCACGGCTGCGCAAATGGCCGTATATATACGTCCCTTTTAATCTGCGAGCCGTGTGGTGGCGTGCTCGATGTCCGCTGGTGTCCCGCAAACTGGTCACAGAGCTGAAGAACAGGGAAATGTTAGTGTAAACACAACATCTCCCCGTGCTACCTAGTGACATGTCACTGATCGTCTGTTCCCTGTCATCGGGAACAGCGATCAGTGACGTGTCACGGCAAGCCACGCCCCATAACAGTTAGAAGCACTCCCTAGGTCACACTTAACCCCTTCAGCGCCCCCTACAGGTTAACCCATTCGCTGCCATTTTTTTACAGTAATCAGTGCATCTTTATAGCACTGATCGCTGTAAAATGACAAATGGTCCCAAAATGGTGTCAAAAGTGTCCGCCATAATGTCGCAGTCACGATACAAAAAAAAAAAAAAAAAAAAAAAAAAAATCGCTGATCGCCGCCATTACTAGTAAAAAAAATTATTATTAATAAAAAAATCCTATAAAACTACCCCCTATTTTGTAGACACTATAACTTTTGCGCAAACCAATCAATAAAACGCTTATTGCGATTTTTTTTTAACCAAAAATATATAGAATACGTATCGGCCTAAACTGAGGAAAAAAAAAGTTTTTTTAATATATTTTTTGGGGATATTTATTATAGCAAAAAGTTAAATATATTGCATTTTTTTCAAAATTGTCGCTCTATTTTTGTTTATAGCGCAAAAAATAAACCGCAGAGGTGATCAAATACCACCAAAAGACAGCTCTATTTGTGGGAGAAAAAAAAAAAAAAAAGGACGTCAATTTTGTTTGAGAGCCATGTCGCACGACCGCGCAACTGTCAGTTAAAGCGACGCAGTGCCGAATCGCAAAAAAGTGGCCTGGTCTTTGGCCAGCAAAATGGTCCGGGGCTGAAGTGGTTAAGGTGTAGGCCTTTTGTCCATTTGGGGAAGCACACCCTCCCTCCCGCATACTGCCAACAGTTCTTGCACTTTGCCTCAAAGCGGGGGGATTTTTTTTTTCCCCCAGTTACTTGGTCACTGTTATGAAGTCTGCTCCCTTACATCAATATGTGACTTTCGTCCAACGAACAAGACCCTCCACTGTTTAGCAAAGGGACCATCACTAAAAGGTAAGGAAGGAAAAAGTGTGTTCTCATGACATGGTATTTCTTCAAGCCCTGCCCGCTCTCATTCTCACTCTTAAGCCTCGTACACACGACCGGTTTTCTCGTCAAGAAACGACAAGAAAACAGCTGGGAGAGCTTTCTTGCCGAGAAAACCGTTCGTGTGTATGGTTTTTCGTCGAGAAAACTGCCGGGAATCTCGAAGAGAAAAATAGAGAACCGGCTCTCTATTTTCTCATCAGGATTCTCGTTTTTCTCGTCGGCCTGTTTCCCCGACGAGAAAACCGGTCGTGTGTGTGTATGCTTTTCTGAGTCTTAAAAAAATCGCGCATGCTCAGAATCAAGTATGAGACGGGAGCGTTCGTAATGGAGATAGCACATTCGTCATGCTGTAACGGACGGAAAAGCTCGAAGACTGAAAAGCGCGAATCGTCTCTCCCCAAACTTTTACTAACACGCGGTAACACGAGATCAGCAAAAACAGCCCAAGGGGTGGCGCCGTTGGAATCGAACTTCCCATTTATACTGCCGTCATACGTGTTGTACGTCACCGTGCTTTACAATGACGAGATTTGGAATTGACAGTGTGTATGCAAGGAAAGCTTGACCAGAATCTCGCCGAGAAAAACAATGTTTTTTTTTTTACGACGAGATTCTCGGTCGTGTGTACTAGGCTTAAGAAATCAAAGAGGACATCGTTGAAAAGCTTATCATGAAAGTGACCTGTCCAACCTTGCAGGTCCTGGACAAGAGGCAGATTAAGTGCTCATAAACAAAATTTTTCTCCCCCGAGCACTCGCAGCGACCAAAGGGCAAGAAGTGCTGGAAATACAGTGCGATACCTTTAACAGACAAGCTAATCTGCGAAAGATGTTTCCAAGACCTCTTTGAGAGTCCACAAGTTACATACTTTCTAAACAGGTTGTGCATAAGGCTCTGAGCTTTCCAGTTTTCTGATGACCATGAACCCCGAGCACAGCTTCTTGCCCATAGATCTGCTAGTTCCTTTCAGGCTTCAAGGTCAGTCTTCCTTAACAAGGGATATTCTTAACTCCTACACCATGAATTCTTGCTTCCTAAGCATCCACCTAAGCTTTATAACCACATACATGGTTCAGAGGAGGAGCAGTCTACCTCAAGGGAAAATTATGAGGCTTAGGGTCTGAATTTGCCTTGGTCCAGCCATATATCAGGGCGATCAAGCAAGCCCTGGTGCGGGAAGACCCGGAGATTCCTGCAAAAATCGAAGTTCTTCCCTTTTCTTAAGAAGCAGCCTTTTTTACCCATTTATGGATGAGATCAAAGAACTGATCGAAGATGAATGGCAAAAAGAGGATAAGGGGTTCTCCATGAGTAAACTGTCTGCACAAGCTATATCTAGTCTCGGAGGCGGATGTTTCCTCTGCATAATTCTCCAGTGGCGAATGCTGCAGTTATGCAGTTTCTCAATCGACTAGCATCACAACATGGATCTGTGGAAGTTGTACTAGGCAGCAGGAGGAGTCTGTAAACCAACGATTGCCCTCACATCGGTGGCAAGTGCAATAAAAGTGTGGACCCAGAATTTTGAGACTGCCATCACCCAGGGTTTACCCAAAGATTAGATTATGCGTGGCTTGGTCAAACTTTAGACAAAAGTTAGATACAGTGATTTCAAGTGTCCCTGGTGGCAAATTCGGCCCGAAGCATGAAGCGTCAGCAGATTCGCTCTCCTAGGTTAGCCCAATCCAGATTTAGAAGGCCCAAAGCCCCCTCAGCTCCTTTAGATTTCCAAAAATCTTTTTGACTAACCGCCTACCCAGGCAGGTGTGGTGGGGGTCAGATTGGCCGGCTTTGCAGACACCTGGATAAATCCAAGCAAGGATCCGTGAGTAATTTCCACGTTGAAGAACGGCTACTTCTGGACGTTCAGACATCGACCATTAGCACATTTCCTCATGTCCACCAATGTACCTCAACATTCTCTGTTTCCAGCAAGTGATAGAACTAGTGTCTCACTCAGAGAGATATATAGGGTTCTACTTTTCTCGGTTTCTCGTTCAAAAACAAACAGACAGAAATTGGAGGACAGTTATCGACTTGAAAAAGCTGAATCACTTCATTCACTTGGAAAGGTTCAAAATTGATTTTCTGAACATGATTCTCCAAGTGGTACAAATAGGGGATTAGATGTCATCAGTGGACCTGAAGGATGCACATCTACACCTTTCTATTCTGCTGTCATTCCAGAGATTCCTCAGAACATGTGGGAAAATAACATTTTCTATTCATCTGCCTGCCTTTTGAGCTCTTAATCTCTCCAAGGACCTTTTTGAAGGTCCTTATTGCTATCCAAGTCCCCCTATCAAGAACAGGGGCTCCAAGGGCATCATTACTTGGATAACATTTTGCTTCTAGCCTAGGATTGAGATCAGCTTCCAGCTCATAGGAAAATGGCGGCGGAGGAGGAGGCGGCAGCTAGAACTTACCCATCTATCATCTATTTGGGGGCCCCATTCTATACTCGCGTCAATACCAGCTCTCCCCCTCTTTAGAAAATACCAACCATCATATTGAAACTTCAGAAAGCTATCCCGAGGGTGCCCTGGGCCCACTGGCACCTCAGGAAGTTTAGGAGTGGGCTTCTCGCTCAATGGAGGAGACATCTCAATCAGATCATAAAGGCCTCCCCCCCCCCACCAGATGCAAAAGAGCTTCTGGTGGTGGACAAGCCAAGAAACCCTTACTCAATCTCATTCCTTAGGCCCTCTGCCATAGACCATTGTTACTGCAGACAGCACAGAAGCCATTTACAACCATCTTAGGGTTAAGGGCAGATGGAGGGGAAGGTCTCCAATGTGCTGAAATTCATCTAGAATTGATGGTGCTCACAATCCTATTGCCACATATATGACTTTGACCGATCAAGCTTCAAATAGGCAATAGGGCAGTGGTTTCCCACATTCAAAATCAGAAGAAACCCACAGCTGGACCCTCCTCAGAGAAGTGGAACTTGTGATTTTGGCAGAAGCTAAATTTTCAGGATCTACATACAGTATGGACATCAGGTTCTCAGAATGTTGAGGTGGACAGTCTCTCCAGATTTTTCCTTAGTCATAAGTGGAGCCACCATCTGGATACCTTCTCAAAGCTGAGGAAGACCCAAGTTATTGCATACAGTAGGACAGAGTTCAGAATTTGCCTGTGAAAACACTGGAGTTTAGGATCTTAGCTTCATATACAAAATACTGCCCTCATGAACCTAACTTATGCCCTTAGTGTATTTAACCCCTTTTGCTGCCAGGCCCTGCACTCCACATTTAAAAACTCAGGTGACCAGACCATTTTAGCAAACTTTCAAATTGTTTTTTTATTTTTCACCTACAGGAGTTCAGAGTTTGGTAAAGACCCCCCCAAACCATTTTCTGAAAGCATAGGACCTGTAGAATAAAAAAGGAAGATACAGATTTTTTTAGGCCCCATGATATTTGCACAAATGTTTATCAAAACAAAATTTTTGCCAAAAATACACTAAAATCATAATTAGCAGATACAAACACAGCAACACTTACAAAAATGATGCTAAATTCCTACTAAAGCCTTGTTCACATGTGGTACTAAAGCAGTGTTTAGCCTCATGGGGATGCACAGGTGATCCATTCACCCCTGTGTAGGCAGTCCCATTGATGGCAACTGGGAAGCATGGACACAGCCGCTGCTCCCAATCTGACATCTGTGTAGGTCTGGGTGCACAGCCCCGAAATGCAAGCTGTGCAAGTTTGAGGGCACTCGCCTATACCCACATGGATGTCAAGCTGTGAACAGCGGCTGAGTCAATGCACCTGCTGCATCCCAATTGACATCAATGGGACTGCCCGCACAAGGATGCAAGATATACATGTGTATCCCCATGCAACATGGCCTTGCATGGGCATACAATGTTGTACGCCCTATGTGAATGAGACCTTACTATGCTTTTTTTATTTTTTTTACCATTTTTTTTATTTTTTTACAGCCCTGTTGGGGGGCTTTGGTGGGATATCAGGGGTCTAAACAGGCCCATTATGTCTCTTTTTTGAGACAGAGAAAGGAACAAAGGACATAGAGTCCTTAGTCTGTTTCTCTGCACCCTCAGCTGCACTGGACAGTGCTCTGTGCTGAGCAGCTTCCTGTACATTCACTAACTGAAGCATAATAAACACAATTTGCTATGCTTCACGAATGAATGAACACAAAAGAGTGACCGCTCACTGTGTTCATTCAGAAATAAAATTATTGTCTTCTGTATTTCTGGCTAACACTGTACACTCAATATTGTACTCTTTGAAAGTGCATAATTTTACAATTAAAAACACTGAACTGCAATATTCACTGCTTTGACCAATATTCCAAAAATTCCAAATCATGTTCTATGTTACAAACACTTCTAGAAATATCAACCCCATTACAGACCTTTGTGTCATCAGAATAAAATTGCCTAGCTCAACCAACCAAATCTTCAGTTATATCACTTACAAACAGATTGTTAATATTTTTGTAGTAATGAAGTGTGTTTACAAGCATATGACTATAAAATGCCTCAAATGGAATTAACAGGATGTTTTACTTATGGCTCATTCCCACCAGTCCACAGGCTAAAACATGTGTGGGCTCGTGTCTGTTAGATAGGGCTGGTGCTTTGTGTCGATAGAACGCATTACATTAAAAAAAGCACAGCATGCAAACATAGTTGAAAGCACATAAACACACTGCAAATTCTTTCAAATGCAACTCAGTAAAAACCATAAACAAAAAAAAAAAAATGTAAACACGTTAAAAACAATAACAAATATGTAAACTCACATGTGGGAATGCACATTGAATGTGGAGATTGTGGTGTAAATGAGCCCCAAAACTTTCTGATATTGAAACAGCAAAGGTCCCCCCCTCCCACCGGTGTTTCCTTGGCTTACCGTTTCCACCTGGGAAATGATCCAACAGAGGTAAAGAAGATATTTGGGGTCTTTTTGACCCCGGATCTCTCCATAAAGAGGACTTGTCATCCTTCCTATTACAAGGTTGCACATGTATATGGTGTTAGCACCACACATGTGAGGAATCGCTGCTAACATCAGAGCAAGAACAATAATTCTAGCACTAGACCTCCTCTGTAAATCTAAACAGGTAACCTGTAAAAAGGTGTTTACCTTTTGCAAGATTAAGTACTGTAGTTTGTCACCATTTCAAAAGCATGCGCAATTTTAAAGTGTGACATATTAGGTAACTATTTACTTGGCATAACATCATCTTTCACATTATATGAAAAAATTGGGGTATATATTGTGTTTTTTTATTTATTTTTATTATTCATTAAAATTTATTTTTATCCCAAAAACTTTGCATTTGGAATAACCGCTGCGCAAATACCGTGTGTCATTTCGCAACGATCACCATTTTATTACCTAGGGTCTCTGCTAAAAAATAAATATATTATATTTGGGGGTTATAAGTAATTTTCGCAAAAAATACTGATTTAAAACTTGTAAACAAAAAGTTCCAGAAAAGACTTGGTCTTCAAGTGGTTAAAATCAAAGGGTTGAACTGCGTTTTCAGCACCTCCAAACCAGCTCTCTTAAGCTGCAAATGGCAGCGCAGGGGGTGCTTATGTGCCGTGGTCACGATGCTTCGCTCTCCCGGCAAAAATTTCCCGGCATGGCAGATCGGCAGGGTGGCAAGCCCACCGAATGCGACCCATTCAAGTGAACGGAGAAGCACCACAAATGCCCCAAAAACCACATGTGGGTCGCAGCTAGGGGTCGACTGATTATCGGCACGGCCGATATTCACTTTTTTTGAAGAATCAGTATAGGAAACAAAAACGTACCAATATTGCAGATATTGCTTCAAGTGCTTGTATTGGGATGATGCGTGCAGCAGCAGGCATCAACCCGAAATCATTCTTTAGAGCGGATGGTCAGCTTTCCTGTAAAAACAGCCGATGTGGCTCGGCAGCTGCTCGCCCGTTATCACAAGAAGTGGGAGGGGATGCCCCCCGCCGCTCAACCCGGGTCTCCCGTCCCACTGGGAGGCCCAAATGACCAGCCGGCATGTGCGCCGGTTGGCCAGAGACCCGAACAGAGCCGATTGCTTTGTTTGGGTCTCGGCTCTAGTAACCCGGAGGCGATGTCGTGACATCACTTCCGGATTACTTCCATCCTAAAAGGCGCCAGTTTTAAAAAATAGAAAGTATTCAAAAATGCTGATCTTGACATTTTTAATACTTTTAAGTGTAGTGGAGGGGTTTGGGGTCTTATAGACCCCAGATCCCTCCATAAAGAGTACCTGTGCTGCCTATTACTGTCACAAGGGATGTGTACATTCCTTGTGACAGCAATAAAAGTGATGAAAAAAAAAAAAAGGGACAGTGTAAAAATAAAAACTTTAAATCTACAGAGTATCATCATCTGATATCGGCCTTTAGCCCAGGTTCACACTGGCAGTGGGAATGAAATAGTGCGAGTTCAGCTGAACTGGCACCATATTCATTCCCGCATGTCAGTCCTGACTTCTGGGGCGATTTCAGAGACATCTGTGCGGGTTCTTGCAAAGATGTCTATGGAAATCGCCAAAAGTAGTACAGAAACTACTTTTGGGAATCGGTGCGGCATCGCACCGATTCGGACGGTGCCATTGCCAGCTATTTCCGCCGATTTGGCATGTCAAATGGCATGCCAAATCGCTCCATGTGAACCAGTACTTAAGCGCCGGTTCCCACTGGTGCGATGTCAGACATCGGATGTGATTTACACCGCACTGCAAATCACATGAGATGTCTGTGGGATGCAATTTCAGCCATACAGATTGTATGGCTGAATTTGCATCGCATTCGGACCAAACTCGCACAGGACCCTTTTTTTTTGGTCCGCAGCAGAATCAAATCGCATGGGTATGATCCGATTCCTGTCCGAATTTTGCAATTCACACTGCGATATGCAAACTGATTTGGGGATGTCATTAACTTTCAACGGACACTTTGAGCAGTTCTCATAGTGCAAAGTGAACTGCACTCCGGGAGACATGCGATGCCGTGGATTCGCAGAGTTCCCACATCACTGCAGTTTGAACCGAGCCTAAAAGACACATGAAAAATCGGTATCGGTCCTGAAAAAAAAAAAAAATTATTGGTCGACCCCTAGTCACAGCACACTTTGGGGCCAAATAGGGGGAATAAAACAGGGGGTGTCACATCGCCTCCTCACCGCCTGTCAACAGCTTCTGAAAACCGTTCTAAACGCGGATCGCACTTCGGAGGAGAGGCAAATTTAGAAGCATTTCTAAATCCACTCTCAATGGCACATTGTAAATAAGAAGTCTAAAATAAACATGGCTATAATAAAATGGTGGTGATACGTCATCAGCAACCCAGAAACAATAACAAATGCTTGACAGCAGGCTACAACATGCAGCTATTGATAAAATGAGGTCAAATCAACGAAAAATCAAGTCAGTCAAACACAAAGAATCTATAGAAGTGCAGTGCATAATCAGCCCTCCGGTAACCTGCAGACAGCAGCATACTACAATGACATTACTCCTCAGCACAGCCCTCACACCCGTACTATCAGTCCTTGCGACAGTCATTCACCCCGCACACGCAAAACCCTTGCCGTTTATAATCAATAAAAGATGTAGAATAGACCTGTTTACCTAACGCAAATGTCTCCGGAACAACCACTGCCTAGGAAATGACAACATGTTACAGCTACTTCCGGTGCAGCACTGGAGAGTCCGCCCACCCCACGGTGCTTCGCTAGGGGGGGCTCGCCGCTCTGACATGGCAGCTGTGACAGGAGGCGGGGCTGAGTCTCTCTAACCCCGCCCTACTCAGCCCTGACAGGGGAAATGACACTGAGACATGTCAATGGAGCACGGCGATGGTTTCATAAAGCGCCATTGTCCTATTCAAGATTAGTTCTGTGTAGCTCTACATACTAATAAGAGAAGTCTTCCTCCAAACAGGGCCCCAGGCAGGCGTACAGCTTTACAACCCCCCTCCCCCATTTACCACAGATGTGCTGTGTAAACGCACACAGGTTAATGCATGTTTTTTTTTTTTGTGCGTTAACGGTAAGTTCATGCTTGAGGTGATTGTAGCCGTAGGTCAATTCATGAAAGCCTTGCGACGGTTTTGGAAACTAGTGGTGCACCAAAATGAAAATTCCAGGTCCAAAACCAAAAATGCAGGATGCCGAAAACGAAATTGAGGGTTTAGAAAGAAAAATATATATTTTTATATATAATTGTACTATATTTGACTTTTTAATTAATATCATGAATTTAAAAAAAATATGAATAAATTTTCTGCTGCTTTTACACTGAGCAGTTTTTGAAGCACTTTTGCGTTAAAAAAAGCTCAAGAAAAAAATGCATTGCTTTAAATTCTTATGTATGTCTTCATACTTGTCTGTTGCGCTTCCATTGTGGTGTTATAAATCCTGTGCATATTTGGTCAGTTAAAAAAGAAAACGTGTGATTTAACTGTACTTCTGTCTCAGTCTGATTCATGGTTCCTGACAGGATGCTTTTCTTTAGCAGGGACAGGGAAGCTGGTCAGAGTTGATGAGAAGATGGATGAAGCCAAATACAGGGCAATCTTAGAAGGAAACCTGTTAGAGTCTACAAAAGACTTGAGACTGGGGCAGAGGTTCATCTTCCAGCAGGACAATGACCCTAAACATACATCGAAGCCCACTTGTCTGGGATCTTGAATGGATCTCCGGAACTTAATTTACAGAGGCCCTCAGGCCTACCGTTTCATCCCGGACCCACACGCATCACGCTGAGAACTTGGAAGGCCGCAACGCGGCTCTGCTCCACCTCGAGTCAATTGTCCCCGGCTCAACCCTTGTGGGGTAACCCCGGACACCATCACCTACGTACGATACAGGACCCCCAGCTCTGGGTATGGTATGGGATTAAAACTATTGGTGACGTTATGCTCACAGGAACAACTGTCTCAGAGGTTCGGAATGCCGGGCTGGATGCTATTTTGGTACTTCCAGCTGCGTCATGCTGTTAGGGCTCAGTTCCCTCGGCCCCCCACTATTAAAATGGACCCCATAGAAGAAATGCTGACCCCGGGGGACCTAGACAAGCCACTATCATCCCTCTATGGTGCCCTCCTGTGCACCGATATACCTAGGATGGGGAAATTCTAGGATTACTGGAAGCGGAAGGAAGACATCCCCTCACTGGACAGGGAAGACTGGGAGGATAGCTTGGAACAGGGTCCGAAACTTGTTATTTCCTCCAGAGATAAGTTGATTCAAGTTAAATTTCTCCATCGGGTGTACTATACCCCCGAGAAACTGCAAAGATTGTTCCCTGAGAGAGACCCCATATGCCCACGTTGCAGATTCCACCCGGGTTCCTATATCCATATGTTCTGGGAATGCCCTGTGATTGGGTCATACTGGCAGGCTGTTTTCACTGAAATCAATCTTAGATTGCAACTCACTCTGGTACCCACAAACTTATCCACTCAAAGAGTTCTACAACTGCTCTTCTGAGTTTGTAGTATATGGCCTTAGCTGTCCCTGCGGCCTCATGTATGTGGGCCGCACTATACAAGCTTTGCGAGTCAGGTTTGTGGAACACAGGAGGCTAATTGAAGGTGGCACTGATCCCCACAGTGTCCCCAGACATTTCTGTGTAGCCCACCAAAAATCCACCAGTGGCCTAAAGGTCTGGGTGATTGAACGGATCCCCCGCTCACTTCCAGCAGCAGAGCGGTTCAAAAAGTTATGAGCTAGGGAAACTTTTTGGATTTACACTTTAGACGTTCTCTCGCTTGGTGGTATAAATGAAGGGATTGAGATTTCCACCATTTTATAAATAACATTACCCTACCTCCTCACATTTATGCTCATTTCACCTGTTCTTTTACTATTTGTTGTATTATCTTAGAGGCCTGTATGTGCAATTAGATTTTTTGTAAAATTTATATATTTTTATACTTTTAATATTTTAACCTTTTATCTATTGGGTAATACCCTTATTGCACTGATTTAATTTTTATTGTCGGAATATATATAACTACCGTTTGTATCCTATACTGACATATTGCCCATATATTGCCTATGTGAGTATATTTGATTTAATCCATTTACTCTTATACTAATTCCTTACAGTTGATGTAGTTCACGTTATTACTTCGTTTTTTGAAAAATTATCATTCTCTTAAGCTCCATGTATGTGATCATCTGTACACTTGTGTAAACTAATATGCATAGATGTATATGTTTTACTGTCATACATATCAGCATGGCATATATTTTCCCCATAGTCACCTTTCCCCTTCCTTTAATCATTTCTCCCCCCCCCCCCTTCCCTTACCCTCCCCCCATTTTTTTTTTCCCCTAACATCCCCCCCCCCATTCCTGTTTCCCCTTCCCTCTTCCTTTCTTTCATTTGCCCGTCATCCTGCCCTCCCCTTCCCCTTTTTTCCCTTTTTTCTTATTCATTTCATATTACTTATTAAACTTCATACTAATATTATCAATTGGATACATACAGTTGTCATCATCAGCACCTTTTGGATATTTTCTATATACATGTAACATGTTCCACATATTATATTATTTATAAGGAGACATACTTCGCCATTTGTCTACCTGCCTATTCCTGCAGCATTGCCTGTATTAATGCTACTTATCATTAACCACTTGACCACTGGGCACTTAAACCCCCTTAATAACCAGACCAATTTTCAGCTTTCGGTGCTCTCACATTTTGAATGACAATTACTCAGTCATACAACACTGTACCCATATGAATTTTTTGTCCTTTTTTTCACACAAATAGAGCTTTCTTTTGGTGGTATTTAGTTACCGTTGGGTTTTTTATTTTTTGCGCTATAAGAGAAAAAGGCTGAAAATTCTGTAAAAAAAATGATTTTTTTTTCGTTTCTGTTATAAAATTTAGCAAATTACTATTTTTTCTTCATAAATTTTGACCAAAATTTATACTGCTACATATCTTTGGTAAAAATAAGTACAAATTGGTGTATATTATTTGGTCTTTGTGAAAGTTATAGAGTCCACAAGCTATGGTGCCAATATCTGAAAATTGATCACACCTGAAGTACTGACGGCCTATCTCATTTCTTGAGACCCTAACATGCCCTAAAGTACAAATACCCCCCAAATGACCCCTTTTTGGAAAGAAGACACTCCAAGGTATTTAGAAAGAGGCATTGTGAGTTTTTTGAAGTTGTCATTTTTTCCCACAATTCTTTGCAAAATCAATATTTTTTTTTCTCTTTTTTTTTTTTCACAAAATTGTCATATTAGCAGGTTATTTCTCACTCACAGCATATGCATTCCACAAATTACACCCCAAAACACATTCTGCTATTACTCCCGAGTATGGCGATACCACATGTGTGAGACTTTTACACAGCGTGGCCACATACAGAGGCACAACATGCAGGGAGCACCTTCAGGCGTTCTGGAGCACCCAGGCCAATTCTGACATTTCTCTCCTACATGTAAAAATCATCATTTGTTTGCTAGAAAATTACATAGAACCCCAAAACATTATATATTTTTTTTAGCAAAGACCTTAGAGAATATAATGGTGGTCGTTGCAACTTTTTATCTCGCACGATATTTGCGCAGCAATTTTTTTAACGCGTTTTTTACGGGAAAAAAATGTTTTGTGCTAAAAAAAACAGTAAAGTTAGCCCAATGTTTTTACATAATGTGAAAGATGAAGTTACGCCGAGTAAATAGATACCTAACATGTCACCCTTCAAAATTGCACACGCTCGTGGAATGGCGCCAAACTTCGCTACTTAAAAAATCCCCATAGGCGACGTTTTAAATATTTTTACTGGTTATACGTTTTGAGTTACAGAGGAGGTCTAGGGCCAGAATTATTGCTCTCGCTCTAACGTTCGCAGCGATACCTCACATGTGTGGTTTGAACACCGTTTTCATATGTGGGCGGGACTTACGTATGCGTTCGCTTCTGTATGCGAGATCACGGGGACAGGGGCGCTTAAAAAAATATATATATTTTTTTATTGTTCATTTTACGGTATTTATTTTAGTTTGACATGTTTTTCCGCCCCCAAAATTTTTTTGATCACTTTTATACCTATTACAAGGAACGTAAACATCCCTTGTAATAGGAATATGGCATGACAGGTCCTCTTTACAGTGAGATATGGGGTCAATAAGACCCCACATCTCACCTCTAGGCTGGGAAGCCTGAAAAAAAAACAAAAAACAATCCTGGCTTTGATCATAGCGGTGAGTCGGTAGAAGCACCGGAGGGTGGCGGGGGGGTCATCCCCTCTCGCCTCCCGTAAGAATGATCAAGCGGCAGAACAGCCGCTATGATTGTTGTTATGGTGTAGGGAATCGCCGGCTGAAAAAACTAATATCTGAATGATGCCTGTAGCTGCACCCATCATTCAGATATCCCTGCACAAAGTCAAGGACGTCATATGACGGCCGGCGGGCGGGAAGTGGTTATTGCAGAGTATTGCCGGGCATTGCGGAGTATTGCCGGGCATTGCGGAGTATTGCCGGGCATTGCGGAGTATTGCCGGGCATTGCGGAGTATGGCAGGGCATTGCGGAGTATGGCAGGGTATTGCACAGGGGGTATTGCGCAGAGTATTGTGCAGGGTATTGCAGAGTATTGTGCAGGGTATTGCAGAGTATTGTGCAGGGTATTGCAGAGTATTGTGCAGGGTATTGCAGAGTATTGTGCAGGGTATTGCAGGGTATTGCAGAGTATTGCGCAGGGTATTGCAGGGTATTGCAGAGTATTGCAGAGTATTGCGCAGGGTATTGCGAAGGGTATTGCAGGGTATTGCGAAGGGTATTGCAGGGTATTGCAGAGTATTTTGCAGGGTATTGCGCCAGGGTATTGCGCAGGGTATTGCGCCAGGGTATTGCAGAGTATTGCGCCAGGGTATTGCAGAGTATTGCGCCAGGGTATTGCAGAGTATTGCGCCAGGGTATTGCAGAGTATTTTGCAGAGTATTGCGCAGGGATGGCTGAGCAGGGATGGATGGATTGCTGGATCTGTGACTGCAATTGTCACAGATCCAGCCCACAGCTGACATGCTCTGACATGGGGGAGGGAGCGGACATGATCCGCTCCCTCCCCTCTCCTCTCACACTGTACCGATCGGTACAGAGAGGGGAGAGAGGAACCGGCGTCATCACATGACGCCGGTCTGTTTACAAGTGATTGCTCCGTCATTTGACGGAGCGATCACGTGGTAAACGGCCGCTATCAGCGGCGATTTACCACGATTCGTGATGCGCCGGGTCCTCTGGACCCGGCGGTCACGGAGATTCCCGTGTGCCCGCCCCAGGGGGCACGCGGGAGCGCGATTCTGGAAGGACGTTATATAACGTCCTCCCAGAGTTAAGCAACCACCTTGTCGACGTTATTTGTCGGCAGGTGGTTGCCAAGTGGTTAATATATATATTTTCCGTGACCCTTTCTATTCATATTTATTATTATTATTTTTTTTTTCGTGACCCGTTATTCTTATTTATACCCCGTTTATTCCCGCAGTACTGCCTATATTAATGCTATTTTATTATTAGTGTATATATATATATATATATATGTGTATGTATATGTGTGTGTGTGTGTGTATATGTGTGTGTGTATATATATATATATATATATATATATATATATATATATATATATATATATATATATATATATATATATATATAATTTTTATTTTATTTTATTTTTTTCGTGACCCTTAACATTCATATTTATTATTATATTTTTTCCGCGATCGGCCCCATTCATACTTATACCCATCTAACACCATTATTATTAATGCCATTTACTATTAATATTTATTTTCATCCATTATCCTAGATCTATCCACATTTGCAGCCTTTTTTTTATTTAATTTTTTCAGGCCATGTGATCATGTGATCAGGTCATGTGATCCAGGCCATCCCGATCACATGACCCCTCCACTCCTCCTGTCATTGGACACCACCTTCTTCCAGCCCCACCCCATCCAGCTCACTTCCTCATCCTTGTCCCTATATAAGGTGTCTATCCACTTCTGCCCTTATGTCATGTTGATAAAGGAGCGCGACTTGCCAGGACACCGCAAGTCCGCACGCTGACGAAACGCGTCCATTTTTGATGATGTCACCCTCTGCAGCTTAACCACATGTGCGCCCCAAGCCTCGCTCTGAACATACTACAGGATCGTTGTCCCCGGAAGCCGGCCGCTCCATCTTCAGAGACACTCCTGTCATTCTACGCAGAGCTGAGAACCCCCTGTGACCTGTTGCTGATGATTGTCATCCTGACATTTTTAAACGCCCATGTTAATTCACCTAAATGTGAGTGTATTTGTATCTACTATTAAAACCTTGTTACACTATTGCACTTAGAGGCGCCTCTCTCCTTGTCTTCCAGTTACCCCTGAACATGGTTTCTGTTCATCTATGATGGCTGCCCTGTGCACAGTGGATCCCATTTATCCCTGCTCCACCCATATACACCGCAGTGTGTAAACAGACTCCTAAGGACTGCCTTTAAGACTGCCTATATATATATACATATGTTGTATGGTATTTTTTCATTTTATTTTTATATTTATTTTTATATATATATATATATATATATATATATATATATATATATATATATATATTTTTTTTCTTCTTCTTCATATTGATTACTTTGGGTAATACATGTTTCTGTGGATATTGTGCGCCACCACTTGTCTATATATCTGTATTTGAAACCTATAGGGCAGCACATCCCATTTCATGTTCCCATTTTTTCTATGGTTTAAAGATTATATTATTTTATTTAAGTCTCCCCCTGGTTACTATTTTCTCTCCCCTTTATCTTATTTTCTCTCCCCCTTCTTTTTTCTGGACCATGGATCTCATTAACCACCTCCCTACTGTGCACGAAAACCCCCTTCCTGCCCAAGCCATTTTTCAGCTTTCAGCGCTGTCACACTTTGACAATTGCGCGGTCGTGCGACGTGACTCCCAAACAAAATTTGTGTCCTTTTTTTCCCACAAATAGAGCTTTCTTTTGGTGGTATTTGATCACCTCTGCGGTTTTTATTTTTTGCGCTATAAACAAAAGAATAGCGTCCAGTTTGGAAAAAAACACTATTTTTTACTTTTTGCTATAATAAATACCCATATTTTTTTTTTAAATAACATTTTCCTCAGTTTAGGCCGATACGTATTCTTCTACATATTTTTGGTAAAAAAAAAAAATCGCAATAAGCGCGTATTGATTGGTTTGCGCAAAAGTTATAGCGTGTACAAAATAGGGGATAGATTTATAGCATTTTTATTTTTTTATTAGTAATGGCGGCGATCTGCGATTTTTTTATTGTGACTGCGATATTGCGGCAGACACTTTTGACAAATTTTTGGGACCATTCACATTTATACAGCGATCCCTGCTATAAAAATGCATTGATTACTGTATAAATGTGATTGTCAGGGAAGGGGTTAACCACTAGGGGGCGGGAAGGGGTTAAATATGTTTCCTCAATGTGTTCTTACTGTGGGGGGAGGGGACTGACTGGGGGAGGTGACCGATGGTTGTCCCTATGTACAAGGGACACAGCATCGGTCCCCTCTCCCTCACAGGACGTGGATCTCTGTGTTTACACACAGAGACCCACTTTCCTGCTCGTTTCCTGGGCAATCGCGGGTGCCCGGCGGCAATCGCGGCCGCCGGGCACGCGCACCGGGGCCTTGTGAACGCGGCGGGCGCGCGCGCCGCTGGCGGCGAGCGCGCGCCTTCTAGCTCGTTTTAAAGGGAGGACGTCATATGACGTCCTCCCAGAACGAGAGTATCCTCCGCCCGCCGTCAATTGACAGTGGGCGGTGGACAAGTGGTTAAAGATATAGAAACTAACAAATATGCGATCCTGGATGCTATATGGACTAACTTCCCCACATCTCTCTTTCTAGAAAATTATGTCCTCCGCAGTAAGGTGCGCCATTCTATATGTGGAAAATTTAAACAACTAGAGAGACTTGCCCAAACCACTAATTAACAGTGGTGGGACAATTTCTTTCTAGAGAAATATATCCATACCAAGATCTCCCCCAGGGGCTTAAGGGTGATGAAAGAATGTCAGTTTCTTGAAGCTGACAATAAAAAAGAATGGGCAGAAATTGCCGAGTTCTGTACTTCCAAATGGATGATGATACTCCTCTCACACAGAACCTCCAGGTTTGAAAAACGTAAAAATTATGCATATACTCTCATAAACAATATCATCAGTCTCAACACCCCCCTTCCCCTTTCTTGGTTTGAAATACTCAAGAAAAATACCCAAAATGACGAAGACCATCTATTACACATGAAGCTGGGGAAGTTTAGGCGGGACCTAGATGACTTCAACCATGACAATATCTTCACGTGGAATAAAATAAAGAATATTCATCATCACGTCCCATCAGCTGTCATACCTCCTATAGAGGTTTTCCCTCATTCATCATCCCAGCTCGTTCCTCCAGTTTCTGGCCCTGACCCCCCGCCCCGTCCCCTTATGAGTTTAATAATACCCAGTCCGTTTGGTCCCGGGATATCTCATAGGCCCATGAGGCCTATCCTGGCTCCAAGAATCACTGACCTCACAAAAGAGCAGCCGCCCAAGATCAATAATACAATAAATAAACAGAAAAAGCATATCCCTACTTATGGTAATGCCAGTCTTATTCACGCTTTGAATAGATTTTACAACAGATCATCAGTTCAGCCCACAGCTATCATCCCCGGTTTCTCACCTAGTCCTATTGTATCCCATAATAACACCCTTTCGACCATCACCATGGAAGTCCCCTCCACCAATACTCATGCTGATCCTTCCGTGGTTTATCCCAATCCATCTATTATCCCTGTCTTTATTGAGTCAAGCTCTGCTATTCCGTCTTCTTTTTTAGTCTCCAGTCCTCCTCTGACAGCACCCAAAAACAACAAAAAAATAACTCACCGGAGAGGCTGTAGAGGGGGACGAAATAGAAAACAACCCCAATGCCATCAAGGTCAGGAAACTATAAAAATATTTAATTTATCCTCCCATACCCTTTCTTCTGCTGATACTTCCCTCCTGAGTAGAGGCCTCAATTTTGCACCACTTAATAAACCCAATCCTTTTTTACTCTTCAAAGATTTAAATAGATATACAGTAAACCCCCCTCCATCGCGGGGGTTACGTTCCAGACCCACCCGCAATAAGTGAAAATCCGCGAAATAGAAATACCCTATTTAAATACACACTAGGCATGTTTTTATAACTTTCACTGTACTTTTAAAAGCATTTTAAGATCTTTAAACACACTTTTAAAACAATAGAAACACATTTAAACACATAAAAGATACTGAGAGACATAGCAAGAGCAATGGAAAACACAAAAATATTTATTTAACAATGATTTAATCAATAAAATAATGTTAATAGGTCTTACAGAAAAAAAGGCAATATACCGGGACCGCGAAAACTGAACCGCGATATAACGGGGGTTTACTGTATACGCAATCTCACCCTTAAGAGGCACTACCATATAAAAGAACAAAAGGATCATTTGAATAACACCACTTCCCTTCCCACATCTCCTACCATCACTTCCAATTTATTCTTATATCATTCCAATTTCATCGATGACACGGAAGATCCTTTGGTTGATGAGGAATTGTTTTACTTACTCACCCAACACCCAGCCACTTCTCCTCTAGTTATCCACACTGCTTTTAAACCCAAGTCCATTTTTAACCCCGTACATTCCAAAGGCCCATATATTGAGAGTTTTTATAGGGTAGTGTTTGCAGATTTTCAAAAACTTGGTCAATCAGCAGCCCCCAAAAAAACTAATAATCTCTCTCCTCTCGAGATTAGAGCCCTCTGATGCCTCACTGAAGCTGAAGATATAGTCATTAAGTTAGCTGATAAAGGTGGAGGAATTGTCATACAGGACTATAATGACTATCTTGGTGAAGCTAGGAGACTACTCTCCAAAAGTAACACTTACAAAAAGATCAGTAAAGACCCTACCCCGGACTATGCTATAGAAATTGACTCTCCAGTCACAGCTGCCTGTCTTGACAATGTTCTTAATAAAGTAGAAAAATCCTTCCTTTTAAGGAACTTTTATCATATTCCTTATTTTTACCACCTCCCAAAAGTGCACAAAAGCCTGGACAATCCCCCGGGGAGACCTATAGTGGCCGCGATGGACAGCATCACCACGGGGCTTAGCCTATACGTAGACCAATTTCTTCAGCCCATTGTTCAGCAATTGGATTCATATATCAGAGATGGGAGCCACCTCCTAGAACTGCTCTCAGTGTACAAATGGGAACCCACCTACATTTGGCTCTCACTCGATGTGAATTCCCTTTATACTTCTATCCCCCATGCCTTTGGCCTCCGGGCTTTGGAGTTCTTTCTCTCCCATGATCCTCTTATTAACTCACGACAAGCCTCATTTATCGTAGATGCCACCACTTTTTGCTTTACTCACAATTATTTTAAATTCGATGATGACTTTTACTTACAGTTACAGGGAACCGCTATGGGCGCTAATTTTGCACCCTCTTATGCCAACCTAGCGATGGGATTCTGGGAGAAAGAATACATCCACAACAATAATAATCTATTTTCAGGCAACATCGTTTTTTTGGTCGTTACATTGACGACATTATTGTTATTTGGGACGGTTCCATGGATAGTATCCCACCCTTTGTTGACCATTGTAACAACAATTCGTTTGGCCTGTCTTTCACCTCCGTTAGTGATCCTACCACCTTACCCTTCTTGGATTTGGAGTTGGCCTTTGATAAAGAGGCCTTAGCCATCATCTCCAAAAATTATGTCAAACCTACAGCCGGCAACTCCTATTTGCATCATAAGAGCTGCCATTTCCCAAAATGGATCAATAATATTCCCAAAGGACAGTTCTGCCGACTTAGGCAGAACTGCACCAGAGACGTAGACTACATTGACCAAAGCAAGCTATTAAAGAAAAAAATCAGCGAGAAAGGATATCCTGATGGCCTCATTGACAAAGCCTTCCAATTTTATCTGAAGGGTAAACCCCCGAAAGGGACTCGTGAGGCAGAGAACCATTCTCTCCGCTTCACTACCACTTTCCATTTTGAATTTAAAAAAATGGAAAGTATCTTGGCCAACCATTGGAAGATCCTCTTGCAGGATCCTGCCCTTAAATCTA
This sequence comes from Rana muscosa, assembly GCA_029206835.1. NCBI lineage: Eukaryota > Metazoa > Chordata > Amphibia > Anura > Ranidae > Rana > Rana muscosa. The sequence continues at coordinate 324,182,477 of CM055117.1, forward strand.
TTATCCCTGCTCGCGCCAAAGTAACTTACTGCCGAGCACCCAATCTCAAAAGTAAATTGTCTCCCAGTAAGATTCGCCCTCGCGAATGTACTCCTACCCCATTAGTCCTCATACCTTTGGTTGGCATGTACAAGTGCAATAAAACCTTATGTAAAATATGCAAATATGTTCACCATGGGCAAAAATCTTTCTCCACGAAAGGTAAAACTTATCCACTCAAAGAGTTCTACAACTGCTCTTCTGAGTTTGTAGTATATGGCCTTAGCTGTCCCTGCGGCCTCATGTATGTGGGCCGCACTATACGAGCTTTGCGAGTCAGGTTTGGGGAACACAGGAGGCTAATTGAAGGTGGCACCGATCCCCACAGTGTCCCCAGACATTTCTGTGTAGCCCACCAAAAATCCACCAGTGGCCTAAAGGTCTGGGTGATTGAACAGATCCCCCGCTCACTTCCAGCAGCAGAGCGGTTCAAAAAGTTATGCGCTAGGGAAACTTTTTGGATTTAGACATTCTCTCGCTTGGTGGTATAAATGAAGGGATTGAGATTTCCACCATTTTATAAATAACATTACCCTACCTCCTCACATTTATGCTCATTTCACCTGTTCTTTTACTATTTATTGTATTATCTTAGAGGCCTGTATGTGCAATTAGATTTTTTGTAAAATTTATATATTTTTATACTTTTAAAATTTTAAACTTTTATCTATTGGGTAATACCCTTATTGCACTGATTTGATTTTTATTGTCGGAATATATATAACTACCGTTTGTATCATATACTGACATATTGCCCATATATTGCCTATGTGAGTATATTTGATTTAATCCATTTACTCTTATACTACATCCTTACAGTTGATGTAGTTCACGTTATTACTTCGTTTTTTGAAAAAATATCATTCTATTAAGCTTCATGTATGTGATCATCTGTACACTTGTGTAAACTAATATGCATAGATGTATATGTTTTACTGTCATACATATCAGCATGGCATATATTTTCCCCATAGTCACCTTTCCCCTTCCTTTAATCATTTCTCCCCCCCCCCCTTCCCTTACCCTCCCCCCATTTTTTTTTTCCCCTAACATCCCCCCCCCATTCCTGTTTCCCCTTCCCTCTTCCTTTCTTTCATTTGCCCGTCACCCCCCCCCCACTTTCAATCCCCCCCCATAATAACATTATGCCCTCCCCTTCCCCCTTTTTCCCTTTTTCGTATTAATTTCATATTACTTATTAAACTTCATACTAATATTATCAATTGGATACATACAGTTGCCATCATCAGCACCTTTTGGATATTTTCTATATACATGTAACATGTTCCATATATTATATTATTTATAAGGAGACATACTTCGCCATTTGTCTACCTGCCTATTCCTGCAGCATTGCCTGTATTAATGCTACTTATCATTAATATATATATTTTCCGTGACCCTTTCTATTCATATTTATAATTTTTTCTTTTTTTCGTGACCCGTTATTCTTATTTATGTAGCGGCCTCACCCCATCTCTTTCTTCTAGGGGTATGTCACACGACAGGGTGAGATGCGCTATGGCCCATGTCCTCCCCATAGCTATGGGTGAGGTGAAGGCCAGTATCAGATATTTCCTCGGGTCTGTGTGCTTATGTAAAGAATTAAGTCCTGCTGTGCCAACACTTCCCTTTGCTCCCATTAACAGAGTTCCACACACCGATCACAGTCCAACTCTTGTTTTATTGCATATCTCACAATAAACAGTGCTTCAGTAGCCAACTGGTTGAGACTTGATAACAGTTTGATACGGGGGATGAGCAGGTCGAGGCACTATCCTGATTGTCAGCTAAACCACTGTGATTTCACCAGCGTTTACTATAGCCTTGGCTAGAGAGAACTTAGAACTTGAGAGTCTCTACCAGCGACTCAAGAGAACATAGATAGGAGTACCTTCGCTGCGTTGCGGCCCCTGTCAGGGGAAGATGTCCCTCCAAGGGAGTTACCAGAGGCCCATCCGTCACTGGGTTGATGCTGCTCCAGACTCTCCGAATGGGTAACCTCCCCGGCCTCCTCACCTCAGACATGGGCCCCATCCACTTCAGGGACCCTCGGACTTCTCCACCCTCGCGGGACCCAGTCGAAGTCACTGGGCCCCAGGCCTCCTGGTTTAGTACCTCACCCCAGGCTGAAGGTGCCTGGGATGGACTTCAACTCCATTCCGGTCAGGCCTAGGGCACCTGAGCCGGAATCCGGAACCGCCCGCACCCAGGCCTAAGGTGCCTGGGCGCGTGATGAGAAGATCCAGAAGACCTTGTGGTAAGGGCGTCTCCCCCTTTTTATCCCCTCCAATGACGCCACGGCAGGTTCCCCGCCCTCGCCGTACCATCTCCGAGAAGGGACAAAAAGGACAGCACTACGGCAGTGAATCTACCTTGAGCCTGCGGGTACCCCGCCACCCACAGGCCAAGGAGATTATTACACCGCCCAATCCTCCACGAATACAAATGTTCATTACTCCCATACTTACACACCTGAACTTCCACCCAGGTGTACCCCACCTAAATTTAGAGACCCCGCTACATTTATACCCCGTTTATTCCCGCAGTACTGCCTATATTAATGCTATTTTATTATTAGAGTATATATATATATATATATATATATATATATATATATATATATATTTTTTTTTTGTGACCCTTAACATTCATATTTATTATTATATTTTTTCCACGATCGGCCCCATTCATACTTATACCCATCTAACACCGTTATTATTAATGCCATTTACTATTTATTTTCCGGTCCATCCATTATCCTTGATCTATCCCCATTTGCAGCCTTTTTTTTTTTTTTTTTTTCAGGCCATGTGATCAGGTCATGTGATCCAGGCCATCCCGATCACATGACCCCTCCACTCCTCCTGTCATTGGACACCACCTTCTTCCAACCACACCCCATCCAGCTCACTTCCTCATCCTTGTCCCTATATAAGGCGTCTATCCACTTCTGCCCTTATGTCATGTTGATAAAGGAGCGCGACTTGCCAGGACATCGCAAGTCCGCACGCTCACGAAACGCGTCCATTTTTGATGACGTCACCCTCTGCAGCTTAACCACATGTGCGCCCCAAGCCTCGCTCTGATCATACTACAGGATCGTTGTCCCCGGAAGCCGGCCGCTCCATCTTCAGAGACACTCCTGTCATTCTACGCAGAGCTGAGAACCCCCTGTGACCTGCTGCTGATGATTGTCATCCTGACATTTTTAAACGCCCATGTTAATTCACCTAAATGTGAGTGTATTTGTATCTACTATTAAAACCTTGTTACACTATTGCACTTATAGGCGCCTCTCTCCTTGTCTTCCTGGTACCCATCACGTCTCTAGCATTATTTGGAATTCCTGATTATGACCAACGTTCCCATAACTCTAAGCTTCTTATAGCGTATCTCCTGTTCTATGCAAATAAATTAATTTGGTTAAAATGGGTGTCTTCGACCGCACCGGAGGTGTCTGCCTGGAAAGCTGTGGTGGATGCGGCCCTACCCCTATACAAGATGACCTACCCCAACAGAGGGTGTCTTTGGAAGTTTGATAAGGTCTGGTCCCCTTGGACCCTGACGTGAAACCCACCACACTGTTAAGCCTTCCCGGGGTGATGGTCCTAACCAGTTCTCTTAACTAGGAAATATAAATGCCTAAGATGTATTTTGTACTATCTCTTGGTTTGTTCTGGATACTGTGCTAGCCAGAGGCGTAGCTTGAAGCTTGTGGGCCCGATGCAAAAGTTGACCTGGGCCCCCCACCCCCCATTACCACCCACCACTTCCACCGTGCGTGCAGATACATCCACCGCACGCCAAGATACTCAAAGTTAGGGTGACCAGACATCCCCGGTTTCTGGGGACAGTACCCGGATTGAGGACACTGTCCCCGGACCAAGTCTGTCCCCGGTTTTGTCCCCGGATTGGATTTAAACAGGGGCAGGGGCAATTTCAAAGACAGTTAGTGCAGAATTAATAAAAAAAGTTCTGAATTACACACCCTCGCTCCACCACTCCTACTAGCTTAGGGGGTGTATTTTTTTTCCATTATCTGTGCCCCTTTCTGATGATCATGTACTGGTCAAATTTTTCTTCAGTTTCGGGCACATGCCCATCCAGTTTCGCTCGCATGTTCTTCTGCCTTGGCTCAAATCCCGGCCAGCCTCCTGCCTATCTTCTTGCTTTCCCTGGCGGGGTGATCTTCCTCCACTCCCCACCCAGTAGTAGCCGGGGCCCAGAGTGTAAGACTTGACAGGCTGTGAGGCGGGTGGCGGTGGTGACGGGCAGAGAGTCGCTGATTGCTGCCATTACTAGTAAAAAAAAATATGTCCCCCGATTTCATTTTAAAAATGTGGTCACCTTACTCAAAAGTGCTTAAGAGTTTTGAATTCCCAGAGTTCCTCTTTACATCAGAGGACAGGGATTAACGCTGGAGAATCAGAGGACAGGGACCCCTGGCAGGTCACTTGGCAGAGCTCCTTTACCATCCCAGCACTGTATACAGCTCCCACATTACACAGGGCTGAAATCACATTCCTTTACACAAAGTTTGTCAGTCTTCACAGGGTGTTTCTGGCTTTTATGTTGCCCTTTTGACCTGTGTAATTCTCTGGTCAGAACGGCAGTGTAGTTGCAGTAGGCAGATACACCCTGTGCAGATCATGGCTAACTGGCTGTGTTGTAAAGGAATGTGATTTCAGCCCTGCAGAGGAGGAACAGTATAGAGGGCTTTGGAGGGGGGGGGGGGGGGGTGCAACATAGATCTGGGAGGGCAAAGTCATGTGACACAAAATCTGGAGCCTGCAGGGGCCCCCTGAGGAGGTGTTAAGGGATTTGTTTTAGCAATTTCTGAAGGTTTCTCTGTCAGTGCTGGCAGATGTTGGGGGAATAAAGGTATAGGTTTAATTGGGGTACGGCGCTGCTCACTAAGCCTAGTGAAAGGGTTAGTATTCCTAAGTGGTTGCTATATAATTAAACAACAAATAGTGAACAATTATGATCAGCCCACCTTACAACAGTGGTATTGACACTAAGTGTATAAGACCAACATCAAAATCTCCCTGTAGTGAACATAATGTCAACCAAAAACAAATATAAGTGTCAGGCTAGCTCAGTGCTAATTGCAGAGAATGCAATCAGCTACACGACCAGTAACACTTAAATGTGTACACAAAACTGTATCATCTAGACCACAGTTTAATGCGACATACCTATGCACAGTGATAGATCCAAATGTGATAAGTGCAAATTGGCTCAAACCAAGAGCACCAGTCTGCAGCTGCAGATACCTAGCTCTGCCAAAAAACAGCACAATCCAAAATTGTATATGCACACAGGATAACAAGGCAAAGCTCAGAAAACAAAAACACAAAACAGTAAACAGTCCTCTTTTTAAAGTTCAAAAAGTGAACGTTCTGCTCTTCACTTAGATGTCAGTGTCCCCCACATGTGTCCCCACTCACCAGATCCTTTCACCCCCACAGGGGTAAACAGCTTAAAGGGGTATCCGGGTCACACGTCCAGAGGGGAGATGTCAGCTGGGCAAGTTCTTCATATAGGTTGTGGAAATCCGTGGAAGGGAAGATTCCCAATTACCTCATAAGTGCAGACAGAAAAAGAGAGAGGCTTCCATAGTGCAGATGAAAAAAACTTCCGGCTTTATTAAAAAATATATATAAAAAAATACACTGCAGCAAGTCTACAAGTAGACAAGCTACACGGCAAAAGGCCAAAGAAACAAACAAAAACGGACAGCACAGCAGTCCTCAAACTCGTATAGGAGCAGCGGTCAGTACCGGCTGGTAACGCTGCATGCGTTCCGAATGCGTTCCAGCAGTACTTCCGGGTTGGCGTGGTGTGCGTATGACGTAGCTCCACCTTACGCGTTTCGTCATTGGACTTCGTCTAGAGGCGGTCAAAACAGGTGTTGGGGGAAGGTCACCTCCCGGAGGCGTGTGTCTTTTCCCCAGTTAACAGGGAAGTGGGGTAAGCGGACATCCCCGGGTGGGAGGGTACAGAAAATCCCAGCTAGTGACTAGGAGACACTGAGCGGTGTCTTACCTCACCAGTGACATCGGTCCCATCGTGGCTATAGGACGACACTTTCCTCCTCTTGCCTCACTAAGCATGGTTACCATTCCATGTTGCCAGCACACAGCACAGACACTTCCCCATCCTGGGCTGTTCTCACTTCATGCTCCTCTCCATTCAGGAAATGCCTCACAGCTTCTCCCCAGCCAATTAGATTGGAGGGGTGTGGACTGTGGAAGGCAAAGAAAAAGCCCAGTACTGGAGCGTGGCTGTGGGGCCCTAGGGCAGATCGGAGCTGGACTTTGCGGAGGATATAATAATATGACAGGGAGGCTGCTGGGGCCCCCTGGAGCTACGGGCGGAGTTGCGATTGTGTCCCCCTGCAACCCCTTATGCTATGCCCATGGTTCTAGCTATAGTTTATGCGCAGGTTTCAAGTGCCCTACCTGTTTACGTTTTAAATATGATATCTTATTGTATTGTGAACTTGGAAAACCACTGTTTCTTTTTCACTGCTGTGAACCATGCATCTGTCAATAAAGCACATCTGTTTGGTAAAAAAAAAAAAAAAAACATACATCTAAGCATATTCATGTGTTAGAATGACCCAGTCAATGTCCAGACCTGAATTCAATTGAGAATCTGTGGTCAGACTTGAAAATTCCTGTTTACAGACGCTCTCCATCCAATCTGACAGAGCTTAAACTATTTTGCAAAGAAGAATGGGCAAAAATGTCACTCTCTAGATGTGCAAAGCTGGTAGAGACTTGCAGCTGTAATTGCAGCGAAAGGTGATTCTACAAAGTATTGACTCAGGGGGGCTGAATACAAATGAACGCCACACTTTTCAGATATTTATTTGTAAACCATTTATCATTTTCCTTCCACTTCACAATTATGTGCCACTTTGTGTTGGTCTATCACATAAATTCCCAATAAAAAAAATTAAAGTTTTTGGTTGTTACATGACAATATGTGGAATATTTATTTTACAAAAGATTTTGTTAAGACTCAATCCAACAGATTAGGCCAACAATGAGATGGTTACATTGCATTTACAGCATGCAGGCAGGTTGCCTACAGTAAGGTTTTTGGTTTAGCAAGATAGCTAGCCTGCCCAGGTCGGGAAGGGGTTAACTGGTTTTGTACTCCTTTCCTGGGCTTTTTTGGCCCTGCCTTACATCCCTGTGCTTATTTAAAGAGGGGGAAGGCCAGGTCCCGGGCTCTTGTGCCACTAGCGCACATGAGATACTGAAGAGAGGCTGCTGTGCTTTGTAGTCCCACAAAACACTGGGGCATCTGCCAAGCTGTTGGAGGACACAATCATGGACTTTCACCTTTTGAGGTATGCCTGGGCAGTCTCGACTAGTCAGTTAGGGATGGAACTGTATTTGTTTGTACATTTCAAAAAGAACAGTTTCAGTAAAAGCTTTGAAAACGTTCCAAACCTGGTCTGAAGTTATTCAAGTTGTGCGTGGTAACATATGGTGTATTGGAAGAACAGGGCCTGTAGTGTGCAAAAGAGGTATAAAGCAAGGCCACTACAAAGGTTTAACTCAGCAGGAGTTGGAGAGCAGTTGCCGTGGGTAACCAAGAACTGTTGAGTGTATAAGCAGCCAAACATAAAGCATGGTACCTGGTTTAGGTAACAGGTCCTCCGCTAGGAAGGGGGTCGGTGATCTGGCTCCCTCTCCCTAGCAGCCGGTTTGTGAGCGAGCCGACTCACTCAGTGCACATGGGGTCTTTTGCTCTCTCTCCTTCCTCCGGACTCTGCAGTGTACGCGCTCACTAATGCCCGGGGTCATACAGGGCTGTGTTCATGTGGCATCAACATTATGGTGGCGGGCGTGGCTTAGCGCATGGAGGAGTGAGAAGCTTCCTTCAGGAGCTCCCGCACACACCGGACTCACCGCGGCCACCAGCGCCTTCCAGACTCGCTATACAGGTCGGTAATGGGGAGAAGGGGTGGGGGAGAAAGTCGCCATACCCCCGATCCATGCAAAGAGGGGGACATAGACAGATTCTTTCTCAAAAAGCTGGCGCCGGAGCAGCGCGGCCCCCCCCTCATCCAAGATGGCGTTGAGCCGCTCCTCGGGCACACACGCGGCCTCTCATGGATCGGCATCCCTGCACCCCATGCCTCACACTAGATCTAGGATGCGAGCCAGCTCTCCCCCTGACTCAGATAACGGCTCCACACGATCTGCCTGCCATTCCCCTGCCTCACACCGCTCCTACGGAGCCTGGGACATGGAAGCCTACATCAAAGCCCTCCCTACCAGACATGACTTTGAGGCCTGTGTGCAGAGGTTTGAGCGTTATAAGCAAGAGATTGCTGAGCTACGCAGGGATGTCACTAACAGGCTGGATGAGGTAGAACACAGCGTTGAAGAGACTATATCTGCCATACAATCGCATGATGCCATCCTTAATGAACACACCTTGCAAATACAGCACCTCGTGTATCACCAGGACGACCAGGAGAACAGGGCCAGACGCAATAACATTCGCATCCGAGGCCTTCCTGAGTCAGTGGAAACTAAAGACCTAGCCCCTGCTGTCATCTCTATGTTTAATGACCTGCTCCAGAAAGAGAAAGACGCACCTCTGGAACTTGATCGTGTCCATAGAGCCCTAGGCCCTAAGAATCCCAACTTGGAACACCCTAGAGTTGTCATCTGCAGGGTCCACTTCTATGCGATTAAAGACGCCATCATGCAAGCGGCTCGCAAACAAGAGGCCATTCACTTCAACGAGTCCCAGTTATCCCTGCTACCGGATGTCTCCAAGCTGACCCTGGACATGCGCCGGGCACTGAAGCCCCTTACTGGGGCCTTACAAGCTAAACAAATCAAATATCGCTGGGGCTTCCCCTTCCACCTCTTTGCCTCGCATGAAGGGAAATCTGCAGTGTTTCGTACACTCGGGGATCTCCCCAAATTTCTTGGGACCTTTGAACTGCCTCAAATATCTCTACCTGACTGGCCTCTTCACGCAGCCACCCCTGGATTCCCGTTCGCCGCCGGTTGGCAGCGGCAATCCAAGAAGCCCAGGCGTTCCAGATCAGAAACCTCCAAGTCAAACGCCGGATGATTATCCGCTCTCAACGCCATTTTTTTTTCCTTTTTAACAGGGCAGTAGACCCGTGAAGCCGTCCCTGTTCTCAGGTTACAGTTCTGTTGGGACGCTCTCACACTAACTTGTGTTTTACCTCCTTCTCACAGGGGTCATTCCGCCACTTTTGTTTTCCTACAAGTTGTTCCCCCTGAACATGGACCCCCTGTGAACTTTCCCCCTCCCCCTATACGTAATGACTGTCCTCCAACACCATGTTATCTCCCCCGAGCCCCCCCTCCCTCCCCATTGCCTAAAACGAATTGTTATTATTTTGTTTGGAAGCCTGGTGCGGGACCCCTGAGGCTGTTAAGTGTTCTCGCTGATTGCCCGGGACTCATACTCCCGGACTTGTATACATATGGGTTCTAATTATATGCAGCTGTTGGGGGCCCTGACCCGCTTGAATTAATGTTATGTCTAAATGTTTATCTTTGCAGCCCCGGTGTGTGCGGGCACCTCTGTGCACTGTCTGCAATCCCCCTCTTAGGTTTACAGCATCCTACTAGGACTCTGCTGACATGTTGCTTGCAACGTTACTAGTATGGCCGTTGAGGCCCTTTTTTCTTACTCTCCTTTCTTTCGCTCCTTCCCCTCTGTTTCTAGACCTCTCCTTTCCTGTGATTCTTGGTAAACAATCCTACATCCTTCCCTCTTCCCTCCCTACCCCTTTCCTAGCGACAGCGAGCTCGGAACCAACTAGAATCCAACTAGAATCCTATTCCACCCTATATTGCTCCCTCCATGGCAGAACCCACCTCCTTAAAAATCTCTTCCCTGAATTGTAGGGGCCTTAACGTGAGAAGGGGAGACATATCCTATACCACTTCCATAAACTAAGAACCCAAATTCTTCTCCTCCAGGAAACCCATTTCAGATCCGACACTATCCCACAGGTTCTTCATAAACAGTACCCCACCTGGTTCCACAGCACCAACCCTGCCGCAAAATCTAAAAGAGTGTCTATTGCCTTCCACCCCTCCTTCTCCCCTGACGTGCTAGACACACTCATAGACCCTGCAGGGAGATATGTTTTTCTTAAATTGTCATATTTGAATGTGATTTACACTGTATTTAATGTATACTCCCCTAACCAGGATCAACCGCAGTTCCTCTCCAAGGTGATCGCACGCCTGAAGAGATTTAGCACTACCAACATGATCCTGGGAGGTGACCTCAACGTAGCTCTGATACCACACCTTGACTTCTCGACGGGTAAGTCCTCCCTCTCCCCTGCTTCTTTGACCAAAATGAAAACCGCTCTATCTGACTTGATTTTAGTGGATGTCTGGAGGGTGTTAAACCCTACCACAAAGGACTATACATATTTCTCCCCGGCACACTCCTCTTACAGCAGAATGGACTACCTATTCATCTCCCAAGTAGGGATGAGCTTCGTGTTCGAGTCGAACATACGTTCGACTCGAACATCGGCTGTTCGATCGTTCGACGAAGATCGAACGATTTGGGCCGTTCGCGCCAAATTCGAGTGACGCGAACGGCCCACAATGCACTACGCCATCGCAGTGTCATCCAGGCGCTGTGATTGGCCAAGCATGCACTGTGACCCCGCATGCTTGGCCAATCACAGCGCCGGCAGCGAGGAGAGCAATGATTGGCCACAGGCAGGATGCCTGTGGCCAATTATTGCTGAGGGTGTTTAGTACACGCCCCACACTATAAAAGGCCGCCAGCACGGCGGCCTAGTGTAGTGTGTTCCGGAGCAGGGATAGAGCAGCATAGGCAGGGACAGTGACTTTTATTTCTTTCTTGCTTAACCTGGATTCCTTTAGTTTAGGGAAAGAGAAGGATAGGTAGGGAGAGTGTCAGTGTGTTTTGTGCTTGTGCTATATTGTGCTTAAAAAAAACATTTTTTCTAGGGACAGAAAACTGTAGGTAGGGAGAGTGTGTCAGTTTCTTTCACTGTCAAAGTCCTTGTTTCCAGGGACCTGGAAGGACAGTGAGTGAATTCTCCTTGTGCTAAATTGTGCTTAAAAAAAACATTTTTTTCTAGGGACAGAAAACTGTAGGTAGGGAGAGTGTGTCAGTTTCTTTCACTGTCAAAGTCCTTGTTTCCAGGGACCTGGAAGGACAGTGAGTGAATTCTCCTTGTGCTAAATTGTGCTTAAAAAAAACATTTTTTCTAGGGACAGAAAACTGTAGGTAGGGAGAGTGTGTCAGTTTCTTTCACTGTCAAAGTCCTTGTTTCCAGGGACCTGGAAGGACAGTGAGTGAATTCTCCTTGTGCTAAATTGTGCTTAAAAAAAACATTTTTTCTAGGGACAGAAAACTGTAGGTAGGGAGAGTGTGTCAGTTTCTTTCACTGTCAAAGTCCTTGTTTCCAGGGACCTGGAAGGACAGTGAGTGAATTCTCCTTGTGCTAAATTGTGCTTAAAAAAAACTTTTTTTCTAGGGACAGAAAACTGTAGGTAGGGAGAGTGTGTCAGTTTCTTTCACTGTCAAAGTCCTTGTTTCCAGGGACCTGGAAGGACAGTGAGTGAATTCTCCTTGTGCTAAATTGTGCTTAAAAAAAACTTTTTTTCTAGGGACAGAAAACTGTAGGTAGGGAGAGTGTGTCAGTTTCTTTCACTGTCAAAGTCCTTGTTTCAAGGGACAGAGAAGGACACCTGAAGGTAGCCCTTATTGCTTTTTTCCCATCTCCCTGCAGGCCATCTATTAGACTGTCTGGAAGGCAAACAAGGAGAGGCAGACAGTCAGGAGGCAATAAAAGAGGGCAAGCAGGCTCTGTGTCTGGGGGCAACAGTGCTGGTCGTGGACGCGGTGCATTGTCATCAGCACATGGCCATGGGACACGCTTGTCCTTCTTTTCGGCAGCTGGACATGTTGAGCCACATCATGCCGAAGACTTGGTAGAGTGGATGACCAAGCCCTCCTCCTCCTCCTCATCCTCTCTCACCCAGGCTCAGGGTACTGGAAAAGCAGCTGCCAAAGCGTCCTCTTCCCTGGTATCAATGTCAGACTCATCATCAGTCACTCCTTCCCTAGACCCACCATGTCCTCCTCCTGAGGAGTCCCCCGAACTGTTTCAGCACAGTGTTGGGTACATGCTCCAGGAGGATGCCCAGCGTTTCGAAGGGTCTGATGATGAAACCCAGCTAGAGGAAGGCAGTAGCGTGAGAGCAGACAGAGGGGATGCTCAAGAAGGACACCAATCTGGCAGTCATGTTCCAGCAGCTGCAGCATACTGCCAGATTGGCTCCAGTGATGAGGAGGGAGGTGATGATGAGGTCACTGACTCCACGTGGGTGCCTAATAGGAGAGAGGAGGAGGAGGAGGATGAGGAGGAGGCACATCTCCAACGAGGCAGGATGCCCTTTGGTGGCCAGCGTAAGGGCAGTACACAGACGGAATCACACCGCAGAGCTCCGCCTGTGCAGGGCGCTGCCTCTGCCCGTCATTCAAAAAGTTCTTTGGTGTGGGCCTTTTTTGAGGCTAGTGCATCAGATCGCACAGCTGCTGTTTGCAACATATGTCTCAAGCGTATATCGCGTGGCCAAAACATCAGCCGCTTGGGTACCACATGCCTGACCAGACATATGTTGACCTGCCATGCAGCTCATTGGCAAGCCTACATGAAAGACCCACACCAAAGAACAAAGCGGACCTCTCCTTGCACCGCATCAGCTGGGATCTCCAACCCCACTATAACTTCAGTCCTCTCTGAAACATGCACTGAGAGGAATGAAGGTGTAGAATTAGGTGTGTCACAGCCAAGTACTTGCGGCCACTCTGCTAGCAGTACACCGACGTCCGATTCTAGCAGGCAAATTTCCCTGCCCCAGCTGCTGGACCGTCGAAAGAAGTTCACTCCCAGCCATCCACATGCCCAGCGGTTGAATGCTAGCTTGGCTAAATTGCTAGCGCTTCAACTGCTGCCTTTTCAGTTGGTAGACTCGGCCCCCTTCCGTGAGTTTGTGCAATGTGCGGTTCCTCAGTGGCAGGTTCCCAAACGCCACTTTTTCTCACGGAAGGCTATTCCGGCTCTCTACCGGCATGTGGAAGGCAATGTCTTGGCCTCGCTGGACAGGGCGGTCAGCGGTAAGGTGCATATTACCGCTGACTCATGGTCCAGCAGGCATGGACAGGGACGTTACCTTTCTTTCACGGCCCATTGGGTCACTCTTTTGGCAGCTGGGAAGGATGCAGGACAAGGTGCAGTAGTGTTGGAGGTTGTCCCACCGCCACGCCTCCAAAATGCTACTACTGGTTGTGACACACCTCTCTCCTCCACCCCCTCCTCTTCTTCTTCCTCCATGGCCTCTTCCTGTGGTTTGTCCTATGAACCAGCGGTGCTCCGTAGCCGTTCACGGGGCTACGCAAGTACGCAGGCAAAAAGATGCCATGCCGTGCTTGCGCTGGTGTGTTTGGGGGACAGAAGCCACACTGGGGCAGAGGTCCTGTCTGCTCTGCAGGGCCAGGCCGAGAGGTGGTTGACGCCACGCCAGCTTAAGCCAGGAATGGTGGTTTGCGACAATGGCACCAACCTCCTCTCCGCCCTCCGACAGGGACAACTGACCCATGTGCCCTGTGTGGCTCACGTCCTTAACCTGGTGGTGCAGCGGTTCTTGGGCAGGTACCCGGGCTTACAGGATGTCCTGAGGCAGGCCAGGAAAGTCTGTGTGCATTTCCGCAGATCTTATAATGCCAGTGCTCGCCTGGCTGAGCTGCAAAAGGAGTTGAACCTGCCCAAGAACCGCCTTATATGTGACATGCCCACCAGGTGGAACTCAACGTTGGCCATGCTGCAGCGGCTGCACACGCAGCAGAGGGCCATCAATGAGTACCTGTGCGACTACGGCACCAGGACAGGGTCAGGGGAGCTTGGTTTTTTTTCTCCACGCCAGTGGGGCATGATCAGGGATGCATGCACTGTCCTGGCACCATTTGAGGAGGCCACGAGGATGGTGAGCAGTGACAGTGCATGCATCAGTGACACTGTACCTCTTGTCCACCTGTTGGAGCACACGCTGCGTGGAATAATGGACAGGGCACTTGAGGCAGAACAGAGGCAGGAAGAGGAGGACTTCCTTGCCTCTCAAGGCCCCCTTTACCCAGACAGTGTTCCTTCTGTCCCACCCATCGCACAGGAAGAGGAGGAGGAGGAGGAGGAGGAGGAGGAGGATTGTGTCAGCATGGAGGTGGAGGCTGGCACTCAGCATCATCAGCAGCAGTCTTTTAGGGATGATTTACAGTCCCAAGAAACCAGTGGACTTGTACGTGGCTGGGAGGAGGTGGCTGCGGATCATGTCGTCCTTAGTGACCCAGAGGACTCCGGAGTGAATGCCTCAGCAAACCTACGCTGCATGGCCTCCCTGATCCTGCAAAGTCTGCGGAAGGATCCTCGTATTCTTCGGATCAAGGAGAGGGACCATTACTGGCTGGCCACTCTCCTTGATCCACGGTACAAGGGTAAGGTTGCGGACCTTATGTTACCGTCGCAGAGGGAGCAGAGGATGAGACAACTCCGGGAGGCCTTGCAGAAAGGTCTGTGCAACGCGTTCCCAGAGACTGGGAGGTTACAAACTCCTGGTCCTGGACAACGAGTTGCTGAGGCTTCGGCCAGTCAAAGAAGGAGCGGTGGGGAAGGTGGCCGTCTGACCGATGCGTTCAGACAATTCTTTAGTCCGCAGCCCCAAAGTATGATCGGTTCCAGCAACCATCGCCAGCGTCTGATAAACATGGTGCAGGAATATCTAGGGGCAAGGTCAGACTTGGACACCTTCCCCACCGAAAATCCTCTGGCTTACTGGGTCTTGAGGATGGATCACTGGCCAGAGCTTGCACAGTATGCAATTGAGCTACTGGCCTGTCCTGCATCCAGCGTTCTTTCGGAACGCACATTCAGTGCTGCTGGAGGATTTGTCACGGATCACAGGGTGCGCCTGTCCACCGACTCGGTTGATCGACTGACTTTCATCAAGATGAACCAGTCTTGGATCACCACCAGCTACCACACACCTGATGCTGATATAACAGACTAATTGATTTTAACATGTCACATCCCTTCAAGACTGATGCTGATGCTGAGTGCCTGTGCTGTTATGTTGACTGGCTATCCTCCTCCTCCGAGTCCTCAATGATACGATTGATGATGATAGCTTGGAAGATCATTTTTGTTTATGGGTGCCGCCACCAGTGGCTAAGGCCCAATTTTTCAGCCCCTGTTTTACAGGGGCGTGTAATTACAATTTTTTTAGCAATAATTTGCCATAGGGCTCATTGCTGTGCTCCAAGTACAGTATCTGTGAGGGGTTGGAGTGTTGTGCCACCAGTGCCTAAGGCCCAATTTTTCAGCCCCTGTTCAACAGGGGCATGCAATTACAATTCTTGATCTAATAATTCACAGCAGGGTCCATTGCTGCACCCACCAAGAGTAACTCTGAGGGCTTACAGTCTTGTGGCAACGCCACCACCACCACCACCACGAAAGGCCCAATTTTTCAGCCCCTGTTCAAAAGGGGCATGTAATTACAATTCTTGATCTAATAATTCACAGCAGGGCCCATTGCTGCACCCACCAAGAGTAACTGTCAGGGCTTACAGTGTTGTGGCACCAGCACCACCATCAAAGCCCCAATTTTTACTACCACTGTTCAACAATTATATGTAATTAAAATTCCTGATATAATAGTTGACAGCAGGGCGTTCCAGCACCAACCAAGAGTAACTGAGTGCTTACAGTGTTGTGCCAACACCAACAACTAAGGGGCCTATTTCTGCAGAGTATATACGGCAGGTCCCTACTTTCAAACATCCAACTTACAAACGACTCCTACTTGCAAACGAAAGAAGACAACAGGAAGTGAGAGGAAATCTACCCCTAGAAAGGAAAATTCTCTCCTGTAAGAATAAATATGGGAGAAAGGGGTCTCATCTGTACTGATGCTTTATCAGCAATCTTTGTTTCAAGAAAAACACCACATTTCAAAAACAGTTGTCATTGGGACGGAAAGTGAGGTGAAATGTTCTGAACAGGGGCACAGACAGCAAAACAAATGTTACAGGGGTGATAACCCTTACCTATGTTTCCCAAAAAGTTTAAAAATAGATTTTTGGGCTGGAGCTACACTTCAACAATGTACCTGTTCAAAATTACAAACAGATTCTACATAAGAACAAACCTACAGTCCCTGTCTTGTATGCACCGCCTGTATACGGCTGTTCAGAGTATATAGGGCCTTTTTTATTTTATGTGCGGGGTTCCCCTTAATATCCATACAAGACCCAAAGGGGCTGGTAATGGGCTGGGGTGGGGGGGGGGGGGGGGGTCATGGGGTAGCTATGCCATTTTTCTTAAAGAATTTCATCCATATTACCGGGACCAGACATTACATTAAAGCCGCAAGCAGTTTTAAATGGCTTTTTTTTCCTTTAGAAGTGTCATTTTGTGCAGGGACAGTTCTAAACACGGGAAACACGTGGCACTTCACAGGCATACTTTAGACACCCCCCAGGTACGATATTTAAAGGAATATTTGACTTTTTTTTTTTCACTTTATGCATCATTAAAATGACTGCTCCCGAAAAACTACCGTTTTTAAAACTTCTTTTTGCATTGATACATGTCCCCTGGTGCAGAACCCGGGTTCCCAAACCCTATTTATGACAATAACATGCATAATAGTTGTTATAATTAGCCCTTTAGAATTCGAACGTTCGCATCCATTGTATTTAATAGGGTTCTAATGTTCGTTCGAACTTTCGGTCCGTTCGCGGGTTCTGGTGCGAACCGAACCCGGGGGTGTTCGGCTCATCACTACTCCCAAGCAAAAAAGTGCACTCCGAAGAGAGCGATTCCTCAATGGGACTTTTTAGGGTGACTGTTGAAAACCTCTATATAGAGTAATGTAGTACAAAAGTCTTGGTCATAAAGACTGATTTATTTAAGTTTTTTACAAAAATATAGATATATAGCATGAGGGGCTACTACTGTACAAACACAACATGTGTCCAAATAACCAGTGTGCATACACTGAGAAGGAAATAATCACAACGCATATAGACAGATATCATAAATTACACAAGGAAAGGAGAAGAATGTAGTACAGGACCCGACACTGTCCAGAAGGTAGGACAGATACCCAACATTTCAAGGCCTTTTAATTGTACAGCCTCTTCTTCAGGGGTAGGGTGCTGCACCTTTTAGTGTTAGATGATATCTGTATCCAAAAAATAATACGAAATCGACAAATGAGACAAAGTAACGAATAAATAACAACAAATAAACAGAAAAGAGCAAAGGGCAATGATGGTAGAATAGGGTCATTAATTATGGGGACATGTACTAAACTCCAAATTATATATATATATATAGGTACATAGTATGTTGTCAACAAAGGGTTATGTAAATACTGACCCTGTATATTACGTGTATACGGGTTACTTTGTAGTAGCAAGTGATAAAAAGACACAATAGTTCTGACTTGAGGATTGATGGTGTTGTTCCACAGAGGGTTCCAGCAGGTGACAGGGGTGGGTCCTCTACCCAGATGGTATAGTGTCCCACTGGACGACTTGGTCCACAGAGGGCATAAGGAGTGTCAGATACTGCCCTCACACCACAGGTGCAGAGGAGCTGCTATCCATACACGTTAATTATGTGGCGTGCTATGAAAGCGTTTTTTGAATCCCATTGATATCTAACGAGCCCTATTTCTACTCATACTTTAGGTCAGCCCTATATGTCCTTCTTTTAGGGCATAGTTCATGATCCTTGGGTGCGGCTTACGTGAAGCAGTATTAACCTCTTCAGGTAGGTTGCCCCTAGGACACATGTTACTAGAGAGTCTCATACCTTCTCTCTATACATCCTAATATCCATTTCTATTGATACTCAGGCACTCTCTGAACATTGGGAGGTCCCTCCACTGCATGGATAGCAGCTCCTCTGCACCTGTGGTGTGAGGGCGGTATCTGACACTCCTTACGCCCTCTGTGGACCAAGTCATCCAGCGGGACACTATACCATCTGGGTGGAGGGCCCACCCCTGTCACCTGCTGGTCCAACCCTCTGTGGAACAACACCATCAATCCTCAAGTCAGAACTATCGTGTCTTTTTATCACTTGCTACTACAAAGTAACCCGTATACACGTAATATACAGGGTCAGTATTTAAATAACCCTTTGTTGACAACATACTATGTACCTATATATATCATTTGGAGCTTAGTACATGTCCCCATAATTAATGACCCTATTCTACCATCATTGCCCTTTGTTCTTTTCTGTTTATTTGTTGTTATTTATTCGTTACTTTGTCTCATTTGTCGATTTCGTATTATTTTTTGGATACAGATATCATCTAACACTAAAAGGTGCAGCACCCTACCCCTGAAGAAGAGGCTGTACAATTAAAAGGCCTTGAAACGTTGGGTATCTGTCCTACCTTCGAGACAGTGTCGGGTCCTGTACTACATTCTTCTCCTTTCCATGTGTAATTTATGATATTTGTCTATATGCGTTGTGATTATTTCCTTCTCAGTGTATGCACACTGGTTATTTGGACACATGTTGTGTTTGTACGGTAGTAGCCCCTCATGCTATATATCTATATTTTTGTAAAAAACTTAAATAAATCAGTCTTTATGACCAATACTTTTGTACTGCATTACTCTATATAGAGGTTTTCAACAGTCACCCTAAAAAGTCCCATTGAGGAATCGCTCTCTTCGGAGTGCGCTTTTTTGCTGTATGTATCTAGGGATGCGGGTAGACTGACCTCTCATAATCATCCATCTGAGACACCGTTCTTTGTATTCTGTATTTAGGGTAGCAAATACCCACATCCTCTATTGGTGCCTCACTTGCATGGATCCTACATATTTGACAATTTCTTTTTCCTTTTATTGACTTTTTAAAGGAACCATTTTTCCTTCTCTTACTTTCTAAACTCTGCTGAGATATAGCATTGAGGGGCTGTACATAGCAACATATCCAGAATGACCAACTATGTGGGTACTAACTGGGAAAGTGCTATGTCAGGCGTATATCAAAACTTTACTTTAAAAGAACAAAAGGATACAGAACTTTCATCTATTTTTATGTCCCTTCGAAAATTATTAGAAAAAAAGTCACTTAATTATTGGCACATACTCTTTTGAGCTCTATCTAAAAAACAAAACCAACCCATATGGACTGAGAGTCCAAATATTCCCCACTATGGAGAACATTGATTCATCCTTTAAAGAGGCGTGGGAGGCTAATCTTTTAAAATGTTCTGCAGGAATGATGTCCCTTCTAATAAAGGAATACCAAAAAACGATTGTAGATATAGATCGTGAGTTGGAGTCTTTGTACACACAACTAACAGCCTATAACGGCCACGATTCCTTTAAACAATTGGATGACGATCTCAATGAACATCTGAAGGAGTTCAACAGAGACATCCTGATAAAAAAAGAAAAGAAGCTTCTCAGGGATCAGACGGCATTTTCTGAACACAAAGCCTATAACTGGAAAAATATTCAAAATAGACCTAAACAACAATCCAGATTAAGATCCAATTACCAGGATCAGGGTTTCTCAGATGCTTCCTCTTCCTCTTCTATTTCCTCGAGGAGACAGTCGAGAACCAAAAGATCTGGTAAAAAGAAGAGAAACTCTAATGAAAGTGAGGGTTCCAATGAGAAACTTAATAGTAAAAAACATATCACAGAAACAGGCGCCCAAAATCCTAAACCTAGTGGCCCCCGTGGATCACGAGGGAACCCTATACCAAACACCACCTTGGGAGCAGCTTCTTCTAATCAAGATGTAAATTCATTTTTCCCCAGAACAGTGTCAACCAACATTAAAAATCCCTCTATGAATGTGGTACAGGATGCAGGCTCTACTCAAGGGTAGGGATGAGCTCGGTGTTCGAGTCGAACATAGGTTTGACTCGAACATCGGCTGTTCGCGCGTTCGGCGAACAACGAACGATTTGGGCCGTTCGCACCAAATTCGAGTGACGCGAACGGCCCACAATACACTGCGCAATCGCAGTGTAATCACGGCGCTGTGATTGGCCAAGCATGCACTGTGACCCTGCATGCTTGGCCAATCACCGCGCCGGCAGCGAGGAGAGCAATGATTGGCCACAGGCAGGATGCCTGTGGCCAATTATAGCTGAGGGGGTTTAGTACACGCCCCACACTATAAAAGGCCGCCAGCGCGGCGGCCTTGTGCAGTGTGTTCCGGAGCAGGGAAAGTGAAGGATAGGCAGGGACAGTGTCAAATCTTGTCAAATCTATTCTTTGCTAAACCTTGTGTGTAGGGAGAGAGAAGGATAGGCAGGGAGAGTGTCAGTGTCATATTCTTTGATAAACCTTGTGTACAGGGAGAGAGAAGGATAGGCAGGGGACAGTGTCAGTTTCATATTCTTTGCTAAACCTTGTGTGCAGGGAGAGAGAAGGATAGGCAGGGAGAGTGTCAGTGTCATATACTTTGATAAACCTTGTGTACAGGGAGAGAGAAGGATAGGCAGGGGACAGTGTCAGTGTCATATTCTTTGCTAAACCTTGTGTGCAGGGAGAGAGAAGGATAGGCAGGGAGAGTGTCAGTGTCATATACTTTGATAAACCTTGTGTGCAGGGAGAGAGAAGGATAGGCAGGGGACAGTGTCAGTGTCATTGTTGCTAAGCCTCCTGCACATTATACACCTGAAGTTAGCCCGTATTGCTGCTTTTTCCTGGTGTGTTACACAAACAGGATTTTGCGGCACTTACAGCGGGCGGAGTGTGCCTCCTGACCATATTACACCTTAACTTAGCCTGTATTGCTGCTTTTTCCTGGTGTGTTACACAAACAGGATTTTGCGGCACTTACAGCGGGCGGAGTGTGCCTCCTGACCATATTACACCTTAACTTAGCCTGTATTGCTGCTTTTTCCTGGTGTGTTACACAAACAGGATTTTGCGGCACTTACAGCGGGCGGAGTGTGCCTCCTGACCATATTACACCTTAACTTAGCCTGTATTGCTGCTTTTTCCTGGTGTGTTACACAAACAGGATTTTGCGGCACTTACAGCGGGCGGAGTGTGCCTCCTGACCATATTACACCTTAACTTAGCCTGTATTGCTGCTTTTTCCTGGTGTGTTACACAAACAGGATTTTGCGGCATTTACAGCGGGCGGAGTGTGCCTCCTGACCATATTACACCTTAACTTAGCCTGTATTGCTGCTTTTTCCTGGTGTGTTACACAAACAGGATTTTGCGGCACACACAGCGGGCGGAGTGTGCCTCCTGACCATATTACACCTTAACTTAGCCTGTATTGCTGCTTTTTCCTGGTGTGTTACACAAACAGGATTTTGCGGCACTTACAGCGGGCGGAGTGTGCCTCCTGACCATATTACACCTTAACTTAGCCTGTATTGCTGCTTTTTCCTGGTGTGTTACACAAACAGGATTTTGCGGCACTTACAGCGGGCGGAGTGTGCCTCCTGACCATATTACACCTTAACTTAGCCTGTATTGCTGCTTTTTCCTGGTGTGTTACACAAACAGGATTTTGCGGCACTTACAGCGGGCGGAGTGTGCCTCCTGACCATATTACACCTTAACTTAGCCTGTATTGCTGCTTTTCCCATTTCCCTGCAGGCCATTAGAATGTCTGGAAGGCAAACAAGGAGAGACAGACAGTCAGGAGCCAAAAAAAGAGGGCAAGCAGGCTCTGTGTCTAGAGACAACAGTGCTGGTCGTGGATGCAGTGCATCGCCATCAGCACGTGGCCATGGGACACGCTTGTCCTTCTTTTCGGCAGCTGGACGTGTTGAGCCGCATCATGCCGAAGACTTGGTAGAGTAGATGACCAAGCCCTCCTCATCCTCCTCATCCTCTCTCACCCAGGCTCAGGGTACTGGCAAAGCAGCTGCCAAAGCGTCCTCTTCCCTGGTATCAATGTCATCATCAGTCACTCCTTCCCTAGACCAACCATGTCCTCCTGAGGAGTCCCCCGAACTGTTTGAGCACAGTGTTGGGTACATGCTCCAGGAGGATGCCCAGCGTTTCGAAGGGTCTGATGATGATACCCAGCTAGAGGAAGGCAGTAGCGTGAGAGCAGAGAGAGGGGATGCTCAAGAAGGACACCAATCTGGCAGTCATGTTCCAGCAGCTGCAGCATACTGCCAGATTGGCTCCAGTGATGAGGAGGGAGGGGATGATGAGGTCACTGACTCCACGTGGGTGCCTAATAGGAGAGAGGAGGAGGAGGAGGAGGATGAGGAGGAGGCACATCTCCAATGAGGCAGGGTGCCCTCGGGGGGCCAGCGTAAGGGCAGCACACCGACGGAATCACACCGCAGAGCTCCGCCTGTGCAAGGCGCTGCCTCTGCCCGTTATTCAAAAAATTCTTTGGTGTGGGCCTTTTTTGAGTCGAGTGCATCAGATCGCACAGCTGCTGTTTGCAACATATGTCTCAAGCGTATATCGCGTGGCCAAAACATCACCCGCTTGGGCACCACATGCTTGACCAGACATATGTTGACCTGCCATGCAGCTCGTTGGCAAGCCTACCTTAAAGACCCACACCAAAGAACAAAGCTGACCTCTTCTTGTACCGCATCAGCTGGGATCTCCAACCCCACTATACCTTCAGTCCTCTCTGAAACCTGCTCTGAGAGGAATGAAGGTGTAGAATTAGGTGTGTCACAGCCAAGTACTTGCGGGCACTCTGCTAGCAGTACACCAACGTCCGATTCTAGCAGGCAAATTTCCCTGCCCCAGCTGCTGGACCGTCGAAAGAAGTTCACTCCCAGCCATCCACATGCCCAGCGGTTGAATGCTAGCTTGGCTAAATTGCTAGCGCTTCAACTGCTGCCTTTTCAGTTGGTAGACTCGGCCCCCTTCCGTGAGTTTGTGCAATGTGCGGTTCCTCAGTGGCAGGTTCCCAAACGCCACTTTTTCTCACGGAAGGCGATTCCGGCTCTCTACCGGCATGTGGAAGGCAATGTCTTGGCCTCGCTGGACAGGGCGGTCAGCGGTAAGGTGCATATTACCGCTGACTCATGGACCAGCAGGCATGGACAGGGACGTTACCTTTCTTTCACGGCCCATTGGGTCACTCTTTTGGCAGCTGGGAAGGATGCAGGACAAGGTGCAGTAGTGTTGGAGGTTGTTCCACCGCCACGCCTCCAAAATGCTACTACTGGTTGTGACACACCTCTGTCCTCCACCCCCTCCTCTTCTTCTTCCTCCGTGGCCTCTTCCTGTGCTTTGTCCTCGGAACCAGCAGTGCTCCGTAGGCGTTCAAGGGGCTACGCAAGTACGCAGGCAAAAAGATGCCATGCCGTGCTTGCGCTGGTGTGTTCGGGGGACAGGAGCCACACTGGGGCAGAGGTTCTGTCTGCTCTGCAGGGGCCGGCCGAGAGGTGGTTGACGCCACGCCAGCTTAAGCCAGGAATGGTAGTTTGCGACAATGGCACCAACCTCCTCTCTGCTCTCCGACAGGGACAACTGACCCATGTGCCCTGTGTGGCTCACGTCCTTAACCTGGTGGTGCAGCGGTTCTTGGGCAGGTACCCGGGCTTACAGGATGTCCTGAGGCAGGCCAGGAAAGTCTGTGTGCATTTCCGCAGATCTTATAATGCCAGTGCTCGCCTGGCTGAGCTGCAAAAGGAGTTGAACCTGCCCAAGAACCGCCTTATATGTGACATGCCCACCAGGTGGAACTCAACGTTGGCCATGCTGCAGCGGCTGCACACGCAGCAGAGGGCCATCAATGAGTACCTGTGCGACTACGGCACCAGGACAGGGTCAGGGGAGCTCGGTTTTTTTTCACCACGCCAGTGGGGCATGATCAGGGATGCATGCACTGTCCTGGCACCATTTGAGGAGGCCACGAGGATGGTGAGCAGTGACAGTGCATGCATCAGTGACACTGTACCTCTTGTCCACCTGTTGGAACATACGCTGCGTGGAATAATGGACAGGGCACTTGAGGCAGAACAGAGGCAGGAAGAGGAGGACTTCCTTGCCTCTCAAGGCCCCCTTTACCCAGACAGTGTTCCTTCTGTCCCACCCATCGCACAGGAAGAAGAGGAGGAGGAGGAGGAGGAGGAGTATTGTGTCAGCATGGAGGTGGAGCCTGGCACTCAGCATCATCAGCAGCAGTCTTTTAGGGATGATTTACAGTCCCAAGAAACCAGTGGACTTGTACGTGGCTGGGAGGAGGTGGCTGCGGATCATGTCGTCCTTAGTGACCCAGAGGACTCCGGACTGAATGCCTCAGCTAACCTACGCTGCATGGCCTCCCTGATCCTGCAAAGTCTGCGGAAGGATCCTCGTATTCTTTGGATCAAGGAGAGGGACCATTACTGGCTGGCCACTCTCCTTGATCCACGGTACAAGGGTAAGGTTGCGGACCTTATCTTACCGTCGCAGAGGGAGCAGAGGATGAGACAACTCCGGGAGGCCTTGCAGAAAGGTCTGTGCAATGCGTTCCCAGAGACTGGGAGGTTACAAACTCCTGGTCTTGGACAACGAGTTGCTGAGGCGTTCAGACAATTCTTTAGTCCGCAGCCCCAAGGTATGATCGGTTCCAGCAACCATCGCCAGCGTCTGATATACATGGTGCAGGAATACCTAGGGGCAAGGTCAGACTTGGACACCTTCCCCACCGAAAATCCTCTGGCTTACTGGGTCTTGAGGATGGATCACTGGCCAGAGCTTGCACAGTATGCAATTGAGCTACTGGCCTGTCCTGCATCCAGCGTTCTTTCAGAACACACATTCAGTGCTGCTGGAGGATTTGTCACGGATCACAGGTTGCGCCTGTCCACCGACTCTGTTGATCGACTGACCTTCATAAAGATGAACCAGTCTTGGATCACCACCAGCTACCAAACACCTGAAGCTGATATAACAGACTAATTTATTTTCAAATGTCACATCCCTTCAAGACTGATGCTGATGCTGAGAGTTTGTCCTGTTATGTTGACTGACTATCCTCTTCCTCCTCAATGATATGATTGACGATGATAGCTTGGAAGAACATTTTTGTTTCTGGGTGCCGCCACCAGTGGCTAAGGCCCAATTTTTCAGCCCCTGTTTAACAGGGGTGTGTTATTACAATTTTTTATGCAATGCTTTGCAGCAGGGCTCATTCCTGCACTCCAACTAGAGTATCTGGGAGTGGTTGCAGTGTCGTGGCACCAGCACCAGTGGCTAAGGCCCAATTTTTCAGCCCCTGTTTAACAGGGGCGTGTAATTACAATTTTTGATGCAATACTTTGCAACAGGGCTCATTGCTGTGCTCCAAGTACAGTATCTGTGAGGGGTTGCAGTGTTGTGGCACCAGTGCCTAAGGCTCAATTTTTCTGCCCCTGTTTAACAGGGGCATGTAATTACAATTCTTGATCTAATAATTCACAGCAGGGCCCATTCCTGCGCCCACCAAGACTAACTGTGAGGCCTTACAGTGTTGTGTCAACACCACCACCACCACCACCACCAAAGGCCCAATTTTTCAGCCCCTGTTCAACAGGGGCATGCAATTACAATTCTTGATCTAATAATTCACAGCAGGGCCCATTCATGCGCCCACCAAGAGTAACTGTGAGGGCTTACAGTGTTGTGGCAACACCAACATGTAAGGGGCAAATTTCAGCTGAGTATATACGGCAGGCCCCTACTTTCAAACATCCAACTTACAAACGACTCCTCCTTGCAAACGGAAGGATACAACAGGAAGTGAGAGGAAATCTACCCCTAGGAAGGCAAATTCTCTCCTGTAAGAGTTAATTTGGGAAAAAAAAGTGTCTCCTCTCCACTGATTCTTTTATCACCAATTCTTGTTTCAATAAAAACCCCAAATTTTCAAAAAACATTTGTCATTAGGACGGAAAGTGAGGTGAACTGTTCTGAACAGGTGCACACTGCACAGACAGCAAAACAAATGTTACAGGGGTGATAACCCTTCCCTATGTTTTCCAAAAAGCTTAAAAATATATTTTTTGGCTGGAGCTACACTTAAACAATGTACCTGTTCAAAATTACAAACAGATTCTACATAAGAACAAACCTACAGTCCCTGTCTTGTATGCACCGCCTGTATACGGCTGTTCAGAGTATATAGGGCCTTTTTTATTTTGTGTGCGGGGTTCCCCTTAATATCCATACAAGACCCAAAGGGGCTGGTAATGGGCTGGGGTAGGGGGGGGGGGGTGTGTGATGGGGTAGCTATGCCATTTTTCTTAAAGATTTTCATCCATATTACCGGTACCAGACATTACATTAAAGCCGCAAGCAGTTTTAAATGGCTTTTTTTCCTTTAGAAATGTAATTTTGTGCAGGGACAGTTCTAAACACGGGAAACATGTGGCACTTCACAGGCATACTTTAGACACCCCCCAGGTACGATATTTAAAGGAATATTTGACTTTTTTTTTTTTTCACTTTATGCATCATTAAAATGACTGCTCCAGAAAAACTGCAGTTTTTAAAACTTCTTTTTGCATTGATACATGTCCCCTAGTGCAGAACCCGGGTTCCCAAACCCTTTTTAGGACAATAACATGCATAATAGTCATTATAATTAGCACTTTAGATTTCGAACGTTCGCATCCATTGTATTTAATAGGGTTCTAAAGTTCGTGCGAACTTTCGGTCCGTTCGCGGGTTCTGGTGCGAACCGAACCCGGGGGTGTTCGGCTCATCACTACTCAAGGGAACTCCAACGTCGTGCCATCATGAAATCAGGACGGGGTAAGAAATGTAACCGATTATACATGTACTGATCAATATAATGTTTGCGACATGAATGTAGTAAACCTATCATCCTATACTCTTTCTGATTCTGAACTTCATGTATTATCCAAAGGTCTCAGTTTCTGCCCCAACCAGGACTTCAATAAATTTGATGCAATCAAAGATCTTCAGCTTTTTGCATGAAAACTGATTCTTAAACAATTATCCTCAAAGGAGATTCCCATCTCAACCAAAATTTGAATCCCTTGAGCTTAAGGCACTTGATGCCCTCGTAAGCCTTTTGGAAGAAAATGACACCCCAGACCTGATAGACCAAATCGATCTAGACAAGTTACTGGGTTGATTTGATCAAACTGAACTTCCACCTCCACCCACGTTCAGGAAAAAATCGGATAAATTTCCCACATTAAATAATAATCTCAATGTTTTAGCATTCGTAAAACTGGTGGGTAGCGACATATGTAAATTAAAGGGGTCCAAAATCGGTAAAGACAACCTATCAGAACTAGAGAGACAAGCCCTAAAAACCCTTAAAGATAACCTAGAAATAACAATCAAGCCCTCGGACAAGGGTGGCAACATTGTAATCATGGACAATCCCTTCTATGTGGAGATGTGTGAAAAGATCTTGCAGAATGACTCTTGGTACTGCAAGATCAGCGCCAACAAAATTGATAAATTTAACCAGGAATTTTACTCTCTGGTAGATACTGCCCATACCCAGAACATCTTGAATAAAACTGAATGGGAATTCATTAGGACCAAAATGCCCAGAATTCCCACCTTCTACGCACTTCCCAAGTTGCATAAATGCACCAAAAACCCTACAGGAAGGCCGATAATATCTGGAAATGGCTGTATTACTGAAAACCTGAGCACTTTTGTTGACGCCCACCTGCGTCCATATGTAATCGAAATACCAAGTTACATCCGGGACACCCTTCACCTTCTGCAGATCATTGACGGACTGTGCATTGCCCCGACATCACTTTTGGTTGCCATTGACGTCGAGGCACTATACAGTTCCATCCCCCATGACAAGGGTATGGCATGTGTAAGTCATGTCCTATCTCAGAACAGCCGCTTTGAGCGGAAAACGAATCAGTTTCTGCTCAGCGCGCTAGAATTCATTCTCCATCACAATAATTTTATGTTCAATGGCTCCCACTACCTCCAGGTACAGGGCGTTGCGATGGGGACCTCGTGTGCCCAATCGTATGCAAACCTGTACCTGGGGGAGTGGGAACGTATGATTAGACAATCAAGTGCTATGGCCTCATTCATGTGTCACGTTAGTCTTTGGTATAGATTCATTGATGATGTCCTGTTGGTATGGGATGGATCACTGGACCACCTGAATCAATTCCTCACCCAACTTAATATAAACCATTTCAACCTCAGTTTCACGATGACCTCAAACGAAACATCAATACATTTTTTGGATGTGACAATTTATAAAGACACTACTGGTCACCTAAGTAGTAGCCTGTACAGGAAGCAAACTGCGGGAAACTCGATCCTACATGCCAGCAGCTTTCATCCCAAAAACTTGATTGCTTCTATTCCCTATAGCCAATACCTGCGAATACGCAGGAATTGTACAGAGGATAAAAACTTTAAAAAAGAAGCAGACAACTTAAGAGCGAGACTGTCCCTACGGGGCTATTCAAAGACCATCTTGAAAAAGGCTTACAAAAGAGCCGTCTCAAAGACGAGGAATGATACACTCTATAATCCCGCATCCAAAATAATCAAAACAACACCCATCTCTATCATCACTAAATTTTCAAACCAAAATGAGGCCATTTAGAACATAACCAAAAAATACTGGCATGTTCTTACCATGGACCCAATTATTGGTCCTCACGTGACGAAAAAACCCGTATTCACTTTTAAAAGGGCTAGATCCCTAAGAGACCTGTTGGTCTCTAGTGAATTTAGACCGACAGGTAAAAAATGTCCCTGTAAATATCCAGGGACCTTCACATGCGGAGGCTGTAAATACTGTCGGTACATGAATACCACCCGTAACATCAAATTACCGAATGGAGAGCACTATATCCCAAAACATCATGCCAACTGTCAGACTGCAGCTGTGGTATGTCTTCTATTATGTGAATGCCACTGCTTCTATATTGGGAAGACCATCCAACAGTTCTGGCAGAGGGCTTATCGACATATCTTATCAATGAAGGCGTGCAATCCAGACCTACCTTTGGGTAGGCACATAAGGGATTTTCATAATGGACGTTTCCCTAGAATCTCATTTTTAATCTTGGACAGACTCCATTCTGTTCCAAGAGGAGGGGACTTAAACAAAATGTTGTTACAGTCCGAACAACGGTGGATATTCCACCAAAATGGCACTAAACTACCAAGCTTGAATGGGTCAATCTCTTTTAGACCCTTCTTGGAGGGTTTCTCTTCGGGGGGTTCTGAATGGGAACCCCCGGATTAGAGACTGCCTTAATGCGACCAGGAACCTTAATAGGTTCATTCGGCATCTTTGTTGAGTGACTCTACGAATGTTCATAACAGATGATGTTCTATACATAACCATAATCCTTATATTAAGGTTTGTGGCTATTAAGACAATCCATCTGTCCTAATCTACACTTTGTTTTTAGGTTTAGGTTTATTTCATTTTATTAGGTTAGCGAGTATGCGGAGTGTGCTGTGGGGAGTGGTGCCCTACCCCCATTCTATACTCACGGATAGTTCACAGCCTTTTTATATATATACTATATACTACTAGCTCTTTAGTGTTCTTAAATGCTTTTTGTGCCTTTTGTGTCTTTTGCTATTATATTTTCTTTTCTTTCTATATTTTATTTATTTAAATAGATGCCCGATGTCGAGAGATGGTCAGGTATTTATTGGCTTTACATGTATATATATCCCTTACTTATGGGATATATAATTCTCCAAGTACTTATGACGTTTTGCAGTCTGACTTGATGTATTACATTGATCTATGCTCTCTATGGGGATTGAACAATGGTGTATTGGGCCACTATGTACAGGAGGCTGGTTGCCCCCCCTCCTCCCGCTGTCTGGTTTGAATCCACTCAGCGCAGGTAGGACCGATATGTGCGAAGCACATTTCCGGTCCGTTTTAGGCTCGGAGGAGAGGGAATGGTTTCCATGACCACCCTCCATTGCCAATCCTGCGTCGCGAGCCTTTGACGCGTGATGTCATCCCCCCGAGGCAGCGCCGCAGCCGGCGGCGCTTGTGCGAGAGGACGCTCTCACCAGTGAGGGTGTCGGTCGCCATAACAACCCCCCGCCCTCGGGGGGGTGGCGTGGCGCGTCACCGAGCTTGGGGGGCGTGATTTGTCCGGCCCCTCATCTCCCTGCTCCTTCACAGCTGTCCCCAAGTTACCACTCAGTGAGCATTCATAAGCTGACGCCCATATGGGCTCAGTCTGCTCATACTGAAGCCGCACCTCTACTAGTCAGTTGGATCCAGACCAGGTAAAGAATCTTCCATACAACATTCAGGTACTTTTCTGGGAGTCTGTATAGCATTCTCATGTTAGGGATATGTCTGCTCTCCCCTAGAGACCACTAGAAAATATGGGACCTCGCAGATACATGGCAACTAAAAACTAACTACTGGTGGCAATATATCTACACTTGCCATATTCTCCAGACCAGGTAAATAGTCATCAGTATATTTCACCTGTTTACCTATTTGCAATAGTATCAGCCCAAATAGACACTTACCTAATGACTTTCTCTCCCAGTCACCTGTTAGATCTCTGGACGGGCACTTTGCCCACCCTGGTTTCCCCCTACGTCTCCTGGTGCGGCCTAGCCTAGGCAATACTATCCATTTGGGTAGGTTATGTGTTAATTATGTGGCGTGCTATGAAAGCGTTTTTTGAATCCCTTTGATATCTAACAAGCCCTATTTCTACTCATACTTTAGGTCAGCCCTATATGTCCTTCTTTTAGGGTATAGTTCATGACCCTTGGGTGCGGCTTACGTGAAGCAGTATTAACCTCTTCAGGTATGTTGCCCCTAGGACACATGTTACTAGAGAGTCTCATACCTTCTCTCTATACATCCTAATATCCATTTCTATTGATACTCTGGCACTCTCTGAACATTGGGAGGTCCCTTCACTGCATGGATAGCAGCTCCACTGCACCTGTGGTGTGAGGGCGGTATCTGACACTCCTTACGCCCTCTGTGGACCAAGTCGTCCAGCGGGACACTAGACCATCTGGGTGGAGGGCCCACCCCTGTCACCTGCTGGTCCAACCCTCTGTGGAACAACACCATCAATCCTCAAGTCAGAACTACCGTGTCTTTTTATCACTTGCTACTACAAAGTAACCCGTATACACGTAATATACAGGGTCAGTATTTAAATAACCCTTTGTTGACAACATACTATGTACCTATATATATCATTTGGAGTTTAGTACATGTCCCCATAATTAATGACCCTATTCTACCATCATTGCCCTTTGTTCTTTTCTGTTTATTTGTTGTTATTTATTCGTTACTTTGTCTCATTTGTCGATTTCGTATTATTTTTTGGATACAGATATCATCTAACACTAAAAGGTGCAGCACCCTACCCCTGAAGAAGAGGCTGTACAATTAAAAGGCCTTGAAACGTTGGGTATCTGTCCTACCTTCGAGACAGTGTCGGGTCCTGTACTACATTCTTCTCCTTTCCTTGTGTAATTTATGATATCTGTCTATATGCGTTGTGATTATTTCCTTCTCAGTGTATGCACACTGGTTATTTGGACACATGTTGTGTTTGTACAGTAGTAGCCCCTCATGCTATATATCTATATTTTTGTAAAAAACTTAAATAAATCAGTCTTTATGACCAATACTTTTGTACTACATTACTCTATATAGAGGTTTTCAACAGTCACCCTAAAAAGTCCCATTGAGGAATCGCTCTCTTCGGAGTGCACTTTTTTGCTGTATGTATCTAGGGATGCGGGTAGACTGACCTCTCATATTCATCCATCTGAGACACCGTTCTTTGTATTCATCTCCCAAGCCCTATTGGATTGTTCTCCTGACACCTCGATTGGCCTCACTCTTTGGTCAGACCACGCACCCATACATTTGAGCTTGGGTAGGGTCCCTACCTCCAAGACCAGACCTTCTTGGAGGCTCAATGACAACTTACTCTTGGACACGGTTTGTGTCCAAGACATCCTCCAGACCATACAGCATTTTATTGTCGACTATGCACACGATGACACTAACCCTCTCACGAAGTGGGAAGCCCTTAAATGCGTCCTTAGGGGCAAGTTCATCCAGCACGGCTCTAGACTTAAACACGCACGCACGGCGGAAGTAACCAGACTTCTAGCTCTAATAGCTTCACTGGAAGAGTCTCACAAACAATCCCAGGATGCCAAGATTCACCTTGACCTGGTTAATGCTAGGCGGGACCTTCTGCAAATTTTTTCAGAACGCTCCCTGGTGGCTAGGGATAAAGGACGCTTCGCCCACTACTCCCAAGCCAACAAGTGTGGTAGGCATCTGGCCCATACCCTTCAACCTCAGCACACCCGGAAACATATTCCCTTTATTCACTCCCCTTCCGATGGTAAACTGTCTGCCAACTCGGCCATAGCCGATGAATTTCGTAGATATTATTCCAATTTATACAATCTACTCCCCCAAAGCGACACGCCTAGGCCCCTTCAGGCCGTCGCCGAGCAGGACATGTCGTCCTATATTCAGGAAACTTCCCTTCCCCCCCTACCGACTTCGGAGGCAGAGGAATTGGAATCCCCTTTTTCGGAGGCAGAATTCCTACTAGCCATCAAAGATCTTAAAAATTGTAAAAGCCCAGGACCTGACGGGTTCTCCTCGCGCTTCTACAAGACGTTTGCACCCCAGATTGCCCCCTTCCTCACAAATGCCTTTAACGCCATTAACGATACCCTCTCCCCCTCATCGTCCCTACTCCATGCCCAAATAGTAGTGATTCCGAAACCCGGTAAAGACCCCTCCCTATGCGCCAATTATAGGCCGATTTCCCTACTTAATATAGACTTAAAATTGTTCGCCAAGATCCTGTTGAAGCGTTACTACCTAACATCATACACAGGGACCAGGTAGGTTTTGTCCCTGGCCGTGAGGCGCGGGACAACACCACTAAAACTGTTCATCTTATAGCACACGCTCACCGTAACCGTATACCAGCCTGCCTCCTTTCGTGTGATACGGAGAAGGCCTTCGACAGGGTCAGTTGGCCGTTTCTCCAAGCCACCCTGGCCCAGATAGGACTAGGACCGAAGATGCTCCAGCGCATTATGGCCCTGTATTCCACGCCCTCCGCCTCTATCTTAGTGAATGGAACTCACTCGCGTACATTCAAGATGGCTAATGGCACCAGGCAAGGGTCTCCCCTCTCCCCTTTCCTTTTCGCCCTTGTTATAGAACACTTGGCCCAAGCGATCAGAACAAACCCGAGCATAAGTGGTATCCAGACCCCAACCTCACATTGCAAACTCTCCCTATACGCTGACGATCTCTTGCTTTATGTGACACAACCCCACATTAGTATTCCATCCATCCTAGCAGAGATCAACCGCTTCGGCTGGCACAGTAACTACAAGCTTAACATTTCCAAAACGGAAGCCCTTAACCTATCACTTCCACATCATACCCTTTCCTCCCTCAAGACTAATTTCTCCTTCCAATGGAAGCGACATCCATTTCATATTTAGGTACGTCCATCCCGTCATGCTCGGCGGATATCTATAATCTGAATTTTGGCCCTCTGCTCACTAAGATCAGACGCCTATCTGAGGCTCGGATGGACAGACCGCTCTCTTGGTTTGGGCGCATGAACACCCTAAAAATGGATATACTCCTCAAATTATTGTACCTATTCCAAGCCCTCCCCATTTCCCTCCCTTCTGCATTTTTTCACACCCTACGTTCATCGGCTATACGCTTCGTATGGCAGAGGAAGCGACCCGGGTTGAAACATAAACTTTTATGCACTACCATCCCTAAAGGTGGAATGGGTCTGCCGGATTTTGAGCTTTATCATTCCTCAGCAGTGTTATCACGGATCCTGGAGTGGTTCCCCCGCCCCTTTGTCAAAGCTGCTACCCTCGTAGAACAGGACTTGTCCCCGGTGGACCTTCGGGCCCTGCTATGGGGCTTTGAACATACTCATAGGTCTCTCACCGTGTTATCTCCCCTCACCAGGGATGCTCTGGTGCTTTGGTACTGTAAGAGAGAGGCCTATGCTCTATCTACTGAACCAAGCCCACTCACCCCTTTATTTTACAACCCAGCCCTTCCGGAGAGCAGGTCCATCCACACACTTGAAGAATATGACAGAGCTTCATGGCCCACAGCACGACAATTTGTTGACTCTACGCAGGGTACCTTTAAGTCAAACTATAACTCTACGTCCTCCCGCTTGACTTGGCTTACCCGTATACACCTGACTTCCTACTGCAAAGGACTTCATGATTCCGAACAGATCCATCGACCTCTGACCAGTTTTGAACAAATATGCACACTCCCTGACACCCCCCGCCATACCCTTTCCTTGACCTACAAACTGATTCTAGACCACACTCATAACTCCTTACCTAAATTTACTAAAGTTTGGTCGGAGGAGCTTGGGAGAGACATTACTGAAGCAGAATGGAGTAAAGCCTTTCTCTTTACCCACAAATCGTCCATCTCTAGCTACTCTCAAGAAAAAAACTATAAGGTGATTTCCAGATGGTATCGAGTGCCGACCACCCTCAGGATCATGTGCCCCTCGGCTGCGGACACCTGCTGGAGATGCAACTCAGCAACAGGTACATACAGCCATATCTGGTGGGAATGTGATGTAATTAGACCGTTCTGGGCTCAAATTTTTCAAATTTATTCTGAGATCTATGATACGCCTCTCGAACCCTCTCCTTTTATTGCCCTCCTTTCCATTCTACCGGGTACTGTCAAGTTCCAAAAACACAATCTCCCTAAATTTTCCCTTAGCGCGGCTCGGCGACTCATTACTAGACATTGGAAAACCACCTCCCCTCCTTCGATTTTAGAATGGGTAAATGAGATGAATACTAGTATGCTAATGGAGGAAATGCTTGCCAAATCTCTAGACAGACATGCTAAATTCTCCTTTATTTGGAGTATTTGGAGACATTACTCAACTTCGGATAAGTTGAAGGATAGGCTCCAGTTAGGGCTCACTCCCTGAGGCCTTACCGGTCCTCAACCTTCGGGTTCCCTGCCATGTTTGGACACCCGTCCATGGGTCCATAGCTCGCTGTTCCCTTACCCCCCCTCCTCCCCCATCCAACCTTCCCTTGGCACTATACCCCCCTTCTGAACTCTAGATCTCCCTTTCTACCCTTCTCCCTCTCTACTTCTTTCTGGGACCTCCCCTAAAGTTATATGATTACTCTTTACTTGTATGCGGTTCAATTTCTGTTTACACTGTCATCACTTGAGACCTCACCAATAGGTGCTGGAATGAGGTCGTCTGTACAGGTATTCATGTCATTCCCTAACGACTCCTCCAATCCAGAATCGCAGTAGGATCCCATAGGGGCATCCTGGTCGGACGGAGCAGATAATGTGTCTTCAGACGACACGGTTTGAGTTGTGTATTGCTTCATACTTATTCGCATGAGCTAGATGCTATCTGCATAATGCCGTTTACATGCTGTAACTGGGGATTACCCCTTACTTACCGGTCCAGGTTGCCTCCAGACGGGCTCCTGGATTCTTGTCTTTTTTTTCTGTATACTTGAAACTTTGATAATCAATAAAAACTAATTGAACATAAATATTAAAGCAAAGCCAATGTGAGCAAATGATATAAGTGGCACCACTCTACTATAGGGTGCATCCAATGTACCCTCATCCTGGGATATGTCTATTCATAAATATAGGTTGCACCCTCAAGATATCTGATATGTTATTTTCTCTGTTTACTTTGTTTTGTTCTGTTTTATTGGCTGTGTTATTTTAAAAAAAATGCAATAAACAGAATTTACAAAACATTATGGTGGCACTCTTAATTAGAAGCAAGCCATACACCCTGTTGTCTCTGTATCATAACCCGAAGCTGTTATACAAGTGCCTCCAGGTCCCACGATACATACCTGTTTAACATGCGGCATTTTAAAAGAAGACACCACAGAGCAATGTCCTGTCCCACTAGTCCAGCTTGTCTCTGCCACCTCCCTCCCAGTGACAGAATGGCAGACATCCCAAGTCTCTCGCGAGTGGGCCTGTCACTCAGCCACAGACAGAAGACAGAGCAGCCCGAGCAGCTTAATGGAGTACAGCCGCTCGGGCTTCTCTGTCTTCTGTCTGTGGCTGAGTGACAGGCGGATGCACTTGCCCAGGCGCTGTGAGCTGAGGCAGAGGAGGGGACAGCCCATACTGCTGTCCACAGCCTGCTTTGGTTGCTGCATGGGGCTATTTTCTAGGTCGGGTCAATTCAGCAGGGAAGGAAGCAGATGGGCGGAGGCAGAGAGAAGACTCTGGGCGCCACGATCTGCAGACTGTAGCAATTTAGAAAAAAAACTTACCCCAGTCAAGTGGACTCTGTCTCGGTCTGCCCGGCGGATTGATATAGAAGAGACCAGGTCTGTCATGTACTTGTCCGCACAGGAGATTACTACGCGGCGGCACCCGATAGTGAAGAAAGAGTCCGCTTGACTGGGGAAAGTTTTTTTTTTTTTTTTATTGTTACAGTCTGCAGATCACGGCGCTCAGTCTTCTCTCTGCCTCCACCCATCCGCTTCTTTCTGATGAATTCTCTGTCTGGGATGGGTCACCAGCACCAGCAGCCCAGCTCCAGCAGAGAGAACAGGTGCAGTGGTGAGAAAGGAGTGTTAGCCCAGGTTCACACTGGGCTGCGGGAGTGAAGTCGTGCGAGTTCAGCTGAACTCGCACGATTTCACTCCCGCTGGCAGTCCCGATTTCAGCCGCGATTACAAAGACATCTGACACAGATGTCAATGTAAATCGCGCCCGAAATCGCAAAAAGTAATACAGAAACTACTTTTTGAAATTGGTGCAGTGCCGCAGATGCGGCGTCGCACCGATTAGGACGGTGCCATTGCCCGCAATTTGCAGCAAATATCGCAGATTTGACATGCGATTTGACATGTCAAATCGCACCAGTGTGAACCAGGGCTAATGTGTAGTGCAAGCCTGTAGTTAGGATTGGTGGTAAGTGCACACAGGTGTGGTGGTGACTGGCAGAGCACAGAGAAAAAATGGTGGAAGGGAGATGGATGGGGATAGAAATTGGGCTGCAGGTGTGGTGGGTGGGGAAAGAAGTTGGTGTGCAGGCTTGGTGAGTGGTGGAAGAAAGTGCTGTAGCTGTAGCAGGATGGCTCACCAGCAGCCCAGCTCCAGCAGCCTGACCCCTGACCACAGCAGCCAGACCCCAGGACCAGCAGCCCAGCTCCATCATCCAGACCCTTGGCCCCATCAGCCAGACCCTAGGCCCCATAAGCCCAGCTCCAGCAGCCAGACCCCAGGGCCCAGCAGCCAGACCCCAGGGCCCAGCAGCCAGACCCCAGGCCCCAGCAGCCAGACCCCAGGCCCCAGCAGCCAGACCCCAGGCCCCAGCAGCCAGACGCCTGACCCCAGCAGCCAGACCCAAGGCCCCAGCAGCCCAGCCTCAGGACCAGCAGCCAGACCCCAGCAGCCCAGCTCCAGCAGCCAGACCCTTTGCCCCAGCAGCCAGACCCCTGGCCCAGCAGCCAGACCATTGGACCCCAGCAGCCAGGCCCCAACAACCAGACCCCAGCAGCCAGACCCCAGGACCAGGAGCCCAGCCCCAGCAGCCAGACCCTTGGCCCCAGCAGCCGGACCCCAGGCTCCAGCAGCCAGACCCCAGGACGAGCAGCCCCGCCCCAGCAGCTGTGTGATCAGGTTGCATTCCATGGGCACTGGTAAGGCTGCATTCCATAGGCACTGGTAAGGCTGCATTTCATGGGCACTGGTAAGGCTGCATTTCACAGGCACTGGTAAGGCTGCTTTTCATGGGCACTGGTAAGGCTGCATTTCATGGTCAATGGTAAGGCTGCATTTCATGGGCACTGGTAAGGCTGCATTTCATGGGCACCGGTAAGGCTGTATTTCATGGGCACTGGTATAGCTGCATTTAATTGGCACTGATCAGGCGGCCACGAGGATCAAGTCCTGATTGCTGGGGCACCAACTGCTACGTTCACGATGTATTAGACCTGTCACCCCTGCCGGTACTGTTCTCCCGCAGTCTTGCTGTCATATCATCTTTCTTTTGTTGCCCCCAGCAATGGCATGTCACCACTTTACCCCGTGTGTGTGCATTACAGGCCCTGTTCTTCCATACGCTATTACCACCATACATCCTTTTAGTCATTTCAGGCCAGGCAGAGGCAAAGTTTCAAAAGCTTTATTGAAAACTCTCAACAGAACAGTTCCAAAACAAAGTGCACACACAGTCTTTTTCTTAAACTAATCCCTAACTCAGGCTTGTGGCTGCCCCCAGCATATCTGAACAGGCAAGATTCCACACACGGCTGTCCACAGTGTCTTTCTGTTGTGGCATGTTGGATATGTGCACTGGGGTGCCATTCAAATCTGAGTTCCATTTAATTTGCTGAAGAACTGTGTATCAGAAACACATTATATACAGTATATCTATATATATCTATATATCAGGGATATGCAATTAGCAGACCTCCAGCTGTTGCAGAACTACAAGTCCCATGAGGCATAGCAAGACTCCGACAGCCTCAAGCATGACACCCAGAGGCAGAGGCATGATGGGACTTGTAGTTTTGCAACAGCTGGAGGTTCGCGAATTGCATATCCCTGCTATATATATATATATATATATATATAGATATATTGTGACAGCAGGCAGGTAAAATCACCAGGTTGCATCCAGGATGGGAGATATATATGTCCTAGATTCAGGCTTTATGTCAATTTATACCACTAGGGGGAGTGCTGGGAGTCTTGCAGGGGAAGAGTTAATGAGCCCAGCTGAAGCAAGTGGGCTCATCCAGCTGAAGCAAGTGGGCTCATTAGGGCCTCTACAAGAACTCCCAGCATGCTAAGGGAGATGCTCCACCCTGGAACCAGTTCTCTGTTGTGTAGACTGGGGAGTCTGCTTTCTGTCCTGTGCGGTGAGACAAAGCCTGTGTGGCTAAGACTTCTAAAACAGGGAGATAGGGGCTGGGGCAGCACAAGGCTGCACCTAGTTGTTAGATAGGGAAACTACGTGAGTAGTAAGCGGTCAAGCTGACCAGGATTTCTTTTCATGTTTCTTTTTGTTTTGCTGTTATATTTTACACTGTATATAGTTTAAATAAACCGCACCTTTTTGTTTTTCACCTACAACTCCGTCTGCTGTGCCTGTTTTTTGTGTGGTGAACCCATCCAGGGGGTCACACACACCCGCTGCTGAGCTAACCCCCTCACAGTTGGTGGAGAATGCGGGCAGTTTTTTATTAAAGGCCAGCATGGAGGAGATACTGAAACAGCTGGTTCTAGCAAATGCCAATCAGCAGCAGACAAATGCAGGTTTGCAAAAGAGCCTTGCAGCTCAACAGACAAATGCAAATTTGCAACAGAGCCTCGCAGCCCAGCAGCAAGCTCATCAACAGAGTCTGGCAGCCCAGCAGCAAGCTCAGCAGCAGAGTCTGGCAGCCCAGCAACAATCCCAGCAGCAATCTGAGGCCCGTTCATAGACCTGTTGCAGAAGCAAGAACAGAGACTACAGCAACAAATGGAGACATTAATGCAGTAACATCCGCAGACCAGTGAGGCAAGTAGTTCCACTAATACTGCGTCCTTTGGGGTGAGTCGTTTACTGACAAAAATGACTGGAGAGGATGATCCAGAGGTGTTTTTGACCACATTTGAAAGGACTGCTGAAAGGGAAAAGTGGCCTAAGGAGCAGTGGGCTGGACTGGTGGCCCCTCTGTTAACTGGTGAATCGCAGAAAGCTTACGGTGACCTAGAGCCTGACCAAGCAAAAGACTATGTGATGCTAAAACATTAAATATTGGCACGACTGGGTGTCATCCTCCCCGTCCGGGCTCAGCTCGTGCATAACTGGACTTTCCGGCTTGGAAAACCCCCCAGGTCTCAAATGTATGATCTCATTCACCTGAGCAGGAAGTGGCTACAGCCAGAGACTTTGTCCGCACCAAAGATTGTGGAACGTGTTGTGATGGATCGTTTCCTGAGAGCTCTTCCTACGGCCATCCAAAAGTGGGTAAGCCATGGAGACCCAGAAACGGCCGATAATCTTGTGGATCGTGTAGAGAAGTACTTGGCTACAGAGAACCTGACTGCCTCTTCCAGAGACTCACAGACTTTCCACCCTAAGACCAGACCATTCCCAGTGGCGGGTAAGATGATTCCAAGGGGTGAGGGTGGAGAGAATGAGAGGGTGAAAGTTCTACCTAATGTCTGGCGAGAACAGTCTGGGAAGTCAGGGGCTCAAGAGGCAGCAAAAAGGATTGTTTTCTACCGCTGCCGACAAGAGGGACATATTGCAGCAAATTGCCCGGTTGTGGATGAGCCCATGCAATATGACTTTCTAAGGGACAGACGTCAGTCGCTGTTTGCGACAGTTGCATGCACTGCCATTCGGGGAACTGAGAAACATTTATGCAAAATGTGTATTAATGGTAAAAGTGTTTTTGTGTTGCTGTATACAGGTAGTCTGGTGACACTGATAAAAGCTGAATTAGTCACTACAGAGGTCTTAGGGAATAACAAGGTAGCTGTTATTTGTGTGCATGGGGACACCCGAGAGTATCCTGTGACTACAGTGTGTTTTGAGACCTCCAAAGGTAACCTCTCTCATCAGGTGGGGTTAGTGTCTCAGTTACCACATGATGCCATTGTGGGAAGGGATTTTCCAAAGTTTTGGGATCGTCCTGAGCCCCCCCACTGGTGCCCCTATATACCAGGAATGTGATAGCCAGAATTCCTCTGAGAGTGGTGAGGACTCTCCAGAATTCCCCTTGTCGGTATTGGCAGGGGAGACTCGAGAAACTGGGGAGGAGCCAACATCCTCAGACGAAAACGTGCTGTTTGTGGAGTTTTCTGATTTTGAGGTTCACAAGGAAAATTTTGCCACAGAACAGTTAAAAGACCCCACCCTAATAAAGACACGGGAAAACGTAGTGAAAATAGATGGCGAGTTAGTGAACCCAGATGAGACCTGCACTTACCCATACTTCATCGTGGAAAAGGACCTACTGTATCGGGTGGCTAAAAGGGCAGAAGAAACCATTAAGCAGCTTGTGGTCCCCAAACCTTACAGGAAGTTGGTGTTAGAGTTGGCCCATGGGCACATTCTTGAAGGTCATCTGGGGACAGAGAAAACCAGAGAGAGAGTATTGCAAAGATTCTATTGGCCTGGGGTCATGAAGGAAACAGAAAATTATTGTTCCTCCTGCCCTGTGTGTCAGAGGTCGGCACCGATGCCACATTTCTGTAACCCGCTGGTACCTCTTCCCATCATTGAGGTCCCCTTTGAGAGGATCGCAATGGATTTGGTAGGTCCGATAATGAAGTCCGCTAGGGGGCATCAGTACATTTTGGTTATATTGGACTATGCCACCCGTTATCCGGAAGCGATTCCTCTCCGAAATACCTCGGCCAAAACCATAGCCAAAGAGCTATCTCTTGTTTTTAGCCGTCTGGGTATTTGTAAGGAACTGCTTACGGACCAAGGTACACCCTTTATGTCCCGGGTTATGAAAGAGCTGTGCAAGTTGTTCAAAGTGACACAATTGCGTACATCTGTGTATCACCCCAAACAGATGGGTTGGTTGAAAGATTCAACAAAACCCTAAAACAAATGTTAAAGAAGGTGGTGGATAGAGATGGAAAGGATTGGGACTGTCTAATTCCCTATTTAATGTTTGCCATTAGGGAGGTACCCCAATCCTCTACGGGTTTCTCACCCTTTGAGTTACTATATGGGAGACACCAAGAGGGCTGTTGGATATCGCCAAGGAAACTTGGGAGAGTGAGAGTTCTCCCCACAGGAGTGTGATTGACCATGTCGCCCTGATGCAAGATAGAATTGCACAGGTAATGCCAATCGTAAAGGAACATTTGGCCCAAGCGCAGTTGGCACAGCAGAGAGTGTACAACCGTAGGGCCAAGACCCGTACCTTTTCCCGGGGGGATAGGGTATTGGTACTTGTCCCTACAGTTGAAAGCAAATTCCTCGCCAAATGGCAAGGCCCCTACGAGATAATGGAAAAAGTGAGCTAAGTGAATTACAAGGTCAGACAACCAGGAAGGCGAAAGCCCGAACAGATCTATCACATTAATCTGTTGAAAGCCTGGAGGGATAGGGAGTCCCTAGTCACAGAAACTTTGTCACCAGCTCAGTCTGATTGCGTGATTCCTGAGGTTGGAATAGCAGTCACCTTGTCAAACCCCCAACAACAGGAGGTTAAGGAGTTTGTGCTTCGCAACAAGGAGGTTTTCTCTGAGCTGCCGGGACAAACGTCTGGGGTAGAGCATGATATTATTACCCCGCCTGGTGAAAGGGTGAAGCTAAAACCCTATGGGATCCCAGAGGCCCGACAGGAGGCAATACGTGAGGAAGTACAGAAAATGCTTAAGTTGGGGGTGATAGAGGAATCCCAAAGTGATTGGTCCAGTCCCATAGTGTTAGAGCCTAAACCGGATGGGAGCTGGCGATTTTGTAACGATTTTCGACAACTGAACAAAGTTACAAAATTTGACACCTACCCCATGCCACGTATAGATGAGTTGATCGACCTGCTGGGAGCAGCCCGATACATGACAACTCTTGATCTCACAAAAGGGTATTGGCAAATCGCCCTGGCCAAATCGGCCAAAGAGAAAACCGCGTTTGTAACCCCAGATGGGGCGTTCCAATATAAAAGAATGCCGTTTGGATTACAGAATGCACCGGCAACATTCCAGCGGAAAATGGACCAGATACTGAGGCCCCATCAGAAGTATGCCGCGGCTTACCTGGATGATGTAATTATCTATAGCACAGATTGGGCCTCACATCTGCCAAAAGTGCAAGCAGTCCTAGACTCTATCCGGGAAGCTGGGTTTACGGCCAACCACAAGAAGTGTACCATTGGACAGGAGGAGGCCAAATATCTTGGGTACACCATTGGAAGGGGAGTAATAAAACCCCAGGTCAATAAAGTCGAGGCCATACAGAATTGGCCACGTCCCAACAGCAAGAAGCAGGTACAAGCCTTTCTGGGAATCGCTGGTTATTATCGGCGATTCATTCCCCACTTTGCTTCTCAGGCTGTGCCCCTAACCAACCTGACAAAAGGGAAAGAGTCTGTCATGGTTAAATGGACCCCAGAGGCTGAGACAGCATTCCAATTCTTAAAAAAGCCTTATGTAGCCAGCCAGTGTTGTACTCACCAGACTTCTCTAGGGACTTTGTCGTACAAACTGATGCATCAGACGTTGGGTTAGGAGCAGTATTGTCCCAGGTCTGGAACGGGGAAGAGCATGCAGTCATTTACCTCAGCAGGAAATTGAAGTCCCATGAGGTAAATTACGCCACAATTGAGAAGGAGTGTTTAGCGGTGAAGTGGGCTCTAGATTCCCTTCGGTACTATCTGCTAGGTAGGCACTTTGACATGATTACTGATCACGCTCCTTAAAAGTGGATGGCTCAAAACAAAGAGACAAATAGAAGAATAAATAGGTGGTTCCTGGCCCTACAGGAATTCAACTTTACAGTAAAGCATCGCCCTGGCGTTCAAATGGGGAATGTGGATGCTTTGTCTTGAGTACATGCATGCCTGATTGCTTGTGTTCCAACCCCAAGGTTAAAACAAGAGGGGGGGTATGTGACAGCAGGCAGGTAAAATCACCAGGTTGCATCCAGGATGGGAGATATGTATGTCCTAGATTCAGGCTTTATGCCAATTTATACCACTAGGGGGAGTGCTGGGAGTCTTGCAGGGGAAGAGTTAATGAGCCCAGCTGAAGCAAGTGGGCTCATTAGGGCCTCTACAAGAACTCCCAGCATGCTAAGAGAGATGCTCCACCCTGGAACCAGTTCTCTGTTGTGTAGACTGGGGAGTCTGCGTTCTGTCCTGTGCGGTGAGACAAAGCCTGTGTGGCTAAGACTTCTAAAACAGGGAGATAGGGGCTGGGGCAGCACAAGGCTGCACCTAGTTGTTAGATAGGGAAACTACGTGTGTAGTAAGCGGTCAAGCTGACCAGGATTTCTTTTCATGTTCCTTTTTGTTTTGCTGTTATATTTTACACTGTATATAGTTTAAATAAACCACACCTTTTTGTTTTTCACCTTCAACTCCATCTGCTGTGCCTGTTTTTGTGTGGTGAACCCATCCAGGGGGTCACACACACCCGCTGGTGAGCTAACCCCCTCACAGTATATATATATATATATATATATATATATATATATATATATACACACAGGTCCTTCTCAAAAAATTAGCATATTGTGATAAAGTTCATTATTTTCTGTAATGTACTGATAAACATTAGACTTTC
Organism: Rana muscosa; assembly: GCA_029206835.1. NCBI lineage: Eukaryota > Metazoa > Chordata > Amphibia > Anura > Ranidae > Rana > Rana muscosa. The sequence goes on from CM055117.1 coordinate 324,226,893, forward strand.
ATATATTTTAGATTCATTACACACAACTGAAGTAGTTCAAGCCTTTTCTTGTTTTAATATTGATGATTTTGACATACAGCTCATGACAACCCAAAATTCCTATCTCAAAAATTAGCATATTTCATCCGACCAATAAAAGAAAAGTGTTTTTAATACAAAAAAAGTCAACCTTCAAATAATTATGTTCAGTTATGCACTCAATACTTGGTCGGGAATCCTTTTGCAGAAATGACTGCTTCAATGCGGCGTGGCATGGAGGCAACCAGCCTGTGGCACTGCTGAGGTGTTATGGAGGCCCAGGATGCTTTGATAGCGGCCTTAAGCTCATCCAGAGTGTTGGGTCTTGCGTCTCTCAACTTTCTCTTCCCAATATCCCACAGATTCTCTATGGGGATCAGGTCAGGAGAGTTGGCAGGCCAATTGAGCACAGTAATACCATGGTCAGTAAACCATTTACCAGTGGTTTTGGCACTGTGAGCAGGTGCCAGGTCGTGCTGAAAAATGAAATCTTCATCTCCATAAAGCTTTTCAGCAGATGGAAGCATGAAGTGCTCCAAAATCTCCTGATAGCTAGCTGCATTGACCCTGCCCTTGATAAAACACAGTGGACCAACACCAGCAGCTGACATGGCACCCCAGACCATCACTGACTGTGGGTACTTGACACTGGACTTCAGGCATTTTGGCATTTCCCTCTCCCCAGTCTTCCTCCAGACTCTGGCACCTTGATTTCCGAATGACATGCAAAATTTGCTTTCATCCGAAAAAAGTACTTTGGACCACTGAGCAACAGTCCAGTGCTGCTTCTCTGTAGCCCAGGTCAGGCGCTTCTGCCGCTGTTTCTGGTTCAAAAGTGGCTTGACCTGGGGAATGCGGCACCTGTAGCCCATTTCCTGCACACGCCTGTTCACGGTGGCTCTGGATGTTTCTACTCCAGACTCAGTCCACTGCTTCCGCAGGTCCTCCAAGGTCTGGAATCGGTCCTTCTCCACAATCTTCTTCAGGGTCCGGTCACCTCTTCTCGTTGTGCAGCGTTTTCTGCCACACTTTTTCCTTCCCACAGACTTCCCACTGAGGTGCCTTGATACAGCACTCTGGGAACAGCCTATTCGTTCAGAAATTTCTTTCTGTGTCTTACCCTCTTGCTTGAGGGTGTCAATGATGGCCTTCTGGACAGCAGTCAGGTCGGCAGTCTTACCCATGATTGCGGTTTTGAGTAATGAACCAGGCTGGGAGTTTTTAAAAGCCTCAGGAATCTTTTGCAGGTGTTTAGAGTTAATTAGTTGATTCAGATGATTAGGTTAATAGCTCGTTTAGAGAACCTTTTCATGATATGCTAATTTTTTGAGATAGGAATTTTGGGTTGTCATGAGCTGTATGCCAAAATCATCAATATTAAAACAAGAAAAGGCTTGAACTACTTCAGTTGTGTGTAATGAATCTAAAATATATGAAAGTCTAATGTTTATCAGTACATTACAGAAAATAATGAACTTTATCACAATATGCTAATTTTTTGAGAAGGACCTGTATATATATATATATATAGTGTAACCTGGGGGACAGGTAGCTGGTACAAAGCTCCCTGGGATGAGCAGTCTTTCAGGCACAGATACCAAACCCAGTGAGGTATTGACAAACTATTTATTGGTGATATATACAAGTCTATATACAGGTGCTGTACAGTGTTCAGAAAAACAAACAGTTCAAAAATAGCCAAACAAAAACCTAGCCGTGTCTCGGAACTAACTACACAATATATACAGGCCCTAACTACCAGGCTGAGCAAGCCTACAGCTTGTCAGCTTCCACATAAACTGCTTGACAGCTTTTTACCAACCTGTTTGCTCTCACAGACCAGTGTTGTCTGTGTTTCCCAGGAAGTGAGCAAAGGCTCAGGTGAGCTTAAATTAGCCTGGGGAAGAGGACCAAGACCCGAACTGGACCATGGATCAGAGATCATGGCAATCCTCTCAAAGGGCACTTCAATAATGGGCAAGGGCACTAAAGGACTCGGAAGTGGGGTAGTGGGTCTGACATCTGACACACAGGACAGGATTGACAATAATTCTCAATATCTTTCTGTATCCCGGGCCAGTAAAACCTGCGCAACACCCTTTCAGTGGTTTTCTCAACCCTTAAATGGCCTCCTAGCAAGTGCCAATGGGCAAGTTCCAACACCACCCGTCTGTATGGCTTAGAGACCACCAACTGTTCAACCACATCATCATTCTTTTCACATACACGATACAGTAAATCCTCATTGCTGCTGAAATAAGGAAAACAGGGCCTGTCCCATGGTTCAACAGGTACATCATTAATCACTATTACATTTTCCCAGGCCCTGGCAAGGGTATGGTCTTTTCTCAGGCTCGGTACCAAAATTTTCCTTCTGCACATTAAGGTGAGCAAACTCCAACGTAGGCTCAGAGTCAGCAGACGGCTGTCCACCTCCACTGGTTGTGGGGCCTTCCTCAGGCTCCTCCAGCCCTCCTGCCATAACTGGGAAAGGAAAACCCAGGGAACCCTGAGAGGAGTCCCCTGAACCCACATTGCCTGTGCTGGCCAGAAGTTCTGGCTCTGCCACTGAGTCAGCTACTGCGACCGGGTCGGGACGATCCCAGAGTTGCCAAAAATTAGGGAAGTCCCTACCAATAATGGCCTTGTGTACCAAGTGGGGCACAAGTCCGACTGGATGGGTCACTGTACCTAAGTCAGTTTTAAAGTGAACAGTGGCTATAGTATACTCCCGGGTATCCCCATGTACACAGATCGAGGCAACTTTTTTTGCATGATAATTCACAGTTTCAACCATCTCAGTTTTAACCAAAGTCACTAGATTTCCAGGGTCCAGCAAGGCAATAATAGGCTTATTACAGTCATTTGGCACATGTGTTTGACTGCCTTCTAATAGATACGTCACACTGCATGTCAATGGACAGTTTGCTGCAACATGTCCCAGTTCTTGGCAATGGAAACACCTGATGTTGCCCCAGTTTGGTTTGCTGACAGGCAGTGGCTTCCCTTGTTTGGGATGCAAAACTTCAGTCCTGGTACCAAAAACCCTCCCCCCTATCTCCTTGCCATGCTTACCACCCACTTCCCCTGGAACAGTCTTACCAGTTGCCTGGAGAGACCGTGGCTTTGGGTGGAAAGTCCGTGCGGCTGTAGGGGTGGTGACCAGGCTCTCTGCAGCAATATGTCTCTCAACGAGCTCCACTAGGTTGTCTACCGACTTGGGGTCTCCTTGACTCACCCACTTCTGAAGGGGAATTGGCAGTGACTTCAGGAATCAGTCCATGACCACATGTTCCACTATTTGTGGCACAGACAGGAACTCTGGCTGTAGCCATTTCCACACCAGGTGGATTAGATCAAACATCTGCGATCTTGGGGGCCTCTCATCTTGGAAGAACCAGCAGTGGACCCGCTGTGCTCGAAAAGCCAAGGTGACACAGAGTCACGTCAGGATTTCCTGCTTGACCTTCTCATAGTCTCCCGTTTCTGCCGACTCCAAATCATAGTAGGCCTTCTGTGATTCTCCAGATAGTAAGGGGGCGACCAGTCCTGCCCACTGGGTTTTAGGCCAACCTTCCCTCTCAGCAGTCCGTTCAAACTTTAGTAGAAAGGCCTCTGGATCATCATCTGCAGTCATCTTAGGAAGAAAGCGACCCACATGGATGGCTGAGGGCTTGTCTCCAACATCATCAATTTTAGCAGGTGACCACTGTGCTAGCGTCTCCACAACCTCAGTCAGGGTTTTCCTATCTGCTTTTGCAGCAGTGGCTAACTATTCAAACAGCCTCTGCGATTGCTCCTGTACAGCACCAATCTGTTGGCATAGCGCCTTGGTTTGCTCCTGTAAGATAGCGTTGGCTTGCTGTTGTGCAGTGTTTGCTTGCTGCTGTGCAGCGTTGGATGACTCCAATTGTTTTAGGATTTCCTCCATGTTTAGTCACTCTAGGTACTGGCCTTTTAAGTAGTAACTTACTACAGCTGCCCGCATTCTCCACCATATGTAACCTGGGGGACAGGTAGCTGGTACAAAGCTCACTGGGATGAGCAGTCTTTCAGGCACAGATACCAAACCCATTGAGGTAGTGTCAAACAGTGCAGTGTTTATTGGTGATATATACAAGTCTATATATAGGTGATGTACAGTGTTCAGAAAAACAAACAGAACAAAAATAGCCAAACAAAAACCTAGCCATGTCTCGGCACTAACTACACAATATATACAGGCCCTAACTACCAGGCTGAGCAAACCTACAGCTTGTCGGCTTCCACATAAACTGCTTAACAGCTTTTTACCAACATTTTTGCTCTCACAGACCAGTGTTGTCTGTGTTTCCCAGGCAGAGAGCAAAGGCTGTCTGTTCAGGTGAGCTTAAATTAGCCTGGGGAAGAGGACCAAGACCCGAACTGGACCATGGATCAGAGATCCCTGAACACGTATGAGAGGAGCCTGGGAGACGTATAAACCCTGAACAGGACCTTTCCCGGCTCTCTCTGGGACACTCTGCTACAATATATATATATATATATACAGTCAGGTTCATAAATATTGGGACATCGACACAATTCTAATCTTTTTGGCTCTATACACCACCACAATGGATTTGAAATGAAACGAACAAGATGTACTTTAACTGCAGACTTTCAGCTTTAATTTGAGGGTATTTACAAATCAGGTGAACAGTGTAGGAAATACAACTTTTTGTATATGTGCCTCCCACTTTTTATGGGACCAAAAGTAATGGGACAATTGGCTGCTCAGCTGTTCCATGGCCAGGTGTGTGTTATTCCCTCATTATCCCATTTACAAGGAGCAGATAAAAGGTCCAGCGTTCATTTCAAGTGTGCTATTTGCATTTGGAATCTGTTGCTGTCAACTCTCAATATGAGATCCAAAGAGCTGTCACTATCAGTGAAGCAAGCCATCATTAGGCTGAAAAAACAAAACAAACCCATCAGAGAGATAGAAAAAACATTAGGTGTGGCCAAATCAACTGTTTGGAACATCCCCAAAAAGGAAGAACGCACCGGTGAGCTCAGCAACACCAAAAGACCCGGAAGACCACGGAAAACAACTGTGGTGGATGACCGAATAATTATTTCCCTGGTGAAGAAAACACCCTTCACAACAGTTGGCCAGATCAAGAACACTCCTTCAGGAGGTAGGTGTATGTGTGTCAAAGTCAACAATCAAGAGAAGACTTCACCAGAGTGAATACAGAGGGTTCACCACAAGATGTAAACCATTGGAGAGCCTCAAAAACAGGAAGGCCAGATTAGAGTTTGCCAAACAACATCTAAAAAAGCCTTCACAGTTCTCGAACAACATCCTATGGACAGATCAGACCAAAATCAACTTGTACCAGAGTGATGGGAAGAGAAGAGTATTGAGAAGGAAAGGAACTGCTCATGATCCAAAGCATACCACCTCATCAGTGAAGCATGGTGGTGGTAGTATCATGGCGTGGGCATGTATGGCTGCCAATGGAACTGGTTCTCTTGTATTTATTGATGATGTGACTGTTGACAAAAGCAGCAGGATGAATTCTAAAGTGTTTCGAGCAAGATTATCTGCTCATATTCAGCCAAATGCTTCAGAACTCATTGGACGGCGCTTCACAGTGCAGATGGACAATGACCCGAAGCATACTGCGAAAGCAACCAAAGAGTTTAAGGGAAAGAATTGGAATGTTATGCAATGGCCAAGTCAATCACCTGACCTGAATCCAATTGAGCATGCATTTCACTTGCAGAAGACAAAACTGAAGGGAAAATGCCCGAAGAACAAGCAGGAACTGAAGACAGTTGCAGTAGAGGCCTGGCAGAGCATCACCAGGGATGAAACCCAGCGTCTGGTGATGTCTATGCGTTCCGGACTTCAGGCTGTAATTGACTGCAAAGGATTTGCAACCAAGTATTAAAAAGTGAAAGTTTGATTTATGATTGTTAATCTGTCCCATTACTTTTGGTCCCTTAAAAAGTGGGAGGCACATATTCAAACTGTTGTAATTCCTACACCGTTCACCTGATTTGGATGTAAATACCCTCAAATTAAAGCTGGAAGTCTGCAGTTAAAGCACATCTTGTTCGTTTCATTTCAAATCTATTGTGGTGTGGTGGTGTATAGAGCCAAAAAGCAAAAAGATTAGAATTGTGTCGATGTCCCAATATTTATGGACCTGACTGTGTGTGTGTATGTATATATATATATATATATATACTGTGAGGGGGTTAGCTCGGCAGCGGGTGTGTGTGACCCCCGAGATGGGCTCCCCACACAAAAACAGGCCCAGCAAACGGAGGTTGTGGTTTTCAAAATCAAAAAGGTGCGGTTTATTTTCTATTTACAGTGACAAAACACAGCAAAGCAAAAGAAACATAAACAAAATAAATCCTGGTCAACTTGACCTCTGACTAAACATACAGGTTTCCTAACTAACAACTGGGATCAGCCTAGTGCTGTCCTAGTCCCTAAGTCCCTGGTTTTAAATGTCCAAGCAAATAGCCACACAGGCTTTGTCTCACCGCACAGGGGTTCACTCTCCCTAGACAGTCCACACAGGTCTGGTTCCAGGCATGAGCTAACATCTAATGAAGCTGGGAGTTCTTATAGAGGCCTAAATGAGCTGACAAGGTTCAGCTGGTCTCCTCATCTCTGTCTGCACGACGCCCCACACTCTCCCTAGAGGTATGAGTCATCCATGAGCCCACTAGCCTTATACAACTCTCCACCTAGTTGTATAAGTCGGCGTAAAGCCTGAATCTGGGCGAAATATATCTACCCCCCTGGATGCAACCAGGTGACTTTACCTTCCTGCTGTCACATACCCCCCCCTCTTGTTTTAACCTCGGGGTTGGAACACCAGCAATCAGGCATTCATGTACTCGAGACAAAGCATCCACATTCCCCATTTGAACGCCAGGGCGATGCTTTACTGTGAAGTTGAATTCCTGGAGGGCCAGGAACCACCTATTCACTCTTCTATTTGTTTCCTTGTTTTGAGCCATCCACTTTAACGGAGCGTGATCCGTAACCATGTCAAAGTGCCTACCTAGCAGGTAGTACCGAAGGGAATCTAGAGCCCACTTCACCGCTAAACACTCCTTTTCAACAGTGGCGTAATTTACCTCATGGGACTTCAACTTCCTGCTGAGGTAAATGACTGGGTGCTCTTCCCCGTTCCAGACCTGGGACAATACTGCTCCTAACCCCACATCTGACGCATCACTTTGTACGACAAAGTCTTTAGAGAAGTCGGGTGAGTACAACACTGGCTGGCTACATAAGGCTTGTTTCAAGAATTGGAATGCTGCCTCAGCCTCGGGGGTCCATTTAATCATGACCGACCCTTTCCCCTTCGTCAGGTTGGTTAGGGGCACAGCCTTAGAAGCAAAGTGGGGAATGAATCGCCGATAATACCCAGCGATTCCCAGAAAGGCTCGTACCTGCTTCTTGCTGTTGGGACGTGGCCAACTCTGGATGGCCTCGACTTTGTTGAGTTGGGGTTTTATTACTCCCCTCCCAATGGTGTACCCAAGATATTTGGCCTCCTCCTGCCCAATGGTACACTTCTTGGGGTTAGCCGTAAACCCCGCTTCCCGAACAGAGTCCAGGACTGCTTGCACTTTTGGCAGATGTGAGGCCCAATCTGTGCTATGGACAATTATGTCATCCAGGTAAGCCGCAGCATACTTCCGATGGGGCCTCAGCATCTGGTCCATTTTCCGCTGGAATGTGGCCGGCGCATTCTGTAACCCGAACGGCATTCTTTTATATTGGAACGCCCCGTCTGGGGTTACAAATGCGGTTTTCTCTTTGGCCAACTTGGCCAGGGGGATTTGCCAATACCCTTTTGTGAGGTCAAGAGTCGTCATGTATCGGGCTGTTCCCAGCCGGTCGATCAACTCATCTATACGTGGCATGGGGTAGGTGTCAAATTTTGTAACTTTGTTCAACTGACGAAAATCGTTACAAAATCGCCAGCTCCCATCCGGTTTAGGCACCAACACAATGGGACTAGACCAATCACTTTGGGACTCCTCTATCACCCCTAAGTTCAGCATTTTCTGTACTTCCTCCCGTATTGCCTCCCGTCGGGCCTCTGGGATCCGATAGGGTTTTAACTTCACCCTTTCACCGGGCGGGGTAATGATGTCATGCTCTACCCCAGATGTTTGTCCCGGCAGCTCAGAGAATACCTCCTTGTTGCGAAGCACAAACTCCTTAACCTCCTGTTGTTGGGGTTGTGACAAGGTGGCTGCTATTCCAACCTCAGGAATCACGCAACCAGTTTGAGCTGGTGACCAAGTGTCTGCGACTAGGGACTCTCTATCCCTCCAGGCTTTCAACAGATTAACGTGATAGATCTGTTCGGGCTTTCGCCTTCCTGGTTGTCTGACCTTGTAATTCACTTCGCTCACTTTTTCCATTATCTCGTAGGGGCCTTGCCATTTGGCAAGGAATTTACTTTCAACCGTAGGGACAAGTACCAGTATCCTATCCCCCGGGGAAAAGGTACGGGTCTTGGCTCCACGGTTGTACACTCTCTGCTGTGCTAACTGCGCTTGGGCCAAATGTTCCTTCACGATGGGCATTACCTGTGCAATTCGGTCTTGCATCAGGGCGACATGCTCAATCACACTCCTGTGGGGAGAACTCTCACTTTCCCAAGTTTCCTTGGCAATATCCAACAGCCCTCTTGGGTGTCTCCCATACAGTAACTCAAAGGGGGAGAATCCCGTAGAGGATTGGGGCACCTCCCTAATAGCAAACATCAGATAAGGAAGTAGACAGTCCCAATCCTTTCCATCTCTATCCACCACTTTCTTCAACATTTGTTTTAGGGTTTTGTTGAACCTTTCAACCAGCCCATCGGTTTGGGGGTGATACACAGATGTACGTAATTGCGTCACTTTGAACAATTTACACAGCTCCTTCATAACCCGGGACATAAAGGGTGTACCTTGGTCCGTAAGCAGTTCTTTACAAATGCCCACCCGGCTAAACACAAGAGATAGCTCTTTGGCTATGGTTTTGGCCGAGGTATTTCGGAGAGGGATCGCTTCTGGATAACGGGTGGCATAGTCCATTATAACTAATATGTACTGGTGCCCCCTAGCGGACTTGATTATAGGACCTACCAAATCCATGGCGATCCTCTCAAACGGGACCTCAATGATGGGTAGAGGGACCAGCGGGCTACGGAAATGTGGCATCGGGGCCGACCTCTGACACACAGGGCAGGAGGAACAATAATTTTCTATGTCCTTCATCACCCCCGGCCAATAGAATCTCTGTAATACCCTCTCTCGGGTTTTCTCTGTCCCCAGATGACCTCCAAGAATGTGCCCATGGGCCAACTCCAACACCAACTTCCTGTAAGGTTTGGGCACCACAAGCTGCTCAACGGTTTCTTCTGCCCTTTTTGCCACCCGATACAGTAGGTCCTTCTCTACGCTGAAGTATGGGTAAGTGCAGGTATTATCTGGGTTCACTAACTCGCCATCTATTTTCACTACGTTTTCCCGTGCCTTTATTAGGGCGGGGTCTTTCAACTGTTCTGTGGCAAAGTTTTCCCTGTGAACCTCAAGATCAGAAAACTCCACAGACGGTAGGTTTTCGTCTGAGGAGGTGGGCTCCTCTCCAGTTTCTTGAGTCTCCCCTGCCAATACTGATAAGGGAAATTCCGGAGAGTCCTCACCACTCTCAGGGGAGTTCTGGCTATCACATTCCTGGTACATAGGGGCACCAGTGGGGGGCTCAGGATCATCCCACAGTTCCCAGAACTTCGGAAAATCCCTTCCCACAATGGCGTCATGCGGTAACTGAGATACTAAGCCCACTGGATGAGAGAGGGTACCTTTGGGGGTCTCGAAACACACTGTAGTCACTGGATACTCTCGGGTGTCCCCATGCACACAAATAACAGCTACCTTGCTATTCCCAGAGACCTCTGTTTTAACTAACTCAGCCTTTATCAGGGTCACAAGGCTACCTGAATCCAACAATACCACAACATTTCTACCATTAACACACATTTTGCATAAATGTTTCTCAGTTCCTCGAATGGCAGTGCATGCGACTGTCGCACACAGCGACTGACGTCTGCCCGTCAGAAAGTCACACTGCATGGGTTCCTCCACAACCGGGCAATTGGCTGCAATATGTCCCGCTTGCCGGCAGCGGTAGCAAACGATCCTTCTTGCGGCCTCTTGAGCCGCTGATTTCCCAGGCTGTTCTCGCCAAACTTGGGGTAGAGCTCCCACCCTCTCACTCTCTCCACCCTCACCCCTTGGAATCCTCTTATCCGCCCCTGGGGATGGTCTGGTCTTAGGGTGGAAAGTCCGAGTGTCTCTGGAAGAGGCCGTCAGGTTCTCTGTAGCCAAGTATTTCTCCACACGATCCACAAGACCATCGGCCGTCTCTGGGTCTCCATGGCTTACCCACTTTTGGATGGCAGTAGGAAGAGCTCTCAAAAACCGATCCATTACAACACGTTCCACAATCTTTGGTGCGGACAAAGTCTCTGGCTGTAGCCACTTTCTGCTCAGGTGAATGAGATCATACATTTGAGACCTGGGGGGTTTTCCAAGCTGGAAAGTCCAGTTATGCACACGCTGAGCCCGGACAGCCTGGGTGACACCCAGCCTTGCCAATATTTCAGTTTTTAGCATCACATAGTCTTTTGCTTGGTTAGGCTCTAGGTCATAGTAAGCTTTCTGCGATTCACCAGTTAACAGAGGAGCCACCAGTCCAGCCCACTGCTCCTCAGGCCACTTTTCTCTTTCAGCGGTCCTTTCAAATGTGGTCAAAAATACCTCTGGATCATCCTCTCCAGTAATTTTTGTCAATAAACGACTCACCCCAAAGGACGCGGTATTAGTGGGACGGCTTTCCTCACTGGTCTGCGGACGTTGCTGCATTACTGCTTCCATCTGTTGTTGTAGTCTCTGCTCTTGCTTCTGCAACAGGTCTATGAAGCGGGCCTCAGATTGCTGCTGGGCTTGTTGCTGAGCCTCCAGACTCTGTTGCAAAGTTGCGTTTGTCTGCTGCTGGGCTGCAAGGCTCTGTTGATGAGCTTGCTGCTGGGCTGCGAAGTTCTTTTGCAAACCTGCATTTGTCTGCTGTTGATTGGCATTTGCTAGAGCCAGCTGCTTCAGTATCTCCTCCATGCTGGCTTAAAAAAAAAACTGCCACTGGTTCTCCACCAACTGTGAGGGGGTTAGCTCGGCAGCGGGTGTGTGTGACCCCCGAGATGGGCTCCCCACACAAAAACAGGCCCAGCAAACGGAGGTTGTGGTTTTCAAAATCAAAAAGGTGCGGTTTATTTTCTATTTACAGTGACAAAACACAGCAAAGCAAAAGAAACATAAACAAAATAAATCCTGGTCAACTTGACCTCTGACTAAACATACAGGTTTCCTAACTAACAACTGGGATCAGCCTAGTGCTGTCCTAGTCCCTAAGTCCCTGGTTTTAAATGTCCAAGCAAATAGCCACACAGGCTTTGTCTCACCGCACAGGGGTTCACTCTCCCTAGACAGTCCACACAGGTCTGGTTCCAGGCATGAGCTAACATCTAATGAAGCTGGGAGTTCTTATAGAGGCCTAAATGAGCTGACAAGGTTCAGCTGGTCTCCTCATCTCTGTCTGCACGACGCCCCACACTCTCCCTAGAGGTATGAGTCATCCATGAGCCCACTAGCCTTATACAACTCTCCACCTAGTTGTATAAGTCGGCGTAAAGCCTGAATCTGGGCGAAATATATCTACCCCCCTGGATGCAACCAGGTGACTTTACCTTCCTGCTGTCACAATATATACATATATATATATTTTTTTAAGTCAGAAGCACTTTAGCTTTCTTGCTGTGTGTGTCAGGGAACCTTGTTCTGCCACTGACCTTAAAGTAAATGTAAGCCCTCACCTTGTAAAATAACATATTCAGTTTAAAACAGAAATGAAAGGCAAAACATTTGTGTATAGATATAAGCCACTGCAGGCTGTAAAAATACTTCTTCTCATATTGGCTTAAAGTAGAACTAAAGGGAGTGCATTTGCCATAGTGCCATAGTGCAAAGCATACTTGCCCACTATGGTAAACTTACCTGTGATTTTGTCCTTCTCTAGCAATGACAGCTCTGTGCTCTCCATCACTGTTATCTTCTCCAATGTTTTTTTCCACACCTGGTATCTTACCTATTGGGTAGCCAGTGATGAAGCAAGTCTCCTAGGATAGCATTATCGCTAAACATGGCTCAGCTCTTGAGCATGCCGAGAGTATACACTGCACTGGGCATGGGCCACAGGCAGTGTGCAATAAAAAAAAAAAAGTTGCTATTTGTGTTTTCAGTTCAATTTCGCTCCATTGATGGAAATCTGGTTCTGAACATATGTATGCATAACTCCCAACTGTCCCTGATTTCAAGGGACTGTCCCTGGTTTGGAGCAGAGTACCTCTGTCCCTCTTTCCTCCTCATTTGTCCCTCATTCTGGTCTGATCTATATGGGATCTCATTGAGAACGTCTTATATTACGAAACGCGTCTGGGGGACACGCAGTGACGTCACCACGCAGTTCGACCGAGGAAGGGCTTTCGTTTATGCTGGCCGGCATGTTTTAACGCTTGTATCTATTCGTTGTTTGTAAGTACGGTACCTTCTTTTATTTGAATAAACCTATATGAGGGTATTACTCTATGGTCTCCCCCCTCCTTCTTTTGGTATGGTATATGGGACATCGTTGGTGCTCTGTTACCTATGAGGAAAGTGGAGGAGAGTTCTGTGAATCTGTATCAAGCCAGTGGTGGAGGATATAGGCCGTGATCAAGTTACAGTGAATGTGAGCTTTATCCTTGCGTCTGGTAAGGAGGCATTACCATCAGGGTGTTTAACACGTTTGATTCACTATTCACGGTGGTGGTGCTTTTCCTTCTTATACCTGTCAAATGGTATTATTCTATGTGTTTTTTATTTTTGTGTTATTGAGCCATCAAGAGGTCCCTAACCAGTGGAGGAGTGTCTGCGATATCTTTGGATTTCCTTTGTACAAAGGCCGCGGCTGGGTCATAGCCGACCGTGTTTATTTGCTTTACATCTGGTAAGCAGCCACTTTAATAGTGTTCATGCCGAGCAGGAGTTGTTATTATACAGGACTGTTTGGACACACTGTAGCCCATTGATTCTATCTGGTGGACATTTCTTTGGATTTGAATACCCTAGATTGGGACATTTCTAATTTTTTGGCGCAGTTTTTTCTTTACAAATCTTTGCCTATGTTTATCACATTATTGCTGCTGCCTTATTCGTTATCTTGTTTTAGCGCAGTTTTTCCCCCTTCTAGATGGTACTATACCCCATCCAGACTTCAGGCTATGTTCCCGGGAACATCCGGACTATGCTTTCGGGGCTGCCAGCTCCCAGGTACCTTTAAACACATATTTTGGGACTGTGTACTATTTAACCCAGTTTGGAAGAAAGTAACTGACATTGCTTCTGCAATTTCAGGTACCCCTCTTCAGCTCACAGTCTCAATGTGCCTTCTTGGAGCATCAATCCCAGGCATCTTCCGCAAGGAAGAATGTCTTATACACACTATTTGCATATCTACTCTATGGGCTATTGCTCTGCACTGGAAGTCCTCCGCAGTACCCCAGTCCTCTGTTCTAAACAGAATGGATACGATTATGCTAATGGAGAGGATTTTGTGTACACTACGTGATAAGATGCAATTGTTCGAGAGTAGATGAAATGCTTGGAAAGCCCATAGGTAGGTTTTACTGTCACACAACTAATGGCCAATCCAGGTTACCAGATCGTATATAAGTAGTATTCACAGGTGTACCTTCCCCTTACTTTTTTAGGCGTATTTTTTGTCAAATTTTAATGACCAGTACTTTTCTTTTGATGATCTTCTTGTATGCTTCGAAATTTTACTTTTTCCTTTGGTTCTTTATTTTTATTTGCTTACATGTTCATTCATTTTATGTTTTGTACTGTAAGATGACTGTATAATTTACTTTGCCTTAATAAAAAACGTTTGTAAACAAAATAATAATTTTGTTGTATAATTCTTCTTTAAGGGAGCGTGGCAGGGGGTTGTCCTTTGCCTATATACTTTTGCTAATCGATGTCCCTAATTGCCATCTCAAAAAGTTTGGAGGTGTGTGTATGTGGTTTTATTCACAATTGAGAAAATAACTTCCTTTTTTGTTTATGATTTGTTATTGATTAGTTGATCAAATGTATATTAGCAGAAGTATATGGCATACAAAATACAAGCAAAATACCTACCCTGGAGTCTCAGTGATTGAGTTAGGTGGACTTGTGGTATACTCTTGGGATATGTATAACTCACACAAATAGGAAAGATAAGGGGAATACAAAGACACTGAATTTCAAAAGAGCCAACTTCCCTAATCTACGAGCCTTGCTAGAAGGCATGAATTAGGATAAAATCATAGGAACAAAGAACACAGATGAGAGATGGATTTTCTTTAAAGCGGAGCTCCACCGAAAATAAAATATTAAAAGCCAGCAGCTACAAATACTGCAGCTGCTGACTTTTAATATTAGGACACTTACCTGTCCTGGAGTCCAGCGACGTCCGCAGCAGAGGACGAGCAATCGCTCGTCACTCTGCTGCCCCCACCGCCATCCTCGGTGAGGGAACCAGGAAGTGAAGCCTTGCGGCTTCACTGCCCGGCTCCCTATGGCGCATGCACGAGTCGCGCTGCGCCGTTCTGCCTGGTCCCCGTGTGTTCTGGGAGCCGAGTGTCTCCCAGAACACTACGGGTATTCTGCGGGAAGTGACGTACTTCCCGCAGATTTCCCGCAGAGAGGACTCCCGGAAGTGGGTGCAAATACATGTCTTAGACAGGTATCTGCACCCCCCTTCCCCCTGAAAGGTGTCAGTTGTGACACCGGAGGGGGGAGGGTTCCGAAGAGCGGAAGTTCCACTTTAGGGTGGAGCTCCGCTTTAAGAGCATATTAAATACGGGCATTAGCCAATGCATCCCATTGGGTAATCAATTTAAAAGAGCGAACAAAAGTCCTGGATGGCTTAACTCCAATGTAAATATGCATATTTTTTTTTTATTATTTACTTCTTTTATTGGAAAATTATTAGACATATACAACACACACCCACATTGGTGTAATAAAAAAAAACTGATACAAAAATAAATACACTTACATATTTCCTCGCTTTCCCTTTTTCCCATATCCCCCCCTCCTATCTCCCTTTCCCTTCCCTCCCCCTACTCCCTACCCTCCTCCTCCATTCTCACCCCGATCTGTCATCTTCCTTTCTTACTTTACCTTATTCCTTATCTTATTCTATCAGTCCCTGCACATATTTATCTGACAATTTAAAAGCTCTCAATTTTTCCCATGTTGCTCTATAGCTTTCCCCCTTCCTTGCTCTCCCTGACTTAGATATTCCATCTCAGAGATGTAATCCACCTGCTGTATCCATTCTTTTATAGTCGTTTTTTTTTATTGACAGCCAGTTTTTTGGAATTAACCCCTTTGAGCAGGGGTGGGACCAACGTTTTTCCGTATTGCTTTTTTGTTTTGTTTGTGCCATGGAACAGGCATGACCAGGCATTTTGTAAACAATTTACCCCAGTTACTGCCTCAATGTAAACCAGGATCTCCTCCCAGTACTCTTTTATTATTGGACATTCCCACCATATATGTATTGTTGCTCCCACCTGCTTACAACCCCTCCCGCATAGCGGGGAATTACTAGGATGGATTTTATTCATTTTCTCTGGGGTCAAATGTCATCTTACCATACTCTTATAATTTACTTCAATTGTGGTTATATCTGATGCAAAACTATATACTACTTCAATCATTTGATTTTCCTCTAATTCTTTACCCAAATCCTGTCTCCATTTTTCTAAAAAGGGTAATGGTCCTTCCGTTTCAAATTCTGTTAATATTTTGTATACCTGTGATATACCGTGCCTCAGAGGCTTTTTTTTACTACATATCTTTTCTATTGCAGTTAGTGCTTTTTCACTTCTAATTGGTTGTGGTATAGTGCTCACTAAGTGTTTCAACTGGAAATACTCCCAGTCACTAAGCTGATTCCACCCGTGTATCATGATTAAATCTTGTCTTGTCCTTATTTTTCCTGATGTGGTAATATCCTATAATTGTGCGGTTCCCAATTGTTTTCCCAGTCTTGTCCCATTTCCTGGCGTGAAAAACTCTGTGCCCGCGAGCGGTATTAGTGATGAATTATATTTCCATTTTGTGTCCCAAATTTTAAATACGCTCCGAGTTATATAATGTGTATCTGTGCCTAGTGCTCTGAATTTCGGTGGTATCCATATACTTTTTTGTAGATGTGTCTTACTTAATGTATCTTCCATTTGTACCCACTTTTTTTTTGTATACGGGTTTGCCCATTCCGCTAATCTTGCTAATATAATTGCCTTATGATATCTCTTTATATCTGGTAAAGCCATACCCCCTTTTTTTTCCCCCCGGGTTAACAGTGCATAATTTATCCTAGCCTTTTTACCCTGCCATATATATTTCAAAATCATAGTTTTAATTATCTTAAAAAAAAATTGTGGTATGTCTATTGGAAGCATCTGAAGCCTGTACGTCACTTTTGGTAAGATCCTCATTTTCAATATGTTGATCCTTCCTGTCCAGGAAGTGGGTCTTCTAGAGGTATTTTTTTAGTTCTGATTTAATTTCATTTATTAAAGGAATGAAGTTAGCTGGGTACAGTTCTTCTAACGTTTGTGTTATTTTAATTCCTAAATATGTTAATGTTTTCATCTCCCAAGTGAACGGGAATTCTTTCTGTAGTTGTCTTTCTTCTTTCTTATCTATTCCTAAATTTAGTATCACCGTTTTAGTTGGATTAATCTTAAAATTTGAAAGATCACCATATTTTTTTAATTCTTTTACCACATTGGGTAGTGATAACCTTGGCTTTGTTAGGTATAGGAGTATGTCATCTGCGTATGCAGCCACCTTATGTTCTTCCTCTCCCACTCTCACTCCCCCTATATCCCGACTGTTCCGTATATTTGATAACAGTGGTTCAAGTGCCAACACATACAGAAGGGGCGAGAGCGGGCACCCCTGTCTCGTTCCATTATGTATGTCAAATACAGACGACACACTTCCATTGACCTTTACCTTGACCGTAGGGTGGGTATATAAATTTTTGATCCATCTCATGTATTTAGGTCCCAGGCCTATATTACGGAGTGTCTCCATCATAAACCCTGTCGACTCGGTCAAATGCTTTTTCAGCATCTAATGACATGAGTACGACTGTGGGTTTCTTCTCCTTCCCTTTCTGCATTAATAATAAAGTTCTTATACTATTATCTCTCCCCTCCCTTCCTGCTACAAAACCCGCCTGGTCTGCATTTATTAGATCCAGCATTAGAGTTTTTAGTCTCGTTGCCAATACTTTTGCATATAACTTTGTATCTGTATTAAGTAGTGCTATAGGCCGGTAGCTGGAACTTATAGTTCCATCCTTTCCTACTTTTGGTATAACAGAAATATTGGCAAGGAGAGATTCTTTTCTTATTTCTACGTCTTCCCCTATTCCGTTAAAATCGTTACATAGTTCTGGAACTAGCTGTTCTTTACATTTTTTGTAATACATAATCTGAAATCCGTCTGGTCCTGGGCTTTCCCCCCCTGGTGTTTCTTGGAGGGCTTTATTTATTTCTTCTTGTGTGATTGGGTCTTCTTTTTTTTATAAATTTTTTTCAAATAAGTTTATTAGATTTTACAGGTTTACAGAAAATCATAAACATTGACATTGTCGTATGTTGTATACAGGGTTAGGAAAATACATCAAGGCAGTTGGCAGGTAATCAACTGTAACAAGATAATAACATATAAAATGCAGTATAGATTTAATCTTGACTACAGATACTAAGACAATATGGCGATCGTCTAGGTCCAACCGCTGGCATTAAAGTATGTGAGACACATACAGAGCATGTGATGGGGCTTAAAGATTTCCCTAACAAGAGGGGAGAGGGAGCACATCTGAGGTACGATCCCTATGGTTGTGTGGAGAATACCAGCGAGGGCCAGCCTCCGACCATCTCACCCCCTAACGGGATCTAGCTCTGAGTGGGCGGGGGCTACATTAGAGTGAGTAGATATGGCGAACAGATGTGGTATATTAGGGTACTAAGGGGAATCCTGGTAGGGAAAGCAGCATTGCTTCCGCAAGGGGGAGGGGGTCCCAGTGGTCAATCAGAGGCATTCATGTACTCGATCAGGCGTATGTCAGATGATGGCTATAGTTTGGGTGATTGGGTCTTCTAATAGCTCTGCTCTATCCGGTGTTATCTTTGGTAAGTTGGTTTCCTGTATGTATTCCTGTATTCTAAGTTTCCTACTTTCTTCTTCCTGTTGTGTCTCTTTCGCTCTGATGTTATATAGTGCGCTATAATAAGTCTTAAAAACTTCTGCTATTTCTGATGTTTTATATTTCATCTCCCCATCTCTGGTTCTTTATTTTATCTATATAGTTTAAGGTTTTTTTCTCTTTTGCTACTCTTGCTAAGTATTTCCCGGGCTTATTCCCGCACTTATACCTTTCCTTTGCTACATTTTTAAATACTTTTCTGGTTTCTTGCTCCATCAGATCTCTAAGTTGACCCCGCTTAATTACTATCATTTGGTGTATTTCTCTATCTAGTGGTTTTTTATCTTTTTGCTCCAGATCATACAATTCCTTTAACAGCTTTTTTCTATTTAAATCTCTTTTCTTCTTTTTCCAAGCCCCTATGGAGATTAATTTACCCCTTATAAGTGCTGTGGCTTCCCATATTGTTGCCACGCTTACTTCTGGTGTCTTGTTTATTCTAAAGTATTCTTCTACTTCCCTTGATATTATCTCGCCTACTTCTTTATTATCTAATAGGTCCTCATTTAATCTCCATGTACCCTTTTTCTGTTCTGTATTATTAAATCTTATTTTTACTATTAACCAGGGCGTGGTCTGAGATTGATATTACGCCTATCATGGCATCCACTACAAATTCCAAGAGCCCATGATCTACTAGCATGTAGTCTATATCTCGAGTATGTGTCGTGGACCGATGAATAATAAGTATAGTCTTTTTTACTTGGATGTGCCACTCTCCACGGGTCTACTAGATGATTATATATTTTTTTCTTGACCAGTTTTAATTGTTTATTATCTCGTATCGGTGCACCAGACGTATTATCGAGCCTGTGTTCCATTGAGGAATTAAAATATCCTGCAAGAATTACATGACCTTGTTTAAAGTCCATTAAGGTGTTTAAAACTCTGCTCAGATATTTTTTAGGGTGACTATTCGGACAGTATACATTCGCTAATGTATATTTTTTCCCCTGAAGATTCCTCTTTAGGAACAGGTAGCGACCCTCTGGGTCCACCCTTCTTTCTTCAACTATAAAGCTTATGTTCTTCCCAACGCCTATAGCTACAGTAGGTGCCGCCGATATTGTACATCTATCGCGCTCCCATCGCCGAGATTCTCGGCGACAGGAGTGCCGAGATCTCGGCAACAGGGTGGCGACACGTGTCGCGCTCGCTGCAATAGCGAGAGGGAGACGCGGCACTGTATTGAGCGGGGATCCGACGTGGATTTCCGCCAATACCAGGCACTGCGTTTGGTATGAATCCTGAGCGGGAACTCCATGCCAATTTTTAAAGAAAAAACCGGCATGGGTTCCCCCTCCAGGAGCATACCAGGCCCTTGGGTCTGGTCTGGATTTGAGGGGGAAACCCTACGCCGAAAAAAACGGCGTGGGGGTCCCCCTCAAGGTCCAAACCAGACCCTTATCTGAGCACGCAACCTGGCAGGCCACAGGGGAAAAGGGGGGGACGATAGAGCGGCCCCCCTCCCTCCTGAACCGTACCAGGCCGCATGCCCTCAACATGGGGGGGGTCGGTACTCTGGGGCAGGGGGGCGACCTGCGGCCCCCCCACCCCAGAGCACCCTGCCCCCATGTTGATGAGGACAGGGCCTCTTCCCGACAACCCTGGCCGTTGGTTGTCAGGGTCTGCGGGCGGGGAGCTTATCGGAATCCGGGAGCCCCCTTTAATAAAGGGGCACCCGGATCCCGGCCCCCCACCCTATGTGAATGAGTATGGGGTACATCGTACCCCTACCCATTCACCTGGTGGAAAAAATTTGCAAGAAAAAAAACACACACAGCTTTTTAAAGTATTTTATTGCACAGCTCCGGGGGTCTTCTTCTGACTTCGGGGGTCTCCGGTGTCGTCGCCGTGCTCTCCGGTTCTTTCTTCCGCCGGGCCTCCGCTAACTTCTTTAGCTTTTTTGCTAGCGGAGGCCCGGTCTTCTCCGTTGCCTTCTCCCCTCCGGTTCTTTCTTTCTTCCGCCGGGCCTCCGCTAACTTCTTTTTAGCTCTTTTGCTAGCGGAGGCCCGGTCTTCTCCGTCGTCTTCTTCCCTCTTCTTCTCTCCGGTTCTTTCTTTCTTCCGCCGGGCCTCCGCTAACTTCTTTTTAGCTCTTTTGCTAGCGGAGGCCCGGTCTTCTCCGTCGTCTCGTCCGGCTCTCCGTTGTCCTTCTGCCGGCCCCTCCACTAACTTCTTTAGCTCTTTTGCTAGTGGAGGGGCCGGTCTTCTCCATCGTCGCCGTCGGGGTCTTCTTCCCTCTTCTCCTCCTCGATGTTGACTCGTCGCTTCCTCTCGCAGATGATGCATTTGGATGCGAAACGCGTCGGGAGACCCTACTGTTGCCATTGATCATTTTGACAAAGCGCTGTTATATTCATCTAAATGTAAGTGTACCTACCTACATTAAATACCCCTTTTTATACAGTATCACACTATGTTTTCTATCCTTTGGACTGGATTGAAGTTTGATGTCCCCCATTTGAATCGCAGTTGGAGATTTGCTGTCCACAGCGGCTCACCTATGCTTGGTTGACCCTCTGAACGTAGGTTTTTGGGGTCCACTCTTTCTGGTAAGCCTTTCTTACAACCGATTGGTGGTGGTCACTTTGAGTGCACTCTCTTCACGTCAAGTTTACTTAGGAGCACCATAATTTGATTGTCACTCACCTTTCATCAATATATGTTCTATTTGTTTTTATTATGAACTCAGTATTTTTGGTGTCCCTTGTGGCATTTAATTTGCATCACTGAGGACTCTTTGGACTCTTTGAACACTTCATTTTATTCAGTTTGTTTGGCTAAGATGTCACATTACTGAGGACTTTTTGAATATTTCATTTATTCAGTTTGTTTAGCAGAGATGTTATATTGTTTATCTAATTATATATCACTGTCATACACTGCTCCTTAATTGTGGGCAGTTCTTACTCATTTTTAGCGCTACACTTTTTTGTTTAGTTTGTTTTTCACCATTTTTCAATTGGTTGTGTGAGCGGCTATTTATCAGGCAGCGCGGAATTCCTTTTGTATTTATTTATCCTCTCGCAGTAATGCTAAATCTTCGGTCCGCAGAGATTAATATAGACTTCTCATGACGTCACAGTCACATGTTCCCATGACGTCACAGTCACATGCTCCGGGGCCATGTGCCCCCCTGCCCCAGAGTACCGACCCCCCCCATGTTGAGGGCATGCGGCCTGGTACGGTTCAGGAGGGAGGGGGCCGCTCTATCATCCCCCCCTTTTCCCCTGCGGCCTGCCAGGTTGCGTGCTCGGATAAGGGTCTGGTTTGGACCTTGAGGGGGACCCCCACACCGTTTTTTCGGCGTAGGGTTTCCCCCTCAAATCCAGACCAGACCCAAGGGCCTGGTATGCTCCTGGAGGGGGAACCCATGCCGGTTTTTTCTTTAAAAATTGGCATGGAGTTCCCGCTCAGGATTCATACCAAACGCAGTACCTGGTATTGGCGGGAATCCACGTCAGATCCCCGCCTATCGGCAATGCGTGTCACTCATCGTGAAAGGAACATTTTTCCTTTCCCGATGACGAGACAGCTCGGCGCTGGCTCTCGCGACGGAGCTCATAGGGTGTCAATCTCGCTGCTAGAAGTGGCGAGATTGACACAATATCGGCGGCACCTACCTACCTGGGGAGTCTCCATAGTACCAGGTTGGTATCGCACGCGAATATATTTTGGTATTAGACTCTAACGCTAAATGTGTCTCCTGTAGGAAAACTAATTCTGCGGAGTACCTTTCCAACTCCCTTAACACCATGTGCCTTTTTTTCTGGAGAGTTAAGACCTCTCACATTATATGTGATGAAGTTTACGTCAGCCATATGTGTTTCTTTTTCCTAGATTTAAAAAAAAAAATTCCCTTGAGATGTACAAATCCAGATTCCTCCCTCCCTACCACCCTACCAACCCACCATTCTACCCCTCCGCCTCCCTCTCCCTTCCCCCCTTCCTCCCCCCTTCCTCCCCCCTCCCTCTCTCCACCCCTCCAACCCCCCTCCCCTCTCTCTTTGACCTCATGGTCTTAATGCAGATTGTTCTCCTTTGAGCCCGCTTTGGCTCTCTGCACTCCTTGGCCTAAGGTGGAGTTCTGTTTGGCGCCGTCAGTCCCCTCTCCCCTATAACTGGAGAGATGGTGCCAGAACAGTAAACGAGTCAAGGTCCCCCTGCCCCACTCCATATCTGTGTTTATTTGTTTACTTTACCCGCCCCCTCCCCGCATACCCATCCTAAAAACAAGGGGGGGGGAGGGAATGAGAGAAGAGAAAAAAGAAAAAATAAATAAAAATGCATATAAAAGCAAAGGAGAAGGCCTTCAAAAATTACTAAAAAGGTTGAAGGATCATCATCAGCATTCAGCCTTTATAAAGAATGCAACAATAAATGTAAGGGTGCAATTAGGGCCGCTAAGATAGAACACGAAAGACACATAGCGGAGGAGAGCAAAATAAATCCCATATTGGCCCCATAAAGAATGAGGAAGGACATCTGGTTACAAAGGATGGGGAGATGGCGAAGGTATTGAATTTATTCTTCTCCTCAGTCTTCACGAGGGGGCTTCAGTAATCAAAACTGCAGTGTTTATCCTTGTGACACATCACAAGAAGCACATCCATGGTTAACAGAGGACAGAATTAAAATTAGACTTGGGAAACTTAACATTAATAAATCACCGGGACCAGATGGCTTGCATCCGAGGGTACTTAGGGAACTCAAGTAATTGCCAGACCATTGTTCCTAATTTTTATTGACAGTCTACTGACTGGAATGGTACCAGCTGATTGGAGAAAAGCCAATGTACCACCAATATTTAAAAAGGCCCCAAAATACATCCCTGGGAATTACAGACCAGTTAGCCTAACATCAATAGTATGCAAGCTCTTGGAGGGGATGAGAAGGGACTATTGTAATGTACCTGTGATAGGTAGTGTCCGAAGTGGAACTTGTGTGCTGAGGATTCAGGCGAAAACGTAGTCAGGCAGATTAGGTTGGCAACAGATCAGGCAAAACGGTACACGATCGAAATCCAGAGAGTGGTCAGGCAGGCAAAGGTCATACACAAGCTGGCAGTGAAGTACAAAATCACCTGGTGCCTTGTTGCATGTCCAAGAGTGAGTACTCAGCTGCAGAAGCTCTATCTGGCTTGTCAAATACAGTCTGGAGAGAAGCCAGAAATTTGTCAGCGTCTTGCAGCACAGGATCATTGCGTTCCAGATAAGGAGAGACCCAGGCCAGGGCCTTTCCCTTTAACAAGGAAATTACAAAAGTCACTTTGGCAGACAAAGTGCTAAAGGTCCCAGGGTTGTTGCGGAAATGCAAACGGCAAACATTTAAAAAGCCTCTGCAGTCCTCAGTATCACCACCAAATTTGTCAGGCAAGGGAAGTTTGGGTGGTACAGAAGAGGCGGGTTGGATCGTAGCAGGAGTAGGATCCGGAGTCTGGACCGTTGCAGAGGAAGCAGGCAAACAAGATTTAAGCATAGTACAAAGTTCATCTAACTTGGCATCCAGGGAAGAAAGATGCTGTTCATGAGCTCCAATCAATTGTCCCTGACGTGAAATCGCCTTAACAATCTCAGCAGGGTCCACTGTCATTGTGGCCCGTTTGTAATGTAAGGTACCTGTGATAGGTAATGTCCGAAGTGGAACTTGTGTGCTGAGGATTCAGGCGAAAACGTAGTCAGGCAGATTAGGTTGGCAACACATCAGGCAAAACGGTACACGATCGAAATCCAGAGAGTGGTCAGGCAGGCAAAGGTCATACACAAGCTGGCAGTGAAGTACAAAATCAGCAGGCTAGAGAGTAGTCAGGAATTCAGGCAGAAGTTCAACACGAAAATCAGGATCAAAAAGCAGTCACAACACCCAGGGCGCTATTCCACACAAACGGGCGCTGAGAGATAGCATCACTTCCTTTTTATGGGCTGCTTTGATTGAAAATTGTCCACAGCTGGCAGCAGGTGGGGCTAGTGAGTCCAAGGTAATGCTTAATACTGAGAGGACATTTCCAGAAGTCTAGATCTACTCCGTAGCACAACAGGTAAGGCTGCAGCTGTGGGACCAGGAAGATCCCGGTTCAAATACACCCAGGTACATGACAACTATTTACAAGATTTTAGTAATGAGAACGGTATCATTAGCAGTAATCAGCATGGATTCATGAAGAATCGTTCTTGCCAAACAAATCTATTAACCTTCTATGAGGGGGTGAGCTGCCATCTAGATAAAGGAAAGCCAGTAGACGTGGTGTATCTGGAATTTGCAAAAGCATTTGAAACAGTTTACTGTACAAAATAAGGGTAAGTACATGGATTGAAAACTGGCTACAAGGGTGAGTTCAGAGGGTGGTGATAAATATAGAGTACTCGGAATGGTCAGGGGCTGGGTAGTGGGGTCCCCCAGGGTTCTGTGCTGGGACCAATCCTATTTAATTTGTTCATAAACGACCTGGAGGATGGGGTAAACAGTTCAATCTCTGTATTTGCAGCCAATACTAAGCTAAGCAGGACAAAGCAAACAGAATATTGGGGGGATCAACTCCAGAGATAAAACGATAATTCTCCCGCTCTACAAGACTCTGGTCCGGCCACACCTAGAGTTTGCTGTCCAGTTATGGGCACCAGTCCTCAGGAAGGATGTACTGGAAATGGAGCGAGTACAAAGAAGGGCAACAAAGCTAATAAAGGGTCTGGAGGATATTAGTTATGAGGAAAGGTTGCGAGCACTGAACTTATTCTCTCTGGAGAAGAGACGCTTGAGAGGGGATATGATTTCAATTTACAAATACCGTACTGGTGACTAGTGATGAGCCGAACACCCCCGGGTTCGGTTCGCACCAGAACCCGCGAACGGACCGAAAGTTCGTACGAACATTAGAACCCTATTAAATACAATGGATGCGAACGTTCGAATTCTAAAGTGCTAATTATAACGACTATTATGCATGTTATTGTCCTAAAAAGGGTTTGGGAACCCGGGTTCTGCACCAGGGGACATGTATCAATGCAAAAAGAGGTTTTAAAAACGGTCGTTTTTCGGGAGCAGTCATTTTAATGATGCATAAAGTGAAAAAAAAAAGTCAAATATTCCTTTAAATATCGTACCTGGGGGGTGTCTAAAGTATGCCTGTGAAGTGCCACGTGTTTCCCGTGTTTAGAACTGTCCCTGCACAAAATGACACTTCTAAAGGAAAAAAAAGCCATTTAAAACTGCTTGCGGCTTTAATGTAATGTCTGGTCCCGGTAATATGGATGAAAATGTTTAAGAAAAATGGCATAGCTACCCCATGACCCCCCCCCCCTACCCCAGCCCATTACCAGCCCCTTTGGGTCTTGTATGGATATTAAGGGGAACCCCGCACATAAAATAAAAAAGGCCCTATATACTCTGAACAGCCGTATACAAGCGGTGCATACAAGACAGGGACTGTAGGTTTGTTCTTATGTAGAATCTGTTTGTAATTTTGAACAGGTACATTGTTTAAGTGTAGCTCCAGCCCAAAAATCTATTTTTAAACTTTTTGGAAAACATAGGTAAGGGTTATCACCCCTGTAACATTTGTTTTGCTGTCTGTGCCCCTGTTCAGAACATTTCACCTCACTTTCCGTCCCAATGACAACTGTTTTTGAAATGTGGTGTTTTTCTTGAAACAAGGATTGGTGATAAAGCATCAGTACAGAGGAGACACCTTTCTCCCATATTAATTCTTACAGGAGAGAATTTTCCTTCCAAGGGGTAGATTCCCTCTCACTTCCTGTTGTCTTCTTGCGTTTGCAAGTAGGAGTCGTTTGTAAGTTGGATGTTTGAAAGTAGGGACCTGCCGTATATACTCTGCAGAAATAGGCCCCTTAGTTGTTGGTGTTGGCACAACACTGTAAGCACTCACAGTTACTCTTGGTTGGTGATGGAACGCCCTGCTGTCAACTATTATATCAGGAATTTTAATTACATATAATTGTTGAACAGTGGTAGTAAAAATTGGGCCTTTGATGGTGGTGCTGGTGCCACAACACTGTAAGCCCTGACAATTACTCTTGGTGGGTGCAGCAATGGGCCCTGCTGTGAATTATTAGATCAAGAATTGTAATTGCATGCCCCTGTTGAACAGGGCCTGAAAAATTGGGCCTTTCGTGGTGGTGGTGGTGGTGGTGGTGTTGCCACAACACTGTAAGCCCTCAGAGTTACTCTTGGTGGGTGCAGGAATGGGCCCTGCTGTGAATTATTAGATCAAGAATTGTAATTACATGCCCCTTTTGAACAGGGGCTGAAAAATTGGGCCTTTCGTGGTGGTGGTGGTGGTGGCGTTGCCACAACACTGTAAGCCCTCAGAGTTACTCTTGGTGGGTGCAGCAATGGGCCCTGCTGTGAATTATTAGATCAAGAATTGTAATTACATGCCCCTGTTGAACAGGGGCTGAAAAATTGGGCCTTAGGCACTGGTGGCACAACACTACAACCCCTCACAGATACTGTACTTGGAGCACAGCAATGAGCCCTGTTGCAAAGTATTGCTTCAAAAATTGTAATGACACGCCCCTGTTAAACAGGGGCTGAAAAATTGGGCCTTAGGCACTGGTGGCACAACACTCCAACCCCTCACAGATACTGTACTTGGAGCACAGCAATGAGCCCTATGGCAAATTATTGCTTCAAAAATTGTAATTACACGCCCCTGTTAAACAGGGGCTGAAAAATTGGGCCTTAGCCACTGGTGGCGGCACCCATAAACAAAAATGATCTTCCAAGCTATCATCATCAATCGTATCATTGAGGACTCGGAGGAGGAGGATAGCCAGTCAACATAACAGCACAGGCACTCAGCATCAGCATCAGTCTTGAAGGGATGTGACATGTTAAAATCAATTAGTCTGTTATATCAGCATCAGGTGTGTGGTAGCTGGTGGTGATCCAAGACTGGTTCATCTTGATGAAAGTCAGTCGATCAACCGAGTCGGTGGACAGGCGCACCCTGTGATCCGTGACAAATCCTCCAGCAGCACTGAATGTGCGTTCTGAAGGAACGCTGGATGCAGGACAGGCCAGTAGCTCAATTGCATACTGTGCAAGCTCTGGCCAGTGATCCATCCTCAAGACCCAGTAAGCCAGAGGATTTTCGGTGGGGAAGGTGTCCAAGTCTGACCTTGCCCCTAGATATTCCTGCACCATGTTTATCAGACGCTGGCGATGGTTGCTGGAACCGATCATACTTTGGGGCTGCGGACTAAAGAATTGTCTGAACGCATCGGTCAGACGGCCACCTTCCCCACCGCTCCTTCTTTGACTGGCCGAAGCCTCAGCAACTCGTTGTCCAGGACCAGGAGTTTGTAACCTCCCAGTCTCTGGGAACGCGTTGCACAGACCTTTCTGCAAGGCCTCCCGGAGTTGTCTCATCCTCTGCTCCCTCTGTGACGGTAACATAAGGTCCGCAACCTTACCCTTGTACCGTGGATCAAGGAGAGTGGCCAGCCAGTAATGGTCCCTCTCCTTGATCCGAAGAATACGAGGATCCTTCCGCAGACTTTGCAGGATCAGGGAGGCCATGCAGCGTAGGTTTGCTGAGGCATTCGTTCCAGGGTCCTCTGGGTCACTAAGGACGACATGATCCGCAGCCACCTCCTCCCAGCCACGTACAAGTCCACTGGTTTCTTGGGACTGTAAATCATCCCTAAAAGACTGCTGCTGATGATGCTGAGTGCCAGCCTCCACCTCCATGCTGACACAATCCTCCTCCTCCTCCTCCTCCTCCTCCTCCTCCTCCTCTTCCTGTGCGATGGGTGGGACAGAAGGAACACTGTCTGGGTAAAGGGGGCCTTGAGAGGCAAGGAAGTCCTCCTCTTCCTGCCTCTGTTCTGCCTCAAGTGCCCTGTCCATTATTCCACGCAGCGTGTGCTCCAACAGGTGGACAAGAGGTACAGTGTCACTGATGCATGCACTGTCACTGCTCACCATCCTCGTGGCCTCCTCAAATGGTGCCAGGACAGTGCATGAATCCCTGATCATGCCCCACTGGCGTGGAGAAAAAAAACCAAGCTCCCCTGACCCTGTCCTGGTGCCGTAGTCGCACAGGTACTCATTGATGGCCCTCTGCTGCGTGTGCAGCCGCTGCAGCATGGCCAACGTTGAGTTCCACCTGGTGGGCATGTCACATATAAGGCGGTTCTTGGGCAGGTTCAACTCCTTTTGCAGCTCAGCCAGGCGAGCACTGGCATTATAAGATCTGCGGAAATGCACACAGACTTTCCTGGCCTGCCTCAGGACATCCTGTAAGCCCGGGTACCTGCCCAAGAACCGCTGCACCACCAGGTTAAGGACGTGAGCCACACAGGGCACATGGGTCAGTTGTCCCTGTCGGAGGGCGGAGAGGAGGTTGGTGCCATTGTCGCAAACCACCATTCCTGGCTTAAGCTGGCGTGGCGTCAACCACCTCTCGGCCTGGCCCTGCAGAGCAGACAGGACCTCTGCCCCAGTGTGGCTTCTGTCCCCCAAACACACCAGTGCAAGCACGGCATGGCATCTTTTTGCCTGCGTACTTGCGTAGCCCCTTGAACGGCTACGGAGCACCGCTGGTTCAGAGGACAAAGCACAGGAAGAGGCCATGGAGGAAGAAGAAGAGGAGGGGGTGGAGGAGAGAGGTGTGTCACAACCAGTAGTAGCATTTTGGAGGCGTGGCGGTGGAACAACCTCCAACACTACTGCACCTTGTCCTGCATCCTTCCCAGCTGCCAAAAGAGTGACCCAATGGGCCGTGAAAGAAAGGTAACGTCCCTGTCCATGCCTGCTGGACCATGAGTCAGCGGTAATATTCACCTTACCGCTGACCGCCCTGTCCAGCGAGGCCAAGACATTGCCTTCCACATGCCGGTAGAGAGCCGGAATAGCCTTCCGTGAGAAAAAGTGGCGTTTGGGAACCTGCCACTGAGGAACCGCACATTGCACAAACTCACGGAAGGGGGCCGAGTCTACCAACTGAAAAGGCAGCAGTTGAAGCGCTAGCAATTTAGCCAAGCTAGCATTCAACCGCTGGGCATGTGGATGGCTGGGAGTGAACTTCTTTCGACGGTCCAGCAGCTGGGGCAGGGAAATTTGCCTGCTAGAATCGGACGTCGGTGTACTGCTAGCAGAGTGGCCGCAAGTACTTGGCTGTGACACACCTAATTCTACACCTTCATTCCTCTCAGTGCATGTTTCAGAGAGGACTGAAGTTATAGTGGGGTTGGAGATCCCAGCTGATGCGGTGCAAGGAGAGGTCCGCTTTGTTCTTTGGTGTGGGTCTTTGAGGTAGGCTGTACTGCCCTTACGCTGGCCACCAAAGGGCATCCTGCCTCGTTGGAGATGTGCCTCCTCCTCATCCTCCTCCCTCCTATTAGGCACCCACGTGGAGTCAGTGACCTCATCATCCCCTCCCTCCTCATTACTGGAGCCAATCTGGCAGTATGCTGCAGCTGCTGGAACATGACTGCCAGATTGGTGTCCTTCTTGAGCATCCCCTCTGTCTGCTCTCACGCTACTGCCTTCCTGTAGCTGGGTTTCATCATCATACCCTTCGAAACGCTGGGCATCCTCCTGGAGCATGTACCCAACACTGTGCTCAAACAGTTCGGGGGACTCCTCAGGAGGAGGACATGGTGGGTCTAGGGAAGGAGTGACTGATGATGAGTCTGACATTGATACCAGGGAAGAGGACGCTTTGGCAGCTGCTTTGCCAGTACCCTGAGCCTGGGTGAGAGAGGATGAGGAGGAGGAGGAGGGCTTGGTCATCCACTCTACCAAGTCTTCGGCATGATGTGGCTCAACATGTCCAGCTGCCGAAAAGAAGGACAAGCGTGTCCCATGGCCATGTGCTGATGACAATGCACCGCGTCCACGACCAGCACTGTTGCCCCCAGACACAGAGCCTGCTTGCCCTCTTTTATTGCCTCCTGACTGTCTGCCTCTCCTTGTTTGCCTTCCAGACATTCTAATAGATGGCCTGCAGGGAGATGGGAAAAAAGCAATAAGGGCTACCTTCAGGTGTCCTTCTCTGTCCCTTTACTTAAGGATTTCTAAATATGGTTGAGGATGATTGCTTTCGCACAGAATAGCACAACGACAATTTCCCTGACTGTCCAAAAAACAAGGATTTCAAAGATGGTTGATGAGGAATGCTTTAGCACAGTATAGCACAAGGAGAATTTCCCTCACTGTCCTTCCCTGTCCCTAGAAACAAGGATTATCACAGTGAAAGAAACTGACAGTCTTCCTACCTATAGTTTTCTGTCCCTAGAAAAAATGTTTTTTTAAAGATGGTTGATGATCAATGCTTTAGCACAGTATAGCACAAGGAGAATTTCCCTCACTGTCCTTCCCTGTCCCTAGAAACAAGGATTATCACAGTGAAAGAAACTGACACTCTCCCTACCTATAGTTTTCTGTCCCTAGAAAAAATGTTTTTTTAAAGATGGTTGATGATCAATGCTTTAGCACACTATAGCACAAGGAGAATTTCCCTCACGGTCCTTCCCTGTCCCTAGAAACAAGGATTATCACAGTGAAAGAAACTGACACTCTCCCTACCTATAGTTTTCTGTCCCTAGAAAAAATGTTTTTTTAAAGATGGTTGATGATCAATGCTTTAGCACACTATAGCACAAGGAGAATTTCCCTCACTGTCCTTCCCTGTCCCTAGAAACAAGGATTATCACAGTGAAAGAAACTGACACTCTTCCTACCTATAGTTTTCTGTCCCTAGAAAAAATGTTTTTTTAAAGATGGTTGATGATCAATGCTTTAGCACACTATAGCACAAGGAGAATTTCCCTCACTGTCCTTCCCTGTCCCTAGAAACAAGGATTATCACAGTGAAAGAAACTGACACTCTTCCTACCTATAGTTTTCTGTCCCTAGAAAAAATGTTTTTTTAAAGATGGTTGATGATCAATGCTTTAGCACACTATAGCACAAGGAGAATTTCCCTCACTGTCCTTCCCTGTCCCTAGAAACAAGGATTATCACAGTGAAAGAAACACACTCTTCCTACCTATAGTTTTCTGTCCCTAGAAAAAATGTTTTTTTAAAGATGGTTGATGATCAATGCTTTAGCACACTATAGCACAAGGAGAATTTCCCTCACTGTCCTTCCCTGTCCCTAGAAACAAGGATTATCACAGTGAAAGAAACTGACAGTCTTCCTACCTATAGTTTTCTGTCCCTAGAAAAAATGTTTTTTTAAAGATGGTTGATGATCAATGCTTTAGCACAGTATAGCACAAGGAGAATTTCCCTCACTGTCCTTCCCTGTCCCTAGAAACAAGGATTATCACAGTGAAAGAAACTGACACTCTCCCTACCTATAGTTTTCTGTCCCTAGAAAAAATGTTTTTTTAAAGATGGTTGATGATCAATGCTTTAGCACACTATAGCACAAGGAGAATTTCCCTCACTGTCCTTCCCTGTCCCTAGAAACAAGGATTATCACAGTGAAAGAAACTGACACTCTCCCTACTGTGAGGGGGTTCACTCGGTAGCGGGTGTGTGTGACCCCCTGGTTGGGCTCCCCACACAAAAACAGGGCCAGCAGACGGAGGTTGTGGTTTTCAAAATCAAAAGGTGCGGTTTATTTCTCTATGTACAGTGACAAAAACACAGCAAAGCCAAAAAGAAACATAAACAAAATAAATCCTGGTCAGCGTGACCTCTGACTAAACATGCAGGTTTCCTAAACTAACAACTGGGATCAGCCTGGTGCTGTCCTAGTCCCTAAGTCCCTGGTTTAGTAAAAGTCCAAACAAATAGCCACACAGGCTTTGCCTCACCGCACAGGGGTTCACTCTCCCTAGACAGTCCACACAGGTCTGGGTCCAGGCATGAGCAAACACCTAATGAAGCTGGGAGTTTTTATAGAGGCCTTAAACGAGCTGACAAGCTTCAGCTGGTCTCATCAACTCCCTGCCTGCACGACGCCCAGCACTCTCCCTAGAGGTATGAGTCATCCATGAGCCCACTAGCCTCAGCTGGGCTTCATCAACTCCCTCCCTAGTTGTATAAGTCGGCATAAAGCCTGAATCTGGGAGAAATATATCTACCCCCCTGGATGCAACCAGGTGACTTTACCTTCCTGCTGTCACATACCCCCCCCTCTTGTTTTAACCTTGGGGTTGGAACACCAGCAATCAGGCATTCATGTACTCGAGACAAAGCATCCACATTCCCCATTTGAACGCCAGGGCGATGCTTTACTGTGAAGTTGAATTCCTGTAGGGCCAGGAACCACCTATTCACTCTTCTATTTGTCTCCTTGTTTTGAGCCATCCACTTTAACGGAGCGTGATCCGTAACCATGTCAAAGTGCCTACCTAGCAGATAGTACCGAAGGGAATCTAGAGCCCACTTCACCGCTAAACACTCCTTTTCAACCGTGGCGTAATTTACCTCATGGGACTTCAACTTCCTGCTGAGGTAAATGACTGGGTGCTCTTCCCCGTTCCAGACCTGGGACAATACTGCTCCTAACCCCACATCTGACGCATCACTTTGTACGACAAAGTCTTTAGAGAAGTCGGGTGAGTACAACACTGGCTGGCTACATAAGGCTTGTTTCAAGAATTGGAATGCTGCCTCAGCCTCGGGGGTCCATTTAATCATGACCGACCCTTTCCCTTTCGTCAGGTTGGTTAGGGGCACAGCCTTAGAAGCAAAGTGGGGAATGAAGCGCCGATAATAACCCGCGATTCCCAGAAAGGCCCGTACCTGCTTCTTGCTGTTGGGACGTGGCCAACTCTGGATGGCCTCGACTTTGTTGAGTTGGGGTTTTATCACTCCCCTGCCAATGGTGTACCCAAGATATTTGGCCTCCTCCTGCCCAATGGTACACTTCTTGGGGTTAGCCGTAAACCCCGCTTCCCGGATAGAGTCTAGGACTGCTTGCACTTTTGGCAGATGTGAGGCCCAATCTGTGCTATGGACAATTACGTCATCCAGGTAAGCCGCAGCATACTTCCGATGGGGCCTCAGTATCTGGTCCATTTTCCGCTGGAATGTGGCCGGCGCATTCTGTAACCCGAACGGCATTCTCTTATATTGGAACGCCCCGTCTGGGGTTACAAATGCGGTTTTCTCTTTGGCCGACTTGGCCAGGGGAATTTGCCAATACCCTTTTGTGAGGTCAAGAGTCGTCATGTATCGGGCTGTTCCCAGCCGGTCGATCAACTCATCTATACGTGGCATGGGGTAGGTGTCAAATTTTGTAACTTTGTTCAACTGACGAAAATCGTTACAAAATCGCCAGCTCCCATCCGGTTTAGGCACCAACACAATGGGACTAGACCAATCACTTTGGGACTCCTCTATCACCCCTAAGTTCAGCATTTTCTGTACTTCCTCCCGTATTGCCTCCCGTCGGGCCTCTGGGATCCGATAGGGTTTTAACTTCACCCTTTCACCGGGCGGGGTAATAATATCATGCTCTACCCCAGATGTTTGTCCCGGCAGCTCAGAGAACACCTCCTTGTTGCGAAGCACAAACTCCTTAACCTCCTGTTGTTGGGGTTGTGACAAGGTGGCTGCTATTCCAACCTCCGGAATCACGCAACCAGTTTGAGCTGGTGACCAAGTTTCTGCGACTAGGGACTCTCTATCCCTCCAGGCTTTCAACAGATTAACGTGATATATCTGTTCGGGCTTTCGCCTTCCTGGTTGTCTGACCTTGTAATTCACTTCGCTCACTTTTTCCATTATCTCGTAGGGGCCTTGCCATTTGGCAAGGAATTTACTTTCAACCGTAGGGACAAGTACCAATATCCTATCCCCCGGGGAAAAGGTACGGGTCTTGGCTCCACGGTTGTACACTCTCTGCTGTGCCAACTGCGCTTGGGCCAAATGTTCCTTCACGATGGGCATTACCTGTGCAATTCGATCTTGCATCAAGGCGACATGCTCAATCACACTCCTGTGGGGAGAACTCTCACTTTCCCAAGTTTCCTTGGCAATATCCAACAGCCCTCTTGGGTGTCTCCCATACAGTAACTCAAAGGGGGAGAATCCCGTAGAGGATTGGGGCACCTCCCTAATAGCAAACATCAAATAAGGAAGTAGACAGTCCCAATCCTTTCCATCTCTATCCACCACTTTCTTCAACATTTGTTTTAGGGTTTTGTTGAATCTTTCAACCAGCCCATCGGTTTGGGGGTGATACACAGATGTACGCAATTGCGTCACTTTGAACAATTTACACAGCTCTTTCATAACCCGGGACATAAAGGGTGTACCTTGGTCTGTAAGCAGTTCTTTACAAATACCCACCCGGCTAAAAACAAGAGATAGCTCTTTGGCTATGGTTTTGGCCGAGGTATTTCTGAGAGGGATCACTTCTGGATAACGGGTGGCATAGTCCATTATAACCAATATGTACTGGTGCCCCCTAGCGGACTTGATTATAGGACCTACCAAATCCATTGCTATTCTCTCAAACGGGACCTCAATGATGGGTAGAGGGACCAGCGGGCTACGGAAATGTGGCATCGGGGCCGACCTCTGACACACAGGGCAGGAGGAACAATAATTTTCTATGTCCTTCATCACCCCAGGCCAATAGAATCTCTGTAATACCCTCTCTCGGGTTTTCTCTGTCCCCAGATGACCTCCAAGAATGTGCCCATGGGCCAACTCCAACACCAACTTCCTGTAAGGTTTGGGCACCACAAGCTGCTCAACGGTTTCTTCTGCCCTTTTTGCCACCCGATACAGTAGGTCCTTCTCTACGCTGAAGTATGGGTAAGTGCAGGTATTATCTGGGTTCACTAACTCGCCATCTATTTCCACTACGTTTTCCCGTGCCTTTATTAGGGCGGGGTCTTTTAACTGTTCTGTGGCAAAATTTTCCCTGTGAACCTCCAGATCAGAAAACTCCACAGACGGTAGGTTTTCGTCTGAGGAGGTGGGCTCCTCTCCAGTTTCTTGAGTCTCCCCTGCCAATACTGACAAGGGAAATTCTGGAGAGTCCTCACCACTCTCAGAGGAGTTCTGGCTATCACATTCCTGGTACATAGGGGCACCAGTGGGGGGCTCAGGATCATCCCACAGTTCCCAGAACTTCGGAAAATCCCTTCCCACAATGGCATCATGCGGTAATTGAGATACTAACCCCACTGGATGAGAGAGGGTACCTTTGGGGGTCTCGAAACACACTGTAGTCACTGGATACTCTCGGGTGTCCCCATGCACACAAATAACAGCTACCTTGCTATTCCCAGAGACCTCTGTTTTAACTAATTCAGCCTTTATCAGGGTCACAAGGCTACCTGAATCCAGTAATACCACAACATTTCTACCATTAATACACATTTTGCATAAATGTTTCTCAGTTCCCCGAATGGCAGTGCATGCGACTGTCGCACACAGCGACTGACGTCTGTCCGTCAGAAAGTCACATTGCATGGGTTCCTCCACAACCGGGCAATTTGCTGCAATATGTCCCGCTTGCCGGCAGCGGTAGCAAACAATCCATTTGGCTGCCTCTTGAGCCCCTGACTTCCCAGGCTGTTCTCGCCAAACTTTGGGTAGAGCTCCCACCCTCTCACTCTCTCCACCCTCACCCCTTGGAATCCTCTTATCCGCCCCTGGGGATGGTCTGGTCTTAGGGTGGAAAGTCCGAGAGTCTCTGGAAGAGGCCGTCAGGTTCTCTGTAGCCAAGTATCTCTCTACACGATCCACAAGTTTACCGGCCGTTTCTGGGTCTCCATGGCTTACCCACTTTTGAATGGCGGTAGGAAGAGCTCTCAAGAAACGATCCATCACAACACGTTCCACAATCTCCGGTGCGGACAAAGTCTCTGGCTGTAGCCACTTCCTGCTCAGGTGAATGAGATCATACATTTGAGACCTGGGGGGTTTTCCAAGCTGGAAAGTCCAGTTATGCACACGCTGAGCCCGGACAGCCAGGGTGACACCCAGCCTTGCCAATATTTCAGCTTTTAGCATCACATAGTCTTTTGCTTGGTCAGGCTCTAGGTCATAGTAAGCCTTCTGCGATTCACCAGTTAACAGAGGAGCCACCAGTCCAGCCCACTGCTCCTCAGGCCACTTTTCTCTTTCAGCAGTCCTTTCAAATGTGGTCAAAAATACCTCTGGATCATCCTCTCCAGTCATTTTTGTCAATAAACGACTCACCCCAAAGGACGCGGTATTAGTGGGACGGCTTTCCTCACTGGTCTGCGGACGTTGCTGCATTACTGCTTCCATTTGTTGTAGTCTCTGCTCTTGCTTCTGTAACAGGTCTATGAAGCGGGCCTCAGATTGCTGCTGGGCTTGTTGATGAGCTTGCTGCTGGGCTGCAAGGCTCCTTTGCAAACCTGCATTTGTCTGCTGTTGATTGGCATTTGCTAGAGCCAGCTGTTTCAGTATCTCCTCCATGCTGGCTTAAAAAAAACTGCCACTGGTTCTCCACCAACTGTGAGGGGGTTCACTCGGTAGCGGGTGTGTGTGACCCCCTGGTTGGGCTCCCCACACAAAAACAGGGCCAGCAGACGGAGGTTGTGGTTTTCAAAATCAAAAGGTGCGGTTTATTTCTCTATGTACAGTGACAAAAACACAGCAAAGCCAAAAAGAAACATAAACAAAATAAATCCTGGTCAGCGTGACCTCTGACTAAACATGCAGGTTTCCTAAACTAACAACTGGGATCAGCCTGGTGCTGTCCTAGTCCCTAAGTCCCTGGTTTAGTAAAAGTCCAAACAAATAGCCACACAGGCTTTGCCTCACCGCACAGGGGTTCACTCTCCCTAGACAGTCCACACAGGTCTGGGTCCAGGCATGAGCAAACACCTAATGGAGCTGGGAGTTTTTATAGAGGCCTTAAACGAGCTGACAAGCTTCAGCTGGTCTCATCAGCACGACGCCCAGCACTCTCCCTAGAGGTATGAGTCATCCATGAGCCCACTAGCCTCAGCTGGGCTTCATCAACTCCCTCCCTAGTTGTATAAGTCGGCATAAAGCCTGAATCTGGGAGAAATATATCTACCCCCCTGGATGCAACCAGGTGACTTTACCTTCCTGCTGTCACACTACCTATAGTTTTCTGTCCCTAGAAAAAATGTTTTTTTAAAGATGGTTGATGATCAATGCTTTAGCACACTATAGCACAAGGAGAATTTCCCTCACTGTCCTTCCCTGTCCCTAGAAACAAGGATTATCACAGTGAAAGAAACTGACACTCTTCCTACCTATAGTTTTCTGTCCCTAGAAAAAATGTTTTTTTAAAGATGGTTGATGATCAATGCTTTAGCACACTATAGCACAAGGAGAATTTCCCTCACTGTCCTTCCCTGTCCCTAGAAACAAGGATTATCACAGTGAAAGAAACTGACAGTCTTCCTACCTATAGTTTTCTGTCCCTAGAAAAAATGTTTTTTTAAAGATGGTTGATGATCAATGCTTTAGCACAGTATAGCACAAGGAGAATTTCCCTCACTGTCCTTCCCTGTCCCTAGAAACAAGGATTATCACAGTGAAAGAAACTGACACTCTTCCTACCTATAGTTTTCTGTCCCTAGAAAAAATGTTTTTTTAAAGATGGTTGATGATCAATGCTTTAGCACACTATAGCACAAGGAGAATTTCCCTCACTGTCCTTCCCTGTCCCTAGAAACAAGGATTATCACAGTGAAAGAAACTGACAGTCTTCCTACCTATAGTTTTCTGTCCCTAGAAAAAATGTTTTTTTAAAGATGGTTGATGATCAATGCTTTAGCACAGTATAGCACAAGGAGAATTTCCCTCACTGTCCTTCCCTGTCCCTAGAAACAAGGATTATCACAGTGAAAGAAACTGACACTCTCCCTACCTATAGTTTTCTGTCCCTAGAAAAAATGTTTTTTTAAAGATGGTTGATGATCAATGCTTTAGCACACTATAGCACAAGGAGAATTTCCCTCACTGTTCTTCCCTGTCCCTAGAAACAAGGATTATCACAGTGAAAGAAACTGACACTCTCCCTACCTATAGTTTTCTGTCCCTAGAAAAAATGTTTTTTTAAAGATGGTTGATGATCAATGCTTTAGCACACTATAGCACAAGGAGAATTTCCCTCACTGTCCTTCCCTGTCCCTAGAAACAAGGATTATCACAGTGAAAGAAACTGACACTCTTCCTACCTATAGTTTTCTGTCCCTAGAAAAAATGTTTTTTTAAAGATGGTTGATGATCAATGCTTTAGCACACTATAGCACAAGGAGAATTTCCCTCACTGTCCTTCCCTGTCCCTAGAAACAAGGATTATCACAGTAAAACACACTGACACTCTCCCTACCTATAGTTTTCTGTCCCTAGAAAAAATGTTTTTTTAAAGATGGTTGATGATCAATGCTTTAGCACACTATAGCACAAGGAGAATTTCCCTCACTGTCCTTCCGTCCCTAGAAACAAGGATTATCACAGTGAAAGAAACTGACACTCTTCCTACCTATAGTTTTCTGTCCCTAGAAAAAATGTTTTTTTAAAGATGGTTGATGATCAATGCTTTAGCACAGTATAGCACAAGGAGAATTTCCCTCACTGTCCTTCCCTGTCCCTAGAAACAAGGATTATCACAGTGAAAGAAACTGACACTCTTCCTACCTATAGTTTTCTGTCCCTAGAAAAAATGTTTTTTTAAAGATGGTTGATGATCAATGCTTTAGCACACTATAGCACAAGGAGAATTTCCCTCACTGTCCTTCCCTGTCCCTAGAAACAAGGATTATCACAGTGAAAGAAACTGACAGTCTTCCTACCTATAGTTTTCTGTCCCTAGAAAAAATGTTTTTTTAAAGATGGTTGATGATCAATGCTTTAGCACAGTATAGCACAAGGAGAATTTCCCTCACTGTCCTTCCCTGTCCCTAGAAACAAGGATTATCACAGTGAAAGAAACTGACACTCTCCCTACCTATAGTTTTCTGTCCCTAGAAAAAATGTTTTTTTAAAGATGGTTGATGATCAATGCTTTAGCACACTATAGCACAAGGAGAATTTCCCTCACTGTCCTTCCCTGTCCCTAGAAACAAGGATTATCACAGTGAAAGAAACTGACACTCTCCCTACCTATAGTTTTCTGTCCCTAGAAAAAATGTTTTTTTAAAGATGGTTGATGATCAATGCTTTAGCACACTATAGCACAAGGAGAATTTCCCTCACTGTCCTTCCCTGTCCCTAGAAACAAGGATTATCACAGTGAAAGAAACTGACACTCTTCCTACCTATAGTTTTCTGTCCCTAGAAAAAATGTTTTTTTAAAGATGGTTGATGATCAATGCTTTAGCACACTATAGCACAAGGAGAATTTCCCTCACTGTCCTTCCCTGTCCCTAGAAACAAGGATTATCACAGTGAAAGAAACTGACAGTCTTCCTACCTATAGTTTTCTGTCCCTAGAAAAAATGTTTTTTTAAAGATGGTTGATGATCAATGCTTTAGCACAGTATAGCACAAGGAGAATTTCCCTCACTGTCCTTCCCTGTCCCTAGAAACAAGGATTATCACAGTGAAAGAAACTGACACTCTTCCTACCTATAGTTTTCTGTCCCTAGAAAAAATGTTTTTTTAAAGATGGTTGATGATCAATGCTTTAGCACACTATAGCACAAGGAGAATTTCCCTCACTGTCCTTCCCTGTCCCTAGAAACAAGGATTATCACAGTGAAAGAAACTGACAGTCTTCCTACCTATAGTTTTCTGTCCCTAGAAAAAATGTTTTTTTAAAGATGGTTGATGATCAATGCTTTAGCACAGTATAGCACAAGGAGAATTTCCCTCACTGTCCTTCCCTGTCCCTAGAAACAAGGATTATCACAGTGAAAGAAACTGACACTCTCCCTACCTATAGTTTTCTGTCCCTAGAAAAAATGTTTTTTTAAAGATGGTTGATGATCAATGCTTTAGCACACTATAGCACAAGGAGAATTTCCCTCACTGTCCTTCCCTGTCCCTAGAAACAAGGATTATCACAGTGAAAGAAACTGACACTCTCCCTACCTATAGTTTTCTGTCCCTAGAAAAAATGTTTTTTTAAAGATGGTTGATGATCAATGCTTTAGCACACTATAGCACAAGGAGAATTTCCCTCACTGTCCTTCCCTGTCCCTAGAAACAAGGATTATCACAGTGAAAGAAACTGACACTCTCCCTATCTATAGTTTTCTGTCCCTAGAAAAAATGTTTTTTTAAAGATGGTTGATGATCAATGCTTTAGCACACTATAGCACAAGGAGAATTTCCCTCACTGTCCTTCCCTGTCCCTAGAAACAAGGATTATCACAGTGAAAGAAACTGACAGTCTTCCTACCTATAGTTTTCTGTCCCTAGAAAAAATGTTTTTTTAAAGATGGTTGATGATCAATGCTTTAGCACAGTATAGCACAAGGAGAATTTCCTTCACTGTCCTTCCCTGTCCCTAGAAACAAGGATTATCACAGTGAAAGAAACTGACACTCTCCCTACCTATAGTTTTCTGTCCCTAGAAAAAATGTTTTTTTAAAGATGGTTGATGATCAATGCTTTAGCACACTATAGCACAAGGAGAATTTCCCTCACTGTCCTTCCCTGTCCCTAGAAACAAGGATTATCACAGTGAAAGAAACTGACACTCTCCCTACCTATAGTTTTCTGTCCCTAGAAAAAATGTTTTTTTAAAGATGGTTGATGATCAATGCTTTAGCACACTATAGCACAAGGAGAATTTCCCTCACTGCCCCTCCCTGTCCCTAGAAACAAGGATTATCACAGTGAAAGAAACTGACACTCTCCCTACCTATAGTTTTCTGTCCCTAGAAAAAATGTTTTTTTAAAGATGGTTGATGATCAATGCTTTAGCACACTATAGCACAAGGAGAATTTCCCTCACTCTCCTTCCCTGTCCCTAGAAACAAGGATTATCACAGTGAAAGAAACTGACAGTCTTCCTACCTATAGTTTTCTGTCCC
The DNA here is from genome assembly GCA_029206835.1 of Rana muscosa. Taxonomy (NCBI): domain Eukaryota; kingdom Metazoa; phylum Chordata; class Amphibia; order Anura; family Ranidae; genus Rana; species Rana muscosa. Next base: position 324,268,262 of record CM055117.1, read on the forward strand.
TAGAAAAAAAGTTTTTTTAAAGATGGTTGATGATCAATGCTTTAGCACAGTATAGCACAAGGAGAATTTCCCTCACTGTCCTTCCCTGTCCCTAGAAACAAGGATTATCACAGTGAAAGAAACTGACACTCTCCCTACCTATAGTTTTCTGTCCCTAGAAAAAATGTTTTTTTAAAGATGGTTGATGATCAATGCTTTAGCACACTATAGCACAAGGAGAATTTCCCTCACTGTCCTTCCCTGTCCCTAGAAACAAGGATTATCACAGTGAAAGAAACTGACACTCTCCCTACCTATAGTTTTCTGTCCCTAGAAAAAATGTTTTTTTAAAGATGGTTGATGATCAATGCTTTAGCACACTATAGCACAAGGAGAATTTCCCTCACTGTCCTTCCCTGTCCCTAGAAACAAGGATTATCACAGTGAAAGAAACTGACAGTCTTCCTACCTATAGTTTTCTGTCCCTAGAATTTTTTTTTTTTAAAGATGGTTGATGATCAATGCTTTAGCACAGTATAGCACAAGGAGAATTTCCCTCACTGTCCTTCCCTGTCCCTAGAAACAAGGATTATCACAGTGAAAGAAACTGACACTCTTCCTACCTATAGTTTTCTGTCCCTAGAAAAAATGTTTTTTTAAAGATGGTTGATGATCAATGCTTTAGCACACTATAGCACAAGGAGAATTTCCCTCACTGTCCCTCCCTGTCCCTAGAAACAAGGATTATCACAGTGAAAGAAACTGACACTCTCCCTACCTATAGTTTTCTGTCCCTAGAAAAAATGTTTTTTTAAAGATGGTTGATGATCAATGCTTTAGCACACTATAGCACAAGGAGAATTTCCCTCACTCTCCTTCCCTGTCCCTAGAAACAAGGATTATCACAGTGAAAGAAACTGACAGTCTTCCTACCTATAGTTTTCTGTCCCTAGAAAAAAAGTTTTTTTAAAGATGGTTGATGATCAATGCTTTAGCACAGTATAGCACAAGGAGAATTTCCCTCACTGTCCTTCCCTGTCCCTAGAAACAAGGATTATCACAGTGAAAGAAACTGACACTCTCCCTACCTATAGTTTTCTGTCCCTAGAAAAAATGTTTTTTTAAAGATGGTTGATGATCAATGCTTTAGCACACTATAGCACAAGGAGAATTTCCCTCACTGTCCTTCCCTGTCCCTAGAAACAAGGATTATCACAGTGAAAGAAACTGACACTCTCCCTACCTATAGTTTTCTGTCCCTAGAAAAAATGTTTTTTTAAAGATGGTTGATGATCAATGCTTTAGCACACTATAGCACAAGGAGAATTTCCCTCACTGTCCTTCCCTGTCCCTAGAAACAAGGATTATCACAGTGAAAGAAACTGACACTCTTCCTACCTATAGTTTTCTGTCCCTAGAAAAAATGTTTTTTTAAAGATGGTTGATGATCAATGCTTTAGCACACTATAGCACAAGGAGAATTTCCCTCACTGTCCTTCCCTGTCCCTAGAAACAAGGATTATCACAGTGAAAGAAACTGACAGTCTTCCTACCTATAGTTTTCTGTCCCTAGAAAAAATGTTTTTTTAAAGATGGTTGATGATCAATGCTTTAGCACAGTATAGCACAAGGAGAATTTCCCTCACTGTCCTTCCCTGTCCCTAGAAACAAGGATTATCACAGTGAAAGAAACTGACACTCTTCCTACCTATAGTTTTCTGTCCCTAGAAAAAATGTTTTTTTAAAGATGGTTGATGATCAATGCTTTAGCACACTATAGCACAAGGAGAATTTCCCTCACTGTCTTTCCCTGTCCCTAGAAACAAGGATTATCACAGTGAAAGAAACTGACAGTCTTCCTACCTATAGTTTTCTGTCCCTAGAAAAAATGTTTTTTTAAAGACGGTTGATGATCAATGCTTTAGCACAGTATAGCACAAGGAGAATTTCCCTCACTGTCCTTCCCTGTCCCTAGAAACAAGGATTATCACAGTGAAAGAAACTGACACTCTCCCTACCTATAGTTTTCTGTCCCTAGAAAAAATGTTTTTTTAAAGATGGTTGATGATCAATGCTTTAGCACACTATAGCACAAGGAGAATTTCCCTCACTGTCCTTCCCTGTCCCTAGAAACAAGGATTATCACAGTGAAAGAAACTGACACTCTCCCTACCTATAGTTTTCTGTCCCTAGAAAAAATGTTTTTTTAAAGATGGTTGATGATCAATGCTTTAGCACACTATAGCACAAGGAGAATTTCCCTCACTGTCCTTCCCTGTCCCTAGAAACAAGGATTATCACAGTGAAAGAAACTGACACTCTCCCTACCTATAGTTTTCTGTCCCTAGAAAAAATGTTTTTTTAAAGATGGTTGATGATCAATGCTTTAGCACACTATAGCACAAGGAGAATTTCCCTCACTGTCCTTCCCTGTCCCTAGAAACAAGGATTATCACAGTGAAAGAAACTGACACTCTTCCTACCTATAGTTTTCTGTCCCTAGAAAAAATGTTTTTTTAAAGATGGTTGATGATCAATGCTTTAGCACACTATAGCACAAGGAGAATTTCCCTCACTGTCCTTCCCTGTCCCTAGAAACAAGGATTATCACAGTGAAAGAAACTGACACTCTCCCTACCTATAGTTTTCTGTCCCTAGAAAAAATGTTTTTTTAAAGATGGTTGATGATCAATGCTTTAGCACACTATAGCACAAGGAGAATTTCCCTCACTGTCCTTCCCTGTCCCTAGAAACAAGGATTATCACAGTGAAAGAAACTGACACTCTCCCTACCTATAGTTTTCTGTCCCTAGAAAAAATGTTTTTTTAAAGATGGTTGATGATCAATGCTTTAGCACACTATAGCACAAGGAGAATTTCCCTCACTGTCCTTCCCTGTCCCTAGAAACAAGGATTATCACAGTGAAAGAAACTGACACTCTTCCTACCTATAGTTTTCTGTCCCTAGAAAAAATGTTTTTTTAAAGATGGTTGATGATCAATGCTTTAGCACACTATAGCACAAGGAGAATTTCCCTCACTGTCCTTCCCTGTCCCTAGAAACAAGGATTATCACAGTAAAACACACTGACACTCTCCCTACCTATAGTTTTCTGTCCCTAGAAAAAATGTTTTTTTAAAGATGGTTGATGATCAATGCTTTAGCACACTATAGCACAAGGAGAATTTCCCTCACTGTCCTTCCGTCCCTAGAAACAAGGATTATCACAGTGAAAGAAACTGACACTCTTCCTACCTATAGTTTTCTGTCCCTAGAAATTTTTTTTTTTTAAAGATGGTTGATGATCAATGCTTTAGCACACTATAGCACAAGGAGAATTTCCCTCACTGTCCTTCCCTGTCCCTAGAAACAAGGATTATCACAGTGAAAGAAACTGACACTCTTCCTACCTATAGTTTTCTGTCCCTAGAATTTTTTTTTTTTTAAAGATGGTTGATGATCAATGCTTTAGCACACTATAGCACAAGGAGAATTTCCCTCACTGTCCTTCCCTGTCCCTAGAAACAAGGATTATCACAGTGAAAGAAACTGACAGTCTTCCTACCTATAGTTTTCTGTCCCTAGAAAAAATGTTTTTTTAAAGATGGTTGATGATCAATGCTTTAGCACAGTATAGCACAAGGAGAATTTCCCTCACTGTCCTTCCCTGTCCCTAGAAACAAGGATTATCACAGTGAAAGAAACTGACAGTCTTCCTACCTATAGTTTTCTGTCCCTAGAAAAAATGTTTTTTTAAAGATGGTTGATGATCAATGCTTTAGCACACTATAGCACAAGGAGAATTTCCCTCACTGTCCTTCCCTGTCCCTAGAAACAAGGATTATCACAGTGAAAGAAACTGACACTCTTCCTACCTATAGTTTTCTGTCCCTACAAAAAATGTTTTTTTAAAGATGGTTGATGATCAATGCTTTAGCACACTATAGCACAAGGAGAATTTCCCTCACTGTCCTTCCCTGTCCGTAGAAACAAGGATTATCACAGTGAAAGAAACTGACAATCTTCCTACCTATAGTTTTCTGTCCCTAGAAAAAATGTTTTTTTAAAGATGGTTGATGATCAATGCTTTAGCACAGTATAGCACAAGGAGAATTTCCCTCACTGTCCTTCCCTGTCCCTAGAAACAAGGATTATCACAGTGAAAGAAACTGACACTCTTCCTACCTATAGTTTTCTGTCCCTAGAAAAAATGTTTTTTTAAAGATGGTTGATGATCAATGCTTTAGCACACTATAGCACAAGGAGAATTTCCCTCACTGTCCTTCCCTGTCCCTAGAAACAAGGATTATCACAGTGAAAGAAACTGACAGTCTTCCTACCTATAGTTTTCTGTCCCTAGAAAAAATGTTTTTTTAAAGACGGTTGATGATCAATGCTTTAGCACAGTATAGCACAAGGAGAATTTCCCTCACTGTCCTTCCCTGTCCCTAGAAACAAGGATTATCACAGTGAAAGAAACTGACACTCTCCCTACCTATAGTTTTCTGTCCCTAGAAAAAATGTTTTTTTAAAGATGGTTGATGATCAATGCTTTAGCACACTATAGCACAAGGAGAATTTCCCTCACTGTCCTTCCCTGTCCCTAGAAACAAGGATTATCACAGTGAAAGAAACTGACACTCTCCCTACCTATAGTTTTCTGTCCCTAGAAAAAATGTTTTTTTAAAGATGGTTGATGATCAATGCTTTAGCACACTATAGCACAAGGAGAATTTCCCTCACTGTCCTTCCCTGTCCCTAGAAACAAGGATTATCACAGTGAAAGAAACTGACACTCTTCCTACCTATAGTTTTCTGTCCCTAGAAAAAATGTTTTTTTAAAGATGGTTGATGATCAATGCTTTAGCACACTATAGCACAAGGAGAATTTCCCTCACTGTCCTTCCCTGTCCCTAGAAACAAGGATTATCACAGTAAAACACACTGACACTCTCCCTACCTATAGTTTTCTGTCCCTAGAAAAAATGTTTTTTTAAAGATGGTTGATGATCAATGCTTTAGCACACTATAGCACAAGGAGAATTTCCCTCACTGTCCTTCCGTCCCTAGAAACAAGGATTATCACAGTGAAAGAAACTGACACTCTTCCTACCTATAGTTTTCTGTCCCTAGAATTTTTTTTTTTTTAAAGATGGTTGATGATCAATGCTTTAGCACACTATAGCACAAGGAGAATTTCCCTCACTGTCCTTCCCTGTCCCTAGAAACAAGGATTATCACAGTGAAAGAAACTGACAGTCTTCCTACCTATAGTTTTCTGTCCCTAGAAAAAATGTTTTTTTAAAGATGGTTGATGATCAATGCTTTAGCACAGTATAGCACAAGGAGAATTTCCCTCACTGTCCTTCCCTGTCCCTAGAAACAAGGATTATCACAGTGAAAGAAACTGACACTCTTCCTACCTATAGTTTTCTGTCCCTAGAAAAAATGTTTTTTTACAGATGGTTGATGATCAATGCTTTAGCACACTATAGCACAAGGAGAATTTCCCTCACTCTCCTTCCCTGTCCCTAGAAACAAGGATTATCACAGTGAAAGAAACTGACAGTCTTCCTACCTATAGTTTTCTGTCCCTAGAAAAAAAGTTTTTTTAAAGATGGTTGATGATCAATGCTTTAGCACAGTATAGCACAAGGAGAATTTCCCTCACTGTCCTTCCCTGTCCCTAGAAACAAGGATTATCACAGTGAAAGAAACTGACACTCTCCCTACCTATAATTTTCTGTCCCTAGAAAAAATGTTTTTTTAAAGATGGTTGATGATCAATGCTTTAGCACACTATAGCACAAGGAGAATTTCCCTCACTGTCCTTCCCTGTCCCTAGAAACAAGGATTATCACAGTGAAAGAAACTGACACTCTCCCTACCTATAGTTTTCTGTCCCTAGAAAAAATGTTTTTTTAAAGATGGTTGATGATCAATGCTTTAGCACACTATAGCACAAGGAGAATTTCCCTCACTGTCCTTCCCTGTCCCTAGAAACAAGGATTATCACAGTGAAAGAAACTGACACTCTTCCTACCTATAGTTTTCTGTCCCTAGAAAAAATGTTTTTTTAAAGATGGTTGATGATCAATGCTTTAGCACACTATAGCACAAGGAGAATTTCCCTCACTGTCCTTCCCTGTCCCTAGAAACAAGGATTATCACAGTAAAACACACTGACACTCTCCCTACCTATAGTTTTCTGTCCCTAGAAAAAATGATTTTTTAAAGATGGTTGATGATCAATGCTTTAGCACACTATAGCACAAGGAGAATTTCCCTCACTGTCCTTCCCTGTCCCTAGAAACAAGGATTATCACAGTGAAAGAAACTGACACTCTTCCTACCTATAGTTTTCTGTCCCTAGAAAAAATGTTTTTTTAAAGATGGTTGATGATCAATGCTTTAGCACACTATAGCACAAGGAGAATTTCCCTCACTGTCCTTCCCTGTCCCTAGAAACAAGGATTATCACAGTGAAAGAAACTGACACTCTCCCTACCTATAGTTTTCTGTCCCTAGAAAAAATGTTTTTTTAAAGATGGTTGATGATCAATGCTTTAGCACACTATAGCACAAGGAGAATTTCCCTCACTGTCCTTCCCTGTCCCTAGAAACAAGGATTATCACAGTGAAAGAAACTGACACTCTCCCTACCTATAGTTTTCTGTCCCTAGAAAAAATGTTTTTTTAAAGATGGTTGATGATCAATGCTTTAGCACACTATAGCACAAGGAGAATTTCCCTCACTGTCCTTCCCTGTCCCTAGAAACAAGGATTATCACAGTGAAAGAAACTGACACTCTTCCTACCTATAGTTTTCTGTCCCTAGAAAAAAATGTTTTTTTAAAGATGGTTGATGATCAATGCTTTAGCACAGTATAGCACAAGGAGAATTTCCCTCACTGTCCTTCCCTGTCCCTAGAAACAAGGATTATCACAGTGAAAGAAACTGACACTCTCCCTACCTATAGTTTTCTGTCCCTAGAAAAAATGTTTTTTTAAAGATGGTTGATGATCAATGCTTTAGCACACTATAGCACAAGGAGAATTTCCCTCACTGTCCTTCCCTGTCCCTAGAAACAAGGATTATCACAGTGAAAGAAACTGACACTCTCCCTACCTATAGTTTTCTGTCCCTAGAAAAAATGTTTTTTTAAAGATGGTTGATGATCAATGCTTTAGCACACTATAGCAGAAGGAGAATTTCCCTCACTGTCCCTCCCTGTCCCTAGAAACAAGGATTATCACAGTGAAAGAAACTGACACTCTTCCTACCTATAGTTTTCTGTCCCTAGAAAAAATGTTTTTTTAAAGATGGTTGATGATCAATGCTTTAGCACACTATAGCACAAGGAGAATTTCCCTCACTGTCCTTCCCTGTCCCTAGAAACAAGGATTATCACAGTGAAAGAAACTGACAGTCTTCCTACCTATAGTTTTCTGTCCCTAGAAAAAATGTTTTTTTAAAGATGGTTGATGATCAATGCTTTAGCACAGTATAGCACAAGGAGAATTTCCCTCACTGTCCTTCCCTGTCCCTAGAAACAAGGATTATCACAGTGAAAGAAACTGACACTCTTCCTACCTATAGTTTTCTGTCCCTAGAAAAAATGTTTTTTTAAAGATGGTTGATGATCAATGCTTTAGCACACTATAGCACAAGGAGAATTTCCCTCACTGTCCTTCCCTGTCCCTAGAAACAAGGATTATCACAGTGAAAGAAACTGACAGTCTTCCTACCTATAGTTTTCTGTCCCTAGAAAAAATGTTTTTTTAAAGATGGTTGATGATCAATGCTTTAGCACAGTATAGCACAAGGATAATTTCCCTCACTGTCCTTCCCTGTCCCTAGAAACAAGGATTATCACAGTGAAAGAAACTGACACTCTCCCTACCTATAGTTTTCTGTCCCTAGAAAAAATGTTTTTTTAAAGATGGTTGATGATCAATGCTTTAGCACACTATAGCACAAGGAGAATTTCCCTCACTGTCCTTCCCTGTCCCTAGAAACAAGGATTATCACAGTGAAAGAAACTGACACTCTCCCTACCTATAGTTTTCTGTCCCTAGGAAAAATGTTTTTTTAAAGATGGTTGCTGATCAATGCTTTAGCACACTATAGCACAAGGAGAATTTCCCTCACTGTCCTTCCCTGTCCCTAGAAACAAGGATTATCACAGTGAAAGAAACTGACACTCTTCCTACCTATAGTTTTCTGTCCCTAGAAAAAATATTTTTTAAAGATGGTTGATGATCAATGCTTTAGCACACTATAGCACAAGGAGAATTTCCCTCACTGTCCTTCCCTGTCCCTAGAAACAAGGATTATCACAGTAAAACACACTGACACTCTCCCTACCTATAGTTTTCTGTCCCTAGAAAAAATGATTTTTTTAAAGATGGTTGATGATCAATGCTTTAGCACACTATAGCACAAGGAGAATTTCCCTCACTGTCCTTCCCTGTCCCTAGAAACAAGGATTATCACAGTGAAAGAAACTGACACTCTTCCTACCTATAGTTTTCTGTCCCTAGAAAAAATGTTTTTTTAAAGATGGTTGATGATCAATGCTTTAGCACAGTATAGCACAAGGAGAATTTCCCTCACTGTCCTTCCCTGTCCCTAGAAACAAGGATTATCACAGTGAAAGAAACTGACACTCTTCCTACCTATAGTTTTCTGTCCCTAGAATTTTTTTTTTTTAAAGATGGTTGATGATCAATGCTTTAGCACACTATAGCACAAGGAGAATTTCCCTCACTGTCCTTCCCTGTCCCTAGAAACAAGGATTATCACAGTGAAAGAAACTGACAGTCTTCCTACCTATAGTTTTCTGTCCCTAGAAAAAATGTTTTTTTAAAGATGGTTGATGATCAATGCTTTAGCACAGTATAGCACAAGGAGAATTTCCCTCACTGTCCTTCCCTGTCCCTAGAAACAAGGATTATCACAGTGAAAGAAACTGACACTCTCCCTACCTATAATTTTCTGTCCCTAGAAAAAATGTTTTTTTAAAGATGGTTGATGATCAATGCTTTAGCACACTATAGCACAAGGAGAATTTCCCTCACTGTCCTTCCCTGTCCCTAGAAACAAGGATTATCACAGTGAAAGAAACTGACACTCTCCCTACCTATAGTTTTCTGTCCCTAGAAAAAATGTTTTTTTAAAGATGGTTGATGATCAATGCTTTAGCACACTATAGCACAAGGAGAATTTCCCTCACTGTCCTTCCCTGTCCCTAGAAACAAGGATTATCACAGTGAAAGAAACTGACACTCTTCCTACCTATAGTTTTCTGTCCCTAGAAAAAATGTTTTTTTAAAGATGGTTGATGATCAATGCTTTAGCACACTATAGCACAAGGAGAATTTCCCTCACTGTCCTTCCCTGTCCCTAGAAACAAGGATTATCACAGTGAAAGAAACTGACACTCTTCCTACCTATAGTTTTCTGTCCCTAGAAAAAATATTTTTTAAAGATGGTTGATGATCAATGCTTTAGCACACTATAGCACAAGGAGAATTTCCCTCACTGTCCTTCCCTGTCCCTAGAAACAAGGATTATCACAGTAAAACACACTGACACTCTCCCTACCTATAGTTTTCTGTCCCTAGAAAAAATGATTTTTTTAAAGATGGTTGATGATCAATGCTTTAGCACACTATAGCACAAGGAGAATTTCCCTCACTGTCCTTCCCTGTCCCTAGAAACAAGGATTATCACAGTGAAAGAAACTGACACTCTTCCTACCTATAGTTTTCTGTCCCTAGAAAAAATGTTTTTTTAAAGATGGTTGATGATCAATGCTTTAGCACAGTATAGCACAAGGAGAATTTCCCTCACTGTCCTTCCCTGTCCCTAGAAACAAGGATTATCACAGTGAAAGAAACTGACACTCTTCCTACCTATAGTTTTCTGTCCCTAGATTTTTTTTTTTTAAAGATGGTTGATGATCAATGCTTTAGCACACTATAGCACAAGGAGAATTTCCCTCACTGTCCTTCCCTGTCCCTAGAAACAAGGATTATCACAGTGAAAGAAACTGACAGTCTTCCTACCTATAGTTTTCTGTCCCTAGAAAAAATGTTTTTTTAAAGATGGTTGATGATCAATGCTTTAGCACAGTATAGCACAAGGAGAATTTCCCTCACTGTCCTTCCCTGTCCCTAGAAACAAGGATTATCACAGTGAAAGAAACTGACACTCTCCCTACCTATAATTTTCTGTCCCTAGAAAAAATGTTTTTTTAAAGATGGTTGATGATCAATGCTTTAGCACACTATAGCACAAGGAGAATTCCCCTCACTGTCCTTCCCTGTCCCTAGAAACAAGGATTATCACAGTGAAAGAAACTGACACTCTCCCTACCTATAGTTTTCTGTCCCTAGAAAAAATGTTTTTTTAAAGATGGTTGATGATCAATGCTTTAGCACACTATAGCACAAGGAGAATTTCCCTCACTGTCCTTCCCTGTCCCTAGAAACAAGGATTATCACAGTGAAAGAAACTGACACTCTTCCTACCTATAGTTTTCTGTCCCTAGAAAAAATGTTTTTTTAAAGATGGTTGATGATCAATGCTTTAGCACACTATAGCACAAGGAGAATTTCCCTCACTGTCCTTCCCTGTCCCTAGAAACAAGGATTATCACAGTGAAAGAAACTGACACTCTTCCTACCTATAGTTTTCTGTCCCTAGAAAAAATGTTTTTTTAAAGATGGTTGATGATCAATGCTTTAGCACAGTATTGCACAAGGAGAATTTCCCTCACTGTCCTTCCCTGTCCCTAGAAACAAGGATTATCACAGTGAAAGAAACTGACACTCTTCCTACCTATAGTTTTCTGTCCCTAGAAAAAATGTTTTTTTAAAGATGGTTGATGATCAATGCTTTAGCACACTATAGCACAAGGAGAATTTCCCTCACTGTCCTTCCCTGTCCCTAGAAACAAGGATTATCACAGTAAAACACACTGACACTCTCCCTACCTATAGTTTTCTGTCCCTAGAAAAAATGATTTTTTAAAGATGGTTGATGATCAATGCTTTAGCACACTATAGCACAAGGAGAATTTCCCTCACTGTCCTTCCCTGTCCCTAGAAACAAGGATTCGCACAGTAAAACACACTGACACTCTCCCTACCTATCCTTCTCTTTCCCTAAACTAAAGGAATCCAGGTTAAGCAAGAAAATAAAATGTCACTGTCCCTGCCTATGCTTCTCTTTCCCTGCTCCGGAACACACTACACTAGGCCGCCGTGCTGGCGGCCTTTTATAGTGTGGGGCGTGTACTAAACACCCTCAGCAATAATTGGCCACAGGCATCCTGCCTGTGGCCAATCATTGCTCTCCTCGCTGCCGGCGCTGTGATTGGCCAAGCATGCGGGGTCACAGTGCATGCTTGGCCAATCACAGCGCCTGGATGACACTGCGATGGCGTAGTGCATTGTGGGCCGTTTGCGTCACTCGAATTAGGCGAGAACGGCCCAAATCGTTCGATCTTCGTCGAACGATCGAACAGCCGATGTTCGAGTCGAACGTATGTTCGACTCGAACACCGAGCTCATCCCTACTGGTGACCCCACAATAGGGATAAAACTTTTTTGTGGAAGGGAGTTTAACAAGACACATGGCCACTCATTAAAATGAGAAGAAAAGAGGTTTAACCTTAACCACTTCAATACAGGGCTTTTTGTACCTATTCAATACCGGGCCTATTTTGGCACTTCTCTCCTACATGTACAAATCATCATTCTTTTGCTAGAAAATTACTCAGAACCCCCAAACATTATATATGTTTTTTTATCAGACACCCTAAGGAATAAAATGACGGTCATTGCAACATTTTTTCTTGCACAATATTTGCGCAATAATTTTTCAAACGCCTTTTTAAAAAAAAAAATGGTTTCATGAATTAAAAAATAACAAACCAGTAAAGTTAGCCCAATTTTTGGGGAAAATATGAAAGATAATGTTACACCGAGTAAACAGATACCTAACATGTCACGCTTTAAAATTGCGCACACTCATGGAATGGCGCCAAACTTCGGTACTTAAAAATCTCCATAGGCGACGCTTAATTTTTTTTTACAGGTTACCAGGTTAGAATTACAGAGGAGGTCTAGTGCTAGAATTGTTGCACGTGCTCTAACGCACGCGGCGATACCTCACATGCGTGGTTTGAACAGCGTTTACATATGTGGGCGACTTACGTGTGCATTCGCTTCTGATCGCGAGCTACCGGGGACAGGGGCGTTTAAATTTTTTTTTTTTTATTATTTTTTTTTTTTTACTTATTTATGTATTTTTTTACAATGATTTTACTTTTTTTTATTTTTTTGATCACTTTTATTCCTATTACAAGGAATGTAAACATCCCTTGTAATAGGAATGTGTGTGACAGGTTCTCTTTATTGAGAGATGCGGGGTCAATAAGACCCCACATCTCTCCTCCAGGCTGGAAAGCATGAGATCAGTGAATTTTTTTTCACTGATCTCATACTTACAGCCGCAATGGCGGCTTTGTTTACATTTGAGACCCGGGCGTGACGTCATCACTTCGCACAGGGGAGCCCGGAGAAGCACCGGATGGCGGCGGGAGGGGGGGTGTCCCCTCCCGCCGCCTATAAGAACGATCAAGCGGCGGAACCGCCGCTATGATCGTTCTTATTGTGCACAGAATCGCCGGCACTTCAAAAGGATATCTGAATGATGCCTCTAGCTGCAGGCATCATTCAGATATCCCCCTACAAAGCTGAGGACGTCATATGACGTCCACCCAGGATGGGAGATCCCATCTGTGGACGTCATTTGACTATGGCTGGGTAGGGAAGTGGTTAAACTGCGTAGAGGGTTCTTTACTGTAAGAGCGGCAAAGATGTGGAATTCCCTAATTCCCTTCACAGGTAATGGTCTCAGCGGGGAGCATCGAAAAATCTGAACACTACTCACTGTAAAAGAGCGCCATGTAGCTTCTCCCAGACTAGTTTCATCGCATAGGACTTCTTCCAATGGGAAGAAGTCCTATGCGACAAAACTATTCTGGGAGAAGCTACACGGCGCTCTTTTACAGTGAGTAGCGTTCAGATTTTTCGACCGCTCATCGAATATTCAGTCCGGTGTTTGGGCGGAAGTCTGCAGTGTTTTCGATTGGAGTGGAGAGGCGGGCATACGTGAAGGAGGGTGAGACACACATAGTTGGTCGGTCCGCCGAGACTGCAATACATCGCGGCTACCTGTCATATGCCTGTCTGGCGTTTTGAAGTGTTTTTGCTGAAGTGCCTAACTTTAATCTACTAGATGTGAGTGAAACCATTGAAGGTTACCTGTGCTATAAAAGTTTTTACGTACTTCACTATTGGAGGCATTTTGTTTTTTCATGTGGGATACTTGACTGACCTGCTTAACATTGTGTTGGATCTGTCTTTGATACCCTGAGGGGTGACTAAGCTGTAAGGCCGAGCATGAGAGTGCGAGGCATATCCTATTGGTGAGTGCAAGTCCTTAGGGAGTGGAATCACTAATCACGTTGGTGTGGTGAAGGTTTATTCAAGAGAACACAGGAAGAATTTTATGTAATTTTGAAGTCACTATATTTGGAACACCTGTTTCACTGATGGACTTTCTTTAAAATATTTTTCACAGCAATTGGTTTGAAAACACCATTGAAAAGCTATGGACACTAATTAATGTATTATTTGTATGCACATATATTTTCGAGAGTATATGTTTATATATATATTTTACTCTTTTGTCCATGGACCGACACAGCTTCTCTATTGACAAAGTGGGTATTATCCGTTAATTAGGAGTGACTAGGCAGAAAAACTTGTAAAAAGTGTTGCATCACACCTTCTACAGTACCGCCCAGGGGGTGGACCCTCTGGTATAACCTCTCAGTCTGCATCTCGCAGATCAGTTTTTTCTGTCTAGCAAGGAGTAGGACATGGCTCCCTTCGGGCCCATTTGTCCGAGGGAAAAAATATATATTTTTTTGCTACATTTGTTGTTTCCTGCGATCTTCGATCAACTGCCGACTGGGTGACAGGCTGGATCCTCGATCCTTGTAGTCTCCCCAGTTTCGGCCATCGAGCGTGTGCCGACCCTAGCTACGCGCTGGGTTTTCCACGACATGCCCGTCGCTCCACGGGTGGCCGGTGAGCCTATGCTCCAGGGCCTGCATCGGACCGCTCAGCTTTGGCTGACCTTACGGCCGAGTCGCAGCAGCCTGGCCGGTGAGCTTACGCTCCAAGGCTTGCATCGGACCGCTCAGCTTCGGCTGACCTTACGGCCGAGTCGCAGCAGCCTGTCCGGTGAGCGTCACGCTCCAGGGCATACATATGATCGTCCCTTTTGGGTCCAATCACAGCATGCCTGGCCAACAGTCACCTTCCGTGCGCGGACGATGATCTGTTTGGAATGTCTTCCAGCATAATACATGCAGGATAGGTAAGTAAAACTCCCCTGCCTCGGCTGGGTGATTTAGCTGGACATTCCTGGAGAGATCAAGTAAGTGGTTGTGGCCCCTTTCTTCCCTCTCTCCCTGCCTTTCCCTCCTCCCTGGGCTTCTAGCTAAAGATTGCTGGGTGCGGGGGGTCACCTAAGGGGTTCCACTGGAGCGGGGCTGGCTGTAACTAACATTTAAAAGAAATGTCATTTCTGCTTACCTGTATGTGCTTCCTCCTCCATGCTGTCGGCGGCCATTTTGGGGTGGTCCATGCCGAGTTCGGCCTCTTGTGACTGCCCGGTGGCCATCTTCCTGTGGTTCGGCCACACCCACTGGCCCCTATCAGCTGATCGGCGGCCATGTTTGTCCACCCTGTATGTATATATTGCCGTTCGGCGGCCATCTTTTTGTGGGCTACAGCTGCTTGACCTCTATCTTCGGCTCGGCGGCCATTTTCTTAGAGCCCACATTATCTTCCATACAGACGTTTTTGGCAACCATTTTGCGAGAGCCTCCGGCCTCTAGGGTGCATTACACTGGCGCGAAAATTCACATAGGAAGTGCTGATAAAAGAAGCAGACTGACACAGCAGCAGAGGGACAGCATCACAGGCGCAGCACACGGCAGCATAGCAGTATCAGTCCAGGGTGGTGAGTCCTCTGGGTAACCCAGCATCTCTGCAGCGCAGGAGGGTGGCCTATTGATATCTTGCCTGGAGCCCTGTGGGTGTCAGCGTGTGGTCAGCATGGCATCTGAGCCAGATGTCTTCTCCCCTGAAACACCAGATTTAGCAACTGGTGCCCCTGAGGTGTCTATGAACGCTATGACGGCAATCCTAGAGGCGTTTGCTGCCGGGGTGGAAGCAGAACACGGGAATACAGGGGGTAGTAAACACCCCGTCCCCTGCAAGCTTCTGGGGATAATTCTGATGCAGAACCAGGTCCAGCTACGGCTCAGGGCCCAGATTCTGACGCATCTGAGACTGCAGACCGTGACCGGACAGTGAGGATGACTCCAGTTCCAGGTCAATACGCGAGACGGCATTGGTATCTGACCTTATTACTGCAGTGCGGGATACGCTAAAGTTGGAAAATACTGCAGAAGCAGCAGAGAATCTGGTCCACTTGGGTTTCATAGACCTGCCCGCACTGCTAAGGTGTTCCCTTGTGTGTCTTTTGATAAACTCTTATACAAGGAATGGGAGAACCCACTGAGGGTCTTTACAGCCCCAAAGAGGTTTGCGGTACGGTACCCCTTTGAGGAGAGTTTTCTGAAGAAATGGACCTCTCCCCCTATAGTGGACCCTCCGGTGTCCAGACTTAATAGAGCCACCACAATTCCTGTAGAAGGGGCTCCTGTTTTCAAGGACCCTGTGGATAAGAAGGCTGAAGCACTCGCTTGCTACCTATACTCAGTGGTAGGCTCGGCAGTACGCCCGGCATTTGGCGGGGGCCCTAGTGTCTCACACACTTACTGAATGGGCAAGATTGCTACTCCAGGGGTTAAGGAGCGAGATGCTCCTCCTGATGAGATAACATTGGCCGACCAGTTGGTCCAGGGCCTTAGGTTTGTCTGCGAGTCAGACATGGATACTATTCCCCTGCTGTCTAAAGCTTCGGTTTATGCAGTAGCAATACGCCGCCTGATCTGGCTAAAAGGCTGGTCTGCGGACCAGACTTCCAAGAAAGCCCTGTTGGATCTGCCTTTTAAGGGCGACAGACTTTTTGGGGCTTCTCTGGATGACATAATCAAGGATGCCACAGGAGGTAAAAGCACTTTGCTTCCCCAAATTAGCAAGGGTAAGGGGCCACGCCAAGGGCAAGGGCCCTCCTTTACTGCACGCAAGCGTTTTTTTCGTCCCCCTAGGGCGACAGGGAAAAGACCCCAGGCCGATAAAGCGCCTGCCCAAGGACAAAGGCGTCCTTGGTCCCGCATACCCAACAAGCCTGCGGACAAATCTGCGTCCGCATGAAGGTCCGCCCCCACCCAGTTCTCGGGTGGGGGGACGTCTTCGCAAATTCGCGACTCAGTGGACAGCTCTAGTCTCCGACAGGTGGGTTTGCAATTAATCTCCTCAGGCTACAAGAGAGAATTTCTCTCTTGTCCACCGGACAGATTCATCACCTCCAATCTCCAGCTACTACCGACCTGTCGGGAGGCCCTGTATGGGGCGGTCCAGGGTCTACTGGAACGCGAGGTAGTTATTCCAGTTCCAGAACAGGAATAGGGTCAGGGTTTTTACTCAAATCTGTTGATTGTGCCGAAGAAGGATGGGGTTCATCCAATCTTGGATCTCAGAGCCCTCAATTGCTTTGTGAAGGTACAAAGATTTCGGATGGAGTCGGTTCAATCTGTAGTCACGGCTCTCCATCTGGGGGACTTTCTGGCCTCCTTGGACATCAAGGACGCATACCTGCAGGTCCCCATATACTCCAGACACCAGAAGTCTCTGTGATTTGCTGTCGGGAAGAACCACTACCAGTTTGTGGCCCTCCCGTTTGGCCTTGCCTCAGCACCCAGGACGTTCACCAAGGTGCTCGCTCTGATTCTGGCACTTCTAAGACAGCGGGGTATCGCTATCATGGGCTACTTGGACGACCTTCTACTGAAGGCGCCTTCAAGCTCAGAATTTAGAGGTAAGCGTGTCCATTACCTGTCAGACTCTTCGAGACTGGTTGGATACTAAACACGCAAAGGACAGTATGGTGCCCACTCAACGCCTAGTGTACCTGGGGTTGATTCTGGATTCCTCAGAGGCAAAGGTATTCCTCCCTGTGGAGAAGTTGCAGACCCTTCGGGGCTGCAGTACGGCAGCTGACTTCCAGGAATTGGTCGTCACTCCGTTTTGGCATGCGAGTGTTGGGCCTCATGGTAGCCTCCTTCGAGGCGGTCCCATATGCTCAATACCACACTCGAGTGTTACAGAAGGAAGTTCTGTCCAGATGGAACAGATGCCCTTCATCTCTGGATTATCAAATCCGAGTGAGCCACCTAGTCAGGAGATCCCTGGTATGGTGGCTGACAGCACCGGCTCTAATGGCCGGGAAGTCGGTTCTTCCGGTTTACCGGATAGTGATCACGACGGACGCCAGCCTTACAGGTTGGGGGGGAGTCTGGGGTGTTCAGTCAGCGCAAGGTCGCTGGACCCCAGAGGAAGCCCTCTTGCCGATCAATGTCCTGGAAATCCGGGCGATCAGGCTGTGCCTCTTCAAATGGTCTCAGAGGCTGCAAGGGCGTCCAGTCAGGATCCAGTCAGACAACGCCACAGCAGTGGCATATGTCAATCATCAAGGAGGAACAAGAAGCTCAGCTGCAGCATCGGAGGTCGCTCGCATCCTGAAGTGGGCAGAGAGGAGCGTACCGGCACTGCCAAAGATGGGGCACACCAGACGTAGATCTTCTGGCTTCCCGACTCAATCGGAAGGTATTGAGGTTTGTGGCCCGGTCAAGAGACCCATGGGCAGACGCAACGGACGCGTTGGTGGCATCGTGGGGTCAGTATCGGCTAATCTATGCCTTCCCTCCCTTAAGGCTTCTTCCTCTTCTGCTCCGCAGAGTGGAGGCAGAGGGAATTCCAATGATTCTAATCGCTCCAGATTGGCCTCAGCGTCCTTGGTACGCCGATCTAGTACGTCTGGTAGCAGACGTCCCCTGGCGCCTACCACTACGGAAGGACCTGCTATTGCAAGGTCCCATACTCCATCCTGCTTTACAGTCATTGGCTTTAACGGCATGGCTGTTGAGAACCAGGTACTGAGAGACCGGGGCCTGTCAGATTCAGTAATCTCTACTATGAGAAGTGCTCGAAAACTGTCCTCTAGGAAGGTTTATCACCACACTTGGAAGGCCTACATCTCCATGTGTGAGGAGATGAAATGACATCCGCGTACCTATTTGGTTTCCAGAATCCTGCTGTTTTTACAGCATGGGGTGGACCAAAGGCTTGCCCTAAGTATGATTAAGGGACAGATATCTGCTGTCTTTTTTCAGCGACCCCTGGCGACTCACTCTCTTGTGAGTACATTTGTGCAGGGGGTTCGACATGTGGCCCCTCCGGTCCGTCCCCCGTTACCTCCGTGGGACTTGAACCTGGTCCTCTCGGTGCTTCAGAAGGCACCGTTTGAGAATATTAGAGATATTCCCCTGTTGACACTTTCTCAGAAAGTGGTCTTTTTGGTGGCTGTTACGTCAGTTAGACGAGTCTCTGAGCTGGCAGCCTTGTCCTGCAAGGCTCCCTATTTGGTTTTCCACAAGGATAAGGTGGTGCTGCGGCCGCAGCCTTCCTTTCTTCCGAAGGTCGTTTCGGCTTTTCATCTCAACGAAGACATTGTACTTCCATCCTTGTGTCCTCATCCGTCGAATCCTAAGAAGTCGGCTTTGCATTCCTTGGACGTTGTCCGAGCTTTGAGAGTATACCTATCTGCTACTTCCCTGTTCCGGAAGTCAGACTCACTGTTTGTTTCAGTGGCTGGTCCCAAGAAGGGCCAAGCAGTCTCGTCGGCCACCATCTCTAGGTGGATCCGACAGATAGTAATCCAGGCTTACGCCTTAAAGGGTCAAGCGCCCCCCTTTCCTGTCACGGCGCATTCGACCAGGGCAATAGGTGCCTCTTGGGCTCTCCGACATCAAGCGTCTGTTTCCCAATTATGTAAAGCGGCGACTTGGTCGTCCGCTCACACTTTCACAAAATTCTACAAAGTTGATGTAGGTGCATCTTCGGATGTCTCTTTCGGCCGCAAGGTTTTGCAAGCGGCTGTTTAGAGTTGCAGCTCCTCCGTTGGAGGAGTGCTGTTTTGTGTTTTGGGGTGAAGTTTATTTTTATGCTGTTACCACCCCTCGTTTTTTCTCTGACACTGCTTTGGGACGTCCCACTTTGTCAATAGAGAAGCTGTGTCGGTCCATGGACGAAAGAGTAAATAGGATTTTTTACTCACCGTAAAATCCTTTTCTCTGAGTCCATGGACCGACACAGCACCCACCCCTCCTTTTAAGTTTGTACTGCTTTTTGACGAACTGATCTGCGAGATGCAGACTGAGAGGTTATACCAGAGGGTCTGCCCCCTGGGCGGTACTGTAGAAGGTGTGATGCAACACTTTTTACAAGTTTTTCTGCCTAGTCACTCCTAATTAACGGATAATACCCACTTTGTCAATAGAGAAGCTGTGTCGGTCCATGGACTCAGAGAAAAGGATTTTACGGCGAGTAAAAAATCCTATTTTTCACATTTATATATAATTTTCACATATATGTACAACTTTATATAGGATATATATGTAGCGGCCTCACCCCGTCCTCTTTAGCTAGGGGTATGTCACGCGACAGAGTGAGATGCGCTACGGCCCATGTCCTCCCCATAACTGTGGGTGAGGTGAAGGCCAATACCTGATGTTTCCTCGGGCCGGTGTGTCCTGGGCATGTACCGAGTCTGTTGTGCAGAAACCACCAAACCACCCTTTGCTCCCATTAACAGAGTCCATACACCGATCACAGTCCAACTGTTGGTTTATTTCGTATCTTCACATACAGGCAATGCGATGGCATGATACGGTGGGATGAGCAGGTCGAGGCACTATACTGATCTGGGTCCCTACACCCCCTGTGCTATGACCAAGGGTTGTAGGAGTCTTGACATGAATACCTCCATTGCGTTGCGGCCCCTATCAGGGGAAGATGTTCTCCAAGGGAGTTACCGAAGGCCCATCCGTCACCGGGTTGACACTACACCGGGTCTTCGAACGAGTGACCTCCCCAGCCTCCTCACCTCAGATGCGGGTCCCCTCGCAAGGGGCGCCCTGGAACCACTTCACCCTTGCGGGACCCGGTCGAAGTCACCGGCCCCCAGGCCTCCTCAATAGTACCTCACCCCAGGCTGAAGGTGCCTGGGATGGAACCCCAACTTCATCCCGGCCAGGCCTAGGGCGCCTAGGCCGGGAACCTTGAATCGCCCGCACCCAGGCTGAAGGTGCCTGGGTGCATGAAGAGATGATCCCCGAAGACAGACCTCGTGGCGAGGGCGTCTCCCCCTTTTATCTCCTCCCGTCGATACCACGGCGGGTTCCCCGCCCCAGCCGTACCATCTCCAGGAAGGGACAAAGAAGGGTAGCACTGTGGTAGTGATTCTACCTCAAGCCTGTAGGTACTCCGCCACCTACAGGCAAAGGAGAATATTGCACCACCCAATCCTCCACGAATAACAAAAAGGGGTCTAAACCCTGCCATAATTACACACCTGGGTCACACTACCCCCAGGTGTATCCGACTAACTTTGAAGACCCCGATACATATATAATTTGTAATATTTAGATCTGTGTTGTGATACACAAAGCGCTACTTATTTTGGTTATTCAAATTTATTTTTCATAATAATTAATTTGCTATATGCATGCACAGTGACAATGTCATTCTCCATTTTCTG
Organism: Rana muscosa; assembly: GCA_029206835.1. NCBI lineage: Eukaryota > Metazoa > Chordata > Amphibia > Anura > Ranidae > Rana > Rana muscosa. The sequence continues at coordinate 324,289,117 of CM055117.1, forward strand.
AGTAACAGAGGAACAATCAAACATTTGCAGATATTTTACAGAATACTGTAAATTGTTCTTACATTGTCCATTTATTGAAACAAATGTTTGGATCTATCACACTACCTTAAAGACACTACCAGACAAGAAGACAGGCCTAGTAAGATTGCAAAAAGTATTCAGGGAGGGTTTTCCCAAATATGGCACAGTTCCCAAAACTAATTTCAAAAGCCATTTTTAATATTTTTAAAGCCTCAGCTTTATTATGATATTATGCCAAAATGGTTCTTGTTGAAGCACTTCCTGCTATAGTGTGACAACATTCTGTCCCTGTCTCCCAATTGTGCTCCTTTGTTGTTACCCTGTCACACAGGCTTTCAGAACAGACTACAAGTGGTAATTTTAATACAAATTATGCAGGCATGGTCAAAGGTCGGGGGAGGACTGGGCCCTGGGCCAGTTCTAAAAAGATATGTTGGGCTGGTGGCCCTTAATGTAGATACTTTATCATTCAATCTTTAGTCGGAAAGGGACTGCAGCTGATGACTGACACATGTTGGGCATTATATAGCTACTGGCTTAGCGTTCAAAACTGTGATCACAGCGTCTGCCAAAGAGAAGTTTTCTATGATTAAAGTGATTGTAAAGGATCGTTTTTAAAAAAAAATTACAAACATATCATACTTACCTCCACTGTGCAGTTAGTTTTGTACAGAGTGACCCCGAACACCGTCTTCTGGGGTCCCTCGGCGGCTCTCGCGGCTCCTCCCCACATCAGATTAAGCCCTAGGAGAAGCGCTCTCCCGGGGGGTTATCTTGCGGGGCCGTACTCCTGAGTCATTCATTCGGCGTCCATAGCCGCCGAATGTATGACTTGGCCCTGCCCCCCGCGTCATAGGTTTTGATTGACGGCAGCGGGAGCCAATGGCTGCGCTGCTATCAATCTAGCCAATCAAGAGCCGGGACCCTGAGGAGAGAGGGACGGCGCGTCCCCGCCAAGGAAAATTTGGGGCTCAGGTAAGTAAAAGGGGGGGGGGGGGGGGCGGTCACTGCAAGGTGTTCTTTCACTTTAATGCATAGGATGCATTAAAGCGGAGGTCCCACAAAAAAAATAATATTAAAAGCCAGCAGCTACAAATACTGCAGCTGCTGACTTTTAATAAATGGACACTTACCTGTCCATGGTGCCCGCGATGTTGGCAGCTAAAGCCAAGCAATTGCTCGTCTCTCGGCTGCCCCCGCCGCCATCCTCCATGAGGAAATCAGGAAGTGAAGCATTGCGGCTTCACTGCCCGGTTCCCTACTGCGCATGCGCGAGTCACGCGGCACATCTTCACTGGTCCCCACTGTCTCCTGGGACCAGTGTGTTTCCCAGAAGACAGCAGGGGGTGACGCGAAGGGGCGACTCCCGCGGGAGTCTATTCCCGGAAGTGGGTGGGGGGAGGGTTCCGAAAAGTGGAAGTTCACTTTTTGTGTGGACCTCCGCTTTAAGGTGAAAAAACACGATGGTTTACAACCCCTTTAACTTGTTTTGTATTACTAGGATGAAGCTGATGCTGGAGGATGTGAAGGTGTGTCATAAAACCAAATCCTTCAGGAACGCCTTTCTCCATGCCCACCAATCAATGAGCACCATAGCATTTTTTAAATTGTATACTTTCTTTAGCCCACATTAATCTGTCCCTAAATGGTTAGTTGGTTGTGTCTGGCCTTCCCCAGACAAAGGCCTCCAGTCCTCCCCTGGCTGTCACCATTTGGAAAGCTGCCCTGAGCACCACTTTGCAGCCCTCGGTGAAGTGAATACATGTAAATAATAGGAAGAGGCTACGAAAGGGCTGAAGGAGCTCAGAAGCGCTGAGATGCAACACAGGATAAAAAAAAGTGAAAATATGTGTGTGTGTGTTTTTTAAGAACACTTGTTAATGAATTGCAGTGGTTTAGCAAACTTAATGTCATTTAGTTTGGGGTTACATCTACTTTATATATGAACAGGCTTCCCAGCATGCAGTTCCACAAGCATCAAACATGCAATAATTAATTAGGAAATTAAGATAGTAAGCCAATATAAACAAGATCACTTTAATTTATTTTTTTATTTCCATATCATAAAAATTTTCATCTTTCTTATAGGCTGCACCGTTTACCAGAAGATCATATTGATTTTCTCAGAAATAATAATTATAAACCTAAAGGCTCCCCACCCCATGTTAACAGGTTAAACGTGGATTCTGCATGTTTTACAGAATGATTTTTGTATGGAAGATTATGAACAACCAGCCTACCAGCATGTGAAGTCTGTAGGCCATTTAACACACTAACACCACATGTAGATTTATAGTATATGCAAGAAACACTGCATGCATTTTTATTTAACATTGAAGCCCTCTTAGATATTAGGTAAATATTGAATCCACTACTGAATAAAGTAAGCTATAGTAATTTTGATATTCTTGTTTATTAATGATACATAGATTTTTTTTACATAATCAGCATTTTATTTATTTGAAAATACAACAATGCCTAAACTCATGAGATGTGAGACATACAGTGCCTTGAAAAAGTATTCATACCCCGTGTAATTTTCCACATCTTGTCATGTTACAACCAAAAGCGTAAATATATTTTATTGGGATTTTATGTGATAGACCAACACAAAGTGGCACATAATTGTGAAGTGGAAGGAAAATGATAAATGGTTTTCAATTTTTTTTACAAAAAAATATCTGAAAAGTGTGGCATGCATTTGTTTTCAGCCCCCTTTACTCTGATATCCCCAACTAAAATCTAGTGGAGCCAATTGCCTTTAGAAGTCGCCTAATTAGTAAATAGAGTCCACCTGTGTGTAATTTAATCTCAGTATAAATAAAGCACTTCTGTGAAGCCCTCAGAGGTTTGTTGGAGAACCTTAGTGAACAAACCCATGGTAACTCTGGAGGAGCTGCAGAGATCCACAGCTCAGGTGGGAGAATCTGTCCACAGGACAACTATTGGTCATGCACTCCACAAATCTGCCCTTTATGGAAGAGTGGCAAGAAGAAAGCCATTGTTGAAATAAAGCCATAAGAAGTCCCATTTTCAGTTTGCGAGAAGCCATGTGGGCGGACCCAGCAAACATGTGAAAGAAGGTGCTCTGGTCAGATGAGACCAAAATTTTACTTTTTGGCCTAAAAGCAAAACGCTATGTGTGGCGGAAAACTAACACTGCACATCACCATGAACACACCATCCCCACTATGAAACATGGTGGTGGCAGCATCATGTTGTGGGGATGCTTTTCTTCAGCAGGGATAGGAAAGCTGCTCAGAGTTGATGGGAAGATGGATGGAGCCAAATACAGGGCAATCTTAGAAGAAAACCTGTAAAGCCCTGTACACACGATCGGATTTCCTATGAAGCTGATTTTTCCATCGGAATTCCGATGAAGCTGACTTCCATCAGTCTTGCCTACACACCATCAGTCAAAAATCCGACCGTCCCAAACGCCGTGACGTAAAACACTCAGACGAGCCGAGAAAAATTAAGTTCAATGCTTCTGAGCATGCGTCGACTTGATTTTGAGCATGCGTGGGTTTTTTCTCCAATGGAGTTCCACACAGACGATCGGAATTTGCCATCGTGTTTTTTTTCCATCGGATAAATTTAAAACATGTTCTCTTTTTTCTCACCGATGGAAAAAAGACCGATGGGGCCCATACACGATCGGTTTGTCCGATGAAAAAAGTCTATCGGACTGTTTTCATCGGTAAAACCGATCGTGTGTACAAGGCATTAGAGTATGCAAAAGACTTGAGACTGGGGCGAAAGTTCACCTTCTACAAAGATAACAACCCAAAACATACAGCCAGAGCTACAATGCAATGGTTTAGATCAAAGCATATTCATGTGTTGGAATGGCCCACTCAAAGTCCAGACCTAAATCCAATTGACAATCTGTGGCAAGACTCGAAAATTGCTGTTCACAGATGCTCTCCATCCAATCTGACAGAGCTTGAGCTATTTTGAAAGAAGAATGGGCAAAGCTGGTAGAGACATCCCCAAAAAGACTTTCAGCTGTAATTGCAGCGAAAGGTGATTCTACAAAGTATTGACTCAGGGGGGCTGAATACAAATACATGCCACACTTTTCAGATATTTATTTGTAAACAAAATTTAAAACTATTTATCATTTTCCTTTTACTTCACAATTATGTGCTACTTTGTGTTGGTCTTTTACATAAAATCCCAATAAAATACATTTATGGCTTTGGTTGTAACATGACAAAATGTGAAAAATGTAAAGGGTTATGAATACTTTTTCAAGGCACTGTATGTCAAGGATGTTAGCAGGTTGGATCACCCCCTGGATTTTTATATCTTTGGTATGCCTTTGTCATCTACTATAAATATTCAATCCACGAGGATGTAATTTGAAAAATTACGAAATTAATAATAGTGTACTTCTGTTACATCTGTGGCAATCAGAGGGAATCTGGTATTTGGAGGTTTCTGGTGGAGTCGCTGGGAGATGTAATAAACCAGGGGGTGAATTAATCTACTGGCATTTTCCTAGAAGTGAAATATAAATACTGGATGAATTTCTACCTTAGCCCCCGTTCACACCGGTGTGGCTTTGAAATTGCACCACTTCAGCCAAATTTCAAAGCCGCACATCAGTGCAATTTGCACTGCCGATTTCATTGCCGCTTGCGACTTCATACAACAGAAGTGTATGCAATTCGCAATTTGAACGGTTCCATTGCCGATAATGGGGTGCGACTTGTCATGTGATTTGGAACTGTCGAATTGCATAACAAATTGCATCGTTTTGAACGGGGGCTTAGGGAGTTTTTTTGTTGTTAGTAAACAAAACTCATATTTTCATCATATCCTAAAAGGTCCAGACTGGGTTTACAGGCCAGTTTTATCATGGCGGGTGGTCCACATAGCAGAATGAAGATGTCGTCAGCTGGTGGTGGTAGATGCTCTTGGATCATATTTGAATCAATTAAACCTTTACCGTATTCCCAATCTGAACACAATCAAAGCAAAAGCAGACAATAGTGAATTAGTCATTGGTAAGACTTGCAACGTAAAAAAAACAAAAACAAATTACAAATACACACATTTTCAGGCATGTGTTACTTCAAGGCAGATATCATTACTATGTTTGTATCACTATGTTTACTGCACATCTAAAATGACTGCATTGCATTATGCATTTTGCTAGCTAACATACCTAACTTTGGACCTGACAACAAGAAAGTAAAATGAATTGACGGTAAAACCCTGGATTGTGAGCATAATTTGTTCCGGAAGCATGGTTGTAATCCAAAGCACTTGTATATCAAAGCAAATTTCCCCATAAGAAAAAATGGAATTGTGTGGTTTGTTCCACAACCATTTATTCATATGTCCTTCATTTTATTGTCCATATAAAAAGATTATAGCAATGTGATAGGTTGTGTAACCATAAAATGTCCGCCCACAAATGGAAGCCTCCACAAAGGGGATTAGAAGCAAAATCCAGCAGGAGCTACAGAGTATAAAAGAGAAGAGAGGCGCCTCTAAGTGTAGCAATATGGTTTCTAAATGTTTTTTTTATTTGTTTTCTTTGTTTGAATTTGTCACTTCCTGTTCCTCCTCAGTAAGCTGTTCTGGCTGACTAAACACCGCTCGGATGATGGTGTGAAGTTTACTGAGTAGAAACAGGAAGTGAGAAATTCAGACAAAGAAAAAAAAAACATTTAGAAGGGAAATCAAAGGAAAAGGTAAGTGAACCAACAATTCACTAGCTTAAAGGAACTTATTTAGAAAATAAAAAACTAACATTTACAACCCCTTTAACAAAGTTACAGCATTTAGCAACTCACATAGTTGATGATTAAAAGAGGCACATCTAAGTATCCAGGCATCTGGGTTAAAGCTGTCCACATAGACCATCCCCCGCACCGCCGGCTTTCACCGCTGTCAGCCTGCAATCATGACCGGGAAGACTACCCTGCAGTAGAGCGATCTGAAAGCGAGGCTTAAAGCGGTCATGGAGCACAGCGTGGAAGGGACGACATCAATAGCGGTGAAGAGGATGGTCTATGTGGACAGCTTTACCCTGGATGCCTGCATACTTAGATGTGCCTGTTTTAATCATGAATCATGTGAGTTTCTAAATGTTGTACCTTCATTAACCACTTCAGCCCTGGAAGAATTGGCTGCCCAATGACCGGGCCATTTTTTTGCGATTCGGCACTGTGTCGCTTTAACTGACAATTGCGCAGTCGTGCGACGCTGTACCCAAACAAAATTTACCTCCTTTTTTCCCACAAATAGAGCTTTATTTTGGTGGTATTTGATCATCTCTGCGATTTTTATTTTTTGCGCTATAAACAATAAAAAGCAACAATTTTGAAAAAAAACCCCACAATATTTTGTACTTTTTGCTATAACAAATATCCCCATTTTTTTTTTTTAAAAACATTTTTTTTTCTCAGTTTAGGCCGATATGTATTCTTCTACATATTTTTGGTAATAAAAATTGCAATAAGCGTATATTGATTGGTTTGCGCAAAAGGTATAGCGTCTACAAAATAGGGGATAGATATATAGCATTTTTATTATTATTATTTTTTTTTACTAGTAATGGCGGCTGTAACGACTGCCCAAATATGAAAGGAGTTAACGCCGTTTAAAGATATTCCCTCTCCTGGACACTCATTCGCTGCCGATCCTCCACAGTCAGACGACCACTTCCCATAGGAATTAATCCTTCCAAAAGAACGAGACGCACTCTGTATCTTTCCAAAATGAACTGACATTATTATTGCAAAACATTACAACTTTTATATCCACAGAGAGAAGCTTCTAACCCTCCTCTAATCATACACCTCTGACCAGACCCAATTTACATGAGCCAATTAACTACAGTGAATGGCTCAGACACATGACCTTTCTATTCAGCAGACTGTCTGGCTGCCAGTGTACCATACCTATAATTACAGGCTTAACTCCCATTATCAAAAGACTTTACACAATAGAACATAACGAACTTTCAATACACATCTCCCAATGAAAGGCTCGGTAGCATAAGTGAGGTTCATTACCATTACATAAGCAGACAGGTAACACCTCAGCATCTCTTCAATTAACCTGTCTGTCTGCTAGTTCCACAACCTATAATTACAGGCTTAACTCCCACAAGCCACAGTAGACAATAGCATGAAATCACACACCATCACAGCAAGTATTACATAAACAGCCCACACACAGTATATACCCAATATGTGCCCTGTATATACCGTATTGGATATGGCTATCACAGATCATGGTGGGGTTCTCCTTCTCCCTGTTCCCCAAGTAGGGACACAGGGTGGTTTACACATAAGAGGCATTGGGGAAGCTAAAGCAAGGGTATTTCATACTTTCTAAGAGATTCTGGGTTCCCCGGGCTCTCCCGTTACAGCGGCGATCTGCGATTTTTATCGGGACTGCGACATTATGGCAGACACATCGGACACTTTTGACACATTTTTGGGACCATTGGCATTGCTATAAAAACGCACTGATTACTGTAAAAATGTCACTGGCAGCGAAGGGGTTAACACTAGGGGGCGATCAAGGGGTTAACTGTGTTCCCTAATGTGTGTTCTAACTATAGGGTGATGGGACCGACCTAGAGGAAATTACAGATCGTGGTTCCTAGCTATTGGGAATTCACAATCTGTCTTTCCTGAGCTCACAGAACAGGGATGTGTGTGTTTACACACACATCCCTGTTCTGCCTCTCATGCCCGTGATCGCTCACAGCCGGCGGTCATCACGACCACCGGTCACGAGCATCGGCACCCCCCTCATGCAGCGGGCGCGCACGCGCCTGCTTAATGCGACCGATATACAGCTACGACGGTTCGAGCAGCGGAGCCAACCTGCCGCAGTATAACTGCAGCGGCTGGTCCGTATGCGGTTAAAAGACACTGTATTGCTACACTTAAACGCACCTCTCTTCTCTTTTATACTCAGTTGTGACATGACGCTACTTGTATATCAAGACATCGCTTGTACATCAAGTCAAAATGTATTAAAAATTTTTGCTTGTCCTGCAAAACGCTCTCAAACCAAGGTTTTACTGTACTTTAAAGCCGTATTAAAACCAAAAATGTAATACAGGTATATTGCAGCTTGTTAAAACATAAATAAAAAAGTCCCATTCTCTATTGCCCACTGTGCACATGCAGGGGTGCTGTATATACAGTATTTAACTTTGGTGCTTGATCCAAATAGTGCGTATAGTGCCCCACATGGATTTTCACTAACCAAAATGTTATGACCAACTATTGCTAGTATGGTCAAATGCTCTTGTGGGGCATATCCCCTTTAAGTCCAGTGTCTCCTGTGCTAGATCTACTTGACTTGACCTACTCTGAGGGAAATGATAAGAGGAAACCCTCTGTTAAGGCGGAGTTCCACCCAAAAATTGAACTTCCGCTTTTCCAGTTCCTCCCCCCTCCGGTGTTACATTTGGCACCTTTCAGGAGGGAGCAGATACCCGTTTAATACAGGTATTTTGCTCACACTTCTGGGCATAGATAGCCACTCGCGGCTATCTATGCCACGTCCGGTAGACATGTGCACTGGCGAAAAAAAATTTTTTTTCGTTTTCGTTTCATTCGTTTTTTTGCTTTTTTTGGAAATTCGCAAAATCGGGAAATTTGGATTTCCGAATTTCCGAATATTCGAATTTCCGGATTCCGGAAATTCAAAAAATTCAGAATTCGGAAATTCAGAAATTCAACTTTCCAAATTTCCCATTTTCGAATTTTAGATTTTCAAATTTTGTAATTTCGAATTTCCGGAATTTGGAAATTCGGAAATCCAAATTTGCGAAATTCCGAAATTCGAAATTTCGAAAATTCGGAAGTTGAAAAATTCGGAAATTCCGTAATTAACTAATTTGTCAAAATTCCTTAAAAAACTAATTTGGAACTAAACGAATTGCACATGTCTAACGTCCAGCGCCTCCTCCGTCCCCCCCCTGCTGTCTTCTGGGAGACACACATGTCCCAGAAGACAGCAGGGACCAGTGGGATCGCGCAAAGCTTCACTTCCTGATTCCCTTACCGAAGATGGCGGCAGCAGCACCCGAGACCCGAGGGACAGATCGGCTTCGGACAAGTAAGTGTCCTTATTTTAAAAGTCAGCAGCAGCAGTCATTTCAAAAAAAAAAAAAAATTGGCGGAACTCCGCTTTAAGCACTATATATGGTAGGTAGAGGTGTTTAACCAATTAAGGACCGGCTCATGTAAATTTACGTCGGCAGAATGGCACGGACAGGCATAATCACATACTTGTACGTTGCCCTTTAAATGCCTGCCGTGTGGTCGTGCCGCCTTCCCCGTGAGTCGGACCGCAGGTCTCCTGGACTCGATCGCTGCGGGGATCCCCGCGTTCGTCTCACAGAGGTATAGAGCGGGGAGATGCTTGTGTAAACAAGCATCTCCCCGCTCTGCCTAGTGACAATGACACGGATCTCCGCTCCGTGTACTCGGAGCGAAGATCAGTGTCATGTGACACACAGCCCATCCCCCTACAGTAAGAAACACTCAATAGGGAACACTTAACCCCTACAGCGCCACCTATTGGTTAACCCCTTCACTGCCAGTGTCATTTTCACAGTAATCAGTGCATTTTTATAGCACTGATCGCTGTAAAAATGACAATGGTCCCAAAAATGTGTCAAAAGTGTCCGATATGTCTGCCATAATGTCGCAGTCATGATAAAAATCGCTGATCACCACCATTACTAGTAAAAAAAAAAATATTAATAAAAATGCCATAAAACTATCCCCTATTTTGTAGATGCTATAACTTTTGCGCAAACCAATCAATAAATGCTTATTGTGATTTTTCTTACCAAAAATATGTACAAGAATACGTATCGGCCTAAACTGAGGAAAAAAAAAAAATTTATATATTTTTTGTGGATATTTATTATAGCAAAATGTAAAAAATATTGAATTTTTTTCAAAATTGTCGCTTTATTTTTGTTTATAGCGCAAAAAATAAAAACCACAGAGGTGATCAAATACCACCAAAAGAAAGCTCTATTTGTGGTAAAAAAAAGACGCCAATTTTGTTTGGGAGCCACGTCGCACGACCGCGTAATTGTCAGTTAAAGCGACGCAGTGCCGAATCACAAAAAGGGGCCTGGTCCTTTAGCTGCAAAATGGTTCGGGGCTGAAGTGGTTAAATGATTGATAGTTGTGACTAGCGAGGTTGATTATCAATAAATAGCCAAATTGTGTTCATACGGGTACACATTACAACTGTGGCTGTCATATATTTTTTCATTATTTTCTTTTTTATCATAAATCACTTTATTATTTCTAAACACAATTTACATCCTAGCCACTGAACCAACACATATTTCCTATATTGCAGCTTACCAGATGTAGTTGTTGCATTCGTTTTCTTTTTAGGCTTTTCTCACGTTTTTACCTGGTGATCTGACCAGTAACACACCTCCTGTATTAGTGTGCCTACACTCTGGATGAAAGGGCAACAGTAGTAGTAGTGTTAGATGCAGTAGCAGATTTAAATACACAAAAAAATTTAAGACAAATTTCTGCTAATACTTTATAAGAGGTTACTGTAGCACCCTCAAGTGTGTGCTAGGAGTAGTGTAGGTTATGTTAGAGTAGGTAAATTTTATTTAGCTCAGGGCTAAGCTTGAGCTGTGGAATCTGGGTCAGGGTTCAGTGTGTCAGGGCAAATACTGCAGCTGCTGACTTTTAATAAATGGACACTTACCTGTCCTGGAGTCCAGCGACATCAGCAGCAGAAGACGAGCAATCACCCGTCTCTCGGCTGCCCCCGCCTCCATCATCGGTGAGGGAATCAGGAAGTGAAGCGCTGCTCCCTAGGGTGGAGCTCCGCTTTAAGTAGATTCAATGTTAATTAGCAGACTCTGAGACTTCTATAGGCAGACAGCTATGCAGGGAAAGGTATCCAGCTAGACACCACATCTGCATGAGTAGGAACGCTGTCTCCTATGGTAACAATCTTGTAACATTTTCTAACAAAGGTTGCAATGAACTCCTTCACTTTTTCTACAGTCTCCTATGGTCGAACTTCACTCCACTAAGCTCCCAGTCTTTCACTAGACTTCCTGATCCACTTGCCACTGGATCCCCTGAGCTCTTTCAATCTTTTCACTCAGTATCTTCCTCAAGCGTCAACCCCATGTCCCTCCTGGGTCTCTAGCTTGGCACTCACAGATACTCCTCAAGCGTCATCCCACTGGCCTGCTTGGTCCCTGGCTTGGCACACAATAATGTTCTGCAAGCCTCACCTCCACTGCCTGGGTCCCTGGCTTGGCACTTGCTGAGGTTTTCTCACTTCTTCACCGTTCCCTGCTGGTGAGAATACTGCTCTGGTACTTGCTTCAGCTACTCACAGTGGCCCCCAGTAACAAGGTGGATGCATACCTCCCAACTTTTCAAAAGTCTACTGTGGGACATCAATTCACATTTCTCCCTACCATCAGAGTTGTTGAGTGAGGGAGGGGTGCTACCGCGGGACGGCGGTTTTATTTTTCCCGATCATCAAAGTAGTTCTTTGGGTACTACCGCGGGACGGAGGTTACGGTCGACAATAGACATTACATGATTTTACAAGGGGACCTACCGCCGCCGGCCGCCCAACATTAGGATGTCTTCCTACGTCCTTCGTTTGCGGGAAATTTGATCCTCTCGCGGGACTGCGGGAAAATTGTGTTTATGCAGGAAAGTTCCGCAGAATCCATGCATGTTGAGAGGTATGTGGATGGTCCCTTATTGGCAGCTTTCCCTTCTATCTCCTGCCACGACAGATTCTCCGGCCGGCAGAACTGTTACTTCTGGTTGGACTACAAGCCTGCAGTCCCAACCCTACGCTGCTTCTTCCTTTTTGATAGGCCCGCAGACAGCCTAGCAGCCAGATGTCCCCAGGATAGGCCTCAAGTTTCTGGCCTAGCAGCCCGGGGCAATACAGGACACGCCCACCCAGACAGCCGTCCAGGTGGCACAGAACCCCAAACACCCGTCTCCAAACAAATAAATAGGCTCTCCCAGCAGGCCAAGGGACCCAAGAAAATCCCTGCCCATTGGCTAAAACACCCCATTCACTCCTAATCTGTCCTTGCAATGCCCTCGTCTTATCTAATGTCACCAGATACCCGGCCATCTAGCGACAGAACAGAGAAGTTCAGCAATTCCAGAATTAGGGCGAAATCAAATGACCCCCTGACAATTAGCCAAGGCAACTATCACTTGGCAAATACATTTAAGAGTAACCCTGCCTAAACATCAGGGTGCTAAAAATGTAATGACCCCTGTCAGTGTAAATGGTTTGTCTCAACCGTCTAACAGTTACATCTGCAGGACAGCTTGTTCTGTTGAAAAAGGATAGGCTTATCAGGTGAAAATAAACGACAAAAGCCTGAAAAAGAAAACGAATGCAGTCACCACATCTAAGACTTGGTCATATAATAATTGCAATATAATAAAGGCTTTCTTTTGGCTTAAAGACTGCTTTAATAAAATAGTGACTTTATAATTTTAGTATGCTTGAAGCAGTTTTACTTACCAAGTCTTTATCAAATGTTAGCCAGTTATCTATTTGCTATTCTGGCCTGTGACATATACAGCAAGCAGTAAATACATCATTTGGTTCTGATGGTCTCTGGTGAGCCAACTGGTTTATATAATTTTAGGCTCTCCAAGCAGCAGGAAGTACCAATTCCCCTGCTGTACTCCATGTAATGTAAAATATCAGTAAAAATTCCAAAAGAGAGTAGTAGTATAGCAATATAGGCACCTAAAAAAGGCACTTGCTTACCTTGAGGGGCATTATCTACAGTAAACCAGAGGGTGAAGCGCTCTGAGTGCTCTTTTTGTAAATTGTCAAGGTCATGCCGCAGTATTATGTCTTGTTCTGACTGAAAAGAGAGATACATTGTTTTCAGCTTTCTGAATCTTGTACTGTAGCTACAGATTTTTGTCTCACTTAAAGTGAAACTTTAGTCAGAAAATTAAGGCCTGCTAGATCACATCAGGCTGGTCCCTTTTGCATGTATAGCTATGCAAAACATTAAATAAAAGTGCATATACTGTATACAATCCAGTAATACACTGTTCCACACTCCTCTGCACATGCTCAGTTGGTCTCTATTTTTAGGCACTGTCCTGAATTTGTATAGGCCAATCTGCTGAGAGCCTAAAGATTTACCAGGGGCTCTGGGCTTCATCAGAATGGTAGTCTCCAGCAAGAAGAAACAGGAACAATGCTGGAAGCAGTTTACAGCACACGCTCATTTTGGTAGCATAATTATTCACGTGGAATGTATGTTTTTTGCTAAAGATCATCATATTTTTTTTTATCAAGCTGTTAAGGGTAAAGTTCCACTTTATACAGTCAGGTCCATAAATATTGGGACATCGACACAATTCTAATCTTTTTGGCTATATACACCACCACAATGGATGTGAAATGATACAAATAAGATGTGCTTTAACTGCAGACTTTCAGCTTTAATTTGAGGGTATTTACATCCAAATCAGGTGAACGGTGTAGGAATTACAACAGTTTGTATATGTGCTTATCACTTTTTAAGGGACCAAAAGTAATGTGACAATTGGCTTCTCAGCTGTTCCATGGCCAGGTGTGTGTTATTCCCTCATTATCCCATTTACAAGGAGCAGATAAAAGGTCCAGATTTCATTTCAAGTGTGCTATTTGCATTTGGGATCTGTTGCTGTCAACTCTCAATATGAGATCCAAAGAGCTGTCACTATCAGTAAAGCAAGCCATCATTAGGCTGAAAAAACATTAGGTGTGGCCAAATCAACTGTTTGGAACATCCTTAAAAAGAAAGAACGCACCGGTGAGCTCAGCAACACCAAAAGACCCGAAAGACCACGGAAAACAACTGTGGTGGATGACCGAAGAATTATTTCCCTGGTGAAGAAAACACCATTGGCCAGATCAAGAACACTCTCCAGGAGGTAGGTGTATGTGTGTCAAAGTCAACAATCAAGAGAAGACTTCACCAGAGTGAATACAGAGGGTTCACCACAAGATGTAAACCATTAGTGAGCCTCAAAAACAGGAAGACCAGATTAGAGTTTGCCAAACAACATCTAAAAAAGCCTTCACAGTTCTGGAACAACATCCTATGGACAGATGAGACCAAGATCAACTTGTACCAGAGTGATGGGAAGAGAAGAGTATGGAGAAGGAAAGGAACTGCTCATGATCCAAAGCATACCACCTCATCAGTGAAGCATGGTGGTGGTAGTGTCATGGCATGGGCATGTATGGCTGCCAATGGAACTGGTTCTCTTGTATTTATTGATGATGTGACTGCTGACAAAATCAGCAGGATGAATTCTGAAGTGTTTCGGGCAATATTTTCTGCTCATATTCAGCCAAATGCTTCAGAACTCATTGGACGGCGCTTCACAGTGCAGATGGACAATGACCCAAAGCATACTGCTAAAGCAACCAAAGAGTTTATGGGAAAGAAGTGGAATGTTATGCAATGGCCAAGTCAATCACCTGACCTGAATCCGATTGAGCATGCATTTCACTTGCTGAAGACAAAACTGAAGGGAAAATGCCCCAAGAACAAGCAGGAACTGACGACAGTTGCAGTAGAGGCCTGGCAGAGCGTCACCAGGGATGAAACCCAGCGTCTGGTGATGTCTATGCGTTCCAGACTTCCGGCAGTAATTGACTGCAAAGGATTTGCAACCAAGTATTAAAAAGTGAAAGTTTGATTTATGATTGTTAATCTGTCTCATTACTTTTGGTCCCTTAAAAAGTGGGAGGCACATATACAAACTGTTGTAATTCATACACCGTTCACCTGACTTGGATGTAAATACCCTCAAATTAAAGCTGAAAGTCTGCAGTGGTGGTGTATAGAGCCAAAAAGATTAGAATTGTGTCGATGTCCCAATATTTATGGACCTGACTGCATATTTAAAGCCCAATTCCAGCAAAAACATATTTTTATGTTTTGGAAGGAGTTGGGAATAGGTTAGAATCTCTGTCAGGTATTTGGTCCTGTGCACCCATTGGGGTTTCAGTAGGATTGCTTAAGTAAAAATATAATTTCTTTTACTCCAATATCATCTTCATATGGATACAAGTGTAGATCCTACAGCAGAATACAGGAGTAATAACACAGACTCCCTCTTTGTTTAACCCAAATTGAATCTGGTATTGCCGCACAACCATAAAATACAGTGACCCTGTGTACTTAAAAAGTATTCATACCCCTTGAAAAAAATTCCAAATTTTGTCATGTTACAACCAAAAACGTAAATGTATTTTATTGGGAGTTAATGTGATACATAATTGCGAAGTGTTCTGCTGGAAGGTGAACCTCCACCCCAGTCTCAAGTCTTTTTCAGACTCTAACAGGTTTTCTTCTAAGATTGCCCTGTATTTGGCTCCATCCATCTTCCCATCAACTCTGACCAGCTTCCCTGTCCCTGCTAAAGAAAAGCATCACCACAACATGATACTGCCACCACCATGTTTCACGGTGGTGGCAGTATCACAAGTTATAGTAAATACAGTTCAGGGTGATGTTTTCCACCACACATAGCATTTTGCTTTTAGGCAAAAAAGTTTATTTTGGTCTCATCTGACCAGAGCACCTTTTTCCACATGTTTGCTGTGTCCCCCACATGGTTTCTCGCAAACTGAAAACAGTACTTCTTATGGCTTTCTTTCAACAATGGCTTTCTTCTTGCCACTCTTCCATAAAGGCCAGATTTGTGGAGTGCACGACTAATAGTTTTCCTGGGGACAGATTATCCCACCTGAGCTGTGGATCTCTGCAGCTCCTCCTCTTGGCTGCTTCTCTGATTATTGCTCTCCTTGCCCGGCCTGTCAGTTTAGGTGGAGGGCCATGTCTTGGTAGGTTTGCAGTTGTGCCATACTCTTTCCATTTTCAGATGATGGATTGAACAGTGCTCCGTGAGATGTTCAAAACTTGCGATATTTTTTTATAACCTAACCCTGCTTTAAACTTCTCCACAACTGTATCCCTGACCTCTCTGTTGTGTTACTTAGCCTTCATGATGCTGTTTGTTTACTAAGGTTCTCTAACAAACCTCAGAGGGCTTCACAGAACAGCTGTATTTATACTGAGATTAAATTACGCACAGGTGGACATTTTACTAATTAGGTGACTTCTGAAGTCAATTGGTTCCACTTTTCAGATATTTATTTGTAAAAAAAATTGAAAACCATTTATCATTTTCCTTCCACTTCCCAATTATTTACCACTTTGTGTTGGTCTAAATTCCAATAAAATTACATTATGTTTTTGGTTGTAACATGACCAAATGTGAAAAATTTCAAGGGGCATGAATACTTTTTCAAGGCACTGTATGTACTGGTTGTACTTGCTTGCTATTAACATAACATTTCCACAGATCATATTTTAGTGTTTGATAGCATGTTTTTATCTTTTTTTTTCCTTTTTAATATATTGGAGTTACATAAAGCATGTGCCTTTGTGTTACATAAAGCATGTTTCTCATGAATTGACCCTGCATTGATCTCCAGACTGGAATTCATACTGTATATTACAGACTATGCTTAGTTTCTTGCATAAAGGCCCCCACATTTTTATAATTGGATCTTACCACCATGTACCAGAAAATAACGGTTTTATGTTTTACTATATCATCATACAATAATGCATTCCTATAAGAAGCATAACAATTAACCCAAAAATCTCCCCACATCTTAAAACTAGTGCTATAACTAACCTCAGCGATGCCTGTTTCACTAATTGGAGACATTGATTATGTTATTAGTTATTGCTAAGGCTAAAGATTCAACTATGGAGCAGCAAGGTCTAAGCTACTGGTTTGCCTTTGCTGTGGAAAAGGAACATCAGAGTACAAAGTATCCTGATGGAGCAAAAGGTTGGACCTTTCCTGCTTTAGCATCTGGCAACAACTGTCACAATCCCCTGTTCTTGCATCATGCAATCCAGGTAAGGATTATATCCATCCTCTCACTCATCTAGTAAAGTACTCACTTTATTGGCAAACAGTAAGAAACATTTTGTTTCATCTTCTGGATCTTTTAATATAGTTTGGATTAACTGCAGCATTGGAGTCAAGCCTGAAAAGCGATAAAATACAGTTAGAAAACCTAAACAAAAACATTACATTGGAAACTTATGATTATGAATATAAATCTGTGCAAACATCATATGCAACTCCAATTCCAAAAAAGTTGGGACGCTGTGTAAAATCTACATAAAAACTGAATGCAATGATATACAAATCACATAAACCCATATTTTATTTATAATAGAAAATAGAAAACATATCAAATGTTTGAAGGGAGAAAATGTACCATTTAAAAAAAAAAGAAAAAAGAAGAGAATTTTTAAATTGATGGCAGCAACATGTCTCAAAAATTTTGGGACAGGTCAACAAAAGGCTGCCAAACTAAGTGGCATACTAACAACATTTCGGTTAATTGGCAACAGGTCAGTAACATGATTGGATATAAAAAGAGCATCTTAAGCCTAGTACACACTGCTAGTTTTTTTTTCGTTCAACCCAGCGCTGGAGCATATTCTTGTGAGATTTGGAATACGTTAGATTTTCCAAGATCCCACTGTGAGACCCAATGACATCAGCAACTGGAAGCATTGTAAACTATTGGGATAAGGCAGGGGTGCCCAACCAGTGGCCCGGGGGCCACATGGGGCCCGCGGAGCCTTCTGATGTGGCCCGCGACCTCCTTCTCTGGGATGGAATAGAATAGAATACTGTTATTAAAGGTAAGTTTATTACTAAAAGAACAGTGTATACCGTATTTATCGGCGTATAACACGCAAAGGCGTATAACACGCACACTAACTTTAAGAGGGAAGTTTCAGGAAAAAAACTTTCCACAGCCCCCTGCGTATAACATGCAGGCACAGTTTACCCTCTATTTTCAGGGTAAAAAAGTGAGTGTTATACGCCAATAAATACAGTATATGGGCATATCTGTTCTGCAGTGGTTACTGGGCTGCTTTCAGACTGATCTGCAGGTGCAGAGCGGTGCACCTGTGGGTTACCTGCACTGAGCCATAGACTTCTGTTATAACCTGCGAGTTTTGTGCGCTTTCAGAAAATGCACTACATCTGCAGGATATACTAGAAGTCTATGGTAAAGTGCAGCTAACCTGCAGGAAAGCCACAGGTGAACTGTGCTGCACCCGTAGTGCGGGTAAACAGTGCATCAGTGTGAAAGCAGCCTTAGGCCCCTTTCACACAATGAGTCCGACCCAATCGTACCCTCCATTCACCTCTAAGGAATGGCAGATGTAAATGGACTTGTGTTATACCTCCAATCCGACCAGCTAAAAAAAAAGAGTAGAGTGGGCTCTATAGAGTAGAGTGGGCTGTCATCCACCCGCTCCGCTCATTGTGGCCTGCGACCGGTTACCAAGTCGCTTAAGTGGCCCTCGCTCTTCAAAAGGTTGGGCACTCCTGGGATAAGGTGAAGATTTATTTTTTATTGTTTCATATGGTTTGATATTCACTGTACTGTAAGATTTTCAAGGTCAATAGTTTTGGGTGGATGGTGCGTGGAATTGCCCAACAGCTTTCTACAGCTCTATGAGGCTTCAGTGGCTCAATTTCCTCAATCTAGTGTGTCATAGTTCATCTCACAACACTAAATTAAAGGCGTCACCCTCACATAGTTACATAGCTAGTTTTCCCAGTTCTTTGTTTACTCTGCATTATAGAAAATCAACAGGGGAGCCAATCATTTGGCTTTGTGAGGCCCAGAACATTTGGGCAATAATAAAATTTGTCTAACCACTTGTAGATATAGGTCTATTTTTTTCTATTCGTATGTGCTCATATCATATCAGTGTTCATATATCTTGCTTGAAAATGATCATACCAGTTGAAACAGGATTCCTGAGTACCAGAAGGTTTGTTATAGAGGATTTATAATCAGTAAAAGAGATCTTGCCGTCCCGTGAATTTTTGTTCAGCCTTGCCCCGGAGGATTGATGTACTTTGTGTATTGGTAGTATTTATGTACTGCATGTCCTTTAAACTATGGCCAGCAGGCTTAGAAGAGCCAATTAGGGGGCTTTTCTTTTTCGCCAGCCCCCTCCCAATAAAAGGGGGGCACAGAGCAGCCATAATGTCTGATTGAATATGAAACTGTACTTTAATTCGGATTGCTAGCTCTTTAGACAAACAACCCCTTTGCCGCTTTTTTGGCTTTTAATATTGTTTTTTTTTTTTTGTCCTCTTTTAGTTTTTGCATGATTTGAGATCAGCTGTCACTTTTAGCTGTTTGTCCATATGCAAACATTTTTTTGCAGCAAGGCTTCCTTAAGCCTCCAATTTTTCATAACAAATCAAATTCGGATTGACCGAAAAATGATAGACTGATCCGACTTCTGTGTGAAGAATAGCTGGTTGTTAAAGCGGAGCTCCGCCGGAAAAAAAAATATTAAAAGCCAGCAGCTACAGCTACAGCAGCTGCTGGCTTTTAATATATGGACACTTACCTGTCCTGGAGTCCAGCGACGTCCGCAGCAGAGGACGAGCGACCGCTCGTCGCTCTGCTGCTCCCTCCGCCATCCTCGCTGAGGGAACCAGGAAGTGAAGCCCTGCGGCTTCATGCCCGGTTCCCTACGGCGCATGCGCGAGTCGCGCTGCGCTGTTCTGATTGGTGCTCCTGTGTTCTGGGAGCCGAGTGTCTCCCAGAACACCAAGGGAAGTCTGCGGGAAGTGACGTAACTCCCGCAGATTCCCGGAGAGAGGACTCCCGGATGTGGGTGAAAATACCTGTCTTAGACAGGTATCTTCACCCCCCTCCCCCCTGAAAGGTGTCAATTGTGACACCGGAGGGGGGGAGGAATCCGATCCGCAGAAGTGAAAAATTAGGGTTGAGCTCCACTTTAAAGGAGTTGTAAAGGCAGAAGGTGTTTTTTTTAATGCATTTTATGGTATGGAGATTTTTATTTGTAAAAACAAACAAGATACATAATAACAGACGGTCTTAAAATAGCATAAATACAACAATTACTGACATGTTATTTAGATCAAAAACTTAGCAGTTAAAAAGAGGCATCAATAGGAAAATGTCACAATAAGACTCCTTCCCATAAGGCTGCATTCACACCTGAGCGTAGCGCTTCGAGCGTTTTTACCGACGTTTTTACCGGCGTTTTGTCGCGCGAATACGGTCGTTTTTGCACATTTGCATACGGCGTTTTCAGGCGTTTTTCAACTTCTGCGTTTTTCTTGATAGCCAATAGGAAAAATGATCATCACTGTCATCATTTGTTGCTATGTTGTCATCATTTGTTGCTATGTTTTTAGATTTTGTTCATCTGCTTCTTGGGTGAATACTGTACTACCGGTTCATCATTGTGCTTCCTGCTCCATCTTTGTACTATCTTCTCCACAAAGATGAGTGACAATGAGATGGCGTGTTTTCTGGCAGCAGCCACTGTTACCTCATACTTTCTACATGAAAGAGAGAGGAGAAAGAAGAGGGCACGCAGATATTGGATCCACCCAGTAATTGCCGAACGAGAAGAGAGAGGCCAATTTTGGGTCATGTATAGTGATCTACGTGAGCATGATGATAAATTCTTGGACTACACAAGGATGTCCATAAAAAGGTTAGTCAAAGTAATTTGGATTCATGATGTTTGACATTGCTTCTGTCTTATAATGTCCACTAATAAACCCCATATTTCTTATTGTTTCTCACAGCTTTGATGAGTTACTGGGTTTACTCAGTAGCCGGTTGCAAAGAATGGACACCTATTTCCGGAACAGTATACCCCCAGTGGAATGACTAATCATCACACTGAGGTAAATTCTTCTTATTTCCTTTTGTCCCCAGTGCCACGTATCATCAGTGCCACGTATCAATACCACCTGTCAGTGTGACGTGTCATCATTGCCACCTGTTAGTGCCACCTGTCCCCAGTGCCACGTATCAGTACCACCTGTCAGTGTCACGTGTCATCATTGCAACCTGTTAGTGCCACCTGTCCCCAGTGCCACCTGTCCACAGTGCCACGTGTCCCCAGTGCCACGTATCAGTACCACCTGTCAGTGTCACGTGTCGTCATTGCAACCTGTTAGTGCCACCTGTCCCCAATGCCACGTGTCCCCAGTGCCACGTATCAGTACCACCTGTCAGTGTCACGTGTCATCAGTGCAATGTATGTATTTTGGTGCGTTATTTGTGGTATACACATTTCATGTGCGAAAAATAACATATTACAATGATTATTATAATAAAAATCCTACTTTTGTAAAGAATTGAGGGAAAAATAAACATCCAATCACACAATTTTAATGCTAAACAAAAACTTTATTTGTTAATATAAAATATTAACGAACAATTACTTTCTCCTTTTTTTTTTTTATTTGGAAAATATACAGCTCAAAAGAAATAGAGCTAACGTAGCTCATAAAACAAAAAAAAAATTCAGAGGTGTTGATAGGTTTGAGAGGAGTTGACTCCCTTATTAGCTGCATTGACCACATCCATTGCATGGCCATATTGTGACCAGGTGGAGGTAAATGGATGATCATTAAGCTGACTATTAGAAGGTGGTGGTGGTGTTGGCAGAGGATAGTAATTAGTTGGTGGCGGTGTAGGCAGAGGAGGGTAATTAGGAGGTGGTGCTGAAAACCGAGGAAGGGGTAAAGAATGTGGTGCTGGCAGATGGGGCGGGGGGGATTTGCATAAGGACCATACGGTGGCGGAGGTTCTGAGGACCTATATGTGGTGGTTGGCGGGATAAAGGTCGCAATGTAGCGGATGGTACCTGACAACATGTCTGCCTGGAGCTCTGATGGTACCTTCTCCATCAGACCTTCCAGACATCTAGCAGACACCTGAACATGGGACCTATTGCTGGTCATCCTGTCCGACATACCGGCCATAATGTCCAGCATTCTGTTAAAATCGGGTTCCGGAGCCCTCCTTCGTGTTCCTCTAGCTGGTACACGTACAGCAATAGGTGGTGTGGACTCGTCGTCTCCCAGAGGTGTTGCTGATGTAGAGCATGCTGGAGTAGACGATTGGCTCTCCAGATCTTGTCCTTCTTGATCACCACCTGATGCTTGGCTTGCTTGTGTGTCCAAAGCATTATTTTGGGAACTGTCCTCCCAGCTGTTTTCAGTACTGAAAATAGAAATTAATTATTAGAACTTTCTCTTTACATTTTGTTTAATGACATTCGTACAGATGATAGCTTACCGCCCCAAAGCCAGCAATGGCCGAAGGAACTCCAGTTCTTTTGCATACATGTACTCTCTCGGAGCACATGCCGCAGATCCACTCCTACATTCTCTGGTCAGTCGTAGATGTCGAGTGTAGGCATCCCGTATACTTTTCCACTTTAATTTTAGCATTTTAACTGTCAAAACACAAATTAATATATATATATTTATTTATTTGTAGGTACCTAGCAAGTGGACAATCTATATCAAGTCTGCACTATAGCTTTCGGGTTGGGAAATCAACAGCCAGTTATATAGTCCGTGACACCTGCTCTGCAATTTGGGAGATTTTGAAGGATATGGTGTTTAAAAAACCTACATCAGTAGAGTGGTCCCAGATATCGGAGGTTTTCCTGCAACGCTGCAATTTCCCTAATTGTGTCGGAGCGATCGATGGGAAACATATCAGGATCATTAAGCCCATGGGAAGCGGAAGCCAATATTTCAACTATAAGAAATATTTTTCCTTTGTTTTGATGGCGGTTGCGGATGCCAATTATTGCTTCCGGTACATTGACATTGGCTCGTATGGCAGCAGCGCTGACTCTGCTATTTTTACCAATTCCTCATTTGGACACCTCCTACGTACCGATTGTCTGGACCTTCCGGCAAGCAGGCCACTCCCAGGCACAAATGGCCCTCCTCTACCCAGTGTGTTTGTTGGAGATGAGGCCTTTGCTCTGAGTGAGCATCTACTACGGCCTTACTCAGGGCACAATCTAAATGAACAGAAGAGTGTGTTCAATTACCGTCTAACACGAGCACATCGTGTGGTAGAATGTGCATTTGGCATATTGTCAAATAAATAGCGGGTACTGCACACTCCGATTGTTCTCAATATGCAAAATGCAGTCTCTGCTGTAAAGGCTTCATGTGCATTGCATAATTTTGTAAGGCAGCGGGATGGATATGATTTTGAGGAGCCAGTACTTGAGAGTATGGAAAGAGCGCATTGGACCGGTGTTCGTGGAAGCAGACAAGGGACACATGTCAGGGATCAATTTGCGTCCTACTTCATGTCTCCAACAGGACAGGTCCCATGGCAGCTTGAGGCAATTAAATAAATTTAAGTCTTTATTTCTTTGTTATAATAATAAAACCGTATACTATGCTTTGTGAATACTTAATAAAATTGCTTGATTTATTGTGAAGAAGTCCCATGTTTTTTTTTAAAATATATATTTATCTTTGTGTGCAGTATCCATACAATACACACTAGGGGTCAGAGTGTGCCATCATGTATTTGTGACATGCTGACTATACTATACTCATACTCCTATGCATAGGCCCCTGAGGCGTTTTTCAGGCGCCTGTATAGCGCCTGACAAAAGCGACTCCTTTCACTCGGCTTTCACACTGGAACGGTGCGCTAGCAGGACGGTAAGAAAAAGTCCTGCTAGCAGCATCTTTGGAGCGGTGAAGGAGCGGTGTATTCAATTAAAATCAATGGGTCAGCCGCCGGTTTTAACCCTTTTTCGGTCGCTAGCGGGGGTTAAAACTGCCCCACTAGCGGCCAAAAAAGGGTTAGAAAGGCACGCAAATCGCCGCTGCAGAGGCTCTTTGCAGGCGGGTTTGGAGCGCTGCCCCATTGTTTTCAATGGGAGAGGGCGCTTTAGGAGCGGTAAATACGCCGCTCCTACAGCGCTCCAAAGATGCGGCTTGCAGGACTTTTTCACATGTTGGGTATCTATTTACTCACCGTATCTTCATCTTTCACATTATGCAACAAAATTGGGCTAACTTTACTGTTTGTTTGTTTTTTAAAGCATGAAACTGTTTTTTTTCTGAAAAAAAACCTGTTCGAGTAATTGCTGCGAAAATACCGTGCGAGATAAAAAGTTGCAACAACCGCCATTGTATTCTCTAGGGTCTTTTCTAAAAAAACATATATAATGTCTGGGGGTTCTATGTCATTTTCTAGCTAAGAAATTATGGATTTTACATGTAGGAGAGAAATGTCATAATTGGCCCCGGGTGTGAAGTGGTTAAGCATAATAATGTACTAATGTTTGCAGGGGTTTATCTTACCTTTACCATCCTTAACATGGCCAGTTAGGTCTGCCCAGTCTGAGAACACTTTCATGGCAATCTGGTTCCATACCCTCCTCTTGCTCGCTCTGAGTTTATAAGTAGGATCTCTTGTATCATAGAGACAGGGGTGCTCCTTGACCATTCTGATAAAGGTCTCCTGATTCAGCAGGCATACAGTCTCATCTACTTCACCCTCCATATTGCTGGTCTGTATGTCTGCTAAAATGGTGATCTGTGCACTTCCTGTTATGTTTTATTTCATTTCCTTCATGTACAATCTATTTCACTTGAGGAGATGCAGCGTCAAAACGCCCGTAGAAACGCTCGTTGTCGCGCTAGTCGCTTGAATCGAGCGTTTCCATTCGTTTCTATGGGGATACGAACGCCCAAATCTGCCCGATTCGCACGACAAAAAAGGGTCGGGAACTTGTTTGAGCTTCAGGCATTTGGCTTCAGGCGACATGGAGTGGAGATGTGAACCATCTCCATAGAGAATAGTGTATTTTTTCCCCTCTAGCGTTTTGTAGCTTCAGGCTTAGGGCTACAAAACGCTCAGGTGTGAATGCAGCCTAAGTCTGAACTTCTCCAACATTTCCTCATTTCCAAACACTTTATCCATCGTAGGTCAGATAACACTAAACCTGCAATCTTACTAGAGATAAACTGTTCATTATGCATGGCTACTCTAGTCCTCGCATGCCATTGGTAGTACTTGACTATGGTAATGATGATGTACGTTGTCCTTCTGTCTATATTGTGTATTGTTGGGGGGACACCATAAAGCCTGTCTGAGCAACTTAGGTTTTCCAACCTTTGGATCCCGACTCCGGCAGCTACTTCCTTCCAGACTTCACGGCTTCCCCAACAATCCACCAAGAAATGCTCCATGGACTCCTCCTGATTACAGCCCAAAGGGCAGACCCTTTCAGATGCGGCCAGACCTTTCATATTCCCCCTCACATACATTTTCCCATGGAGAGACAGCCAGGCAATGTCATGAAACTTTAGGGGTAATCTGGGGCTATTCAGCAACTTTAAGCTTTCCTCCATAAGAGCCGTAGTGCAGTCTCTGAGTACAAGTGGAGAACAGAAAAAGGTCCTACAAATCCTCTGGTATAACAATTTTTCCTTGAGTTTTTTTCAAGGTAGGATTTCTCAATCCCCCACCTCCTCAGAGACTTCAGAGCTGAGTCCAGATATGGTGGGAGATAACCCTGAGTCCATCTCTTCCTCTTGAGAGAACCGCCCTGCATCCAGGACTCTGCACGGGGCAATATCCAGGCCCTAACACTGTTTACCCACGGAGGGCCAACACTGGAGTCCAAGCACCCAAAATTAACTTTAAGGAAAAGAGAATCAAAAAACACCTTTGGGTTTATCATATTCAACCCACCCTCTTTCCTCAGCAGGTAAGTAACCCCTCTTTTTATTGGATTCAGTCTATTACCCCAGAAGAGCTGAAAAAACAGACTGAAGAGCCTTGCAGAGAAAGATTCCGGCAGCGGAAAAACCATAGAGACATACAGAAAGATGGGAATTAAGTACGTTTTCAACATTGTGACCCTCTCTCTGTAGGTCAGCTTGCAATTCTTCCATCGCTGAACCTTTGCATTCCCAGCATTCAATTTCTCCTCCCAATTTAGCCTGGCATTATCTTCCCTTCCAAACTTAACCCCTAAGATCTTTAGACAACTTGAAGCTATTGCAAACTGGGGCAGATCAAAATCTGGATCACCCTGCAGTGTCCAGAGAGCTTCACTCTTCTCAAGGTTGACAAGAGACCCAGAGGCCTCAGAGTAAGCTCCAATGGAAGCTGCTAGCAACTGGGCCTCATGGGAGGCAGACATCACTACAGTGACATCATCTGCATAAGCGAATACGGATAGGGCCGAGGCATGGGGCACAGGTACCCCCTGAAATCCACACTCCTGCAGTGATCTTAAAAAAGGATCAATGGCAAAAACATATAATAGGGGACTCAAGGGGCAACCCTGCCTCACCCCAGCCTCAACCCCAAAGGTACCGCCCGCCACCCATTGATAAGTGGAAAGCTCTCAGCCTTCCAGTATAAAGTTCTCAGCCAATCGACAAATAACCTTGGGATACCATACTTTAACAAAGTCGCCCACAGATACCCATGGTCAACCCTGTCAAAAGCTTTAGCTTGGTCTAAACTCACCATATACTTCCCGTGCCTAAGAACCTTACACCTCTCAAAAGCTTCCCTTAAGGAAATGAGAGCACCAAAAATATTCCGCCCTTTTACCGTGCCATACTGACAGTCTGTCAATAGTGCTGGAGAAAAACACTTCAACCTAGAAAATAATATTTTTGCCAGAATTTTCCGGTCTACATTCAAAAGGGCTATAGGCCTCCAGTTCTTGACGTCATTAGGTTCTCTACCCTTGAACAGCAGAACTAAGGATGATACTCTCATGGATGGAGGCATCAGGCGTTTCTCCAAACAACTTTTAAACACATCCACCAGAATCGGAGCTAGGAGCTCTTTAAACTTTTTATAAAATTCGGCTGTAATGCCATCGGGTCCTGGTGCCTTCTTTTGACGTAATTTGTCAATAGCCTCCCTAACTTCCTCCACCGTTATTTCTGCTGTCAAAGGAGAAAAGTCCAAATCATCAACAACAGGACCTGGAACTGCCTCTAAGAACTGTGCCATCTTCTCCCTATCCAAATCCTTCTCCCGAAACAAGTCAGCATAGTATGATCTTACTACTCCCAGAATACCCTCCTGAGACTCCTGCAAAATCCCCTGGGAATCCTTCAGGCCCGTTATTAATTTTCTAGTCACCTTGTCTCTGCAATTTTCAAAGGGATCCGGTGTCCCTGGGGATCCATAATCCCATTCAAATACTAGGGAGTTGTATCTGCTATATTGATATTGACTTAGCTCAGATTTTACTTGATCAATTTTTCTCCCTGCCCCAAACCCACCTGAATAAAGCAGTTCCAACTCTTTCCGCAGCCTGAGATAATGACTATATCTACTTCTTCCCATTTTAGCCGACAACTTCCTCAAGAGAGAAGAGATGTCCTTTTTAACATCCTCCCACCAATCGGCAGTACAGTCATAGAAGTCTAGTCTCTCTGAATGGTGTTGTAAGAGGTTCTGTACTTGTTGCTGAACAGACGCATCTTCCAAAAGATTGGAGTTTAGCCTCCATAGCCCCCTGCCCATATCAGGATGCTTACAGGTTTCCAGGCAAAAGTAGAGGGCCGCATGATCTGAGTAAGGTACCAACTTCTCACTCATATTGGTCACCAATTCTGTAGGACTTACCAGTGCCATATCTAGTCTGCTTTTTATATTACCACGAAAGAAGGTGAAGCCTGGCTTCCTGCCATTTTGTGCAAAAACATCACTTAACCCGGTCTGTAAAATAATACGATTAAGGACTTTGGAGTCACTACCCACCACCCTACCAGAAGAACGGTCACTTAGTGTCCTAGTGACATTAAGGTCTCCTACCATAACCACAGGGACTGATGTAAAAATATATGATTTCACATCATTAAATAACCCAATTCTTCCTGATATTGTTTGAGGCCCATATATGTTAATTAATCGGAGTCTCCTGCCATGGATTGTTACTTCCAATATAAGACATCTTCCCATTGACACCTCAGTGAGTCTGTGCACCGTCACATCCTTAGTATTAAAAAGGATGGCAACACCCGCATAAGACTCCACAGCCAAGGACCAAAATGAGGGTCCCGTGTGCCACTCCCTCTCTGCCTCCCGCATGAGTCCAACCGATGTTAGATGTGTCTCTTGTAAAAAATAGACATCAGCGTCCAGGTACCTGAGGTGTTCAAAAACTGCATGCCTTGTCCTCCTGTTTTTAATGCTGTTCACAGTGCTGGAGACAATGTTTAAAGAAAAACAGGCCATCACAGCAAAGAGGAGAAAAAATAAGACCCCCATCATTATAAGTCCGAATCGGAGTCACTCTGCCGACTACCAGTTTCCATATCAGATTCTGTGGATACAGGATCAGGGGGCGGGCGCCTTTTAGTGGGCGGGTCATCCTCTGAGCCAGTCGCATACTCCTTTTCCACTTTTTTTAATTCCTGCTCCAGTTCATGGGCCTCTAGAGAATAGGAGTCGGCGTCCGAATCTGATAACGCTTCATACCTATTGGTAGTAACTGTCGTACCCACTTCTGGTGCCCCTTTCACTTTTTTAGCTGGCTTCTGCACTAATGTCCAGTCACTTTCGGGTTTACGGCTGGTTTTGTCTTTTTTATTCCTCCTCTTCTGACCAGTAATCTTCACAGAGACAGGAACAGAAGAAGAGTGTGCGGCCGGCTGCTCCTCAGCCTGCTGAACACTGTCCGCCCGCCCGGGGATAGTCTCCTGGACCTCTCCGCCCACCTCCTCCCTAGTCACTGCAGCCCCATTCATTAAGGCCTCCTCCTCTAGTCGTTTTTCATAACAAATCAAATTCGGATTGACCGAAAAATGATAGACTGATCCGACTTCTGTGTGAAGAATAGCTGGTTGTTAAAGGAGTTGTAAAGGCAGAAGGTGTTTTTTTTAATGCATTTTATGGTATGGATTTTGTGGTCCCTCCAAAATCCATACCAGACCCTTATTCGAGCATGCAGCCTGGCAGGCCAGGAAAGGGGGGTGATGAGCTCCCCCCAAGCACCTTGTGCCCATGTTGACATGAGCCACTTCCCTACACTACCCTGGGCCAGTGGTAACGGGGGTCTGTAGGCAGGGGGGCTAACCCCCACCCCTATGTTTACCTGTCATTTGGCTGTGTCCCTGGATGGGAACAGTCGTGTTCGGCGGGCGGTCGTTTGATTTTTTTCTTCGTAGGGGTCAGTGTTTTTTTCGTTTTTTTTAATAAAGGGGTTGTAAAAAAACTCTTGCCATGTTTTTATTAACTTTGACATTTTTGGGTAAGTGAGTAGGGGGACTATGTACTCCCTTACTCATTCACATGGGGGGCTGGGATCTGGGGGCCCTCTTGTTATAGGGGGCTTCCAGATTCCGATAAGTCACCACCCTGCACCCCCACAACCACTGGGCCAGGGTTGTGGGGAAGAGGCCCTTGTCCCCATCAAGATGGGGAGAGAGTGCTTTGGGAGGCACAAAGCACCTCCCCCCAATTTTGAGGGCATATGGCTTGATATGGTTCAGCAGAGGGGGGGGCCATTGCTCGTCTCCCCCCTTTTCCTGGTCTGCTGGGCTGCATGCTTGGATAAGGGTCTGGTGTGGATTTTAGGGGGGGGCCCACGCCATTTAATGCGGTTGTATACCCCACTTTCACATTTTTACCTACAGGTAAGCCTATAACAAGGCTTACCTGTAGGTAAAATGAATATCTCCTAAACCTGTACGGTTTAGGAGATATTCCCCTCGCAATGAGCCGCTGACTGCAGCGGCGCATGCGCAGCAGGGATTCTCGGCTAAAGCCCAGCAGCCGTCAGACCTTGCCGGAAAGAAGTCTCCCGCGTGCATGTGCAGGAGTGACGACATCGCAGCTCCAGCCACCCACAGCGCTGGATCGGCGATACCCGGAAGACACGCCGAGGCACAATGACATCTCCCTCGGCGCGGACCAGGTAAGTTCCCGACGCCTCGTTCTAAGGTATTTTATAATGAGCTAGTATGCAGTGCATACTAGCTCATTATGCCTTTTGCCTTTCAGGTATGTAAAAAAAAACAAAAAAAACAACGGCAGCGGGTATACAACCGCTTTAAAAAAAAAAAGTTTTTTCAATTTTAAAGTACAATTTAAAGTAATTTAAAGTACAATTGAATCAGCAGCATGGGCTTAACTACACTTGTGGCAAAGACAGCCACTCCTCTGAAAAGCGATCCACATTTGGAGTGCTTTTTAAAGGCATTTGGCAAGTGATGAGGAGGCAATATGTCACTTTCTCACCACCTGTTTTAACCCCATAAAAGGCGTAATCACATCCACAGTGCTCAAATCCTCAGCCTGAGAAGAGCAGAACATAATTGCACTGTACCTCCAACGTTACCTCTGAAAGTGCTTCAGCGCCGCTCTTAGATCTGTTCAGGTTTAGTCCCAGCAGATTCCGGCCTGCCCACCAACTATCAGAGCCAAGGGAAGGGCTCTGAAACCCCTCAGCTCTGTGCTACAGGTGTTGGGCAGGTCGGCAAAGAAAGAATACTGTAGCTTTGGTCGCGACATGTCTGTTAATGAGGCTCAGAAGAAGCCAAAGCTCCCACATGCCACCTCAAACACTGTGCCTGGGCACGTGACCCTTCTGCCCCTTCCCTTGTCCTTGTCCTGCCTTCAGCTCCCACTGTCCTCTACTGGGTGATACGTGGTCCTGACCCCTGCACTCTATACTGTATGCTGTGTGTTACAAAGTCCTGACCAAAGTGTTTTTATTTTTTGCTCGTTACTCTGTATTTTGTAACCATTTCAATGAAGTTCTTCTTTAGGGTAGACTCAGACAATGTGTTAGCTCTCTATCCGTTTTCTTTTTTCTACTTTGAATGATCCATTTTTCATCACAACTGACATTGGGGCTTTTTTTCCTCCCACTGACCAGCAGTGTTAGGGACCCTATGATACATAGTCCTTACTGCTGCACTTTGTATACTGTCGTACATTGCTTTCTAGTGCATACATACACCTAACCCCTGCACTCTGTATATTATGTTGCATATTACATAATCCTGACTGAGGTGGTTGTTTTTTCACAAACTAGTTTGCAAGTAATTAAAGTGGTTGTAAACCCACTTATGCAACTTGCACCTACAGGTAAGCCTAGATTAAGGCTTACCTGTAGGTGCAAGAAATATCTCCTAAACCTACACGGTTTAGGAGATATTTGCAAAAGAAGACATGCACCGATGTTAACGGCACATGCGCACCGTAGACAACGATGCATTGACAGGGTTAATCCCCAGTCACAAATTCGGCCTTGCCGGATTTGACGGCTCCCGTGTGCACGTGCGGAGTGACGTCTTCGCCGCTTCGGCCAATCACAGCACCGGAGCGGCGCTGTGATTGGCTGGAGCGGCGATACCCGGAAGTAACCTTCCGGGGATCTGTGGAGCGATGGCTGCGGCTGGAGGGGGAGACGAGGATGGCTTTGGGGGACCCGATCTAAGGTAAGTGATGCATAATGAGCTAGTATGCTAGTCATACTAGCTCATTATGGCTTTGTCTTGCAGGTGTTTTAAAAAAAAAAAATGTTTTATCCGGGTTTACAACCACTTTAAGTTCTTGCTTACGGTAGGGTTATATTTAACCATGGTTCTTTAGGCCACACTCAATGTTCAGCATAATTTAGCAATGCTGATTTTCAGCACAGGGCACGCTGCATGTCTTCATCCCAAACTCTTCCTTTTTCCCAAGCTCCAAGGTTGGAAGGTATATGTCACGAGCCGGACTGACGGCTAGTGGGAATACAAGAGGTGTACCAGAGAGGGGATGGCACGGGTCGTACTGAGGGACCGGTTCTAAGCAGCTACCGGTTTTCACCAGAGTCCGACGCAAAGCGGGATGGACTTGCTGCGACGGTAGCAACCAGGTCGTGTCCTCCAGTAGCGACTCCACCTCTCTGGCGGCTGAGATAGGCGCGGTACAAAAGGACTAGGCAGAGGCAAGGTCAGACGTAGCAGAGGGTCAGGGCAGGCGGCAATGGTTCGTAGTCAGAGACAATGGCAGTAGGTCAGATACACAGGCAAGGCAAGTCACAAAACACTTCCACAGGGTACTAGGACAACAAGATCCGGCAAGGACAGGAAGGGGAAGTGGGTTTATATATGTTTTGGGTGTGCACACAGTAATTGGACCAGGCACCAATCAATGGTGCGCTGGCCCTTTAAATCTTAGAAGGCCGCCGCGCGCGCGCCCTAGAGCGCAGCGGGGCCGCGCGCGCCGGGAAGGAGCAGGAGGGGGAAGGTGAGTAGGATGGGATGCGATCCGCGGACGGAGATGTGCCGCCGTGTGGATCGCATCCCCGCCGGTGACAGAGCAGCGCCCACGGCCAGGAGGGCTGACCGGGGCGCTGCAGGGGAATCGACGCCGTGAGCGCTCCGGGAAGGATGGGACACCCGGAGCGCTTGGCGTTACAGTACCCCCCCTTAGGTCTCCCCCTTTTCTTGGAACCCAAGAATCTACGGATGAGCTCCTTGTCTAAAATGTTGGTCTCAGGCTCCCAGGATCTCTCTTCAGGACCACAGTTCTCCCAATCAATTAAAAAAAATATTTTACCTCGGATGACCTTGGAGGCGAGGATTTCTTTCACCGAGAAGACATCGGAAGAACCAGAGACAGGAGCAGGAGCAGTGACCTTGGGGGAAAATCGGTTAAGAATGAGGGGTTTGAGAAGAGACACATGAAAAGAATTGGGGATACGAAGAGAAGGAGGAAGATGGAGTTTGTAAGAGACAGAATTGATTTGGTTTTTGATTTTAAAAGGTCCGAGGTAACGAGGGCCCAGCTTGTAGCTAGGTACCCGAAACCGAACATATTTGGAGGAGAGCCACACTTTGTCACAAGGGACATAGACAGGAGGAATTCTTCTTTTTTTATCTGCATGTCTCTTCATGCGGGCAGAGGCCAGTGATAGCGACTTTTGAGTCTCTTTCCAGATAGAGGTGAAGTCTTCAGTTAATTCATCCACGGCAGGAACTCCAGAAGAAGTGGGGATGGGGAGGGGGGGCAATGGGTGACGGCCGTAGACCACAAAGAAAGGTGATTTGGAGGACGATTCAGAGTTCTTGAAATTGTATGAGAATTCTGCCCAGGGTAATAGGTCGACCCAATCGTCTTGACGGGCGGAGACAAAATGTCGTAAGTAGTCCCCAAGGACCTGGTTAACTCTCTCCACCTGTCCATTGGATTGCGGGTGATAAGCGGAAGAAAAATTCAACTTAATCTTTAGTTGAGTACAGAGAGCTCTCCAAAATTTTGAGATGAATTAACGCCTCTATCAGAGACGATATGTGAGGGTAGCCCATGGAGACGGAAAATTTTAAGAAAAAAAATGCTTCGCCAACTGAGGTGCAGTAGGCAGACCAGGAAGCGGGACAAAATGGATCTGGAAATTGAACCGGGCAAAGAACAATGACCACCTGGCCTGGCGAGGATTTAAGCGCTGAGCGGACTGAAGGTAGGACAAATTTTTATGGTCAGTGTAGATGGAAATAGGGTGAAGGGATCCTTCCAGGAGATGTCTCCACTCTTCTAATGCCAGCTTGATAGCCAACAGTTCACGGTCACCTATGGAATAGTTTTTTTCAGGAGGGGAGAAGGTTTTAGAGAAAAAACCACACGTGACGTTTCTTCCTTTAGCGTTTTTTTGAAGAAGAACAGCTCCGACTCCTACCGAGGAGGCGTCAACTTCAAGGAAGAACGGCTTTGTGGGGTCTGGTCGAGACAGGACAGGTGCAGAGGAGAAGGCGGTCTTAAGGCGAGTAAAGGCTTCTTCCGCTTGAGGCGGCCAGGACCTTGGATTCGCGTTTTTCTTAGTCAGTGCCCCTATAGGAGCAACGATGGTGGAGAAGTGGGGTATGAACTGACGATAGTAGTTGGCGAATCCAAGGAAGCGTTGTATAGCACGGAGTCCAGAGGGGCGTGGCCAATCCAAGACTGCGGAGAGCTTGTCAGGGTCCATTTGAAGGCCTTGTCCTGAGACCAGATAACCTAGGAAAGGAAGGCTGCTGCGCTCAAAAAGGCATTTTTCAAATTTAGCGTAAAGATGATTTACGCGGAGGCGCTGGAGCACTTGACGGACATGGAGCCGATGTTCCTCAAGGTTGGTAGAGAAGATTAGGATGTCGTCAAGATAGACAACCACACAGGTATACAGTAAGTCCCGAAAGATTTCATTGACAAAATCCTGAAAGACTGCAGGAGTGTTGCAAAGACCGAAAGGCATGACGAGATATTCAAAGTGACCATCTCTGGTGTTAAATGCGGTTTTCCATTCATCTCCTTCACGGATTCTGATGAGGTTATAAGCGCCCCTGAGGTCCAATTTCGAAAAAACTTTTGCTCCGCGCAGACGGTCAAAGAGCTCCGAGATGAGAGGCAGAGGGTAGCGATTTTTAATAGTGATTTTATTGAGACCACGATAGTCTATGCAAGGGCGTAGTGATCCGTCCTTCTTGGCAACGAAGAAGAACCCCGCTCCGGCCGGAGAAGATGATTTCCTAATAAAACCTCTCTTGAGGTTCTCCTGTATGTAATCAGTCATGGCCTTGGTTTCAGGAGAGGAGAGAGGGTAAATTCTGCCACGGGGTGGTGTAGTACCTGGGAGCAAGTCAATGGGGCAGTCGTAGGGTCTATGTGGTGGTAAGACCTCCGCCTGTTTTTTGCAAAAGACATCAGAAAAGTCCTGATAGGCCTTGGGAAGGCCGGGCAAAGGAGTAACGATGGGAACTTGACTGGGGGTTACAGACTTAAGACAATGCTTGTGGCAGGAGTAGCCCCAGGATTTGATGTCCCCAGTGGTCCAGTCGAGGGTAGGAGAGTGGCGCTGGAGCCAGGGTAGGCCAAGAAGGATGTCAGAAGTACAGTTCGGCAAAACAAAGAATTCAATTTTTTCTTGGTGAAGAACACCAACGGACATGAGCAGGGGTTCGGTGCGGTAACGCACGGTACAATCCAGATTTTCTCCATTTACAGAGGAAATGAAGAAGGGTTTGATGAGACGGATAACAGGAACGTTGAACCTGTTGATGAAAGAGGCTTCAATAAAGTTTCCTGCAGAACCAGAGTCCAGGAAGGCCACCGCAGAGAAGGGGGAGCCAGCAGAAGGGGAAATCCGCACAGGAATAGTCAGACGTGGAGAGGAAGAATTCACACCTAGTAACGCCTCTCCCACATTCACTAGGTGCGGGCGTTTCCCTGACGTAGAGGACGAATAGGGCAGTCCTTTAGGAAATGTTCAGAGCTCGCACAATAAAGGCATAAGTTCTCATTCCTACGGCGAGTCCTCTCTTGTAGGGTCAGGCGAGATCGGTCCACCTGCATGGCCTCCTCGACGGAAGGCATAGTATCAGGATGCGTTGGATTCAGGAAGAGAGGAGCCAGGCTAACGCCTGGTGCGAACAAGATCTTTCTCCTGGCGAAGCTCTTGGCGTCTTTCAACGTAGCGTATGTCAATGCGGGTAGCTAAGTGGATGAGCTCCGTCAGGGAGGAGGGTATCTCTCGTGCGGCCAGACAATCCTTGATGTGGCTGGATAAACCTTTCTTGAAGGTCGCGCAGAGAGCCTCATTATTCCAGGCTAGCTCTGAGGCCAGTGTGCGGAACTGTATGGCATATTCGCCCACAGAGGAGATTCCTTGGACAAGGTTAAGCAGGGCGGTTTCAGCGGATGAGGCTCGGCCTGGTTCCTCAAAAACGCTACGAACCTCAGCGAGGAAGGACTGAACGGTGGCTGTAGCAGGGTCATTGCGGTCCCAGAGTGGCGTGGCCCAGGCCAAGGCCTTCCCAGACAACAGACAGACCACGAATGCCACCTTAGACCGTTCTGTGGAAAACTGGTCTGACATCATCTCAAGATGCAGGGAACATTGGGACAAGAATCCCTGGCACCTCCTAGGATCCCCGTCAAATTTCTCCGGAAGAGACAAGCGGATCTTCGAGGTAGTAGCGGCAGCTCGGGGAGGGGAAGATGCTGGAGCTTGTGGCGGCAGACGCTGCTGGATCATGGCGGTCAACTGCGTCAGCTGCTGTCCTTGTTGGGCAATCAATTGCGACTGCTGGGCAACCACGGTAGTGAGATCAGCGAGACTAGGCAGCGGCACGTCAGCGGGATCCATGGCCGGATCTACTGTCACGAGCCGGACTGACGGCTAGTGGGAATACAAGAGGTGGATCCTCTGTACCAGAGAGGGGATGGCACGGGTCGTACTGAGGGACCGGTTCTAAGCAGCTACCGGTTTTCACCAGAGCCCGCCGCAAAGCGGGATGGACTTGCTGCGGCGGTAGCAACCAGGTCGGGTCCTCCAGTAGCGACTCCACCTCTCTGGCGGCTGAGATAGGCGCGGTACAAAAGGACTAGGCAGAGGCAAGGTCAGACATAGCAGAGGGTCAGGGCAGGCGGCAATGGTTCGTAGTCAGAGACAATGGCAGTAGGTCAGATACACAGGCAAGGCAAGTCACAAAACACTTCCACAGGGTACTAGGACAACAAGATCCGGCAAGGACAGGAAGGGGAAGTGGGTTTATATATGTTTTGGGTGTGCACACAGTAATTGGACCAGGCACCAATCAATGGTGCGCTGGCCCTTTAAATCTTAGAAGGCTGGCGCGCGCGCGCCCTAGAGCGCAGCGGGGCCGAGGGGGAAGGTGAGTAGGATGGGATGCGATCCGCGGACGGAGATGTGCCGCCATGTGGATCGCATCCCCGCCGGTGACAGAGGAGCGCCCACGGCCAGGAGGGCTGCCCGGGGCGCTGCAGGGGAACCGACGCCGTGAGCGCTCCGGGAAGGATGGGACACCCGGAGCGCTTGGCGTTACAGTATATAATTGTGTCAGTATAATACTCATATGCAGGGCTTTTTTTCTCAGGGAATAGGTGCAGGAACTCCACCCTTCCGAGTCACGCTTCGTCTCCACCCCCTACCCGTCTCTGAGCACCGCCCCTTGGTTCCACCCCCTACCCACCTCCCAGTACAGCACCTTTCAGAGAATACAGAACCAAGTATTTTGTGCTACTCAGTAATTTCTATGAAATACATTAATCAAACACGAAAGATAGTAAAACAGATCCCTTGCAATGAGCAACAATAGACTCCACCCCAGCAACAATAGACTCCACCCCAGTAACAATAGACTTCACATCAGAAACAATAGACCCTCCGCAGCAACATTAGATCCCCCCAGAAACAATAGATCCCCCACACAACAAAAGATTTTCCACCCAGCAACAATGGACCCCCCACACAACAAAAGACTTCCCCCCAGCAACAATGGACCCCCCACAACAAAATACCACCCCAGCAACAATAGACCCCTAGAAGAAATAACAGATTTCTCAGAAGCCAGCATCAATAGACTCTCCAGCAGCCAGCAATAATAGACCTCTCCCTCAACAGTAGATCCCACCCAGCAACAATTAACCCCCCAGAAAGATAAGACCCTCCACCAGCAACAGTAGATTTAACCAGCAACAATAGACCCCCACCCCAAAACAGATCCCCACTAGCGTCAATAGATACCCCAGCAGCCAGCATCAATATACCTTCCAGCACCCCTTTCCAGTACATACACTCAGTGCTGGAGGTGCCGGAACTGCGTTCCCCCACGTTCCCGCTGAAAAAAAGCCCTGCTCATATGTACATCCGCACTACAGAGCTAAAAAAGTTATTTGGCCCTATTGACCTCTCTGCTAATAAATGATCACTAAGGCTGAGTTCACATATGTGCGAATTGGATGCGGTTTATTGCTGGGTTCCCATATCTGTGTTGCGATTTGCAGTTTGGTGTCCTGTGCGCTTCTGTTCACCGGTTCAAGTGCGATTCAGGTGCAAATTTTTCCTTGAATTCGCACCTGAACCGGACCCAAAAATGCACAGGATCTCCTTTTCAAAACTGTACCGCAGTGTGTGAACCGGCTCCATTGAAAGCTGGTCATGCAAATTGGATGTAGTTAAAATCACATCCAATTCGCATGACGAATTCAGGCAAAAATTCAGACCTGATTCGCACCTGAACCGATGAACAGGAACGCACTAGACCCCGGGCTGCAAACCGCAACCTAATACTTGGAGATGCCAATCAGGAAGCTGCAATCGCCAAAGTTTATCATATATTTAAATTGCTACCAAGTGTGTAATGTTCAAATCCATGTGCAATTCTAATGACCAAATTTAAGTTCTAGTACACTCTGAAAAGCTGGCATGTTCTGTTTTTTTTTTATATTATCTGTTGCTGCCACCTATTGGCCTTTCATTAAAATTACATACAGCATTGCACAATGTTTTATGTGCCTGCTAGAACAAATGACCAAACTTTGTACTTTCTGGGGTAACACTAAAATGTACAGCCCACCCCAATCCATTCACTGTCACAATTAAAGGAAAACTGTCTTGGGAGAATCATAGTGGATTCCTTTGTCAACCTTTTCTTCCCAAGTTGCTAGTTTCTTGGCTCTCAAGTTGACACTCTGGCCTGACTCTCATGCTGACCTTCTGGTTCTTATACTTTATTTCACTGATTCGGAATGAGGAACAAATAAGGACTTTTCTCCAACTTTTAAGATCTACATACTTTTCCTTGTTCTTGGTCAGCAATGCTATTGAAGCTGAACTCCAGGCAGATATGAAAACAACAAGTTAAAGCAGTTACATACTTATTACATACCTCCCAACTTTTGAACTTCAGAATGAGAGACACTGTAAGAAATTAAACGACCTGCGCGTAGCTATCGTTTCGCTACGTTACATATTTGAACGATTAATGTTATTGAGTAGTACTTATTGATTGATTGGTTCCAGATGATATAATGAATATATATACCAGTCTTTGTATTTTCACAATTATGTAAGTATCATGGTTTGAAGAAAGGCGTTATTGCTTTAGCCCGAAACTGTTACCTACATACAAGGGACATGCAGTGAGGTCAGTGGCTAGTGAGGCACTGTCTAGTCTCAGAGCAAGATACACACAGGTTACATATGCCGCGAACGTTAGAGTGAGAGCAATTCTAGCACTAGACCACCTTTGTAACTCTAAGCATGTAACCTGTAAAACAATTTAAAGCGTCGCCTATGGACATTTCTAAGTACTGAAGTTTGGCGCCAATCCACAAGTGTGCGCAATTTTAAAGCATGACATGTTAGGTATCTATTTACTCGACATAACATCATCTTTCACATTATACAAAAAAAATTGGGCTAATTTTATTGTTTTTTTTATTTTTTTATTCATGAAACTGTTTCTTTAAAAAAAAACAAAAAAAAACACGAGTTTAAAAAATTGCTGCACAAATACCGTGTAGCATAAAAAATTGCAACGGCCACCATTTTATTCCCTAGGGTGTCTGCTAAAACAATATATATAATGTTTATGGGTTCTGAGTAATTTTGTAGCAAAAAAAATGATGATTTTTACATGTAGAGGAGAAGTTTCAAAATTGGCCTGGGTGGCAAGGGTTTAATTACCATAAGTAGGTAATAAAAAACAATATATAATAATTATTTGTATAAGTGTAGCGGGTATTTAAATTTGGGGCGGAACATCTGGGTTATTTAACCCAGATGTACTAATTGTTAGGGAATCTGAGAATCCCTTTTGTGGTTCTTGGAGGACTCTGGTGGTGCAAGGTTCCCTGTGGCCTGCAGGTGGCGTTGTCGCCCTGGGTCGGAGTTGAACCTTCACCGCAAGACTGTACCTTTTTGTCCTTTCCTGGCGCCTGTACAGCGGGGCGGGGAACCCGCTGTGATGCAAAGGGAGAGGAGATAAAAGGGGCAGACGACCTGACCTTGGGGTCCAGAGTTGGAGGATGCGGCCGCGCCCAGGCACCTTCAACCTGGGTGCTGGCGTTCCGGAGTTCCGGGCCCAGGTGCCCTTGACCTGGCCGGAGCGAGGGATGGAGTCCATCCCAGGCACCTTAAGCCTGGGGTGAGGTACTACGGCCAAGGCCTGGGACCCAGTAACTTCGACTGGGTTCCGCGAGGGTGGAGGAGTCCGAGGGGCCCTAAGGTGTTGGGACCCGTATCTGAGGTGAGGAGGCCGGGGAGTGTAACCCTTCCGAATAGCCCAGGACAGCATTAATCCGGTGATGGCGGGGCCTATGGTAACTCCCTTGGAGGGATGTCTTCCCCCTGACAGGGGCTGCAATGTAGCGAAGGTAACTCCAGTTCCCATTCACTAGAGTCGCTGGAAGAGACTCTGTACCAAAAGTCCATTTAACAGCCACCGTGCTTAGCAACCGTTGGTGAAACCTCAACGGTTTAGTTTCTTTGAGGATTGTGCCTTGACCTACTCCCCACCAATACTGAACTGTTCTATGGGTCTCAAACTGTCTGCTCGCAAAGGACTGTTTGCCGTTATGGAATAAATACGTGTTGGACCTTTTCAGTGTGTGGTACTCCAATTACTGGGAGCAAAGGGGGTTATCAGCAGAACAATCCTGGCTCTGAGCGTATACACAGCCCGAATGTAATCTGATACTGGCCTTCACCTCTACATGCTGTAATCTAGAGGACATGGGCCGTGGCGCACCTCGCTCTCCCCTTCAAGGTACCCCTAGAACGAAGCCAAAGTAACCGCTAAAGAAGAGAGAGAGGGTGAGGCCGCTACATAAGGTAATTTACTATATTTTCAAAAACTGTACTCAAGCAGGTAGCTTAACAGACAAATTACTGAAGTTTGAAGTTATAACTTCAAACCAGTAATTTCGCAGTAAATACGGTAGATAAATAATAAATTATTATGTTCTAACATATAGAATTAATATGCTATATGTTCATAACATATCATATATATATGATTTAGCTTGATTAAAACAGTAACTTTTCTTTTTTTTAAATCAGATCTTTTTTATATTTTTATATGCAAACAACATTAAAACAATACAAACAGATTGTACAAACAAGATCACATTAAACCAAACACAACCCAAACAAACAAAAAAAAAAAAAAAACAGGGATGGGACCAATATCTTTTTCCCATCCAGCCCTAGAGCGGATTGGGAAAGTTCAGTAGAAAACTATCTGACAATACCCTGTATGTAGCAGAGGTGAGACCCTTTGTTAACCTTGCTTGTAATATATTATCAAAAACAAAGAAAGGGAGGAGAAATATCCTAGCAGAAGGAAATTGGGCATGTCTTAGTTGAAGAAATTGATAGAACCAATTAGAATGTAGGGAAAACTCTCCCCTGAGCTCTTCAAAGGTTTTAAAGCGGAGGTCCACCATATTTTTTTTTTTTACATTAACAGTCTCCTTTAAATCTCTTAAAAAACATTTTAAAAAAAAAAAAAATTTACTTACCAGAAACGACTTTTGCTAGGCAGTCGTCCTAATCTGCCACTTCCTACTCCGCGGAGCTCCTCGGTCACTTCCTCCCTCGCCTGTGTCTTCCGGGACCTGTGTGTGTGTCCCAGAAGACAGCCGGCCATTCACGAAGCGCCGTGCGACTCTCGCATGCGTAGTGGGAAATGGGCAGTGAAGCCGCAACGCTCCACTGCCGGTTTCCCTTAGTTGGAATGGCGGCGCCGGCACCTGATCCGATGGAAAGATCAGCCTCGGGGGGCCGACATCGCGGGCTCCCTGGACAGGTAAGTGTCCTTATTAAAAGGCAGCAGCTACAGTGTTTGTAGCTGCTGACTTGACTTTTAAAGAAAAAAATTTGCAGGTGGAACACCGCTTTAAGTATATCATTCTCGTATAGCTGAGCTAAAGTTGTTATTCCTAATTTTCCCCATCTCTGAAAGCCTCTAAGAGCCAGGATTTGAGGAAGTCAATCATTTTCCCATATGGGAGTGTATCTGGTAGGATAAGAGACACCCAGCATTTTTTTAGTTGTATCCCATATTTTACACATTAACGTACAGGTGGGCATATCGACAAGCGGGACATCCCCTCTTGCACCGTCTAGAACATGAAGTGGTAGCCGACCTTTAAATGCATATGAAAATAGTCATCGAGCAGGAAGGGGTGTCTGCTCACACTCCCATCCAGCAAAGTGCTGTAGTTGAGATGCAAAAAAATATATCCTAGGATTAGTAACTGACAAACTACACACATTTTTGGGGTGTTGTAGAGTCTCCAGTTCAATTTGAGGGGTTTTGTTCCCCATATTAATCACCTAAATATGGTGTGTAACAGCAGTAGAAGATTCTCATTGTGTGAGAAAAACATGGGACTATGGTAGGGTGACCAGACATCCCCGGTTTCCAGGGACAGTCCCTGGATTGAGGACACTGTCCCCGGATCAAGTCTGTCCCCGGTTTTGTCCCCGGATTGGATTTGAACAGAGGCTGGGGCAATTTCAAAGACAATCAGTGCAGAATTAAAAAAAATTATTCTGAATTACACCCCCCCGCTCCTACTAGCTTTTTTCCCATTATCTGTGCCCCATTCTAATGATAATGGGCTGGTCGGAGCGGAGGGAATATTTCTTCAGTTTCGGGTGCATGCCCATTCAGCTCCGCTCGCATTTTCTTCTGCCTTGGCTCAAGTTCCGGCCAGCCACCCGCCTGCTTATCTTCTTGCCTTCCCTGGCGGAGTGATCTTCCTCCGCTCCCCACCCAGTAGTAGCCGGGGCCCAGAGAGTAGGACATGACAGGCTGTGAGGTGGGCGGCGACGGGCAGAGAGTCGCTGATTGCCGCCATTACTAGTAAAAAAAAAAATATGTCCCTGGATTTCATTTTAAAAATCTGGTCACCTTAGACTATGGGTAAATCTTATACCCATAAACCCATGTTTTTTCCTTCTAGGTAGGAGGGCTGGGCTGGAAGAGAGCATTTGTCGTTTAGACACATGCCCCCTTCTAAGAAATTGCAGTGAGAGGACAGCCTCCACTGCAGCATTTTTATTGGATAGCTGGGGCCAATGGTACTTTACCATTGGTCCAAGGCACCAAGCTCCATTGAGCTCAGTGCCTCTGACAAGAAGTCAGAGGCACTGTGAGCTCATCCTCTCAGTCTGCTGCAAACAGAGTGTGCCATTTTGTATTTATTCCGGTCGCTCTGTATGTAGCTTCTGACAGGCTGCACAAGGAGCAGCCTACCTCCGGAACCATAGGTCCCAGGAGCCCCAAATTTTAAACCAGTGGTGGGGTAGGACTGCGGCTACATAACCCAGGTCGTCGAGCTA
This sequence comes from Rana muscosa, assembly GCA_029206835.1. Classification (NCBI taxonomy): domain Eukaryota; kingdom Metazoa; phylum Chordata; class Amphibia; order Anura; family Ranidae; genus Rana; species Rana muscosa. The sequence continues at coordinate 324,332,228 of CM055117.1, forward strand.
CGACCCTCAAAGCTCAATCATTATTTTTGTTGCACATTCCTGCTACATAATATGGATATCTTGTAATTTTTATGAAAAATCTTCTGATTAAATATATTTTTTGTGCAGCAATGCCTCTTGTTTTTTGCTATATATATGGCCTGTGGGAGGGCCTGATTGCTAGCACTTGATTTCACGGCAGTGCAGCTCACCATTGGAATTATATGCTATATACAGTATGTCACAAAAGTGAGTACACCTCTCACATTTTTGTAAATATTTTATTATATCTTTTATTGTGACAACACTGAAGAAAAGACACTTTGCTACAATGTAAAGTAGTGAGTGTACAGCTTGTATAACAGTGTAAATTTGCTGTCCCCTCAAAATAACTCAACACACAGCCATTAATGTCTAAACCGCTGGCAACAAAAGCATGGTGGTGGGAGTGTCATGGTCTGGGGCTGCATGAGTGCTGCCGGCACTGGAGATCTATAGTTCACTGAGGGAACCATGAATGCCAACATGTACTGTGACATCCTGAAGCAGAGCATTATCCCCTCCCTTCGGAGACTGGGCCGCAGGACAGTATTCCAACATGATAACGACCCAAAACACACCTCCAAGACGAACACTGCCTTGCTAAAGAATCTAAGGGTAAAGGTGATGGACTGGCCAAGCATGTCTCCAGACCTACACCCTATTGAGCATCTGTGGGGCATCCTCAAAAGAAAGGAGGAGAGCAAGGTCTCCAACATCCAGCAGCTCTGTGATGTCATCATGGAGGAGTGGAAGAGGACTCCAGTGGCAACCTGTGAAGCTCTGGTGAACTCCATGCCCAAGAGGGTTAAGGCAGTGCTGGAAAATAATGGTGGCCACACAAAACATTGACACTTTGGGCCCAATTTGGACATTATCACTTAGGGGTGTACTCACTATTGTTGACAGCGGTTTAGACATTAATGATTGTGGGGACAGCAAATTTACACTGTTATACAAGCTGTACACTCACTACTTTAAATCGTAGCAAAGTGTCATTTCTTCAGTGAAGTCACATAAAAAGATATAATAAAATATTTACAAAAATGTGAGGGGTGTACTCAATTTTTGTGAGATAGGCCTCGTACACACGGCCGAGATTCTCGTTGAAAACAACATGTCGTTTTTTTCGACGAGATTCTTGGACAAGAAACTTGTCCCGGCCGAGTGTACACACGCTCGTTTCAAAGAACCCGCGGTTCTTTGAAAGGAGTGTACGCGGTGACATCATCGACTACGTCGAGCATGCGCTCGTCACATTCGATGCCGTCGCCGCCATCTTGGTATACCCTACGTATGCCTAGGAAGCTACCGCGCATGCGTCGAATTCATTTCGAACATGCGCGGGCTTCCGGGCGGACAGGTAAGTGTACACACACTCACTTTTCTCGTCGAGAAACATGCCGAGGAGAATCTCGACGAGAAAATAGAGAGCAGGTTCTCTATTTTCTCGTCGAGGTTTCTTGTCGGTTTTCTCGACGAGAAACCCGCTAGCAGCGTACACACGACCGATTTACTCGGCAAGACCTCTCTGCCAGCAAGTTTCTTGCTGGTTCTTGCCGAGAAAATCGGTCGTGTGTACGAGGCCTTTCTGTATATATATATATATATATATATATATATATATATATTGTGGTAGTGTGGTACCCCACCAGTGTATGAATACAGGATTCTCAACCAGGCAGGTTGAGGGGCTCCAGGGTATTTGCTTGTTTTGGAGGAAACTGGCTTTTCAGTTTCCTCATGATTTACTAAAGTCCACTTTGGGACCTGGAGCCTTGGGATTTCTTAGAGATCCGGGTGGGATGAAATCCCCAGTCCTGGATCCGGGTTTTGAGACTCAACGGCACACTGATTTTTCAGGTGTGTGTGTGTGTGTGGGCCTGATAGTAGTCAGGACCAGCATTCTGGGCTCCACCCTCCCGACGAGTGCAGGTGTGCACTGGGGAAGCCATAGAGTGCAAGTGTGCACTGGAGAAGCCAGAGAGTGGGTGTCTGCCCACTGGAAGCCAGAGACCCAGGTCTGAGGGTCAGAGCAGTGGACCCAAGTCTGAGGATCAGAGCAGTGAGGGGCTGCTATCTAAATGGACGGTGTTGCCAAGGGAATAGTCTGTAGGAGACATACAAGAGCCTGAAGTGGAAGGCCTGAGCAACACTGCTGTATGTATAAGCCAGGAGGCTGAATGTCATGTTATTGATGAAAAGGAGTGTTGAAACCCCTGCGAGGGAAACCTTTGATTTTATTTGAACTTCTTTTAATAAAAATGGGCAAATAAAGCCCTCAAAAAGAAGACCCAGTGAGTGGCAGTGTCCTTCAAGCTCTACCTTTTGATGTTAGTCCTTCACAATATATATATATATATATATATATATATATATATATATATATATATATATACAGTGGGGAGAACAAGTATTTGATACACTGCCGATTTTGCAGGTTTTCCTACTTACAAAGCTAGTAGAGGTCTGTAATTTTTATCATAGGTGCTCTTCAACTGTGAGAGACAGAATCTAAAACAACAATTCAGAAAATCACATTGTAGGATTTTTAAATAATTAATTTGCATTTTATTGCATGACATAAGCATTTGATTACCAACCAACCAGTAAGAATTCTGGCTCTCAGAGATCTGTTATTTTTTCTTTAAGAAGCCCTCCTGTTCTCCACTCATTACCTGTATTAACTGTACCTGTTTGAACTAGTTACCTGTATAAAAGACACCTGTCCACATACTCAATCAAACAGACTCCAACCTCTCCAAAATGGCCAAGACCTGCACAAGGCTGGGATGGGCTACAGGACAATAGGCAAGCAGCTTGGTGAGAAGGCAATAACTGTTGGCGCAATTATTAGAAAATGGAAGAAGTTCAAGATGACGGTCAATCTTCCTCGGTCTGGGGCTCCATGCAAGATCTCACCTCGTGGGGCATCAATGATCATAAGGAAGGTGAGGGATCAGCCCAGAACTACACGGCAGGACCTGGTCAATGACCTGAAGAGAGCTGGGACCACAGTCTCAAAGAAAACCATTAGTAACACACTATGTCGTCATGGATTAAAATCCTGCAGCGCACGCAAAGTCCCCCTGCTCAAGCCAGCACATGTCTTTTTGGTCTAAACTCCACTTGCCGTGTTTGGAGGAAGAAGAAGGATGAGTAAAACCCAAAGAACACCATACCAACCGTGAAGTATGGAGGTGGAAACATCATTCTTTGGGGATGCTTTTCTGCAAAGGGGACATAAGGACTGCACCGTATTGAGGGGAGGATGTATGGGGCCATGTATCGCGAGACCTTTGCCAACAACCTCCTTCCCTTAGTAATGTCGCTTACACACGACCGTTTTTAATGTCATTGAAAAAAACTGCATTTTTCTCGACGTGATTCTTCATGTTTCCTCTCAAGCCTGCCTTGCCTACACACTGTCGTGGAAAAAAATGTTCGAGTAAAGCGCGGTGACGTACAACACGTACGACGGCACTATAAAGGGGAAGTTCCATTCGGATGGCGCCACCCTTTATGTTAGTAAAGTTTGTTGAGCGACGATTCGCACTTTTCAGCCTCGTGCTTTTCAGTCCGTTACAGCGTGACGAATATGCTCTCTCCATTACGAACGCTAGTTTTACAAGAACGAGCGCTCCCGTCTCATACTTGATTCTGAGCATACGCATTTTTTTTTCACGTCGTTAAAGCCCACACACAGCCGTTTTTCATGACGAGAAAAACGACGATGTAAAAAACGACATAAAAAATTAGAGCATGTTCCAATTTTTCTCGTCGTGATTCTCTGCGTTTTTCTCGTCTGGAAAACTGCTGGAAAGCCCACACACAATCATTTTTAATGACTATTTAAAAAAATTAAAATTTTCTCATCAATAAAAACGGTCGTGTGTACACGGCATTAGAGCATTGAAGATGGGTCGTGGCTGGGTCTTCCAGCATGACAAGGACCCGAAACACACAGCCAGGGCAACTAAGGAGTGGCTCCGTAAGAAGCATCTCAAGGTCCTGGAGTGGCCTAGCCAGTCTCCAGACCTGAACCCAATAGAAAATCTTTGGAGGGAGCTGAAAGTCCGTATTGCCCTGCGACAGCCCCGAAACCTGAAGGATCTGGAGGAGCTCTGTATAGAGGAGTGGGTCGAAATCCCTGCTGCAGTGTGTGCAAACCTGGTCAAGAACTACAGGAAGCATATGATCTCTGTAATTGCAAACAAAGGTTTCTGTACCAAATATTAAGTTCTGCTTTTCTGATGTATCAAATACTTATGTCATGCAATAAAATGCAAATTAATTATTTAAAAATCATACAATGTGATGTTCTGGATTTTTGTTTTAGATTCTGTCTCTCACAGTTGAAGAGTACCTATGATTAAAATTACAGACTTCTACATACTTTGTAAGTAAGAAAACCTGCAAAATTGGCAGTGTATCAAATACTTGTTCTCCCCACTGTATCTCTATCTATCTATTAGGGATGAGCCGAAAACCCCCCGGTTCGGTTCACACCAGAACCTGCGAACGGACCGAAAGTTTGCGCAAACTTTCGAACTCCGTTAAAGTCTATGGGACTCGAACGTCAGAAATCAAAAGTGCGAATTTTGAAGGCTAATATGGAAGTTATTGTCCTAAAAAGGGTTTCGGGACCCGGGTCCTGCCCCAGGGTACATGTATCAATGCAAAAAAAAGTTTTAAAAACTGGCGTTTTTTTGGGAGCAGTGATTTTAATGATGCTTAAAGTGAAAAAATAAAATTGAAATATTCCTTTAAATATCGGGCCTGGGGGTGTCTACAGCATGCCTGTAAAGTGGTGCGTGTTTCCCATGTTTAGAACTGTCCCTGGACAAAATTACATTTCTAAAGGAATAAAAGTCCTTTTAAACTGCTTGCGGCTTTAATGTCATGTCTGGTCCGGGCAATATGAATGAAAATCATTGAGAAAATCGGCATGGGTATCCCCCCACACCCCCCCGCCCAGCCAATTACCAGCCCCTTTGGGTCTTGTATGGATATTAGGGGAACCATGCATCCAAATAAAAAAAAGGAAAGGCGTGGGGCCCCCAGGCCCTATATACTCTGAACAGCAGTATACAGGCAGTGCAAACAAGACAGGGACTGTAGGTTTGTTCTTAAGTAGAATCTGTTTGTAATTTTGAACTGGTACATTTTTAAAGTGTAGCTCCAGCCAAAAAATAAATTATTAAGCTTTTTGGAAAACATAGGGAAGGGTTATCACCCCTGTAACATTTGTTTTGCTGTCTGTGCACCTCTTCAGAAGATTTCACCAAACTTTCTGTCCCAATGACAATTGGATTTTGAAAATTTGGTGTTTTTAGTGAAACAAGGAACTTTTACAGGAGAGAATTTCCCTTCCTAGGGGTATATTTCCTCTCACTTCCTGTAATCTCCTTCCGTTTGCAAGTAGGAGTCGTTTGTAAGTTGGATGTTTGAAAGTAGGGGCCTGCCCTATATACTCTGCAGAAATTTGGCCCTTAGGTGTTGCCACAACACTGTAAGGCCTCACAGTTACTCTAGGTGGGCGCAGGAACGGGCCCTGCTGTGAAATATTAGATCAAGAATTGTAATTACAGGCCCCTGTTGAACAGGATCAGAAAAAATGGGCCTTTGGTGGTGGTGTTGCCACAACACTGTAAGGCCTCACAGTTACTCTTGGTGGGCGCAGGAATGGGCCCTGCTGTGAAATATTAGATCAAGAATTGTAATTACATGCCCCTGTTAAACAGGGGCTGAAAAATTGGGCCTTAGGCACTGGTGCTGGTGCCACAACACTGCAATCCCTCACAGATACTGTAGTTGGAGCGCAGGAATGAGCCCTGCTGCAAAGTATTGCATCAAAAATTTTAATTACACGCCCCTGTTAAACAGGGGCTGAAAAATTGTGCCTTAGCCACTGGTGGCGGTGCCCAGAACCAAAAATGTTCTTACAAGCTATAAGCATGAACATTGGGGAGGAAGAGCATAGTCACTCAGCATAACAGGATAGTCACTTAGCATCAGCATAGGCAGTCTTGAAGGGATCTCACATTCCAAAAAAATTATTCGGTTACATCAGCATCAGGTGCTTGGTAGCTGGTGATCCAAGACTGATTCATTTTTATGAAGGTCAGCCGATCGACCGAGTCGGTGGACAGGCTCACACTGTGATCGTTTACAAAGCCTCCAGCAGCACTGAAGGTGCGTTCCGAAAGAACACTGGATGCAGGACAGGCCAGTAGCTCAATTGCATACTGTGCAAGCTCTGGCCAGTGATCCATCCTCAAGACCCAGTAACCCAGAGGATTTTCAGTAGGAAAGGTGTCCAAGTCTGATCTTGCCCCTAGGTATTCCTGCACCATGTGAATAAGACGCTGGCGATGGTTGCTGGAACCGTTCATACCTCGGGGCTGCGAACTAAAAAATTGTCTGAACGCATCGGTCAGACGGCCACCTTCTCCACCGCTCCTTCTGTGACTGACCGAAGCCTCAGCAACACGTTGTCCAGGACCAGGAATTTTGTAACCTCCCAGGCTCTGGAAACACGTTGTACAAACCTTTCTGGAAGGCCTCCTGAAGATGTTTCATCCTCTGCGACGGCAAGATAATGTCCGCAACCTTACCTTTGTAACGTGGATCAAGGAGGGTTGCCAGCCAGTAATGATCTCTCTCCTTTGATACCACAAATATGAGGATCCTTTCGCAGGCTTTGCAGGATCAGGGAGGCCATGCAGCGTAGGTTTGCTGAGGGATTCGGTCCGTAGTCCTCTGGGTCACTAAGGGACGACATGACCCACAGCCACCTCCTCCCAGCCACGTACAAGTCCATGGGTTTGTTGGGACTGTAAATCATCCCTTGAAGACTGCTGCTGATGCTGACACAATCCTCCTCCTCATCCTCTTTCTGTGTGATCGGCGGGCCAGCAGGAACACTGTCTGGATAAAGGGGGCCTTGAGAGGTAAGGAAGTCCTCCTCTTCCTCCCTCTGTTCTGCCTCAAGTGCCCTGTCCATTATTCCACGCAGCGCATGCTCCAACAGGTGGACAAGAGGGACAGTGTCACTGATGCATGCACTGTCACTGCTCACCATCCTCATTGCCTCCTCAAGTGGTGCCAGGACAGTGCATGCATCCCTGATCATGACCCACTGGCATGGAAAAAAATCCCACGCTCCCCTGACCCTGTCCTGGTGCCATATTGGCACAGATACTCATTGATGGCCCTCTGTTGTGTGTGCAGCCGTTGCAGCATGGCCAACGTTGAGTTCCACCTGGTGGGCATGTCACAGATTAGGTGGTTCTTGGGCAGGTTAAATTCCTTTTGCAGGTCAGCCAGCCGAGCAGTGGCATTATATGACCAGCGGAAATGCACACAGACTTTCCTGGCCTGCCTCAGGACATCCTGAAAGCCCTGGTACCTGCCCAAGAACTGCTGCACCACCAAGTTAAGGACGTGAGTCAAACAGGGCACATGGGTCAGCTGTCCCTGTTGGAGGGCGGAGAGGAGGTTGGTGCCATTGTCGCAAACCACCATTCCTGGCTTAAGCTGGTGTGGTGTCAACCCCTTCTGAGCCTGCCCCTGCAGAGCTGACAGAATCTCTGCCCCAGTGTGGCTCCTGTCCCCCAAGCACACCAGCTCAAGCACCACATGCCATTTTTTTGCCTGCGTACTTGCGTAGCCCCTTGAACGCCTACAGAGCACCGCTGGTTCCGAGGACAAATCAGCACAGGAAGAGGCCATGGAGGAAGAAGAAGAGGAGGGTGTGGAGGACAGAGGTGTGTCAGAATCACCACTAGTAGCATTTTAGAGGCGTGGTGGCGGAACAACCTCCAACACTACTGCACCTTGTCCTGCATCCTTCCCAGCTGTCAGTAGAGTCACCCAATGCGCCGTGAAAGATAGGTAACGTCCCTGTCTATGCCTGCTGGACCATGAGTCAGCAGTAATATGCACAATTCCGCTTACCGCCCTGTCCAGCGAGGCCAAGACATTGCCTTCCACATGCCAGTAGAGAGCCGGAATCGCCTTCTGTGAAAAAAAGTGGCATTTGGGAACCTGCCACTGAGAAACCGCACATTCCACAAACTCATGGAATGGGGCAGAGTCTACCAACTGAAAAGGCAGCAGTTGAAGTGCTAGCAATTAAGCCAAGCTAGCATTCAACCGCTGGGCATGTGGATGGCTGGGAGCGAACTTCTTTCGGCGGTGCAGCAGCTGGGGCAGGGAAATTTGCCTGGTACAATCTAACGTTGATGTACTGATAGCAGATTGCCCGCAAGTACTTGGCTGTGACACACCTAATTCTACACTAGGGATGAGCTTCGTGTTCGAGTCGAACATACGTTCGACTCGAACATCGGCTGTTCGATCGTTCGACGAAGATCGAACGATTTGGGCCGTTCGCGCCAAATTCGAGTGACGCGAACGGCCCACAATGCACTACGCCATCGCAGTGTCATCCAGGCGCTGTGATTGGCCAAGCATGCACTGTGACCCCGCATGCTTGGCCAATCACAGCGCCGGCAGCGAGGAGAGCAATGATTGGCCACAGGCAGGATGCCTGTGGCCAATTATTGCTGAGGGTGTTTAGTACACGCCCCACACTATAAAAGGCCGCCAGCACGGCGGCCTAGTGTAGTGTGTTCCGGAGCAGGGAAAGACAAGCATAGGCAGGGACAGTGACATTTATTTCTTTCTTGCTTAACCTGGATTCCTTTAGTTTAGGGAAAGAGAAGGATAGGTAGGGAGAGTGTCAGTGTGTTTTACTGTGCGAATCCTTGTTTCTAGGGACAAAGAAGGAAAGTGAGGGGAATTCTCCTTGTGCTATAGTGTGCTTTAAAAAAACATTTTTTCTAGGGACAGAAAACTCTAGGTAGGGAGAGTGTCAGTTTCTTTCACTGTGCGAGTCCTTGTTTCTAGGGACAAAGAAGGAAAGTGAGGGGAATTCTCCTTGTGCTATAGTGTGCTTTAAAAAAACATTTTTTCTAGGGACAGAAAACTCTAGGTAGGGAGAGTGTCAGTTTCTTTCACTGTGCGAGTCCTTGTTTCTAGGGACAAAGAAGGAAAGTGAGGGGAATTCTCCTTGTGCTATAGTGTGCTTTAAAAAAACATTTTTTCTAGGGACAGAAAACTCTAGGTAGGGAGAGTGTCAGTTTCTTTCACTGTGCGAGTCCTTGTTTCTAGGGACAAAGAAGGAAAGTGAGGGGAATTCTCCTTGTGCTATAGTGTGCTTTAAAAAAACATTTTTTCTAGGGACAGAAAACTCTAGGTAGGGAGAGTGTCAGTTTCTTTCACTGTGCGAGTCCTTGTTTCTAGGGACAAAGAAGGAAAGTGAGGGGAATTCTCCTTGTGCTATAGTGTGCTTTAAAAAAACATTTTTTCTAGGGACAGAAAACTCTAGGTAGGGAGAGTGTCAGTTTCTTTCACTGTGTGAGTCCTTGTTTCTAGGGACAAAGAAGGAAAGTGAGGGGAATTCTCCTTGTGCTATAGTGTGCTTTAAAAAAACATTTTTTCTAGGGACAGAAAACTCTAGGTAGGGAGAGTGTCAGTTTCTTTCACTGTGCGAGTCCTTGTTTCTAGGGACAAAGAAGGAAAGTGAGGGGAATTCTCCTTGTGCTATAGTGTGCTTTAAAAAAACATTTTTTCTAGGGACAGAAAACTCTAGGTAGGGAGAGTGTCAGTTTCTTTCACTGTGCGAGTCCTTGTTTCTAGGGACAAAGAAGGAAAGTGAGGGGAATTCTCCTTGTGCTATAGTGTGCTTTAAAAAAACATTTTTTCTAGGGACAGAAAACTCTAGGTAGGGAGAGTGTCAGTTTCTTTCACTGTGCGAGTCCTTGTTTCTAGGGACAAAGAAGGAAAGTGAGGGGAATTCTCCTTGTGCTATAGTGTGCTTTAAAAAAACATTTTTTCTAGGGACAGAAAACTCTAGGTAGGGAGAGTGTCAGTTTCTTTCACTGTGCGAGTCCTTGTTTCTAGGGACAAAGAAGGAAAGTGAGGGGAATTCTCCTTGTGCTATAGTGTGCTTTAAAAAAACATTTTTTCTAGGGACAGAAAACTCTAGGTAGGGAGAGTGTCAGTTTCTTTCACTGTGCGAGTCCTTGTTTCTAGGGACAAAGAAGGAAAGTGAGGGGAATTCTCCTTGTGCTATAGTGTGCTTTAAAAAAACATTTTTTCTAGGGACAGAAAACTCTAGGTAGGGAGAGTGTCAGTTTCTTTCACTGTGCGAGTCCTTGTTTCTAGGGACAAAGAAGGAAAGTGAGGGGAATTCTCCTTGTGCTATAGTGTGCTTTAAAAAAACATTTTTTCTAGGGACAGAAAACTCTAGGTAGGGAGAGTGTCAGTTTCTTTCACTGTGCGAGTCCTTGTTTCTAGGGACAAAGAAGGAAAGTGAGGGGAATTCTCCTTGTGCTATAGTGTGCTTTAAAAAAACATTTTTTCTAGGGACAGAAAACTCTAGGTAGGGAGAGTGTCAGTTTCTTTCACTGTGCGAGTCCTTGTTTCTAGGGACAAAGAAGGAAAGTGAGGGGAATTCTCCTTGTGCTATAGTGTGCTTTAAAAAAAAAATTTTCTAGGGACAGAAAACTCTAGGTAGGGAGAGTGTCAGTTTCTTTCACTGTGCGAGTCCTTGTTTCTAGGGACAAAGAAGGAAAGTGAGGGGAATTCTCCTTGTGCTATAGTGTGCTTTAAAAAAACATTTTTTCTAGGGACAGAAAACTCTAGGTAGGGAGAGTGTCAGTTTCTTTCACTGTGCGAGTCCTTGTTTCTAGGGACAAAGAAGGAAAGTGAGGGGAATTCTCCTTGTGCTATAGTGTGCTTTAAAAAAACATTTTTTCTAGGGACAGAAAACTCTAGGTAGGGAGAGTGTCAGTTTCTTTCACTGTGCGAGTCCTTGTTTCTAGGGACAAAGAAGGAAAGTGAGGGGAATTCTCCTTGTGCTATAGTGTGCTTTAAAAAAACATTTTTTCTAGGGACAGAAAACTCTAGGTAGGGAGAGTGTCAGTTTCTTTCACTGTGCGAGTCCTTGTTTCTAGGGACAAAGAAGGAAAGTGAGGGGAATTCTCCTTGTGCTATAGTGTGCTTTAAAAAAACATTTTTTCTAGGGACAGAAAACTCTAGGTAGGGAGAGTGTCAGTTTCTTTCACTGTGCGAGTCCTTGTTTCTAGGGACAAAGAAGGAAAGTGAGGGGAATTCTCCTTGTGCTATAGTGTGCTTTAAAAAAACATTTTTTCTAGGGACAGAAAACTCTAGGTAGGGAGAGTGTCAGTTTCTTTCACTGTGCGAGTCCTTGTTTCTAGGGACAAAGAAGGAAAGTGAGGGGAATTCTCCTTGTGCTATAGTGTGCTTTAAAAAAACATTTTTTCTAGGGACAGAAAATTCTAGGTAGGGAGAGTGTCAGTTTCTTTCACTGTGCGAGTCCTTGTTTCTAGGGACAAAGAAGGAAAGTGAGGGGAATTCTCCTTGTGCTATAGTGTGCTTTAAAAAAACATTTTTTCTAGGGACAGAAAACTCTAGGTAGGGAGAGTGTCAGTTTCTTTCACTGTGCGAGTCCTTGTTTCTAGGGACAAAGAAGGAAAGTGAGGGGAATTCTCCTTGTGCTATAGTGTGCTTTAAAAAAACATTTTTTCTAGGGACAGAAAACTCTAGGTAGGGAGAGTGTCAGTTTCTTTCACTGTGCGAGTCCTTGTTTCTAGGGACAAAGAAGGAAAGTGAGGGGAATTCTCCTTGTGCTATAGTGTGCTTTAAAAAAACATTTTTTCTAGGGACAGAAAACTCTAGGTAGGGAGAGTGTCAGTTTCTTTCACTGTGCGAGTCCTTGTTTCTAGGGACAAAGAAGGAAAGTGAGGGGAATTCTCCTTGTGCTATAGTGTGCTTTAAAAAAACATTTTTTCTAGGGACAGAAAATCAACAATCAAACAAAAAATCAATGGTGCAATGGTTGAAGATTTTTTGTTAGTTTGAAATAAATTGGCTTTGATATACTTCACTATTGGAGGCACTTTTTCATTTACATGTGGAACCTATGATTGACTGAACACCGTTGGAGCAAGTCTATTAACCCTGGTGGGTTCACTAAGCTGTTGTGCCGAGCACGAGAGTGCAAGGCATATATTTTTGGTGAGTTTGTTTCTTATGGGAGAGGAATCACGAAAAGTGGGGTGAAAGTCACAGTTTTAGGAAGATTTATTCATTCACTTGGATTTACTGTATTTTTTACTTGGACTGGCACTTTTTTCCTTTTTTCTTTTATTATTTATTTTTATTTTTTTATGGAATATTCACTTAATTTTATATGGACGTTTTGCAAATAATCTGTCACTGGTATCACAGTATTTGGAATATTTACATTAATGTTTTGTGTTTATTCACGATAATATTTTGTGTTTATTCATTGTATGGTAACTATGTATCACTAAGTATCATATATTTAGGTTGAGTTTTTGTTTATATTTAGGTATAAACACAGCGCCACTATTTAATCACATTTAAATAGCTGAATCAACTGCCTGGCTGTAGTATCTTAGCAACAGTAGTTCAGGAAGAAGAGTTTGCAGTGTAGCTAAACTGAATACAGTATTACTGAGTGATATACTGCAGTTTAATCAATCAACTACCTGCATGTAGTTTCTTAGCAAGCAACAGTAGTTCAGAATGAGGAGGAACAGTCTGCAGTGTAGCTAAACTGAATATATTATTACTGAGTGATATACTGCAGCTTAATCAATCAACTACCTGGCTGTAGTCTCTTAGCAACAGTAGTTCAGAATGAGGAGGAACAATCTGCAGTGTAGCTAAACTGAATATAGTATTACTGAGTGATATACTGCAGCTTTCACAATCAACTGCCTGCCTGTGGTCTCTTAACAACAGTAGTTCAGAATGAGGAGGAACAGTCTGCAGTGTAGCTAAACAGAATACAGTATTACTGAGTGATATACTGCAGCTTTCACACTCAACTACCTGCCTGTGGTCTCTTAGCAACAGTAGTTCAGAATGAGGAGGAACAGTCTGCAGTGTAGCTAAACTGAATACAGTGTTACTGAATGATATACTGCAGCTTTCACAATCAACTGCCTGCCTGTGGTCTCTTTGCAACAGTAGTTCAGAATGAGGAGGAAGTCTGGAGTGTAGCTAAACAGAATACAGTATTACTGAGTGATATACTGCAGCTTTCAAAATCAACTACCTGCCTGTCTGTAGTAGATTAGCAACAGTAGAACAGGAACAGATCTAGCTAAACTGAATACAGTGTATATATATATATATATATATATATATATATATATATATATATATATACACAACTACTAAGATGCATATATATCCTCCGTACACTGTAACTGCAGCTAACTGACTCGCCTGTCTGCTCTATCTAACTCAAATGAAATGACACTCTCTCTGTCTCTATCTCTCTCTCAGCCGGAACACACTACACAAGGCCGACGCGCGGGCGGCCTTATATAGTGCGGGGTGTGTACCTAATCCCTGAGCCATGATTGGCCAAAAGCACACTGCCTTTGGCCAATTATGGCTCTCTTTGCTTACGGCGCTGTGATTGGCCAAGCATGCGGGTCATAGTGCATGCTTGGCCAATCATCAGCCAGCAATGCCTTGCTTTGCTGCAGTGAATTATGGCCCGTGATGATACGCCACTCGAATTGGGCGCGAACGGCATGAGTTTGACTCAAACCCGAAGCTCATCCCTACTATCTATCTATCTATCTATCTAGATATATATAGATATATCTATATATATATTCTAGAAAAATCTTGCTGGTTTTCCTATCTGATAGGAATGTGTATATCTCAATAGTAGCTGAACAGGATTACAAATTATTTAGCAGGTAAAACTCCCACATATATGTATTTACACTTTACTTGCTGTTTTCATGGAATTCAGCTTAAGGTAGTGGGGCAGAAAAACATTCAGGCTAATAACATTTTTAAAAAGGTGTGATAATGGACAGGTTTACTCTACGCTCTACTATTTCACAATCAGGACCTTTTCTGTCACAACTGACAAATAGGCGTCATCTGAGACAAGATTTCCACCCTGTCTCATGACAGTAATGCTTTGACTTTGTCATCATTTTACATACCTGTTCCACCTGCAATCATTCCTAGTTGACGGACAAACTTTCTCACTGCTGGAGATCTCTTATTTGGCTGAATGGCAAAATAACCTAATGACAAAAAGAGTGACAAAATCAGTGAATAGGCTTGTACCTAATAAAAAAATGAATATTGGTTCTTTCTTCGCTTATCTTCCGGCCGAAATGTAACTTTTTAGCTAAAAATACTCAAACTAATACTCATGCTTAGTGTATTCTAATAAAGGTATGCTGTAAACTAAGGCACATTTTGTATTTGTGCAGCGTTGTTTTCTTACTTTGAAGTCTCTTTAGACCGCAGCCATCTCCTGTGTGGGCATCTGAAGCTGCACTGTTCTTCTTCCTGTATTTCGTGCATGCTGGCTACCCAGCATGCACCTGCCGATCTTGCGTTTGTATGAATTTTGTTATACACACAGGAAAGGATTCTCTGTTCTTGCTCTTTGTATGTAAACATGACAAGTAACTGCTTTATGTTGTAGTGCAGTGCCCGTTTACTCACCATGCTCAGGTGCGGGCCCCATCTAATGCACTTCCCCACACTTCCCTGGGTTTCTGGACACATCCTGGGAAGTTTCTTTGATTCCCTTAGTGGCTCAGAGGCCACACCTAATAAGGCAGAGGTAGTTGGACATGTAATATGCAGCCAGGTGAGCATTCCCCCACCCAGTGTCAGAACTAGCAAGCAAGCAGCCAGACAGGCTCCTAATAGCATGCAGCTTTTCTTAAAGATCCAGCTACTGTGGGTAGCCCCTCTCTAATTTCTGTCAAAGAATTGCAGTTCCAGTTGGGCGCCCTCCCCCTTGTGTCCTTGGGCCTGGGTTCCCTCCAGATGTTTGCCTGTGTAACCAGAGCTACCCTGGACTTTATTAAGAGGGATGTTCCTCATGAGGATAATTGGAACAAGTTGGTACAACTCACTATTTCACTGAAGTAGTAATTCTTCATAAGATTACCAGATGTTGCACTCTCCAGTTTTAGTAAATCAACCCCTACGGGTTACATGAGGTTGAAAAAAGACGCAAGTCCATCAAGTCCAACCTATGTGTGTGATTTTATGTCAGTATTACATTGTATATCCCTGTAAGTTGTGGTCGGTTAGGTGCTTATCTAATAGTTTTTTGAAACTATCGATGCCCCCGCTGAGACCACCACCTGTGGAACGGGAATTCCACGTCCTTGCCGCTCTTACAGTAAAGAACCCTCTACGTAGTTAAAACATTAAACCTATTTTCTTCTAATTTTAATGAGTGGCCATGTGTCTCGTTAAACTCCCTTCCACAAAAAAGTTTTATCCCTATTGTGGGGTCACCAGTACGGTATTTGTAAATTTAAATCATATCCCCTCTCAAGCGTCTCTTCTCCAGAGAGAATAAGTTCAGTCTTCGCAACCTATCCTCATAATGAATATCCTCCAGACCCTTTATTAGCTTTGTTGCCCTTCTTTGTACTCTCTCCAGTTCCAGCACATCCTTCCTGAGGACTGGTGCCCAGAACTGGACAGCATACTCTAGGTGCGGCCGGACCAGAGTCTTGTAGAGTGGGAGAATTATTGTTTTATCTCTGAAGTTGATCCCCTTTTTAATGCATGCCAATATTCTGTTTTCTTTGTTAGCAGTAGCTTGACATTGCATGCCATTGCTGATGAACAACAAACAGTGAAGAAAGTATACAGCCCACAGAGAGGCCAAGAATGTTAAATTCCAACTGTGCGTCACTCCAGATAATACCTACACATATATATAAAAAATCAAGTGTAGCTGTGTACAGTAAACTCATATAAAAGTCCAATGAGAGTGACAATGTGTGGACTGGAAACGGATGACAGAAATGTTACATGAATGTTGAAACATTAGAACATAGTCCCCATATAATAAATCCAACGAGACTTCGAGATCATAGGATACGTATGTTCATAAATCCATAGCACCCGGGGATGTGACTCCAACACCAGGGATGGGGGAAAGAAATGAATACTCTTACCCCTATATGTGGACGCACACACCAGCGGTGGTGAGTCAAACAGGCAGAAGATGTAAGTGTAGACCACACTGGATCTGTCCTCCTGGAGCAGCAGCAGATGAAGCAAACTCAGGGAATCTAATCCTCTCCAGGATGTAGGCACGAAATTTCCAAGACGTCAGTGTATCAAAGATCACATAAAAAAAATGGAACAGAGGAGACTCCTCATAGTGCAGGTTCAGATGGCAAGATAAAAATCACATTTATTCAGGAACAAGTCACAAAACACACATGGTGTGAAAAATAAAACAAGAAAACATGCAGGCTTCCATGCAGAGACTTGCAAATATGGTGATCACAAAAATAGTTTCAAATACCGGCGTAGCAGCAAAGCAGGTTCATGTACCCGACATGTTTCGCATAAGGAATGCATCAACTGGGGCATGAACCTGCAGGAAAATACCACGCCATAATATACATGTAACATAATTGCTTGGACTCACCACAGCTGATGTGTGACCTCCCCATAAGAGAGGCTATCCAATCGCAAACAAGAGTTACCCACCTATGTGTTCGTCATTCAACACAGACTGACAAAGCAAAAGGGGCCGCGCACGGAGATGAGACATGACGTCTCAGCTGGCATGCGTCATCACGCCGCCAATCCGAGGAGTGAATGCGTTCCTTGTCCCACGTGCGTCGTATCATGTAAGCGACGCACGTAATGACGTCATCATACTGACGCTGGGGAACGTTATCACGCAACTCCTCCAGGAAATGCTTGCGTTCCATATCTCCGTCGTGAGGTCCATATCATGAACCGCAACAGGAAGTGCGTCCAGAGACAGACAGACAGCCTAGTAACAGCACCGATAACAGCCCCTCAATGCTTTCAAACAGTCAGCACAACTACAAGCAGAGCTTGGCTAGTAGAAATGACGGACACAAAAGGGGGCAGACATAATTGATATACCCTGAAAAGTATTGGTCTATAGCACCAGTACAATGCAGGGATCATTTATAGCACAAATGAGATCTGTGCAAATAAATATAAAAACATTCTGAAAAGTAAAAATATACTTAAAAAAAGTACAATATTGGCAGTATATGACAGCTATACAGAAATGTAAAAAATCATTAATACCAAAGAAATGTGGATCAATATACTATTGTACCACAAGGTGCAAATAACCCACTACAGATAATCATCCACAATCCACATCATATAAATAGACATGAGATGTGTAGCAGGAATGAAAAACATAAAATGTTAAAAATAACCATACATAATATATATGAATAATAATATAAAAATCATGTATTTATATGAAGATATATGAGCCAGAAGTGTGCTCTAGCTAACAGTGGTAAATAGAATATTGGAATAATAAATCCTAAAATGAGATGATCTATGACATAAACGGAACCAGGAAAGTAGACAGAAAATTACAAGTAGAAGAAAGGCATGGATGAACGCCCCCACATCAATATAAAAATAAGACATGGAGATAGATTATTCTAAATTAGGCCTTGTTAATAAAGGAATTAATGTCCCAATCGATGTTAAGCCCAAACGGAGAATAGCATCGAAGTTGGTAAATCCAGAAAGTTTCCAATTGGGAAACACCCCTGACGCGAGACTCCCCTCTCCAGTGAGGGACAAAATGGTCAATCACCTGGAATTTGGTACCTATAACCTTCTTATTATGAACATGGAGGTAATGTCTAGGTACACTATGGTTGGTGCGACCTTTTTTAATGCCGGTAATGTGTTCATTAACACGAATAGAGAAGTTACGAATAGTACGTCCCACATACTGCTTATTACATGGACATGTAATAAGGTAAACAATAAAACTTGTAGTGCATGTGGTAAACTGTTTCATATGGTATATGGTGGAGGTAGTAGAGGATGTAAAACTGGCACTTCTACTACGCCCAATAACATTGTGAATGCACACATTACAGCGTCTACACGGATAGTAGCCCTTCATATCAGGAAAAAGAGACGGACATGATTTGTCCGGAGGGTCGACTACATTAGAAGCAATCTGGTTGCGAAGAGATGGAGCTCCTCTATAAACAACACCTGCCCGATCTGGGAGCACTGGGCCCAACAGGGGATCGTTCTTAAGAACTCCCCAGTGTCGGTTCAGAATATGCTTGATCCGTCTATGCTGTATAGAGAATTGGGTCACAAAGGACCACCTAAATCGTGGATCCGGTGGACGTTTAGGACGTTCAACAACTAGAGACTGTCTGTCCAGCAAAGACACCTTTGCGATTTCTGTATCTATAGCAGACGGAAGATAACCTTTCTCAACAAATCTTGACTTGAGGGTGTCCGCTTGTATGTAGAAATCGTCAAGATGTGTACAGTTTCTCCTGACTCTAAGTAGTTGACTAAATGGTACAGATTTGAGCCAAGAGCTGTAATGACAGCTGTCGATTGGGATATACCCATTACGATCTGTTGGCTTAAAAAAAGTTTTTGTCACCAATCTTTGGTCCACAACTGAAATCTCTAAATCCAAAAAATGGATAGTGTTACGACTCATCTCATAGGTAAGCACAATGCCCATATCATTATCGTTCAGGGTGACCATGAAGTCATGTAAAGACTCCTCATCACCCTTCCATAGGAGGAGGATGTCGTCAATATACCTTGCCCACAGAACTAGTTCTGGGCGTTGCAAGGCATAGACGACATCCTCCTCCCACAGGGCCATAAAAAGGTTCGCAAGACTAGGGGCGAACTTGGCGCCCATTGCGACACCTTTGGTTTGCAAAAAAAACTGGCCATGATACCAGAAATAGTTGGACTGAGTGGCAAATGTTAACAAATCCATAATATAGCATTGTTGGACCTGAGGTATCAGACCAGACATGGCCATAAAATGTTTCACCGCGTGCAATCCTAGTCTGTGCGGTATGCACGTATATAGTGATGTTACATCTGCAGTAACGAGAATGCAATCTCCACTAAAGTCAACATCTTCTAAAAGACGTATAGTGGCTCCAGTGTCTTTTAGAAAAGATGGAGTGGATTGAACAAGCGGTTGTAGATGGAAATCAATGTAACGACCAATGCGGGACGTCACAGAGTCAATCCCGCTTATTATGGGTCTGCCAGGAGGGTGTAAAATGTTTTTATGGACTTTCGGGAGATAATACATAATGGGAATTCTAGGTGCAATCGGCACCAAGAAGTCTCTCTCCTTTTTGTCCAGAATTCCTAACTGGAATCCCTTATCTAGCAAATTATTCAGACCAGGAGGACAGATCCAGTGTGGTCTACACTTACATCTTCTGCCTGTTTGACTCACCACCGCTGGTGTGTGCGTCCACATATAGGGGTAAGAGTATTCATTTCTTTCCCCCATCCCTGGTGTTGGAGTCACATCCCCGGGTGCTATGGATTTATGAACATACGTATCCTATGATCTCGAAGTCTCGTTGGATTTATTATATGGGGACTATGTTCTAATGTTTCAACATTCATGTAACATTTCTGTCATCCGTTTCCAGTCCACACATTGTCACTCTCATTGGACTTTTATATGAGTTTACTGTACACAGCTACACTTGATTTTTTATATATATGTGTAGGTATTATCTGGAGTGACGCACAGTTGGAATTTAACATTCTTGGCCTCTCTGTGGGCTGTATACTTTCTTCACTGTTTGTTGTCTGTCCCAATCCCTTTGTGTGTTTGGGCCTTCATACACTTTTTGGGCGCTGCATTTTTTGTTTTTATATGTTATTTTTGCAATATGTCTATTTGCTGATGCGGGCAGCCACGATTACACTTTATTCACCCAGTAGCGCAACTTTTCTCTTTCTTGCATTTTTTCTTCAGACTAATTTATTGTTGCAGCTTCTTTCACACATTTTTTGGAAATGGATGTGTTTGATTATAGAACAGCTCGTTCCTTTAATACGGAAGGGGTTTTTGTCCCTTTGAATGCCAATTCAGAGGTCAGTGGTCTCTTTATGAGGCTTAAAAATCTTATGGTCTCAGAGATTCATTTGGAATGGGACATTGCGTTCCTTGAACAATATACAAAGGAACACATGGTACCCAGAGGGTTACGTTGGGATGTACATCCCCAACAGGGTGATCCCGACATAGACGTTTGGTTTCGTTATTTCAATGAGGCGGGTATTAATTTCCTAAGTTTTCTCGTTGAACGGAAAAAAACTAAAATGTCTATCATTGATAAGGAAATTAGGGAACTAAGAGATTCACTTCTCCCGCATAAAACCACATCTGAGTATATTTCTCTTTCATCGAGTCTCAAAACACTTCACGAAAAGGAAGAAAGAGACCAACGTACCAAAAAACAAAAGAAATATACTCGTGATGTCAACGATTATAAAACCAATTTTGTTTTCAATTGGCAAAAAAAAGACATTATCTCTCAGTCTGATCCCCCTGCTTCTGTGCAGATGGATATGTCACTTCCACCAGTAATGGCTGGGCCATCTACATTTATATTACCCCCCACCCAAGCTCCTGTGATGAATAGGATTGAACATCCACGCATTCCTAATGTTCCCAATGGTCGGAGAGCTAATGACCATGTCCCTAATAGGGGTAATGGAGGTAACAATCCTCCTCGTGGGAGAGGTAGCAATATGAGAAGTAGGGGAAGAGGGACCCAACACGGGAGGAACGATGGCTCGAGGCATTTTGATTACCATGATAGGTCATCTTATGGCCATAATGCTAATTATGGTGACCAATATCAGGAACCTTATTATTCACAACACACCCCTATTCGTACTCATAATAGGTTCTCACCCCTTAGAGAGGGTTCATTACGGAACAACCAAGAACCTTATCATTCTTACATGCAAAGAGAACATGATCATTATGTTAGATCACCATATACCTACAATGACACATACACTGCTCCCCACTCGGATTTTCCCAGAGCTCTTGCGGGTCCCAAGCGAAGAGGAGAACCAGACGAGGCAGCCGAGGTGGGAGGCGGGCCAGGAAAAAGAAGGAAAGTCTAATATCCAATATGAGTGGCATTTTCAATTTGAGTAAAGCCACGTTTTCAGAAGCTGAGATGCGTATCTTGGACAAAGGCTTAAAATACGCACCCTCTAAGACTTTGAATAAATTTAATACATTTGTGGACGTACATAAATATGTCCGCAAATTGAATATACAGAGGCACTTCATTGCTAACCCATCCCCACCCAGAGATATTAGTGGAGGGACTGATTGCGTCATTCATACTGGCTTGTCTAATCCCTCCTTATTTAACCCTCCTAATGTCTCTGCTCCATCTATTAGGGTGTTTAGAGATTTGGTCCTTGGGGACCTTGAGGCATTACCTAAGGCCAAAATCTATGATCATCCGGATATTAAGGCAGGTTTAAAAACCTTATGTGAACGCAAGGACATTATAATCCGCCCTGCCGATAAGGGGGGTGGTCTAGTTGTGTTGGATAAATTAGATTATCACACCGAAATGTGCAGAATCCTTGATGACACTAGCACTTACATGCCCCTGAATAGAGATCCCACTAAAGTATTTAAGAAAGATCTGAATAATTTGCTAGATAAGGGATTCCAGTTAGGAATTCTGGACAAAAAGGAGAGAGACTTCTTGGTGCCGATTGCACCTAGAATTCCCATTATGTATTATCTCCCGAAAGTCCATAAAAACATTTTACACCCTCCTGGCAGACCCATAATAAGCGGGATTGACTCTGTGACGTCCCGCATTGGTCGTTACATTGATTTCCATCTACAACCGCTTGTTCAATCCACTCCATCTTTTCTAAAAGACACTGGAGCCACTATACGTCTTTTAGAAGATGTTGACTTTAGTGGAGATTGCATTCTCGTTACTGCAGATGTAACATCACTATATACGTGCATACCGCACAGACTAGGATTGCACGCGGTGAAACATTTTATGGCCATGTCTGGTCTGATACCTCAGGTCCAACAATGCTATATTATGGATTTGTTAACATTTGCCACTCAGTCCAACTATTTCTGGTATCATGGCCAGTTTTTTTTGCAAACCAAAGGTGTCGCAATGGGCGCCAAGTTCGCCCCTAGTCTTGCGAACCTTTTTATGGCCCTGTGGGAGGAGGATGTCGTCTATGCCTTGCAACGCCCAGAACTAGTTCTGTGGGCAAGGTATATTGACGACGTCCTCCTCCTATGGAAGGGTGATGAGGAGTCTTTACATGACTTCATGGTCACCCTGAACGATAATGATATGGGCATTGTGCTTACCTATGAGATGAGTCGTAACACTATCCATTTTTTGGATTTAGAGATTTCAGTTGTGGACCAAAGATTGGTGACAAAAACTTTTTTTAAGCCAACAGATCGTAATGGGTATATCCCAATCGACAGCTGTCATTACAGCTCTTGGCTCAAATCTGTACCATTTAGTCAACTACTTAGAGTCAGGAGAAACTGTACACATCTTGACGATTTCTACATACAAGCGGACACCCTCAAGTCAAGATTTGTTGAGAAAGGTTATCTTCCGTCTGCTATAGATACAGAAATCGCAAAGGTGTCTTTGCTGGACAGACAGTCTCTAGTTGTTGAACGTCCTAAACGTCCACCGGATCCACGATTTAGGTGGTCCTTTGTGACCCAATTCTCTATACAGCATAGACGGATCAAGCATATTCTGAACCGACACTGGGGAGTTCTTAAGAACGATCCCCTGTTGGGCCCAGTGCTCCCAGATCGGGCAGGTGTTGTTTATAGAGGAGCTCCATCTCTTCGCAACCAGATTGCTTCTAATGTAGTCGACCCTCCGGACAAATCATGTCCGTCTCTTTTTCCTGATATGAAGGGCTACTATCCGTGTAGACGCTGTAATGTGTGCATTCACAATGTTATTGGGCGTAGTAGAAGTGCCAGTTTTACATCCTCTACTACCTCCACCATATACCATATGAAACAGTTTACCACATGCACTACAAGTTTTATTGTTTACCTTATTACATGTCCATGTAATAAGCAGTATGTGGGACGTACTATTCGTAACTTCTCTATTCGTGTTAATGAACACATTACCGGCATTAAAAAAGGTCGCACCAACCATAGTGTACCTAGACATTACCTCCATGTTCATAATAAGAAGGTTATAGGTACCAAATTCCAGGTGATTGACCATTTTGTCCCTCACTGGAGAGGGGAGTCTCGCGTCAGGGGTGTTTCCCAATTGGAAACTTTCTGGATTTACCAACTTCGATGCTATTCTCCGTTTGGGCTTAACATCGATTGGGACATTAATTCCTTTATTAACAAGGCCTAATTTAGAATAATCTATCTCCATGTCTTATTTTTATATTGATGTGGGGGCGTTCATCCATGCCTTTCTTCTACTTGTAATTTTCTGTCTACTTTCCTGGTTCCGTTTATGTCATAGATCATCTCATTTTAGGATTTATTATTCCAATATTCTATTTACCACTGTTAGCTAGAGCACACTTCTGGCTCATATATCTTCATATAAATACATGATTTTTATATTATTATTCATATATATTATGTATGGTTATTTTTAACATTTTATGTTTTTCATTCCTGCTACACATCTCATGTCTATTTATATGATGTGGATTGTGGATGATTATCTGTAGTGGGTTATTTGCACCTTGTGGTACAATAGTATATTGATCCACATTTCTTTGGTATTAATGATTTTTTACATTTCTGTATAGCTGTCATATACTGCCAATATTGTACTTTTTTTAAGTATATTTTTACTTTTCAGAATGTTTTTATATTTATTTGCACAGATCTCATTTGTGCTATAAATGATCCCTGCATTGTACTGGTGCTATAGACCAATACTTTTCAGGGTATATCAATTATGTCTGCCCCCTTTTGTGTCCGTCATTTCTACTAGCCAAGCTCTGCTTGTAGTTGTGCTGACTGTTTGAAAGCATTGAGGGGCTGTTATCGGTGCTGTTACTAGGCTGTCTGTCTGTCTCTGGACGCACTTCCTGTTGCGGTTCATGATATGGACCTCACGACGGAGATATGGAACGCAAGCATTTCCTGGAGGAGTTGCGTGATGACGTTCCCCAGCGTCAGTATGATGACGTCATTACGTGCGTCGCTTACATGATACGACGCACGTGGGACAAGGAACGCATTCACTCCTCGGATTGGCGGCGTGATGACGCATGCCAGCTGAGACGTCATGTCTCATCTCCGTGCGCGGCCCCTTTTGCTTTGTCAGTCTGTGTTGAATGACGAACACATAGGTGGGTAACTCTTGTTTGCGATTGGATAGCCTCTCTTATGGGGAGGTCACACATCAGCTGTGGTGAGTCCAAGCAATTATGTTACATGTATATTATGGCGTGGTATTTTCCTGCAGGTTCATGCCCCAGTTGATGCATTCCTTATGCGAAACATGTCGGGTACATGAACCTGCTTTGCTGCTACGCCGTTATTTGAAACTATTTTTGTGATCACCATATTTGCAAGTCTCTGCATGGAAGCCTGCATGTTTTCTTGTTTTATTTTTCACACCATGTGTGTTTTGTGACTTGTAAAGGAATAAAAGTGATTTTTATCTTGCCATCTGAACCTGCACTATGAGGAGTCTCCTCTGTTCCATTTTTTTATGTGATCTTTGATACACTGACGTCTTGGAAATTTCGTGCCTACATCCTGGAGAGGATTAGATTCCCTGAGTTTGCTTCATCTGCTGCTGCTCCAGGAGGACAGATCCAGTGTGGTCTACACTTACATCTTCTGCCTGTTTGACTCACCACCGCTGGTGTGTGCGTCCACATATAGGGGTAAGAGTATTCATTTCTTTCCCCCATCCCTGGTGTTGGAGTCACATCCCCGGGTGCTATGGATTTATGAACATACGTATCCTATGATCTCGAAGTCTCGTTGGATTTATTATATGGGGACTATGTTCTAATGTTTCAACATTCATGTAACATTTCTGTCATCCGTTTCCAGTCCACACATTGTCACTCTCATTGGACTTTTATATGAGTTTACTGTACACAGCTACACTTGATTTTTTATATATATGTGTAGGTATTATCTGGAGTGACGCACAGTTGGAATTTAACATTCTTGGCCTCTCTGTGGGCTGTATACTTTCTTCACTGTTTGTTGTCTGTCCCAATCCCTTTGTGTGTTTGGGCCTTCATACACTTTTTGGGCGCTGCATTTTTTGTTTTTATATGTTATTTTTGCAATATGTCTATTTGCTGATGCGGGCAGCCACGATTACACTTTATTCACCCAGTAGCGCAACTTTTCTCTTTCTTGCATCATGCCATTGCTGAGCCTATCATCTACTAGGACCCCCAGGTCCTTTTCCATCCTAGATTCCCCCAGAGGTTTTCCCCCCCAGTGTATAGATTGCATTCATATTTTTGCCACCTAAATGCATTATTTTACATTTTGATTGATTAATTTACTAAAGACAAATTGACTGTTCACTTTGCAAGGGAATGTTGTCTTAGCTTAGTGAATGAGGTGAAGATCTGCTGACTTCCATCATACAATCATGTGCAAGCACATGATTGGGTATGCTTTGCAAATAAATTTTCACTGCATTTACTAATGTAAAGGAAATTCCCTTGCTAAGTGGACAGCTTATTTGTCTTTAGCAAATCAACTGCTATCCCAGATAATTTTGTGGCAATGTTGAATTGTAAGTCTGTTAACTTGCTGAACATTTTCACTGGTAAGTTGTACACTTGCACAGCAAAAGTTCTAGTTGACACTTTTCCAATTTGTAGCAAATTTGCTTGGCAGGTCTCTAGCAAGAGCAAAGTTGCAGTGGTGAGTCTACAGCAAGAGCTCTGCAAGTCTACAGCATGAAAATTCAGTCACAGTCACCCCTGTGGTGGGATGACTATTGCACAACATAACTGAACCAGAACTTGCAGCAGACTTGCAGAATGTTTGCAAAGAAAGTTGATCTGGAGTCATGCAATGCGTACTTGCTGCAATTGTGCAACAGATTTGTGAAGCCTGGCAAGTCCAGCAATAGCTTAGCATGTCATTTTCAAACTTGCAGCACAATCGCTTGTCACCTGGGATGCTTTTCAGCCACATGTTATCCTGACTGAGCCACAGAGACATTGATGAGGAAGAGTCCATGTTTGTACAGCTTTCATTATTCTGCAGTGTATGCATATTTTTGTATGCATATTTTTACCACCTCAAACCTGTTTTTAAATATTGCTTCTAACTTTGCACTTCTTTTGTGATCATTACTTATTTTGTTAAAACGTCTTCTGTATGCAATGAGTAATTTTCACTTTCTGTTCTTATTCATTATCTGTTTTAATTCTGTATGAAAGCTGCACAGTACCAATTTTATTCTTCTGTTTGCTGTGTGTAATTATCAGTGTCTGTTCTTATTCTGTTTATATGGACACTGCACAGTATCATTTTGCTTGTTCTGTATGCTGTGTGTAAGACCTCATACACACAGACGTATAAAGGGATTAACCACTTGCCGCCCGTTCTATTACAAAACGTCGGCGGCAAAGTAGTTTCAATATCCTGACCAGACGTCATATGACGTGATCAGGATGTTGAGCCGCTGCGCGCCCAGGGGGCGCGCATCGCGGCGATCGTTGCTGCGGGGTGTCAGTCTGACACCCCGCAACACCGATCTAGGTAAAGAGTCTCCGACAGAGACTCTTTACCACGTGATCAGCCGTGTCCAATCACGGCTGATCACGATGTAAACACGAAGAGCCGGTGATCGGCTTTTCCTCACTCGCGTCTGTCAGATGCGAGTAGAGGAGAGCCGATCGGCTGCTCCTCTGACAGGGGGGGTCTGTGCTGATCGATTATCAGCGCAGCCCCCCACCCCCCGAGGATGCCCACCCTGGACCAGCAGGGACGCCACTAGGACCACCAGGGATGTCACCACCAGGTATGCCACCCTAGACCACCAGGGATGCCAATCAGTGTCCACAATGGATGCCAACTCAGTGCCCACAATGGATGCCAATCAGTGCTCACAATGGGCATCACTGATTGGCAGGCATTATTGTTTGGCACTGATTGGCATCCATCAGTACAATACATTACAGTACATCAGTGCCACCTATCAGTGCCCATCCGTGCCGCCGATCAGTGCCCATCCGTGCCGCTGATCAGTGCCCATCCGTGATGCCGATCAGTGCCCATCCGTGCCACATATCAGTGCCACCTATCAGTGCCCATCCTTGCCGCCTATCAGTGCCCATCCGTGCCGCCGATCAGTGCTCATCCGTGCCGCCGATCAGTGCCCATCCGTGCCGCCGATCAGTGCCCATCCGTGCCACATATCAGTGCCGCATTTTAGTGCCCATCATCAGTGCCACCTCATCAGTGCTACCTCATTGGTGCCACCTCATCGGTGCCCATCAGTGCCGCCTTATCAGTGCCCATCAGTGCAGCCCCATCAGTGAAGGAGAAAACGTACTTATTTACAACGTTTTGTAAATGAAACAAAAATAAAATGTTTTTTCCAAATTTTTGGTCTTTTTTTTATTTGTTAAGCAGAAAATGAAAATCGCAGAGATGATCAAATACCACCAAAAGAAAGCTCTATTTGTGGGGAAAAAATTATAAAAATTTTGTTTGGGTACAGTGTAGCATGACCGCGCAATTGTCATTCAAAGTGCGACAGCGCAGAAAGCTGAAAATTGGTCTGGGCAGGAAGGTGTATAAGTGCCCTGTATTGAAGTGGTTAAATAAGCCTAGTGTAAAAAGCTCTGAATAGCTGTATGCCTCTGTACTCATGTGAACATTGATGTATTGAAATATTTTCCCAGATGAAGAAGTGTCACTTCTTCCCCTTTTCCCCTAAGCTATAATTTCCTGCTATTTTTTATTTTTTTTGTTCATGACCATTTTACTTGCATTTTTGTTTCAATTTTATTTGTCTTGTTTGATAACTTTTGTTTCTTTTGCCTTTATTTCATTTGCATATAACTTTGCAATGCTTTGTACCAGAATCATAATTTTAGTGTCATTTTAAAAGAACAAATTATAGAATAAAATTGTTACTTTTTATATACAGTAAAGGCTCTTTCATACGGGCGGACCGTTCAGGTCCACCTATCAGTTTTTTAGGCGGACCTGAACGGACGGTCCATACAGGTCTATGGAGCGACGGATGTCAGTGGTGACATGACCGCTGACATCTGATCCGCTCCGATCCGCTGAATCCAGACAGATGGAAACCCTATTTTCCATCCATCTGGCGGATCGGATTGGATGAAAACGGACAGGCAGTCCGTTTTCATCCGATCCCCCATAGAGGAGAGCGGGGCTCTGACAGGTCAGTCCCTGCACAGTGAGCGGGGACAGACCTGTCATCCGCCTGCTCAGCGGGGATGAATGGAGCGATCCCCCGTTGGGCAAGTGGAGTCCGTACACGGACAGCCCTGTGTGAAAGAGCCCTAACACAATTTTTTTTAAATTAAAAATGATAATGTAAAAAAATGTGCTTTTCTTTTTTTTTTGTTTTGTTGCTTTTTTGTTTATGGATTATATACAATTTTAGGAATTTGGGCAAGACAATATCACCAAAAGAAATACTTGTTATCTTAAAGCGGAGCTCCGCCGAATTTTTTTTTATTAAAAGCCAGCAGCTACAAATACTGCAGCTGCTGACTTTTAATATTAGGACACTTACCTGTCCTGGAGTCCAGCAAAGTCGGCAGCAGAAGACGAGCAATCACTCGTCACTCTGCTGCCCCCACCGCCATCCTCGGTGAGGGAACCAGGAAGTGAAGCCTTGCAGCTTCACTGCCCGGTTCCCTACGGCGCATGCGCGAGTCGCGCTGCGCCGTTCTCACTGGTCCCCGTTGTGTTCTGGGAGCCGAGTGTTTCCCAGAACACAACGGGTATTCTGCGGGAAGTGACGTACTACCCGCAGAATCCCCGCAGAGAGGACTCCCGGAAGTGGGTGCAAATACCTGTCTTAGACAGGTATCTTCACCCCCCTCCCCCCTGAAAGGTGCCAAATGTGACACCGGAGGGGGGAGGGTTCCGATGAGCGGAAGTTCCACTTTAGGGTGGAACTCCGCCTTAAATACTGACAAAGTTATTGGTGAATAAATTGTGTTTGAGATTCTTTTGTCAGACTGTGTGGCTCTGGGCAGGCCTCCACAGCAAAAACTGCTGCATTGGGGCTAATGTTAGTTTCGGTGAATTGCACTCTTGGACCTAGGAGGATCAACCGAAGAAGTTGTCTTAAAAGAAACACAACCCCACATTATGGGTGTTGTCTTACACATTTTAAATTAAACCAGTCAAAAGCCCTGACAATTCATACTGCATAGCTCCCAACTGTCTCTGATTTCAAGGGACTGTCCCTGATTTGGAGCAATGTCCCTCTGTCCTTCTTTCCCCCTCATTTGTCCCTCATTTTGGTCTGATTTATATAGTTGTATATAAAATGCACTTTTTGTCTTTCAAAAAGTGTTTTCTGAACCTTTCATCCAAATTCTAAATAGCTGCATTTGTAAGTTTTAAAAGCCAATCTAAAGGAATAGTAGTGGTTAAAAAAAAAGCACTTGTGGATTTAATTAACCTTTTTTTAAATTAATTCTCCTCTAAGGGGATGTGGCAGGGGGCGTGTCCTATTCCTACATACGTTTGCTAGTAGGTGTCCCTCATTCCTATCTCAACATGTTGGGAGGTATAATACTGAGTAAACAATAAAATATCATAAGTGGAAGTTACCTTCCGTAAAAGCTGCAATTCAAAGTAAGAAGTAAGATCCAGAGATATTGGGGCTGCATATATATGCAAATATCAATTTTAAATCAAAGTAAAGCTTGGCCCTGCCCCCTCAGCCTTTAAACACGTCCTCTTTGTGTCTAATGAAATGTGTTACCGCATTAACCAATAAGAAGGCACAGCAGGTGTGTGAAAGAGGGACCAAGACTGAAAAGTACAGATTTGTGTATGACTTTAGATTCTATCTATTTATCTATCTATCTATGTATCATGAACCCCATACCTTTTCCTTCATATTCAAGAAGTCCTCTGGGACCTTGAACGTCAATGCTGTCCCTTATGGAGAGATTGTCTAGATACTGGGACATTTTACCTCCTTCTGGAAAGTCAGGATGTTCATCTTTAAAATAGATCTTTAAAAAAAACATACTCTGGAATCATAATTCTGCAATCATTTTACTTTTATGCAACATTTCTTTTTAAACACTAAGTACCATTGAGTAATAATGCCCTGTTTGTAAGGGTTGGTTCACACCTGAATCACACAAGAACAAGGTCTGTGTTTCTGTGGGATTTCTGTGTGATTATCAGCCGGTTCATTTGAATGGCCTGAATTCGCACAGGATCACACTGAGCTTATGGCATGTACTACTTTTTAAAAATGCACTGCACCAGATCACATGGTACTGCGGTTTACAATCTGCGTTTGGGGTGTAGTTGGTAATACATTGACACCCGCAGAGGATCGCACACCCAGTGCATTTTGAACATGGTGTGCTCATGGAATACGGGTGTGAACGAGCCCTTAGTGACAGTGTACAAGAAATAACTAAAAAAAAATTTTCCATCATTAAAGCAGTTGCAAACCTCATACATAAAATATAAACAAGGCACATCTCTCTATAGTGTGTATTTGTCTCAGTTCAGAGCACTAAGGGCTAGTTTACACTTGCTTCAAAACATGGCTTCGGACACACTTTGTAAAAGCTCTCTGAACGCCAGTCAAAGCCACTGCCACTAAATAAAATGGGTACCTTACAGTCTTGTTTACACCTTGCTTTTGCTTTGTGCTTCGATGAGGCTTCGGTGGGGCTTCGATAAGGCTTCGATAAGGCTTTGGTGGAGCTTCGATGGGGCTTTGATGAGCCTTTGGTGGGGCTTCGGTGAGGTTTCAGTGAGGCTTCGATGAGGCTGCAAAGCGAGCTTTGCCATAGACTTCTATGGAGGCTTTGAAGACGCTTTGAAGCACCACTAAACAGGGGCATCAGGAGGGAGTGGCTAGGGGGGCTGAAGCCCCGAATGTGACCCTGAAAAGCCCTGAGTCTCATGACTGCAGGTCTCCATTATTAGCCCAGAGCAAGCAGTGAGCGCCGGGACCGATCTGATCCCGAGTGCCGCCGAATGTGGCCAAGCGCCATAGCAGCAGGTCCCACCTTCTGGAGCCTGTGCAACGCCTATGATGGACGTCCCACTGGTCCAATGACGGGACCGCGGGACGTGTGACATCCATCATAGGCGCTGCAAAGCTCCAGAAGTCGGGAATTACAATTCCGGCGCCACGCCACATCAGTATGAGATCCCCAGGGGGCGTGGGTACCACGCTGATAGATGGAGGCCTGATCGTTCAGCTCCTCCACCATCCCGGGGATAACGGCTCCTAGAGACGATTCAGCAGACTGCCTGCAGTGCACGGAGTGTCCCGGAACCCGCGGACTTGGCGAAAAAAAGGAAGCACACTTGAGCTTCTAACAACAAGAAGCTGCCACACTTCTTCCTCCCCTCGGAGCGGCCAAATCCACAAGATGGCGCCAGCGGCAGCTTGTCAGCTTCTAATAGCGGCTCCTCGTGCTCTACACACAGCCCTCCACAGCATGGAACCTCCAAAGCTTCCCAGCCACGATCGCCTGCAGTCTCCACACCTATGTCACAGAGGGAGCCCTGCAAAAAGCAAACCAAGGCTGTCGGCGACTGCATCTCCTATTAAGGTAAGCCTTAATTGCAATACCTCTAACACCACTTGGGACTTAGCTGACACAACATTCAGCTCTTTTCCTGCCACAAACCAGCCTGTGTCAGAAACAACCCTGAAAGACATGCTAGTGTCCCTAAGAGCTTCCTTACATGCTTCCTTACATGCTGATGTCAGTGTGTGTGTGTATGTCAGTGTGTGTGTGTGTGTGTCAGTGTGTGTGTGTGTGTGTACTGACATACATACACACACACTGACCTGTAGGTCAGTGTATGTAGGTCAGGATATGTGTGTCGGGTAGGTCACACAACTCCACTGCCCATCCAAAAAACCCTGCGCCACTCCACCGCGCCCGCAACCCCCCCGTGCCGAATTCGGGCTGAAGCCCGTGGTCTTTTTGCCACCTAGCAACGCCCCAGCCACTAAAGCTACATGGGGGGTATAATTTTTGAAGCAAAGCCGAAGCAAAGTAAAGCAAAAGCCATGTGTAAACAGGACTGTAGGCTAACCATTTAGTGACAGGGACTTTGACTGGCATTCAGAGAGCTTTAACAAAGCCTGTCTAAAGTCATGTTTTGAAGCAAGTTCAAACTTACACCTTGCGTTTGCTTTGCTTCAAAAATTATACCCCCATGTCACTTTAGTGGTGCTTCAAAGCATCTTCAAAGCCTCCATAGAAGTCTATGACAAAGCTCGCTTGAAACACCTGCAGCTTTTGAGAGGCTTTATTTCAGCTTTAGCTTCACTCTGTTTTGGAGAAATTGCAGGTATGAGATATCCACACACACACAGGGCATCTGTCAAGCTTCAACAAAGCTTAAAAAGAACATTACGGAAGCATCACCGATGCTCCACCAAAGCATCAGCAAAGCGTCATTGATGCACCACCGAAGCATCATCGAAACACCACTGAAGCATCAAAAACACATCATAAAAGCATGTTGAAGCGGTAGGCACCTTAATGCGTGTTGAAGTGTAAATGAGCCCTTTGTGTTATTTTTGTCTGCTGCTTCAGTCCTCTGCTATCAGAATGAATCAATTCTGACAAGTTTTCCTGACACCAAGAGAAAAAAAGATGACAGGGTAGGGAGCTCCAGCAGATTGATAGTCTCTGCTCTGCTCTGTTCCTGTGTGCTATGTGAAGGGGGGTGTGTTCCCTCCCTCCAATCAGCTCTCAGCTCTCCTCACTGAGCTCTGCAGATTGTAACTTCAGCTCCCCATCCTCTACTTTTCAGAGCTGAGAAATGCTGTGTAAATTCTTCACTTTGAACAGAAGTAGAGAAGAGAGAGCGGCAGATAAACAGGTACAACTTATATAGAAGGATTTGTTTAATCTCTGTGTATCATTCACTTCACTGGGTGTATGTAAGGGTTTACAACCACTTTAAATGAAAACACTGTAGTTGATTTACTAAAAGCATAGGTTGCTCACCAAGCTTAGTAAATAAACTGTTCACCTCAATCAATCAATTTCCTTCACAAATGATTGCTATCCAAAGTGAACCCAGTTTCACCTTATAAACTAGTATTCACTTTGCAAAGTGAACATACAATTTTTAGCCACTTCCCGCCTGGCTTATCAGTCTGACACACCGCATCTCCGATCATGGTAAGGAGCCTCTGACGGAGGCTCCATACCACGCTATCAGCTGTGACCATTCACAGCTGATTATCGTGTGAACCAGAAAGTGCCAGTAAACGGCTTTCCTCGGTTTTCACTGACAGGGAGAGCCGATAGGCGTCTCTCCCTGTCACGCTGCGCTTATAATCAGCATATTGATTATCAGCGCAGTCCCCATGTGAGGTGCCCAGCACAGCTGCAAGTCCGTGCCCATCAGCTGCCAGACAGTGCCCACCACAGTGCGAGTTAGTCCCCACCACAGTGCCAATCAGTGCCCAACACCTGTCAGTACCTCATCAGTGCTGCCCATCAGTGTCATCTATTAGTGTCCATCAGTGCCACCTGTCAGTGCCAATCAGTGCCCACTAGTGCCCCCTATCACTGCCCACCAGTAACACATATGAGTGCCGCCTATCAGTGCCTATCAATTCTACATATTAGTGCCTCCTCATCAGTGCCCATCAGTGCCACCTTATCAGTGTTGCCTCATCAGTACCCATCAGTGCCGCCTCATTAGTGCACATCAGTAAAGGAAAAAACAAAATTTCATAACAGAAACAAAGAAAAACTTTTTTCTAAAGATATCGGTCTTTTTTTTGTTTAGCAAAAAATAAAAACCGCAGAGGTGATCAAATACCACCAAAAGAAAGCTCTATTTGTGGGAAGAAAATTATAAAATTTTTGTTTGGGTACAGTGTTGCATGACTGCGCAATTATCATTCAAAGTGCGACAGCGCTGAAAGCTGAAAATTGTCCTGGGCAGGAAGGGGCGAAAGTGCCCGGTATTGAAGTGGTTAAACCCGTTTCATGACATTTGAGCTGGGCACATATCTGCACTATATCTGTTTTGTTATCTCTCTTCAAAGCACTATGTCCCGTAGCTGTCTCCTGCTCCGTTCTTCTTTTACCAGCCTGATAACTTCTGACAAGTTCTCCATCACATATGATAAAAGCAGCCAGAGTTTTGTGTTGGGGAGGATGCTATAAATAGATTAGCAGAGCCCTGAACAATTCAAAAAACACAGCTGAGAGGGGGTGTGTGCCTTTCCTCCAATCAGCTGTCTTGGCTGTTAGCCCAGGCTTTACTGCAGTGCTAAACAGGAAGAGAAAATCTCCTAACACGAACTGAACTTTCTAAACAGTATATAAAGATGAAGAGAGCAAATATACAAATAAAACTTATGTAGAGAGATTTGTTTCATCCCTGTGTATCATCTGAGGCTGTTCACTTCACTGGGTATATGTGAGGGTTTACATCCACTTTAAAGCTGAAGTTTAGCTAACAAAAGGAAAATCACTACAGCTTAAGTCACATTACTCGCCTCAAATGTCCCATGTTGTGCAGACAGCTGGATCCTGGAAAAATCTTCATTGCAGGGATGCCTGTCCTCTTTCTGTCTCTGAACTTCCAGTGCTGTAGTGGTTAACAGCTTCAGGTTTTAGGGCAGAACAGCAGTACAGATTGTCTGATGGGGACTAGCTAACAAATTATTTGGTACATGGCTGGATCTAGGGGGGCGTTGGGGAGGGCTGCGCCCCACAATTTTGGTTGTGCCCCCCAGGCTGCCCCCCTATTGATGTTGTGCCTGGCCTGCTGAGCTCCTCCCCCCATCCCTGCACTCAGGGCCATAACAAAGTGGAGGCAGCCTGGCGCAGTGAACTAAAGTATACAGTAAAGTTCAGGCAGTGACAGCGGCATAAAGGAGAGAGCCGGGAGGATGTGCGGGCTGTTCTCTGCTCTCCCCCTCCTGTCAGAACAATGCTCCTCCATACAGCAGATGACAAGGGATTGCTCTCAGATTGGACTGTACACAGTCTGAGGACTGCCCACCCCAAAAAAGGGGGTAGGGGGTGGGTAATCAAACAGTCCAATCAAAGAGTGATCCTGAGTCATCTGCTGTATGGAGGAGCGCTGTTCAAACAGGAGGGGAGCACAGCACAGCCCGCACCTCCTTCAGCTGTCACTACTCCTGTAGAGTTCCGCCTGTAAGTTTTGGGGGTGGAGGGATTTGTACTGTGAAAACAATGGGGGGAATTCATTTGTGATTTGAATGAGAAGTTTGTGGAGGAGGGGATGTTGGAAGGGTATTTCTGCTGAGAAAGATAATTTGGGGGGGGGGGGATTTGTGCTAGGGGGAGGAATGGGGGGTATGTGTTAGGAGGCAGGATTGGGGCATTTGTACTAGGAGGGTGAGGATTTGTTCTAGCAGGGGGACGGGGGAGGAGCAATTATGCTAGGAGGGGGATCTCCTCCTTATAACACAACACATAGCTGAGGTTGGATTCCTTTAAGCCAGCCATATATGAATCAAAATCCAGATGGTTCAGCAAGGACTGGACTAATTTCAATTCATGCATAGGCACCCTGTTTGTACACAAGTTGATCTATCGATCAACTTGTGCATAATCAGCCTGTTGGGTTTTTCCCAAATGAATATAGTTGAAAAGCATGTTTTTGATATTTATTTTTTTACACTGTACAACAAAGTAAAACATACTTGAGGGGGGTGGCAGCGGTGGTACTTGAGGGGGGGTGGCAGCGGTTGTACTTGAGGGGGGGTGGCTGTGGTGCTACTTGAGGGGGGGTGGCTGAGATGGTGCTTGAGGGGGGTTGGCTGTGGTGGTACTTGAGGGGGGGTGGCTGTGGTGGTACTTCAGGGGGGGCTGCGGTGGTATTTGAGGGGGGGGCTGTGGTGGTACTTGAAGGGGGGGTGGCTGCGGTGGTACTTCAGGGGGGTGGCTGTGGTGGTACTTCAGGGGGGGCTGCGGTGGTACTTCAGGGGGGTGGCTGCGGTGGTATTTGAGGGGGGGCTGCGGTGGTACTTGAGGGGGGGTGGCTGCGGTGGTATTTGAGGGGGGGGCTGCGGTGGTACTTGAGGGGGGGCTGCGGTGGTACTTGAGGGGGGGTGGCTGCGGTGGTACTTCGGGGGGGTGGCTGCGGTAGTAATTGAGGGGGGGGCTGCGGTGGTACTTGAGGGGGGGTGGCAGTGGTTGTACTTAAGGGGGGGTGGCAGTGGTGGTACTTGAGGGGGGGTGGCAGTGGTGGTACTTGAGGGGGGGTGGCTGTGGTGCTACTTGAGGGGGTTGGCTGCGATGGTGCTTGAGGGGGGTTGGATGTGGTGGTACTTGAGGGGGGGTGGCTGTGGTGGTACTTCAGGGGGGTGGCTGCGGTGGTATTTGAGGGGTGGCTGCGGTGGTATTTGAGGGGGGGCTGCGGTGGTACTTGAGGGGGGGTGGCTGCAGTGGTACTTCAGGGGGGTGGCTGCGGTGGTATTTGAGGGGGGCTGCGGTGGTACTTGAGGGGGGGTGGCTGCGGTTGTACTTGAGGGGGGGTGGCTGCAGTGGTATTTGAGGGGGGTGGCTGCGGTGGTATTTGAGGGGGGGTGGCTGTGGGGGTACTTCAGGGGGGTGGCTGCAGTGGTATTTGAGGGGGGGTGGCTGCGGTGGTATTTGAGGGGGGTGGCTGCAGTGGTATTTGAGGGGGGTGGCTGCGGTGGTACTTGAGGGGGGGTGGCTGCGGTGGTATTTGAGGGGGGGTGGCTGTGGTGGTACTTGAGGGGGGGTGGCTGTGGTGGTATTTGAGGGGGGTGGCTGTGGTGGTGTTTGAGGGGGGGTGGCTGCGGTGATATTTGAGGGGGGTGGCTGCGGTGGTACTTGAGGGGGGTGGCTGCGGTGGTATTTGAGGGGGGTTGGCTGCGGTGGTGTTTGAGGGGGGGTGGCTGCGGTGGTGTTTGAGGGGGGGTGGCTGAGGTGGTACTTCAGGGGGGTGGCTGCGGTGGTATTTTAGGGGGGGCTGCGGTGGTACTTGAGGGGGTGGTAGCAGTGGCAGAGGTGGTGCCATCCTCTCCCACCACCACCTGTGCCTATTACTGATCCTATTCCCCCACCACTGATCTCATCCCTATCCCCCCCCATTACCTCTGTTGTAGAAGTAATGGGGGGGATAGGGATGAGATCAGTGGTGGGGGATAGGATCAGTAAGAGACACAGGTGGTGGAGGTTGGGATCGATTGCTCTGCAAAATGTCACGTGATTGACTTACCATCAATCGATTTCCCGGGAATTCCATCACCGTGCCTCCTCCAGCATCCGACGGTACAGGTACTCCATGCAGCCGCAGAGGGGAGAGCTCCTCCCCTGCCTTCTCTCAATTGGTGTCAGCAGGTCTGCTGACTTAATTTTTCAGTGTCCGCCCCGCCTCCCTACATTCCCTATGTGTCTGAATAGGCGCGGGCGGGCGGTACACATACACAGTCTCAGCGCTGCCTCTGCTCTGCTCTGCCTTCTCTGTCTCCCCTCAGCGGACGAAAGCCCCCCTCCCTGCGGGCGCGGTGGAACGAACAGCAGCCAGAGTGGACACACAGTGACAAGACAGTCAGGTGTGCCCTTCACACGGGCGGGTGGCGGGCCCCCCTGAATTGGTATGTGTAACTGCGACTGTCGCGACCCTGATAATTGCGCCACTGGTGTTTGGCTGAAGCCATTTATTATAAATCAACTGTGTTTACTCTTTTTAAATTACAATCACAACAGAAACTACCCAAATGACCCTGATCAAAAGTTTACATACCGTAGTTCATAATACCATGTGTAGCATTACCCCCGAAGGAGCTGCTGGTTTAATTTGGGTCAGTACTCTGCAACCCTCTTAACTGGCTCAGACCCTCCCTTGGCACAACTGGTGTAACTGGCAATTGTGAGACCCACTGAATGCTGGGAACACTATTTGGCAATGACAGCTTGAAGTCTTTTGTGGTATTTGTGGATGAGGCTCTTTATCTTCTCAGATGGTAAAGCTGCCCATTCCTCTTGGCAAAAAGCCTCCAGTTCCTGTAAATTCTTGGGCTGTCTTGCATGAACTGCACGTTTTGAGATCTCCCCAGAGTGGCTCAATGATATTGGAGGTCAGGAGACTGAGATTACCACTTCAGAACATTCACTTTATTCTGCGGTAGCCAATGACAGGTCAACTTGGCCTTGTGTTTTGGATAATTGTCATGTTGGAATGTCCAAGTACGTCCCATGCGCAGCTTCCTGGCTGATGAATGCAAATGTTCCTCCAGTATTTTTTGATAACATAATGCATTTATCTTGCCATCAATTTTGACCAAATTTCCTGTGCCTTTGTAGCTCACACATCCCCCAAAACATCAATGATCCACCTCCGTGTTTCCCAGTAGGAATGGTGTACTTTTCATCATAGGTCTTGTTGACTCCTCTCCAAATGAAGCATATGACTTTGTGCCAGAAGGTTTGAGCTTGTCTTTGGGCTGTTTGGCGTATTGTAAGTGGGATACTTTGTGGCATTTGCGTAGTAATGGCTTTCTTCTGGCGACTCGACCATGCAGCTCATCCTTCTTCACGTGCCTCCTTATTGTGCATCTTGGAACAGCCACACCACATGTTTTTAGAGAGTCCTGTATTTCACCTGAAGTTATTTGTTGGTATTTCTTTGCATCCCGAACAATTTTCCTGGCAGTTGTGGCTGAAATTTTAGTTGGTGTACCTGAACGTGGTTTGGTTTCAAAAGAACCCCTCATTTTCCACTTCTTGATTAGACTTTGAACACTGCTGATTAGCCTTATCAATTCCTTGGATATATTGGTATATCCCTTTCCCGTTTTATACAGTTCAACTACCTTTTCCCACAGATCCTTTGACAAATCTTTTGCTTTCCTCATGACTCAGAATCCAGAAACGTCAAAGCAGCACTGGATGAAAGATGCAAGGGTCTGTCAGGAGTCCAGAAACTCATTGGCCTTTTATGCACACACACACTAATTATAAGCAAACAGATCACAGATGAGGATGATTAAATTTAATAGCCATTCAAACCCCTTTGTGTTAACTTGTGTGCATGTTATTAGGCCAAAATCACCAGGGTATGTAAACTTTTGATCATTGTAATTTGGGTACCGTATATGCTCGAGTATAAGCCAAGTTTTTCAGCCCTTTTTTTAGGGCTGAAAGTCTACCCCTCGGCTTATACTCGAGTCAGTACCTGAAAATCTTCTTATTCCGCGGCCGGGGTCCATTGTTTAAATCTCGCGGCTTTCTTCTGGTCCCTTCCGCGATAGGCGTTTCCAGCAAACACTGTGTTGAGTGTTGCGCCTATCATGGACGTTCTCTTGTCCGACGTCTGTGATTGGCAGAACACTGAACACAGTGCCTGCTGGGAAACGGAGTCCGAGAATGAGAGGATCTCCGTGATAGGCGCAACACTCAACACAGTTTTTGCTGGAAACGCCTATCACGGAAGGGACCAGAAGAAAGCCGCGAGATTTAAACAATGGATGCCGGCCGCGGAATAAGAAGATTTTCAGGTACACTGACTGACTCGGGCACAGGGAGGCTGCAATGGACACAGTAAGGTAGCAATGGGCACAGTGAGGTGGCAATGGGCACAGTGAGGTGGCAATGGGCACAGTGAGATGGCAATCCGCACAGTAAGGTTGGGCAATTGGCACAGTAAGGTTGGGCAATTGGCACAGTGAGGTGGCAATGGGCACATTTCCCCCCCTAGGCTTATACTCGAGTCAATAAGTTTTCCCAGTTTTTTGTGGTAAAAGTAGGTACCTCGGCTTATACTCAGGTCGGCTTATACTCGAGTATATACGGTAGTTTCATTTGTCATTATGATTTAAAAAGAGTAGACACAGTTGATTGATAATAAATGGCTTCAGCCAAACACTAACCATGTGTGAAAGAAATGTTTTTGTGTTATTATTCATTATTAATTTTCTGAAAAATGGCCAAGAAACCATAAATTATGCCAGGGTATGTAAACTTATGAGCACAACTGTATGTTGCTGTAACCTACCTGGTGGTGGTGCCCAAAAGGTAGAGAATGGCCTCTCTTACCACTCTGGCTCAGGAGCCCTGGTAGAGTAACAGGGAGCACAGAGTCGCATAAGTGCCTGATAGGACTTCTGCTGGAAAATGCTGATGTGCGTCAGAAAGCACAGGATCAACTGGCTGGTAGCACACTGGCAGAAGAGCAGGAACTGGTCAGCAACTAGCAGGTAGATCAGACATAGGCGGCAGGCAGAAGAGTAGTCAAAAGTCAGGCTGGGGGTCAGTAACAACAAGGCAGATGAGCAGAAGGAT
This sequence comes from Rana muscosa, assembly GCA_029206835.1. Classification (NCBI taxonomy): domain Eukaryota; kingdom Metazoa; phylum Chordata; class Amphibia; order Anura; family Ranidae; genus Rana; species Rana muscosa. The sequence continues at coordinate 324,372,734 of CM055117.1, forward strand.
AAGGCAGAAGTGTAGTCCAGGGGAGAGCCAGGGGTCAGTGCAGGCAGAGTTCAGGCAAAGTCAGGAGCAGATCGGGTCTGCAATAGGTGAGCAATACAGGAACAGATACACAGATGCTTCAGGAACGTAATAGAGCAAACGGCACTGACACAAGGTACTAGTTCAGTTTAAATAGCCTGCCTGGCACCAATGAGCACTTGCACATGCGTACGTGCATTCGCACCCGCTAAACGGCTACAAACAGGAACCATGCACCTGTGCAGATGCATGCATCTTCCCTGATAGTTGCAGTTCTGATTTGTGAAATTCCCAAATCAGAATGGCAGCTACAGTAACCAGCTAAACACTGTGCAAATCAAGGCTGTGTTTGTAAGGGAATCCCATCTCAGCTATGTGCTGTGTAGTGTGGAGGAGTGCCCTGCCAGCAGTGACCCTGTCCTCTTCTCTGCTGACCCTTATCCTCCGTCCTGCTGACCCATGTACAATGCTCCTCTGACTTATTTTTTCTACCCTGCTAACTTCCTTGACCCTTGTCCTCTGCCCTGTTGACCCCTGTCCTCTGCCCTGCTGACCCCTGTCCTCTGCCCTGCTGACCCCTGTCCTCTGTCCGGCTGATGCCTGCCCCACTGACTCTTGTACACTCTCCTGCTGACCTCCCATCCGCTGCCTTGCTGACCCCTGTACACTGCCCTGCGGACCCACTGTACACTGCCCTGCTGCCCCCTTTCCTCTTCCCTGCTAACCCCTATACACTGCCCTGATAACCCACTGTACACTGCCTTACAATGAATGGCCTCTGTACACTGTGCTACAAATTGCTGACCTTGCATCCTCTGCTGCCCTGACATTTTTTACTGCACCTTCACATCAGGCAGGCTAGATCCAGCTCTGATTTGGAAGTTTATAAAAATGTAAGCTGTATGTTTGTATGTTTGCATGGAGTTAAGCTTTGAACTTTTTCATAGGCTTAGGGGCTCGTTCACACCATGAGGTGTGTCTGAGCATGTATGGTTTTAGTGCATGTTCCCACATGTCTCGCACCTTGCATTTTAGGGCAGCCCATTAATTTACCATGGGCTGCCCTACGCATGTGAGACACGTAAAAATAGTGCAAGCATGATTTTTAAAATTTCTGGTACCATAGGTTTTGGTGGGCGTGAACACACACACGTTTGCCAGATGTGTGCGGGTGCTTATAAGAATTCATGGCACTTACGCGTCTCTGCAGAATTCATGCAACTTTGCACGCATTCCCATAACACCCCCCTGGTGTGACAAGCCCTTAATGTTATTTATAGTACACATACACTAATGCATTTTGATATACGTAACTGATCACTAATTCTAAACATAATTAACAAATACGGAAACCATTGGTGGTACATGCTAATATAATTTATGATTACATATGACATTACCTTTACTATGAAGTCAACATAGCCCGCATCCTCACATGACACTGGAGTATATGGTCTGACCACAAGATTACCTTTGATTCTAGTGGAAAGGTAAACATATTTACCTAAGAAGAGACAAAGAAGCACAGCTGAAATGCAGATAATTGCAGTTTAAAATAAGACATGCCATACATTAATAATTTTTTAATTTAACCAGCGGGTTGAACAAAAAAAATTACCTGATTCCCCCATCCACACACTTGAAATCACTTCCACTGAGTTATTGTATTCTGACAGTGGGGAAACTTCCCCGCTGTCAGAATGCACTGATTAATGGTGCCGGCTATAGTCGGTGACACTGATGGATCAGGAAAAACCCAACAGACTGATTGCACAGAAGACAATCAGTAGATGAACTCCTATACAACCAGCCTGCCCATACATGGATCGAAAATTTGGCTGTTCTCTGCTGAAATATGTAAGTATGGCCGGCTTAAGGCTAATGAAAATATGTTTGGCTGATAAAAAAATATAGAAAAACAAATTAGAGTTTGATGGACATCAACCAGAATTCTTGATTATTAAATGAAAGTATAAACTAAGTTGGTTTGCTGTTAGCTCACAATTGTTCGTTCTTTTTTTCTCGAGTTTTAATGCATTAGCCCCATGTGTGCTGAATGTATAATTTGGCGTCTACTCATTATATTGCATTATTACGGCATATGTAAATCCAACAGTAACATTTAATTGATTAGCCTACAAATGTTAATGCAATTTTAAAAGTCACCTTTGAAAATTTTAAAGCTTCAGCTTTCAATAAAATAATACATGGTGATCCCGCCTTAAAGGTCCTTGTTTAGGGACCTACTGTTGTAGGGTGACAATGCTTTGACCCTGTCTCCCAAATATGTTCCTGTGTTGTCACCCTGTCACACGGCTTTCGATAGAGACTACAAGTGGTTGTTTTTTAAAGTGGTTGTAAACCCCCCAAAAAAATAAAAAATAACACCTGCAAGAAAAAGACATAATGAGCTAGTATTCTATGCATACTAGCTCATTATGTGTCACTTACCTCAGATCGAAGCCTCCGAAGCGCTCCTCGTCCCCCTCCGCCGCTGCCATGTCCGCTCCGACCGTCTTCCTATTATCGCCGCTCCGGCGCTGTGATCGGCCGGAGCGGTGATGACATCACATGCATGCGTGCGGGGCCGTCATTCTCCATTGAGAAAACCGGCAACGCTCAGTGCGCCGTAGACATCGGTGCAGGGTTTTATGAAAATATCTCCTTAACCGTGTAGGTTAAGGAGATATTTCTTGCACCTACAGGTAAGCCTTAATCTAGGCTTACCTGTAGGTGCAAGTTGTGTGGTTGGGTTTACAACCACTTTAACATACATAATGCAGGCATAGTCCACTGTTGTCACCAACGGAAATCTGCATTGAGAAATGCCATGTAACCAATGCTAGAGTCTACGTATGAAGGCAGGACGTGGCCACAAAGAGGGTGCAGGACATCAACAGTACTGGCCTGTGGCCAGGCTATGTACATTTGAATATTTACAGTAACAAACAGTAAATGAGCTAAAAGACACACCTCTGTAGCTGAAGGCCCTGTGGAGTAATTCAATTTGTTCCTGGACAAATGGGACACTAGTAGTTCCAAAGACATTGGCAGTGACCAAACCAGAGCTTGTCCACCTGAATAAATCTATAATAACTTCTTTACAGAAACAGCATTCCATATGTTCCCAACGCTTGCGGTAACAAGCAAAATGTACAGATATTTAGTCTGTTTTACCTGCATTTCCAACAGTCCCTTTATAAAATGCATCTTTTTTTAAATGTAACCCTGTACATTATATTTCAGCTTTTATTCAGAGTTTAGTATCAAAGACTAGCTTTATAAAACAAGCTATCGGGAAGAAATAAATCAAGAAATAACATATACATTTTAATGGTTGTATGAATACCTGTACTCACCAGGAGGAAGTCCCAATGGAAGTCCCAATGTATGATACACAGATGGAAGAGCAAAGCGAAATCGTCTTGTATTGTAATTTATAATCTGTATTTAAAATAAAATGATATCTAGCTCACATGGTGAACTTGTAATCACCCTGTAAAGTACAGATCCAATCTAACAATTATTGAACAGAATAGGTAATTAGACAAATAATCAGATAACTGTAAAGCCCTGTACACACGATAGGATTTCCTATGGATTCTAATCCGATGGATTTTTCCATTGGAAATCCAATGAAGCTGACTTTCATCAGTCTTGCCTACACACCATCAGTCAAAAAACCGATCGTCCCAAACGCGGTGACATTACGACGGCACTATAAGGGGGCAGTTCAAATCCAAGGGCGCCACCCTTTGGGCTGCTTTTGCTGATTTCGTGTTACCGCGTGTTAGTAAAAGTTTGGTAATAGCCGATTCACGCTTTTCAGTCTCCGTGCTTTTCAGTCCGTTACAGCATGACGAATGTGCTATCTCCATTACGAACGCTAGTTTTACCAGCACGAGCGCTCCCGTCTCATAATTCAGTCTGAGCATGCGTGGGTTTTTTATCCGATGGAGTTCCACCCAGACGATTGGATTTTGCTATCGTTTTTTTCCCCAATCGGAAAAAATGTAAAACATGTTCTATCTTTTCACACCGATGGAAAAAAGACTGATGGGGCCCATACACGATCGGTTCGTCCGATGAAAACAGTCCATCGGACTGTTTTCATCGGTGAAACCGATCGTGTGTACACGGCTTAACTCAAGGTTAACTAAAAAAATGCAAAAGTAAAAGCAACAATGCAATACAGGTTTGGGCTGGAAAAGAGTGTGCATACACTGCACAAGTATACAAAAAAGATTAGGAAAGCTGCACAAGCATGGATTCTGTGGCTCAAGCAGTGCAACATGGCTGCATAAGCTGATGCTGGGAGTGCGTAGGAACTGTGTCCCATTATTTTAGCTGTTTCTGTGAGATGGTAAGGGTTGGAGTGGCTGGTGGTCAGCAGCTTCTCTGTATATCTTTGCCAACACATCTATATGCTTCATTTTAAGCTTATGCGTAAACAGCTTTTGTGAGTACCTTGATTACTTGTGTGCAATAAATTTGGATGTTTAAGATACTACTCTATGGGAGCCTTTTTTTTATGCTGGCTATGAAATCCAACCACTGAATGGGGGCAGCAGTGGAGCCGAAGGCCTGAAGTGGACTGCGGCTGTTTGGAAGATCTTTAGAATTAATACAAACTGTGTTTGCCTAAACTTGTAGTGAAATAGGCACACACCTCTGGTAAGTGCATTTTCCCATATTAGTGGTGGTGGTCACCTTGGATTCATATTCAACACTTGGAAGAACACTATTGGTGATGGGGACTTTTTAGTCATTACACCATTTAATTGCTTCATTTGAACGTATTTTGTTTGTAATTAATTTTGGTTAAAAATATTTTCATGTATTGTTTGGAGGACTTTTTTTTTTCAGAATTCTTTATTTATTTATTTTTCTTCCATATCTGTCAGTAACAACAAAGGACATGATTAAATTTACAACAATTCCCATATCCAATAAGTATATATATTGACAAAAAATATTATTTAAAAAAAACCTTTACCCACCCTATCCCTCCCACCCCCCACTCCCAGCCATCCATAATCTACACCCCCTCCCACCCCCCATCGACCACAGTAAAAAAAAAAAAAGAAGGGAGGGGGGCGCCGACATATCCTTCACCCGTTCCACATGAGACCCACTTCTCTTACCACTAAGATCTATATTTCTCATTAAATATTTCTTATCCCTATGAACTTTCTTCAAATAGTTTTATTCCCTTTTCTGAGTTTCTGAATATATTCCAACTTACCCATGTTAAATCATATTGTTCATTCTTATTTTTTTTTAACAACAAGGTTGGTCTTTATTGATGAATCAATGGTACATGACAAGGTACAGTTTTTCAAAATAAAAATAAAAAAAAGGGAGAGAGGAGAACATCTGAATAAAAAAGGAGTACAAAATACCGTACACAAACATCTGAGACAGGCTAAAGGTTCTCTAAAGCAAATAATACAGCTGTTTGTAAAAAAAAGAATCATACTGAAGAGGAATTACCAATATCCAAATTGAGAGGTTGAGAGGATGTAGGGAGGAGGAGAGTAGGAAAGAAGGGGGGGTAGCAGGGGGGGAGGGGGGCAGGGAGATGGGGGAGGGAGGGGGGAAGAGGAAAAGAGAGGGCAGGGAAGGGAGGAGGGGGACAGAGGGGGGGGGGAAAGAAGGGGGGGAGGGGAGCGCACCGACTCAAGTAGGGTGCATACCAGGGAGATAAATGTTAAACTGGGTTGGTCCACGGGCCCCATACACGATCATACTTCATAGGACACCCTCTATTGATATATGTAAGTTTGTATAAAGGCAACACAGTATCAACCAGGTCCATCCATGCTCCCACTGTAGGAGGCGCCCTGGAGGTCCATTTAAGCAAAATTAATTTTTTGGCATAGAAGAGCAACATTGAGAGCAGGAGTTTAGTGCAGCGAGGTCTCTGTTCATCATCCTGTATCCCCAGTAGAGCTAATTCTACAGACACTGGAAGATCCAAGTGAAGACGTATATTAATGAACTCAAAAACGGCGGACCAATATTCCGCAAGTCTGGGACAGGACCAGAACATATGAATAAATGTACCAGAAGCCGAACGGCATCTCGGGCAATTCGGAGAGCATTGCGGAAAGATACTATGCAACCTCTGAGGAGTAAAATACACTCTATGTAGAAACTTGGTCTGTATTAACTTGTCCCTAGAGGATATCACCAGCTTGTAGCTATTCTCAAAACATTCCTCCCATGACTCCCTGTCCAGGGATGGGATATCTCCCACCCACCTCCCCCACAGTGAGTCCATCGCAGGAGAATCCTTTCGGATAATCGTGGGATACAGCTCAGAGAGGGGCTTAGCAAGGGAGCCCTGGGCCAGCAAATCCTCCACTGCATCCGCCCTAAGGCTAGGAGGCGTCGGAAACTGAGCCTTAAATGCATGCCGCAACTGATAGTAGCGAAACAGCATCCAGGGCGGCAAGTCAAACCGGTCAGACAGACCCCTGAAAGGGAGCAGGGACCCATTGGAGACAATATCCCCCAACAACTTAATACCACACCGGGCCCACAACTGCGGATCCGGAATGGACCGGAAGTGTGCAAGGCAAGGATTCCCCCACAACGGGGTGAAGGGAGACCATTGGTTGGGGGATAAGAAACAATGTCTAGCCACCCCCCACACACGCAACGTAGTCCTAGACGGAGCAGGTAAGGAGGGGTACGCCGAGGCACCCCTGTAGACCAGGTTACTAAGTTCAGTAAGAGAACCCACTATCGCTGCTTCCAAACAGACAGTCGCATTGGTCCTGGACTGCTCGAACCACCATCGCACGGTGACCAATACAGCCGCCCAGTAGTACACCCTCAGATTTGGAAGGGCCAAACCCCCACAGCTGACGGGCAGCTGAAGGGTCGCTCTAGCCATGCGGGGAGAGGAGCCTCGCCACAGAAAAGAACCAATGCAACCGTCAAGTTCTTTAAAAAGGGAAGGGGAGATCCACACCGGACAGTTCCGAAAGATATAATTAAACCTAGGTAAGTACATCATCTTCAGAACATTAATACGTCCCAAGAGGTTGAGTGGTAGATTGGCCCAGCGGGAACAGTGGTCCTTGAGGCGGGTAACCACTGGTAGCAGATTGAGGTGGATGAAGGAATTGAGGTCCCTAGAGACCTTAATGCCCAAATAGGTGAAGACCTCAACCCACTGTAGTGCGGTCTGTGGAGCCATGCCACCCACCGCAACATCTAGGGGGAACAGGACAGATTTAGTCTAATTAATACGTATCCCTGAAAACTTACCAAATTCATCAAAGGTCTCAAGGGCCGCAGCTAGCGAGGAGTCAGCATCATGTAGATATAGAAGGGTGTCATCCGCATAGAGCAATATTTTCTCCTCCAGAGGGCCGACCCTAAGTCCAATTATCCGATCCGAGTCCCTGACCAGGACTGCTAAGGGCTCCAGAGCCAGAGCAAATAGACTGGGAGACAGGGGACAACCCTGCCGAATCCCCCTCTGGAGGAGAAAGTAATCCGATAGGAAATCATTCACCCTGATCCTAGCTCTTGGGGATTTGTAAAGCAGACCTAACCACTGTAAAAATCTAGGCCCGATACCGAATCGCCTTAGCACCACCCAGAGGTATTCCCACTCGACGGAATCGAAGGCCTTTTCGGCATCTAGGGAGGCTATGACTCTAGTACCCCCGTTGTCATGGGACGTGGCCAGGTTCAGGAACAGTCGACGGATATTGATGTCAGTGCCCTTACCCGGCATAAACCCAGTCTGATCAATGTGTATGAGGTCCTCGATCACCTTGCCAAGTCTAATGGCCAAAATTTTTGCGAGGAGTTTGGCATCAGCATTTATTAAGGAGATAGGCCTATAGGAGGAACACTCTTCTGGGTCCTTACCAGGCTTGGGCACCAACACCACTATAGCGTCAGACATAGAATCCGGGAGGGAACCAAGGGTATAGAATTGCTGCAGCATTGAAGTAAATCTGGGAGCCAAAAGCTCCTCGTACGTCGCATAGAACTCGATTGGAATCCCATCCGGCCCGGGAGTCTTTCCGGACTGCATGGAATGCAGGGCCGCCTGCACCTCCTCCAGGGAAATATCCGCGTCCAGCTGCCCAGCCCTCTCTTCATCTAAAGAGGGGAGCGATACGCGATCCAGGTAGTGGAGAAGCTCAGAGTAGTCATAACTGACTCTAGAGGAATACAAGGCCCGGTAATATTCAAGGAATCTGACACCAATGTCCGCAGGAGATGTCAACAAGCCACCGTCCTGCGCTCTCAAACTACCCACATGGGTCACAGCCTGCTGCCCCTTGGCGAGCCAAGCCAGCAACCGACCATTCTTATCCCCATATTCAAAGACTCTCTGGGAACTCTCAAGCATGGACTTTTTGGTGAGGTCTATTCTAAGTAGGGACAAGTTCCTCAGGGTATCTTGCCAGGGCACATAGTGCGCCGAGTCAGGTGAACGAGCATAGGCCGCCTCATGCAATTTAGCCTGGTCCTCGAGATCTCTCAGAGACTGCATAGACACCCGCTTACGCACCACAATCCGAGCCATATAGTCTCCCCTGAGCCAGGTTTTAAAAGCATCCCATTCTACAAGGGGGTTAACTGTGCCAGCATTATTCATCCAGAATGTACAAAGTGCCTCCGGCATCTCCTCCTGTATCTCAGGGTCCATAATCCAGCACCTGGACAGCCTCCACAACCTCACGCCCTCCACCTGAGAGAGTCGGATAGTGACAGCCAGCGGAGTATGATCTGAGATACCCCTCGAGAGGATCTCAGCACTGACCACTCTCCGTAGAAGAGCGGAGGAGGCAAATGCCAGGTCAATGCGGGACATGGTCCGATAGGTGCTAGAGAGACAGGTGTATTCTCTAGTAGAGGGATGTAAATGCCTCCACACATCCGTCATATGGAAAGTGGACGCCCAATTGGCAAGGCCATGTTGCTGGGGACCAGAGGCGTGCAGTCTGTCCAGATCTCTGAACAGGACCAGATTAAAGTCACCAATGATTAGTACATTGTCAACATTATATGACGTAATCAGTTGCATAAGTGTATGTAAAACATCAAGGTCGGCCGGGGGGGGGGGGCAAATACACCGCCACCAACACAAAGGGAATGTCGGAGATCAGAGCGTGCAGAAGCACGTATCTGCCCCCCCCAATCCAATTTCACATCCAAGAGCCGAAAGGGCAGGGATCTGTGCACCAGGATACTAACGCCCCTGGCGTAGTTAGAGTAGGGTGCATGATAGTGTGCGCCGACCCATGCCCGCTTCAAACTCAGGACTCTAGATCCTATCAGGTGCGTCTCCTGGAGTATACACACCTGGGGATGTAATTTCTTCAGATAGTTAAGTACTAAAGAGCGCTTGACCGCAGAGTTAAGTCCCCTCACATTCCACGATACCACCATGCACTCAGCCATGAGGGGCACGAGGAATGACAGTAAACTCAGTAGTATCAAGCACTCTGTCGGAGACGATGCACCCGGGGAGGGAATTATCCAACCCGGGTCCATCAGGCCCGGAGAGCGCAGCAATCGCAGCACAGTGTCATACCAAAGAAGTAACCATAAACTAGTGAACTTTTTAGACCAAAGACCAACCCTAACTGTATGAGTAGCAAAAAACAAACCCAGCCAAACCCCAGCGGCAGCCGCCACCCCCCTCCCCCCACCCCATGCACCCCTGAACAATGAGGAGCATTTGTATCCCAAAAAACCCATAGTTCAAGAACTAATACTTAAAGTTGGGGACGTGTAGCCAGTACGGAACCGTACAGCCTCTCCAGTGATCGTGAGATCAGGGAGAGCAGGCAGCACAAGTCATTTTCCAGCGTCTCTGGAGTGACGCAGTAACGGATGAAATCATTAACATTCTCCTGACCAGGCAGGGGCACATTCTTAAGAGTCCGTTGCAAAAGTCTGGTATCATGATCAACAGCATCAAACAGGAGGCTCATAGTTCCAGTTAGTAAAAAACGGAATCAAACAGGGGCCCTAAGGCAACATGTAAACCCGGGCCAGTAGTGAGCAAGGGTACAGTATAGGCAGTCAATGTGTATCCCGCAGCTCCGCATAAGGCTTTCAGAGGGCTGTAGTAGCGGAATAGCAGCCGCAGGGGACCAGGATCAAGCACTCACCCCTTACCCGGCCCGCAGAATTCGTTTAGGCCTCCCATCCTCCTGGGAGTCAGCAGCACGGAAATCCACCTATGGAGGCAGGCCCTCCACCCAGGCCGAGGCATCTTTAGGTGTCGTAAAAAATCGGATCGTCTCACCGTCTACCACGCGGAGCTTGGCCGGGAAAAGGATACTATATTTAATACCCTTGCGTCTCATGGCTGCCTTAACCACATCAAAAGAACGGCGTTGTCGCTGGGTCTCCACGGTGTAGTCAGGAAACATCAGGAGCTTCACGTTTCTGTAGGCCAGGTCCCCAGCTGCTCGGGAGGCCCGGAGCAGCTCATCCCGATCACAGAAGTTCAGCAACTTCAGGATAAAGGTGCGAGGGGGGCCCCTTCAGGTCCAGGTCTAGGAGGGACGCGGTGTGCCCTCTCAACCGCAAAGTATGGGGAAAGCTGGGCCGCCGGCAGCAGGGAGCGGAGAAGGTCTTCAGTGAAGCGTGCAGGAGCGCGGCCCTCCACCCCCTCCGGGAGGCCAACGATCCGGAGGTTATTCCTACGGCTCCGGTTCTCGGCGTCCTCCGCGCGGTATTCGAGGGCCCTAACCTTGGATTGCAGGGCCCGGATCGAAGCATCGTGTCCCGCAACCGCGTCCTCCACCTCCCCCACCCGGCGCTCGGTCTCCGACACTCGGGTCCGGATTTTATCAAAGTCTTGTCGGATGAGGCCCACATCCATCTGCACCCTCTCGATGCTGGCGGTAAGAGCCGTTTGGCATATATTGATTGCGGCCATCACCTCCGGAATGCCAGGGGGAGTCGGAGCATGGACCACCTCGTGGTCCGTCTGCGACGCCATATTGCACGGGCGCGCAGGAGAAGGTAGGGAACAGGGCCGCGGGGAGACTTCCTCCGGCGGACACAGCGGGAACTTTATCCTTTTCCCCTTCTTCTGACTCCCTGAGCCCTTAGAAGGCATTCAGACCTCCGCAAACAACCTCAGCTAGCTGGTACAGGGGGTTAGACGGATCACACTCCAGGAGAGCTCAGGAAACACGTCCGGTCAGTCCGCCATCTTGGCCACGCCCCCCTCTTATTTTTAGCGGAAAGTACTAAGTCCTCCATGGCCTCTATTTCTCTAATCCGGTTTAGCCATTCTTAGATTGATGGGGATCTTATATCCCTCCAATGCAGGGGAATCCCCACTTTAGCTGCATTGATCATGTGGCATATTACTGATCTTTTATAGGACTGAATCGGAATCTGTGAGCAGTGAAGGAGGAATAGTGCAGGGTCATCTGGTATTTGTAATTCCGTAATTTCCTGAATAATTTTTTGAATCTCCAGACAATATTGCCGTATTTTCTTACAGGACCAAAATATGTGTAAAATTGACCCACTCTCTTCCCCACATCTCCAGCACCTATCCGAATTCTCCTTTGAAAATTTATGGAGTTGTACCGGAGTATAGTACCACTGTGTCAAAAGTTTATAATTAGCTTCCTGGGTTCGAGTGCAAACTGAAGAGATAAAAGTCAAATAAATGATTTGTTTACGTTGCAATGGGGAAAAAGTCCTATTTAGGTCTCTTTCCCACTTACTAATGCCCGGCATCACATAATCAACCAGTGGTTTATTTAATAGTCTATACATCTTGGAAATCCCTTGTAAGAATGGTTCTTTCTCATTGCAATATGATTCAAAGGTCGTTAATTGCCGTTGGAAATTTATAGGTGGTCCTAAAGATCTCAAAAAATAATTGAGTTGATAAGCTTGCCACAGATTAATTTCAAAAGGGCCCCCTACTTGGGTCAATATTTTAACAGTTGGCCACGTCTCTGATTTAAGGAAATGTGATGCTTGATATAGCCCCTTATCTTTGAGATTTTTAAATGCACCAGTTTCCATACCTGGGAGAAAACCTGGGTTCCCCAGGATAGGAAACAGAGGTGATTGTCTTGATGAGAAATTTATATTTTTACAAATCCTTGCTGTAATTCGTAGCGTTGTTCCAATTAAGGAGTGTTTCTTAATAGAACTTGGCAATACTGTATAACACCAAGGTGCTCTACATAAAGGGACGGGACTCTTCTGTTGTTCCATCTTAACCCATCTCTTAAGGTCCGTGTGTCTGCACCAGTCTACTACTCTCAGTAGTTGTACTGCATAATAATATTTAATAATAATATAATAATATTTCTTTATGTCCGGTACTGCAATCCCCCCACAATCTTTTGGTAATGTCAACAGATCTCGTTTGATCCTTGGTCGCTTTCCTGCCCAGATAAATTTCATAAAAAAAGTGTACGTACTTGCTGCAAAAAGACATTAGGGATCCTAATTGGCAATGCTTGAAGTAAATATAAAATTTTCGGGAGAATAGTCATTTTAATTATATTAGTACGACCAAACCACGAGTGTAGGCCATGTTGTAATTTGTCAAGAAGTGATCTAATTGAGTTATATAGTGGTGGAAAATTTATCTTAAAAGTATCTTTTATTTTTGCAGGTATATTTGTACCCAGATACTTTAAAGACTTACCGTATATACTCGAGTATAAGCCGACCCGAGTATAAGCCGAGGTACCTAATGTTACCACAAAAAACTGGGAAAACTTACTGACTCGAGTATAAGCCGAGGGTCAACAATGCCTCACTGTTCCCATCCTTACTGTGCCCATCCTCACTGTTCCTCACTGTTCCCATCCTCACTGTTCCTCACTGTTCCCATTCTCACTGTTCCTATCCTCACTGTTCCCATCCTCACTGTTCCCATCCTCACTGTTCCCATCCTCACTGTTCCCATCCTCACTGTTCCCTAGCTCACTGTTCCCTAGCTCACTGTTCCCTAGCTCACTGTTTAAATTTAACATTGTAAATAGTACCTGAAAAAAAGTTGAGAGGCTGCGGCGTCCATCGTTTAAATCTCGCGGTCTCTTCCTGGTCCCTTCCGTGATAGGCGATTCTCAGCAGACACTTTCCGCCTATCACGAACGTTCTCTCATCCTTCCCAGCAGACGTCTGTGATTGGCGGAACACCAAACACAGTGTCTGCTGGGATGGGTGAGGATGAGAGAAAGTTTGTGATAGGCGGAGAGTGTCTGCTGAGAATCGTCTATCACAGAAGGGACCAGGAAGAGACCGCGAGAGATAAACGATGGACACCGCAGCCTCTCAACTTTTTTTCAGGTACTATTTACAATGTTAAATTTCGCTGACTCGAGTATAAGCAGAGGGGGGGACTTTCAGCCCAAAAAAAAGGGCTGAAAATCTCGACTTATACTCGAGTATATACGGTACTCCATTTAAAGCCAAAGTTTTGAGTGTATAATATTTCGTAGTAAAGGTGTTATCGCTACACTCATGGCTTCTGATTTACTGTGATTTATTTTCAAGTTGGATAGACTACCATATTTCTCAATCTCCCCTACTAAGTTGGGGAGAGAGATATGTGGATGTGACAAAGAGAACAACAAGTCATCCGCATACGCATAGACCTTGTGTGACCTTTCTCCTACTTGTATTCCCCGTATATCTGGATTTTGACAGATTTTATTTAAAAAAGGTTCTAATGACAGAGCAAAAAGTAAGGGTGACGGGAGGAGGGGGGGAGGAGGGGATCTTCTCTGGGAGGCTGGGAGGGAGGGGTAGGATGGTGAGGCGGAAAATGGCCGACCGGGACTCTGGCAGGCACCTCAGGGCTACCTCGCCCCCCCAATAATGCAATCGGGGGGCGGGGGAGCCCGAGCGACAGGTCAGAGTCACACCTCTAAAACGAGAGAACCAAGTGACAAAGAACAAGTCCACCAATGGTTCTAAGGCCAACAACGGGCCAAAAGGGGGGAGGGAGGGAAGGGGAAGGAGGGAGGAAAGGGGCCTTGGAGGGAGAGGGGGGGAGGAAAGAGGGAGGAACCTGTGGGAAAGGGAAAAGGGTGTGGGAAAGGCGGGGATTCTACCTCTTTGAATTTACAAGAAAGAAATGTAAAAGGCGATGATAGACAGATAAAATATAAACAGCTCAGGAAAAAAAAGAAGAAATGTCAGTAATAAATGTCCTAACCTACAACGTCAGAGGACTAAATACACCTACCAAAAGGCATTTTAAGAGAACTAAAACATTACAGAGCGGATGTAGTCTTCTTACAGGAGACTCATCTGACCCTAGAATCAATCACCAAATTATACTCATCTAGCTTTCCGAAGTGGTTCTATGGGGACACTATCTCCAAAAGAGCGAGGGGGGTCGCAATAGGGTTTGCTAAGGAAATGAGGTTCGCGTTGGAGGAAAGAATGACTGATAGAGACGGTAGATATATTTTTCTAAAAGGGAAGTTAGGTGGAATGAAGTGCACCTTGGCAAACATCTATGCCCCCAACGCGAACCCCATTAAATATTTCAATGAAATGTTGGGTAGATTGAAGGATTTTGGGGCAGGATATATTATCGTGATGGGAGATATGAACTTTTGTATAGATCCAGCAGTGGATAGTACGTCCCGTGTACAGGGGACAAATAACTTACAACTGACAAAGATAAAACAGAAAATGCATAACAATCAGATGGTTGACATATGGAGGACCATGCACCCCAAAGCACAGGACTATATGTTTTTCTCCCCTGTACACGGGACGTACTCAAGGATAGACTATATAATGGTAGAACATAGAATGCTGGATATGGTGGTGGAATCAAACATAGAAATCGCTTCCCTATCGGACCATGCTCCTGTAAGCGTGAAACTAAAAATCCCTGACTATCAAAAGTAACCCTATACTTGGTGATTAAACGAAGAATTGCTCCGGGACGAGGAGAGATTAGAGAGGGTGGAAAAGTAATTAGAGTACTACTTTCAGACAAATGATACGAAAGGGATTTCAGGGGCAACCTTGTGGGAGGCACATAAAGTATATTTCTTTCTCGTACATCACGGGACACAGAGCGACATAGTCATTACTAATGGGTTATATAGATACCGTCAGGTGCTGGCACTGGCAACTTCCAAAACCGGAAGTACCCTCCCCTATATAAGCCCCTCCCATCCGGGAGCACCTCAGTTTTTTGCCAGTGTCTAAGGTGTTGGCCAAGAAGAAACATGTGTTTTTCACTGAGCTTGCGTACAGGTTCTTTTGGGCCTCAGTAAGCTATTCCGGATCCGACCAAAAAAGCTTCATAGCTAAACGGTCGGTACCCGGGCCTTGCAGAGAAGAGCAAGGTTTTGCCTGTAATGCTTCTCTTAGGAGAGCTGGACCCTGGGATCCAGAGCTCTGGTCATACCCACGACCAAGATGTTTTCTGTGCAGGGTGCTATACAGGTCCAGGGGAGTGGAATCCTTGGGAACCCGGTCCCTGAAGGTTTGATTACAATGCCTGCCGTGATAGGTGAAGTTTGGGCTTTTGTGGACCAAACAAAGTCCTGCGGCGGGGAACAGGTAAGTGGGGGCCCCCAGGAACTTGGTTCTATTGGGGGACCCCCAAGCCTAATTTGTCTTTCTGTCTGTTACCTAATGGTATTCCCGCAAAATTCTGTGCATGCCTGTAACTACTAAAAAAATGTAATAATTTTTAATGGTGGTCAAGAAAAAAAAAAAAAAAAAATTTTTTTTATATATATATATTTAATATATTAGACTGCGGTACCTGTGTTTGTCCACTAGAGGCCGCTGTGGAATGTTTTCTTGTCATGTGGACTAGCTTCTTCTCAGCAGAGCAAAGTCCAGGCAGATGGTGAGTTCTCTTATAGGGAACTGCTTCCTCTGCCATGTTGCAGTGCTCGTCCATCCCCCGGCCTGCGGCAAAGAGGGGCCCTGGCTCCTGTCCCTTGTTACCATATTTGAAATTAGCGCCGAAGGCGCACGTGCCCGCGCGCGTGCGCGTGCACGCGCCTCTATATATAGAGGTGAGCCGGGAAAGGGGGCGGAGCCTGGGGGATGACGCTCTGTGCGCGCCGCAGCGCTTCTGCGCATGTGCGGGCGTCCCAGCAGTTTTAAAAAAACCACAATATGTAGTGAGCTGGCTATGAAGTACAGAGACAGAGCTGGCAACATTTAAAGGCATACAGCAAGCGGTTGATACAGGCATCCCCTAGAAAGGCACATTAGTAGACACCAACTGTGATATAGCAGCAATTGTGCTAGACTATTCTCAGTAAAAGTGGTGTATTACGGCTGGAATACCTCAGCTTTAGGCTTAGGAATATGCCGTCCAGAAGCTCCGGAACTGAATCTTCCAGGAAGCGAAGGGGGTCTCATCGGGCTCGGAGGATCTTGGGCATACTCCTGCTGCACCAGTCTCCCCTGAAGTTCAGAGGTAAGTGACCGTAGAGACCCCGCAGGGGTACTTGGTACTGTGGCTGTCCTCAGTCACCTGCTCCTGTGTATGTAACAGAGGAGGTTTTTTCCTCAGCTCTGGGAGGATTAGAGAGAGATTGTCAAAATTTATCGCTGCCTCCCTGTCAGGAAAAGCACGCCCGATCTCCGTCTCCTCCTTCAGAGTGCCTGTTAGCAGAGCAACAGTCCCATACAGGGATCGACCTGCCTGAAGGGGATCAGGATAAGGTTGATTCTGTTATAGAGGAATCAACAGTGGGGGAACCTTTTCTCAGCATCTCAAGCTGAAAGATTATGGGTTCAGTCTCTGACTAACATGGTCCGATCAGCATTTAAAAATGCACCTTGCGGAACCATCAACCACTACTGTATCCTCGTTGGGGTCGCTAGAAGCCCCCAGACTGTTTGTTCTTTTCCACTTCACCCTTTACTGAAAGGGCTCATTTACCAGGATTGGGAACGTCCTGAGAAAATATTTATTCCCCCAAGAGATTTCCGGTGGTCTATCCCATGGAGGATAAGTTCATCAAAAAAAAAAAAAAAAAAAAAATGGAAGGTCCCTACAATGGACGCAGCCATCTCTTGTATGTATAAATCACTGACATGTCCAGTGGATAATGTCCAAATGTTCAAGAACCCAATAGATAAAAGATTGGAGTCCTTATGAAAATCTGCTTGGTGATACAACCAGCAGTAGCAGCTATTGGGGTCTGCTAAGCAGTGAAGGATCAGTTGAAACAGGTCTTGAGGGACTTGACAGATCAGCAGGCTTTGCCCTAGCTGATCTACCTAGAGCCTTAGGCTTTGCGGTTGATGCCATAGAGGATTCAGTCCATCAGGCCTCCCGCCTTACGCTGTCTATAGTACATATGCGTAGGCTCCTATGGCTCAAAAACTGGTCTGCTGAAGCTCCCTGTAAAGAATGGCTGGTTAGCGTCCCATTTCATGGTGAACGCTTATTCAGGGAAAACCTGGACAAATATATCCAGAAAATTTCCAGCGGTAAAAATACGCTCTTGCCGGTTAAAAGCAGAGTTAGAGGTCCCTCTTTAAGAGGCCTGCTTCTCCAGTCCCTGGGGCATCGGCTGTGTAACAGTTCCGACGGCCTCCTCGGTCAAATCCCGGGGGTAAAAAACAGGGACAGTAGCAGGGTAATGAGAAACCCTGGGTTAGGGGAGGTACAAAACCTCCCCCAAAGTTAAATTCATGAAGCCCCCACTCAGTCGGGTGGGGGGAGGACTCCAGTTGTTCGCAAGAGACCTGGCGGGACACGATCAAGACAGATAGGTGCTCTCCGCAGTAGGTTTGGGATACAGTTTGGAGTTAAAAGACTCTCCTCCTTCCCATTTTTGAGGTCAAACGTGCCAAGGGATCCCCGGAAGAGAGAGTCTCTCCTGTTGGCACTAGAACAACTATTGCTCCAAGGAGTAATTATGGAGGTTCCCCTGGAAGAATGAGGGTTCGGGTTTTACTCAAACCTCTTTACAGTCCCGAAGCAAACGCGGACGGGAGGCCCATATTAATTCTAAAAGGGCTATACAAATTCCTGTATATCAGGACTTTCTGATGGAGTCGATCCGATCGGTGGCCACTGCCCTACAAGGGGAGGATTGGTTAGCCACGATCGACATCAAAGATGCTTATTTGCACATTCCCATCTTTCCAGTCCACCAAAAATTTCTACGCTTTGCAGTAGAAGGGCGCCATTTTCAGTTCAGAGCCTTACCCTTCGGTTTGGCCACAGCACCACGAGTGTTTACAAAAATTCTGGCCCTTTATTGGCCAATCTAAGAACACAAGGTGTAATGATAATGGCATATCTGGATGACTTGTTGCTGATAGACCACTCAGTGAAAAAACTAGACGTGGTCGTTCACAAGACGATCAAGTATCTGGAATCTCACGGTTGGATTATCAACCGAGACAAGTCAGCCCTAAAAACCAGTCAAAAGTCTGGAATACTTGGGGCTAAGGTTGGATTCAGGCCAGAGAAAAATATTCTTGCCTCGAGGAAAGATGTTGTCTTTGAAAGATTTGATCAACTTAGTGGGTACAAAAAAGACAGCCGTCCATACGCCTGTATATGAGGCTGCTGGGAAAAATGGTGGCATCATTCGAAGCAGTACCCTACGGTCAATTCCATTCAAGGAATTTGCAAGGGGCCATACTGTCAGCCTGGAACAAAAAAGTTCAGGCCCTAGACTTACAATGTCCTTGTCCCCTTCCGTTCGCAAGAGCCTCCGTTGGTGGTTGGTTCCCCAGAATCTGGAAAAAAGGAAATCCTTCAGTCCGATTTCTTGGAAGGTGGTCACTACAGATGCCAGCCTTATAGGCTGGGGAGCAGTACTGGAGCAATAGTCTCTCCAGGGCAGATGGTCGGGAAGGCCCTGCCCATCAATCTCTTAGAGATACGAGCAGCCCGGTATGCCCTAGTAGCATGGACATCCAAACTCCAAGGGTCCCCTGTCAGAATGCAATCAGACAATGCCACAGCAGTGGCATATATCAATCATCAGGGGGGCACCAGGAGTCGTGCAGCCCAGAGGGAAGTAAATTACATCCTGAAATGGGCAGAAAAATATGTCCCAGCCATATCTGCGGTATTCATTCCAGGAGTGGAGAATTGGAAGGCGGACTTTCTAAGTCGCCAGCAATTAGGCCCAGAGGAAGGGTCCCTTCACCCCGAGGTTTTCTGGACAATATGTCAGCGGTGGGGAACATCGGATGTAGATCTTCTAGCATCCAGATTCAACGCAAAGGGGGACAGGTTTGTCTCTCGGACAAGGGATCCCCTAGCTTGCGGCTCGGATGCCCTAGTGTTCCCTTGGGATCAGTTCAAGCTGATATATGCATTCACACCGCCACAATGGTTACCTCGATTACTCCGCAGAATCAGGGTAGAAAAGAAACCGGTGATTCCGGTGGCTCCAGCGTGGCCCCGAAGAGCGTGGTACGCGGAGATTGTAAAATTTCAGTGGGGAGTCCTTGGACTCTCCCACGTCGTCCGGCTTTCGCAAGGACCGATATACCACCCTTCCTTACCAGCCCTAGGTTTGACGGCCTGGCTATTGAAGCCCACATTCTAAAAAAGAGAGGGCTCTCTAATGCTGTGGTATCTACCATGATCAATGCCAGGAAGCCGGTATCCAGGCAGATCTACTATAGAATCTGGAAGGCGTACATCGCGTGGTGTGAGGCCAAGAAATGGCATCCACATAAGTACGTAATAGGTAGGATTCTGGACTTCCTACAGTGGGCTGTAGATAGGAAGCTTGCCTTGAGTACTATCAAGGGTCAGTTTTCGGCCTTGTCAATATTTTTTCAAAGGCCCTTGGCTTCGCATTCACTAGTCAAAGCCTTTATACAAGGAGTGATGCGTATTAGTCCTCCGGTTAATATTCCCATATGTCCATGGGATCTAAACTTGGTTCTGTCGGTTCTACAGAAACAACCATTTGAACCATTACAGCATATTTCCTTGGTGCTTCTCACCAGGAAATTGATTTTTCTAGTAGCCATTTGTTCGGCTAAAAGAGTATCGGAATTAGCAGCTATGTCCTGTAAGGAGCCATATCTGGTTATCCATAAGGACAGAGTAGTGTTACGTCCTCATCCAGCCTTTCTTCCTAAGGTGGTATCGAGGTTTCATTTGAACCAAGATGTGGTTCTTCCTTCTTTTTTCCCCAAACCTACTTCGGTAGAGGAAAAGTTATTGCATTCTTTGGATGTAGTAAGAGCAGTTAAAGCTTATCTAAAAGCCACTGCTCAGATTCGCAGAACGGATACTTTGTTTATTCTGCCGGAAGGCCCCAGAAAGGGTCAGGCAGCGTCAAAATCTACTTTAGCCAAGTGGATTCGACAGGTCATTATGCAAGCTTATGGCTTGAGAAGGAGACCGCCTCCGTTCAAAGTTAGAGCGCACTCCACGAGAGCAGTTGGAACTTCATGGGCAGTGCATCACCAGGCCTCCCTGGCTCAAATCTGTAAGGCCGCAACGTGGTCTTCAGTTCACACGTTTACTAGGTTCTACCAGGTGGACGTTAGAAGTCAGGAGGATGTCGCCTTTGGGCGCAGTGTGTTGCAGGCCGCAAAAGATCCTCATGTCTGATAGCGCTCAGCTTATATATGGTGTATCCCCCCCCTCATTGGGCATTGCTTTAGGACATCCCATTAGTAATGACTATGTCGCTCTGTGTCCCGTGATGTACGAGAAAGAAAATAGGATTTTTATAACAGCTTACCTGTAAAATCCTTTTCTTAGGAGTACATCACGGGACACAGAGCTCCCGCCCCTCTTTGGGGACACTTATTGCTTTGCTACAAAACTGAGGTGCTCCCGGATGGGAGGGGCTTATATAGGGGAGGGAACTTCCGGTTTTGGAAGTTGCCAGTGCCAGCACCTGACGGTATCTATATAACCCATTAGTAATGACTATGTCGCTCTGTGTCCCGTGATGTACTCCTAAGAAAAGGATTTTACAGGTAAGCTGTTATAAAAATCCTATTATTAGGGGGATTTTGATCTCGGAAGGGGCAAGGAAAAAAAAAGAAAGAAACAGAAAACTTAATTTACTGACTGGAGAAATATTTAAATGTGGAACAAAAACAGAAACCGCTCAGGTGTAGACCTCCTCCAGGTGACTATCTCCTCCCAACAACCAAGGGTGCAGGCAATGCAATTTCAGGCAAAACAAAAGATCAAGTCTTCTGGACAGCAGCACTCCAATAAAAAGCCTTTATTATGTAAAATCTTCAAAAATCCAAATACAGCACAGCAAGTCACAAAATTCTGGTTAGAGCGGACTAGTTTCACACTTTCTTAGTGTTTAATCATAGCTGCCTAATGCACAAATGATTCCCATGATCAGGGATGAGCCGAACACCCCCCTGTTCGGTTCGCACCAGAACCTGCGAACAGACAAAATGTTCGTGTGATATTTAGAACCCTATTAAATACAATGGAATCGAACGTTATGCAATTTATTGTCCTAAAAAGTGTTTGGGGACCTGGGTCCTGCCCCAGGGGACATGTATCAATGCAAAAAAAAAGTTTTAAAAACGGCTGTTTTTTCGGGAGCAGTGATTTTAATAATGCTTAAAATGAAAAAATAAAAGTGAAATATTCCTTTAAATTTCGCACCTGGGGGGTGTTTATGATTTGCATGTGAAGTGGCGCATATTTCCCGTGCTTAGAACTGTCCCTACAAAAAATGTCATTTTTGAAAGAAAAAAAGTCATTTAAAACTGACTCGCGGCTATTAATGAATTGTCGGCTCCCGGCAATACATTCAAAAGTCATTGATATATAAAAAAAAAAAAGCGTGGGGGTTCCCCAGAATTCAATTACCAGGCCCTTCAGGTCTGGAATGGATATTAAGGGGAACCCCGCCGCAAATTTTAAAAAAAATTGACGTGGGGTTCCCCCAAATATCCATTCCAGGCCCTTCAGATCTGGCATGGATTTTAAGGGGAACTCCACCCCAAATTTAAAAAAAAATGGCGTGGAGTCCCCCTAAAAATCCATACCAGACCCCTTATCCGAGCACGCAACCTGGCCGGCCACAGGGGAAAAGGGGGGGGACGAGAGAGCGGCCCCCCCTCCCTCCTGAACCGTACCAGGCCACATGCCCTCAACATGGGGAGGATGTCCCCATGTTGATGGGGACAAGGGCCTCATCCCCACAACCCTTGCCCGGTGGTTGTGGGGGTCTGCGGGCGGGGGGCTTATCGGAATCTGGAAGACCCCTTTAACAAAGGGGACCCCCAGATCCCGCCCCCCCTATGTGAATTGGTAAGGGGTACATTGTACCCCTACCATTTCACGAAGAAAGCGTAAAAAAATGTTTAAAAAAAACACACATTTTTTTTTTAATTTGCGGGGGGGTTCCTCTTAATATCCATTCCAGACCTGAAGGGCCTGGTAATTGAATTCTGGGGAACCCCCACGCTTTTTTTTATTTTTTTATCAATGACTTTTGTATGTATTGCCGGGAGCCGACAATTCATTAATAGCCGCGAGTCAGTTTTAAATTACTTTTTTTCTTTCAAAAATGACATTTTTTGCAGGGACAGTTCTAAGCACGGGAAACATGCGCCACTTTACATGCATATCATACACACCCCCCAGGTACGAAATTTAAAGGAATATTTCACTTTTATTTTTTCATTTTAAGCATTATTAAAATCACTGCTCCCGAAAAAACGGCCGTTTTTAAAACTTCTTTTTGCATTGATACATGTCCCC
Organism: Rana muscosa; assembly: GCA_029206835.1. Taxonomy (NCBI): domain Eukaryota; kingdom Metazoa; phylum Chordata; class Amphibia; order Anura; family Ranidae; genus Rana; species Rana muscosa. Next base: position 324,395,454 of record CM055117.1, read on the forward strand.
TGGGGCAGGACCCGGGTCCCCAAACACTTTTTAGGACAATAACTTGCATATAAGCCTTTATAATTAGCACTTTAGATTTCTCCCATAGATTTTTCGAATTTGCCGCGAACACCCCAATTTGTTCGCTGTTCAGCGAACGGGCGAACAGGCAATGTTCGAGTCGAACATGAGTTCGACTCGAAGTCGAAGCTCATCCCTACCCATGATATACCCCCAAAAAAGGTCATATGACCCAACCACAAGTGTAGGTGATTAAGTGCTGACAAGTGTTAATTGAAAATTGATTGCATGCTGACTAACCTGTGTCCAAGAAATAAATGTTTTTTAAAAAGTGTATGGTTTCATTGTACCAACTATTCTAAAAATATATGTACATAATATCCTTAAAAAGGTGTGCAGCAAATTAAATATTTTTGAAAAAACTTGTGATTGATGCAAAAAAGTGAGGAATGTGTAAATTAAATAAAAGTGAATATATGGAACACAATGGATGAACAGCCTAAATCTTTACATAATGCATGTGCAACGTGCTGAGACGGATGCACAAGCAAAGGCAAATGCATCCATAGCGCACAAATAGTAAAAGATGTAAAGGTAAATTGTCAGTTTGTTTATCAAAAAGTGTCATAATGTAATGTAAGAAAGATATATATATATATATATATATATATATATATATATATATATATATATATATATAGAAAGTTGACCAAGAAAAATTGATACATTTATGTGTAAATAACCAGCCCACAACCCTGTGGTATATAATTATCAATAGTATACGTTGCGCTACAATAGTTGCTCAAATGTGGCAACATTGTTCAAGGTTCATGTCGGGAATAACCTCATAATTGAAATCAAAAATTAAAAATTAAAAGAAGTCAATTCATTTTTAATAAATATGTAAAAATTGTGAGTGGTCATGTCCCATAGAACATTAATGTAAAAAATAGCGCAGGGAGGGATCTTATTCCTCTAATATTTCCCCTTCCTTCTGCCAAACCCCTCCTCTCACCCCAAGTCTCCCCTCCTCCTCCATCCCCTCCCCCCACCTATCTAAACTAAATTTGTGTTCATCTTAATCCAGTGTAAATCGTGTTAAAAAAATAAATAAAAATTGTCTAATATGTCTATATATCTAATATGTCTATATATCTAACGTGTCTAATGTGTCAAAAGATGTGTCTAATCAGTGTTCTAATGTTATTACAGTAAAATAATGTTCACAAAAAAAAAACTGAAACAATCAACTATAGGTGACAAGGCACTGTCAAAAGATCTCCGGGATAAAGTTGTTGACAGGTGCAGGTCAGGAGATGGATACCAAAAAAATTTCAAAGGCTTTAAAAAAGCCTAGAAGCACAGTGAAGTCTATTATTAGGGAGTTGAAGGTATTTGGTACAACACAGACTCTCCCTGGATCAGGACGTAGCTCCAAACTGGATGAAGGTGCCCGGGAGGAAACTTGCCAGAGAGGCTACCAAGAGGCCTACAGCAACTCTGAAGCAGTTTCAGGAATTTATGACAGAGAGTGGTCATTGTGTGCATGTGACATCAATATCAAAAATTCTTCACAAATGTGTCTTGAAAGTGTAGCGGGTATTTGAATTTAGGGGAAGCATCTGGGTGGTAGTGGAGCCCAGATGTACTAATTGCTAGGGAATCCAGGACCTTTTTCTGGTTCTTGGAGGACTCTGGTGGTGTGAGGTTCCTTGTGGTCCACAGGTGGCGCTGTTGCCTGGGCCGAAGCTGAGCTCACACCGCAAGACTGTACCTTTTTGTTCTCCCCTGGAGCTGGTACAGCGGGGCGGGGAACCCGATGTGGCGCGAAGCGAGAGAGGATAAAAGGGGCGGACGCCCTTACCAAAGGGTTCAGAGTTCACCAGAGTCGGGTGTGGGAGTGGGAGGACTCGGCCGCACCCAGGCACCTTCAGCTTGGGTGCTGGCGTTCCAGTGTTCCAGGCCTAGGTGCCCTTGACCTAGCCAGAGCGAGAGATGGAGTCCATCTCAGGCACCATTAGCCTGGGGTGAGGTACTATGGCAGAGGCCTGGGGCACAGTACCTTCGACTGAGTTCCGCGAGGGTGGAGGAATCCGAGGGGGCCCTAACTCCTTGGGTGCCCGTGTCTGAGTTCGTGAGAGCTGGTTTGCGGAACTTCTCTGAAGAGTCCGGTGCAGCATTGCTGGTGACAGAGAGGCCTCCGGTTTCTCCCTTGTACGGATTTCCTTCCCCTGACAGGGGCCGTGCTAGCGAAGGTAATTCACATTCTACTCAATATAGTCAGTGGCAGTGACTACCCGCCACTGGTGATACCACAGTGGTTAGCAGGAGAAGGGAAGGGATTGTGCCTCGATCTATTCCCCATCACTACTCAGTAGAAGAAACTGTATGTTTGTACACCAAGAAGAATAAAACTGAGTTGGACCTATTCACTGTGTGGAACTCTGGTTACTAGGAGCAAAGGAGTCAGGGACGAAGTACTGGACTTGACTCTAGGACACCTACACAAAACCCAATCTTCTGGCCTTCACCTCTCAGCTATGGAGGACATGGGCTGTGGTGTATCTCATCCCTCCCCCCAGCACTGAGACCCCTAGACGAAGAAAGACAAGCCGAGCATGAGAAAGGGAGTGAGGGATGAGGCCGCTATACGTGGGGGCATCGTATTCGGGATGTGTATGGTGTCTGAATTTGAACTTTGCTGCCCGGAGGAGTTCCGAGTAGGTCGGCCATATTGGCCAACGCACCATGAGGCAACCCATAGCTGCGTAGTTCGTGGGCGGGGAGAAGAGAAAGCCTGCGAACAAGTGCAGAGTGTGGGAGGAGTCTGGCCATGTGGACGTACGCACGTGGAGATTCTGGCGCATGTGGGTCAGTGCGCAATGGAGCAGCGAAGAGAGAAGATGACTTCAACTACTCCATGGATTTCAGTTTCTTCAGGAATGGAGATGACTTCTCTGGCTGCTCCGATCATGGATACGGGGATAAGACTAAGGCCCCGGGGGCGATTGGCTCTGTACACCTGCAGAGACATGGAGGCCCTCGGTGTGATCTGTCCTGGCTGTTCAGGACTGGTGGTCCAGCTGAAGCCATTCGGGCGATGTGAGGTCTGCAAGGAGTTTCTCTTTGAGGTGGAACCGTTCACAGAAAAGCCTCGGGCTTTCCACCTCAACTACCTCACAGGGACTGCCACTCCAGAAGGAGAGATCAATGCTGGTGCGTTTCCCGTGCGCACTATCTGGGCGAAGTGACTGCCCAAGCGGAGATGAAAAGAGAAAAATCAGAGGATGCTGCCTCGGTCACCAGCAGCTCCCTGCTGCGACCACCGAAGAGAAAAGTCGGCCTAGTGATGGCCTTGTGTGGTCGTGGAAGAGCTTCGCCCCGCTGCTTGCCTGGCCTGGATGGATCTGGAGAGAAGAGTCCTGGACATCCCCGTTCTTCTGAAGGCCCAGGTGAGCCAGGGGTTGGGACTGTCTGTGTGGTTAAAAGTGGCGGAAGCCCACAGTCGGTGGAGGCCGTCAAGGGGGATAGTTCCGTGACTGGGAATTATCTGCCCACTGAATGCTACGACACCTCTGACCTGGACTCATTGTCTGACAATGGCGATGATGGGGAGATAGACGAAATCTTCCATCAGAAGGGATGGGACAAGATGAAGCTACCCTTGTCCCGTGTCACAAGGGACCTGCCCATGTCTACTGGAGATAGTACACCCCAGGTGGAGGCCTCGGTGCCTAGGGAGGAAATGCTGAATATCATGTGGAGGCTTTGGACAGACATTTGAAGCCTGTGTTCCTACCGCATCCAAGGTTTTACCTTTAGGAGAGAGACTCCTGTGTGTTCTTTTGCTGTTCATTGTTGAACTTTCTGGAGTGCCTTCACCAGAACACAGGGACTGTGTCCTATTTTTTTTTGCATTTGGGCAGTTCTACTCTTTGGAGAAAATGGGAGCTCTTCTTGTTTTGTTCTCCCTCCTTCTCCTTGCACTTCAGAGAAATCAGTGACTTTGGGGTTTTAGTCAGTGTAGAGACACAAAGAGAAAAAGTTCATCTGGAAGTGATGAGTGTCTTGACTGCGGCATTGTCACCAGGTGGCAGTGTTGCGCAACGATTGTTTTTTTTTTTTTATATTATGCAGCACTTATTGGAGCGAGTGGGTTTCTTTTCGGATAGACCCATTCATTCAAAGCAGACACACGTGTATTGTTAGGATGTATGTTTCTTTTCTTTTCCTCTGCAGGAGACTCGTCTATCAAGGCTACTGAGAATGGGTGGTCCTTAGATAGCCAGGGGGAGGGAAGAATGTAAATGTGTGAGATGTTTAAAGTGTTTTATTGAAAAGTTTTATAGTTGTACTGTTTTATGTTTCCCCTTTTCCCATTTAGGTCTTGGCACAATCCGGGGTTAGATTGTGTAGTTTGTCTCTGGGTCGAACTTATGTTGCCACTCTTTTGGAGACATGAGTTTGCACCAGACACTGGGGACCAGTGTCAAATCACCAGGGGGAGAGTGTAGCGGGTATTTGAATTTAGGGGAAACATCTGGGTGGTAGTGGAGCCCAGATGCACTAATTGCCAAGGAATCCGGGACCTTTTTCTGGTTCTTGGAGGACTCTGGTGGTGTGAGGTTCCTTGTGGTCCACAGGTGGCGCTGTTGCCTGGGCCGGAGCTGAGCTAACACCGCAAGACTGTACCTTTTTGTCCTCCCCTGCAGCTGGTACAGCGGGGCGGGGAACCCGCTGTGGCGCGAAGGGAGAGGGGATAAAAGCGGCGGACGCCCTTACCAAAGGGTTCAGAGTTCATCAGAGTCCGGTGTGGGAGTGGGAGGACTCGGCCGCACCCAGGCACCTTCAGCTTGGGTGCTGGCGTTCCAGTGTTCCAGGCCTAGGTGCCCTTGACCTAGCCGGAGTGAGAGATGGAGTCCATCTCAGGCAACTTTAGCCTGGGGTGAGGTACTATGGCGGAGGCCTGGGGCTCAGTACCTTCGACTGATTTCCGCGAGGGTGGAGGAATCCGAGGGGGCCTAACTCCTTGGGTGCCCGTGTCTGAGTTCGTGAGAGCTGGTGTGCGGAACTTCTCTGAAGAGTCCGGTGCAGCATTGCTGGTGACAGAGAGGCCTCTGGTTTCTCCCTTGGACGGATTTCCTTCCCCTGACAGGGGCCGTGCTAGCGAAGGTAATTCACATTCTACTCAATATAGTGAGTGGCAGTGACTACGCGCCACTGGTGATACCACAGTGGTTAGCAGGAGAAGGGAAGGGATTGTGCCTCGATCTATTCCCCATCACTACTCAGTAGAAGAAACTGTATGTTTGTACACCAAGAAGAATAAAACTGAGTTGGACCTATTCACTGTGTGGAACTCTGGTTACTAGGAGCAAAGGAGTCAGGGATGAAGTACTGGACTTGACTCTAGGACACCTACACAAAACCCAATCTTCTGGCCTTCACCTCTCAGCTATGGAGGACATGGGCCGTGGTGTATCTCATCCCTCCCCCCAGCACTGAGACCCCTAGACGAAGAAAGACAAGCTGAGCATGAGAAAGGGAGTGAGGGATGAGGCCGCTATATATGGGAGGGTTGCAAGAAAAAAAACACTCCTCAACAAAAGCCACTTGAAGTCACGACTGGGCTTTGCCAAAACGCACCTTAAAGATTATGAGGCCTTATGGAAAAATGTGTCCTGGTCAGATGAGACTAAAATTGAATTACTTGGCCTCAACGCCAAACTATATGTCTGGTGGAAATCCAATACAACTCATCATCCAAATAACACCATTCCTACAGTAAAGCATGGAGGTGGTGATATCCTGTTATGGGGGTGTTTCTCTGCAGCAGGGACTGGAGCACTTGCCAGGATAGAAGGAAAAATGGATGAGGCAAAATAATGTAAATTTTTATAGGAAAATCCACTGCCCTCTGCCAGAAAGTTGTCAATGGGAAGAAGGTTTACCTTTCATGACAATGACCCAAAGCACACAGCAAGCATCACCACACAGTGGTTGAAGGAGAAACGGGTAAACGTCCTTGCATGGCCTAGTCAGAGCTCAGACTTAAATGCCATTGAAAATCTGTGGAATGACTTAAAGACTGCAGTCCCCAAAGGTCACCATCAAATTTAACTGAACTTGAGCAGTTCTGCAAAGAAGAATGGCCAAATATTGCAAAGTCTAAATGTGAAAAGTTAGTAGAGACATATCCCAATAGACTAAAGGCTGTAATTAAAGGAAAAGGTGGTTCCACAAAATACTGACACAAGGGGGTGATTATTTTTCCAACTTATTGATTCTGTTTTTTTTTTTTTTCTGGCATGCTGGAGTTATATCTTTCACTTGGATGTTATAAGTTGCAGAAGAGTAAATACAGCTGGATAAAACAAAAACTGTGTCTGTCTTCATTTCAGGCTGCAAAGCAACAAAATGTGATTGTAGAAAGGAGGGTACTAATGTGCAAACCAATCACTAACTATAATCTAAATAAGTAGCTGCCAACAAGAAATGGTGTTCTCACACTAAAAATGATTGACGAATAAATTATCGTGGCGCTTACTACATAAGACCCCTTTCACACTGAGCCGCCCATAGCGTCGGCGGTAAAACGCTGCTATTTTTACCGCCGACGCTATGTGCGGATTTGCAGCGCATTTCGGCCGCTAGTGGGGTGCATTTAACCCCTGCTAGCGGCTGATATAGCCACGCTGTCCCATTGATTTCAATGGGCAGGAGCGGTGGAGGAGCGGTAAACACACTGCTCCTTAACTGCTTCAAAGATGCGGCTAGCAGGACCTTTTTTACCGTCCTATTAGCGCAACGCTCCAGTGTGAAAGCCCTCGGGCTTTCACACTGGAGTGAATGTAACAGATGTTTAAGGGCGGATTGCAAGCGCTATTTTTAACGCTATAGCGCCTGCAATATGCCCTCAGTGTGAAAGGGGTCTAAATAAATAATTCTAGTAATAATACCTAAAATGTAAATAACCACTAATAAAATCCAAGTGCCAAAACAGTATGTGCAAATAGTGCAAAATTAGCAAGTGCAAAAGAATTGATAATTTGTGCAAAAAAATATACAAATGTGCAAGTTTGCAAAAATGACAATCAAGGTAATTTTCCAATTGATAGAGAAAAAGATATGCAAAACTTGTGCAAAACTAAGTTGTAATACAGATGAAACAGTCCCATAAAAAGTGCAATAAATATTCCAAATATAAAAATAATGAAAAAACATGAAAGATCCAAGTTCATCAAGAATAAAGTGCAGGTGCCACCATCCATAGAAATTCCACCATCCAATGTGCGTTAGATAGTTTTCCCCAGCCTCTCACCTCAAGAATCAATATAATGAGCCTCTCTGATGTCTCCAATACTGGCCGAGTGGCCGGTCAATTCGCAGGATATTCCCAATAGATCACCAATCACCGGAAAGTATCACTCATTTTCATGTAAAGAAAAGGGATGGCTCCATAGTGTAGTAATTTCCAAACATATATTTTAATAAGGACAGTAGTAATTTACATTAAAAGTTTCAAACAAACAGCGTGTGTAGCATAGAACCTCCGGCCACGGCCGGAAGTGACGTCACCCGGCTCTCTCCCTCACGCGTATCGTCACTGCTCATGTGACTTTCTCAAAGGGCATCAATGAGGGGGCACAGTGAACGAGGACGCACCGGACTTCTGCTGTGAGCCGCTGCTTGCTGATATGTGAACCCAGCCTAAAAGGTGGTTACGGTTCAAGAGTATATACATATACAATTGCTACACAAGCCGTATTATAATATAATATTATTAACAATTACCTTTCCTTTTCAATTTGCAGTCGCTGTATTTTTCTGTAAATGCAATGCAATATGGCAACCTGGAGGTGTTCTATACGCAGGTGGTGTATAGAATGCCCCCCATAAATGTCATTTCCTGCTTGTGTTATTGGCTTACTGATTTTCCCAGAAGTCTGCACTAAGTCTGATTTTGGGCATCCCCCGCAAAAAAAATGTAATTGTTGGTAAGATACTCCCAAAGGGAAATCATGTCTAAAGGGACGGGGACCCTGACACTTTCCTCACTAGGACCCTGCAAGTGCACAGCTGATTGATAAATAAAAAAACACTATCATTCACATTCACTTTGCAGAAAAAAGGTAGGAATTTGCAACAAAGTTTGGTAAAATCCCTGCAAAGTGGAGTTACTCTTTAAATGTTTTAGCCTTAATATAATTTTATTCCACACATGACACACCATCTTTTTATAATTATAAATCTAAATCCTGGTTTTAAAGACCTAAACAGGCATTGGGAGTCTCAAGCATTCAAACGCGCAGTACTTTGTGAATAAAATAACAATGTTTATAGCGTACTTACTGACTTCTGAATGAGTCTTAATCTGTATTTTCTGTTTGGATCTTGCAGGGTTACACTTTTCCTTTTTTTGGAGAACATATAATTACCAGCAGCCACGCTAAATACAGTCAGCAAGACCATACCTATGGCAATAAATGCACCTTTTATCTGTTAAAAAGAAAAACAACACATACATAACATTGGTTAAAAAGTACTAAAATATTAATTATAATAATATCAGTCACGTTTTTTTCTGTCTCTGCGGGTAGGCAGGTTCAAATGCACGAGAGCCCACATGGTTTCTATGGGGTCTGGGGGTGGAAGGGGCAATTTAAACACATAAAATCTGTGTGTATGTGAAGATAACACAAATCCAGTATGGTTTGCAGAGGTTGTTATTGACACTGACCTTTTACCTCCTGTGAGATTTCTAATCAAGAAGAGCATAGGAGGAGACTGTAGAGAATCATTATTGCAACAATGTGCAATGCAGGTTGTGGTGTGGTGGCTAGGGGTTAAAATAGGCAGGAAGAAGGGTACATAACAGTTCCTGTCAAATGTTCACTAAAAAGCGATCCACTACGGATTACAATCCGCACCTTCTGCAGTCCCGCTAAAAATCACTCATCTCCAGTCCACCATTACTAGTAAAAACAATAAAAAAAAATACATAGTCCCTAAATATATCCCATACTTTGTAAACGCTATAACTTTTGTGCAAACCAATCAATATACGCTTATTGGGATTTTTTTTTACCAAAGATATGTAGCAGAATACATATTGGCCTAAACGGATAAAGAAATTCGATTTTTTTTTTTTTTTTTATTAGGAACGTTTAATAGCAGAAAGTAAAAAATATTGTTTTTTTATTCAAAATTGTCTGTCTTTTTTTGTTTATAGCACAAAAAATAAAAACCGCAGAGGTGATCAAATACCACCAAAAGAAAGCTCTATTTGTGGAAAAAAAGGACATCAATTTTATTTGGGTATAGCATCGCATGACCCCGCAATTGTCAGTTAAAGCAACGCAGTGCTGTATCGCAAAAAATGGCCTGGTCAGGAAGAGGGTAAAATCTTCCAGAGCTGAAGTGGTTAATTAAGGAATTGTCAAAAACTGTGGGTGTGTTTTTATTACTTTTTGACACTTTTTTGGTGAATAGGTAGGGGTACTATGTACCCGATACTCATTCACATGGGCGTGGGCCAGGATCTAGGGGCACCCTTTTTCAAAGGGGCCTTCAGATTCCGATAAGCCCACCGCTCGCAGACCCCCACAACCCTCGGCCCAGGTTGTGGGGAAGAGGCCCTTGTCCCCATCAACATGAGGACAAAGTGCTTTGAGTATGGACTGGGGGGGAACCCCACGACATTTTTTTGTTAATTTTTTTCAACCAGCAATCTTTTTTTTATTTTTTATTCAGCTGTCAGTGGAGAAACCCATTGACAGCTGATGACTCATCGGTTGTTAAGGATGCCGCGGCAGGCTTCCCGGCCCTGCTACTTTACAACCAGCTTATACTACAGATTGGGCAAAGCTTTTCTCAATCAGGGCGCAAAATGCACTGAGCAGCGCACAGTGCATTGCAGGGCGTTCGGCGGGCCTAACACCCTGCAAATTTGGGTGTTGGAAGGGCGGGCTGAACAGCCAATGTTCAGCCTGAATTAATGCTCGGGCCGAACCATTCACCCAACACTACCAGGGAGTATAAATTCCTCAGCTGCCCTTGCTCAACAGTTTAGAGGGGCCACAGCTGATGAGGCAGAGGTAACTGTGCTAGCAGCCAGTGTTTTTGGGCCAAATTCTAAGAGCACACAGCTTATCCAGCCCCTCCCTGATTGCTACCAGACACTACAGTTCTGTTAGGGTGACTATTGGATTTTGGGTATTGGATCCCCTCAATGTGTGTGTGGGGGTGTGACTGTGTGATAGTCAGAAGGGGGGACTGGCCAACATTCTGGGGGGGAGGGGGGTTCTGGCTTAGTGCAAAGGAGCATTCTCCCATCCAATTTTTGCAGCATATTTTTGCAGCATGCCAATGTTCCCCAGTTAATAACAATGAAAACATCTAGCATGATTGAAGTTACCATTTTAATGCTTTACTTTCATCTCTTATGCAAAACTGGTGCACATATTCTACCTATTTCTTATGGAGATCACTAGCTTTGCTTTCTTCTTCCTAGTATTGTCCAATTTCAATCCAACTAAATTGTTTAAGTAAATTGCTTCTCCATGTTCCCCAATATACAGTATCTCACAAAAGTGAGTACACTCCTCACATTTTTATAAATATTTTATTATATCTTTTCATGTGACAACACTGAAGAAATGGTACTTTGCTACAATGTAAAGTAGTGAGTGTACAAGTGTACAACAGTGCAAATTTGCTGTCCCCTAAAAATAACTCAACACACAGCCATTAATGTCTAAACCGCTGGCAACAAAAGTGAGTACACCCTAAGTGAAAATGTCCAAATTGGGCTCAATTTGCCATTTTTCCTCCCCGGTGTCATGTGATTCATTAGTGTTACAAGGTCTCAGGTGTAAATGCGGATCAGGTGTGTTAAATTTTGGGTTATTGCTCTCACTCTCTAATATTGGTCACTGGAAGTTCAACATGGCACCTCATGGCAAAGAACTCTCTGAGGATCTGAAAAAAAGAATTGTTGCTCTACATAAAGATGGCCTAGGCTATAAGAAGATTGCCAAAACCCTGTAACTGAGCTGCAGCACTGTGTGGTCAAGACCATACAGCGGTTTAACAGGACAGGTTCCACTCAGAACATCAGTGTCCTCAGAATCTCCTTCACACACGTGTCTTTAGAGCTCCCCCACACCAGAGTCTTCACCGCCCACTTACATCAAAATCCTCCAAGCCCTTCCCTTAGGAGAAAAAATTTAAGAAGGGGGGGCAATTTACCCCTTACTTTCTGCCAGAAGCCTTAATTTGTCTGTTCGACAACGTAGTATTGTGTGTGAAGGCGATTAATTGAATTGGGAACATGCCATTGGTATGCTTGCGATTAAATACCTCGACACACGTCCCCCCGTACTCGTCCTATGGTTAGGGGCAGGGGACTTTGAAAAGCCATCAATCTTATTTCAAATGTTGGTGGTGGTGCTGGATGGTGCCCACCTTGGATCAGCCCTATTTGTTTCCATGTTACGGACGGGCCACTTGCATCATGAAAACACATGATACTGTGCGACTCAATTAAATAGAGGAATCTGGGAAATCCTTGATTTCACGATACAATAAACCAAACCAAAGACCATTCCTGCACTGCATCTGCAGCCCTCCATCTCTTAGTACCAACTGCGCCTGTACTCCCCCTTTTCTCATGGTGGACACATTCCCCTTTCTTATCACCCACCGTGCTTGCACCCCCTTCTTTCAATACTGACCACCGATCATGCTTGCACGCCCCTTCCTTCACCTACCCCAGGTCAAAACCATCTTTTCTCAACACCTACCACACCTGCAGCTATATTTCTCCCACCACTTACTGTGCCTGCAGCCCCCTTGCTCTCAGCATCCAATGCACCTGCAGATATATTTTTCTCACCACCCACTGTACGTACAGCCCCCTCCTCAAAGCAGTTTTCCAGTAGCTCTGTCTCAATCTTACTCCCACACTGTGGGCACACCAATGTGTCAATATGGCCTCCCAAATCTTGTAGAATTTTTTCATCCAGTAAGCTATGCTGTCTTCCTTAAGATGACTGCCTGGAGCCAAGAGCAGGGGACAAATTAGTCCTCAATGGTCTCCTGCCACAATGAAGAAACAGCACAGTGCCACCTTCAAGTTGATGGCTATACTGCAGCCAAACACCTGCCTACATCACCACTCAGTGCTTACACCACCTTCTGAAAGCACCCATCACACCTGCATCCCTCTTTTCTCAGCACCCATTACACCTGTTTCCCCCCTTTCCCTTGGCACTCATTATGGGGAATTTACTAAAGCAGGAGCAGACAGAATCTGGAACAGATAGAAGCTGATTGTGCATAGCAACCAATCAACATCTAACTTTGACTTGTTCATTTAAGCTTTGAAAATTAAAGACAGAAGTTGATTGATTGCCAAACACTGCTTCTCTAGATTCTGGCTGCTCCAGTCTTAATAAATTCTCCCCATTGTACCTTAACCCCCTCTGACAACTGCACCAGAGTGTGCTTCTCACTGCCCTCACTGCATGCCTGCGCAAACCCCCCCCCCCCACTACACTGCATTTCTATGCCCTCACCCATTTCTGCTTTCACTACCATCCTTCTTACCACTGTGCTCTTTACCTCTCACTAATGCACCTTTACTACCACTATCTTGCCCATCTATCATTTCATGTCTGCAGAAAGAGCCCCCCCCCTCCTTTCTAGCAGTGTACCTGCAAGCTTTTAAGTTTCAAGCCCTCCCTTCTCATTATCACAGCTGCACTACCTTTTCACCACTGTATCTGTGCCCTCTCACTCACCATGCCTGTGTGCCCCCTCACTTTCACTTTATGGCTATTGCCCCCCCCCCCGAGTTGTTACCCTGTGCCTGCTGGCAATGCGCCCTCCTTTGCCTCCAATGCCCCTGAAGCTAATCACCCCTGCTCTCATAACTCAGACCACCCCCCCAACCTTGCCGATTCTGGAACAGTCACACTTTTGCTAGTAACATTTACAATGTAAAACTGAAAACTATGGCCAAACACATGTTGACTAAAAACAAGAGGTATATTATTAGTTGAATCTTGGTGTCCTGTATGTGTTTTTTTCCAGATCTGTGCAGTATCAAGGGCATTGCTAGGATTGTAAAAGACAAGATGCACTTTTGGGCACTCCAAATAAAGCATCAATGCAGCATGGAAAGCAGTGGGTGTAGCCAAAGTGCATAAAAAGTGTGCAGGGGTCAGGTGTATGCAACACACTACTCACAGGGGTCCCCTCAGCCCCCCCCAAAATTTCAGCACTAATCTGCACACTCATCCCCCAAGCACAAATTCATTTTAAAAGCCAAATTATACCTAACCAAAAATGCAACCTCCCCAGCACAAATCGTCTCCCCCCAAATATCTCCTCTCAGCATGGATCTTCACCCACAAAAATGCCAATCCCCCAACATGAATTCCCCCCTTCCTTAGTTTTCCCTCCCAGCACAAATGTTCTTCCTCAAAGCACAGATTTGTGTTATCTTCCCCTTTTAGGTCATCATGTCCCCAGTACAATCCCTCCTCTATCCCAGATGGCCATTAGATGCTCTTCTTCCCAGGTGCCCCCTACTGTTGTGTCATGTGACACGTCAGAGCCCAGGAGGAGCCTAGGGGCAGCTTCCTTTAGCCTTAGTGTAAATAGCTGTGACAGGCAGCTGGTGGGGGAGATGCTGGCTGCTGCAGTGGCTGATAACCAGGATCACCCTACAGTGGATGCAGGGCATGTGCCCTGGGTGCCCAGTGCCAACACTGCTACTGGCAGTAATCCAGCAAAAAATTATTTCTGCACTTTGCCTCTTTGCAGGAGTTTTTGTATTAAAGCCTGGTCCCTGGTGCTCTCTCCCCATGGGTACAGTGACTTGTCTTATATATGCCCCCTTGTAGTTCTCTGTAAGCACCTTGTAATGGATAGACCTGTTGGGTCACACCCAATGCTCTGCTGTCTGTACAGGGTATGTGAGGAACAGTAATGATGTCACTGCTAATTTTAAAACATCTGGGTCTGCAAATGCTTTTACTGCCCATAACATGGATTTAGATTAAAGTTTTTGGGCCAAGTTATTTTCTTTCATTATTTTGAAAATAAAAACCAACCATATACATTTACAAAAATAGAATAATTATTTTTTTTAATTCACTACATGTAAAGATAGGCTTTTCTGTTATAATCTTGTATCTTCTTTCTAAATACTGGACGGCTTTTAACTGGTACATAGTTGGGATGTTTTCTAAGCTCCACCCACTTCAATAATGATTCACGATATATAAATTAATGACAAAAACATGAGTAAAAAAATAAACAGATTTGACCCAAGACAGTAGACTAAAACTGCCCAAACACCCTAGAGCCTAATTGTTCAATGTGTTTTAGATATGCCAACATCTACGTGAAGATCTACCTAACTGGATATAAACTAAATGGATGGCCATCACACAGTATAACTGTAAAACTAATGGAGATTGAAGGACCAGAACAAAACATGTAAAGCTACCTTTAGGACAAAGTCACAGGGTAACCTTTTGCATCTGACCACTTTATCATCACTGCATGCAAAAGGATACATATTCATCCTATCGGATGAAGTCTTCTCCTAAAAGATGATGTATGGAGCAGTAAATGAGATCAAATTCGTTTTCTTGACTTCTACAATTAAATAATAGTTTTTAAAACCCCTGGCTGTATATCTATGGGAAGAGGTAGTGAAGGGGAGACTCTACATGAACTAGTTAAGACCATTGATTTTTTTTTAAAACAATACAAAAAAATCAGCCTTACAAAACATTAATTGCTCATCAGAGATGGAAATCTAGTACAAGGTGCAGAAACAAAAACAGTTATGCTATTGGAAGATGTACACAGTAAATAAAGGAAGCTGCCAGTCTGCTATATGCCCTACAAATACTTGTGTAAATTGAGGGAGTAAATAAAAAATGCAGAATTCTACTTGAGATTATATTATATATATGTATGTATGTGTATATATATATATATATATATATATATATATATATATATATATATATATATTACACATACAGGTTACTGGTGTAACAAATGGTTTAACAACAGTCACAGCAGGTAGCACAACTATATACTTTATATTGCAAACATGACTTAAACATGAAGAAAAAATCACTTACCTGCAGAAATTCCATGTTATGACCGGAATATTTTTCCTCTTTTTTTTTTTTTTGTATTTGTATTTAACAAATGATGTCAGATAGCTGTGACTGTTGTGGACTAGAGTATCGCATTGCTTCCTGAGCAGCAATATAAACAGGATGTTGCAGTGTTTTAGAGAGAAGATATAATGACAGCATAAACTGATTGGCACTGTGCATGGCTTTCTGTGAGTCCGGGATTGTGCATGTCTGTGAGACTTAAAGCCCCTCCTTAGACAGCCCAATACTTTGCTTATTTATTGTACAAAACATACACTTTTCCAGGTTTGCATCTCAGACTTAGCAAAGCTGAACTACAAATCCAGAGACTGTAGAGAAAAGCAAGAATGAATGAAGTAAGCCTAAATGAATAGATTTGTAGGATATCATTATTTATTATTTGTGTAGCTTAATGGCAAACAAAGAAAGTTGAATTTGCCAGATTGCTAACAGATTTGGACATGCGTGCACGAGGCCAAATCCTTAATGGAAAGTGTTTATTTTTCCCGATTTTAAGACATGCATGCAAAAGTGATCAGCTTGCAAATGATCTGATTTTAGGTATCAATCAGAATTATTTATGTACATTAGGGGGCAGGGCTGGTGCACGGATTTTTGACACCCTAGGCAAAACCTAATTTTGCTGCTCCACCCCCTTTTCCCTGCCCATGTAAACCCCACCTTTTAAATGAAGCGCCCATTAAATGCAGCCTCACCAGCGCCCATAAAATGCAGCCTCACCAGCGCCCATTAAATGTATCTCACCAGTGCCCATCAATGAATGTTTGCTTGCTTCCATTCATTTGGGAGTCAAGACACAGACACAGTCCTCCGCCGCCGCTGCGCCTCTGACACTATGTGCGAACGAAGCGGTGGCTGCCTGCTCATGCTGAGACTTAGTTGCTTGCTGCAGAGAGAAGAGAGTAGGAACACCAGTGGCCGGGCGCCCTAGGCAGCAGTGCGCCCTAGGCGGCTGCCTAGTTTGCCTAGTGGTAGCACCAGCCCTGTTAGGGGGAGTCATATTTTCTCATTACCCAGGCTCTGTTTCCTATTTTTAGTTCTATACAATGCAATGGCGGCTGGTGCTATATCGGTGGTGGGGGGGGGCATCAGACGGACCTGACCACGGACCCCCCCCTGTCGCTCCAGTCCCCACCACGTACCATACCACTCTGGTCGCCAGCTCACTCACCCTGTGCTGCCCCCGGACAGACATGTGGAAACAGTGGCGGCGGCTTCCCCCCTCACTTTCCTCCATGCCCCGGCTCCATCGGTTGGGCTTCCCATGCGTCTCCTCGGCATCACGGCAGCCATACGTCTCCTCCCTCCTCCTCCTCCTTCCTCCTCATAGGCCAATAGGTTGGCTTCTCCTCACGACTCGCTTCCTGATTGGCTGGGAAGAGAATCAGTGTCATTCGCTATCTTCACACAACTGGGTCTGCTCAGAGTGCAGTGCTCTGCTCCCTGAGCCCACTCTTTTTTGAAAACCTATTAGAGCCTCTGGCTCTAATCACTTGCTTAAAAAAAAAACCCTCATTGGAATCCATGCGTCCATCGCCCAGCATGTAGATTAGGGGGCCGGACGCATGGATAGGGGGCGGCGCCCCTACGTCCCTAATGGATGGGTCACCACTGATACAATGACATCTTTCATCTTACAATCTAATTCTGTGAATCAGTCAAATCCTTAAAAAACAAAACAAATCACTCCCTGTATGGATGATATTATATCTCACTAGCTCCAAAGAATTAAAATCCCAACACGAATGGGGCCTGAGGCAGGGTACAAGATTGAAAAGCAACTCAGACTGCAATATTCCCCTTTTATCTGGAGTTGTCCCTGCAGTACTTCTGTTCTACCACAAGGTGTCTTACGAGTTAAATGACACCCGACATCATTTAACCTGGAAGATTCAGGATATATCGTTAAATAAATAGGCATTTATTTAAATACCGGCTACAGAGGCTGATGGAAGTAGCTTGAGAGAGCTCTGCTACAAAGGCTCCCATTAAAGCAACCCAATGGGACCTAAAGCTTCCCTGAGAGCACAGACAGGGAACATCAGAGATCACCAGGGGAGAATGAGGAAAAGAAAGGAATGCGGGGGACCCCGCAAACTAGGAGATTTCTTCAGCCTGGCTGGGACACATGGAGAAAGCCAAGATGGCCCTGGCTCCTCCTCATCTCCACACAGCACGAGAGGCAGCAAGGTGAACATGCTGCAGAAGGAAATGTATCACAGGCAGAACTAGCAAGGAAAGTTCTGCATGCCCAGGATGACACCAGCAGCCCTCTGAAGCAGAGGAGGAAAATCACTTCATCTGAGGAGAATGTAAGTGCTATTATACATGACAAAGATGGGTTATCAGGGGAATATTATCAAGCTTTTACATAAATTTTATCACCACATTTACCTAAAATGTTTAATCAAGTAGCCAATAATAATCAATACCCGGAAGAAATGTTAGAAGCACTAATAATTACACTTCCAAAACCAAATAAAGACCCAACAGCACCAAGCAACTATAGGCCAATATCATTACTAAATTTGTATATTAAAATTTACGCGAAAATCGTTTACTAAATAATATAACCTTCTACCTTATTGGGGCAGATCAAGTGGAATTCGTGAAAGGAAGACAAGCCCCAGACGGCACTAGAAGAAAGGTAAATTTATTAAACTATATAGAAAACAGCCATACTCCAGCTATCTTCCTAGCACTTGATGCAGAAAAAGTGTTTGATAGGGTGCATTGACAATTCATATTTCAAACTCTAGAAAAATTTGGTATCAAGGGATTTATTCATTCAGCCATTATGTCCTTATATTCACAACCCTCAGCCACAGTATACTCCTCGGGAACACTATCCAAAAACTTTAAACTGACGAATGGAACAAGGCAGGGCTGTCCATTGTCCCCTATAATTTTCTCACTAATAATAGAGCCATTAGCAGTAAGTATAAGAAATAACCCTGAAATTACTGGAATCACTATTGGAAAACATGAATATAATATTGGACTTTTTGCAGATGATATAATTTTAACTTTATCTAACCCCCGAATCCATACCCAAAATTCAAAAATTACTAGATCAATATGGGGAAGTCTGCTACTACTACGAAGTTAACAAAAATAAATGTTATGTATTACCCATGAACATCCCCAAAAACCAAATTGATATACCAAGCAAGAATTATGACTACAACTGGAATGAACCATCCATCACCTAGCTAGGCATACAACTTTCCGATCCCTCATCTAAATTATATACATCAAACTTCCCCAAACTATCAGAACAAATTAATATAGATCTACAAAATATTAAAAAAGTACAACTATCGTGGGTTGGGAAGATAGCAGCCTTTAAAATGAAAACCTTACCCAAGATATTATATTATTTTTGTTCCTTCCCAATTTTGATACCAGCTAAATTTATTAATACAAAAATGAAGAAATTCATATGGAAGGAGAAAAAACCAAGGGTAGCATTTGCTATACTAACCACTAATATAGAATTGGGTGGAATGGGACTATCAAATATAAAATATTATTATTATGCCTCCTTATTAGACCAAATTAAATTTTGGTTCATCCCCCCAATGACAAATTATGGGTGCATATAGAAAAATAATTCACAAAAGGACATGATTTATATGCTCTGTCTATGGCCAAGCATATAATACAAAAAAAAAATACTCATACCCAACCTACTCTCTGTAAAAGCAACCTTAATTGCATGGCAACATATTCTTTCCAAATCTAATAAGGAAATTCCTTGTACCAACTCTGACAAGAATAGTAGAATACTGTATGTAGCGCCCTGTTCCTGTAGAATAGGGGCTATCTTTAAATTTAATGTTATCTGAGCTGTAAATAGCTCAGAGTGATTATGTAAAGTTTAATTTGCTTCTGTTCCAGTTTGGCTGTGTTGTGCACATTTTCCACTGGCCAGTAGGTGTGGCTGTCATTACAGGCCAGTGTGAGAATTACAGCAAGCCGAGTGCATTGACTGTTCTTTCCCAGAAACAGCCCAGTGGGAGTGTTCTTACTGCTTTGCATTCTGGGAGAGGATATTTAAGGGACAGACGCCATGTTTTTCGGTCTTCTCTTCTACCCTGGCTCTCTCTTCTACCCAGGGGCCTGTTGGCTCTCTGCCTTTTGGCCCTCCTGGCCTAAGGCTGCGACTCTTCTACCTCGGACCCTGCTGGCTCGAGGCTGTGCTGCTACCAGTAGGCCCAGAATTGTGTCTGGGGCCTATTTAACTGAAGGTGGTCCTGTGCTGTCTGTCCTGCGGGAAGAAGCCATTCAAGCGGAGAATATTCCAGGGGAGGACCTTCGCTGGGGAGAACCGAGCTGAAGGCTGGTTTCTCAGGAAGGGCCTGGTGACTTGTTTGGAGGATGCACCCAAGTTAACCTACCTCACAGTACTGCCGGATGGCTTAAAGGATCTGGTACTGTGCAGCTGACCTAAAACTGAATGACTGCTGGTTTCACAATCCTGTGGCAGAGGATTATCCAGGAGTTTCCATTTATCGATCGCTAAGTCTCTGGCAAAGACTTTGTCCGTGCTTCATACCGGCTGCTAGGTCGGTGTGAGAGGCCTATCCGGTTGTCGCAAGATCCAGAGACAGAAAGCTGTTTGTCCTCTGGATTCAAGAACCTCATCAGTGATCTGCATTAAGGTATCTGAACTTCCCCTTACCCTCTATCCCTCTACTACTGAAGTTGTTTAATAAAGCAATTGAGAAAAAGACTGAAGTGACTGGCAATCACATCTATTCAAAACTATATAACATAGACTCTTAGTTCTGGGACGGTGAAAGGTGGGGTAACGGCAGGACCCAAATTTAATCCAGCGGCCCTTTAGGGGGTATCGCTACACATGGGGGCTCGTAGTCCGGGATTGCCATTGCCCCTAGCAACCCAAGTAAAGTCATTCACCGAGAGTCTACGGCCCTGGACTGTGTTACTTTTTTCCAGGACAATAGGGGTTAATTGCAGATCACTTTCTAGCTGCGTAGGCAAGGGCGGAGCCAAGAAAGCCCGGGAACTACGTGACTAAAAGAACAAGTGGGAGGAGTTCCCGTCTGCTGCTGTGTGAGACGCTGTGTGTGTGTCTGGTGCGGAAGAAAGAAAGCTGTGTTGCTGTACTGAGAGGATCAGAGTTCAGCCATGTCTGCATTTTCATTGATGCAATCTTCAATGGGGCCTAAGATGCTTCCTACTGGCACCGTTGCAAGTGCCATGCTGTCCGGAACCCTGCTGATGGATACCGGCATCCAACTGAAGCCGCATGGGCGGTTTGTACTTTACACCATTGGAGACCTGGAAGCGCTGGGTATGATATGCCACAAGTGTGAGGGACTAGCCATACATCCCCGTCCATTTGTATGGTGCCTGCATTGCGGGGAGTACCTGTTCACTGTGGAACAACCTACCATGTCACCCCGTGCCTACCGAGTTGACTGGGCCACGGGTATTGCTACAGTGGAAGCTGCTGCCCTTGCTCTTGCGGTGAAACCTACACTCACCACGCCTGCTACGGTGAGTGTTCCTAGTGAAGATGTCGCTGTGATTGTCCTCAAAGTGCCATCAGCGGACATCGCCCCTGCTACTGCCCCTGCTGCACCTGTCCAGAGGAAGGTGGGCTATGTGCAGTGGTGTATCCAAGGTATGGCACTCCATGGCAAGTGCCATGGGCGCCCTTCGGGAGGGTGCGGCAAAATTAACTAAACAAAAAAAAAAATCCCACCCGCACCTGTCATCCTGCGGGCCGCCTCCTGCACTATAGCCCCCGGCGGCGGCATGGCACTTCACTTTTAAGTACTCTGTCTTACTTGGCTGAATGGCAGTGTTTGGAGAGTGACAGACGCGGGCGCCCCCATGCTTGTAGAGGAAGTGTAACCATCCACGACTGTCATTCGGCTAATTGGGGGAGACGGAGCTTTCCTCCTCTGCGCTGCTTCAATCTTCTCTCCGAGCGCGAGCGGGTCGATGACGTCACGTGAGGTGAGGTCGCCGTCGCTGAGGAGGAGAACTGTCTTCAAGTTCAACTGAACTGAGAATTGGACCCTGCTGGAACCTGAACCCCCAAGCCAGGCAGCAACTGCAGCAGGTACTAGTCACAACAAGTGACCCCATGTGATGTATGATTCTCTAATCTCTAAGAGAAGCAATGTCTCCTTCTTCATATGGGTAGCTTTACCCTTTACTAAAAGTAAACTGCAAGTCAGTCAGTGTTAATGATGTGTGCCAGGCCAGCCCAACAGCCAAGCAGCCAATCAAGTATACTGTAGTGCCTGCTTGCTCAATATGGATTAAATAAATTGTAATTATGCATAGCCATAGATATCATAAATAAAGTGATTTGTGCAAGTAGTACCTGCTGTTGCACAAATCACTTTATTTATGATATCTATGGCTATGCATAATTACAATTTATTTAATCCATATTGAGCAAGCACTATATTTGATTGGCTGCTTGCTTCTGTTTGGGCTATTTTCACACTGGGGCGTTGCGCCGTCGGCGGTAAAGCACTGTTGCTAGCGGGACGCCTCAAAGATGCAGACTTTTTTGAGCGTCCTGCCAGCGCACCGCTAGTGGCCCAAAAAGGGTTAAAACCGCCCACAAAGCGCCACTGCAGTGGCGCTTTGCTGGCGGTTCAGCGGCTTTCACATTGGAGTGAAAAAAGAGGCTCTTTCAGGGCGCTTTGCAGGCGCAATTTTGTAGCGCTGTGGCACCTGCAAAGCACCTCAGTGTGAAAGCAGCCTAAGACCCCTTTCTCACTGAGGCGCTTTGCAGTCGCTATAACGCTAAAAATAGTGCCTGCAAAGTGCCCTGAAAGAGCGGCTCCATTAACTCCAGTGTGAGAGCCCGAGGGCTTTCACACTGGAGCGGTGCGCTAGCAGGACATTAGAAAATGTCCTGCAAGCAGCATCTTTGAGGCGCTGTAGGAGCGCTCCTAAAGCGCCCCTACCCATTGAAATCAAAGCGGCGCTTTGCGGGCGTTTTTTTTTAACCTTTTCTCGGCCGCTAGCAGGGGTTAAAAGACCCCCCGCTAGCGGCTGAATAGCGCGGCAAAAACGACGGTAAACGACGCCCCCCACCACCCCAGTGTGAAAGAGGCCTTAAAGTCAACATCATGTGCGATTGTGCGTGTGTGCTAAGCAGACAGGGCCGCTGGTGATCCTACTCCCTCTCTCCCTCTGTACAGTGTCAGAGGCGCTGGCGCAGCAGTGGCGGAGGACTGTATCCATTATGAGGAAACATCCCCTGCACCGCTGCGTGTCCCTGATCATTACAGTGCCACTGCCAGTGAGTGTGACCTGTCTGTGTACCACTGCGCGCAGTACCTGTCTCTGATGTTCCATTCCACTCTGCCTTTCTGCCCAGTGCTGTGCCCGTACATCTCATGATCCGCCCCCATGGAGGCCGCTCTCTGTCTCTCTCCCTCCTGCTAAGTGCCCATACATCGCACGATTCCTCCGCATTTATGGGTGCTGATGTTACTGCATTTATGGGTGCTGGTAAGGCTGCATTTATGGGTGCTGGTAAGGCCCTAATTATGGGTGCTGGTAAGGCCGCAATTATGGGTGCTGGTAAGGCCGCATTTATGGGTGCTGATGTTATTGCATTTATGGGTGCTTATATTACTGCATTTATGGGTGCTGGTAAGGCCGCATTTATGGGTGCTGATGCTACTGCATTTATGGGTGCTGGTAAGGCCGCATTTATGGGTGCTGATGTTACTGCATTTATGGGTGCTGATATTACTGCATTTATGGGTGCTGGTAAGGCCGCATTTATGGGTGCTGATGTTACTGCATTTATGGGTGCTGATATTACTGCATTTATGGGTGCTGGTAAGGCCGCATTTATGGGTGCTGATATTACTGCATTTTTGGGTGCTGGTAAGGCCGCAATTATGGGTGCTGGTAAGGCCGCATTTATGGGTGCTGATATTACTGCATTTATGGGTGCTGATATTACTGCATTTATGGGTGCTGGTAAGGCCGCATTTATGGGTGCTGATGTTACTGCATTTATGGGTGCTGATATTACTGCATTTATGGGTGCTGGTAAGGCCGCATTTATGGGTGCTGATATTACTGCATTTTTGGGTGCTGGTAAGGCCGCAATTATGGGTGCTGGTAAGGCCGCATTTATGGGTGCTGATATTACTGCATTTATGGGTGCTGATATTACTGCATTTATGGGTGCTGATATTACTGCATTTATGGGTGCTGATGTTACTGCATTTATGGGTGCTGATGTTACTGCATTTATGGGTGCTGATGTTACTGCATTTATGGGTGCTGATATTACTGCATTTATGGGTGCTGATGTTACTGCATTTATGGGTGCTGATGTTACTGCATTTATGGGTGCTGATATTACTGCATTTATGGGTGCTGATATTACTGCATTTATGGGTGCTGATGTTACTGCATTTATGGGTGCTGATGTTACTGCATTTATGGGTGCTGATATTACTGCATTTATGGGTGCTGATATTACTGCATTATGGGTGCTGGTAAGGCCGCTTTTATGGGTGCTGGTAAGGCCGCTTTTATGGGTGCTGATGTTACTGCATTTATGGGTGCTGATGTTACAGCATTTGCTCTGCTGAGTGTAGAAAGAGAAGAAACAGAAAAAACTGTCTTTGAGCAGATCATAGACCAGTTTGCATCAGTGAAAGCAAGGAAGATGCAGTTGTAATTTTTATGTAGTGCCAATCCATAATTTGTTAATTGGAAGATTAAAGAGTTTGACTTGTAGTTTTGTCAGCTGTTTTTTTTTTGTTAAGGTTATCTGAAAGATCGGTTTCAAATGTATTGACAGGGGCGCAGTTTCAGTTCTTGCCATAGGCGCCATTTTCACTAGATACGCCTCTGGCTATGTGAAGGCATCCCACGGCCGCGGTAGAGGCCTACCCCACAGACTACCAGAACCGGAGCCAGAGGAAGGCCTTACCCCTGGAAAATCCACGACAGGAACTGGTGAGATATCTGCGGAAAACATGTCTGGGAAAGTATGTAAATATTTGCCTGCTGAAGAGTTAAGGGATTCTGAATTAGACTCCCTGTCAGATGTTTCAGGTGATGATGAACTGTTTGAGACTATGGGGGTTATTTACGAAAGGCAAATCCACTTTGCACTGCAAGTGCACTTGGAAGTGCAGTCACTGTAGATCTGAGGGGGACATGCAAGGAAAATAAAAAACAGCATTTTAGCTTGCAGATGATTCGATTATAAAATCAGCAGAGCTTCCTCTCATTTGAGGTCTACCCTTCAGATCTACAGCGACTGCACTTCCAAGTGCACTTGTAGTGCAAAGTGGAGTTGCCTTTAGTAAATCAACCCCATGTCACAGGAACTGTTGTGGGCTAATAGTGAAGATGTTGGTTCTGCCTTTACCTTCTCAGAATGGACAGCCTTAGATTCGGGGAAGACATCACCTAGTGTGGAACCCCCCAGTACTATTAGAGAGACTCTGTCTAAACCTACCAGTCCAATTGAACCTGAGAAATTGCCTGTCAGATCTATGGTGCAGAAGTCTCCAAATCCATGCGTGCTTCCTGGATTGGGAAACACCAGAGCTTTACCAAAACTTGCCCGTTTGCAAAGGGTGGAAAAGCTGGATATTCCTTTGCTATGGATGAGTGTTACAACGGATGTTTGCTGCAATGGAACTATGGCCGGCACATTTATTCTGATAAGGTGGTCATTCGCAGACCAGGAAACAATGTTTGTCTATTTTGTCACCACTGTGGATAGCTAGGGAAAACCAGTGACCTTGCCAGATCCCCGGTTCTATTGGTGATCATTTTAAAAGAAAAAAAATGACTGTTCTAACTTTTCAGTTTTGCAAAGAGACTGAGGAAAAAAATTCTCCTGCTAAAAATGGACTATGGGATACATAGCTAGATAGTGTTAGGTTGGGAGAACTTTGTGGTCAACATTTTTCCTACCCGCTTCAGTACTTTGCTATTAAGGACTTTCTTGTGTCATACTAATTTTCTGCACTAGGTGGTGGAACTTGCTCATAGCAAGGGCTGGACTTTCAAGTTTACAGTTTAGTTTTTGATTTTACATTTAAAGTCATGGAGGGAAGTTTCATTCTCCCGGGAGTGAGGCTTTGCTCCTATGTTTATCAGGTATGCTGTGTTATATTTGTGTGTGTGTGTACTTTTGTTTTTCAGGTGAACCTATCAAGCTGCTGGAGTGTGAGTGGTTAGATAGAGAGTGAGGGTTTGTAACTAGAGTTGAGCGGACACCTGGATGTTCGGGTTCGACGGGTTCGGCCGAACTTTGGTAAAAAGTTCGAGTTCGGGACCCAACTTGACCCGAACTTGACCCCGAAGTCTAACCCCATTGAAGTCAATGGGGACCCGAACTTCCGAGGACTAAAATGGCTCTAAAAAAGTAATGGAAAGGGCTAGGGGGCTGCACATGGCAGCCAAATATTGTTATAAGCATGGCAAGTGCTCTGCAAACAAATGTGGATAGGGAAATAACTTACAATAACATAAAAAAAAAATATGCTGGAGGCCCCCTTCTCAGCAGAAGAGGTACAGGAAGTCATTAAGAACCTCAGAAACTCAACGGCACGATGCCACACATATGGTGGGAATGCCCCAGAATACGCCCTTTCTGAAAAAAAAAAATTCAATTTAATGGATAAGCTAGTGGGAAAATAAAATACTTTGAAATGAAAAAAAAATTAAATTATAATCTTGACCTAGGAGGACGAGGTCCCTATGGAGTAGGAGGTTGAGGTGGCGGTAGATGTGGCTGTGTAGGTGGAAGCGGCGGTGGAGGAGGACGAGGTAGCCAACACTGGCTTGGTAAGGCCGGTGATGTGTCGAATTCTGTCCCCCGTCGGATAGTGTCCGCCCTGTACAGCGCTTGCTCAGTACATAGGACAAGGGGATTTCGAAAATCTCCGAAGACGAACGGCGCCTGCACGGTGAGTCCAGGTTCAAGCCACACCATCCGAGGTTCAGGCCGAGCCAAGCGAGGCCGTGCCCGAAGCGTGGCGAGCGAAGCGAGCCCGTGAGGGGCCTGTTACTATGTTCTACCGTATGTCCACTTGGATGGTGGGGCTTGAACCTGCACTCACAGCGCAGGCGCCGTTCATCTTCGGAGATTTTGTGAATCTCCTTGACCTCTGTACTGCGCAAGTGCTGCGCCTGCGCAGTACGGGCCGGGCACTATCCGATGGCTGGACAGTTTTTGTCAGAACACCGGTGTACATGTCTATTCTGCACAAGGTACGGACAAGTCCTGTGGGATCCATGCCTGGTTCATTTTAATGAACGTGAGCTTGTCCACATTGGCTCTGGACAGGCGGCTACGCTTGTCTGTGATAACGCCCCCTGCCATGCTAAATACACGTTCAGATAATACACTGGCTGCAGGGCAGGCCAGCACCTCCAAGGCGTAAAGGGCAAGCTCAGGCCATGTGCCCAATTTGGAGACCCAGAAGTTGAAGGGGGCAGACCCGTCATTCAGTACGTGTAGGCGTGTGCAAACATCCTGCTCCACCATGTTGGTGAAATGCTGCCTCCTGCTAAGACGTTCCATCTCAGCTGGTGGTGCTGGTTGTTGTGGCGTGCTGACAAAGCTTTTCCACATTTCAGACATGCTAACCCTGCCTTCTGAGGTGCTGGCGGTGCCCCGGCTGCGTTGGCGACCTCTTCCTCCTCCTCTGCCTTCGCCTTGTGCTTCCACCGTACCCCCGCTGTCAGGTGGGAATGTCACCAGCAGCGCATCTACCAGCGTGCGCTGGTACTCGCGCATCTTACGATTCCGCTCCAGTGAGGGAATTAAGGACGGTATGTTGTCCTTGTAACGGGGATCCAGCAGGGTGGCCGCCCAGTAATCAGCACCAGTTAGAATGTGGGCAAGTCGGCGGTCGTTGCGGAGACGCTGCAGCGTGTAATCGCTCATGTGTGCCAGGCTGCCCAGAGGCAATGAAAAACTGTCCTCTGTGGGAGGTGTATCGTCTGTGTCCTCTGTATCCCCCCAGACACGCACCAGTGATGGCCATGAGCTGGTCTGGGTGCCACCCTGCTGTGAACATGGTTCCTCCTCCTCCATCTCCTCCTCATCCTCCACCTCGTCATCCTCCAGAACTGTGCCCTTGCTGCCGGACAATTGTGTACCTGGCGTTTGGTGCAGGAACCCACCCTCGTAGCCACTTGTGAAAGACTGCCTTGAAAGCCTTTGAAATTATCCCGGTTCCTCCTCCTCCTCCTCCTCCTCCTGTGCCACAATCCTCTTCCATTATCGCCCGAAGCGGTTTTTCAAGGAGGCATAGAACTGGGATAGTAACGCTGAGAACGGTGTCATCGGCACTGGCCATGTTGGTGGAGTACTCGAAACAGCGCAACAAGGCACACAGGTCTCGCATGGAGGCCCAGTTATTAGTGGTGAAGTGGTGCTGTTCCACAGAGCGACTCACGCGTGATTGCTGAAGCTGAAACTCCACTATCGCCTGCTGCTGCTCGCACAGTCTGGCCAGCATGTGCAAGGTGGAGTTCCACCTTGTGGGCACATCACATATGAGGCGGTGAAAGGGAAGGCTGAAGTTACGCTGCAGCGCTGACAGGCGAGCAGCAGCAGGGTGAGAACGCCGAAAGTGCGCACAGATGGCCCGCACTTTCTGCAGCAGCTCTGGCATATTGGGGTAATTTTTCAGGAACCTCTGGACCACCAAGTTCAGCACATGCGCCAGGCAAGGGATGTGCGTCAAACCGGCTAGGCCCAGAGCTGCTACGAGATTTCGCCCATTATCGCACACCACCAGGCCGGGCTTGAGGCTCACTGCCACCAACCACTCATCGGTCTGTTGTTCCATGTCCCTCCACAACTCCTGCGCGGTGTGGGGTTTTTCCCCCAAACAGGAAAGTTTTAAAACTGCCTGCTGTCGTTTACCCATGGCTGTGCTGAAGTTGGTGGTGAAGGTGTTACGCTGACCGGATGAGGAGGCGGTAGAGGATGAGGAAGCGGAGTAGGAGGAGTTAGCAACAGGAGGCAAACTTAAGCGCCCTGCAATCTTCTGTGGTGGAAGGACATGCGCCAAACTGCTATCTGCCTCAGGCCCAGCCGCCACTGCATTTACCCAGTGTGCTGTTAGGGAGATATAACGTCCCTGACTGTGCTTACTGGTCCACGCATCCGTAGTTAGGTGGGCCTTGCCACAGATGGCGTTGCGCAGTGCACACCTGATTTTGTCCCCCACTTGGTTGTGCAAGGAAGGGATGGCTCGCCTGGAAAAGTAGTGGCGGCTGGGAACGACATACTGTGGGACAGCCAATGCCATCAGGCTTTTAAAACTCTGCGTCTCCACCAGACGGAATGACAGCTTTTCAAAGGCGAGGAATTTTGAAATGCTGGCATTCAGGGCCAGGGATCGCGGGTGGCTAGGGGGGTACTTCCTCTTCCGCTCCAGTGTTTGGGAGATAGAGAGCTGAACGCTTCGCATAGGACATTGTGGAAATGGTTGGTGTTTGCGGGTTGGCAGGTGTTACTGTCACTACAGAGGTGGATGAAGAGGCCGAGACTGCAGCAGAAGAGGAAGCAGGAGGAGTCAGAGACCTTTCTTTGTTTTTGAGGTGTCTACTCCACTGCAGCTCGTGCTTTGCACTTAGATGCCTCGTCATGCAGGTTGTGCTCAGGTTGAGAACGTTTATGCCTCGCTTCAGGCTCTGATTGCACAGCGTGCAAACCACTCGTGTCTTGTCATTAGCACATTGTCTTAAGAACTGCCACGCTAGGGAACTCCTTGGACCTGGCTTTGGTGTGCTCGGTCCCTTGCTGCGTTAGGCAGTAGCAGACGTAATGTCTAGGGGACAAACGCTCCGCTTTTGCACCCTGCTTCCTCTTCTGCTGTGCTGGTGGCTCTGTGCGACCACCGCCTCTTCCTCCGAACTACACTGGTCACCTGCATAACGTTGATTCCATGTGGGGTCGAGGACCTCATCGTCCTCCACATCATCTTCCACCCAGTCTTCACCCCTGTCCTCCTTGTCGGTCTGCACAATTGCGAAAGCAGCAGCAGTTGGCACCTTTGTTTCGTCATCATCCGAGACGTGCTGCGATGGTCCTCCCATGTACTCATCATGAAACATAAGTGGTTGGGCATCGGTGCACTCAATCTCTTCCACTTCTGGGGCAGGGCTAGGTGGATGGCCCTGGGAAACCCTGCTAACAGAGTCATCGAAAAGCAGAAGAGACTGCTGCATGATTTGGGGCTCAGACTGCTTGGCTGATTTGCAAGGGGGTGAGGTGAAAGACTGATGGACATCGGCTGCAGGTGCCAACTCTGATCTTTCATCAGAAGACTGGGTGGGAGACAATGTTAAGGAACCGGAGGCACTGTCAGCAACCCAATCTACTATCGCCTGTACTTGTCCTGGCCTCAGCATTCGTACAGCCTCATTAGGCGCGACAAAATACCGCTGCAGGCTCTGTCGCCTACTCGCACCTGAGGAAGGTGTTTCACTTGTGCGTGTAGTTGGCACAGATAGACCACGTCCTCTCCCTGCAACAGGAGCTCCACCAGCAGCACCACGACCGGGGCCACGTTCCTTTGACGATCTCCTAATATCTTCCAAATTTAGGATCTTGCCCTAAATGGGTGTTTTTGGAAGAGCAGAATACACCCACAGTATGTAAACGGTGTATCTCACACCTACAGAACTGCAGAAAATGCTATTCAAAAAAAATGTTTTTGTCCTAAAATAATTTTTTTAGAATAGCACAATAGAAGAAAAATATATAAATTGTTTATCTCACACACCTCCAGATATGCAGAAAATACTGTGAAATATTTTTTGTGGCCCTAAATGGGTGTTTTTTGAAGAGCAGAATACACCCACAGTATGTAAACGGTGTATCTCACACCTACAGAACTGCAGAAAATGCTATTAAAAAAAAAAGTTTTTTGTCCTAAAATTATTTTTTTAGAATAGCACAATAGAAGAAAAATATATAAATTGTTTATCTCACAAAAACACTGCAAATTTTTAAATTTTTTGCCCTAAATGGGTGTTTTTGGAAGAGCAGAATACAACATATGCAGTGCTGGTCCACTGAGCTTGCAGATAAAAGTTAGATTTTCTCTGGCACTGGGCTCACGGCAGTGTAAAAAGACTGTGCACTGCAACCCAACAACGTAAATCTATGCAGATCGCTGAGTTATTAGATCTCTGAATCTGGACTCCTAGATAAATCTCTCTCCCTGAAAGCAGTAACAGGAACCTTGCCCTACACTGTCTCTATCTTTTCTCTCAGTAGATTGCAGAATCAGGACTAACTCCTATCATTTCATTCTCTCCCTCACAGCAACAGCAGCCAGGATCCTTTCCCTATACTGTCTAAAGCAGAGTGACGTGCTGTGCTGTGTGCCTCTAGCTTATATAGAGGCTGGGTCACATGCTGCACTGGCCAATCACAGCCATGCCATTAGTAGGCATGGCTGTGATGGCTTCTAAGGGCACACCAGTTAAATGAAAGTTTATTGGCTGCCCTGTAGCTTTTAGAAATGCGCCATTACATCGCCGAACACCGGACCCGAACCCCAACATACAGTCAATTGCTCGGGTTCGAGTTCGGGACCCAAAAATCCAAAAGTCCGGTACGAACCCAAACTTTACAGTTCGGGTTCGCTCAACCCTATTTGTAACATATGCAGATGTAATCTTACTGTGTGTTGAATTTGTAACCATTCTTCTTTTACTACCTCACCCTTCCCTTTCCCATCCAAGTTTTTGTGGTTCAGATACCGACTCTCAGGATTGAGAGTCATTTTCTTTCAGACGATGAGGACATTGTCTGTTCTAGTGGGGGGAGTATGTAGCATGCTATATATGTCTATTGTCATCTGTGGGTCTTGGTTTTAGGGTTGGTTATTGCACTGTGTTTATTTGAGGTGGTTGTATTCATGTTTACTTACTTAAATAAATTATTATTATATTTTCACTCACATGCATTTTTGGTTTCCTCTGTGCAGTCCACACAGTCTGGTCTGCTAACTTCCCTGACAGTATGCCAAGGCCATCTCTGATCAGAGTGGCTGCATAGAGGAACCATCCTGGTGTTGTGCATTTTTGCTGATATGGATTTCGATGCAATCGTTTACTTTTCTCTGCTGGCAGCAGAGGATGGTGAATATTGTCGCCAGATTTTAAAAGGGTGGACTTGTGACCAGCTGATGGAAGCCATCCGATCAGCTCATTCCCTAGTGGATAGGGGTCATATGTTATTTGAGGATGTTCAGCCTCTAATCCAGTTATGTGTAAAGCCAGCCCTGTCATGTGTTCCCGAAGGAAGTGATGATTTCTCTCCTCCCTTCAGTCGTGACCAAGTTGAATCCCTGGTATGGTTGTTGGAGGAAGATCTGACCTTTTTTGATGAACATTATTCCTCCTGTTCCCAGCATGTACTATCTGATTGCATTTGTTCAGTACAATCTCTGATTAGACAGGGTGTGTGTGAACCAGCTTTTGTTCAACCTGTGCTACAGGCATGGTCAGATCTCCTGTATTTAGCCAAGCCACAACAACCCAGCCCTGCCATTAGTCACCTGCATTCCCAAGAATCGATCTCCCCATCACCCATGGCAACCTCAGCTACAGCCCAGTATACTCAGCTTCCCACCAAGTACTATTACCCAGTCTCTACTTGCTGCACTTATCCTGCCTTCAATCCACCTGCCTCTTCCCTTCCACCTGTAACTATTCCACAAAAATCTCCTCCAGCCACTGTCCCCGTGTCTCCACCGCATTCCAGCCCTTCCTTTTGCCCAATTACATCCTTTTCTTACATTTCTCCAGTTACTTACAAATCTGCAGCGGCTAAGCCAAAAAAGAGACAAAAGTTCTTTCCGACCCATACAATCCTGCCAGTAACCCAACCTGCCTCTACACCGACCAATCTGCTCCAGCCTGCGTTCACGCCAGTTGAACCTGATGACCCACCTAAATCTATCAACTCTTTGCCTGTTACCCAGCCTGACGTCCCAGTGCCTGTTACCCAGCCTGACGTCCCAGTGCCTGTTACCCAGCCTGACGTCCCAGTGCCTGTTACCCAGCCTGACGTCCCAGTGCCTGTTACCCAGCCTGATGTCCCAGTGCCAGCTACCCTGTCTGAAACTCCAGTACCTGCTGCCCGGTTTGGAGTGCCAGTGTTCCAGCCCAAGGTGCCAGTGTTCCAGCCCAAGGTGCCAGTGTTCCAGCCCGAGGTGCCAATGTTCCAGCCTGAGGTGCCAATGTTCCAGCCTGAGGTGCCAATGTTTCAGCCCGGGGTGCCAGCGTTCCAGCCTGGGGAACCAGTACCAGCATTCCAGCCTGAGGTTGTGGTGCCCGTTTCCCGGCTTGAGGTTGTGGTGCCCGTTTCCCGGCTTGAGGTTGTGGTGCCCGTTTCCCGGCTTGAGGTTGTGGTGCCCGTTTCCCGGCCTGAGGTTGTGGTGCCCGTTTCCCTGCTTGAGGTTGTGGTGCCCGTTTCCCGGCTTGAGGTTGTGGTGCCCGTTTCCCGGCTTGAGGTTGTGGTGCCCGTTTCCCGGCTTGAGGTTGTGGTGCCCGTTTCCCGGCCTGAGGTTGTGGTGCCCGTTTCCCGGCTTGAGGTTGTGGTGCCCGTTTCCCGGCCTGAGGTTGTGGTGCCTGTTTCCCGGCCTGAGGTTGTGGTGACTGTTTCCCAGCCTGATGAGCCTCTGTCTGCTGCACAGCCTGATGAGCCACTGTCTGCTGCCCAGCCTGATGAGCCACTGTCTGCTGCCAAGCCTGATGAGCCACTGTCTGCTGCCCAGCCTGATGAGCCACTGTCTGCTGCCCAGCCTGATGTGCCACTGTCTGCTGCCCAGCCTGATGTGTTCCTGTCTTCTGCCCAGCTTGATGTGCCCGTACCTGCTACCCAGCTTGATGTCCCGGTGTATTGCGTTTGTTAAAAATATGATTTTTATTATATTAATCAGACATAGGATACATGGGACAATTTTACAATAGTCAGATTACCTGTCAGCATTTGGTTTAAGTAGATCTCTCAAACAAATGACAATGGGATTAGATACCATTGTTGTATTTTAGTACATTACCTGTATGAGATTTCTTTCAGCTCTCAAACTGAAAAGAATTACAGGTTTCGTTTTGTGTAGACAATAGGTTAGATACCATTGTTGTATCCAATATGCTAATGTCTCTATAGCCACAGTAAACATTACCTGTTTGAGATTTCTTTCAGCTCTCAAACTGAAAGAAATCACAGTTTAGATTACAGGTTCGTTTTTTGAGTAGACAATAGGTAGATAGCATTGTTGTATTCAATGCTATTGTTGAAATACATCTATGTTTTCTGTTTTGGTAACAATGGTAAACAGCCTGACACACACATAAAAGCAGTAGGCTCACACACAGGACACACACCATGTTGCTGTAAGATCATGAAGAAGAACAGGACCTGATCTCCAAGAAGAATCATTGCCAATGGAGATCATGAACAAAGCGTAATCCAAGTTAAGTAACCTTTAAATGTATTTGTAGTTATAGACCATAGGCTGTTCTATTTTCTAGGCATTTTGCTTGTTATAGAAATCTGTCAGTCTTGTAGTATATTCCTAATATTGTAATAGTTTTAGCATCTTGTATAGTAAAAGCACAAAAAAACACAAAAGCGAAACACCCGGTGTCTGCCTTCCAGTCTGATGTGCCTGCCTTCCAGTCTGGTGTCCTGGTGCCGGCCTTTCAGTCTGGTATCCTGGTGCCTGCCTTCCAGTCTGATGTCCTGGTGCCTGCCTTCCAGCCTGATGTCTCGGTGCCCACTTTCTAGCCTGATTTGCCTGCCTTCCAGTCCGATGTGCCTGCCTTGCAGTCCGATGTGCCTGCCTTTCAGTCTGATGTGCCCGCTTTCCAGTCTGTGCCCGTCGCCTGCCCGTATGTGCCCGCTGTCTGCCTGGATGTGCCCACTTTCCAGTCTGATGTGCCCGCTGTCTGCCCGGATGTGCCCGCTTTCCAGTCGGATGTGCCCTCTTTCCAGTCAGATGTGCCCGCTGTCTGCCCGGATGTGCCTGCTGCCTGCCCAGATGTGTCTGTACCCGCTGCTCAGCTCAAGTTGCATTTTGTTCGGTTTAAAGCCATGGACTTTCCTCATGCCCAACCTGATGTGACTTTGCCTGTTGCCCAGCTTGTCGCCATGGACTTTCCCCAGCAACAGTTAGTTGGAGCGTCCGGAGGCCGCTCCTTCGAGGGGGGTACTGTCAGGAAAGGTTCCATCCACTGGTAATATTTATTATTTGGCTTACAGTACTGTGGTCCACCAGCAGGTGTCTCCTGGCAGTTTGGAACTGTCAGGAGAACTTCTCCCTGCTGGTGTTATATCATCTTTGGGACGCAGCACTGATCTCCACCAGCGGATGGATCCTGGCAGTGTGGAGCGGACTGCTCTTCCTACGGACAGGTGTCACCTAGCCTAATCACGGGCAGATACTTAAATACCCGGCAAGCCCTCACATGTTTGCCTTGGTATCTCTCTCCCTGACCATGACCCTGCGATCCTGACTTCTGAGCCTGTATCTGACCCGATCTGATCCGACCTGATCCCTATCCCGAGCCCATCCTGGTTCTGTCCCTCCTGCTTTCCCATTACCTTGGATACCCGTCCCCCTGTTACCTGATTACTTTTGATCCCTGTTCTGCAGCCTATCCATCCGTCCTCTCCCTGTTCCTGTTGATCTCCCGTCCTTACCTATCTTCTGATCTCCTTGTGTATGACCTCAGCCTGGCTTGTTTACGATTACATTATCTCCCATCATTGTACATCTAGCGGGGTCTTCGTTGAGGCCCCATGGACTACGCTACCCAGAACCGCGTTTGGCACCCAGAGTGCATTGGGCTGCCGCAGAGACTCATGGGTGGGGTATAAAAGGGGAGGGCGAGGCTTAGCCCGGCCTCTTTGGACACCGTGCGGCTGGCAAGAGAACTTCCTGTGCAGACCTGCTGCGAGTGCAAGGCCCGAGGCCTGGGCCTTGCGCACTTCCAGAGAGCCTTCCACCTCGCTGCGGAGCCTGTGCGGCGACAGACATCTACCTGCTTGAGGGACGTCAGTGAACCGGAGATCAGGCGGTGGCAGATCCTGTGTGTGTGAAGACACAGCGGTGGGAGTCCCGGACTGGGATCGAGTCCGGAGGGGTGAGAGAGCACCTGCTCACAACCATAATCGAGTACTTTATTAGGCCTATAGTCTGCCTTGGCCCATCGGGTGATATTTCCCTTTTCCTGTCAAGAGACTAGTTGGAGGACTGAGTCACATAGTCTCCGGGGAGTTGTTCCATTACCTTAGACCTTGTTGGATTACAAATATTGCATAGTTGCCAACATTGCAAAAAAAACATCTGGGACACTTTTTTTGTATTGAGGCGGAGCCTTGCTATAATCAGGGGGCGGGGCATTCGTTTGTAGGCGTGTCATGCTGGAGCGAAAAATGGGCGTGGTTTACGCACAATAGTGGGTGTGGTTTAAATGGGCGTGGTTCAAAGGGGTGTGGCTAGAGTCCGAGGTGAGAGAAAGAGAGAGAAAGAAATAGAAAGAAAGAAGCCAGATCCTACACCACAATAGTAATGTGTAACAAAATTGGCAGATAAGGATACTCCAAAACACCTGTTGGCGCTTCAATCATCCCGGCACCATGGTTGTTACGGTGTCAGGATGATTGAAGTGCATTATTTCTATTTTTACATTGTAATATAAAATGAAATCATTCAACTCACCATAATGCCGAATCAGTGGAAGCCCTGAGCGTGTTACCTGCCACGTCGCCTGCCACCAGATGGCCTCCCCAGCAGTCCGTCCTTGCATCAGGTGCCTCCCCAGCAGTCCGTCCTTGCATCAGGTGCCTCCCCAGCAGTCCGTCCTTGCATCAGGTGCCTCCCCAGCAGTCCGTCCTTGCATCAGGTGCCTCCCCAGCAGAGCCCCCTCCACACTTGTGGACAAGGGTCCAAAAATCATGATTGTCCCGGGAAATTCGGGACTGTTGGTAACTATGCAGGCGTCCCCAGTGGAGTCCCCCCTTACATCAGGCGTCCCCAGTGGAGTCCCCCCTTACATCAAGTGTCCCCAGAGGAGTCCCTCCTTACATCAGGCATCCCCAGCGGAGTCCCTCCTTACATCAGGCGTCCCCAGAGGAGTCCCTCCTTACCTCAGGCATACCCAGCGGAGTCCTTCCTTACATCAGGTGTACCCAGAGGAGTCCCCCTTACATCAGGCGTCCCCAGCAGAGTCCCCCCTTACATCAGGCGTCCCCAGCGGAGTCCCCCCTTACATCAGGCATCCCCAGCGGAGTCCCCCCTTACATCAGGCGTCCCCAGTGGAGTCCCCCTTACATCAAGTGTCCCCAGCGGAGTCCCCCCTTACCTCAGGCGTCCCCAGCGGAGTCCCCCCTTACCTCAGGCGTCCCCAGCGGAGTCCCCCCTTACCTCAGGCGTCCCCAGCGGAGTCCCCCCTTACATCAGGCGTCCCCAGCGGAGTCCCCCCTTACCTCAGGCGTCCCCAGCGGAGTCCCCCCTTACATCAGGCGTCCCCATCGGAGTCCCCCCTTACATCAGGCGTCCCCAGCGGAGTCCTTCCTTACATCAGGCGTCCCCAGCGGAGTCCCCCCTTACCTCAGCCGTCCCCAGCGGAGTCCTCCCTTACCACAGGCGTTCCCAGCGGAGTCCCCCCTTACCACAGGCGTCCCCAGCGGAGTCCCCCCTTAACCACAGGCGTCTCCTGTCTCGGCCGCCATTATTGTTTCCCCTTCCCCGAAGGGGAACAAAATAGAGGCGGAGCCGACAGTGTGGCTGAAAAAAAAAAAAAATTAAGCTGTGGCGCTGCCGACCCCCGCCCCTTTCCATTACAGACAGACCTGCAGCGGGGCGGGGGGGTGGCCTGCCAGCCAGCCAAAACACAGATGTAGTACAATAGAAGATAAAGCTGCTGCGGCGCCGCCCACCCCCGGGGAGGTGCGGGGGTGTGGGCGGCGCCGCAGCGGCTTTATTTTCTATTGTACTACATCCGTGTTTTGGTCTTCTTGAACATGGCGGCCGGCCGAGACATTGTCTCCGCCAGCCGTGGACCTCTAGCGGTGGCGGCCTGCGGCGTCCAAATTCGGGGAAAACGGGAAAAATTGGATTGGCCGGGACATTGGCCGGGACAAAATAAATCCGGGAAAAGGGTTTGAATCCCGGGAATGTCCCGGCCAATCCGTGACTGTTGGCAACTATGATATTGTTCCTGTATGTGCACCACCGATCATTTGGCATGCAAAGATT
Organism: Rana muscosa; assembly: GCA_029206835.1. Taxonomy (NCBI): domain Eukaryota; kingdom Metazoa; phylum Chordata; class Amphibia; order Anura; family Ranidae; genus Rana; species Rana muscosa. The sequence continues at coordinate 324,432,949 of CM055117.1, forward strand.
CCTTCTCTAGAGACTGAGTTTTAATTAAGTCAGGCCTGACTGGGAGTTGATAGTACTGTTGGGCGCCATATTGCTAACGGGGACCCAAGATATATGTTGGTGTGTGTTAGAACTAATTGCGCACTATCATTAACTACTGTTAGTATTACTGCAGGGCTCTGCATGCATGTGTTATATGTAATATTAATTGTTAACCCCTTTTATCTACAAGTAAACCTTTTACATTTTCTCAAATCTGGTGTTGGAGTCCCTATATATATATATATATATATATATCTTATCACTAGAAGAAAGGTATTGTGGGATTGTGTATAAACTGTTATAGAGCTATATAGAAACACCACCCCTAGACTAGCTGTGCCAGAGAAGGGCTGAGTAGATTGCCGGGGGTTGGCTGTGCTGTGTACAGGGCCCAAAAGCAAACCAGCGGCTCCCTTAGTTTGGGGGTATCGCTACACGTGGGGGCATCGTTTCCGGGATCCTGTATATGGCAAGCAGACACTCCAAAAGTACCGGCATGGACCCGCTAGAAGTGAAAGCGGGGGTGCGAAGCAGCCAGAACAAACCCAGACACGTCAGTGGTCATTAGTCTCCCGGGAGAAGAATGGTCAGTGAGCGCGGCAGAGAGACTTGCAGTGTCGCTATCCCCAAATCTTACACCATGGGTGAGAGACCTGAAATCAGCCCCAGACACCTTGTTTCAGTATGCACTTATAGAGTGGATGGATGGAGTACCGGGGAACTTTAAAGGGCAAAGTGTGCAGTCGCTGGATAACAAAACCTATGGTCTGGCGCACGCAATAACTGTGAAGGCGGAGCCATCCCCGCCATCCCCAACGGGATCACCGCCAGGGATACCCCATACAGCAGAGAAGCAGAGGAGGATGACACCTCCGGTGACACCCATTACAGCCATAGGGCCAGAGCTTTTAAATGCTTTGGGAGATCTGCTCACAAAGTGTCAGCAAACAAATACGGTACACGTAGAGGCCAGCTACCGGAAGCTGAGAACATTTTCAGGGAGGCTGCCCGTCCCTGTTGGGGAGGAAGACTTCGATACCTGGATCGAACAGGCCTTGTCAGCAGTAGAGGCATGGGAGGTGCTGTCAAGTAATTTTGGACCGACTCTCGTTACAAGTCAAGATATTTTATTGCATATGCAAGAGAAATGGTTAAATGTATATCTTCTGCTTCAGAGATCCATTTCTGCCTGTCATAGATTTACATTCAGCTTTTATAACCCTTAAACCTTCCCTTTTCCTGCTCGTAACGTCCTGACCATGTATAATTTCAACCTTTATTCTGACGTTAGCAGGAAATAGGGAAATATCCTTTTTCAGCCAACACCTTATGACAGGAAATTTCATACAATGAATACATAAATTATCTCATGGTTCGCAGCCCATATTTTGACAGATGTAAGAGTCAGCACATCTTTGCACAATAGAATATGGTCATATGACTTATTCCAGTAATTAGGGCTATTAGAGCTTATTCAGCATATTTAAGTATTAATAGAGTTATATAAAGCAAACATTTTAACTTTAGAAGATATAGTCATATTAATATGCATATTCATAGTTGACATTTAAAGTATAATTTCTAATTTCTCTAACAGCTGCCCCCTTTTATACTTATAATGTCAATAATTCAAATATCCAGGTTCTTTATTTTACCAGGTATTATCATTTAGACAAATAAGTCTTTTGAAAGGACTGTAAGTTCATCTTCATCAGGTTCCGGGTATAGTTCAGTGTTGTTCTGAAAAAACATAGTCTTTGTTAGTGATGTGTCAATCAGTCTTTGAAGAATTCCTCTAATACAAGGAATGCAGCAACATCCACACAGCGTAAGGACCGTGGCTGCCATGACAACAGAGATGAGCAAACCTTTTGCAAGATCACCCCATTTACCAAACCATTTTTCAAAGAGTCCTGTTAAGGGGTTCTCTACACCAGAGTTCTCAGTTAGTTCCTGGGATAACATTTGTAGGCCTTGCAAAGCCTTGGTGATACTTCCATCAGGTGCCGTATTATTTGGAATAAAAGTGCAGCAGAAGGTGCCGAACATTTCGCATACCCCGCCCCTTTCTGCCAGCAACATATCCAATGCTATACGGTTCTGCCACGCTGTCAAAGAGGTGGCGTCCAATTGTGCTGCTATACCTTTGATAGCATCTCTGGTGTAATTCACAAACCTCTGCTGGTTGTAGTAAATGTAGTTTATCCAGTCGACATTCTTATTGGGCTGTACCCATAGGAAGAGTGAGGTGAGTCCTGCTGTTACTTGATTCTGTGCTTTAAATTCATCCGGAACTCCTCGTGGAACACCTATTGAGTCTATATATACCTGGTTGTCAAAATGATTCTGGACACTTAAGTCTCTTAAAATAGTGTTTACCTGTTAGTCTCATCAATTTATTAGTCATAGGAACAATATAAAAGGGAAGCAACAGGCGGGTAAGGGCACAACTACCCTCCCATCTAGGTGGCAGTCTGAGCCTTAGTTTCTTGTCCCCACACAGCCACCAAACATCAGCTAGTTGCCGTTTCTGTTCCTGAAACCATTTTAGTTGATACTTAATGTCTGTAGTTGATGTTGTGGTCGCACAGTATTCAGGAGATAGAGTGCCAACCTTTGTACCATCCTTATCTTTGTTAGAGAAACTAGAAAAATTTCCTGGTAATACTTGTACTGAAGGGGGTGTACTTTGCATTTTAGTTTTAGGGTATCTCTTTTTCTCATTTGCACATTCAGACCCAGTAATATTTTCTGAAAACAGTCTTATTATGCAAGCTAAATCTGTTTCCTCTTCAGGGAGAGGAATGGTAGCTAGTTGTGGTCTTGGGTTTGCACAAGAAATACAATCACTTAACCCCTTAGATTGAGTTGTGTATCTGACCCATTCTATCCACTAATTTTTGTCTCCAAATCCTGTTTCTATACTTAATTGTTCCTTGTAAGTAAAATCTGTTTTAAACAAAGAGGTATTAAGTTGAAACTGAGTTGGCTCGGGGGCTGGGGTGTTCTGACCAGGGGTTACAACCTAAATAGTGATTCTCCCTAGTAGGTCAGATATTGTACCATATACCAATTAGTTGTATTGTTTAGTTTACAAAATTGGAACCATTGTTACTGTAAATCAGCGCGGGGATCCCTTGTCGTGGAATCACCTCTTTGATTAGTACTTTGGCTACTGACTGTCCATCCGTGTGCGTCATAGGAAAAGTTTCCACCCACTTTATAAACCTGTACACAATAACCAGACAGTACTTATTCTCACATTTGTTCAATTCAATAAAATCCATGCATATTGTGTGAAAGGGATAAGGGGGTTGTGGGAAATGACCCCTTAAGGCTCTTAGGGCACCTTGTGCATGGTATCTGTTACAAATCGGATATGTGAGACAAAATTTTCAGAGTAGTTTTGTAAACCCATATGTTGTGTACACCCAGTACCATCCCTCCTTTTGAGGTATGGGCCTACCCATGACTCAATAACACAGCATATGTGAATAGTGATGTAGATAAGTTAGGTTTACCTTCTGTACATGTGTATATACCATTGACCAGTGTTGACCCTGTATATAACCACTTTGATTTTCACCTGCCGGTGATGTTTTCTGCATTTCTGATAACCATGTTTCATCAATAGCTCTCTGTACCTCATCATTTACTTGGGAAACTGTATATGTTTGTCATTGCTGTCCTTCAGAAGCTTCCTTTGCTGTCTTGTCTGCTAGTGCATTTCCTAGGGTAATTGGATCTGTTCCCTTTCTATGTGCCGCACATTTACAAATAGCCACTTGTGCTGGTTTTTGTACATATTCTAGAAGGGCAAGAATGAGATCTCTGTGTGATCGGTTTCCCATGGCAACGTAATCATACCCCTTTTTTCCATTGCTGGGCAAATATGTGTAGAGAAAGCGTATTGGCTGTCAGTATAAATATCTATTTATTTTTCCCTTCCCCTAGACTGCAGGCCCTTGACAGGGCTATAATGTCAGCTTGTTGTGCAGAATAGGAACTGGGAAAAGGTCTAGCTTCAATGACCTGGTCATGTGTTACTATAGCATAAGCCGTTTGATTTATCGTTTTTTCTACACGACCCATCAACAAAAATGTCAGCATCTAGAAAGGGAACATCAGTGATATCCTTCCTAGGGAGTACCCGTTCATCAATTTTGAGCTGCACAATCATGTGGATCCCCATCACCAGGTGTTGGCATTAGTGTAGCAGGATTCAATGTAGTACACTTCTTGATTGTAACGTGCGGTTGTCCCAGAAGTGTAGTCATACATGATAAATGCCTGACTGGAGATAAATAGGAGATTCTGTCTTATAGTAAGATCACCTAAATAACATGTGAGACCTTTAAGTACCAGGGGTGGAACAATACTATCAATGCAGATGACCGTATGGCCAATGAGGCTGCTACTACAGCTTGTACACAGTGGGGCAAATTAGTTAAGTAAAATGCAACTAGTTTGTGTTCGTTCTCATAAACCTGAGTGAGAGCAGAAGTCATGTACCCCTCTTTACAATCTACAGTCTGCTAAAGGGTTTCTACTGTAATTGGGTAGGCTAAGCACAGTAGAACCCACAATGAGGTGCTTCACCTTTGTAAATGCATCCTCTGCTTGCACATTCCACTGGATGGAACCTTTTGCAGACATTTGTGTACCATAGATGAGATCAGAAAGAGGCACCACCTCCGTAGCATAATTAGCTATCCATGCTCTACAAAAATTTGCCATGCCAAGAAATTACATCATTTCTTTATTTTTACGTGGTTTGGGGGCTTGAAGGATGGCTTCTTTTCGGATCTCATCTGGATGTCTGCCTTTTTGAGATATAATGTAACCCTGGTATTTCACCTTGGTTTTCAAAAGTTGTATTTTATTTTGCTAACCTTGTGACCTTGTTCTGCGAGGAAATGCATCAGAGCCAAGGTGTCAATTTTACATTGTCGCTCCAGAGGAGCCGCTACCAGAATGTCATCCACATACAAGAGAATTTGACTCCCACTGGGAGGTACAACTCGAGACAAAGCATTAAACATTTCTTGTGAGTTTTCCCTTGTACATAAGTGCAAACCAGAACTGACTGTCTGTCTTAATTAGCCCTACGTCTGTCTTTCCTTTTGATCACAAGAAATCGGGGACGTCTTTTAAGGCATCCCCTTCCCCTCGGGTCAAAAAGTGTCAGTCACTGTCTTTTGTCAAAACTTCAATCACGCAAGTTCTGGTTGTACATTCAACAAACCACGCTAATCTGTACCTCTGATTCCCTCTGGATTTCAGTTCCTCATCTGTTAATTTGACCCAGTCTGTGATAAGTTCTCCCAGCTCATGCCATGATACCTCGGAGTTCCGCGTGACCGAAACATGAGGTACAGTATCCTGCCTGTATATTTGCAGAATAGGCTGTGGTAGGAGACAAGTAGCCATGTTATTTCCTTTCTTATCACAGTACAGGTATCTTAAGAGCACTTCAGTGTTAGTGCAACTCATTAACTGTTTCTCATAAGACCTATCAGGCCCAGTGGTCCTTTTGTAGTAGATAGTGCAATAGAGGTTTGTCTGGACCTTGTACCTTTCCTCACAGGCTCTTCAATTATTTCTGTCAGGGTTTTGGGCATCTTTAATCCCTCAGTTTGTAAATCCAAGCTGTACCAGTATCAGGGCTCATTATCCACAGCTGTGATTTGTTTTTCACACAGCCGATGGGCTTTGAGGCCCCCCTCCACTGGTACGACAGAAATATCAAGAGCATGCAACATGTCTCTACCCAACGAATTAACAGGACATTTAGTTGACATTACAATTTTACACTGAGCCTTTTTACCTGTCTGTGGATTTTCCACAGTAAGGCCTTCAGACACGGCCTCCTGGTGCATCAACCCATTTGCAGATTTTACATATACTAAACCTTTTCCCTTTACCCCTGGTGGCATATCCAGCGGGTGTATCAGGGTCCTACAAGTCCCAGTGTCACAGAGACTACTCTTTGCAACCCAGGTTATTTCTGGCTTGGCTTCAGCATGCAAACAAGTTTCAACATTACACACATCCAAAATATCAGATTCTTTCCCATCCTTCTGCTTCTCTCTCTGCAGACACACTTTTACCATACAGGAAACACTCCCCCCTCATCCTTTTCTTTACTTTCTTTTTTGGTTGGAAGTGTCCCTCAGCATGCCTCACATACTTGATTAGCTCCTAGAGTCTGCAGATCCTATGGTTAATCATGTGTTCGTTAACAAAACTTGATATAAGGACTAGCAGCCCCTTCAGGATTGCATTCTTTAGCTGTTGTTCATATGGGCTATCGTTCACTTGATCTACTGGGATTTCTATCCCAGAGTGGTTTTTAAAATTCTTCTTTATCCTAACAATGAAATTATCCACTGTTTCCTCTTCTCCCCATATACACTGATTTATAATGGACCAGTCGGCTTGACGTATCCATCTATCCTCTCTCTATCTTTGCTATAAGAGCATTTCTTCTGTTTTTGAGTGCTGCATCATCCTGAGGCAACACCCCTCCCTGGTTGTTTAATCCACTCCAATCTCCCACTACATGATGCCAGTCAGGTCCCAGTACCTGTCTGGTGACCTGCTCTATTTCCCTCACATTGAGATGATAGCTAGCAACCATTCCCATGATACCATCCCTGAATTGAGCTATGTGGACCTTGGGATTGCTGTAAGGAGGGTCAGCGGGGTAACTTGTTGCATACCTCTGTCCCATCTGGTGGTGGGGACTGCAGGTCTGCAATAGGGAATTGGGAGCGGGTGGTGAAGTCAGAGGGGGAGCAGCGTCTGTCGGTGGGATTGGAGAGTCCTCTAAAGGGTGTGTAGGGGCTGTCGGGTGCATTAGGTTTGTCGCATTTTGTTCAGTCAATACTTGCTGCACTAAACTTCGGAGGACGGTCATATTATTGTCCTCCTCTTTGTCTAAAAACATAGTCTTTTTATGATTTTTTTATGATTTTAACCTACAGTTAGCCTCCTCAAGCCATTTCTTTGCCTGGGGAAGACCTAATTTATTCTGTTTCCTTATTTTTCTTTTCTTTTTTTTTTTTTTTATATATATATATATATACATATATATACACATACATACATGCCGGCATAATTTTATTTATTTTTTAAGCTTTCTAGACAACACAGTATTACACAACAATCCTTATTTAAAAATGCATCAAAATCATACTTTGTTTTTCATGTCTTAAGGAGTTTCACATTCTCTTTGTCTAGACTACACATATACTTTGCATCATCATTCAAACCATCAGACTTTCCATGGATCATACTCATTTTAACGTGCACACGGAGTTTTTTTTGTAAGGTCTTCTCACACTGACACAATACCTGCACACAGTATCTTATCACTTCTGCAGCTACTCACAAACTTTCTAGTCGTGACATATCACTTCTAGATTATTGGTCTTGTGTGCTGCTATAATACTGGTGTCTTGTCTTCTTACTTAATGTTTTTTTCATTTATAGGGAGAATGAACAGAATTACAAGGCGAACGTAAATTCACCTGACTGGTCAACCCCCCCTGATCAAAACATTAATATTTCAGTTAACTGTAGGGAGCATGAACAGAATTACAAAAGAGACTTAATTTCTCTCGACTGTTGTTCCCACACGTTATCAAAACATTAATATTTGTTGATTCAACGGTATTTATAAATGCCTGTACAGGTTTTTTACACAACATACGAGGCTGGCTGAGCGCAAGGGCTCGTCAAATTACCTCTATTTGTTACCTGGAAATCTATCAGGCCATACCTTTGTATCAACAGGGGTTCATGTTTTTGATGTAGGAATATTTATGTGTCCCCCACGGGAATTCCTGCAGTTTACAAGGCTGTCAGGACCTAGGTCCTTTGTCGACAAATTTCCTTTATCTGCACCCGGGTATTGGAATGGGACCATACTCCTATATCAAAGGGATTTAAACTACGGACGTATCTACTTATATTCCCTCAACTTGGATAAAGCAAAACATATACACAACAGATAAACATTCAATTAATCTCTATATTAGATGTATGTAACAAAATCCCTTAATTCATTAAATCCCTAATCACATTTAGGCCTAAAAGTATAATATAATAAATGAAAATATCTTACCTTGCCCCGAGAGCGGTCTCTTGTGCTGATCCGGTAAGTCGCTGCCCGGGAGGCACTAGTTCAGTGAGCCGGCCTCTGTTAACGTCAAATTTAAGACGGAGGACTTACAGTTTTTTGCCGTACGGACATCGGTTCACTGGGTTGTTGGCTAGTGCTTTCCAGGAATTTGGACTTCCGGCTCGAAGGACCAAAATGTCAAGTAATTTTGGACCGACTCTCGTTACAAGTCAAGATATTTTATTGCATATGCAAGAGAAATGGTTAAATGTATATCTTCTGCTTCAGAGATCCATTTCTGCCTGTCATAGATTTACATTCAGCTTTTATAACCCTTAAACCTTCCCTTTTCCTGCTCGTAACGTCCTGACCATGTATAATTTCAACCTTTATTCTGACGTTAGCAGGAAATAGGGAAATATCCTTTTTCAGCCAACACCTTATGACAGGAAATTTCATACAATGAATACATAAATTATCTCATGGTTCGCAGCCCATATTTTGACAGATGTAAGAGTCAGCACATCTTTGCACAATAGAATATGGTCATATGACTTATTCCAGTAATTAGGGCTATTAGAGCTTATTCAGCATATTTAAGTATTAATAGAGTTATATAAAGCAAACATTTTAACTTTAGAAGATATAGTCATATTAATATGCATATTCATAGTTGACATTTAAAGTATAATTTCTAATTTCTCTAACAGGTGCCTGAAGCGCAGAAGAAGCAGCGCGTGATGGAAAGTCTGAAAGGCGTGGCTGCGGAAGCTGTAAAAAGTCTCCGGTTTGGGAATGCTGCCTACACGGCTTATGACTGCTTAGCCATGCTACAAGAGGAGTTCGGTCAGTTAGAAAAAGTAACGGAACTGGTGTATCAGTTCGAACACACCTTTCAGCAGCCAGGAGAAAAGCTGTCAGAGTATGTCAGAAGACTGAACAAGATGCTTTGTCAAATCGTGTTAAAAAAAGGGATGGTACCCCAAGCCATAGATGCGGCAAGGATGAAGCAGTTCCACTTGAAAACCTCTGGAGGAGGCATGTCACTGAATTACCCTGATCTGGTAAAGATCATTAGAGATGAAGAGGCCCTGCAGAAGGATCAGCAAGCGATCAAGGCGCATACCCCTTCTATACCGGTAATGGTCAGATCAGCCATGACCCCTGAAAGAGACCCAGAAGTAGATACCCTGAAGTCACAGATGTCTCAGGTGTTGAAGATGCTGACCTCTTTGATGGCAAAGGATCCAAGGGTCATAGAAAATAGTGGACTGAAGAAGGAGTTGTTCCCAGATACCTCAGCACCCACTTCCCTACAAGACTGGGGGGATGTGGTCTGTTTTAACTGCGGAGGAGTTGGCCATATTGACAAAGTATATTCTAGTCCCAAGAAAAAGAAGATAAATAATCGCAAGCCGGCGGAAAACTTCAGAGGGCCCCGGTGAAGGAGTCAACCGGGTGCCCATCATCTCCAGTGAGCTCCACTGTAAACTCCACCCCAAACTGAATGAGAAGTCCAGAAGAAAAAGGGGTAGACCCCCTCAGAAGAAGAACAGTGCTCCTCAGCGAGAATACACACCTTAAAAAAGAAATAATGTTCCTCAGCGGGAATATACACATAAACAGAGGAGGGAGATCAATGCATACCGAGCCCAAGAGGGACTAAAGCCAACAGCCAAACACAAGAAGGAAAGGACCAAGGGAAAATGTAGGGATCAACAGAGAGAGACCCCTTTGAAGTCTTATCCAGAAGAACTGATAGGCCCCTCCCCTGTAGTGCCTATTCAAGTGAAAAGAGTCTACACGAGAGCCATCTTAGATACTGGAGCACAGGTGACTCTGTAAGTCCCGGTACTTTTATGATAGACATCTGAGTCACCTGCCCATCCAGAGAATTGAAGATCTGGAAATATGGGGAATCAGAACACAGAGTTTCCCCTACGATGGTTACTTGCCCATTAAACTGACCTTCGACCCCTCAGTAGCCGGGAAGGCTGAAGTGTTTCATACCCTGGCAGTGGTGTGCCCCCGACCGCCTGGAGCCAACAATAACTCCTTAATAATAGGGACAAATACGGACCTGGTCCGGAGGCTTCTGGCCCCTCTGGCAGGAGGAAAGAACCCAATAGTCACCAGAATACACCCAATGTTGAAGACAGCCTATCAGCGACTGGTCTTAGAACACAAGGCCCCAGAAGAGGGGGTGGGTAAAGTCTGGAGGCTGGAGAAGAAGGGAATAGTGTTGCAGCCCGGTGAGGTAACCTGTCTCAGAGCCACTGTGAAGCTTACTTGGGAGCAACCTGGCCCCTTTGTCATGTTGGAACCAGACCCTCGGGAAGAATACTCAGGCTTAGAAGTGATCCCAGAAATGGTTCCGATGAGAGCTCTGAAGAAAGCACACTGTAAGATGCCGGTGAGCGTCAGGAATACCACGGGTGTTTCCATTGAGATCTCCGCCAGGATGTTGCTGGGCCAGGTGAGCCCTGCTGCCCCAATTGTCTTATCAGATGTGGAGAAGACAGAGGGAGACAGGACTGTTTGGGAGAAGCTCTGCATGGAGAACCCAAACCTGCCAAAGGCCTGGAAAGAGAGGGCAAAGGCCCAGTTGACCAGATGGAGGAAGATTTTCTCTAAAGATGAGTTAGACGTAGGGTGTGCAAAGAGTGCCACCCATCGAATCCGCCTCCAGGAAGACAAGCCTTTCAGGGAGAGGGTCAGGCGAGTTCCTCTAGCCGACCTTGAAGACCTGAGAGAACAGCTCGCCGAGCTCAAGCAAACTGGTGTTATCCGGGAGTCTAGGAGCCCCTATGCCTCTCCAATAGTGGTGGTCCGGAAGAAGAATGGGTCCTTGAGGTTGTGTATAGACTACAGGACTCTCAACCGGAGGATGATACCCGACCAGTATACCACCCCGAGGATAGAGGATGCCCTACAGAGTTTGTCTGGAGCCAGGTGGTTCAGCGTTATGGACCTGAAGAGTGGATACTATCAGATCCCTATGCATCCGGAAGACAAGGTGAAGACAGCTTTCATAACCCCTGTGGGATTCTTTGAATTTGACCGGATGCCCCAAGGTCTGTCTGGAGCCCCTGCACATCTTTCAACGCCTCATGGAGAAAACCGTAGGAGACATGAACCTCATCGAAGTTCTCGTGTACTTGGATGACATCTTTGTCTTTGGGAAGACTCTAGAAGAACATGAGGAAAGACTGGAAAAAGTCCTGAGAAGGCTCAACGAAGAGGGACTCAAGCTTTCACCAGAAAAATGTCAGTTCTACTAGTCATCAGTCAACAATCTAGGGCACATAGTGTCTGAAGAAGGGGTTGCCACAGACCCCGGGAGGCTGGAGGCAGTTACCTCCTGGCCCCGTCCCACCATGGTGACAGAACTCAGGTCCTTTTTGGGGTTCTGCTCCTACTATAGGAGATTCGTAGAGGGGTTTGCACGGATTGCCAGACCCCTGAATGAACTCTTGAAGACAGAAGGGGAAGAGGATGACTCGGGTCCCAGGAAGCCGGGAGAGTCAGTCAAAGACCAGTGGGATGGAAAATGTGAAGAGGCCTTCCACATGCTGAAGAAGAGCTTAACCACTGCCCCTGTCTTGGCCTATGCAGACCCAAGGAAACCTTATGAGCTCCATGTAGATGCCAGTCATGACGGTCTGGGAGGAGTGCTCTACCAGGAGCATGAAGGGCAACTGCGACCTGTCGCATATGTGAGCAGAAGTTTGACCCCATCTAAAAAAAAACTACTCCACTCACAAGTTGGAGTTCCTGGCTCTCAAGTGGGCTGTAGTTGATAAACTTAATGACTATCTGTATGGGGCAGAATTCACTGTGGAAACTGACAACAATCCCCTTACTTATCTTTTCACCAGAGCAAAACTGGATGCCACGGGCCATCGATGGCTGGCCGCACTGTCTGGATTCAACTTCAGCCTGAAATGCAGACCTGGGGTTGGAAATTGAGATGCGGATGCCCTGTCCAGAAGGTCTCATGCTCCCACTAGCCGCACAGAAGACTGGACCCAGGTGGCACCGGACGGGGTGCGGGCCCTCTGTCAAGGGGCTGAACTCCAAGCCAGTGGGGGGTCCAGAGCGGAAGAGATAGGAGTCACAGTAGTGGGAGTCCCCAAGCAATACTGTGGAGTAACTCAGATAGAGGAAGATGATTTACCCAAGCTGTCAAAAAAAGAATTGAGGTGTGATCAATTGGAAGACCCTTTGGGGAAATTGGCCCTCGAGGCCCTGGAGAGTCAGGATCCAGATAGGCTCTTGCATCACCCTTCAAAGGAAGCTTGTCTGCTGCGGAAGGAGTGGGACAGGTTGCAGGTGCATCAAGGGGTGGTCTACCGAAGGGGCCCCTCTGATGACCTGGAAGACAAATGGCAATTGTTCTTGCCTGAGAAGCACCGAGGGACTGTCTTGGCCGCTTTACACGACCATCATGGTCATTTAGGAGCTGAAAGGACCTTCCAACTTGTCAGAAGTTGGTTCTATTGGCCCTGTATGAGGGCTGAAGTAGAGGAATACTGCCATTCATGCGCACGCTGCATCCAGCGGAAAACTCCACCCCATCAAGCTGCCCCAATGGGCCACCTACAGAGTCAAGGCCCAATGGATTTGGTGTGCATTGATTTCCTCTGCCTCAAGGCCCGACTTGAGTGGACTATGAAATGTTCTGGTGATAACCGACCATTTCACCCGGTATGCCCAGGCCTTCCCAACCTAAGACCAGAAGGCTTCCACAGTGGCCAAAGTACTCATGGAAAAATACTTTGTGCATTATGGGCTACCACAGCGACTCCACTCGGATCAAGGGAGGGACTTTGAAAGTCGACTGATCCGGAAGCTCTTGGACTCCTTAGGGATCAAGAAGACCCGAACCACTCCCTACCATCCGCAAGGGGATGCTCAGCCAGAGAGGTTCAACCGAACCCTACGCAACATGCTGAGAACTCTAGAAATTGAAAAGAAGCAGCATTGGAGCAGGCACATAGCAGCAATTGTGCATGCTTACAACAGTACAACAAGTGATGCTACAGGGTACTCTCCCTACAGACTCATGTTCGGGAGAGAAGCAAGACTACCCGTAGACCTGGCATTTGGCACCTCCATAGACCATTCCTCGGCCACTTCTCATGAAGGCTATGTGGACCGGCTGAGGCATAGTTTACAGTTGGCCTATGAGCAGGCCCAATGGCTTCCGATCAAAGGGGAGCCCGCAACAAGAGAAACTTCGACCTGAAGGTCCGAATTCAGGATCTACAACTAGGGGACAGAGTGTTGTTACGAAACTTGGGAGTCCCTGGGAAGCACAAGCTTGCAGACAGGTGGAGACCGGAGCAATATGTTATTTGCAAGAAGTTACCCGGCCTACCAGTCTACCAGCTGAAGCCAGAGGGAAAGGTGGGGCCTTTGAAGACTTGGCACCAGAACCACATACTTCCACTTGCCGAAGCAGTCCGGATACCCCCTGTGAAGGATTCCTCTGAGCCAATATCCATCCTGGATACTCCTAGGCCAAACACCCGGTCTCAGGCATCCCGGTCTGAAGAAACAGATGTCTTTGAACCTAGTGAGGATGAAAGGGAAGAGTTAGAATGGCTATGGCCTTCCCAGGACCCAGTGACTTCTGCTATAGATCTCCCACCTTTGGAAGACACCATAGACCGTATACTGAATGCAGAAGCTACTGAATTTATCCCGTCCAGCCCTCTATCAGATTCATGGGAAGATGCCCTTGACTCGCTCCCAGAGGAGGATCCAAGATGTTCTGTGAATCCTTCTGCTCCTGAGTTAAATGTTTCAGAAACAGTGGAAGCTGCCATGTCTGTTCCGGAAGAGGAACCTACAGTGTTGGAGCCTGAAATCCCAAGAGAGCGGAGGGTGAAAAGGGCCATAAGGCCCCCCCGAAGGCTGACTTACCCACAAATGGGGAGGAGCTCGGAGGACACTGTGGCAACTGCCAGGAGGAGTGCAGAAAGCCCTGATCCCTCCACTGTTCATTTGGTGGAGGGCAACCCCAACTCACCCCCTGGCACAGTTAGGCAGGCCACTTATGATAGTGTGACCTGTGGGCAAGGAAATTCACCCTCTCATTTTTGGTGGGAACTTCCTCTGCTGACATCATACGCAACTTTGTCTAATGTTGTGCGTAGTGTTTGTTGACAATTATCTTTGGGGACCAAAGAGTTTAAGTGGGGGGAGTGTGTAGCGGGGTCTCCGTTGAGGCCCCATGGACTACGTTACCCAGAACCGCGTTTGGCACCCAGGGTGCATTGGGCTGCCGCAGAGACTCATGGGTGGGGTATAAAAGGGGAGGGCGAGGCTTAGCCCGGCCTCTTTGGACACCGTGCGGCTGGCAAGAGAACTTCCTGTGCAGACCTGCTGCGAGTGCAAGGCCCGAGGCCTGGGCCTTGCGCACTTCCAGAGAGCCTTCCACCTCGCTGCGGAGCCTGTGCGGCGACAGACATCTACCTGCTTGAGGGACGTCAGTGAACCGGAGATCAGGCGGTGGCAGATCCTGTGTGTGTGAAGACACAGCGGTGGGAGTCCCGGACTGGGATCGAGTCCGGAGGGGTGAGAGAGCACCTGCTCACAACCATAATCGAGTACTTTATTAGGCCTATAGTCTGCCTTGGCCCATCGGGTGATATTTCCCTTTTCCTGTCAAGAGACTAGTTGGAGGACTGAGTCACATAGTCTCCGGGGAGTTGTTCCATTACCTTAGACCTTGTTGGATTACAAATATTGTTCCTGTATGTGCACCACCGACCATCTGGCATGCGAAGATTCCTTCTCTAGAGACTGAGTTTTAATTAAGTCAGGCCTGACTGGGAGTTGATAGTACTGTTGGGCGCCATATTGCTAACGGGGACCCAAGATATATGTTGGTGTGTGTTAGAACTAATTGCGCACTATCATTAACTACTGTTAGTATTACTGCAGGGCTCTGCATGCATGTGTTATATGTAATATTAATTGTTAACCCCTTTTATCTACAAGTAAACCTTTTACATTTTCTCAAATCTGGTGTTGGAGTCCATATATATATCTTATCACTAGAAGAAAGGTATTGTGGGATTGTGTATAAACTGTTATAGAGCTATATAGTGTGACAGCAGGAAGGTAAAGTCACCTGGTTGCATCCAGGGGGGTAGATATATTTCGCCCAGATTCAGGCTTTACGCCGACTTATACAACTAGGCGGAGAGTTGTATAAGCCCAGCTAAGGCTAGTGGGCTCATGGATGACTCATACCTCTAGGGAGAGTGTGGGGCGTCGTACAGACAGGGAGTTGATGAGACCAGCTGAAGCTTGTCAGCTCATTTAGGCCTCTATAAGAACTCCCAGCTTCATTAGATGTTAGCTCATGCCTGGAACCAGACCTGTGTGGACTGTCTAGGGAGAGTGAACCCCTGTGCGGTGAGACCAAGCCTGTGTGGCTATTTGCTTGGACATTTAAAACCAGGGACTTAGGGACTAGGACAGCACTAGGCTGATCCCAGTTGTTAGTTAGGAAACCTGTATGTTTAGTTAGAGGTCAAGTTGACCAGGATTTATTTTGTTTATGTTTCTTTTGCTTTGCTGTGTTTTGTCACTGTAAATAGAAAATAAACCGCACCTTTTTGATTTTGAAAACCACAACCTCCGTTTGCTGGGCCTGTTTTTGTGTGGGGAGCCCATCCCGGGGGTCACCCACACCCGCTGCCGAGCTAACCCCCTCACAGTTGGTGGAGAACCAGTGGCAGTTTTTTTTAAGCCAGCATGGAGGAGATACTGAAACAGCTGGCTCTAGCAAATGCCAATCAACAGCAGACAAATGCAGGTTTGCAAAAGAGCCTTGCAGCCCAGCAGCAAGCTCATCAACAGAGCCTTGCAGCCCAGCAGCAAGCTCATCAACAGAGCCTTGCAGCCCAGCAGCAGACAAACGCAACTTTGCAACAGAGTCTGGAGGCTCAGCAACAAGCCCAGCAGCAATCTGAGGCCCGCTTCATAGACCTGTTGCAGAAGCAAGAGCAGAGACTACAACAACAGATGGAAGCAGTAATGCAGCAACGTCCGCAGACCAGTGAGGAAAGCCATCCCACTAATACCGCGTCCTTTGGGGTCAGTCGTTTATTGACAAAAATGACTGGAGAGGATGATCCAGAGGTATTTTTGACCACATTTGAAAGGACCGCTGAAAGAGAAAAGTGGCCTGAGGAGCAGTGGGCTGGACTGGTGGCGCCTCTGTTAACTGGTGAATCGCAGAAAGCTTACTATGACCTAGAGCCTAACCAAGCAAAAGACTATGTGATGCTAAAAGCTGAAATATTGGCAAGGCTGGGTGTCACCCTGGCTGTCCGGGCTCAGCGTGTGCATAACTGGACTTTCCAGCTTGGAAAACCCCCCAGGTCTCAAATGTATGATCTCATTCACCTGAGCAGAAAGTGGCTACAGCCAGAGACTTTGTCCGCACCAAAGATTGTGGAACGTGTTGTAATGGATCGGTTTTTGAGAGCTCTTCCTACTGCCATCCAAAAGTGGGTAAGCCATGGAGACCCAGAGACGGCCGATGGTCTTGTGGATCGTGTGGAGAAATACTTGGCTACAGAGAACCTGACGGCCTCTTCCAGAGACACTCGGACTTTCCACCCTAAGACCAGACCATCCCCAGGGGCGGATAAGAGGATTCCAAGGGGTGAGGGTGGAGAGAGTGAGAGGGTGGGAGCTCTACCCCAAGTTTGGCGAGAACAGCCTGGGAAATCAGCGGCTCAAGAGGCGGCAAGAAGGATCGTTTGCTACCGCTGCCGGCAAGCGGGACATATTGCAGCCAATTGCCCGGTTGTGGAGGAACCCATGCAGTGTGACTTTCTGACGGGCAGACGTCAGTCGCTGTGTGCGACAGTCGCATGCACTGCCATTCGAGGAACTGAGAAACATTTATGCAAAATGTGTGTTAATGGTAGAAATGTTGTGGTATTGCTGGATTCAGGTAGCCTTGTGACCCTGATAAAGGCTGAGTTAGTTAAAACAGAGGTCTCTGGGAATAGCAAGGTAGCTGTTATTTGTGTGCATGGGGACACCCGAGAGTATCCAGTGACTACAGTGTGTTTCGAGACCCCCAAAGGTACCCTCTTTCATCCAGTGGGCTTAGTATCTCAGTTACCGCATGACGCCATTGTGGGAAGGGATTTTCCGAAGTTCTGGGAACTGTGGGATGATCCTGAGCCCCCCACTGGTGCCCCTATGTACCAGGAATGTGATAGCCAGAACTCCCCTGAGAGTGGTGAGGACTCTCCGGAATTTCCCTTATCAGTATTGGCAGGGGAGACTCAAGAAACTGGAGAGGAGCCCACCTCCTCAGACGAAAACCTACCGTCTGTGGAGTTTTCTGATCTTGAGGTTCACAGGGAAAACTTTGCCACAGAACAGTTGAAAGACCCCGCCCTAATAAAGGCACGGGAAAACGTAGTGAAAATAGATGGCGAGTTAGTGAACCCAGATAATACCTGCACTTACCCATACTTCAGCGTAGAGAAGGACCTACTGTATCGGGTGGCAAAAAGGGCAGAAGAAACCGTTGAGCAGCTTGTGGTGCCCAAACCTTACAGGAAGTTGGTGTTGGAGTTGGCTCATGGGCACATTCTTGGAGGTCATCTGGGGACAGAGAAAACCCGAGAGAGGGTATTACAGAGATTCTATTGGCCGGGGGTGATGAAGGACATAGAAAATTATTGTTCCTCCTGCCCTGTGTGTCAGAGGTCGGCCCCGATGCCACATTTCCGTAGCCCGCTGGTCCCTCTACCCATCATTGAGGTCCCGTTTGAGAGGATCGCCATGGATTTGGTAGGTCCTATAATCAAGTCCGCTAGGGGGCACCAGTACATATTAGTTATAATGGACTATGCCACCCGTTATCCAGAAGCGATCCCTCTCCGAAATACCTCGGCCAAAACCATAGCCAAAGAGCTATCTCTTGTGTTTAGCCGGGTGGGTATTTGTAAAGAACTGCTTACGGACCAAGGTACACCCTTTATGTCCCGGGTTATGAAGGAGCTGTGTAAATTGTTCAAAGTGACGCAATTACGTACATCTGTGTATCACCCCCAAACCGATGGGCTGGTTGAAAGATTCAACAAAACCCTAAAACAAATGTTGAAGAAAGTGGTGGATAGAGATGGAAAGGATTGGGACTGTCTACTTCCTTATCTGATGTTTGCTATTAGGGAGGTGCCCCAATCCTCTACGGGATTCTCCCCCTTTGAGTTACTGTATGGGAGACACCCAAGAGGGCTGTTGGATATTGCCAAGGAAACTTGGGAAAGTGAGAGTTCTCCCCACAGGAGTGTGATTGAGCATGTCGCCCTGATGCAAGACCGAATTGCACAGGTAATGCCCATCGTGAAGGAACATTTGGCCCAAGCGCAGTTAGCACAGCAGAGAGTGTACAACCGTGGAGCCAAGACCCGTACCTTTTCCCCGGGGGATAGGATACTGGTACTTGTCCCTACGGTTGAAAGTAAATTCCTTGCCAAATGGCAAGGCCCCTACGAGATAATGGAAAAAGTGAGCGAAGTGAATTACAAGGTCAGACAACCAGGAAGGCGAAAGCCCGAACAGATCTATCACGTTAATCTGTTGAAAGCCTGGAGGGATAGAGAGTCCCTAGTCGCAGACACTTGGTCACCAGCTCAAACTGGTTGCGTGATTCCTGAGGTTGGAATAGCAGCCACCTTGTCACAACCCCAACAACAGGAGGTTAAGGAGTTTGTGCTTCGCAACAAGGAGGTATTCTCTGAGCTGCCGGGACAAACATCTGGGGTAGAGCATGACATCATTACCCCGCCCGGTGAAAGGGTGAAGTTAAAACCCTATCGGATCCCAGAGGCCCGACGGGAGGCAATACGGGAGGAAGTACAGAAAATGCTGAACTTAGGGGTGATAGAGGAGTCCCAAAGTGATTGGTCTAGTCCCATTGTGTTGGTGCCTAAACCGGATGGGAGCTGGCGATTTTGTAACGATTTTCGTCAGTTGAACAAAGTTACAAAATTTGACACCTACCCCATGCCACGTATAGATGAGTTGATCGACCGGCTGGGAACAGCCCGATACATGACGACTCTTGACCTCACAAAAGGGTATTGGCAAATCCCCCTGGCCAAGTCGGCCAAAGAGAAAACCGCATTTGTAACCCCAGACGGGGCGTTCCAATATAAAAGAATGCCGTTCGGGTTACAGAATGCGCCGGCCACATTCCAGCGGAAAATGGACCAGATGCTGAGGCCCCATCGGAAGTATGCTGCGGCTTACCTGGATGACGTAATTGTCCATAGCACAGATTGGGCCTCACATCTGCCAAAAGTGCAAGCAGTCCTGGACTCTGTTCGGGAAGCGGGGTTTACGGCTAACCCCAAGAAGTGTACCATTGGGCAGGAAGAGGCCAAATATCTTGGGTACACCATTGGGAGGGGAGTAATAAAACCCCAACTCAACAAAGTCGAGGCCATCCAGAGTTGGCCACGTCCCAACAGCAAGAAGCAGGTACGAGCCTTTCTGGGAATCGCTGGGTATTATCGGCGATTCATTCCCCACTTTGCTTCTAAGGCTGTGCCCCTAACCAACCTGACGAAGGGGAAAGGGTCGGTCATGATTAAATGGACCCCCGAGGCTGAGGCAGCATTCCAATTCTTGAAACAAGCCTTATGTAGCCAGCCAGTGTTGTACTCACCCGACTTCTCTAAAGACTTTGTCGTACAAAGTGATGCGTCAGATGTGGGGTTAGGAGCAGTATTGTCCCAGGTCTGGAACGGGGAAGAGCACCCAGTCATTTACCTCAGCAGGAAGTTGAAGTCCCATGAGGTAAATTACGCCACCGTTGAAAAGGAGTGTTTAG
Source organism: Rana muscosa (assembly GCA_029206835.1). Lineage (NCBI taxonomy): Eukaryota > Metazoa > Chordata > Amphibia > Anura > Ranidae > Rana > Rana muscosa. The sequence goes on from CM055117.1 coordinate 324,452,976, forward strand.
CGGTGAAGTGGGCTCTAGATTCCCTTCGGTACTACCTGCTAGGTAGGCACTTTGACTTGGTTACGGATCACGCTCCGTTAAAGTGGATGGCTCAAAACAAGGAAACAAATAGAAGAGTGAATAGGTGGTTCCTGGCCCTCCAGGAATTCAACTTCACAGTAAAGCATCGCCCTGGCGTTCAAATGGGGAATGTGGATGCTTTGTCTCGAGTACATGAATGCCTGATTGCTGGTGTTCCAACCCCGAGGTTAAAACAAGAGGGGGGGGTATGTGACAGCAGGAAGGTAAAGTCACCTGGTTGCATCCAGGGGGGTAGATATATTTCGCCCAGATTCAGGCTTTACGCCGACTTATACAACTAGGCGGAGAGTTGTATAAGCCCAGCTAAGGCTAGTGGGCTCATGGATGACTCATACCTCTAGGGAGAGTGTGGGGCGTCGTACAGACAGGGAGTTGATGAGACCAGCTGAAGCTTGTCAGCTCATTTAGGCCTCTATAAGAACTCCCAGCTTCATTAGATGTTAGCTCATGCCTGGAACCAGACCTGTGTGGACTGTCTAGGGAGAGTGAACCCCTGTGCGGTGAGACCAAGCCTGTGTGGCTATTTGCTTGGACATTTAAAACCAGGGACTTAGGGACTAGGACAGCACTAGGCTGATCCCAGTTGTTAGTTAGGAAACCTGTATGTTTAGTTAGAGGTCAAGTTGACCAGGATTTATTTTGTTTATGTTTCTTTTGCTTTGCTGTGTTTTGTCACTGTAAATAGAAAATAAACCGCACCTTTTTGATTTTGAAAACCACAACCTCTGTTTGCTGGGCCTGTTTTTGTGTGGGGAGCCCATCCCGGGGGTCACCCACACCCGCTGCCGAGCTAACCCCCTCACAATAGAAACATCACCCCTAGACTAGCTGTGCCAGAGAAGGGCTGAGTAGATTGCTGGGGGTTGGCTGTGCTGTGTACAGGGCCCAAAAACAAACCAGCGGCTCCCTTAGTTTGGGGGTATCGCTACATACATATACTGTATGTCTATTGTTATCTGTGGGTCTTGGTTTTAGGGTTGGTTATTGCACTGTGTTTATTTGAGGTGGTTGTATTCATTATTACTTACTTAAATAAATGATTATAATATTTTCACTCACATGCGTTTTTGGTTTCCTCTGTGCAGTCCACACAGTCTGGTCTGCTAACTTCCCTGACAGTGGTCCTGTGCTGTCTGTCCTGCGGGAAGAAGCCACTCAAGCAGAGAATATTCCGGGGGAGGACCTTTGCTGGAGAGAACCGAGCTGAAGGCTGTTTTTTCAGGAAGGGCCTGGTGACTCGTTTGGAGGATGCACCCAAGTTAACCTACCTCACAGTACTGCCGGATGGCTTAAAGGATCTGGTACTGTGTAGCTGACCTAAAACTGAATGACTGCTGGTTACACAATCCTGTGGCAGAGGATTATCCAGGAGTTTCCATTTATGGATCGCTAAGTCTGTGGAGAGACTTTGTCTGTGCTTCATACCGGCTGCTAGGTCGGTGTGAGAGGCCTATCCGGTTGTCGCAAAATCCACAGACGGAAAGCTGTTTGTCCTCTGGATTCAAGAACCTCATCAGTGACAGGGGCGGATCCAGGGGGGGCAACAGGGCAATTGCCCGCCCTGAGACCATCTGTCACACTCACTTGCTGGCTCTGTTCTTTTTTTTTTCCGCCTGATCTCCCGGACTTTGGGGACCCAGTACCTGGACCCCAAACGTGGCACACATGTAGCCCCATGTCTCCTCTACAAGTGTGCAACGTTTGGTGTCTGGGGGACCTACAGCCGGGGAGCACTGATCTTTTAAAACTGGGCACTCCTTCCATAGACTCCAATGTTAAACGGTCATTTCTCCGGTGACTTTGCGGACCCGGTACCGGACGTTCGTAGGTCCCCTGGACCCCAACCTTAGCACACATGTAGCCCCACTCTTCATCTACAACTTTGCAAAGGTTGTTGTCTGGGGGACCTACGGCCGGGGAGCACCGATTTTTTCAATCCGGGAACCCCTTCCATAGGCTCCCATGTTAAATGGTAATTTCTCCGGTGATTTTGGGGACCCGGTACTGGCCGGCCCTAAGTCCCCTGGACCCCAAACTTGGCACACATGTAGCACCTCTCTTCATCTACAAGTGTGCAAAGGTTTTTGTCCGGGGAAGCTACAGCAGGGGAGCACTGATTTTTCAAATCCGGGCACCCCTTCTATAGACTCCCATGTTAAACATCAGTCTAGTCATGGGCACAGTGAAGCATGGGCACAGTGAGGCGCAGTGAGGCATGCAGATGGACACCCTAGGCTTATACTCGAGTAAATACGTTTTCACAGTTTTTTGGGGTAAAATTAGGTGCCTCGGTTTATACTTGAGTATATACAGTACGTGCCTGCCCTGCATTCCTGCAGTGACTTCCGCCCTCACTGTGCAGGCAACAGAGAGATAACATTATCTCTCTGCTGCCTGACTCTGTAAGTCTGGGACACAGCGAGAGACAACCAAAACTACACCTTAGCAGGCAAGTTAGTGACAATCCGCAAGGTGTGGCAGGCGACGTGGCAAGTTACAATCCGCAAATTGTGTCAGGTGATGTGGCAAATGACAATCTGCATCTGGTGGCAGGCAAGTGACAATCAGCAAGGTGTGACAGGTGACGTGGCAAGTGACAATCCGCAAGGTGTGGCAGGTGATGTGGCAAGTGACAATCCACAAGGTGTGGCAAGTGACAATCCACAAGATGTGGCAGGTGACGTGGCAAGTGACAATCCGCAACGTGGGGCAAGTGACACGATCAGGGCTCCCACTAATTGCAGGCGACGGTGGCAAGTGACACACTCGGGGGTCCCACTGATTCTGCATTGAACTATTTAATTTTATATTACAATGTAATAATAGAAATAATGCGCTTCAATCATCCTGACACCATAACAACCATGGTGCCGGGATGATTGAAGCGCCGACACCAGCCATTTCCCCGATAAATTTCCCACAAAAAAAACATATTTTTTGGCAGTGCCCCTCCCGAGAAAAGACTCTGGATCCGCCCCTGAACAGTGATCTGCATTAAGGTATCTGAACTTCCCCTAACCCTCTATCCCTCTACTTCTGAAGTTGTTTAATAAAGCAATTGAGAAAAAGACTGAAGTGACTGGCAATCACATCTATTCAAAACTATCTAACATAGACTTTTAGTTCTGGGACGGTGAAATGTGGGGTAACGGCAGGACCCAAATTTAATCCAGCAGCCCTCTAGGGGGTATCGCTACACGTAGAATAAAAATATCAACAAGTGATTGGGTAAAGCAAGAATTTCAAACCTACCAATATCTACCAGATCATCTCAAAAACATAGTGAAAAAAATAAGAACAAACACAACCGCCTAAAAATTTTTAACCACTTCGCATCCGGGCCAATTCTGACATTTCGCACCTACATGTAAAAATCCTCATTTTTTTGCTAGAAAATTACATAAAACCCCCAAACATTATATATTTTTTTTTAGCAAAGACCCTAGAGAATACAATGGCGGTCATTGAAACTTTTTATCTTGCATGGTATTTGCGCAATAATTTTTCAAACGCATTTTTTTGGGAAAAAAAACGGTTTCATGAATTAAAAAATATTAAAACATTAAAGTTAGCCCAATTTTTTTGCATAATGTGAAAGATGAAGTTACGCCGAGTAAATAGATACCCAACATGTCACCCTTCAAAATTGCACACGCTCGTGGAATGGCGCCAAACTTCGGTACTTAAAAATCCTCATGGGCGACGCTTTAATTTTTTTTACTGGTTAGGCCTCATGCCCACTGGCGTTTTTACAGCTGCGTTTTTTGCAGCTTAAAAACGCCTGTCCATGTTATTGTAAATATTTTTTTTTTTTTGAAAAAATAAAAATAAAAAAAAAATAAAAACGTCGGACCTAAAAACGCGACCGCGCGTTAGTGCGCGTTTTTTGTGCATTAGTGCGCGTTTTTGCGCGTTTTTTGACGTTCGCGTTTTTTTCTGCCTAATTCTGACGCTGAGGAACGCACTGGCCCTGGGTTTTTTTTACAGCTTACAAACGCCTATGCTCTTTACAGCTCAAAAACGCCTAGGTGGGCATGAAGCTATAGACTAACATGGACAGGCGTTTTTAAGCTGTAAAAAACGCTCAAAAACGCGTCTGAAAAAACGCCCGTGGGCATGAGGCCTTACATGTTTTGAGTTATAGAGGAGGTCTAGGGCTAGAATTATTGCTCTCGCTCTAACGTTCGCTGCGATACCTCACATGTGTGTTCTGAACACCGTTTTCATATGTGGGCGGGACTTGCGTATGCGTTCGCTCCTGTGTACGAGCTACCGGGGAAAGGGGCACTTTAATTTTTATTTTAATTTTTTTTATTGTTAATTTTACTTTAAACTTTTTACTTTGGCACTTTAAAAAATAAATAAAATTGATCACTTTTATTCCTATTACAAGGAATGTAAACATCCCTTGTAATAGGAATAAGCATGACAGGTCCTCTTTACAGTGAGATATGGGGTCAATAAGACCCCACATCTCACCTCTAGGCTGGGAAGCCTGAAATAAAAAAAATAAAAAAGATCACCGCTTCCTAGTCGAGGCGGCACCGTTTTTTTGAATGCAGAGGCCGGGCGTGACGTCATAACATCGAGCCCGGCCTCCGAACAATCATAGAGACTCCGGCGACCATCTGGTCTGCCGGAAATCTCTATGGTAAGAAGCCGGGGCCAGCGGATCCTGTTACTGACTCACTGATCGCACAGGTGAGTCGGTAGAATCACCAGAAGGCGGCGGGAGGGGGCGTCCCCTCTCACCGCCTGTAAGAACAATCAAGCGGTGGAACAGCCGCTATGATCATTCTTACGGTGTACAGAATCGCTGGCTCTAAAAAATTATATCTGAATGATGCCTGTAGCTGCAGGCATCATTCAGATATCCCGGCTCAAACTCAAGGACGTCCATGGATGTCCGTCTGGTACGAAGTGGTTAAACTAGAAGACATAAGTGTTCCCAGATTATCGCGGTAATGGTTAACAGATAACAATCTAAATTAAAAAAAAGGGAATATCTTTATTTTATAACCTCCTTTCATCCATCTCTACAAATGGGACAAAATCTCAACATGTTGAAATGAGAGAAAGACCTCTCACAAACATTCTCTTGGGAACAATGAAAAAAAGCTATAACAACAATAACTAAAACACCTGCTTGCATTGAACATTGGGACAATTCTCAAAAAATCCTTAATAGGTGGTATCTGACCCCATATAGATTGGCAAAAATATTCCCCTCCATATCGCCATGATGTTGGAGATGCAATGAGTCTTCAGGTAACCTATACCATACGGCTACGCTATGGGCCTGCAAAAATTGAACACGTTTCTGGAACGCTATCTCCTCTTTTATAGCAGATCTCACAGGCATGTTAATAGATTTGATGGCAGAAATCACCTTACTAAGAACGAATCTCTCGCAAACATTCTCTTGGGAACAATGAAAAAAAACTATAACAACAATAACTAAAACATCTGCTTGCATTGAACATTGGGACAATTCTCCAAAAATCCTTAATAGGTGGTATCTGACCCCATATAGATTGGCAAAAATATTCCCCTCCATATCGCCATGATGTTGGAGATGCAATGAGTCTTCAGGTAACCTATACCATACGCTATGGGCCTGCAAAAATTGAACACGTTTCTGGAAAGCTATCTCCTCTTTTATAGCAGACCTCACAGGCATGTTAATAGATTTGATGCCAGAAATGACCTTACTAAGAATGAATCTGGATAGATAACCACTATGTTTTAGGACGATAGTAACACATAAATCTACAGAAACTCCTAACTTGTAAAGGGTGGTCACTAGAATAAACACTCAAGCCCAATATGAGCTTCTTCTAGCTCAGAAAAACTCCTCACTTAAAGAGGAAGTAAACCCTAATGGGTTTTACTTCCTCTTTATTTCCCCGCAAAGGTAAAGCATAATAAGCGATGCATAGTAGCCCATTATGTGTCACTTACCTGAAACCGAAGCCTGCGATGTCCCCGCTGGCTAGAAGTGTCCATCTTTAGCCCTCTTCCTTCCGGGGCCGCGGACTCCGGCTCTGTGACTGGCCGGAGTTGCGTGATGTCACTCCTGCGCATGCGCATGGGAGCCGCCAGTCACGGCATGACCCCCTCTAGAAACGGCACAGCGTGCCCTTTCTAAAGTGTGCATGCCCTGAATACATCGGCGCATGCGCAGAAGACGACAGTGTTCGGGGACATTGTAAATATCTCCTAAACCGTGTAGGTTTAGGAGATATTTCCAGCACCTACCTGTAGGTGAAAGTGGTTGTACAGGGTATACAACCACTTTAATAATTTTCTAACAAACTGGCAAGAATGGCTTAAAATCAAAGAGCCTGAGTGAGTGAGTGGGTGATAACTTATATAGCGCTGCAAATGCGAACTAAATTGCCTCAAGACGCTTTGCATCTGGTGTCGTCCTGATCCTTCAGAAGAGGTAGGTCTTAAGTTTTTTCCTGAAGGCTCGATGGTTTTCTTCCATACGGATGTCCGTGGGTAGAGCGTTCCATAGCCGTGGTCCTTGGACTGCAAATCTTCGTTCTCCCTTCCATTTGTAGCGGGACTTGGGGATGTGGAGGAGGTTTTAATTGGTTGATCGGAGAATGCATTTGGGGGTGTAGTGTTTTATCTTCTCGCATAAATATTGAGGAGCGTTTCCTTGTGTGCACTTGTGGATCAGTCAGAGGGTCTTGAACGTGACCCGGTCCTTTACGGTTAACCAATGCAGGGTCCTCAGTGAAGGGGCCTCTAACTATTTAAAAGGTTGTGATGTATAATTAATACCAGGTTGGATACTACTGAATTATTCTTATTGTACCTGTAACCTTTATAAAGAGTGGAATTGGATCCGATTGGGGTAGACGGATCAAAGGAAACTATACAAATTAATTCACTGCAAGATCTTGTTTACTGGTTTACTATTTCACTTAGAAATTTATGGTTGTTTGTTGTTAAATAATGTTAACCATAGCATACTTACTGTAACTAAGAATTTTCACACTCCTTGGATTTCTCTTTATAAAGATAATAAAAAATAAAAGTAAAACAAATAAAAAATAAATAGGAATTTTGGCCCCTACATTTTAGGGCTGTAGTAGCAATAACAATACCCATATTGATATTTTATACAATGCATTATGACAAAAAGATTAATGCTCTTGCAAAAAATACTTTATAACCCTAATACAAACTTCTTATAACACTAGTTTCTTTCAACTTTTTGCAGAACCACAAAATGTTTTTTGTTGAGGAGAGATTTGTAAATGAATTAGGCATGTAAGGTTCATTTCAGCAGGTTCAGAGGGCAATAAATCTTCACTGGTAAGACAGCTAAGCGAATGCTTTTTACTGCACAAAGAGGATTACAGCCTACCTAATGGGGCCCATCTCCTATCCAAGGCCTCATAGCAGCCGCCATTGCTGTCACGGCTATTGTTTTGCCATTGCCAGTCACTGGTAAACAGGGAGGCTCCCACTGCTAACTACTTTTAGGTGACCAGATTTTTAAAATGAAATCCGGGGACATATTTTTTTTTTTACTAGTAATGGCGGCAATCAGCGACTCTCTGCCCGTCGCCGCCGCCGCCCGCCTCACAGCCTGTCAAGTCTTACTCTCCGAGCCCCGGCTCCTACTGGGTGGGGAGTGGAGGAAGATCACTCCCCCAGGGAAGGCAAGGAGATAAGCAGGCAGGCGGCTGGCCGGGACTTGAGGCAAGGCAGAAGAACATGCGAGCGGAGCTGGATGGGCATGCACCCGAAACTGAAGAAATATTCCATCTGCTCCGACCAGCACATGATCATCAGAAAGGGGCACAGATAATGGAAAAAAAATACACCCCCTAAGCTAGTAAGAGCGACGGAGCGGGGGTGTGCAATTCAGATTTTTTTTTTTTATTCTGCACTGACTGTCTTTGAAATTGCCCCAGCCCCTGTTCAAATCCAATCCGGGGACAGACTTGGTCCGGGGACAGTGTCCTCAATCCGGGGACTGTCCCCTGAAACCGGGGATGTCTGGTCACCCTATAACTACGCCTTCTGAAAATTCTAACTGCAATCTCTCTGCTTCAATACTTTGGGTCACTGACAAGTGGGGAAGGATTTTAGGCAGTAGGTATGCATAACAGCCAGCCAACTAGCCAGTCCCATTATTTCTCTCAAGACAGGTTTACTTTAAATAAACCCAAAAACAAAAATGTATTAGATTGCAGATTACCAATGGTTAGATGTGGTGGCTGCATTTGTTTCTTTTTTTCAGACTTTTTTCCTTTATTTTCACCAGGTGATCCTGCTAGCAACTATATTATTTTTTTCAACTTACTTTAACAGACCAAGCTGTCCAGACAAAGTAGCAGTTAGAGGTTTGAGACAAAGCATTTAATACTGACAGGGGTGCTTACAATGGTCAGCTTTTGTTCATTTAGACAAAGCCTTTATCTCAAAAGAAAAAAAAAAAACTGTTTGCAGTAACTCCTTGTAAATTGTTAGCTGGAGTTCAGCCTTAAATTCTAAGTCAAGTTCTTCTATGTTGTACACAGGCCCGGACAAGCCATAGGGCATACCGGGCATATGCCCGGAGGGCCGCGGTGGCCCGCATGTCACGTTTCCCCCTAGTGCACTCTCAGCTGCGAGTCGGAGCCGCACTCAAGTGACAGTGACACCCGTCGGCACATCAGGGGGCCGGGACCCACAATGATCCCCTTCTCTCTGGCAAGGTGGCCGTTAGGGATGAGCTTCGTGTTCGAGTCGAACATACGTTCGACTCGAACATCGGCTGTTCGATCGTTCGACGAAGAACGAACGATTTGGGCCGTTCGCACCAAATTCGAGTGACGCGAACGGCCCACAATGCACTACGCCATCGCAGTGTCATCCAGGCACTGTGATTGGCCAAGCATGCACTGTGACCCCGCATGCTTGGCCAATCACAGCGCCGTCAGCGAGGAGAGCAATGATTGGCCACAGGCAGGATGCCTGTGGCCAATTATTGCTGAGGGGGTTTAGTACACGCCCCACACTATAAAAGGCCGCCAGCGCGGCGGCCTTGTGTAGTGTGTTCCGGAGCAGGGAAAGAGAAGCATAGGCAGGGACAGTGTCATTTTTTTCCTTTACTAATCCTGGATTCCTTGTGTTTAGGGACAAATAAGGATAGGTAGGGAGAGTGTCAGTGTGTTATTCTGTGCTAAACCTTGTTTGTAGGGACAGAGGGGTACAGTGAGGGAAAGTGTCAGTGTGCTATTCTGTTCTAAACCAACCTTGCTGAACCATATTTTCAATCCTTGAGTTTAGGGACAGAGAGGTACAGTGAGGGAAAATGTCAGTGTGCTATTCTGTGCTAAATCTTGTTTGTAGGGACAGAGTAGGACAGTGAGGGAAAGTGTCAGTGTGCTATTCTGTTCTAAACCAATTTTGCTGAACCATATTTGAAATCCTTGAGTTTAGGGACAGAGAAGGACACTCGTGTAAACTATCAGTGTGCTATTCTGTGCTAAATCTTGTTTGTAGGGAGGGACAGAGTAGGACAGTGAGGGAAAGTGTCAGTGTGCTATTCTGTTCTAAACCAATTTTGCTGTTCCATATTTGAAATCCTTGAGTTTAGGGACAGAGAAGGACACTCGTGTAAACTATCAGTGTGCTATTCTGTGCTAAATCTTGTTTGTAGGGAGGGACAGAGTAGGACAGTGAGGGAAAGTGTCAGTGTGCTATTCTGTTCTAAACCAATTTTGCTGTTCCATATTTGAAATCCTTGAGTTTAGGGACAGAGAAGGACACTCGTGTAAACTATCAGTGTGCTATTCTGTGCTAAATCTTGTTTGTAGGGAGGGACAGAGTAGGACAGTGAGGGAAAGTGTCAGTATGCTATTCTGTTCTAAACCAATTTTGCTGAACCATATTTGAAATCCTTGAGTTTAGGGACAGAGAAGGACACTCGTGTATACTATCAGTGTGCTATTCTGTGCTAAATCTTGTTTGTAGGGAGGGACAGAGTAGGACAGTGAGGGAAAGTGTCAGTGTGCTATTCTGTTCTAAACCAATTTTGCTGTTCCATATTTGAAATCCTTGAGTTTAGGGACAGAGAAGGACACTCATGTAAACTATCAGTGTGCTATTCTGTGCTAAATCTTGTTTGTAGGGAGGGACAGAGTAGGACAGTGAGGGAAAGTGTCAGTGTGCTATTCTGTTCTAAACCAATTTTGCTGAACCATATTTGAAATCCTTGAGTTTAGGGACAGAGAAGGACACTCGTGTAAACTATCAGTGTGCTATTCTGTGCTAAATCTTGTTTGTAGGGAGGGACAGAGTAGGACAGTGAGGGAAAGTGTCAGTGTGCTATTCTGTTCTAAACCAATTTTGCTGTTCCATATTTGAAATCCTTGAGTTTAGGGACAGAGAAGGACACTCGTGTAAACTATCAGTGTGCTATTCTGTGCTAAATCTTGTTTGTAGGGAGGGACAGAGTAGGACAGTGAGGGAAAGTGTCAGTGTGCTATTCTGTTCTAAACCAATTTTGCTGAACCATATTTGAAATCCTTGAGTTTAGGGACAGAGAAGGACACTCGTGTAAACTATCAGTGTGCTATTCTGTGCTAAATCTTGTTTGTAGGGAGGGACAGAGTAGGACAGTGAGGGAAAGTGTCAGTGTGCTATTCTGTTCTAAACCAATTTTGCTGTTCCATATTTGAAATCCTTAAGTTTAGGGACAGAGAAGGACACTCGTGTAAACTATCAGTGTGCTATTCTGTGCTAAATCTTGTTTGTAGGGAGGGACAGAGTAGGACAGTGAGGGAAAGTGTCAGTGTGCTATTCTGTTCTAAACCAATTTTGCTGTTCCATATTTGAAATCCTTGAGTTTAGGGACAGAGAAGGACACTCGTGTAAACTATCAGTGTGCTATTCTGTGCTAAATCTTGTTTGTAGGGAGGGACAGAGTAGGACAGTGAGGGAAAGTGTCAGTATGCTATTCTGTTCTAAACCAATTTTGCTGAACCATATTTGAAATCCTTGAGTTTAGGGACAGAGAAGGACACTCGTGTATACTATCAGTGTGCTATTCTGTGCTAAATCTTGTTTGTAGGGAGGGACAGAGTAGGACAGTGAGGGAAAGTGTCAGTGTGCTATTCTGTTCTAAACCAATTTTGCTGTTCCATATTTGAAATCCTTGAGTTTAGGGACAGAGAAGGACACTCATGTAAACTATCAGTGTGCTATTCTGTGCTAAATCTTGTTTGTAGGGAGGGACAGAGTAGGACAGTGAGGGAAAGTGTCAGTGTGCTATTCTGTTCTAAACCAATTTTGCTGAACCATATTTGAAATCCTTGAGTTTAGGGACAGAGAAGGACACTCGTGTAAACTATCAGTGTGCTATTCTGTGCTAAATCTTGTTTGTAGGGAGGGACAGAGTAGGACAGTGAGAGAAAGTGTCAGTGTGCTATTCTGTTCTAAACCAATTTTGCTGTTCCATATTTGAAATCCTTGAGTTTAGGGACAGAGAAGGACACTCGTGTAAACTATCAGTGTGCTATTCTGTGCTAAATCTTGTTTGTAGGGAGGGACAGAGTAGGACAGTGAGGGAAAGTGTCAGTGTGCTATTCTGTTCTAAACCAATTTTGCTGAACCATATTTGAAATCCTTGAGTTTAGGGACAGAGAAGGACACTCGTGTAAACTATCAGTGTGCTATTCTGTGCTAAATCTTGTTTGTAGGGAGGGACAGAGTAGGACAGTGAGGGAAAGTGTCAGTGTGCTATTCTGTTCTAAACCAATTTTGCTGTTCCATATTTGAAATCCTTGAGTTTAGGGACAGAGAAGGACACTCGTGTAAACTATCAGTGTGCTATTCTGTGCTAAATCTTTTTTGTAGGGAGGGACAGAGTAGGACAGTGAGGGAAAGTGTCAGTGTGCTATTCTGTTCTAAACCAATTTTTCTGAACCATATTTGAAATCCTTGAGTTTAGGGACAGAGAAGGATAGGCAGGGGACAGTGTCAGTGTCATTGTTGCTAAGCCTCCTGCACAGTATACACCTGAAGGTAGCCCTTATTGCTGTTTTTCCCATCTCCCTGCAGGCCATCCATTAAAATGTCTGGAAGGCAAACAAGGAGAGGCAGACAGTCAGGAGGCAAAAAAAGAGGGCAAGCAGGCTCTGTGTCTGGGGGCAACAGTGCTGGTCGTGGACGCGGTGCATTGTCGTCAGCACATGGCCATGGGACACGCTTGTCCTTCTTTTCGGCAGCTGGACATGTTGAGCCACATCATGCCGAAGACTTGGTAGAGTGGATGACCAAGCCCACCTCATCCTCCTCATCCTCTCTCACCCAGGCTCAGGGTACTGGCAAAGCAGCTTCCAAAGCGTCCTCTTCTCTGGTATCATTATCTTCATTAGTCAATCCTTCCCTAGACCCACCATGTCCTCCTCCTGAGGAGTCCCCCGAACTGTTTGAGCACAGTGTTGGGTACATGCTCCAGGAGGATGCCCAGCGTTTCAAAGGATCTGATGATGATACCCAGCTAGAGGAAGGCAGTAGCGTGAGAGCAGAGAGAGGAGATGCTCAAGAAGGACACCAATCTGGCAGTCATGCTCCAGCAGCTGCAGCATACTGCCAGATTGGCTCCAGTGATGAGGAGGGAGGGGATGATGAGGTCACTGACTCCACGTGGGTGCCTAATAGGAGAGAAGAGGAGGAGGAGGATGAGGAGGAGGCACATCTCCAACGAGGCAGGATGCAATTGAGTGGCCAGTGCATGGGCAGCACACCGACGGAATCACACCACAGAGCTCCGCCTGTGCAGGGCGCTGCCTCTGCCCGTCATTCAAAAAGTTCTTTGGTGTGGGCCTTTTTTGAGGCGAGTGCATCAGATCGCACAGCTGCTGTTTGCAACATATGTCTCAAGCGTATATCGCGTGGCCAAAACATCAGCCGCTTGGGCACCACATGCTTGATCAGACATATGTTGACCTGCCATGCAGCTCGTTGGCAAGCCTACCTTAAAGACCCACACCAAAGAACAAAGCTGACCTCTTCTTGCACCGCATCAGCTGGGATCTCCAACCCCACTAAACCTTCAGTCCTCTCTGAAACCTGCTCTGAGAGGAATGAAGGTGTAGAATTAGGTGTGTCACAGCCAAGTACTTGCGGGCACTCTGCTAGCAGTACACCAACGTCCGATTCTAGCAGGCAAATTTCCCTGCCCCAGCTGCTGGACCGTCGAAAGAAGTTCACTCCCAGCCATCCACATGCCCAGCGGTTGAATGCTAGCTTGGCTAAATTGCTAGCGCTTCAACTGCTGTCTTTTCAGTTTGTAGACTCGGCCCCCTTCCGTGAGTTTGTGCAATGTGCGGTTCCTCAGTGGCAGGTTCCCAAACGCCACTTTTTCGCATGGAAGGCGATTCCTGCTCTCTACAGGCATGTGGAAGGCAATGTCTTGGCCTCGCTGGACAGGGCGGTCAGCGGTAAGGTGCATATTACCGCTGACTCATGGTCCAGCAGGCATGGACAGGGACGTTACCTTTCTTTCACGGCCCATTGGGTCACTCTTTTAGCAGCTGGGAAGGATGCAGGACAAGGTGCAGTAGTGTTGGAGGTTGTTCCACCGCCACGCCTCCAAAATGCTACTACTGGTTGTGACACACCTCTCTCCTCCACCCCCTCCTCTTCTTCTTCCTCCATGGCCTCTTCCTGTGGTTTGTCCTCGGAACCAGCGGTGCTCCGTAGGCGTTCAAGGGGCTACGCAAGTACGCAGGCAAAAAGATGCCATGCCGTGCTTGCGCTGGTGTGTTTGGGGGACAGGAGCCACACTGGGGCAGAGGTCCTGTCTGCTCTGCAGGGGCAGGCCGAGAGGTGGTTGACGCCACGCCAGCTTAAGCCAGGAATGGTGGTTTGCGACAATGGCACTAACCTCCTCTCCGCCCTCCGACAGGGACAACTGACCCATGTGCCCTGTATGGCTCACGTCCTTAACCTGGTGGTGCAGCGGTTCTTGGGCAGGTACCCGGGCTTACAGGATGTCCTAAGGCAGGCCAGGAAAGTCTGTGTGCATTTCCGCAGATCTTATAATGCCAGTGCTCGCCTGGCTGAGCTGCAAAAGGAGTTGAACCTGCCCAAGAACCGCCTTATATGTGACACGCCCACCAGGTGGAACTCAACGTTGGCCATGCTGCAGCGGCTGCACACGCAGCAGAGGGCCATCAATGAGTACCTGTGCGACTACGGCACCAGGACAGGGTCAGGGGAACTCGGGTTTTTTTCACCACGCCAGTGGGGCATGATCAGGGATGCATGCACTGTCCTGGCACCATTTGAGGAGGCCACGAGGATGGTGAGCAGTGACAGTGCATGCATCAGTGACACTGTACCTCTTGTCCACCTGTTGGAGCACACGCTGCGTGGAATAATGGACAGGGCACTTGAGGCAGAACAGAGGCAGGAAGAGGAGGACTTCCTTGCCTCTCAAGGCCCCCTTTACCCAGACAGTGTTCTTTCTGTCCCACCCATCGCACAGGAAGAGGAGGAGGAGGATTGTGTCAGCATGGAGGTGGAGGCTGGCACTCAGCATCATCAGCAGCAGTCTTTTAGGGATGATTTACAGTCCCAAGAAACCAGTGGACTTGTACGTGGCTGGGAGGAGGTGGCTGCGGATCATGTCGTCCTTAGTGACCCAGAGGACTCCGGACTGAATGCCTCAGCTAACCTACGCTGCATGGCCTCCCTGATCCTGCAAAGTCTGCGGAAGGATCCTCGTATTCTTCGGAACAAGGAGAGGGACCATTACTGGCTGGCCACTCTCCTTGATCCACGGTACAAGGGTAAGGTTGCGGACCTTATCTTACCGTCGCAGAGGGAGCAGAGGATGAGACAACTCCGGGAGGCCTTGCAGAAAGGTCTGTGCAATGCGTTCCCAGAGACTGGGAGGTTACAAACTCCTGGTCCTGGACAACGAGTTGCTGAGGCTTCGGGCAGTCAAAGAAGGAGCGGTGGGGAAGGTGGCCGTCTGACCGATGCGTTCAGACAATTCTTTAGTCCGCAGCCCCAAAGTATGATCGGTTCCAGCAACCATCGCCAGCGTCTGATATACATGGTGCAGGAATACCTAGGGGCAAGGTCAGACTTGGACACCTTCCCCACCGAAAATCCTCTGGCTTACTGGGTCTTGAGGATGGATCACTGGCCAGAGCTTGCACAGTATGCAATTGAGCTACTGGCCTGTCCTGCATCCAGTGTTCTTTCAGAACGCACATTCAGTGCTGCTGGAGGATTTGTCACGGATCACAGGGTGCGCCTGTCCACCGACTCGGTTGATCGACTGACTTTCATCAAGATGAACCAGTCTTGGATCACCACCAGCTACCACACACCTGATGCTGATATAACAGACTAATTGATTTTAAAATGTCACATCCCTTCAAGACTGATGCTGATGCTGAGTTCCTGTGCTGTTATGTTGACTAGCTATCCTCCTCCTCCTCCTCAATGATCCGATTAATGATGATAGCTTGGAAGATCATTTTGGTTTATGGGTGCCGCCACCAGTGGCTAAGGCCCAATTTTTCAGCCCCTGTTTAACAGGGGCGTGTAATTACAATTTTTGATGCAATACTTTGCAACAGGCCTCATTGCTGTGCTCCAAGTACAGTATCTGTGAGGGGTTGCAGTGTTGTGCCACCAGTGCCTAAGGCCCAATTTTTCAGCCCCTGTTTAACAGGGGCGTGTAATTACAATTTTTAATGCAATACTTTGCAACAGGCCTCATTGCTGTGTTCCAAGTACAGTATCTGTGAGGGGTTTCAGTGTTGTGCCACCAGTGCCTAAGGCCCAATTTTTCAGCCCCTGTTTAACAGGGGCGTGTAATTAAAATTTTTGATGCAATACTTTGCAACAGGCCTCATTGCTGTGTTCCAAGTACAGTATCTGTGAGGGGTTGCAGTGTTGTGCCACCAGTGCCTAAGGCCCAATTTTTCAGCCCCTGTTTAACAGGGGCGTGTAATTCAAATTTTTGATGCAATACTTTGCAACAGGCCTCATTGCTGTGTTCCAAGTACAGTATCTGTGAGGGGTTGCAGTGTTGTGCCACCAGTGCCTAAGGCCCAATTTTTCAGCCCCTGTTTAACAGGGGCATGCAATTATAATTATTGATCTAATAATTCACAGCAGGGCCCATTGCTGCGCCCACCAAGAGTAACTGTCAGGCCTTACAGTGTTGTGTCAACACCACCACCACCACCACCACCACCAAAGGCCCAATTTTTCAGCCCCTGTTCAACAGGGGCATGCAATTATAATTATTGATCTAATAATTCACAGCAGGGCCCATTGCTGCGCCCACCAAGAGTAACTGTCAGGCCTTACAGTGTTGTGTCAACACCACCACCACCACCACCACCACCACCAAAGGCCCAATTTATCAGCCCCTGTTCAACAGGGGCATGCAATTCTAATTATTGATCTAATAATTCACAGCAGGGCCCATTGCTGCGCCCACCAAGAGTAACTGTCAGGCCTTACAGTGTTGTGTCAACACCACCACCACCACCAAAGGCCCAATTTTTCAGCCCCTGTTCAACAGGGGCATGCAATTATAATTATTGATCTAATAATTCACAGCAGGGCCCATTGCTGCGCCCACCAAGAGTAACTGTCAGGCCTTACAGTGTTGTGGCACCAGCACCACCATCAAAGGCCCAATTTTTACTACCACTGATCAACAATTATATGTTATTACAATTCTTGATATAATAGTTGACAGCAGGGCGTTCCAGCACCCACCAAGAATAACTGTGAGTGCTTTCAGTGTTGTGCCAACACCAACACCTAAGGGGCCAATTTCTGCAGAGTATATACGGCAGGTCCCTACTTTCAAACATCCAACTTACAAACGACTACTACTTGCAAACGGAAGAAGACAACAGGAAGTGAGAGGAAATCTACCCCTTGGAAGGAAAATTCTCTCCTGTAAGAATTAATATGGGAGAAAGGTGTCTCCTCTCTACTGATGCTTTATCACCAATCCTTGTTTCAATAAAAACACCACATTTCAAAAACAGTTGTCATTGGGACGCAAAGTGAGGTGAAATGTTCTGAACAGGGGCACAGACAGCAAAAAAAATGGGACAGGGGTGATAACCGTTCCCTATGTTTTCCAAAAAGCTAAAAAAAAGGAATTTGGCATGGAGCTACACTTAAACAATGCAGCTGTTCAAAATTACAAACAGATTATACATAAGAACAAACCTACAGTCCCTGTCTTGTATGCACCGCCTGTATACGGCTGTTCAGAGTATATAGGGCCTTTTTTATTTTGTGTGCGGGGTTCCCCTTAATATCCATACAAGACCCAAAGGGGCTGGTAATGGGCTGGGGTAGGGGGGGGGGGGTTTGATGGGGTAGCTATGCCATTTTTCCTAAAGATTTTCATCCATATTACCGGGACCAGACATTGCATTAAAGCCGCAAGCAGTTTTAAATGGCTTTTTTTCCTTTAGAAATGCTATTTTGTGCAGGGACAGTTCTAAACACGGGAAACACGTGGCACTTCACAGGCATACTTTAGACACCCCCCAGGTACAATATTTAAAGGAATATTTGACTTTTTTTTTTTCACTTTATGCATCATTAAAATGACTGCTCCCGGAAAACGTCCGTTTTTAAAACTTCTTTTTGCATTGATACATGTCCCCTGGTGCAGAACCCGGGTTCCCAAACTCTGTTTCGGACAATAACATGGATAATAGTCGTTATAATTAGCACTTTAGAATCCGAACGTTCGCATCCATTGTATATAATAGGGTTCTAATGTTCGTGCGAACTTTCGGTCCGTTCGCGGGTTCTGGTGCGAACCGAACCCGGGGGTGTTCGGCTCATCACTAGTGGCCGTGGCACTGATGATCTGATCAGTCTCAGCTCGACTGTCTCACACAGCCGAGCAGAGTGAAGCCGCATCCCCCTCCTCTATGTCCACACAGGGGGAGGGGACCCGACATGCAGTCCCATGCTGATCTGAGGTACATTATGGGTCTGAAGGGGGGTTCTGTATTGTAGGGGTAGGTCTGAAATGTAGGGGGTTCTGTATTTTAGGGGGGTCTGAAATGTAGGGGGGGTCTGAAATGTAGAGGGTTCTGTATTGTAGGGGGTTCTGTATTGTAGGGGGGTCTGAAATGTAGGGGGGGTCTGTATTGTAGGGGGGTCTGTACTGTAGGGAGGGGGTCTGCACTGTAGGGAGGGGTCTGTACTATAGGGAGGTCTGTGTAACATGCAGGGGGTCCAGAACTGTTAGGGGGTGTCTGTGTAACAAACTGTGGGGGGCTGTGTAACGTAAAGGGGTCCAGAGGTGCGGTGCTATGTAATGTAAAGGGGTCCAGAGGTGCAGGGTGCTGTGTAACGTAAAGGGGTCCAGAGGTGCAGGGTGCTGTGTAATGTAAAGGGGTCCAGAGGTTCAGGGTGCTGTGTAATGAAAAGGGGCCCAGAGGTGCAGGGTGCTGTGTAATATAAAAGGGTCCAGAGGTGCTATGTAATGTAAAGGGGTCCAGGGTGCTGTGTAATGTAAAGGGGTCCAGAGGTGCAAGGTGCTGTGTAATGTAAAGGGGTCCAGAAGTGCAGGGTGCTGTGTAATAATGTAAAGGGGTCCAGAATTACAAGGTGCTGGAACCCCACATTCCATCATTAACCGCCGCCGCAAAGTGTCGCCTCCGCCCCCCCCCCCCCCCCGGGCTGCTTAGTCTAAAATGCCGGGTCTATTTTTTGTCCCAGTCTGGGCCTGGTTGTACAGCAAACCTAATAGTCAATAGTCTAAAACCACCATCTTCCCAGACTGACAAGAGAGTAGATAGGGGAAGGAAAGAAAGAAAGAAAAACAAAGAAAAAAAGGGGAAGGGGATAGTGTTGATGGTTCGTTCACTTTGAAGTATACATAGAAAGAGAAACAAGGCAGGGGAAAAGACTCCCATAATCCTGATTCCTTTGTTCAAGAAGAATTGTATTAATGACACTGGCTGGGAAGGGGTTAAACATCTAGGGCGATCAAAGGGTTAACTGTGTGCCCAACCAATGTTTTTGTGTACTGTAGGTGCTGCTTTTTCAGGGACACAAAATCCATTACTTCCCCCGTGTCAGAAAGAAGCTCTGCCTTGGTTACATAGGCAGAGCTCCGTTCTGTGTCTCTGCCAGACCATCAGTGGGTGCCAGTGGACATCCAGTGCCTGGCCCCCGCAGATCGGCTTCTGCTGTGAATAATTACAGCAGAAGCAGACCACTATCGAATGGCCTTTTCTTTGGGAGGTCCTCAGGAGGATGGGGTTCCCCATGACCTTTATTAAATGGCTACAGCTACTTTATCAAAATCCCACCTCGGCTATCAAGTTGGGAGGTGGCCTGTCGCAGTATTTTTCTTTGTATAGAGGTACTAGACAGGGCTTCCCTCTCTCTCCAGCCTTGTTTGCCATAGCGATAGAACCTCTGGCGGAGGCTCTCCGTACTTCCCTTCATGTTAAGGGACTGCGTGTCGGCTGTCTGGAGGAAAGGGTTGCCCTGTATGCGGACGACCTACTCCTCTTTTTAAATGATGCAGGTCCATCACTTAAGGGGGCCCTACAGGTCCTTAATTCCTTTTCTTCAATTGCAGGTCTCAAAGTGAATTGGACAAAGTCCCTTTTATTTCCCATAGATTCGGCGGCCCGTACCACTGCCTATACTGATACTCCTTTGAGATGGGTGGAGCACTTTAAATATCTGGGGGTGGTGGTTTCCAGACAGGCTTCGGACTATATATCCCTAAATCTAACACCTGTGATCCAGGAGGTTCAACAAAGGCTGAAGGCATGGGAGCATTTACCCCTTTCATTATTAGGACACATAAACCTAATAAAAATGAATGTACTACCTAAATTCACATATCTATTTCGACACTCTCCACAGTGGATCCCTAAATCATTTTTTGTACGGCTACATCGTATACTTGCAGCATTTATATGGAGATCAGGG
Organism: Rana muscosa; assembly: GCA_029206835.1. Taxonomy (NCBI): domain Eukaryota; kingdom Metazoa; phylum Chordata; class Amphibia; order Anura; family Ranidae; genus Rana; species Rana muscosa. Next base: position 324,473,031 of record CM055117.1, read on the forward strand.
ATGAGGCGAACACCCTCCTGTTCGGTTCGCACCAGAACCTGCGAACAGACAGAATGTTTGCGTGAACTTTAGAACCCTATTAAATACAATGGACTTGAACGTTCTAAATCTAAAGTGCTAATTATAAAGGCTTATATGCAAGTTATTGTCCTAAAAAGTGTTTGGGGACCCGGGTCCTGCCCCAGGGGACATGTATCAATGCAAAAAAAAGTTTTAAAAACTGCAGTTTTTTCGGGAGCAGTGATTTTAATAATGCTTAAAGTGAAACAATAAAAGTGAAATATTCCTTTAAATTTCGTACCTAGGGGGTTTGTATGATATGCATGTAAAGTGGCGCATGTTTCCCGTGCTTAGAACTGTCCCTGCATAAAATGTAATTTTTGAAGGAAAAAAAGTCATTTAAAACTCACTCGCGGCTATTAATGAATTGTCGGCTCCCGGCAATACATACAAAAGTCATTGATAAAAATAAAAAAAAAGCGTTGGGGTCCCCCAGAATTCAATTACCAGGCCCTTCAGGTCTGGTATAGATATTAAGGGGAACCCCGCCGCAAATTAAAAAAAAAATGCCTGCGGTTCCCCCAAATATCCATACCAGGCCCTTCAGATCTGGCATGGATTTTAAGGGGAACTCCACCCCAAATTTTAAAAAAAATGGCGTGGAGTCCCCCCAAAAATCCATACCAGACCCTTATCCGAGCACGCAACCTGGCAGGCCGCAGGAAAAGAGGGGGGGGGGACGAGAGAGCGCCCCCCCCTCCTGAACCGTACCAGGCCACATGCCCTCAACATGGGGAGGATGTCCCCATGTTGATGGGGACAAGGGCCTCATCCCCACAACCCTTGCCCGGTGGTTGTGGGGGTTTTGCGGGCGGGGGGCTTATCGGAATCTGGAAGACCCCTTTAACAAAGGGGACCCCCAGATCCTGGCCCCCCTATGTGAATTGGTAAGGGGTACATTGTACCCCTACCATTTCACGAAAAAAGTGTAAAAAAAAAAAACACACACCCCTTGGAAAAGTCCTTTATTAAAAAATAAGAATAAAATTTTAAAAAAAAACATTCCAGCGGTGAAATCCAGTGCAAGGTATGCAGAACATCCAGAACCCTGAAGACCTCCACCTTCACCTCACATACTACCTCCCAAGAATATCAAATATCCGATTTCATTACTTGCAATATGACAGGGGTAATTTACCTCCTACTGTGCCCGTGCGGTTTCCAATATATTGGAAGGACCACCCGTGCCCTGAAAGTGAGGATAGGGGAACATCTGTCCAACATATGTAGGGGGTTTAGAAAACACAGTGTGTCGTGGCATTTTCGCCAGTGCCACAATAGGGACCCGTCGGTATTGGAAGTAGTGGGCATAGAGAAGTATGTCCCTCAATGGAGGGGTGACAACCTGAAACGTCAAATCTCACGTAGAGAGACCCGTTTGATTTTTGACATGCGGTGTTATAGCCCTTGGGGCCTAAATATCGAATGGGACATCAATTGTTATATTAACAATAATTGAGGAGTCTCATCAATACTACCTGTTTCACTTAGAGTGTCCACATTAGCATTATGCCTCTCCATATGTACCATATGTACATATCCCTTTCATCCTCATTATCTGTCATTTTTCCCTCCCTCCCTATGATGTTTCTTTTTTACCCCTCCCCCCTCCCCCTGGTGCATTCAGTTAGGCATCTGTTTACAGGGGGCTTTGAAACCGTGGGGAGATATTAATGGGTTTAGGAACTTAATAGATGGGAGGATTAGCCTAGACACTGACATTTATCTAATATATTTTTAAATTTAATTTTTTTTTTTTTATTATTAACATCTCATTTTACAGACAGAAGGTATACTATGTACTGTACATTGTTATATGGGGTTGTCCCCCTTTGCGATATGTGTCAGGTGTATTTTATTGGTTATGTATATGGTTTAATATCACCCGTCCAGTGCCTGTTCGTGTTACGGACACAGTGTGGGTGAGCGGGAAGTTTTTCTCTGAAATGATTGTGTTATGCTTGATTAGTAACGTTCATTTAATTAATTTTTTTTTTACATTACTTTTCCCAGTTTTATATACACATAATAATAATTTTTTTATACAATTTTTTATATAATTTTTTATATAATTTTTTATAATTTTAAATAATTATGTCTTTGTTTTAAGATATTATACTTTCCGGGCAGGACTGCAATCAGTCAATGTAAAATAAATGAAATGGTATATATATGTATGATATGATCAGTATATAAATGTATGCATATCACTCTCTGAAAATTGTGTTTGGAATGTGTGTATTTGTAAATAGGTTTAGCATATGCAGCCGGCGTACATGATGGCTGTTTGGTTGTCTTAATGTATGCCCACTGCATGTGTAGCTTTGTGCGCCGAGGAGCTGAGTGTCTGATGGCAGTATCAGGACCTCCGGTGTCACTCTCTCGTTCTCTGTATATAAAGTGTGGTGTGTGACGTCCTGACCCAGCCTCCTTTCCCAGACGACGCCTCTTACGGAGAAACGCCGCGTAGGGTGGAGCCCAGGAGCTTGACGTCACCACGCCCCCAGCTGATTGGCTCACGCCGCGGCGGGGTTTACAGTGCTTTTTGAAAGTGTTGTTTTTATCTATGTATAGATGTAAGTCTGCCCGTTTGCTTCAATAAAGGGGACTTAATCTATTTCATTAATACTACACTATGAAGCCTTCTTATTTTCACCCTTAAATCTAATTGGCATTTCACCACGCTGCACGAGTGTCCCACTGGTTGGGGGTACACTAACAGCCGCAGACCGGAGAGCCCAGTGGAGATCTGAAGGACCGTGCCGCTGACACCCGGACCTGGTGGATTTGCTGAGCTTGTTTGGTCCCCGTGACAGGGACCCATCCATTCTGGTAAGCCTCCTGCTTGTATATTTTTTGCCGAAGTACAGCTATTGAAGAGCCGCAAATCTCCTGATTTATGCCTGTTTTTTACTTCGTTTTTTTACTTCACTTAAGGACATTTTTTTTCTCATTTGTTTCTGATGCAAAGTTTGGTGTGTTCCTCTAAGCAGCAGAAACGGATGGACTTTTTTAAGTGTATTCACTTACCTTAACCACTTCTCTACTGTGCACGAAAACCCCCTTCCTGCCCAAGCCATTTTTCAGCTTTCAGCGCTGTCACACTTTGAATGACAATTGCGCGGTCGTGCGACGTGGCTCCCAAACGAAATTTGCGTCTTTTTTTTCCCACAAATAGAGCTTTCTTTTGGTGGTATTTGATCACCTCTGTGGTTTTTATTTTTTGCGCTATAAACAAAAGAAGAGCGTCCAGTTTGAAAAAAAAACACTATTTTTTACTTTTTGCTATAATAAATACCCATTTTTTTTTTTTTTAAATAAAATTTTCCTCAGTTTAGGCCGATACGTATTCTTCTACATATTTTTGGTAAAAAAAAATCGCAATAAGCGCGTATTGATTGGTTTGCGCAAAAGTTATAGCGTGTACAAAATAGGGGATAGATTTATAGCATTTTTATTTTTTTATTTTTTTATTAGTAATGGCGGCGATCTGCGATTTTTTTATTGTGACTGCGATATTGCGGCGGACACATCGGACACTTTTGACACATTTTTGGGACCATTCACGTTTATACAGCGATCCCTGCTATAAAAATGCATTGATTACTGTATAAATGTGATTGGCAGGGAAGGGGTTAACCACTAGGGGGCGGGAAGGGGTTAAATATGTTCCCTCAATGTGTTCTTACTGTGGGGGGAGGTGACTGACTGGGGGAGGTGACCGATGGTTGTCCCTATGTACAAGGGACACACCATCGGTCCCCTCTCCCTCACAGGACGTGGATCTCTGTGTTTACACACAGAGATCCACTTTCCTGCTCGTTTCCCGGGCAATCGCGGGTGCCCGGCGGCAATCGCGGCCGCCGGGCACGCGCACCGGGGCCTTGTGAACGCGGCGGGCGCGCGCGCGCGCCGCTGGCGGCAAGCGCCCGCCTCCTAGCTCGTTTTAAAGGGAGGACGTCATATGACGTCCTCCCAGAACGAGAGTATCCTCCGCCCGCCGTCAATTGACAGTGGGCGGGGGACAAGTGGTTAATGTTCACGGACACAGTGTTTGGTACTTTTTTTGCCATTTATAAGGTTGCGCATTTATTTTCTATTTTATTAAATATGTATGTTGGGTCTGATAGAGCAATATATTCCCACGGTAGCAGGGCGCACTTTGGTGGGGCTGCTTTTGTTCTACGCACGTAAAGCTATTGCTCTTATTTGGAAAAAACAATACCCCCCCCATCATTGTCTATGTGGAAAAGACTCATTAATAATAGCCTATCACTATATAAGGAGACGTATATTAATAGAGGTAATCTTCTCAAATATGAGAAGGTTTGGTCTAAATGGCTAATGGACTTTTCTTCAGCCTCTGAAGCTTTTTAGAGAAAGATAATTCAGTCCTTTTTTTTTTCCTTTTTTTATTTCTTTATCTTATTTATTTTTATTTTATTTTTTATTTATTTTTCTCTCTTCCCTTTAGTTATTTGGGCAAATATCAATGACTAATCTTATATTGGCGTAAGTATTATAGGACTACATCGCCGCCCAATTTAAAAATCGTTATAATAGGAGTATTATTTAATGCTTTTCTCACTAGGATTTGATACAATGATTATTGGAAGAATTACATACATTGGTCCTACATGGTATTTTAGGTATGTGTTTTTTTTTTCTGTTTCTGTCTTCGTCTGTCTACTGTGTTTGTAATTGTAAATGTTTGTCTATGTTTTGAAAAATCAATAAAAACATATATCTAAAAAAAGAAGCAGACCACCGGCGGAGTGTGCGCGCCCCCTAGACGGAAGTGCAGAATCACGTATATATACGTGATTTGCATAGGAGGGCTGCCCTGTAGCAGTATATCTAATATGGGGCTGTCCAGAAGTGGTTAAGGAGGCTGTTAGGTGCTCCATATATCAAATATCATTTATTCTGGAAAACCACATTGCCAGGGTAGAGGGAGACACTGTCATCTGTCATCCTGGTGATATTAAGCAGATGGGCCATTAGGGAGTGTTTATATATGCTTCTGGGAAGGCTCAACATGTAGGAGAAAGGCCGCTGGGTCATGACCAAGGGCCATGTCTGTCAGTTTTTTGTTAATCTCTCCAACCTTCGTCCAGAAAGAATTCAGTTTATTAGAGGACCAAAAATGTAGATGAGCATACTGTCCGACTCCCCACATGGGAGGTGTGTTTGAATACATTTTTTGAAGCACTACTGGCACCCTGTACCACCTTGTCAAGATTTTGTGTCCAGACTCTTGGAATCTGCTGACTATGGAAAGTAATGAGAGAAGTAAAAAAAGGAGGTGTGTAAGGCTCTGGAGGCTGTATTAGTAGTTTACAGGATCAAGAGATAGCCTGGTTAGGCAATCCAGACTCCATGGACATCCTTTAAAAAATTTATTTTTGGGTTTAATACCGCTTTAAATGTAAATAGCCCTTTATTATCACACATCTCTGTGCACGTTATTTGATATAACGGCTATAAAGCCTAAGATACAAGTATTCCAGTCATAATAGTTGACATATATATTTAAATAGTAGTTCAGTTTGCTCTATTTCAGAGGAGAAACTAGACACCTTTAATGTCCCTCATGGTTTCTTTAGAAGTATCTACAACGTACGAGAACTGAATTTATGTTGCAGTGACATTTTGGTTTGAAGGAATGGCATGTGATGAGGTTGATGTAATGGGAGAGGTGAGTTATATGATCTTAACATTAATTTTTTAATGGAAGGAGTCATAAAGAAGTCTGGTTCTATGCCAAACCAAACACGTACAATGCCAGTAGTTCCCTTGCTGGGCTAGACCTAAGTTAATTTCTATTATGCTAATACAGTTGCAAGGGTGCTAGTGACTGTAGAAGGATTACTGAAAACTGGCAGACAAAGAATCAATTGGTGGGAGGATGATAGAGGAGAGCTGCTTTTATGTGCATGTATGCACAACCTTGATATTAATTGCCATTATCAATATAGACTGGAATCAGGAGAATTTAGGTGTATAACAACTTATTTAAAATACACAATATTTGTTTCATTTTTGCAAAGATGTGCAGCAGAAAGTACCATTAGGTTCTTGACTCTGTCAGTGTACCCTTATGGGCGGGGCTTATCACCAGATGAGGTGACAAGTGCAACTGCGCTTGCTAATGCCTGAACTTCAGGCTGGAAGCTGCGGTCATGTGACAGTCAACATAAGGCAGGTCTCCTGGTCTTAGAATCGAGCTGCAATAACACTATTAACTCCTAGCTCTCTGTACTGTCTCCGTTATCCAATGACACTTGTATACATCAATAAATAAAGCAAAAAACTGCACTATTTAAAATAAGTGTATCAAGCTGCAACTCACATGTTATACAACACCAAATAGAAATTAAAAAAGAAAAAAGCTGCGCTAAAATTTTTTACCTGTGAAGCACTAGCCTACTAGTGCTGATGTAGGTGCACTCACCAATAAATTAATTATTGAAAAAGTGATGAAGATAACAGAAGCTCAATAAAAATTATTATACCAAACAAACAAATGTGACAAAAATGATTGAAGGAATAAAGACCTGAAAAGGAATAAAGGCGTTTGAGTCCAACTGTGTCTAATGTGAATAGACTAGCAGTTTAAGAGATTAACACACGCAATAAAGTTAATAAAACTCCCAAGGGTGGCACTTGGAAGGATAAACACAAAAAGTCTTTAGTTGATAAAAAACAAAAAATGAATAGTCCATACAAGCAGTGGCGTAGCTTCGGTTGTCAGCGCCCGGGGCAGGGCAAGAGATTTGTGCCCCCTAACCCATGGATTTTTAGCAATTTCCGAGTCCCTTCCGCTAGTACAGTAGTACTGACCAACCTTATTCCTACACTGACCACTATACTAACCTACCTGATTCCTATACTGATCTGCCTGATTCCTACACTGACCATTAAACTGACCTATCTGATTGCTATTGTCATGGATATGCAGTAATGTCTGTCTGCCATCTTACCTCTCCATGTGTTCACCTTAGAGGCCAGCCACTCTCACCTGGTTGATTTTATAATCTCTCCTCCTAGTTGGGCCCACCCCAGGCCCTATCAGAGAACACTATATTAACCTGTGCACTGCAAGTCTGCCTTGCTGATCAACGTGTTTGTTTAAGCATTGTGTGTTTGGGTTCCTGCCTGCCGTGTGCTACGTCTGTCTCTGTGTTTTGATATTGGCTTGTTCCCGACTATCCCTGTCTGCTTGTGACCTTGACCCTCATTTATCCTTGTCTGCTTGTTGCCCTGACCTTGGCTTTTCCCCTCACTATTCTTGTATCCTGTGCTGCTGCTTCCCCTCTATCCTCCTTACCCTACGGAGCGTGAGCTAGGGGACTCTGGGGGCCGCGACCTGGACCCAGCTGCAGCGTAACATCCTCACCAATAATGGCTCTGGTGAAAACCTGCTGGATCTTAGACTCCGCGCCCTGGGGAATCTTGGGCTCTAGCTCCCTGTGGATCCCTGTTGTGCTCCACTGGTCCCACTTTCCACAACCACCCAGCGTCCCATCCGCAGCAGTCAGCCATAGGGTTCACTACCTTGTGGTGCACTCCTGACCCCCAACGGTGTGCATCTGTCATCTGGCCACAGGTGACCAGACAGTTTGATCAGCCATGGACCCGGCTGACGTGCCGCTCCCCGCAGATGATCCTTTGCAGGGCATAGTCCGCAGACTTGAGACCCAGGAATCAAATCAGACCCAGGTAATGTGATTCCTTCAGGATTTGGCCTCCCATTTTGAACAGGTTCAGGCCTCCTTAGGACCCCCGGTTCAACAACCTCAACCGCTTTCAGCGGCTGCACCTTTTCCGGTCGCAGTCGCAGCCACACATTCACTACAACTGCCAGCTCCGTCCCGTTTCTCTGGGGACTCCAAGGCCTGCAGGGGGTTCCTTAGCCAATGCACTATTCATTTTGAGCTTCAGCCCCAAAACTTTCTGTCTGGTTGGGCAAAGGTTGCCTATATCATCTCCCTCCTCTCTGGTGAAGCTTTAGCCTGGGCAGCCCCTCTGTGGGAACTGAATGATCCAGTGGTTTCTAGCCTGTCTGACTTCTTGAGAGTTTTTCGGAATATCTTTGAAGAACCAGCTCATGTCTCTTCAGCGGCCAGCGTCATTTTACGTCTTCGTCAAGAGTCTGCTTCTGTGGGACAGTATGCTCTTCATTTCCGCATTCTGACGGCTGAGTTTAGCTGGAACAATGAGGCCTTAGTCGCAATCTTTTTGCATGGCCTTTCTGATAGAGTGAAGGATGAATTAGCAGGAAGAACCATTCCCACTGATCTGGACGGAGTTATCTCCTTGTGTAACCAGATCGATATTCGCTTTCAGGAAAGGACCCTAGAAAAGCGACGCCAGCACTCCTTGATTCTTAGTCAGCCTGAGCTCCCCTCTCTTCGACCCGTAGAGCATCTCCTGCCAGCTGAGGAACCCATGCAGCTGGGTCAGACCAGGCTATCCCCCGAGGAACGTGCTAGGCGCAGAACTCTAGGCCTATGTCTCTGCTGTGGGGACAAAGGTAATTTTCGTGACACTTGCTCTCTTTGTCCGGAAAAACGTTCGGTCCCAATACATCTGGAAAGTGGAGTATTGGACCCAGAAATATCACCTTCACCTTCTCGTCTTCTTCTTTCTGTGTTCCTTCATGTTGGTGCTTCTTCCCATTCGGTCGCAGAATATCTGGATTCCGGAGCCGCTGGCAATTTCATGGACTGGGAAATTGCATCTTCTATGAGACTTACCCTTTTGCCACTCACCACGCCCTTGGTGGTCTTGGTGATTGATGGCACTGTTCTCCCAGGCGTCCTATCCACTTCCAGACCCTCCCTATTAAGATGTCGGTAGGGACACTCCACCAGGAGTGGATATCCTTCCTTATCTTACCTAAGGCCTCAACTCATTTTGGGTCTCCCATGGTTACGGCTCCATTCTCCACACGTTGACTGGACTACTGGAGAGATCCTGGCTTGGGGTTCCTCCTGTTCCTCGTCCTGCCTACCCAAGGTTGCCCCCTGTGAACCTGAGCCGATCTTTCACTCCAGTTTGCATAATCATTTACAATTGTCTGTCCCTAATCACCCTTAGACGCACAGCCAGGCTAGCTTATCTACAAGTTCTGCAGTCGCTACGCCTTGTAATGCGATTCAGGTAGTCGCTACACCTGACTCTGCTCTTCACTCGGCCTCTGTACTAGTTATGCCAGTCCAGCCCATGCCCAGTGAGCCTCCTACTTTTTCTTATTCAGGACATTCTGCTTGTCTTTCAGTTATTCAGCTTGACTCCTGTGACATGTCACTTTCTAACCAACCTGACCTCAGGGTTCCACTGACCTTAGCCCAGTCTGATGGTCCTGTGCTAGATTTCCAGATCTTCTTTAAGGATCTGGGGGACTCTCCTCAGATCCCTGTTGATCCTCTCATGCCCTTGCTTATTAATAAAAAGCCTTTGGTCCTCAATAAATCCTCTCGTCCTCTTCCTACCCTGGTTCCGGTCTCTGAGGATAATCTAAAGTACGGGGTTAGTCAAGTTCTGGATTCTCGGCTCTGCAGAGGTATTCTTCAGTATCTTGTCCTTTGGAGAGGGTTTGGTCCTGAGGATGCATCTTGGATCGCTGCATCTGAGGTCTTTGCACCTCGTCTGTTGAGGAGGTTTCGTCTGAGGTTTCCCTTTAAGCCTGGGCCCAGGTGGGGGAGGGGGAGGGCCCATAAGAGGGGGGGTACTGTCATGGATATGCAGTAATGTCTGTCTGCCATCTTACCTCTCCATGTGTTCACCTTAGAGGCCAGCCACTCTCACCTGGTTGATTTTATAATCTCTCCTCCTAGTTGGCCTCATATCAGAGAACACTATATTAACCTGTGCACTGCAAGTCTGCCTTGCTGATCAACGTGTTTGTTTAAGCATTGTGTGTTTGGGTTCCTGCCTGCCGTGTGCTACGTCTGTCTCTGTGTTTCGATATTGTCCTGTCCCTGACTATCCCTGTCTGCTTGTGACCTTGATCTTCGGCTTGTCCCTCGTTTATCCTTGTCTGCTTGTTGCCCTGACCTTGGCTTTTCCCCTCACTATTCTTGTATCCTGTGCTGCTGCTTCCCCTCTATCCTCCTTACCCTACGGAGCGTGAGCTAGGGGACTCTGGGGGCCGCGACCGGGACCCAGCTGCAGCATAACATCCTCACCACTAGAGTGGCACTTGGAAGGATAAACACAAAAAGTCTTTAGTTGATAAAAAACAAAAAATGAATAGTCCATACAAGCAGTGGCGTAGCTTCGGTTGTCAGCGCCCGGGGCAGGGCAAGAGATTTGTGCCCCCAACCTATGGATGTTTAGCAATTTCCGAGTCCCTTCCGCTAGTACAGTAGTACCGACCAACCTTATTCCTACACTGACCACTATACTAACCTACCTGATTCCTATACTGATCTGCCTGATTCCTACACTGACCACTAAACTGACCTATCTGATTGCTATTGTCATGGATATGCAGTAATGTCTGTCTGCCATCTTACCTCTCCATGTGTTCACCTTAGAGGCCAGCCACTCTCACCTGGTTGATTTTATAATCTCTCCTCCTAGTTGGGCCCACCCCAGGCCCTATCAGAGAACACTATATTAACCTGTGCACTGCAAGTCTGCCTTGCGAGTTCAACGTGTTTGTTTAAGCATTGTGTGTTTGGGTTCCTGCCTGCCGTGTGCTACGTCTGTCTCTGTGTTTTGATATTGGCTTGTTCCCGACTATCCCTGTCTGCTTGTGACCTTGACCTTCGGCTTGTCCCTCGTTTATCCTTGTCTGCTTGTTGCCCTGACCTTGGCTTTTCCCCTCACTATTCTTGTATCCTGTGCTGCTGCTTCCCCTCTATCCTCCTTACCCTACGGAGCGTGAGCTAGGGGACTCTGGGGGCCGCGACCTGGACCCAGCTGCAGCGTAACATCCTCACCAATAATGGCTCTGGTGAAAACCTGCTGGATCTTTGACTCCGCGCCCTGGGGAATCTTGGGCTCTAGTTCCCTGTGGATCCCTGTTGTGCTCCACTGGTCCCACTTTCCACAACCCCCCAGTGTCCCATCCGCAGCAGTCAGCCATAGGGTTCACTACCTTGTGGTGCACTCCTGACCCCCAATGGTGTGCATCTGTCATCTGGCCACAGGTGACCTGACAGCTATACTGACCACTACACTGACCTACCTGATTGCTATACTGACCACTACACTGACCTACCTGATTCCTATACTGACCACTACACTGACCTACCTGATTCCTATACTAACCACTACACTGACCCACCTGGTTCCTACACTGTCCACTACACACATTATTATTGCTCACTGATTGGTTGCTTGACGATACTGCACATAATTACTGCTTACCCATTGTTTGCTAGAGGTTACTGCACATCATCATTACAAACTGATTGGTTAATAGAGGTTACTGCAAATTATTATTTCTCACTGATTGCTTGCTAGAGATTGCAGCAGATCATTACTGTTCACTGATTGGTTGCTGAAGGTTACTGCACATTATTACCACTCACTGGTTGCTAGAGGTTACTGCACATTATTAATGCTCCCTAATTGGTTGCTAGGCATTGCAGCACATCATTACGGCTCACTGATTGGTTGCTAGAGGTTACAGCACATCATTACAACCCACTGATTTGTTGCTTAAGGGTACAGCACATCATCTCACTGCCTGAACACCACAGACTGCGGAAGTGACGGGACCCACCAATAGACAGAAAAGAAGAAGAACTAGAACTAATTATTAGCAATGAAGGGTTGAGGGGTGCTCTGTGTATGGAGTGCAAGGCTGAGGGATGCGCTTTGTATGGAATGCAGGGTTCAGAGGTGCGCTGTGTATGGAGTGCAGGGTTGAGAGGTGTGCTGTGTACGGAATGCAGGGTTTAGAGGTGCGCTGTGTGTGGCTTGCAAGGTTGAGGGGGTGGGCTGTGTGTGGCTTGCAGGGTTGAGGGGATGCGCTGTGTGTGGCTTGCAGGGTTGAGGGGGGTGCTGTGTGTGGCTTGCAGGGATGAGGGGTGCACTGTGTGTGGCTTGCAGGGTTGAGGGGGGTGTGCTGTGTGTGGCTTGCAGGGTTGAGTGGGGGTGCGCTGTGTGCAGGGTTGAGGTGGGTGCGCTGTGTACATCTCCCCCAATACAAAGCTCTCTTTCCCACAGATTCCAGTTCAGAGCTCAGCCACAGCCCCCCCTCCAGCTGCCATTATCCCGTACAGAGCTTTCCTCTGTAGAGGAGTACTCACAATGTCCGTGCAGCTGCCAGTAAGGAGGGGCTTCTGTCTGTGTGGATGATGTATCATCCTCTTCCTCCTTGCCCCGGTTTTCTCCAGTCCTGGGGTGGTCGGTGCAGGGTCAGAGTGCCAAGGCCACGTAGCAGCACACTGACAGACACAGGCAGGACTCAGGAGAAGTGGCGGTGGTCGGAAGCCTGGGCTGTGGAGCGGGCTAAGTGGACGGACAGCATGTCGCACAAGCCGGGATCCTGGACCTCGTGTGTGGTGAGTGGCGTGTAATGGAGAGGATACCTCGTGAGTCGCCTTCCTTCCTCCTTCCCCCCAGTCTCCGCACGGTCACAATCCCTGGGATCATCGTGGATGGTCTTCAGTGTACATTTACTCACTGCTGTGTCAGTGTCACCGCTGGAGCCTAAGCCGGGACTACACCGCAACTTCTTTCTCATAGCGAAGCGGAAGAGCTCACAGTCTCCTAGACTGGACAGCGCAGGAGAAGAGCTGCAGGTAACCTTCTGCCTGCCACTGCGCCCCTCTAAATTTTGTGCCCGGGGCAACCGCCTTGCCCCACGCTACGCCACTGCATACAAGATGTGTTGATGAATCATCCACAGTGACACATAATCCAAAAACACCCGGGAGGAAGTGAGGATAGGAAAGTGCCTCCACCTAAGCACACACTGAGCGCTCATTGATCCCCTGTAACAAGGGATCATATCAGTGGGCTAGTGCTTCACAGGTCAATTTTTTTAGCACAGATTTTTTCTTTTTGCATTTTTAACTTGTATACATCAGACACTCTTATGCTTAGAGGACACCAGGTGTGCAGCATTTTGACGCCTGTAAGTTTAGAAAGTGCAGGGGTCAAAAACAATCATAAATAAGTTCATGCAAACATATATACATAAATGATAAAACAATTATTTTGTGAAAAAAAGAGACCATCAAATGAGAAAACCAAATATTGTTGTAAAGAAATTCGTCTCCATAAATGTGCGAAAATATAAATATCAAAAGTTCCTATAAGTGATAAATCCACAGGATTTGGAAATATAAAAGAAAGTCCCAAAATCATGTAAGTGATGAATCTTATGAGAAGTAAAAGAAAAACCTCTACCAAAACCACACTTGTGTGTATAAACGCACCTTACCGAATGGCAAGACCACCTATAACGGATGGTCAAACACACTGTGTGTAATCCATGTGGTAAGGGAATTTACACCATGAGAGTTTCTCTCCCTTTTCCTTGACCTCTCAGTGGATGTTTTTGAGTGATACAAGGAAGGTCTCTTATGCCGCGTACACACGATCGGAAAATCCGACAAGAAAACCGTGGACTTTATTCCGACGGAATCTTGGCTCAAACTTGTCTTGCATACACACGGTCACACCAAATTCCGACCATCAAGAACGCGGTTACGTACAACACTACAACAAGCCGAGAAAAATGAAGTTCAATGATTCTGAGCATGCGTCGAATTGATTCAGAGCATGCGTGTTTTTTTGCGCGTCGGAATTGCATACAGACGATCGGAATTTCCGAGCAGAACTTTTCTTGTCGGAAAATTTAAGAACCAGCTCTCAAATTTTTCTTGGCGGAAATTCCGACACAAATTCCGATGGAGCCTACACACGGTCGGAATCTCCGACCAAAAGCTCACATCGGACTTTTCTTGTCGGAATTTCCGATCGTGTGTACGCGGCATTAGAGTTCCAGCAATTCCTTTGCGGCATGGATTACACACAGAGTGCGTTTGACCATCTGTTATAGGCGGTCTTGCCATTCACTATGGTGCATTTATACACATGAGTACGTTTTTGTTAGATGTTTTTCTATTACTTATCCTGTCAAAAGAGAGTTCACCCTTCTCAGGAGGTTTAACACTTACAGTATATGATTTTGGGACTTTCTTTTATATTTCCAAATCCTGTGGATTTATCACTTGTATTAACTTTTGATATTTATATTTTCATACACAGGTGAATGTACAAAAATATTTGGTTTTCTCATTTGATGGTCACTTTTTTTTCACAAAAGAATTGTTTTATCACGTATGTATATATGTTTGCATGAATTTATTTATGTTTGTTTTTTGAGCGCTGCACTTTTTAAATTTATTGGATTTTGGGTTAGTAACATCTATACCTGAGTGCAGAGTTTTTCCTTTCATTCACATTTTGAGGCCTGTACCAGACTCCAATTCAGCAGTTCATGTCACCTCTCTCATCCCATGGCTGCTTTGGGATACACCTCCTTACCACAGTGCTTGCTCCTATTCTCTGAGGTACGTTATACACACTCTCTTCCATGACTCCAGGCTGGGGCACCAAATACAGGTCCGGCCCACAGGAGGCACATCCATTTGAAAGGTAAAAATATATAAAAAATGTAAAGCATCCTCTAATTGGATAAGGGGGATAGACTGGGAGGTAATGTCACAATCTTGATCTCTTCCAATCAGAGAACACTTTGGGGGTTAGTTACGAAAGGCAAATCCACTTTGCATTACTGTTGGGACTGTATTGGACAGGTGATGAGCAGTGCCTGGTTTTCTCCACACATACCGCTTAGAATTAAGGCCAAAAAGTTCTATCTTGGTCTCATCAGACCAGAGAATCTTATTTCTCACCATCTTGGAGTCCTTCAGGTGTTTTTTTTAGCAAACTCCATGCGGGCTTTCGTCGGGCCACTCTGCCATAAAGCCCCGACTGGTGGAGGGCTGCAGTGATGGTTGACTTTCTACAACTTTCTTCCATCTCCCGACTGCATCTCTGGAGCTCAGCCACAGTGATCTTTGGGTTCTTCTTTACTTCTCTCATCAAGGCTCTTCTCCCCCGATAGCTCAGTTTGGCCGGACGGCCAGCTCTAGGAAGGGTTCTGGTCGTCCCAAATGTCTTCCATTTAAGGATTATGGAGGCCACTGTGCTCTTAGGAACCTTAAGTGCAGCAGAAATTTTTTTTGTAAGCTTGGCCAGATCTGTGCCTTGCCACAATTCTGTCTCTGAGCTCTTCAGGCAGTTCCTTTGACCTCATGATTCTCATTTGCTCTGACATGCACTGTGAGCTGTAAGGTCTTATATAGACAGGTGTGTGGCTTTCCTAATCAAGTCCAATCAGTATAATCCAACACAGCTGGACTCAAATGAATGTGTAGAACCATCTCAAGGATGATCAGAAGAAATGGACAGCACCTGAGTTAAATATATGAGTGTCACAGGAAAGGGTCTGAATACTTAGGACCATGTGATATTTCAGTTTTTCTTTTTTAATAAATCTGCAAAAATGTCAACAATTCTGTGTTTTTCTGTCAATATGGGGTGCTGTGTGTACATTAATGAGGGAAAAAAATGAACTTAAATGATATTAGCAAATGGCTGCAATATAACAAAGAGTGAAAAATTTAAGGGGGTCTGAATACTTTCCGGACCCACTGTAAATATATATATATTATCTCACAGTAGTAAGGAAAATGGGAATAGGGTTATTAAGTAGGGCAGTGGGGGAAGAGGGTCTTAGTCCCTCCCCCCTCCTAATAAAGAAGAAAGAAAAGGAAGGGAAAAGAAAGGAAAAAAAGGCGCAATGAGTCAGGGAGATATGGGCCAATTTCTCTCCCTATGAAGAATCTTGAAAGCTTTGAATTATATATATTCCAGGAGTGATCCATTCTTATGTTTTGTGTGTATATGTATGTTCTTTGAAAGGTTTGAAATGTTTGTAAGATTTTATGTTTATATAAAAATTCATAAAAATAATTAAAACAAATTAATGAAGAAAATAATTTTTTTATTGGGAATGTTTTATAGCAGAAATGAAAAAATATTGTTTTTTATTCAAAATTGTCTGTCTTTTTTTGTTTGTACAGCAAAAAAAAAAAAAACACACAGAGGTGATCAAATACCAGCAAAAGAAAGCTCTATTTGTGGGAAAAAAAAGGACATTGATTTTATTTGGGTACAGCATCGCCCGACCGCACAATTGTCAATTAAATTAGCAATGAAAAATGGCCTGGTCAGGAAGTGGGTAAGGCCTTCCGGAGCTGAAGTGGTTAATCATGTAATCACTACATCTTAAAAAAAAATCACCACTAATCTTCCTCTTTAGTTTACTGCTCTTTGTTCAAATGAATATGATCTGCACTGCATGTTTGCAGGTTCAGTACAAGCAGAAATTAGGGAGACCATAGACTTTATGTGACTATTATGCACAGATGGCTTTTTAAGAGTTTTTAGGTATTTTATGGGTGTTAGCATACTTGTATACACATATTGTAAAATACATATTTATTCAAAGTAAAAAGAAAATAAAGCAATATTTGTATTGGCTCTCTAGAGACAGTTATAAATGGAATATAGTATTTGGTGCCCATCAAATATTCTGCCAGGAGATGCATCTTGTGAAATACTTTTAATAATACTTTAGTGGTTTGCAATCACTGACAAACTGAATGTCAATTTTCTTCTTGCTCATTAATGAATAATAACAACCTGAACTGAAAATCTGAATTTGCTTTTGTTTGTTAGTGCTAGAATGAAAATGTACATTTCTTGTTAATTAAAAGAAAACCAAATAACACTTACAAAAATTAAGTGTTTTCAAGTTAATTAAGAAAAAAAGCAGTTTATTACAGCGCACATTTCACAGTGTTTTGCTTACTACTTTTGTGGTTGGAATTACTGAATGCTGATGGTCACATCAGCTCTATAGGGTGGTGCCCATACTGGCAGTCAACTTTATAATAATGCCTGGCAGCTTAAAGTAGAATTTTACATTTTTTTTTTTATGCATAGATGGAAGGTTTGTGAATTTTAATAAATAAAAAAAAAATCCTTCCTCAGATATTTGGTTCACTTCACCCTATTTCAATAAATAAGGTTTTATATAAATTTCTCAGCAGAAACTCTCTGGAGAAGGAGGAAAGCACTGGTGAATTAGCGTACACTGTGACTGGTTTAACAATTGGCTATTGGATCTAGTGAACTAGTGAACCCATGGCTATGGATCACATTGATCTCTGGCTGTTGACTTTTGATCCCTGCTGGGGGCGGATCATAAGCACGTATCAGAAGACAAAACATTATGTTTGTCATCTCAGATGTTCCAAGGACTGACATGAAATGATTGATCTAGTTGTACACTCTTTTGTAGGTGTTGGTGCATAACAATTAACACCTTTCAAAGGATCAGGCTACGTAAATGAGATTTCTCACAAGCTCTTTTAACATGAAACGCTGAGAGTTGGTATTGTTCCTCAAGGAAGGACTATATTGCACAATATTTACATGGTCATCATGGTCAATCCTCTTCTTCTTTTTTTTTTTTTTTTAAGTTTGGCTTAGTGAGTGTTGTATACTGGTGTCTGTGTGATTATTCTGGATATTTCCCCACACTTCTTCCAAAGGCCACATAGGAGCAATCTTGCCAAAAATGACAGAGAGTCTGATTAGGCCTCATGCACACTTTTCATTTTAGAAGAATGAAAAGGGTTGGAAATGTCGTCAGGTTTAGGCCTCATGACCACTGCAACTCTTCTAAACTCCTTTTCCTGGCAGAAGAAAGCAGGCCGTTTTTCAAACGTGTTTAGGCTTGTTTAGACACGTTCAGGCACAACACGCATTTTGGCATTCATCCATTTAATAGACCAGAATATTTGTTTATTCTAGCCATTGAAATGAATGAATGCTCAAGCAATATAAAGGTGCCTAACACTTAAAGGGTAATTCCACTTTCGTGGGGAAAAGAAATAGCAAATAAAGAAAAAATAATATAGTGTATATAATTGCTACACAAGTCATATTGTAATTGAATGTTATTAAAAAATACCTTTCCTTTTCAATATGCAGCTCTGTAATTTTCTGAAAATGCAATGCAATATGGCTACCTGGAGGTGTTCTCTACACAGAATGTGTACAGAACTCCCCCAGAAACATCATTTCCTGCTTGTGTGATTGGCTCACAGATTTTCCCAGAAGTCTGCACTAAGATACAAGTCAGATTTCAGGCATCCCCTGCAACAAAAATTTCATTTTTGGTGAGATACTCCCAATAAGAAAACGTCTAAAGGGATGCAGGCCCAGCAGCTTCCTGCATTAGAGCCCTGCAGTTGCACAGCTGATTGATAATTATGAAACCACTCCCATTAAACTCACTTTCCCATACAGACAAACACATTTCTTCAGAATAACAAGTTTTTTTTAAATCCTTGTAATGTACATAGATCACCCAGAGAGGAATGTTTTTTTTTTTTGCAACAAAAGTGGAGTTATACTTTAAGCATGTTTGGGAACATTTAGACATGTTTACACACAACTAGGTACATCAAGTCTTTTTTTTGTGGCAAAACGCTTGTTCTGATTATAAGGTATATATTTACTGATCGTACTGTTGCTTTAAATTGGCATCCATTACTAGCAGGAACTGTAGTATATTCCTCCCACTTCCTGCTCAGCAGTCAGCAGTCATATTAAATAATCTTTCTACAGAGAAGGAAGCATGCTAAAGACCTCCACTATTTCTTAATACAGGCCTTGGAAGCATAAGTCTGTAAGTAAGCAGTCATTAGTTTTCAGTTAGTCAGTATATGTTCTACTAATGCAACTACATTTTATGTGTCTGTCAGGAAGTTCACTCAGCTAGGTCACATTTTTGCTAGCTAGTGCCTTAACAGTATTGTAGCATGCCTGTTACTATTTGCATTTGTGATGTAATGTTAAATGCTAATGCATATTTTTATAATTTGTGTTTTGCAGTTTTACAAAAAACTTATTCTCAGTAAAGATTTCAACTATAAGCCCTTCCTCCTGAGTCTTTGTTGGGAAGCTGTTAGCTGTCTGCCAAGCTTTGTCCTTTGAACACATTGTGAGGGCAGAACAGTAAAAAGACTTTTAACACAGCGGGCATAGTTTAAAGAAGAGTGGATGCATTCTGCTCATCATCAGCTAACCTCTACAGCCACAGACACTACAAAGAAGTAATCTGTTTCATCATGCAACACACAGACAAGGATAATACACCAGTCATCCCTCAGCATACACAAGCAGAGGAAAGCATACAAAATATGACAACCAACAGGTCACGCTGCACAAGCTCCAGAGTCTCTAGTCAGTCGGATCAGACATCAGCTAGTGCTGAATCTGCCAGGTCCAAGCGCACTAGCTCTAGACATTCAAGCTGCTCTAACCTGTCGTCCACCAGTGCTGCAGCTGCCAAGGCCCATGCAAAAGCAGAAGCTGCGCGTGCACTGGCTTCCTATGCAATACGTGAAGCTGAAATGATAAGAGAACAGGGCTGCATAGATGAAGAACATCATATGATTAAAGCTAAAAGTAAAGCTGAAGCACTTAGAAGAAAAGCAGAGGTGAAAGCATCTTTACATATTATCAAGCAAGAAAAAACTGCTTCAGCAGCCTTAGCTGAAGCCGAGGTGCTCATGAGAGCTGCCGAAGAACAGTACAGAGAGCACTCTGTGATAGATACCCAAATGACACCACTTAGTGCAATCCAATGCACCAGTGAGTATGTGCAATTGCACGCGACCATGCGCTCGGATCAACAGTCTAATGATGCATTGGAATCGTCAAAGGTCCCACTAGCAGCAGACAACTTTGATATCGCTCGATGCCACAAGACTGAACCAGAACTTTACTATAACAAGCCAAGTGGTTACATACTCAGAGACCAATCTGTTGGTCCTTCAGGAAATCAAACAAATGGTGACATAATCCCTCCTTGGGAAAATATAAATCCGGCCTATAGCAGGAAGACTTGCAGTAAACGAGAACAACCACACGACTATAGTGGATTTTACCAAGCATCCCAACCGTCTTACCAGCCACAGACATGCCCTGTGTTTGTTCCCAGAAAATGCCCACCTGAGGCAGCAGGAGCCACAGAGGTGACAAAATACTTGATACGCCGTGAAATGGTGAGCTCTGGTCTCCTGAAGTTTGATGACCGTCCAGAAAATTATTGGGCCTGGAAGTCATCTTTTCTAAGCAGCACCCAAGACTTAAATCTGAAAGACAGGGAAAAGCTTGACCTACTCTCCAAATGGCTCGGACCAGAGTCCACCGAGCAAGCCAAAAGAATCAGGTCAGTACATGTTCATGATGCGACAGCAGGGCTTACAATGTTATGGCAGAGATTGGAAGACTGCTATGGGTCACCTGAAGTAATTGAAGATGCACTTCTAAAGAAAATTGAAAATTATCCAAAATTAACCAATAGAGACAATCAGAAGCTGAGAGAGCTTGGTGACATACTTTTAGAGCTGGAAGCGGCAAAGGCTGGTGGATACCTCCCAGGCCTCTCATATTTGGATACAGCACGCGGAGTCAAACCGGTAATCGAGAAGCTTCCTTACAGCTTACAAGAAAGATGGATCACGCAAGCATCAAAATACAAGGAAGATCATCAGGTGGCATTTCCACCTTTCTCCTTCCTCGCCAAATTCATTGTGAAGCAAGCTAAAATATGCAATGACCCAAGCTTCGCCCTTTTGAACAGGGGAGGCTCCAGTTCTGTAAAGACAGAGAAACAACTTTCAGTGTACAATAAAGAACGCAGAGCAACAGTATCTGTACGGAAGACAGAAGTACCGACTGAGTTTGAGGCCAACCAGGATAAAAGCTCAGGAGTGCAAATTGAGGACCCAGATAAGCAGTGTCCCCTACATAACAAGCCTCATCCACTGAAAATGTCGCGGTTTCAGAAGCAAGACGATAGAGGAGCGCAAATCTTATCTTAAGGACAAGCGCATTTGTTTCAGATGCTGTGGTTCAACTCAACATCTTGCTAAAGACTGTGTGAAAACAATTCGATGTAAAGAATGCAATAATGACAACCATCTGTCTGCTTTACACCCAGGACCAGCACCATGGAAAACAGAGAATCCGGTAACCCAAGAAGATCATGGTGGGGAGCAAAAAGAGTGCATTACCAGCAATAACCTCAAAGTGCACTGAAATCTGCACAAACACATTTAACTCGAGATCATGCTCCAAGATATGTTTAGTCAAGGTGCATCCTGCAGGCCTCAGAGAGAGGGCAATCAGAATGTATGCGGTTCTAGATGAACAAAGTAACAGATCTTTGGCAAGAACAGAGTTCTTTGACCTCTTCGGTGACAGAGGAAGTCCAACTCCGTATACTTTGAAGACATGCTCAGGAGTTGTGGAGACATCAGGGAGGAGAGCAAACAACTACATCATTGAATCATTAGATGGGAAAACGCAGCTGACTCTGCCCACTCTCATTGAATGTGATATGATACCAGATGATAGATCAGAGATACCCACACCTGAAATTGCTCGTCACTACCCTCATCTGATGCAAATATCAGACAAGATTCCAGTACTGGACCCAGGTGCTGCAATTATCCTTCTACTTGGAAGAGACATATTGAGAGTGCACAAGGTCAGAGAGCAATACAATGGGCCACACAATGCACCATTTGCACAACATCTTGACCTTGGATGGGTCATAATTGGTGATGTATGTCTGGATGGAGCTCACAAGCCATCAAAAGTGAATGTCTACAAAACAAACATGTTGCAAAATGGCCGCACATCATGTCTTAGCCCCTGTACCAACAAGAAACAGATTAAAGAAAGACTAGTCAACCCAATACAACAGCAGAAAGTTCGGAGTTACATGGAGGCTATCACCTCATCTGAAGATACAGATGAGCTAGGATGCAAGGTGTTTGAAAGAACGCGAGATGATGACAAACCAGCACCATCTGTTGAAGATAGCCTCTTCCTTGAGATAATGGACAGAGAAGTCTTTCTAGATGAGTCAAACAGCTGGGTAGCTCCACTACCTTTCCGTTCACCCCGACATCACCTTCCTAACAACAAAAGACAAGCAGTGAAGCGTCTCACCTCATTGCGACGCACTCTAGACAGAAAGACAGATATGAAGGAACACTTCCATGATTTCATGCAGAAGATCTTCGACAGTGGTCAAGCTGAAAAAGCACCACCATTGGAAGAAAAACAAGAATGTTGGTACTTACCAATATTTGGAGTGTATCATCCTCAGAAACCAGGACAGATACGAGTAGTATTTGACTCCAGTGCAAAGTATGAAGGCCTTTCCCTAAACGATGTCCTCCTCAGTGGACCTGACCTGAATAATACACTCCTTGGAGTCCTCATCAGGTTCCGAAAAGAACGCGTTGCAGTAACAGCAGATGTACAACAAATGTTCTACTGTTTTCTTGTCCGCAAAGATCACAGAGACTACCTGAGGTTCCTGTGGTATGAAGACAATGACTTCAACAAAGATGTCACAGAATACAGGATGAAGGTACATGTGTTCGGGAACAGTCCCTCTCCAGCTATAGCTATCTACAACCTGAGACGAGCAGCACAGAAAGGTGAAGAAGAACACGGCACAGATGCCAAACATTTTGTTATGAGAAACTTTTATGTGGACGATGGACTTGCTTCTTTCTCTAGCAATGAAGAGGCTATCGACATCCTGAAGAGAACAAGGGAGATGTTAGCAGAATCTAACATAAGGTTACACAAGATAGCGTCCAACAGCAGCAAAATCATGGAAGCATTTCCCTCAGAGGACCGTGCAAAAGACCTCAAGGACCTGGATCTAGGAACAGATTCACTGCCCCTTCAAAGAAGTTTAGGGCTCAGTTGGGATCTGAAAACCGACAGCTTTACATTTAGAGTATCCAGAGAAGAGAAGTCGTTCACGAGAAGAGGTGTCTTGTCCACGGTCAACAGCCTTTATGACCCCCTAGGATTTGTAGCCCCCATAACCATGCAAGGCAAGGCTCTTATGAGAGAAATTGCTACTGAACATGAACAAAGTGAATGGGATACACCTCTACCTAAGGAGAAATAAATGCAGTGGAAGTTGTGGAAGGACTCATTAATAGAGCTTGAACAACTTATCATACAAAGGTCATATGTCCCTGTTTCTCTGTCTGCCACGAAGCAAAGAGAATTGTGTGTATTCTCAGATGCATCTACTATGGCTATAGCAGCTGTAGCCTACCTTAGAGTAATGGACTTTGAAGGACAAAACTATGTTGGGTTTATCATGGGAAAGTCCAAACTGGCTCCACGTCCTGCTCACACGGTTCCACGTTTGGAGCTTTGTGCTGCTGTCTTAGCAGTGGAGATGGCAGACATGATCATTGCTGAACTGGACATTGAAATTCATGCAGTGAAGTTTTACACAGACAGCAAGATTGTGTTAGGATATATTCACAATGCTTCGAGAAGATTCTACATGTACGTGTCAAACAGAGTGATACGCATCAGAAAGTCCACACGGCCAGAACAGTGGCACTACATCAGTACGGATAAAAATCCAGCCGATCATGGGACTAGACCGGTTCTAGCAGCTGTCCTGAAGCACACTAACTGGTTCTCAGGACCATCCTTTTTGAATAGATCAGAAACCGAAGAGACCACTCAGTTTGAGACATTTGAACTTGTAGAACCAGATAATGACAAAGAAGTACGTGCACAAGTAACGGCGTATAGTACCATAACTACTAGAGGCAACCTTGGCGCACACCGGTTTGAAAGATTCTCCAGCTGGAAGTCACTCATTCGAGCCATAAGAAAGCTTATTCACCTAGCCAAATCCTTCTGTAGAGCTACAAACACTGACAAGTGCAATAGCAATCATCTTATGCAAGCCGAAATTATCATCATTAGATGTGTTCAGCAAGAAGTTTTCAAAGAAGACATCAAGTGCCTTCTTAAAAGAGAAGAGATCTCCAAACACAGTCCACTCAAAAAACTGAACCCAATACTTGATGAAGATGGAGTGATAAGAGTTGGAGGTCGCTCGTCAGTAGTGGATATGACGGTCGAAGAGAAACATCCTTTTATGATGCCCAAGAATCATCACATTTCATTTCTGTTAGTAAGACACTATCACGAACAAGTTGCACATCAGGGTCGCCACTTCACTGAAGGAACAGTCCGGTCAGCTGGATTATGGATCATAGGGAGTAAACGACTAGTCTCCAGTGTCATCCACAAATGTGTAATTTGCAGAAAAATCAGAGGGAAACTTGAAGACCAGAAGATGTCAGACTTACCTGCTGATAGACTTGCTTCAAACCCACCCTTTACTCATGTTGGCCTAGATGTCTTTGGTCCTTGGAACATCTCCTCACGTCGGACCAGAGGAAGCAGTGCAGAAAGTAAACGTTGGGCTGTTCTGTTCTCTTGCATGAGTACAAGAGCAGTACACATTGAAGTCATCGAGTCTCTGTCTACCTCAAGCTTTATCAATGCTTTGAGAAGATTTTTCTCTATCCGAGGACCTGTGAAGCAACTCCGCTCAGATCGGGGCACAAACTTTACTGGGGCCTGTAAGGAGTTAAGGATCCTTACAGAAGACTCTGAGACGAGTGCTTATCTTCAAGATCAAAGATGCACTTGGACCTTCAATCCTCCTCATGCGTCACATATGGGAGGAGCTTGGGAGAGGATGATTGGAGTGGCTCGTCGCATTCTGGATGCCATGTTTCTGAAGGTTAGCTCTACTCGCCTTACACATGAAGTTCTCATCACACTTATGGCTGAAGTCATGGCTATCATGAACGCTCGACCCTTAGTTCCGGTGTCTACCGATCCAGAAATGCCAACAGTTTTGACACCTGCAATGCTTTTGACCCAGAAGATGGAAACAGTGACAGCTCCCACAGGAGATTTTGGTCTCAAAGATCTTTACACCAAGCAATGGAAGCAAGTTCAGAGTCTTGCAGACATCTTCTGGAATAGATGGAAACAAGAGTACCTGGTGACGCTCCAGTCACGCAGAAAATGGCAAATTGACAAGCCTAACCTACAAGTCGGAGATGTCGTCCTACTAAAGGACGCTCAGGTCCACAGAAACGAATGGCCAGTTGGACTCATTGTCGAGACTGTACCTAGTAATGATAGTAAGGTTAGAAAGGTCAAAGTTAAAGTCATGAGACAGGGCACCCCTAAGGTGTACTTTAGGCCTATCTCTGAAGTTGTTTTACTTCTTAAAAAGGAAACATAGTGGTATAATGTTCATTATGCCAGGTGGGGAGTGTTCTGATTATAAGGTATATATTTACTGATCGTACTGTTGCTTTAAATTGGCATCCATTACTAGCAGGAACTGTAGTATATTCCTCCCACTTCCTGCTCAGCAGTCAGCAGTCATATTAAATAATCTTTCTACAGAGAAGGAAGCATGCTAAAGACCTCCACTATTTCTTAATACAGGCCTTGGAAGCATAAGTCTGTAAGTAAGCAGTCATTAGTTTTCAGTTAGTCAGTATATGTTCTACTAATGCAACTACATTTTATGTGTCTGTCAGGAAGTTCACTCAGCTAGGTCACATTTTTGCTAGCTAGTGCCTTAACAGTATTGTAGCATGCCTGTTACTATTTGCATTTGTGATGTAATGTTAAATGCTAATGCATATTTTTATAATTTGTGTTTTGCAGTTTTACAAAAAACTTATTCTCAGTAAAGATTTCAACTATAAGCCCTTCCTCCTGAGTCTTTGTTGGGAAGCTGTTAGCTGTCTGCCAAGCTTTGTCCTTTGAACACATTGTGAGGGCAGAACAGTAAAAAGACTTTTAACACAGCGGGCATAGTTTAAAGAAGAGTGGATGCATTCTGCTCATCATCAGCTAACCTCTACAGCCACAGACACTACAAAGAAGTAATCTGTTTCATCATGCAACACACAGACAAGGATAATACACCAGTCATCCCTCAGCATACACAAGCAGAGGAAAGCATACAAAATATGACAACCAACAGGTCACGCTGCACAAGCTCCAGAGTCTCTAGTCAGTCGGATCAGACATCAGCTAGTGCTGAATCTGCCAGGTCCAAGCGCACTAGCTCTAGACATTCAAGCTGCTCTAACCTGTCGTCCACCAGTGCTGCAGCTGCCAAGGCCCATGCAAAAGCAGAAGCTGCGCGTGCACTGGCTTCCTATGCAATACGTGAAGCTGAAATGATAAGAGAACAGGGCTGCATAGATGAAGAACATCATATGATTAAAGCTAAAAGTAAAGCTGAAGCACTTAGAAGAAAAGCAGAGGTGAAAGCATCTTTACATATTATCAAGCAAGAAAAAACTGCTTCAGCAGCCTTAGCTGAAGCCGAGGTGCTCATGAGAGCTGCCGAAGAACAGTACAGAGAGCACTCTGTGATAGATACCCAAATGACACCACTTAGTGCAATCCAACGCACCAGTGAGTATGTGCAATTGCACGCGACCATGCGCTCGGATCAACAGTCTAATGATGCATTGGAATCGTCAAAGGTCCCACTAGCAGCAGACAACTTTGATATCGCTCGATGCCACAAGACTGAACCAGAACTTTACTATAACAAGCCAAGTGGTTACATACTCAGAGACCAATCTGTTGGTCCTTCAGGAAATCAAACAAATGGTGACATAATCCCTCCTTGGGAAAATATAAATCCGGCCTATAGCAGGAAGACTTGCAGTAAACGAGAACAACCACACGACTATAGTGGATTTTACCAAGCATCCCAACCGTCTTACCAGCCACAGACATGCCCTGTGTTTGTTCCCAGAAAATGCCCACCTGAGGCAGCAGGAGCCACAGAGGTGACAAAATACTTGATACGCCGTG
The DNA here is from genome assembly GCA_029206835.1 of Rana muscosa. NCBI lineage: Eukaryota > Metazoa > Chordata > Amphibia > Anura > Ranidae > Rana > Rana muscosa. Next base: position 324,499,980 of record CM055117.1, read on the forward strand.
AAATGGTGAGCTCTGGTCTCCTGAAGTTTGATGACCGTCCAGAAAATTATTGGGCCTGGAAGTCATCTTTTCTAAGCAGCACCCAAGACTTAAATCTGAAAGACAGGGAAAAGCTTGACCTACTCTCCAAATGGCTCGGACCAGAGTCCACCGAGCAAGCCAAAAGAATCAGGTCAGTACATGTTCATGATGCGACAGCAGGGCTTACAATGTTATGGCAGAGATTGGAAGACTGCTATGGGTCACCTGAAGTAATTGAAGATGCACTTCTAAAGAAAATTGAAAATTATCCAAAATTAACCAATAGAGACAATCAGAAGCTGAGAGAGCTTGGTGACATACTTTTAGAGCTGGAAGCGGCAAAGGCTGGTGGATACCTCCCAGGCCTCTCATATTTGGATACAGCACGCGGAGTCAAACCGGTAATCGAGAAGCTTCCTTACAGCTTACAAGAAAGATGGATCACGCAAGCATCAAAATACAAGGAAGATCATCAGGTGGCATTTCCACCTTTCTCCTTCCTCGCCAAATTCATTGTGAAGCAAGCTAAAATATGCAATGACCCAAGCTTCGCCCTTTTGAACAGGGGAGGCTCCAGTTCTGTAAAGACAGAGAAACAACTTTCAGTGTACAATAAAGAACGCAGAGCAACAGTATCTGTACGGAAGACAGAAGTACCGACTGAGTTTGAGGCCAACCAGGATAAAAGCTCAGGAGTGCAAATTGAGGACCCAGATAAGCAGTGTCCCCTACATAACAAGCCTCATCCACTGAAAATGTCGCGGTTTCAGAAGCAAGACGATAGAGGAGCGCAAATCTTATCTTAAGGACAAGCGCATTTGTTTCAGATGCTGTGGTTCAACTCAACATCTTGCTAAAGACTGTGTGAAAACAATTCGATGTAAAGAATGCAATAATGACAACCATCTGTCTGCTTTACACCCAGGACCAGCACCATGGAAAACAGAGAATCCGGTAACCCAAGAAGATCATGGTGGGGAGCAAAAAGAGTGCATTACCAGCAATAACCTCAAAGTGCACTGAAATCTGCACAAACACATTTAACTCGAGATCATGCTCCAAGATATGTTTAGTCAAGGTGCATCCTGCAGGCCTCAGAGAGAGGGCAATCAGAATGTATGCGGTTCTAGATGAACAAAGTAACAGATCTTTGGCAAGAACAGAGTTCTTTGACCTCTTCGGTGACAGAGGAAGTCCAACTCCGTATACTTTGAAGACATGCTCAGGAGTTGTGGAGACATCAGGGAGGAGAGCAAACAACTACATCATTGAATCATTAGATGGGAAAACGCAGCTGACTCTGCCCACTCTCATTGAATGTGATATGATACCAGATGATAGATCAGAGATACCCACACCTGAAATTGCTCGTCACTACCCTCATCTGATGCAAATATCAGACAAGATTCCAGTACTGGACCCAGGTGCTGCAATTATCCTTCTACTTGGAAGAGACATATTGAGAGTGCACAAGGTCAGAGAGCAATACAATGGGCCACACAATGCACCATTTGCACAACATCTTGACCTTGGATGGGTCATAATTGGTGATGTATGTCTGGATGGAGCTCACAAGCCATCAAAAGTGAATGTCTACAAAACAAACATGTTGCAAAATGGCCGCACATCATGTCTTAGCCCCTGTACCAACAAGAAACAGATTAAAGAAAGACTAGTCAACCCAATACAACAGCAGAAAGTTCGGAGTTACATGGAGGCTATCACCTCATCTGAAGATACAGATGAGCTAGGATGCAAGGTGTTTGAAAGAACGCGAGATGATGACAAACCAGCACCATCTGTTGAAGATAGCCTCTTCCTTGAGATAATGGACAGAGAAGTCTTTCTAGATGAGTCAAACAGCTGGGTAGCTCCACTACCTTTCCGTTCACCCCGACATCACCTTCCTAACAACAAAAGACAAGCAGTGAAGCGTCTCACCTCATTGCGACGCACTCTAGACAGAAAGACAGATATGAAGGAACACTTCCATGATTTCATGCAGAAGATCTTCGACAGTGGTCAAGCTGAAAAAGCACCACCATTGGAAGAAAAACAAGAATGTTGGTACTTACCAATATTTGGAGTGTATCATCCTCAGAAACCAGGACAGATACGAGTAGTATTTGACTCCAGTGCAAAGTATGAAGGCCTTTCCCTAAACGATGTCCTCCTCAGTGGACCTGACCTGAATAATACACTCCTTGGAGTCCTCATCAGGTTCCGAAAAGAACGCGTTGCAGTAACAGCAGATGTACAACAAATGTTCTACTGTTTTCTTGTCCGCAAAGATCACAGAGACTACCTGAGGTTCCTGTGGTATGAAGACAATGACTTCAACAAAGATGTCACAGAATACAGGATGAAGGTACATGTGTTCGGGAACAGTCCCTCTCCAGCTATAGCTATCTACAACCTGAGACGAGCAGCACAGAAAGGTGAAGAAGAACACGGCACAGATGCCAAACATTTTGTTATGAGAAACTTTTATGTGGACGATGGACTTGCTTCTTTCTCTAGCAATGAAGAGGCTATCGACATCCTGAAGAGAACAAGGGAGATGTTAGCAGAATCTAACATAAGGTTACACAAGATAGCGTCCAACAGCAGCAAAATCATGGAAGCATTTCCCTCAGAGGACCGTGCAAAAGACCTCAAGGACCTGGATCTAGGAACAGATTCACTGCCCCTTCAAAGAAGTTTAGGGCTCAGTTGGGATCTGAAAACCGACAGCTTTACATTTAGAGTATCCAGAGAAGAGAAGTCGTTCACGAGAAGAGGTGTCTTGTCCACGGTCAACAGCCTTTATGACCCCCTAGGATTTGTAGCCCCCATAACCATGCAAGGCAAGGCTCTTATGAGAGAAATTGCTACTGAACATGAACAAAGTGAATGGGATACACCTCTACCTAAGGAGAAATAAATGCAGTGGAAGTTGTGGAAGGACTCATTAATAGAGCTTGAACAACTTATCATACAAAGGTCATATGTCCCTGTTTCTCTGTCTGCCACGAAGCAAAGAGAATTGTGTGTATTCTCAGATGCATCTACTATGGCTATAGCAGCTGTAGCCTACCTTAGAGTAATGGACTTTGAAGGACAAAACTATGTTGGGTTTATCATGGGAAAGTCCAAACTGGCTCCACGTCCTGCTCACACGGTTCCACGTTTGGAGCTTTGTGCTGCTGTCTTAGCAGTGGAGATGGCAGACATGATCATTGCTGAACTGGACATTGAAATTCATGCAGTGAAGTTTTACACAGACAGCAAGATTGTGTTAGGATATATTCACAATGCTTCGAGAAGATTCTACATGTACGTGTCAAACAGAGTGATACGCATCAGAAAGTCCACACGGCCAGAACAGTGGCACTACATCAGTACGGATAAAAATCCAGCCGATCATGGGACTAGACCGGTTCTAGCAGCTGTCCTGAAGCACACTAACTGGTTCTCAGGACCATCCTTTTTGAATAGATCAGAAACTGAAGAGACCACTCAGTTTGAGACATTTGAACTTGTAGAACCAGATAATGACAAAGAAGTACGTGCACAAGTAACGGCGTATAGTACCATAACTACTAGAGGCAACCTTGGCGCACACCGGTTTGAAAGATTCTCCAGCTGGAAGTCACTCATTCGAGCCATAAGAAAGCTTATTCACCTAGCCAAATCCTTCTGTAGAGCTACAAACACTGACAAGTGCAATAGCAATCATCTTATGCAAGCCGAAATTATCATCATTAGATGTGTTCAGCAAGAAGTTTTCAAAGAAGACATCAAGTGCCTTCTTAAAAGAGAAGAGATCTCCAAACACAGTCCACTCAAAAAACTGAACCCAATACTTGATGAAGATGGAGTGATAAGAGTTGGAGGTCGCTCGTCAGTAGTGGATATGACGGTCGAAGAGAAACATCCTTTTATAATGCCCAAGAATCATCACATTTCATTTCTGTTAGTAAGACACTATCACGAACAAGTTGCACATCAGGGTCGCCACTTCACTGAAGGAGCAGTCCGGTCAGCTGGATTATGGATCATAGGGAGTAAACGACTAGTCTCCAGTGTCATCCACAAATGTGTAATTTGCAGAAAAATCAGAGGGAAACTTGAAGAGCAGAAGATGTCAGACTTACCTGCTGATAGACTTGCTTCAAACCCACCCTTTACTCATGTTGGCCTAGATGTCTTTGGTCCTTGGAACATCTCCTCACGTCGGACCAGAGGAAGCAGTGCAGAAAGTAAACGTTGGGCTGTTCTGTTCTCTTGCATGAGTACAAGAGCAGTACACATTGAAGTCATCGAGTCTCTGTCTACCTCAAGCTTTATCAATGCTTTGAGAAGATTTTTCTCTATCCGAGGACCTGTGAAGCAACTCCGCTCAGATCGGGGCACAAACTTTACTGGGGCCTGTAAGGAGTTAAGGATCCTTACAGAAGACTCTGAGACGAGTGCTTATCTTCAAGATCAAAGATGCACTTGGACCTTCAATCCTCCTCATGCGTCACATATGGGAGGAGCTTGGGAGAGGATGATTGGAGTGGCTCGTCGCATTCTGGATGCCATGTTTCTGAAGGTTAGCTCTACTCGCCTTACACATGAAGTTCTCATCACACTTATGGCTGAAGTCATGGCTATCATGAACGCTCGACCCTTAGTTCCGGTGTCTACCGATCCAGAAATGCCAACAGTTTTGACACCTGCAATGCTTTTGACCCAGAAGATGGAAACAGTGACAGCTCCCACAGGAGATTTTGGTCTCAAAGATCTTTACACCAAGCAATGGAAGCAAGTTCAGAGTCTTGCAGACATCTTCTGGAATAGATGGAAACAAGAGTACCTGGTGACGCTCCAGTCACGCAGAAAATGGCAAATTGACAAGCCTAACCTACAAGTCGGAGATGTCGTCCTACTAAAGGACGCTCAGGTCCACAGAAACGAATGGCCAGTTGGACTCATTGTCGAGACTGTACCTAGTAATGATAGTAAGGTTAGAAAGGTCAAAGTTAAAGTCATGAGACAGGGCACCCCTAAGGTGTACTTTAGGCCTATCTCTGAAGTTGTTTTACTTCTTAAAAAGGAAACATAGTGGTATAATGTTCATTATGCCAGGTGGGGAGTGTTCTGATTATAAGGTATATATTTACTGATCGTACTGTTGCTTTAAATTGGCATCCATTACTAGCAGGAACTGTAGTATATTCCTCCCACTTCCTGCTCAGCAGTCAGCAGTCATATTAAATAATCTTTCTACAGAGAAGGAAGCATGCTAAAGACCTCCACTATTTCTTAATACAGGCCTTGGAAGCATAAGTCTGTAAGTAAGCAGTCATTAGTTTTCAGTTAGTCAGTATATGTTCTACTAATGCAACTACATTTTATGTGTCTGTCAGGAAGTTCACTCAGCTAGGTCACATTTTTGCTAGCTAGTGCCTTAACAGTATTGTAGCATGCCTGTTACTATTTGCATTTGTGATGTAATGTTAAATGCTAATGCATATTTTTATAATTTGTGTTTTGCAGTTTTACAAAAAACTTATTCTCAGTAAAGATTTCAACTATAAGCCCTTCCTCCTGAGTCTTTGTTGGGAAGCTGTTAGCTGTCTGCCAAGCTTTGTCCTTTGAACACATTGTGAGGGCAGAACAACGCTCCTCTCCTGAATGTTCTGGACTTGTTTTGGTATTTCTGCCTCTAAACACCCCTGCCTCTGAACACCTGTAAATGCCTATGTGTGCATTGACACATAGGCTAACACAAAGGGGCATTTAGAGGCAGAAAAAAAAGACAAATGCCCTTAAAAGTGGCAGTTTTGATGCCTAGTGTGCATGAGGCCTAATCGGTCTCTCTTTTCTTTTGGATTGCTTGCCACTTCCTCCTACATGACCTTAGGAAGAAGTGTGGTGAAATATCCAAAATAATCACACAGAAAGCAGTATAAAACACTGTGAGGATTAATACAAAATGTTATAGTTGTTCCTAAAACAAGAGTTAAGGGGTATTTTTCTAATAGGGACAATTGTTCCAGAGACAATTGTGCAAGAGGGTGGTTCCCTTCACTTTGGAAGATTTCATCTAATTTCCTGTTGCATCTTTAGGACAGGAAATTCATGTAAATTTTCCCAATGACACAAAAAAAGAAAAAAGAAAATGGCAGGGGTTTTAACCCTTTCCAACTCTATCCAAAAGTAAAAGGACTCTAGTGTTCTGAAGAAGAGTGACTTTACTGTGTACCTTTCTGTCTGTGGCCTTGTCCGTTGCATCTACTGACTAATATTCTGTAAGGCTGGCTAAATACCAAGGTGTGTCCTGACACTGCCGAATTCTGTCTATCCTTTTATAGTGCCATGAGTGCACCTACCACCTTTTCCCTCTTTTCTACAGAAAGAAGAAAAGCTGGGCCTATATCTTTTCCAACTTGTAAGAAAATCTGTAGGAGCAGAAAAAATCTCGTCCAACACTGAAACTGCTTCTTGTTGCTCTCAAAGGTTGTCCTAAACAGGCTGTTCATTTCCAAAAGCATCAAAATGTGCCTTTGATCCGTGGTGAAGTGGAATAGTTTATCTCTTCCATAACTACTGATGATTGACAGTGTGGGTTGGGAGTTGGGGGTCGGGGGATCAGGAGGCACACAAGCACTCCAGATACATGGATTCATCATTCAGAGAAATGCATCATGACAATATATTTATAAAACATAAAGCTTTAACATTAACGGCACATTCTGTTCATTACAAGAAAGGATAAAAATACAATCATGAATTAGTAATTCTTTTAGAAGTGGTTCAATAATGTTAAATTTTGCTTGAGATCTGAAGGAGAAAGAGGCGGAGGGGACGTCTAAAATCTGTACTGAGCAGTTTAAATCTCTGTGGACATCACCATTTTCTCATTCTGTTTAAGAGTCTCTTGATTTCTGCTAGCATCGTATTGCCAAATATATAAATGGGATTTCTGGCTCCTTCTTTTTGTGAGATGCACTAAAATGGTACTTATGTATGTCAGTCAATTCAAACTAATTAACAGAAGCATTACATTTTAATAATACAGTGATCCTCCTTCTAAATATTTTTATTTTCTATAATTAGTGACATTGCTTCCTCTGCTTCAATATTCTCTAAGCTTTAAATCACCATTTCCATTGGTCTCTAACTACAAGATCAAGCTGCCAGAGGAGTTTAGCAGCTATATCTTGGGCTTTCTATGGAATATGTACTTGTATTCAGCACTACAAGAGCCACGGCTGCTGGAGTTTTAAAAGTGACTGAAGTGACATCTGGGGGCATATGTAATGCTGTGCATAGTGCAAGGCAGCTGTTATAAATTATGGGACCCTGTACAGCCTTCAGTAGGAAAAAACGATGGCACTGCTGTAGCCAGACCAGTATTGCAGCAGGGTGGGTGTGAGGGATGAAAAAGGGGGGTAAACAGTTAAAAAGATCAACATATGGAGGGACGAGGCAGCTCCCCTATATAGGTCCTGAGTAAACCTAGTGTGTGAAAAACAGAAAAAAAGCCGGGGGCGCATTTATCTGAGTGTGGAGTATTGGAAACGGCTATTTGGTTGTGATGAATTAATATAGCACTCACATTTGATGGAGGAAGTATCGGCTTGTCATCTGTGGAAGTCTTAACATCTCTAGCAGACATCGGCAGACAATCGGCTGGTGTTGTGCAGAGATTGGTCGGGAAGCTTCTGGGTGGTGGGAAGGAAGCGCTGGAGAATGGAGAGGCCAGCGATGTGGTGAGCATCAGTGTCTGGGTGTCCTTTGCTTGCTTGCCACTCTTCTGAGATGCAGAGGAAGCTTCCCTAGCCACAGCGCTCCTGTCTGTTTCTGCCTAGCCGCTTCCTGGCCAAACTCTGCATCCCAGAAGAGTGTCAAGCAAGCCAAAGACACCCAGACGCTGATGCACACCATGCCGCTGGCCTCTCCATTCTCCAGCGCTTCCTTCTCACCACCCAGCACCTTCCCGGCTGATCTCTGCACAACACCAGCTGCTTGTCTGCCGATGTCTGCTAGAGATGTTAAGACTTCCACAGATAACAAGCCGATATATTCTCCATCAAATATAAGTGCTATATTTATTCATCACCACCAGATAGCCGTTTCCAATAGTCCACACTCAGATAGAGGTGTCCCCTGCTTTTTTTCTTTTTTTTTTCTGTTTTCCATGTTTTTCAGCCGATCTGACAGGCCCTCCACCTAAAAAACAAAAACAAAAACAATATTTTTGCTAAAAATACAATAAAATAATCATTAGTGTACACAAATGTGAAATCTACATTTTTTTTAAGTGGCTGGTGTTGTGGGAAAGCCTATGGTATGGTATTGGGATGCAGCAGCTGTATGAACAAAACCCAAGGTCCTCATTTTACAAGTGCGTGGGTGCAAGTGTACAGCCCTAAACACAGAGAGTGTGTATTCAGGGCCACTTACCGGCACTACATATCTGTCATATTAGGACCTGCAGCTGTGTTCCTACAGCCACTGCATCCTCATAGAGTAACAGGCAGCTCCAGAGGCAAGAACCAACTGCTCATTCACACTTTATAAACCAGCAAATCTCAGTGAATAAGCCATTCATTTTTTTAATGATTTTTTTTTACAATGTCTGTAATAATTTTTTACTCAATTGTTATTTTATATATATATATATATATATATATATATATATATATATATTTTTACATTTTTTATTGTAGCACTGTGATGTCTAGGCTGGGTTGCTCCTAAATTTACCTGCCAGGCATCGTTGCCTTTGCTAATATAGCGATACCCTCAGTTTAAGAGGGCTGCTTGTTTGTTTTGGGCCTTGTAATGCACCGCTGTCAACCCCTGGCAATCGGCTCTAACCTCTCGTGGCACAGTTAGGAAAGGGGTAGGATGGTATAACTGTACTATATCTATACTGTTATATGGCACAACCCCTTTATATCCCAGCGCAGTAATTGACACTAACAACCAAATTACTTAACTATAACTTTTTACTATTGGTAAAAGTATAAAAGGTAATTTGTATACAATATCTCATGCAGATCTCTGCAATATAGGTGTGCACATTAAAAGGGTATAACATTCAGCAATGCAATGGTAATATAATAACCCCGCTGCAGCTATCCTCCCTCGTGAGCAAAAATGGCGCCCAGCAATGTCCTATACTACCCAGTCAGGCCTGACTATAACTTGGGGGTATAGTTTATGGAAGAATCTTCGCTAGCAACTCTCGGTGGTGCACATAAAGAACAGACTGTAATCCAAAGGGGTAGTGAAGATCACTAACTTGGTAAAGCTGGAGAGACTAACAAACTCAGTTCAGCAGACAGTCTCTCTAGAATATAACTGCAATCACTGATGGGCCTAGGCAAAGTTAGTAGGCAACAAAGTTAATCAGATGCGATTCTGAGCTGGCGCTCTCTCACCAGACCGGACCGACTCCTGTCTGGTACCTCCGCTACTGTGAGTCGCTTCACAGTGCCCACGATGCGCCGGGTCTTCGGTCCTCCAGAAGATGGTGGCACCTCAGGTGGATCGGATGCTCCGCAGGCTCCTCGGTGGAGCGGAAGGGCTCTCTGGAACAACTGCAAGGCCCAGGCTTCAGGCCTTGCACGCGCAGCAAGTGAGTGCAGGGATCCTCTTGCAGGGAGGGCGGCGTCCAAAGAGAAAGAGAGAGGCTCCTCCTTCCCCTTTTAAAGTCCACCCCAGCAGTCCTTGCGCGGGGAATTGCACCCTGGGTGCCGCAAAGCGTGCTGGGAACTGTAGTCTGTGGGTAGGAAACGATACCCCGCTACACACTCCCCCCACTTGAAATCTTTGGTCCCCAAAGACAATATCAACAGCAGGAAAATACAAACTCATTAAGGGCTGATAGAGAAATTGGCAGAGGAAACTCCCACCAAAACGGGGAAGGGAGCTTGTCCTGCCCACTGGTCACATCAATGGGGTTGGCCTGCCTAACTGTGCCAGAAAGTGAGCTGGGGTTGCCCTCCACCAAATGCACAGTGGAGGGACCAGATGTTGGTATTGTTCTTCGAGCAGTGATCACTGTATCCTCTGAACTTTCCCCCATCTGGGTATAGGTTAACTTCCGAGGAGGATGAATGGTTCTCTTGGCTCTCTGTTCTCTTGGGGTGACTGTTTCATCCGCCACAGGCTCTTCTTCTGAAGTAGGTACACTGGGTTCCAATGCTTTCGATACATCCAAATCAGGTGCAGGAAGGTGTTTAGAGTAATCTTGATGATCAGCAGAAGGTGACCATGTGGCATCTTCCCACTCTTCAGACAGAGGGCTGGACGGAACAAACTCAGTGGCTTCCACATTCAATGTACTATCCACGGTACCTTCAGAGGGTGGAAGATCTATAGACATAGGCTCAGGGGCCTGAGAGGGCCACAACCATCCAAGCTCTTCTCCTTCACTCTGATCAGAGACATCCATTTTTCCAGACTGAGATACCTGAGACCGAGTGTGGGGCCTAGGTGTCTCCAAGCTTGAGGATGGTCGAGGGGAATCTTCTACAGGAGGTATCCGAACCGCTTCTGAAAGTGGAAGTAAATGGTTCCTGTGCCATGTCTTCAGCGGCCCTATCTTTACTTCTGGCTTTAACTGATACACCGGGAGGTCTGGTAACTTCTTACAGATCACATATGGTTCAGGTCTCCATCTGTCTTCTAGTTTATGTTTCCCTGGAACTCCTAGGTTTTCGCAAGAGCACTCTGTCTCCTGGCTGCAAGTCCTGGATGCGAACTTTGAGGTCAAAATTCCTCTTGTTCCGGGCACCTCTTTGCTCTGATGCCACTTGTGCCTGTTTAAAAGCTAGCTTCAAACTCTTCCTCAGTCTATCCCTTATGTGAGGTGGCAGAAGTGTGATCCGTTGATATGCCGAATGCCAGATCCACATACAGTCTTGCTTCCCTGCCAAACATTAGGCGGTATGGAGAGTACCCTGTGGCATCGCTAGTGGTACTGTTGTAAGCATGCACGATGGTTGCTATGTGCTTGCTCCAATGCTGTTACTGCTCGCTACTCAGAGTTCCCAACATATTTAACAGAGTTCTGTTGAATCTCTCCGGCTGAGCATCACCCTGGGGGTGATAAGGGGTAGTACGGGTTTTCTTAATACCCAAAGAGTCCAGCAACTTCTTAATTAATCGACTCTCAAAGTCTCTCCCTTGGTCTGAGTGTAGGCATTGTGGCAGCCCATAATGCACAAAGTATTTCTCCACTAAGATTTTAGCTACAGTGGATGCCTTCTGGTCATTGGCTGGAAAGGCCTGAGCATAACGGGTGAAATGGTCGGTTATCACCAGAACATTTCCTTGTCCACTTAAGTCAGGTTCTAGACAGAGAAAGTCAATGCACACCAAGTCCAAGGGTCCCTGGCTCTGCAGATGGCCCATTGGGGCAGCTTGACGTGGCAGTGTCTTCCTCTGAATACAGCGAGCACAGGAGTGGCAGTACTCTTCCACTTCAGCCCGCATACAGGGCCAATAGAACCTATCCCTCACAAGCTGAAATGTTCGTTCGGCCCCCAAGTGGCCATGAACAGAACAGTTCTTCTGTATTTCTCCGGCAGAAACAGCTGCCACTTCTCTTCCAGGTCATCAGAGGGGCCCCTTCGGTAGACCACCCCTTGATGCACCTGTAACTTGTCCCATTCTTTATGGACCAATCGGGCCACCTTTGAGGGGTCCTTCAGAAGTCTGCCTGGATCCTGGTCCTCCAATGTCTCCAATGCTAATCTTCCCCAGGGATCTTCCAACTGGTCTCTCCTTAGGTCTTTTTTTGATAGCTTTGGCAGGTCATCCTCTCCAACTTGGGTCACATTGCAGTAACACTTAGGCACCCCCACCGCTGAAACACCTATCTCTTCAGCCCTTGACTCACCACTAGCTTGAAGTTGTACTCCTTTACACAAGGCCCGCACCCCATCCGGGGTTACCTGGGTCCAATCTTCTGGATAGTGGGTGGGTGCGTGGGCTCTTCTGGACAATGCGTCTGCATCACGGTTTCCAGCTCCGGGCCTATACTTCAGGCTGAAGTTGAATCCGGCTAGGGCTGCTAAACAACGGTGACCAGTGGCATCCAGCTTGGCCGTGGTGAAGAGATACTGTGAAGTCAGCTCCATACAGGTAATCTCTGAGTTTGTCCACGACTGCCCACTTTAGGGCCAGGAACTCCAACTTGTGGGTGGGGTAGTTATTTTCTGCAGGTGCCAGACTTCTACTAACGTAGGCAACTGGGCGCAACTGTCCTTCATACTCTTGGTATAGTACCCCTCCTAGACCATCATGGCTGGCATCTACATGCAGTTCATATGGTTTTTTAGGATCAGCATAGGCCAGGACTGGTGCAGTGGTAAGACTCTTCTTTAACATCTGGAAGGCTTCTTCGCACTCCCCTGTCCACTGGTCTTCCACGGACTCTCCAGGCTTCCTGGGGCCAGTATCATCCTCCTCTCCTTCCGTCTTCAGTAGCTCATTTAGGGGTTTGGCAATTTTTGCAAACCCTTCCACAAAGCCTAGGAAGGATCTGAGCTTGGTCACTGTAGTTGGTCTGGGCCAGGAGGTGACCGCATCCAGTTTATCAGGGTCTGTAGACACTCCTTCTGCAGATACTATGTGTCCCAGATAGTGGACCGAGGACTGGTAGAACTGGCATTTTTCTCTGGAGAGTTTAATCCCTCTTCACTGAGTCTCTTCAGGACTTTCTCCAATCTTTCTTCATGCTCCTCCAGAGTCTTCCCGAAGACAATGATGTCGTCTAGGTACACCAGGACTTCGATCAGATTCATGTCCCTAACAGTCTTCTCCATCAACCTCTGGAAAGTAGCAGGGGCTCCCCACAGGCCTTGGGGCATCCTATTGAATTCATAGAATCCAACTGGGGTGATGAAGGCCGTCTTCTCCTTATCTTCAGGGTGCATTGGGATTTGATAATACCCACTCTTCAGGTCCATGACACTGAACCACTTGGCCCCAGACAGACTCTGCAAAAGCATCTTCTATCCTGGGGGTAGTATACTGGTCGGGTATGGTCCTCCTGTTGAGAGTCCTGTAGTCTATGCAGAGTCTCAGCGACCTGTTTTTCTTCCTTACCACCATGATGGGGGAGACATATGGACTTCTGGACTCTCGGATGACCCCTGTCCTCTTTAGCTCTGCCAACTGCTCACGCAAATCTTCCAAGTCAGCCAGTGGAACTCTTCGGACCCTCTCCCGAAAGGGTTTGTCTTCTTGAAGACGGATTTTATGGGTGGCACTTCTCGCACACCCCACATCAAACTCATCTTCTGAGAACATTCTTCTCCACCTAGTCAGCTGAGCCTTGGCTCTCTCCTTCCATTTCAGTGGCAAGGCGGTATCTTCAAGGCAGAGCTCCTCCAGGGTGGCTTCTCTTTCTTTGGACTTTAATTCAGACAGGGTCACTGGGGTAGCAGGTTTCACTTTGCCCAGTAGTACCCGGGCTGGGATCTCCACAGGAGAATTAGTGACATTTCTGACACTCACTGGAATCTGGCCCTTCGCCTTCTTCAATGCCCTCAACGGGACCACTTCAGGGATCACTTCCAATCCTTGATGAGTTTTGAAGGGGTCTGGCTTCACGACCACAAAGGGACCCGGCTGCTCCCAGGAGAGTTTTACCGTAGCCTGAAGACAGGTCACCTCAAGAGGCTGCAGTATCTTCTCTCTTCTAGACAGTCTCCAGACTCTTCCCACCCCCTCTTCCGGGGCCTTTTGCTCCAGGATCAACTTCTGGTAGACCTGTTGCAGCATGGGGTGAATCTTCTGTTTAGGAGAACTCCGCTCTTGCACTAACGGGGTCAGCAGTCTCCGGACCAAGTCAGTGTTGGTCCCTATCAACATGGACATCGTGTTGGCTCCTGGTGGGTGAGGGCAAACCACCGCCAGGGTGTCAAAAACTTTGGCCTTCCCCGTCACAGAGGGGTCAAAGGCCAGCCTGATTGAAACATAACCGTCGTAGGGGAAGCTACGAGTGCCAATCCCCCCCTATCTTCAGGTCTTCCAGCTTCTGCAAAGGCACGTGACTCAAATGCTTCTGATAAAAGTCTCTGTATAAGAGACTCACTTGGGCTCCTGTGTCTAGGAGTGCCTTTGTGTAAACTCCCTCCACTTGAACAGAGACTAGAGGGGAGGGTCCAACTAATTTATCCGGGAACTTCTTAGGAGGTATTTTCTCTTTTGGACTCCTTGATTTTTCCAATGGTATTTTCTTCTTTTTTCATTTCTCTCTGGACTTCAACCCTTTTTGGACCTGGTATGCATTGATCTTTTTCCGGTTGTCAAATCTCAACTCCTGACAGGCGGTATGGGAGGTTTTAGGAGGGGCATTGTTTCCCTTCTCTTTTTGCTCTGCTTGTTTTTGGCTCTTCTTGGAGCTTTCTGTAGGTAGTGGGCGCCCGGCTGACTCCTTCACCGGAGCCCTCAGAAGTTTTCCGCCGGCTGGTATTGAGTGCCTCGGTTCTTCCTTGGGCTGGTACACACACTTTCAGGGTGACCAATTCCTTCACAATTGAAGCAGATAGTTTCCTTCCTTATTTTTGGGGATGCTGGAGTGGGAACATTCCGGTCCGGTTCCTTCCGGATCTCTTCTTTCTCCTTGGCTCCTGAGTTCTTGGCCAATAAAGAGGTCAATAAATCCAGTACTTGGGCCATTTGAGACTTCAAGGTTTCTACTTCTGAGTCACGTTCGGTAACTACTGCCGTTCTGACTCCCACCGAAACAGGTGAGGTGGTTTTCTCAACCCCCTCTTGATCCTTCATCAAGGCCTCTTCATCCCTTATGATCCGCACAAGGTCTGTGTAATTCAGAGCCATGACTCCGTCAGAGGTCTTCAGGTGAAGCCAAACTGAATCCGAACGCAAGGCTCCCCTCAGGATCTGCTTCATCCTGGTAGCGTCTATGACCTGTGGCTGCATTCCCTTTCTCAGTACAATCTGGCACAGCATTCTATTCAGTCTCCGGACATACTCGGACAACTTCTTCCTCGGCTGTTGGAAAGTATGTTCAAATTGATACACCAGCTCCGACACCTTCTCCAGCTGGCCAAATTCCTCCTGCAACATAGACAGATAATCCATTGCAGTACACACAGTATTGCTGCACCTAAGATTTTTCACAGCCTCAGCAGCAGGACCCTTCAAGCTTTCACTGATGCGCTGCTTCTTCTGTGCTTCTGGAACTTCCCAACCTTCTACTGCCTGCATTGCCTGCTCAATCCAGGTGTCGAAGTCTTCCTCCCTGGGTGGCACAGGTTGTGTTCCTGAAAACACCAGTACACGGCTTCCACATGTACCGTGCTGGTTTTCT
Organism: Rana muscosa; assembly: GCA_029206835.1. NCBI lineage: Eukaryota > Metazoa > Chordata > Amphibia > Anura > Ranidae > Rana > Rana muscosa. The sequence goes on from CM055117.1 coordinate 324,515,329, forward strand.
GGCACTTGGCAACAAAGTCCCCCAAAGCAGTCAGCAGTTCCGGCCCTATGGCGGTCAGGGGTGACTTTGGGGCTTTCGTTTTGCTACTGCCTCCCATGTTGGAGAAGAGTGACGGAGATAACGGTGGGGAGGTTCGTGGAGACTCTTTCTTCACAGCCCCAGTATGCACTAAGCGATACGTTCTGTCATCTATGTCTTTTACACTCTGCCCTTTGAATTCTTCTGGAATTCCTCTTGTCCATTCTACTAGTGCATATGCCCCCGAGGTATATGACTTTACATCCACCGCCCATGCTTTCCATTGTGGCGATATTGACATTACTAGCTGCTTTACTTCTCTCGCCTGGATCCCTCCCGGGAGTTCAATAGCTACCGCCCGGACTGGATCCACAGCCTCCTCTGCACACCATTGTGTCACTGCCTGCGAGTCCATGCTGGTACTTCAGACCGGCTTGATTGCAGCGTGCAATATACAAGGATCCCGGATGAGCCCCCAATTATAGCGATACCCTCAGTTTAAGAGGGCTGCTTGTTTGTTTTGGGCCTTGTAATGCACCGCTGTCAACCCCTGGCAATCGGCTCTAACCTCTCGTGGCACAGTTAGGAAAGGGGGAGGATGGTATAACTGTACTATATCTATACTGCTATATGGCACAACCCCTTTATATCCCAGCGCAGTAATTGACACTGACAACCAAATTACTTAACTATAACTTTTTACTATTGGTAAAAGTATAAAAGGTAATTTGTATACAATATCTCATGCAGATCCCTGCAATATAGGTGTACACATTAAAAGGGTATAACATTCAGCAATGCAATGGTAATATAATAACCCCGCTGCAGCTATCCTCCCTCGTGAGCAAAAATGGCACCCAGCAATGTCCTATACTACCCAGTCAGGCCTGACTATAACTTGGGGTATAGTTTATGGAAGAATCTTCGCTAGCAACTCTCGGTGGTGCACATAAAGAACAAACTGTAATCCAAAGGGGTAGTGAAGATCACTAACTTGGTAAAGCTGGAGAGACTGCACACACAGCAGGTGAGTGCAGGGATCCTCTTGCAGGGAAAGCGGCGTCCAAAGAGAAAGAGAGAGGCTCCTCCTTCCCCTTTTAAAGTCCACCGCAGCAGTCCTTGCGCGGGGAATTGCACCCTGGGTGCCGCAAAGCGTGCTGGGAAGTGTAGTCTGTGGGTAGAAAACGATACCCCGCTACACTAATTATTAGGGATTAATTGAGTTCACTCTAAGTCTGGAATTGCTGCACTTCTCTCTTCTGCCATTAGGTACCTAGTGACATTAGATAAGACAAGAGCAAATCAAGGACAGATTAGGAGTATGTGGGGTATCTCAGCCAACAGGCAGGGGTTTTCTTAAATCCCCTGGCCTGCTGGGAGAGCCTATATATTTGGGTAAGGTCAGGTGATCTGTGTTCTGTGCCACCTGGACAGCTGTCTGGTTGGACATATGTTGTGCTGCCTGGGCTGCTAGGCCAGAGTTTGGGCCTATCCCGGGCACATCTGGCTGCTAGGCTGTCTGAGGGCCTATCCAGAAGCAAGAGTGCAGCGAAGGGTTGGGATTGCGGCTTGCAGTCCAACCAGAAGTGATGATTATGCAGTCAGAGAACCTGTCATGGTTGGTGGTAGAGGGGAAGCTGTTGCCACTAAGGGACCAACCACCTTGGTACCAGGGACCACAGTGAGTAGCTGAAGCAAGTACCGGAGCAGTATTCTCATCAACCGGGGACGGTGAAGAATTGGGAAACTTCAGCAAGTGCCAAGCCAGGGACCCAGCCAGTGGGGGTGACGCTTGAGGAGTATCTGGAGTGGCAAACTAGGTACTCATCAGGGAAGCGGGGGTGATGCTTGAGAAAGATACTAACGTGAGAAGATTAGAAGAGCTCACGGAATTCAGTGGCAGTGAATCAGCAAGTCTAGTGAGAGGGACTGGGAGCTCAGTGGGCTAAGAATCTACAAGAAGTGACTGTATAAAAGTAAAAGGAGTTTGTTACAATTTGTGTTAGTAACTGTTCTAAGACTGTTTCCATAGGAGACAGTGCTCCTACACATGCAGATGTGGTGTCTTGCTGGGTGCCTTTCCCTGCAAGGCTGTCTACCTATAGAAGTCTTGTGTCTGCTAATTGACATTGAAATCACTTAAGGGTGTCCTGGCCATAAAACCCTTTCTCCCACCGTTCTGTTCAAGAGAAAATAAATCTCTTTGCATTCAAGAAGTGTCTGGCGCCCATGAATCTACCTTACATTACACAAGGAAAGCCAAAAGGCAAGTGCTCCCTCTACAGGTACCTCCGGTATTGCCAGCAAAGGCATGGGGCCGTTGTAAGGGCTAAAACCAGAGGACATCTAGTGGTGAGCAAGTAAATTGCTCATCCGAGAAACAACAGGCCTAACAGCATCACTAAGTCACGGATCACCTCAACAAGATAGAGAGGAAAAAGAAAAATCCGCTGCCCCCTGGCCGCAAACAAGAACAGTTACTAACCTGGTCTTATTCCCTCCCTATCTCCAATTACTGGATTATCATTGTTATATTTTATAAACTTCCCTTCCACTATTATTTTTAGATGCTAGGATCACCTGTCCCAAATTACAGCTCATTAAGACATTGGAAGGTTCAGCCCCACATTACATGGGAATTGTTCCCTGCCTGTTGATATACAATTAATGACTCCAGATTGGTAAGGAGTTGCTCGCTTTGTTTTTTCTAACAAAACTTTAGGTGATGGGGTTTTTCTGCCAATCCTTGGTTCCTATTTCTTATCTTGTTGGCTTTTTTAGTTATGGTAGAGATGGTTTGCATCTATATGCATGATTTCAGTTTTTTTCTTTGCTTATGAAACAGATTGCCACATACTTGGTTACTATATATATATTCTTACCTTTCCTATCTGGCACGTCCTCACATCATACTTGTGCACTCTACAAGCGGCTCCTTTCTGGCACTTACCATCTGTGCTGTTTTGGTGTCAACAATGATACATGAAATGTCAAATTTTAAACCTGATAATGTGTTTTACATAATGTATGGTATATATAAACTAAACTTTGTTCTTTCCCTTTTCAGAAAATTACAATAGCTCCTGAAGAAGCGATTCTCGCGAAACATGTAGAGAAAATATTGTTATAAACACAGTTTATAAACACACAGGTTTTATGTAACTTGTGTGGACTCCGTTGACCAAATTTTGGAGCGCTTTTTAGTCGCTACTGTAGTCCATCTACAGCTTTTTATATTCATGTTGTGTTTTTTTCTTTTGTGAATTATGTATTGAATTGTGAATAAAAGTATTATTCAATTTTATAATTGGTGCCTAGAAAGTAAATTTTTTCTCTTTCCAACATATTCCAATTGACGTTAGGACGCGGTACTATATTATCCTAAGTACCCACAGATCCATCCTGTGTTGGCACTTTTTTCTAAATGCATAATATTAGGGAGGAAGCACCCATTTGTAATTGATGGATTTTATATATTATTATTAATTCTGTTTTCTTTTTTATGATTTATGTAATTCCTTGTTATAGATTAAAGCATTGAGCATCACTACAGGTAAGTGCCGAGCCTATATATTTTTTGTATGTTCGGCCCCGACCTGTTACTGTATTTCCATTACTATATACTCACTGTTGTAGAGGGTAAGAATGGACTTTGTGGGAGAGGCCTGGTCAGGATACATGAAAGAAATCCATACTAATTGCAATACCAACACCAGAGATGACCCTGGCCTAAACCAATATATTTCTAAAGCCAGAAAACTCTTAAAAAAGAAGTCGAACCTGTACTGGCACATTTAATTTTTCCAACAGTACATACATGATAATACCTGCCCAATCGGCCTAAGGATACAACTTTTTCCATCCTTTAAGAATGTTACCCCTGAATTAAAACGTGATTGGGAACAGGAACTTACTAAATGAAGTTCTGAATTAAACTATTGGTTGTGCAATACAAGAGTGATCTGCAATCTTTAGACCAGGAACTCATCTCTCTGCAAACCCAAAATGAATCTGTCAAAAGTCATGAACACTTCGATAAAAAATGGCAGGAGTTGAAGGAGTATCTAAGTAAATTAAATAAAGATATTATTTCTAAAAAAGAGACTGAAATGTATAAAGACAAGATGGCGTTTTCAGAGCAGTACGCCTACAACTCTCACCCAATGCCACATAACAAAAGATCTGGTTATGGTCTTAAATCTACTAATGGTGCTATGGTATACAGTTCTAGGGAAAAAGACACCGAATCCTGATTCCTCTTTGTCCTCTTCATTTACTCACCTTCCTTCTTCAGTGCTCACCGCTGCACGTTTCAATTCCAATATAGGTACATGTAAAAGAGGTTTTAACGGTAACCAGCCATCTATGCCACACCCCAAAAAATGTCCAGACCCATCCACCAAACAGAACACGTACCCGCCCCCAACCATTCCCACTGGCTCCACTTCAACTAGCACACGACCTACCCAACATTTGAATCACCTAGGTCCAATAGCTACACAAGCATTACAGTAACTTCAAGTCAATTCCACTGACACGTCCAATTGTATCACACAATCACTTCCTCATGCCTTGCCCAATCCTCATGGCCTGATCAATCCCAACAACCCACCCCCACGTCCCTCCTTCAGTACGTCACTTATATCACCCAGCCTCCTCAACCCATTAGTTATGCCTACTAAACAAAGCACACTTGATCCCCATTTGGCACTTACTGGGTCTCAGGCTTAAAATTTTCCCTTGGCCACAATTCACAATTCCTAGACGTAGGATTAAGTATTATCAATCTTACCCCCTATAATTTCTCACATGATGACCTTGAACTACTACAATATGGGCTCAGTTTCTGCCCAACATCCCAGTTGGACAGATATGATATCATATAAAAGACCTATACATGTTCTTTCGCAAACTCACGTACAAATACCTATATGATCATGATTGTATACGTTCGAAACAGGAGAAAGAACTTTCGGAGAGCATCAAACATTTTACCATAGCAGAGTTTCGGGCTTTCAGAGATCTCATCTTGTTGTTGGATGAGAATGATAGCTCGGAACCCTTGTCATCCACTCCCAGTTTAGACCCTCCTACGCCCACACGTATACCCATACATGTCCATAAGTTTAAACCTAAATCCACCAAATTCCCAGATCTTACCACCAACCCCTTTATCTGGGCCTATTTGATGGCAACTATTAGTGACTTAAAACATTTACCTATAGATCCCATGAATAAGAATCTAACTATTCAGCAAACACAAGCTATTACTAGACTATGGAATCACCCGGATCTAGTAATAAAACCATCAGATAAAGGTGGTAATATTGTTCTACTTACAAATGAACAATATACCAAAATGTGCATGGACATTCTTACAAATCATTACTGGTACCGCAGGATTGCATCCGTTTACACCAAACGCTTTGTCAACGACTATAAATCCCTGATAGGTGATGCCTTCCTCACTGACATAGATCAGGAAACTTATTCGAACCTGAATACCAAATTCCCATGTACGCAGATGTTTTATTCGTTGCCCAAGGTCCACAAAAATGCACAGACCCCTCCCGGCAGACCAATTGTGTCAGGGATAGGGTCACTCACTGAGAATGCCAGTCGATTTGTTGATTTTTTTCTAACCCCTCACGTCAAACGGCTACCTTTGTTTGTCAAAGATACCCTTGATCTCCTCAAACACATTGAAGGTTTGGCAGTCCCTCCCGACGCCCTGCTCGTGACATTGGATGTGGAGGCTTTATACTCCGGTATCCCCCACGAGCAGGGCGTCGAGACGGTGTGTACATTCCTTAAAGAACAGGAACACCATCTGTGGCCCCTCAGTGATTTTATTCTCAAACTTCTGTTTTTTATTTTAACTCACAATTGGTTTACCTTCAACGGTGCCCACTACCTCCAGGTACAGGGCGTGGCCATGGGCACTTGTTGCGCACCGGCCTACGCGAACCTGTACCTGGGGGTTGGAACGTGACATTTTTTCTAATGACGATTTGGCCAATCATACCCAGTCATGCGTTGGTGTGGTTAAGATACATCGACAATCTTTTTATTGTATGGACTAGTACTCAAGCAGCACTCAACCAGTTTGTTGAGTTACTGAATTACAATACCTACAACCTTAAATTTACTGTAAACAGCCACCAACGATCAATTTCTTTTCTAGATCTCCAGATCTTCAAAGACACTGACAACTGTTTGGCCACTTCGTTGTTTCGAAAAGAGACTGCAGGAAACACCACCCTGCATTCTTCTAGTGCACACCCAACCTCACTGATTCGCAGCATTCCATACGCACAATATGTTAGACTGCGCAGAAACTGTACACATGACAGAGATTTCAAACACCATGCTGACCTACTCAGAGAACGTTTACTCCTACGGGGCTATTCTAAATCGCTCCTTCACAAAGCCTATAATAAGGCACTCCTACAATCTAGGAGAGCATTACTCTACAATACCAGAACTAAGTCCGACCCCAATTCAACAGTAAAATTTATCACACAATATTCCGATCAACAATACTAAGTTAGAGACGCGCTGGCCAAACATTAGCATATTTTATCTGATGACCCGATTCTGGGGAAATATATTGACGAACGCCCTGAAAATGTGTTCAAACGCGCTACATCTTTACGTGACAAACTTACCAGTAGCCACTATGCCCCTACCAATGGTAAACATATACAAGACAGAGGCATCTCCAGATGTGGACACTGCACCTTCTGCCCGTGGGTTTCTACGGGTAAGAGGTTCACACTACCAAATGGAGAGACCTTCTGTCCATAATTCAGGGCCGACTGCAATACCCAGGGTATTGTTTACCTGATGACATGCCAGTGTGGAGCATATTATGTTGGCAAAACCATCCGCCAACTACGCCAACGTATCAATGACCACATCTACTACTCTTCAAGTGGTAAAATGTTGACCCCCATAAGTAGACATCTGGATCTCTACCACAGATTTAATACCTCAGTACTCACCTTCTTGGTCCTGGCTGTCATCCAGCAGGATCCTAGAGGGGGCGACTGGGACAAAAGAATTTTACAGCAAGAAACAAGGTGGATAGAACGCCTCAACACTATACATCCACTCGGTATTAACGAATTACAAACTTAGAAATCCTTGTTATAGATCCAGACTCCACTTATGGGGGTCACATTGTCTGTCAGGAAAGGTTCCATCCGCTGGTAGTATTTATTATTTGGCTTGCAGTACTGAGGTCCACCAGCAGGTGTGTCCTGGCGGTTTGGAACTGTCAGAAGAACTTCTCCCTGCTGGTGTTATATCATCTTTGGGCCGCAGTACTGGTCTCCACCAGCGGATGGATCCTGGCAGTATGGAGCGGACTGCTCCTCTTGCGGACAGGTGTCACCTAAGCCTAATCACTGGCAGATACATAAATACCTGGCAAGCCCTCACATGCTTGCCTTGGTATCTCTCTTCCTGAGTCCTGACCTTGAGCCTGCAATCCTGACCCTGAGCCTGCATCTGACCCGACCCGACCTGATCCAATCTGATCCCTATCCTGAACCCATCCTGGATCTGCCCCTCCTGTTACCTGTTTACCTTGGATACCTGCCCTGCAGCCTGTCCATCCATCCTCTCCTTGTCCTGTTGTTTTCCTGTACTTACCCATCTGCTGATATTTCCTTGTGTATGACCTCGGCCTGGCTTTGTTTACGATTTTGGTATCTCCCCTTTATTTGTATATACTATTTGTTGTTGGTTGTGCACTGGTTGTTTTCACTTGTTTGTCACCTTTTTAATAAACTGTCAGGGCTGGGTTCAGCCCTTCCTTCTCTGTGCTGACAGCTCAGCTGTCAGCTAATTGGCAGCTTCCATCTCTCCACAGTGATCCACCTGTTGATGATCCACTCGTCAGCTCTGCCTACTTAAGGACTTCCAGTTCATTTGCTCTTCGCCTTCGCCTGTGTTAACAATACAAGAGACTTTCTCCTGCGTTCCAGTTGAAGACCTGGTTGACTGTTGTCCCCTCTGGCTACGGATCCTGCTTGCTGTTCTATTACCTTTTAATTATTTATTAATAAACTAGTGTGATTTAACTGTACTTCTGTCTCGGTCTGATTCATGGTTTCTGACAGTAGGCGAAGGCCATGAATTCAGAAGATGCAGCCAATCCACTTGTTAATAATATTTTTTCCAGATTGGATGACCTGGATCACCGCATGGATCAGTTTGCCACGGCGATACAGACGCTCCTGAGTCGCATGGCTCATCTAGAGTCTCCCACTGTGGCCGTTCCGGTAGTCCCTGTGCAGGCACCCGCCTCGAGCATTACCTCTATTAGAGGTATGTCTGGTTCCGCCCCGCTTCCCCAGTGATTTGGGGGCGATCCAATCCAATGCAGAGGTTTTCTCAACCAGGTTGAGATATATTTTGAGATGCTGCCCCAGGCGTTTCCCACGGACAGAAGCAAAGTAGGTTTCGTGAAATCTTTGCTTTCTGAGAGAGCCTTAGCCTGGGCAAACCCTCTATGGGAGACGCAAAAACCCATGGTCCTGAGTTACCCAGAATTTGTGGCTTTCTTCAAAAAAGGGTATTTGACGTTCCCGCACGCTCTGCTTCTGCTGCCAAGAGCCTCATGTCCATAAAACAGAGTACGAGAACTGTTGCCGATTACGCCATTGAATTCCGTACTCTGGCAGCAGAGGTTGCTTGGAACAATGAGGCCCTCGTGGCTGCTTTTTCTCATGGTCTCTCGGATAACATCAAGGATGAGATAGCAGCCCGAGATATACCCACTGAGCTGGAGAAGTTGATCACATTTGCCATCCTCATTGACTTCGAGACTCAGAGAAAGACCCTCTGTTAAGGAGCGCTTGCGGAAGCCTCCTGTACGTTTGTCTCCGAGCTTTGCAGTCCCAACCTTGCCTCCCTCCCCTCCCATGCCTCCTGGTACCGAGTCGGCCTGTGAAGATGAACCCATGCACTTGGGCTTCACACGTCTCTCTGCGGATGAGAGAGCCCTTAGGAGGAGGGAGAGATTGTGCCTTTATTGTGGCCAGGCCGGTCACTTTTTGAAGTCTTGTCCTACCCATCCAGGGAACTCCCGAACCTTGAGGTCCTGTCACGGACAGACCTTAGGTGGCGTTGTTTCGTCTCCACTTGCCCAGAAGGATAAGCCCCTGGTTTTGGTTACCCTGTCTTGGGCTGAGTCATCCATTGAGATACAGGCTCTAATCGACTCCGGGGCTGCAGGCCTGTTCATTGATGCTGCCTTTGTGTCTAAGCACTCGATTCCGCTGCAGCTGCGTGACACTCCACTTGCCATTGAGGCTCTTGACGGGAGACCGCTACAGCCTGCCCATGTGACTCATGAGACCGTTCCGTTGTCCATGGTCGCAGGGGCTCTTCACTAGGGATGAGCTTTGAGTTCGAGTCAAACCCATGTTCGACTCGAACATCGCCTGTTCGCCGAATTTCGAACATTATGGGCCATTCACACCAAATTCGAGTAGCGCGTCATGGCCCATAATTCACTGCAGCATCGCAGTGCATTGCTGGCTGATGATTGGCAAAGCATGCACTATGACCCGCATCCTTAGGCCAATCACAGCGCGGTAAGAACGGAGAGCCGTAATTGGCCAAAGCCAGGGTGGCTTTGGCCAATCATGGCTCAGAGGAGTAGGTACACGCCCCACACTATATAAGGCCGCCGGCTTGGCGGCCTTGTGTAGTGTGTTGGCATTGGTTAAAGAGAGAGCTTACAGAGAGAGAGAGACAGTGTCATTTATATTGAGTTAGATAGAGCAGGCAGGCGAGTCAGTTAGCTGCAGCTACAGTGTGTAGAGGATATAAATGCATCCTAGGTGTTGTATATATATTTATAAACTGTATTCAGTTTAGCTAGATCCGTTCCTGTTATTCAATCTCTATACTATGACAGGCAGGCAGGTGATTGTGCTAGCTGCAGTCAGTGTTTCACTTAGTGTACTGTGTGCTTTGCATAGCATTCACCTAAAGCTTACCTGAATACAGTTAGTGGTGTCCTCATAATAAAACCACAGGCAGGGAGCTGCATTAATTTTATGTAGTGTACTTCTGTCCTCTGCACAGTGTTCACCTAAAACTAACTGAAGACAATTGCTGCTTTTCTCATACCAATACCACAGCAGGCAGTTGATTCTGATAGCTGCATTATAATCAGTACAGATATATACATATATATATATATATATATATATATATATATATACATCCGACCTTTGTGCAGCTACATCTCACTGCAGGCCAATAGTGTGTCTGGAAGGCTAACAAGGAGAGGCAGACAATAAAAACCCCAAATTTTCAAAAAACTTTTGTCATTGGGACAGAAAGTGAGGTGAAATGTTCTGAACAGGTGCACACTGCACAGACAGCAAAACAAATGTCACAGGGGTGATAACCCTTCCCTATGTTTTCCAAAAAGCTTAAAAATAGATTTTTTGGCTGGAGCTACACTTAAAAAATTTACCTGTTCCAAATTACAAACAGATTCTTCTTGAGAACAAACCTACAGTACCGGTCTTGTTTGCACCGCATGTATACTGCTGTTCAGAGTATATAGGGCCTTTTTTTAATTTGGGTGCGGGGTTCCCCTTAATATCCATACAAGACCCAAAGTGGCTGGTAGTGGGTGGGGGGGGGGGGGGGGGTACCCATGGCATTTTTCTCAATGATTTTCATCCATATTGCCGGGACCAGACATTACATTAAAGCCGCAAGCAGTTTTAAATGACTTTTTTCCTTTAGAAATGTCATTTTGTGCAGGGACAGTTCTAAACACGGGAAACACATGCCACTTCACAGGCATACTTTAGACACCCTCCAGGTACGATATTTAAAGGAATATTTCACTTTTTATTTTCACTTTAAGCATCATTAAAATCACTGCTCCCCAAAAAACGGCCGTTTTTAAAACTTTTTTTTGCATTGATACATGTCCCCTGGGTCCCCAAACCCTTTTTAGGACAAAAACTTGCATATTAGCCTTTATAATTAGCACTTTTGATTTCGAACGTTCGAGTCCATTGTATTTAATAGGGTTCTAAAGTTTGCACGAACTTTCGGTCCGTTCGCAGGTTCTGGTGCGAAACGAACCGGGGGGTGTGCGGCTTATCCCTACTCTTCACCATGAGATAATCCAATTCCAAGTTATTTCCTCACCTAAGTTTCCGCTGGTTATTGGTTATCCTTGGTTACAGAGGCACAACCTGTCTTTTGATTGGCTCCGTGCTGAGGTTCTGTCCTGGTCGCCACAGTGCAGTGAGAGATGCTTCCAGAAGGAAGCCAAGGTCCTGTGCACCTCTTCACTCTCCTCCCTGCCGGAGGAGTACCACGATTTTAGCAATGTCTTTGACAAAGGTCAAGCCGGTACGTTGCCTCCACACCGGTCGTATGATTGCGCAATTGACCTTCAACCTGGTGCCATTCCCCCTCATGGCCGGGTTTACCCTTTGGTCGGTCTTGGAGGATAAAGCCATGGAGGAGTATGTTGCAGACGCACTTTCTCGAGGTTTCATCCGCAAATCCTCGTCTCCTGCTGGTGCTGGTTTCTTTTTTGTGAAGAAGAAGAGTAGTGAACTGAGACCTTGTATCGATTATAGGGGTCTCAATCGTTTCACCATTAAGAATGCCTATCCGATCCCATTGATTACGGAGTTATTTGACCGCCTCAAGGGAGCAACGGTCTTCACGAAGCATGATTTGAGAGGGGTATACAATCTCATCAGGATTAAGGTGGGCGAAGAGTGGAAAACTGCATTTAATACCAGAACAGATCATTATGAGTATCTCGTAATGCCTTTTGGCCTCTGTAACGCTCCGGCAGTTTTCCAGGAGTTTATTAACGATGTCCTCCGAGACTTGTTGCAGTTATGTGTTGTGGTTTATCTTGATGATATCCTCATATTTTCCATGTCCCTGGAGAGCCACCACACAGATGTCTGTCGAGTGCTTCAGAAACTAAGAGCGAACAATCTCTATTGTAAACTGGAGAAGTGCGAATTCCATTGTGAACTGGGTAAATTCCTGGGTTATGTAATTTCCACGGCTGGTTTTTCGATGGACCCAGAGAAACTTTCTGCAGTCCTACAGTGGCCTCGACCCGTGGGTTTACGTCCTCTGCAGCGCTTTCTTGGCTTCGCCAACTATTATCGGAGGTTTATTTGTAACTTCTCGTCTCTGGTCAAGCCCCTGACTGATATGACCCGAAAGGACGGTAACCAACAGAGTTGGTCTCCAGAGTCCATTTAGGCTTTTTAGAGTCTAAAGACTACCTTTGTTTCTGCTCCTGTGTTGGCACATCCTGATCCCACGTTGCCTTTTATCCTTGAAGTCGATGCTTCTGAGACTGGAGTTGGCGCCCTTCTGTCTCAACGTCCTAACTCTGACAGCGCTATGCATCCGTGTGGCTACTTTTCCAAGAAATTGTCACCTGCGGAGTGCAATTACGAGATTGGTGATAGAGAGCTTTTGGCGATCATTTTAGCCCTGAAAGAATGGAGGTACCACTGTGACGGTTCTCATTCTTACTGACCATAAGAATCTCACATTCTTGTCTGAGGCTAAGCGCCTCTCTCCCAGAAGGGCACGATGGGCTCTTTTCTTGTTGAGTTTCAATTACATTGTCTCATTCTTACCTGGTACTAAGAATGTAAGGGCTGATGCCTTGTCACTACAACTTTCCTCCACTTCCAAGATGGAGCCGGTTCCGGTTTCTGTGATTCCTCCTGATCGTATTCTGGCTATGGTTTGCACAGGTCTCACTTCTCCTTTGGGTGACAAAATTCTGGCTGCTCAGGTCGATCCCCCTCCTGAGAAACCTTGTGACCGATGCTTTGATCCAGAGAATCTCCATACTGCCATGCTCCAGACTTAGCATTCTCCCAAGGCTGCTGGCCATCCTGGGAAGAATCAACTCTTTTGGCCCATTTCCCAACAATTCTGGTGGCCTAGTCTATGTGCCGATGTAGCCGCCTTCGTAGCTGCCTGTTCCATGTGTGCTCAGAGTAAGACTCCACGACACCTTCCAGTGGGCCTCCTACAACCCATACCCAATGGAGAGAGGCCCTGGACCCACCTGTCTATGGATTTCATTGTGGAGTTACCCAACTCCCAGGGCAACACAGTTATCCTTATGGTGGTAGACTGGTTCTCGAAAATGTCTCACTGTATTCCACTTAAGAAGTTGCCTACGTCTAAGGAACTGGCACAATAACACAACACAAATCGTTTACATGGCCTACCCAAGGTCATTGTCTCTGACAGGGGAAGTCAGTTTGTGTCCCAGTTCTGGCGAACCTTTTGTGCACAGTTGGGAATTCAGCTTGTTTTCTCCTCTGCATATCACCCACAGTATAATGGGGCCGCAGAACGAGCCAATCAGTCCCTGGAGCAATTCCTGCTTTGCTATATTTCTGACCATCACAACAACTGGTCAAACCTCTTACCATGGGCGGAGTTTGCTCACAATAGCGCTCTGAATTCTGCTTCCCGTTTGTCCCCGTTTATGGCGAATTATGGTTTCCAACCTTCCATGTTGCCTGACTCGTTTGTTCCTCAGAGTATTCCTGCGTTAGAGGAACATCTCTGTGGTCTTCGTTCCACTTGGGTACAAGTCCAGGAGGCTTTGCGACAGGCTAACGAGAGGTACAGACTCCATGCTGACCAGAGACGCCTGCCTGCGCCTTCCTACCAGGTCGGGGACAGGGTCTGGCTGTCATCTCGCAACCTCCGACTTCGTGTTCCTTCTCTGAAGTTCGCACCTCGGTTTATTGGGCCTTTCCGTATCCTTCACAGGATAAACCCAGTGGCTTACGCGTTGGACCTTCCTTCCAGTATGCGTATCTCTAATGTGTTTCATGTCTCCTTATTGAAACCTTTGGTCTGCAACCGTTTTACCTCCTCGGAGCCAGGTCCTCACCCTATACAGGTTGAGAACAATGAGGAGTATGAAGTACAGTCCATTGTTGACTCCCGTAGGTTCCGTGGGCGCATTCAGTACCTGGTGCATTGGAAGGGGTATGGCCCAGAGGAATGCTCTTGGGTCCCATCCTTGGACGTACATGCCCCTGTCTGCCTCCATGATTTACATAGATGTTTTCCCCTTAAGCCCGGTGGTCCTCTGAGGGGGAGGGGTCATTGAGGAGGGGGTACTGTCAGGGCTGGGTTCAGCCCTTCCTTCTCTGTGCTGGCAGCTCAGCTGTCAGCTAATTGCCAGCTTCCATCTCTCCACAGTGATCCACCTGTTGATGATCTGCTCGTCAGCTCTGCCTACTTAAGGACTTCCCGTTCATTTGCTCTTCGCCTTCGCCTGTGTTAACATCACAAGAGACTTTCTCCTGCGTTCCAGTTGAAGACCTGCTTGACTGTTGTCCCCTCTGGCTATGGATCCTGCTTGCTTTTCTATTACCTTTATCGCTGGCTCTTGGACTTTGGCTTGGCCGACTACCTGATCCGGTTACTGAACTCTGGCTATGTTTTGACTACGCTTACTCTGTTTACCTTTTTATTATTTATTATTAAACTAGTGTGATTTAACTGTACTTCTGCCTCGGTCTGATTCATGGTTTCTGACATAAACACCTTTTTCTTTCACTTACATGCGTTTTTGGTTTCCTCTGTGTAGTCACACAGTCTGGTCTACTAGTTTCCCTGACAGTATACCAAGGCCTCCCTGGCCAGGCGTGGCTGCTTTGAGGAACCATCCTGGCTTGTTAGTCCTGTTAATATGGATGTCAATGAGACCATTTATTATTCTCTGCTGGCAGCAGAGGATGGTGAATATTGTCCCCTCTGGCTACGGATCCTGCTTGCTGTTCTATTACCTTTATCGCATGTAAAGGAAATAAGATGAAGCTAACCAGTATGCTGAGGTCAGTTCAAAGCATCCAGTCACATCCCAAAAAATTATTAGAAAAATAGAAACTGGGCTACCCCTGGGATATTATGGACCGGTGCAATAATGTGGACTGACCAGTGGGAGTATGTAAAAGTAGAAAAAGTTTTATTACACATAAGTATTCACAAAAATAGACAATAGAGGGAATTTGTATAGAAAATATCATAAAAACATGAATCATATGCTGACATACACGCCAATATACATGATATTCACATCCATGATGTTAGACAATTTAAGTCAATACAGAGGGAGGCGAATAGATACCAACATGTTTCGGATACAGATGGCAATTCAAAGCCAATATGTATATGTTCCTTCTTCAGGGTTTGTATATGGGCGAAGCAATATGTTAGATTTATTCTGTAATTTGGAAAAGCAAAAAACAGTATATATAAAAAATAAAATAATTTTATATATTTCACTATATTTCTATCTGGCATTGCATTTGAAACACACTGCATAACAACATACAACATCCATTAAATATCCAAATATATATGTATAATGATTGAGAAAAATAAAATTAAAATAAAAAAAGAGAGAGAAATGTATGCTACTTACATCTCACAAGAGATCTTAAAACATGGGGATGTAGGATAGGACACGTCAATTGGGTGAGCTCCCAGGAACTTGTAGACTCCAATCCAGGGGGTAGAATGCACAGTCCCAGAACCATTATATGATGAATAAGGGCTTGAAAGTAAACTAACAGCCTGGCCCTTTTAGAAAAGGCGGAAATGTAAAAGGGTGAGCATATGAATGTCCAAATGGATATTGGGGACTGAAGGCATTTCCCAGCAGGGCAATTTAGATATATTGTGATATCTATATCCCAGTATTTTCACACGGCACGTCAAGAATCACAAGGATGGAAAAACAGGGACAGCGTGTGTTCTGAAAAACAGATTGGTAAAAATGAAATGGGGAATGTTGAAAAAAAATGAAAAATATTTTTTTGAGTCTTGGAGAGCGTCTGAGATCGCCACTCTCAAACAAGTATCATAGAAAAAAGGAGTAACAATGTTTGGTCTGAAGGTGGCCATTTAAGAAAGGATTCCCCTTACCTTAACTTGTGTCTAAGCGGAATGCATATGGATCTCAGCTGTGCAGCGAGATCTCAGTAAACACGGCTGACATTTAAATAGGTCAGCTGTGTGTGGATTAACCAATCAGGTGGATTGGGTATTGGCACCAAGAAAAGGGGAGGGGGAATGGGCAGATAAAAGTGAGTGATATCGCAATCACTCAGTTGGACCCAATCATAAGAGTGTATCGCCCTATTGAGGTGAAGTCCATCCTTCGGTCTGCGCGGCATCCGGCGTCATCGCGCTTGAAATGCGCGGTGACTTCAGACGTCGACGTGACCGCCGGCACATTGGATGGCGGAAGTGGCTGAGTCAGAGATGCTCAGTACACATGCGCATCGGAACGGATGTCCGAGAAACATCCCTGCTTGTCAGACGCCAGTGAAGGATGAAAAAGGAGGGGCGGAGCTGAAGGGCAGGGGCAGCAATGATGGATAAGGCCAGAATGCTGTGGACAGGAAGAAAGTAATACCTGTAATTGACAACCGTCTTGTTGCACTCTAAAAGAAGAGTGCTGCCCCGGAAGATAAGAGAGAATATCTAAGGGGGCTCCGATGTGCTGGGGAGTCTCGACTAGCCATGCATGAACTGGGAAGATTGTCCAAAGAAGCAAATATCATAAGAATGGAAAGGGGAGGAAAAAACAAGATGATATATTTCTAATGATCAGTATTGGGGTTCCCTTTTAGTTGGTTGTTTCATGTGGGAGTTGGGTTGGATAGGTCACAAGGAGTTCACCCATTACATGTGTGACGAGTCCCATTCATTACAGTATCTGAAAGCACAACAGAGCAAACATTAGGTAAAAAAATATATAATAAAATTGTATACAATAAAAATGTAATTCAAACAAAAGATATTTGTTAGTATATTGTATATACATTTAAAAGGATACAATGTTGTATGAATATATGGTGTTGGACATTGGATGAACTATTATGGATCATGCAGGGTGGGGAAAGAACAGAGAAATGGGGTGCAGGAGAAAAGGGAAAAATAAATAAAATACAGTTCTAATGTAACATTTCTCTATCAAAGGTTCCAGAGGTGAAAACAGGCAAAAAAGGTTTAAAATTAAAAGCTTGGTTTAATCCCGGAAGAGTAGTAGCATTTAAATTTGAAATCCACCTCAATTCTCGTTGAAGGAGGAGCTTGTCAAAGTCCCCTCCCCGAGAACTGTGGTGTATTCGGTCCAGGACCAGTACTTTGATTTTGGGACATATACCAGCATGAGTTTGGAGGACATGTCTGCCCAGAGTAGTATCTGGGTCGTTATCTTTCATGGCCTTCAAGTGTCGATAGAGCCTCTGCCATAGTTTTTGAATTGTTTTCCCTACATAGAAGCAATTACAGCTACAGTTTATTAAATAGACCACTCCTGTGGTCTGGCAGTTAGCATAATGTTTTGGGAAAAATTTGGTACCATTAGGTAAATAGATGTCTCCATCAGTGTTCATGTGCTTGCAATAAGCACAGGAGCCACATGGGAAAGTTCCTCTGTTTTTGCATGGATCTCCTCTGTTGGAGCCTCGAAATTCACTTTGACGAGTATATCTCCGATGGAGGTAGCTCGTCTGTAGGTTATGGCTGGTTTGGGTGGCACAAGGGGTCCTACCACAGGATCTGAAGTCAAAAGGTGCCAAAACTTCTTACAAATATTGGTAACATTTGCATAGTCGTTGGAATAAGTAGTAATGATACGATTGCTAATTTCATTGGTTTTTGTTTGTTTAGATGGCAAGAGTTCATGCCGACTTTTAGTTTGGGTACGTTTAAAAGCTTTTTTAAGACACTTGTGGCTATAGCCTCATTCTAGAAGACATTTTCTTAATTTGTTTGCTTCCCTTTTGTAATCCATTGGATCAGAACAGTTGCGTTTGATCCTCAAATATTGTCCATAGGGAATGGGCTCTATTAGAGGTTTGGGCTTTGGGGTGGGAGCTTGAGGAATGCAGTATGGGGTTGCCCGCTGTGGGTTTGCGAAAAAGTTTTGAAGATAACATGTTTTCACCATCCTTGAAAATCTCCACATCCCAAAAAGTAATATTGGATGGATCAGAGGTCATGGTGAATTTTAAATTAAATTGATTGATATTGAGGGCCAGAAGACATTCGTTGAGTAGTTGTTGGGAGCCGTTTCATACGACGAGTATGTCGTCAATGTACCTGTGCCACATAACAACGTGGCACAGGTACATGGAGAGACTCTCGTCTGAGAAAATGGCGCGTTCTCATTCCCCCAGGTACAGGTTGGCATAGCCAGGGGCACAGCAGGTGCCCATGGCTACGCCCTGTACCTGGAGGAGTGCCCCACCGTCAAAGATAAAGACATTGTGTCTAAGTATGAAATCAAGCGCTGAAATTATGAAGTTATTGAATAAATATTCATGATGGCTAGTCTGAGAAAGTATTTGATTGACAGATGCTATGCCTAAGGAATGCGGTATAGAGCTATATAGGGCTTCTACGTCAATACTAACCAAAATTGATTCCTGAGGTACCTGGACCCCTTTGATGATGCATAATAGATGAAGGGTATCACATACATAGGAGGGTAAGCTGGAAACAAAATGTTTTAGGTGTTCGTCTATCAAACGAGATAAAATTTCTGTGATGGCTCCATTTCCCGATATTATGGGACGACCGGGGGGGATTTTGTGCATTTTTGTGAATCTTGGGAAGGGAGTAAAATGTGGGTATTTTGGGGAAAGGAGTGCAAATGAAGTCTAGTGTCTGCCTGGAGATGATTTTGCCCTGGAACGCAGTATCCACAAGATCATAAAACGTCTGTGCTTACTGGGCGGTACCAGTCCTGATTGCTTAGGATATTGGAACACATTTGATTATAGTGATCGTTATCCATTAGTACTATGTTGCCTCCTTTGTCAGAAGATTTAATCGTTATATTATGATTATCAGATAAATTCTTTAAGGCAAGTTTTTCATTCCGAGTAAGATTTGTATGGTCTAGGGATGAGGGTTCCAAAGCTTGGATCTCCCGGCAAACATTTTTCAAAACATTAGAAACACCATGATTGGAGCTTGGGGCGGGATATAGTGATGAAGTTTTTTTTAGGGATGATTTGGTAGTGGTCATCCTATCTGTGTTGGAAGAATCAGTGTTTAAGAGAAGGGATTCCAAATCCACAGTATCTATCAGATCTGTGGGTTCGTTTTCCTTCAATAAGGATTTTAGATTTTTTAGTGCCTGTCTTCTACTAAAGGTATGAAATTCTCGTGCGTCAGGATCAGTTTTTTCAAACATGCTCTGAAGTAATAGTTTCCGAGTATATAGATGTAAATCTTTGGTGACTTCGAATTTATCAATGGATCTGTTAGGGCAAAAAGTTAGCCCTTTAGATAGCACGGAAATCTCATCCTGAGTGAGGGGATGTGAGGATAAGTTGATAATGTTAAAGGGTGACACTGTGGGGTGGGTGATTAGGGTGGAGTGGGGGTGAGGGGAACCTGTGAGTTTCCCTGGTTTCTGGAGAACATGGGGGGAACCTTGGGGGTAACAAATGTGTTGCTAGTGGTTCCTATTGTGCCTGTGCATGCATTTATCGCTGGCTCTTGGACTTTGGCTTGGCCGACTACCCGATCCGGTTACTGAACTCTGGCTATGTTTTGACTACGCTTACTCTGTTTACCTTTTTATTATTTATTATTAAACTAGTGTGATTTAACTGTACTTCTGTCTCGGTCTGATTCATGGTTTCTGACATAAACACCTTTTTCTTTCACTTACATGCGTTTTTGGTCTCCTCTGTGTAGTCACACAGTCTGGTCTACTAGTTTCCCTGACAGTATACCAAGGCCTCCCTGACCAGACGTGGCTGCATTGAGGAACCATCCTGGCTTGTTAGTCCTGTTAATATGGATGTCAATGAAACCATTTATTATTCTCTGCTGGCAGCAGAGGATGGTAAATATTGTCACCAGATTTTAAAAGATTGGACCAGTGACCAGCTGATGGAAACCATCCGATCAGCTCATTCCCTAGTGGATCAGGGTTATATGTCTTTTGAAGATGTTCAGCCATTAATCCGGTTATGTGTAAAGCCAGCCCTGTCATGCATTCCCGAAGGAAGTGATGATTTCTCTCCTCCCTTCAATGGTGACCAAGTTGAATCCCTGGTATGGTTATTAGAGGATGATCCGGCTTCTTTTTGATGAACATTATTTCCCTTGTTCCCAGCAGGGGTTTTATCTGATTGTATTCGTTTAGTGCAGTCTCTGATCAGACAGGGTATGTGTGAACCAGCTTTTGTTCAGCCTGTGCTGCAGGCGTGGTCAGATCTCCTGTGTTTAGCCGAGCCGCAACAATCCAGCCCTGCCATTAATCACCTGCCTTCCCAAAAATCTATCCCCCTTCGCCTATGGCAACCCCAGCTACAGCCCAGTTTACACAGCTTCCTACCAAATATTATTACCCAGTCTCTACGTGCTGCACCTACCCTGCCTTTAATCCACCTGCTTCTTCTCTTCCACCTGTAACAATTCCACAAAAACCTCCTTCAGCCACCGTTCCCTTGTCTCTGCCGCATTCCAGTCCTTCTTTCTGCCCAACTACATCCTTTTCTCACATCCCCGCTGTTACCTACAAATCTGCAGTGGCTAAACCAAAAAAGAAACAAAAGTTCTTTCCGACCCACACCATCCTGCCAGTAACCCAACCTCCTTCCACACCAACCAACCTGTTTCAGCCTGTGTTCATGCCAGTTGAACCTGATGACCCACTTAGATCTGCCAACCCAGTGCCTGCTACCCAGTCTAACATCCCAGTGCCTGCTACCCAGTCTGATGTCCCAGTGCCTGCTCCCCAGTCTGAAGTCCCAGTGCCTGCCACCCAGTCTGACGTCCCAGTGCCTGCCACCCTGTCTGACATCCCAGTGCCTGCTACCCAGTCTGACGTCCCAGTGCCTGCTGCCCAGTCTGACGTCCCAGTGCCTGCTGCCCAGTCTGAAGTTCCAGTACCTGCTGCCCGGTTTGAAGTTCCAGTACCTACTATCCAGTCCGATGCACCTGCTGTTAATCCTGTTGTGCTAGCCCCTCCTGTTCTGTTTGATGTGCCAGCGCCTGTGCTTTCTGAAGTTCCAGTATCTGCTATCCAGTCCGATGCACCTGCTGTTCATCCTGTTGTGCCAGCACCTGCTGTTCTGTCTGATGTGCCAGCGCCTGTGCTTGCTGCCCAGTCTGAAGTTCCAGTACCTGCTTTGAAGTTCCAGTACCTGCTATCCAGTCCGATGCACCTGCTGTTCTGTCTGATGTGCCAGCACCTATGCTTGCTGCCCAGTCTGAAGTTCCAGTACCTGCTGCCCGGTTTGAAGTTCCAGCACCTGCTATCCAGTCCGATGCACCTGCTGTTAATCTTGCTGTGCCAGCACCTGCTGTTCTGTTTGATGTGCCAGCGCCTGTGCTTTCTTAAGTTCCAGTACCTGCTGCTCGGTTTGAAGTTCCAGTACCTGCTATCCAGTCTGATGCACCTGCTGTTCAGCCTGTTGTGCCAGCCCCTGCTGTTCTGCCTGATGTGCCAGCGCCTGTGCCTGCTGCCCAGTCTGAAGTTCCAGTACCCGCTGCCCGGTTTGAAGTTCCAGTACCTGCTATCCAGTCCGATGCACCTGCTGTTAATCCTGTTGTGCCAGCACCTGCTGTTCTGTTTGATGTGCCAGCGCCTGTGCTTTCTGAAGTTCCAGTACCTGCTGCCCGGTTTGAAGTTCCAGTACCTGCTATGTCCTGGTGCCTACCTTCTAGTCTGGTATCGTGGTGCCTGCCTTCCAGTCTGGTGTTCTGGTACCTGCCTTCTAGTCCGAGGTGCCTGCCTTCCAGTCTGGTGTCCTTGTGCCTGCCTTCCAGTCTGGTGTCCTTGTGCCTGCCTTCCAGTCTGGTGTCCTTGTGCCTGCCTTCCAGTCTGGTGTCCTTGTGCCTGCCTTCCAGTCTGGTGTCCTTGTGCCTGCCTTCCAGTCTGGTGTCCTTGTGCCTGCCGTCCAGTCTGGTGTCCTTGTGCCTGCCGTCCAGTCTGGTGTCCTGGTCCTGCCTTCCAGTCTGGTGCCCTGGTACCTGCCTTCCAGTCTGGTGCCCTGGTACCTGCTTTCCAGCCTGATGTCTCGGTGCCCGCTTTCCAGCCTTATATGCCCGCTTTTCAGCCTGATGTCCCAGTGCCTGCCTTCCAGTCCGATGTGCCTGCCTTCCAGTTTGATGTGTCTGTCTTCCAGTCTTATGTGCCCGCTTCCCAGCCTGATGTGCCCGCTTTCCAGTCTGAGGTGCCCACTTTCCAGCCTGATGTGCCTGCTTCCCAGTTTGATGTGCCTGCTTTCCGGTCTGATGTGCCTGCTTTCCAGTCTGATGTGCCCGCTTTCCAGTCTGATGTGCCCGCTTTCCAGTCTGATGTGCCCGCTTTGATGTGCCTGCTGTCTGCCCGGATGTGCCCGCTGTCTGCCCGGATGTGCCCGGTGCCTGCCCAGATGTGTCTCTACCCACTGCTCAGCTCAAGCTGCATTTTGTTCAGTTTATAGCCATGGACTTTCCTCATGCCCAACCTGATGTGACTTTGCCTGTTGCCCAGCTTGTCACCATGGACTTTCCCCAGCAATGGTTAGTTGGAGTGTCCGGAGGCTGCTCCTTCGAGGGGGGGTACTGTCAGGAAAGGTTCCATCTGCTGGTAGTATTTATTATTTGGCTTGCAGTACTGTGGTCCTCCAGCAGGTGTCTCCTGGAAGTTTGGAGATGTCAGAAGAACTTCTCCCTGCTGGTGTTATATCATCTTTGGGCCGCAGTACTGGTCTCCACCAGCGGATGGATCCTGGCAGTATGGAGCGGACTGCTCCTCCTGCGGACAGGTGTCACCTAAGCCTAATCACTGGCAGATACATAAATACCCGGCAAGCCCTCACATGCTTGCCTTGGTATCTCTCTTCCTGAGTCCTGACCTTGAGCCTGCAATCCTGACCCTGAGCCTGCATCAGACCCAACCCAAACTGATCCGATCTGATCCCCATCCCGAACCCATCCTGGACCTGCCCCTCCTGTTACCTGTTTACCTTGGATCCCTGCCCTGCAGCCTGTCCATCCATCCTCTCCTTGTCCTGTTGTTTTCCCATCCTTACCCATCTTCTGATATCTCCTTGTGTATGACCTTGGCCTGGCTTTGTTTACGATTCCGGTATTTCCCCTTTATTTGTATATACTATTTGTTGTTGGTTGTTTTCACTTGTTTGTCACCTTTTTAATAAACACCTTTTTCTTTCACTTACATGCGATTTTGGTCTCCTCTGTGTAGTCACAATGAAAATGAGAAATCTAATTGAGAACCAATCCTGGTGGTTCCTACCACATCCCGGAAGTGGAAGTGAAAAAAAGAAAATGCCCCAAGGGAAGGTGTGGGCAGGAAACCAGTACAGGATGACAACGAAGAGTATATAAATGTAAAAGGTATATAAATTTTAATAGTAGAAAATTTAAATAAATATTAAAAACAATCATGGAACATGATTCAAAGAAATGCAGCTGCTTGGTTGTTGATATACATACTAATACAGAGTTCAGATTATGGTAGCAACAATATCCCTACAGGTCTCGGAAAAACATAACAGGCATTCAATTCCTATTAATGTGGGTTTACTTCCTTCTTCAGGGGTTGACAAAGCTTGTTGATACATTTCTACAGATATAGTATATATATATATATATATATATATATATATATATATATATATATATATATATATATATATATATATATATACTGTGAGGGGGTTAGCTCGGCAGCGGGTGTGTGTGACCCCCGGGATGGGCTCCCCAGACAAAAACCGGCCCAGCAAACGGAGGTTGTGGTTTTCAAAATCAAAAAGGTGCGGTTTATTTTCTATTTACAGTGACAAAACACAGCAAAGCAAAAGAAACATAAATAAAATAAATCCTGGTCAACTTGACCTCTGACTAAACATACAGGTTTCCTAACTAACAACTGGGATCAGCCTAGTGCTGTCCTAGTCCCTAAGTCCCTGGTTTTAAATGTCCAAGCAAATAGCCACACAGGCTTTGTCTCACCGCACAGGGGTTCACTCTCCCTAGACAGTCCACACAGGTCTGGTTCCAGGCATGAGCTAACACCTAATGAATCTGGGAGTTCTTATAGAGGCCTAAATGAGCTGACAAGCTTCAGCTGGCCTCATCAACTCCCTGTCTGTACGACGCCCCACACTCTCCCTAGAGGTATGAGTCATCCATGAGCCCACTAGCCTTATACAACTCTCCACCTAGTTGTATAAGTCGGCGTAAAGCCTGAATCTGGGCGAAATATATCTACCCCCCTGGATGCAACCAGGTGACTTTACCTTCCTGCTGTCACAATATATATTGTGACAGCAGGAAGGTAAAGTCACCTGGTTGCATCCAGGGGGGTAGATATATTTCGCCCAGATTCAGGCTTTACGCCGACTTATACAACTAGGTGGAGAGTTGTATAAGCCCAGCTGAGGCTAGTGGGCTCATGGATGACTCATACCTCTAGGGAGAGTGTGGGGCGTCGTGCAGGCAGGGAGTTGATGAGACCAGCTGAAGCTTGTCAGCTCGTTTAAGGCCTCTATAAAAACTCCCAGCTTCATTAGGTGTTTGCTCATGCCTGGAACCAGACCTGTGTGGACTGTCTAGGGAGAGTGAACCCCTGTGCGGTGAGACAAAGCCTGTGTGGCTATTTGCTTGGACATTTAAAACCAGGGACTTAGGGACTAGGACAGCACTAGGCTGATCCCAGTTGTTAGTTAGGAAACCTGTATGTTTAGTCAGAGGTCAAGTTGACCAGGATTTATTTTATTTATGTTTCTTTTGCTTTGCTGTGTTTTGTCACTGTAAATAGAAAATAAACCGCACCTTTTTGATTTTGAAAACCACAACCTCCGTTTGCTGGGCCTGTTTTTGTGTGGGGAGCCCATCCCGGGGGTCACACACACCCGCTGCCGAGCTAACCCCCTCACAATATATATATATATATATATATACTATAAGTAAACAAAAAAGTAAAGCAAAAAGTATAAATTTGGACCCATATAACGCATAGGGGGTGATTTACTATAAACAGTGCGCTGTGCTGGTTCATACCTTAATTGGTGCGCCGGATAAATCCTTAATTGAGCGCAGGAACCAGCGGCGCACTGCTATAGTAAATAAAAATTTGAGCGCCGCTCTATTAAAAATGAATGGTTCCCTATGGGAGCCCATTGATTTGAATAGAGGTCGCCCGGGAAGTCGGAAGAAGACGATCCGACTCATGGGGCAACTCGTGTGTCGGTTGACAGAGAGACAGCGCGATTTTGCGAGGCAACTTGGACACAACTTGAGCGTGAAGCAGCCTCTCAAGTCGTGTCCTAGAGGCGACTACCTGGCCGAGAATGTCTCCAGCGCATTGCCATCGTGCTGGTTCTCGGCACAGGGTACTGCAAGCCTCACGCTTGCTGTCCCCTGTGTTTGGTATGAATCATGAAGGGGAACTCCACGCCAAATTTTAATTAAAAAACCGGCATGGGTTCCCCTCCAGGAGCATACCCGGCCTGTAGGTCTGGTATGGATTTTAAGGGAAACCCCCTACGCCGAAAAGTGGCGTGGGGGTCCCCCCAAAATCCAAACCAGACCCTTATCCGAGCACGCAGCCCGGCAGGTCAGGAAAGGGGGGGCGAGCGAGCGCGCCCCCCTCCTGAACCATACCAGGCCGCATGCCCTCAACATGGGGGGGTGGGTGCCCCCATATTGATGGGGACAAGGGTCTCTTCCCGACAACCCTGGCCGTTGGTTGTCGGGGTCTGCAGGCGGGGGCTTTTCAGAATCCGGGAGCCCCGTTCAATAAGGGGGCCCCCAGATCCCGGCCCCTCCACCCTATGTGAATGAGTATGGGGTACATCGTACCCCTACCTATTCACCTGGGGGAAAAAAAGTGTCAATAAAAAACACAACACAGGTTTTTAAAGTAATTTATTAGGCAGCTCCGGGGGTCTTCTTCCGACTTCGGGGGTCTTTCTGCCAGGCACCCCGCTATCTTCTTCCAGCTCTTTTGCTAGCAGGGTTCCGGTCTTCATCGTCGTCTTCTTCCCTCTTCTCTCCGCCCGATGTTGCCTCGTCACTGTCTGCCGCTACAATGCTCTGTCCACGGAGCGCACCCACTTATATTGGCATGGGGCGTGGTCACCGGGTGATGCCACCCGCTGACCCCGCCCCCGTATGACGTCACAGCTCCGCCCACAAAGCATTTCCAAAGTCGGAAGAAGACGACGATGATGAAGACCGGGACCCCGCTAGCAAAAGAGCTGGAAGAAGATAGAAAGACCCCCGAAGTCGGAAGAAGACCCCAGGAGCTGCCTAATAAATTACTTTAAAAACCTGTGTTGTGTTTTTTTATTGACTTTTTTTGCCACTAGGTGAATGGGTAGGAGTACGATGTACCCCATACTCATTCACATAGGGTGGGGGGCCGGTATCTGGGGCCCCCTTATTAAAAGGGGCTCCCGGATTCCGATAAGCCCCCCGCCCGCAGACCCCGACAACCAACGGCCAGGGTTGTTGGAAAGGGGCCCTTGTCCACATCAACATGGGGACATCCTCCCCATGTTGAGGGCATGTGGCCTGGTATGGTTCAAGAGGGAGGGGGGCCGCTCTCTAGTCCCCCCCTCTTTTCCTGCGGCCTGCTAGGTTGCGTGCTCGGATAAAGGGGTTCCTCTTAAAATCCATACCAGACCTGAACGGCCTGGTGTGGATTTTGGGGGGACCCCCACGCCATTTTTTTTTCATTTTGGTGGGGGGGTCCCCTTTGAATCCATACTAGACCCAAGGGCCTGGTATGGACCTGGGGGGGGACCCCACGCTGTTTTTTTTTCGAGATTTATTTTTTTCGAGCCGGCAATGCTTATTTTTTTACATTTCCTTTTGCTAGCGGGGTCCCGGTCTTCATCGTCATCATCGTGGTCTTCTTCTGACTTTGGGGGGGGCGGGGCCACCGGGTGGCAGCGGACCTAGAGGAGAACTGAAGAACTGAAGCGTCACACAGCGGGAACCTCAAATTCAAGCGGAGCAGCCGGAGAAAGAAGAAGGGGACAAGAAGCCGGAGCAAGATGCGGACGAGAACACCGAAAGAAGAAGGAAGTTGAAGATGAAGAACAAGATGGAGGAAGAAACCCGAATGGAGAAAAGAAGAAGCTGGAAGAAGAAGCTGGAAGAAGAAAGAAGAAAGGAATTGTCAAAAACCGGCTATTGTCATTTTTAACATTTTTCTTTGTGAAATGGTAGGGGTACATTTGTACCCCATTACCATTTCACACAGGGGGGGGCCAGGATCTGGGGGTCCCCTTTGTTAACGGGGTCTTCCAGATTCCAATAAGCCCCCCGCCCGCAGACCCCCACAACCACCGAGCAAGGGTTGTGGGGATGAGGCCCTTGTCCCCATCAACATGGGGACATCCTCCCCATGTTGAGGGCATGTGGCCTGGTATGGTTCAGGAGGGAGGGGGGCCGTTCTCTCATCCCCCCTCTTTTCCTGCAGCCTGCCAGGTTGCGTGCTCGGATAAGGGTCTGGTGTGGATTTTTAGGGGGACCCCCACGCTATTTTTTTTTAAGTTTGGGGCGGGGGTTCCCCTTAAAATCCCTACCAGACCTAAAGGGCCTGGTACAGATTTTGAGGGGGACCCGCACGTCATTTTAAAAAAAAAAAATTGGCACGGAGTTCCCCTTAATATCCATACCAGACCTGAAGGGCCTGGTAATGGAATTTGGGGGGACCCCACGCATTTTTTTTTTTTATCAATGACTTTTCTCTATATTGACAGCTATATTCATTATAGCCGCGGGTGCTTTTAAATGCGTTTTTTTTTCCTTTAGAAATGTCATATTGCTGGCGCACTGTTATATAATGGCAAGTTCAGAGCTGCGCCTGTTCAACTTATGCAAATTGATTTACGTGACTTGACATTTACAAAGATTTTGCCGACGCAGTGTCCCGGCGCGTTTGAATGAGTGAAATTCCCGCTCTGAGCACAAAAAAAAACCTCTCACAGTTCTAAACGTAATTGCCGGCGCAGCGGGCTGGTTCAGAAAAAGTTACTTTCTCACTCTATTTTGGGCATATTTGTTACTTGGGCAGGTGTCACTATACTTCCTCACATCACCCCATATCACCCCCATTATATTGGCACTTCCAGCTTCTTTATATTTAGATTTTAAGATGCCGTGCGCCAGGTCCATAGTAGCGCACTGAGCACCTCCTCCCGTGCGCCAGGTCCATAGTAGCGCACTGAGCGCCTCCTCCCGTGCGCCGAGAACACTATAGTAAATGGGGAATAGCGCTGCTCTACCGGCGCAAATGTTTTGTAAATACCAAAACAGCCATTGCGCACGCAGATGTGCCGATACTCATGGCGGAAACGTTTCGTAAATCAGCCCCACTGTCTCAGATAAATATGGCACAAAGCATACTAACAAATCACATGTTCCTTAAAGACTAAGCGGTGCATAGCATTGTTGCAAATGGATGGCATTACATGGTGAAACTGTCAAAAGGTCAGCAGACATTCACTCATCAAAGGTTTATAGGGGACACAAATTGTTCCTCAGTTCAAAAAGCTTCACTGTGCTTGTGAAGCGGATGTTAATTATTCCCCGGACTAGTCATGAGAATCAGCTGGCACTTCAACCCCAGCAGGTAGCAGCAAGCCAGGGCTCACGAGAACCATAAGCAGCAAGGGTGCAGGGACCTAACAAACAGAAAGAGAGCACACTGAGAGATGTATTGGGAAATAAAGAGCAAAGGTGGGTGGTCAAAGTATTTGAGTAGGTGAAAAAGGGAAATAAAGCAAAAAATCCTGACAAAAACCCAAAGCATTAAAAATTGGCCAAAAAAGCGAGCATCAAAGCAGAGATGGACGCTGTGCCAGCATGTACAGGAACAGTTAATGTAGTAAAAATCTCACCTTCTCAGAATAGCAGTTTCAGATGCGTGTAATACAGAGACATCCTGGCTGTGCAGCGATGACCTGATGCACCTGCCTTCATTAAATACCTGAGAGTGTGGGAGGGCTGGGGAAAATGGCCAATCAGCAATGGAGACAGGAGAGGGGGGCGGGGTCACCCGCATGTCACTGGGAAAGCCCGGGTTTCCCCTTGCATCAGGGGGGGACGGGGCCACATGACGGGTGGCCCCGTCCTCAGCTACATAAGACCTGTCAGGCTGCCGCGACATCATTCCCAGGGTGTCTCCGATGGAGACAGGACCGTGTGCTGTTCCTCGCTGGACATCATCACTGCAGCCTGCAGATCATCCCTCGCTGGATACCGACATCACTGGAGTGGAGATCGAGAGTGGATTACCACCGCTGGAATCTTTTTTTTTTTTTTTTTTTTAATAAAGGACTTATCCCAACTGTGTCTGTGTGTTTTTTTAAAAATTTTTACACTTTCTTTGTGAAATTGTAGGGGTATAATGTACCCCTTACCAATTCACATAGGGGGTGCCGGGATCTGGGGGTCCCCTTTGTTAAAGGGGTCTTCCAGATTCCGATAAGCCCCCCGCCCGCAGACCCCCACAACCACCGGGCAAGGGTTGTGGGGATGAGGCCCTTGTCCCCATCAACATGGGGACATGGTGCTTTGGGGTCCAGACCCAAAAGCATCCTCCCCATGTTGAGGGCATGTGGCCTGGTATGGTTCAGGAGGGGGGGGGCGCTCTCTCATCCCCTCCTCTTTTCCTGCGGCCTGCCAGGTTGCGTGCTCGGATAAGGGCCTGGTATGGATTTTTGGGGGGAACTCCACGCCATTTTTTTTTAAATTTGGCGCAGGGTTCCCCTTAATATTCATACCAGACCTGAAGGGCCTGATAATTGAATTTGGGGGGACCCCCACGCATTTTTTTTTTATCAATAACTTTCAATTACTTTTCTCTGTATTGCCGGGAGCCGACAATTCATTACAGCCGCAAGTACTTTTAAATTACCTTTTTTCCTTCAGAAATTACATTTTGTGCAGGGACAGTTCTAAGCACGGGAAACAATCGCTACTTTACAGGCATACTATACACACCCCCCAGGTACAAAATTTAAAGGAATATTTCACTTTTTATGTTTCACTTTAAGCATTATTAAAATCACTGCTCCCGAAAAAACTTCAGTTTTTAAAACTTTTTTTGCATTGATACATGTCCCCTGGGGCAGGACCCGGGTCCCTAAACACTTTTTATGACAATAACTTGCATAAAAGCCTTTAAAATTAGCACTTTAGATTCTTCATGTTCGTGTCCCATAGACTTTAATGGTGTTCGGATGTTCGAACAAATTTATTGCCTGTTCGCATGTTCTGATGCGAACCGAACTGGGGGGTGTTCGGCTCATCCCTAGACATATACATTCAATGCTGGACCCCCAAACTGGAGGTAAGCACCTGATGACACAGCACCTGAGCTTTCTGGCACCCTGGACCGTGATACCGGATAAAGGCCAAAGTATAAAGTATGGCCCAACCCCCCCCCCCCAGCTGTAGTGATATGAATTCAATTCAATTCAATTAGAAAATAACAAGTCCCCCTCCCGGAGTGAACAACTATCCTACGATAGGATGCTTAATAGTCCACCCGCACCTCAGTCATATTCACCTCCCTGTATAGTATATCATACCAAAGTCATGAGAGTTCCATTCGCCACAATGTGGCGTATGGTCTTAATTCCAATTTTAGTCCACACTATCGAGGACCGTTTTTAAGGCAGGGCAAAAGGGGCAGCTGCTCTGGGCCCCATCATTGTTGTGGGGCCCAAAGCAGCTGCTTTGTACTAGGCAACTATCACAGTTTAAATTCCCTTATTAAGTTTTAGTCCTGTGCTGTGTCCCGATATCTCAGGGTAAATTTCTGCTGCCCAGCTCTGCCCTATTGCCATGTACAGACAGGGCCGGACTGGGAATAAAATCCAGCCCTGGAAAAAAATTCATACCAGCCCCACAGCATTATTATACCAGCCCAACATCATAACGTCATTATTTTCTTGTTCATGAAAGGGAAAACCATACATTTTAAAGCACATTTGAAGAGTGTATTATATATAGATAAGACAGATATGAAAGCACATAGGGCTTTATATATATATATATATATATATATATAAATGCAAATTTCAGTTAAAAGTGGTAAAAGTGGTCAATCATCAAAGGGGACCCCAGGAACTCAGAACGTGCGGGGGGGGGGGGGACCACCTTCCGCAGAAAGAATACACTAAGGTAAGGGGGGGTGGGTTACTGATATAGGGGGGAAACCTTTATATCAGTGCCCCCTTACATTATCGTATTCACTCCCCCCTTACATCAGTGACCCCCCTCAGACTGGCCTAGCGGTGCTGTCACTGACCTCCTCTCAGGTGCACCGTGCAGGGCTCAGTCAGTCAGCTCCAGCTTGGTGGCTCTGGTTTTATCCTATATAGTCAACTCTCCACAGTCCACACACATCTGACTTCTCCCATGACACCCATCCCAGCGGTGCTCCCACTCTTGACTCCTCTCCGGACACCCTCAGAGACTGCAGACATGATGCAGGAGATGGTCAGAGGCTGCAGATATGATACAAGAGCTCAATGCAGCCTCACCAGTGCCCATCAAATGCAGCCTCATCAGTGTCAATCAAATGCAGCCTCACTGTGCCCATCAATGCAGCCTCACTGTGCTCATTAAATGCAGCCTCACTGTGCTCATCAAATGCAGCCTCACTGTGGTCATTAAATGCAGCCTCACTGTGCCCACCATTGCAGCCTCACTGTGCCCATCATTGCAGCCTCACTGTGACCATAAATGCAGCCTCACTGTGCTCATCAAATGCAGCTTTACTGTGCCCATGAATGCAGCCTCACTGTGCCCACCATTGCAGCCTCACTGTGCTCATCATTGCAGCCTCACTGTGCCCATCAATGCAGCATCACTGTGCCCATCAAATGCAGCTTTACTGTGCCCGTGAATGGAGTCTCACTGTGCCCATGAATGCAGCCTCTCCTATGCCCCATGTCCCAGTCTGCAGTCCCTGTCTGTGGGAAGGTGTGTTGTTGATGCTCGGTATGGTACCTTCCATGCCAGCAGGATATCCATGATCGCCATCAGCAGGCAGGGTCTGTTGTCATTTTGGATGGGGACAGTGCTCCTTCCAGAGGATCTGTTTGCTGTGAGATGGAGTGGTCCCTGGCCACCTGCACCTTCAGCCATTTTCATTTTCCGGCCCCAGTCAGCCTGTCCTCTGGTCCTGGGGAAGTGAGAGCACTGGGTGGGAGCTGGAGAGAAGAGGGGGAGCGGAGAGCATTGGCGGGGTTGGAGAGCACATGGGTGGAGGCAAAGAGCAGGGGGAGTGGAGATCACAGGGGTGGGGAGCGGAGAGCGCTGGGGGGGCTTGAGAGCACTGGGGAGAGCCAAAAAGAACAGGGGTGGAGAGCACGGGAGGCTGAGAGGGGGGGCTGGAGAGCACTGAGCGGGCTAAGTGTGTGGGAGGTAAAGAGCACTGGGGGGGATCTTGAGAGCACTGGGGGGGCAGAAAGAACAGGGGTGTAGAGCATGGGGGCTGGAGAGCACTGGGGGGTACAAAGAGCTGGAGGAGTGGAGAGCACTGGGAGGTGGAGAGCACTATGGGGAGCTTGAGAGAACCAGTTGGGGCCAGAAAAAACAGGGGTGGAAAGTACGGGGGGCTGGAGAGCACTATGGGGGCGGAGAGCACTGGCGGGGTTGGAAAGCACATGGGTGGGGGCAAAAAGAACAGGGGTGGGGAGCACGGGGGGCTGGGGAGCACTGGGGGGGACAGGGGTGGAGAGCACTGGGTGTGGGGAGTGGAGAGCACTGGGATGGTGGCTGGAGAGTGATGGGGAGAGCTGGAGAGCAGGGGGGCAGAAAGAACAGAGGTGGAGAGAACTGTGGGGGGGGGGGGCTTGAGAGTGTGGTGGGGAAGGAGAGCACTGGGGGGGAGCCACAAGGAGAACTGGGAGGGGCCAGCAAAAGAAGTTGGATAGGAGGAGAAGCAGGGGGACTGCATATAGAGGAAATTAGCTTTCTATATTCCTCCATACAGCCGCGGAATGCTTGATTTTCCTCCTCTCCCTCCTGCAAGCATTCAGCGGCTGTATGGAGGAATATAGAAAGCTAATTTCCTCTATATGCGGTCCCCCTGCTTCTCCTCCTTTCCAGGCACACAGGGCGGGCTGTACGGCGGGCATCTCCTCCTGTTTATCACGGAGCTGACCTGGCTGGGTCTGTGTTCGGCGGTGACGCTGTAACACGGTCCCGCCCCCCTAGACCGGCTCCTGTGATAGGCTGAACACTGACTCTATCTACTATCACACGAGCCGGTCTAGGGCAGCGGGACCGTGTTACAGTGCCGCCGCCGCCGAACACAGACCCAGCCAGGCAGCTCCGTGATACACAGGAACAGGAGAAACGGGACAGGGAGCACTGCAGCCGCAACTGAAACTGGCCCCAGGACAGGCAGCCTACCGGGAAATCTCCCGGTCTCCCGGTAGGCCAGTCCAGTCCTGTGTACAGATGACTCACCTGCAGACCCTGTGTTTACATGTAAATAGCCTGCATTGATTTGTAAATAGCGGCAGGATTAATATGTAAATAGTCGTGGACCACGGCATTGATATGTAAATAGAGGCGGCATTCATTTGTATATCATGCCCCCCTGAGGTCATACCATCACATCTGTTGAGTGTTGCCCACTGCGGGGTTAAGGGAGCATGCTTGAAAGTCCTGCCTACAAGTATAGTCATTAAGCCTGTTCTGCAAAGGTAAGCAAATTGGAAGTGGAACCCTTCTTTAAAATAACATGGTGCCACAGCACCCTGAAGTTTGGTGCATGTGAATACGCACATCTCAGCCAATGAATGAGGGTGTCATTAACAATTAATGGTACTGCTGTGTATCTGCTAAAGGGCAGCATGTTTCTGTGGTGTCAGGAAAGCGATTTTGCATGTATTCCCGACACACACAAATGTGAACGCAGGCTAAATGTCTCAGTTACATTGGTGGTCAGTGTAAGGCCCCATGTACACAGGACGCTGAGGCAAAGTCCACTGAACGTTTTTTTTTGACGCCTTGAAACCGGCATTTAAAACGTCTGTTTAGCCGCGTTTGCATGCCGCGTTTAGCGTCGTTTTACAGCGTATGCATCTAGAAGCATTTAGTTAAGATAACATCATAAGACCCTCCCCAAGCTCAAAAAACTGTATTATTTAACTATTTCAGCCATTTTGTGAGACCAGAGTGAGTAGCAGCAGCTGAGAGAGCAGCAGTGTACTTGTATTTAGCGTGTCACTTGCCACAAGCTACAGATTGTCACTTGCCACACGTTGCGGATTGTCTACTTGCCACGTCACCTGCCACAATTTGTGGATTGTCATTTGCCACGTCACCTGCCACAAGTTGTGGATTGTCCACTTGCCACGTCACCTGGCCACATCACCTGCCACAAGTTGTGGATTGTCCACTTGCCACGTCACCTGCCACGTCACCTGGCCACGTCACTTGCCACAAGTTGTGGATTGTCCACTTGCCACATCACCTGCCACGTCACCTGACCACGTCACCTGCCACAAGTTGTGGATTGTCATTTGCCACATCACCTGCCACAAGTTGTGGATTGTCCACTTGCCACGTCACCTGGCCACGTCACCTGGCCACGTCACCTGCCACAAGTTGTGGACTGTCCACTTGCCACATCACCTGCCATGTCACCTGCCACAAGTTGTGGATTGTCCACTTGCCCCGTCATCTGGCCATGTCACCTGCCACAAGTTGTGGATTGTCCACTTGCCACGTCACCTGCCACAAGTTGTGGATTGTCCACTTGCCACGTCACTTTCCACGTCAACTGGCCACGTCACCTGCCACAAGTTGTGGATTGTCCACTTGCCATGTCACCTGGCCACGTCACCTGCCACAAGCTGTGGATTGTCCACTTGCCACGTCACCTGCCACAAGTTGTGGATTGTCCACTTGCCACGTCACCTGCCACGTCACCTGGCCACGTCACCTGCCACAAGTTGTGGATTGTCCACTTGCCATGTCACCTGGCCACATCACCTGCCACAAGTTGTGGATTGTTCACTTGCCACATCACCTGCCATGTCACCTGGCCACGTCACCTGCCACAAGTTGTGGATTGTCACTTGCCACCTCACCTGCCACAAGTTGTGGATTGTCATTTGCCACATCACCTGCCTCAAGTTGTGGATTGTCCACTTGCCATGTCACCTGGCCACGTCAGCTGGCCACATCACCTGCAAAAAGTTGTGAATTGTCCACTTGCCACGTTACCTGCTACGTCACCTGGCCACGTCACCTGCCACAAGTTGTGGATTGTCCACTTGCCATGTCATCTGGCCACATCACCTGGCCACGCCACATGCCACAAGTTGTGGATTGTCCACTTGCCACGTCACCTGCCACGTCAGCTGCCACAAGTTGTGGATTGTCCACTTGCCATGTCACCTGGCCACGTCACCTGCCACAAGTTGTGGATTGTCATTTGCCACGTCACCTGCCACAAGTTTTTTGGCGCCCATTCCATACAGCGGACCGCGTACCATCTAGCGGCACAGGAGTATACCGCTGAGGACACCCATTCCATGAGTGATTGCCTGACGGACCACACAGATGCCCCCTGCCTATGGGACTCATATATACATGGCTGTTTTTACTTCACAAATGTGAGTTGTAAATCACTTTTATTATTACATGCATTAAATATTCCATACAGTCTGCACTCAGAGGCGCCTCTCTTTCTTGTTTTCTGCAGTATTTGGGAATATGGTCTCTGTTCCTCCTGGATGGCTGCCGTGATTGTGGACTTGTTCTTCTCTTCCCTTGTATTGCCATTCACACTTTGTATGGACTTCCTTTTAAACAGAGAATGGGCTAACATTTTCCTGTGTATACCCAACCTCAGCACATTACTGTTTCCATAATTTAGACATTGGATATCAGACTGTAGTTTTTTTGCGCCTATTACTTGTATGTATTGCCACAAGTTGTGGATTGTCATTTGCCACATCACCTGCCACAAGTTGTGGATTGTCATTTGCCACATCACCTGCCACAAGTTGTGGATTGTCCACTTGCCATGTCACCTGTCACAAGTCGTGGATTGTCATTTGCCACGTCACCTGCCACACGTTGTGGATTGTCCACTTGCCACAAGTTGCAGATTGTCCACTTGCCACGTCACTTTCCACGTCAACTGGCCACGTCACCTGCCACAAGTTGTGGATTGTCCACTTGCCATGTCACCTGGCCACGTCACCTGGCCACGTCACCTGCCACACGTTTTGTTTTGTCCACTTGCCACGTCACCTGTCACAAGTTGCTTGTTCAAATCTAACAACATATGGGTCAAATTCCAATTATACTTCGGATAACAGCAATGCTAGTGGTGTATTGGATTGTATCAAGGTATCATTAGGGTATATAAATGGTCTATGAATCATTGCAAGCAATTACAATTTTTTCAAATATTTTTTTAATGGTTTTTCATCATTTGCCATCATTTTAGAGATTTTTAATGTCAAAAAAATATGGCACCTTTAAAAACGCTTATAAACGAAAACGCGGCAAAATGCCGGTACTGCGTTTAGCTGCGTTTGCCGTCTGAAACGTGGAAATCTTCAGCGTCTGAACCCATTTTTTTGCTTTCAAAGAAACTCTTTTAAACGCAACTGCCTAAAAACGGAAATAAATGAGACTGTGTACATGGTCACATAGGATAACATTGAATGTGTTCAGGGGCAGTTGAAAAAAGTGTCCAACTGCCTCTGAACGCGCGTTTAACAGCATCCCATGTACATGGGGCCTAAATCTTCTCATTACATTGGGACTTGGTGTACAATCCTTTCATTCACACTAGTGGCCAGTGTAAAGGTCCCCCCTTACATTGGTGGTCAGTGTAAATCCCTCTTTACATTGGAAGTTACTGTGAATGCTCCTATTACATTAGTGGTCAGTGTAAATCCCCATTACATTGGTGGCCAATATAGAAACTCCTCTTTATATTGGTATTGTTAAAAAAATCCAAACTTGCATTTCTGATCAGTTTCAAATCCTCCCTTACATTGGTGGTCCATGTAGAAGACCCATTTAAATTGGTGGTGAGTTTAAATCCCCCTTACATTGGTGGCCAGTGTAGAAATCCCCCTTTATTGGTTATTGATGTAAAATCCCCCATTACATTGGTTGTCATTGTAAATTCTTCATGACATTGGTGATCAGTGTACATTTCCCTTTACATTGGAGGTAAGTGCAGAATTTCCCTTACACTGGTGGCCAGTGTAAATCCCCCTTTACATTGGTGATCAGCGTAAATCCCTCCTAACATTGGTGGTCATTGTATATTCCCCCTTAAACTGGTGGTTGGTATAAATGCGCTTATTATATTATGTGTCAGTATAGAAATTCCCCTTTTCTATTGGTGGGTGGCGTAAAATCCCTGTTACATGGTGGTCAGTGCAAATTCCCCCTCACATTTATGGTCAGTGTAAATCCCCCCTTACACTGGTGGTCATTGTAAATTCCCCATTACATTGGTAGAATCCCCCAATATATATTTGCCAAAGATTTCTAGCTTTGCTCTACCTGATTCAGAATTTGCCACAGTGTACTGCCCCCTAAATAATCCCATCCCCCCACCACTGCCACTGATCCCATCAACCCCCCCAGCATTGCCACTAATCACACCCCCCCCCCTTCCCCAGAGCACAATTGCATGGTAGAGGGTGCCCAAGAAAATGTTTGCCCAAGGTCCAGTCAATATTAAAGACGGCCCTGATTGTAATGCATAGTATTTGAACAATTTAAAATTTAACAATTAATTTATTAATATTTCAAGTTAGTCCACATATGTGTTTAATAAAAAGGTAATTGAAAAACGAATAGAACTGTTAAGTGAAATTGGATTTACCAGCAATTTGAAGTTGGAATGTTCCTGTATTTTTACTCTGGAGCAACCATTTCCACAATGTCTGATTCAAATAGTCTGTGAGCATCATTCATGACTGCAGTGGGCTAATGTCCTATTTCCTACCTTTTCACGATTAATTGTTCATTTTTTAACCACTTCCAGACCAGCTCACGCCGATATACGTCAGCACTTTGAAGAGGGATATCTTGGTTATGGCAGCAGCTAGCTGCCATAACCCCGGTATCCTCTTCTTCAGTGAGCGGTCCGGTTTCCGATAAAAGTGGTCTCTGTGGCGGATTTGCCGCAAGATCACTTTTTACCGCGCTACGGTGCCCTTCGCTGCTTACCAGAGCTGTTAGTAGCGATCGGATCCTTTTTCCTGCTTGGTATGGAGACAAGTGAGGGGAAGATGGCCCCAACCCATCTCCATATCATTTGCAGGGCAGAAGCGGCGTCAAAACGTCACATTTTTGTTACATTTTAGTGTAAATATGAGATCTGAGGTCTTTTTGACCCCAGATCTCATATTTAAGAGGTCCTGTCATGCTTTTTTTCTATTACAAGGGTTGCAACCTGTAGAATTTTTTAAACGTCGCCTATGGAGATTTTTAAAGGTAAAAGTTTGTTCGCCATTCCACGAGCGGGCGCAATTTTGAAGTGTGACATGTTGGGTATCCATTTACTCGGCATAACATTATCTTCCACATAAAAAAAATCTGTGTATTTAGAAACTATAGACAAGATTTTGTTCAGACAAAATGTAATATAAAAATAATCAAAATACCTATTGTTCCCTGTCTCTTCTAATACAAAATGTGTACAGTACATATACAGTATATACTCACCGGCCACTTTATTAGGTACACATGTTCAATTGCTTGGTAACAGAAATTGGTAATCAGCCAATCACATGGCAGCAATTTATTGAATTGAGGCATCTAGTCTTGGTGAAGATGAGTTGCTGAAGTTCAAGCTGAGCATCAGAATGGGGAAGAAAGGGGATTTAATTGACTTTGACCCTGGAATGGTTATAGGTGTCAGACGGGATGGTCTGAGTATTTAAAAAACTGCTGATCTACTGGGATTTTCACACACAACCATCTCTAGGGTTTACAGAGAATGGTCCATAAAAGAGAAAATATCCAGTAAGCAGCAGTTGCGTGGACGAAAATCCCTTGTTAATATCAGAGCTCAGAGGAGAATGGGCGACTGGTTCGAGATGATAGGAAGGCAACAGTAACTCAAATAACCACTCCTTACAACCAAGGTATGCAGAATACCATCGCTGAATGCACAACACTTCGAACCTTGAAGCAGATGGGCTACAGAAGCAGGAGACCACACAGGGTACCACTCCTGTCAGCTAAGAACAGGAAACTGAGGGAACAATATGCCCAGGCTAACCAAAATTGGACAATAGAAGATCGGAAAAACGTTGCCTAGTCTGATGAGTCTCGATTTTAGCTGCAACATTCAGATGGTAGGGCCAGAATTTGGCATAAACAACATGAAAGCATGGATCCATCCATCCTGCCTTGTATCAACGGTTCAGGCTGGTGGTGGTGTAATGGGGTGGGGGATATTTTCTTGGCACATTTTGGGCCCCTTAGTATTAATTGAGAATCCTTTAAGTGCCACGGCCTACCTGAGTATTGTTGCTGATCATGGCCATCCCTTTATGACTACAGTGTACCCATTTTCTGATGGATACTTCCAGCAGGATAACGTACCATGTCACAAAGCTCCAATCACTAAAAACTGGTTTCTTGAACATGACAATAAGTTCTCTGTACTCCAATGGCCTCCACAGTCACCAGATCTCAATCCAATAGAGCACCTTTGGGATGTGATGAAAAGGGAGATTCGCATCATGGATGTGCAGCCGACAAATCTGCAGCAACTGAGTGATACTATCATGTCAATATGGACCAAAATCTCTGAGGAATGTTTCCAACACCTTGTTGCAAAGAATGAAGGCAGCTCTGAAGGCAAAAGGGGATCCAACCCGGTACTAGCAAAGTGTACCTAATTAAGTGACCAGTGAATGTATATTATATGTATATATATATATATATATATATATACAGTGGGGCAAAAAAGTATTTAGTCAGCCACCAATTGTGCAAGTTCTCCCACTTAAAAAGATGAGAGAGGCCTGTAATTGTCATCATAGGTATACCTCAACTATGAGAGACAAAATGTGGAAACAAATCCAGACAATCACATTGTCTGATTTTTTGCAAATTATGGTGGAAAATAAGTATTTGGTCACCTACAAACAAGCAAGATTTCTGGCTCTCACAGACCTGTATCTTCTTCTTTAAGAGGCTCCTCTGTCCTCCACTCATTACCTGTATTAATGGCACCTGTTTGAACTTGTTAGCAGTATAAAAGACACCTGTCCACAACCTCAAATAGTCACACTCCAAACTCCACTATGGTGAAGACCAAAGAGCTGTCGAAGGACACCAGAAACAAAACTGTAGACCTGCACCAGGCTGGGAAGACTGAATCTGCAATAGGCAAGCAGCTTGGTGTGAAGAAATCAACTGTGAGAGCAATAATTAGAAAATGGAAGACATACAAGATCACTGATAATCTCCCTCGATCTGGGGCTCCACGCAAGATCTCACCCCGTGGGGTCAAAATGATCACAAGAACGGTGAGCAAAAATCCCAGAACCACATGGGGGGACCTAGTGAATGACCTGCAGAGAGCTGGGACCAACTTAATAAAGGCTACCATCAGCAACACACCACGCCGCCAGGGACTCAGATCCTGCAGTGCCAGACGTGTCCCCCTGCTTAAGCCAGTACATGTCCGGGCCCGTCTGATGTTTGCTAGAGAGCATTTGGATGATCCAGAAGAGGATTGGGAGAATGTCATATGGTCAGATGAAACCAAAGTAGAACTGTTTGGTAGAAACACAACTCGTCATGTTTGGAGGAAAGAGAATGCTGAATTGCAACCAAAGAACACCATACCCACTGTGAAGCATGGGGGTGGCAACATCATGCTTTGGGGCTGTTTCTCTGCAAAGGGAACAGGACGACTGATCCATGTACATGAAAGAATGAATGGGGCCATGTATTGTGAGATTTTGAGTGAAAACCTCCTCCCATCAGCAAGGGCATTGAAAATGAAACGTGGCTGGGTCTCTCAGAATGACAATGATCTCAAACACACCGCCCGAGCAATGAAGGAGTGGCTTTGTAAGAAGCATTTTAAGGTCCTGGAGTGGCCTAGCCAGTCTCCAGATCTCAACCCCATACAAAACCTTTGGAGGGAGTTGAAAGTCCGTGTTTCCCAGTGACAGCACCAAAACATCACTGCTCTAGAGAAGATCTGCATGGACGAATGGGCCAACATACCAGCAACAGTGTGTGACAACCTTGTGAAGACTTGCAGAAAACGTTTGACCTCTGTCATTGCCAACAAAGGATATATAACAAAGTATTGAGATGAACTTTTGATATTGACCAAATACTTATTTTCCACCATAATTTGCAAAAAAAATCTTTCCAAATCAGACAATGTGATTAGGTATACCTATGATGACAATTACAGGCCTCTCTCATCTTTTTAAGTGGGAGAACTTGCACAATTGGTGGCTGACTAAATACTTTTTTGCCCCACTGTATATAACGCTCTCTCTCTCTCTCTCTCTCTCTCTCTCTCTCTCTATATATATATATATATATATATATATATATATATATATATAAAAACTATATATATGAAACAGATAAATGTCAAAGCAAAAAATTAAATGCAGTATTTACTTGTACAAACTGACGTATAAAAAATAATGGGAAAAATAAAAGTATTTTAATTCTCTTATAATAATCCAACTTAAAATGATGCTCATTTGCCTTCAAATTATGTAATACTTAGGATCAATGGCAGTTAACAGCTTATTGTTAAAAACACTGTCTAAGTAGAATCACCATGCCTCAATATTGAACATCTTTTGTCAAACACGGTAAACAACCATTATAAAGAGGGTGCAAACACTGAAAATAAATGCTGTTATTAGGGCTTCCTGGTAGAGGCAATCTAAACATATGAAACCTCAAAATGAATTGTCAGTGTTTACAATGCAATTGCAAAAGGCAATTTCAGAATTGGGTAATCATACACATCAATTTTAGTACTTTCTATTACTAACAACAGCATTTTGTATTCTTATTATAGTCTGCCTCCAATTATTAAAAGGACGTTTAACAGACAAAAATTACATATTTAAAATCCTACTGGATAATTTGCAAAGTTCAGTGCAAGTGTGTTCTTGATAAATGTCTTCATTGTAGTCTTTTGTGTGCACCCTGACAGTAGAAGATTAAAAGTCTGTCTGCCAATATAAAACTGCAAGGATGCACAGACAATTGTTTTTTTTTTTTTATCTGCTAGTTCTTTGCAGTACTCTGTGTGTTAGCTTTTATAAAGGCATATTACTATTACAAGATTATCTCTTCATAGAACAGCGACTCTGCGGTTAAAGGGTATATACATAAAATGTTTTTTAAATTGTTTTTAATCTGCTTGTGCTTTGTATTTACTATACAGTATGTGTATGTGCTAGTTAGACTTCATAAAGTACAATTCTATTACAAGATGATCTCATGCGATATTGTTTGGTGGATAAGCGCCTTTTTTTTTTCTTTCTTGATATTCATAATTTGGCGATGGATGAGCTTTTTTTACTCATACAGTCATGGCCGAAATTGTTGGCACCCCAGAAATATTTCCAAAAAATCAAGTATTTCTCACAAAAAAGTATTGCAGTAACACATGTTTTGCTATACACATGTTTATTCCCTTTGAGTGTATTGGAACAAAACAAAAAAAGGGAGGAAAAAAAGCAAATTGGACATAATGTCACACAAAACTCCAAAAATGGGCTGGTCAAAATTCTTGGCACCCTTAACTTAATATTTGGTTGCACACCCTTTGGAAAAAATAACTGAAATCAGTCGCTTCCTATAACCATCAATAAGCTTCTTACACCTCTCACCTGGAATTTTGGACCACTCTTCCTTTGCAAACTGCTCCAGGTCTCTCTTATTGGAAGGGCGCCTTTTCCCAACAGCAGTTTTAAGATCTCTCTACAGGTGTTCAATGGGATTTAGACCAGGACTAATTTCTGGCCACTTTAGAACTCTCCTTTGTTGCCATCCATTTCTGGGTGCTTTTTGACGTATGTTTGGGGTCATTGTCCTGCTGGAAGACCCAAGATCTCGGATGCTCTACAGTGCAACCCAAAATCCTTTGGTAATCCTCAGATTCCATGATGCCTTGCACACATTCAAGGCACCCAGTGCCAGAGGCAGCAAAACAATCCCAAAACATCATTGAACCTCAAACATATTTCACTGTAGGTACTGTGTTCTTTTCTTTGTAGGCCTCATTCTGTTTTCGGTAAACAGTAGAATGATGTGCTTTACCAAAAAGCTCTATCTTGGTCTCATCTGTCGACAAGACGTTTTCTCAGAAGGATTTTGGCTTACTCAAGTACATTTTGGCAAACTGTAGTCTTGCTTTTTTATGTCTCTGTGTCAGCAGCGGGGTCCTCCTGGGTCTCTCACGTTTAATTTCATTTAAATGTCGACGGATAGTTTGCTGCTGACACTGATGCTCCCTGAGCCTGCAGGACAGCTTGAATTTCTTTGGAACTTGTTTGGGGCTGCTTATCCACCATCCGGACTATCCTGCGTTGCAACCTTTCATCAATGTTTCTCTTCCGTCTACACCCAGAGAGATTAGCTACAGGGCCATGGGTTGCAAACTT
This sequence comes from Rana muscosa, assembly GCA_029206835.1. Taxonomy (NCBI): domain Eukaryota; kingdom Metazoa; phylum Chordata; class Amphibia; order Anura; family Ranidae; genus Rana; species Rana muscosa. Next base: position 324,559,089 of record CM055117.1, read on the forward strand.
CTTGCTAATGTTGCGCACTGTGGACAAAGGCAAATCTAGATCTCTGGAGATGGACTTGTAACCTTGAGATTGTTGATATTTTTCCACAATTTTGGTTCTCAAGTCCTCAGACAGTTCTCTTTTTCTCTTTCTGTTGTCCATGCTTAGCGTGGCACACACAGACACACAATGCAAAGACTAAGTGAACTTCTCTCCTTTTTATCTGCTTTCAGGTGTGATTTTTATATTGCCCACACCTGTTACTTGCCCCAGGTGAGTTTAAAGGAGCATCACATGCTTGAAACAATCTTATTTATCCACAATTTTGAAAGGATGCCAAGAATTTTGACCAGCCCATTTTTGGAGTTTTGTGTGACATTATGTCCAATTCGCCCTTTTGCCCTTTAGCTCGTTATGAGTGCTTCCCATGGCTGCTAACCTTACTGGTAAATGTTAACACATCAGATGAAGTAATTTACAGTGCAGGGGTAATGAATTAAAATTCATAGAGGTCTGGTCATTAAAATTTTAATCCAGCAGAGGTCCGAGTCTCATGTTTGTGTTATGATTCGATTTCTTCACATCACAACCTCTTACATTACAGGTTCTGCTTTACATCATCATCAGTCCTCCCCTTTACATCACAGCGCCACTTTTACATTGCAGAACCCCCTCTTTACATCACAGAACCCCCCATTTACAATACAGCCCCCATTTATATTACAGTGTCCCATATACATCACAGCACCCCCCTTTACAATACAGCACTCACATCACAGACCTCCATCCTTTACATCAGTGTCCTCGGCCTTCCTTCCTTGCATCCCAGTCCTCATCACAGCCCCCCACAACCTTTTTTTGTATACTGGTCCCCTTCACAGCCCCCCTTCCTTACTTGCACCCCAGTCCTATTCACCACCTCAGTCCCCCTTCTTTGCACCCTAGTCCCCTTTACAGCCCCCCTTACTTTCATCTCTGTCCCCTTTAAAGCTCCCCCCTTACTTTCACCTCAGTCCTCTTTACAGCCCCCCTTACTTTCACCTCAATCCCCTTTACAGCCCCCTCTTACTTTCATCTCAGTCCCATTCACACCCACCTTACTTTCATCTCAGTCCCCCCAACTTTTTTGTATACTGGTCCCCTTCACATCTCCCCTTCCTTCCTTGCAATCCAGTCGCCTTTATATGAATTCCCCTACTTTACATTACATTTCCCCCTCACAAAACTCCTCCAATCAATCCTGCCTTACACAAAAGGTAGAAGGCAGAAGATGCGGTATGTTCAGACAGAGGGCAGGACATGCTTTTCATGTTACCGGGCAGGTGATTGGTTGCTAGGATTGCCTTGCATCCAAGCAATAAATCACCAGCTTGTTGTCTTGAAAAGCACGTCTCGCATGCCCCACCTTCTGTCCAGACATGCTGCTCCTTCTGTCTTCTATAGGATGTATGCTGTAGCGGTGGCAGGGGAAGGAGGATGTCAGCCGTGAGAGGATATTCAGGCTGCTAAATGGTGGAGCCACGGTCTGGGTAGGGCTGTCATTCGGTCCGTTTTTGGACTGCAGTCCGCCATTTAATGATGCCTTGTCTATAGTCTAATGGTCTAATCCTTGGCGGAAATGCTGTCACACATCAACATTGCATGCATGGTTGTATGTAATACTGCCTTTTAGAGAAATTTGGACCTCACATTTGACAAAGATATCTCACCAACAGTAGATAAGATTCTAGATGCCACTGAAATCCAGAGAGGCAAGGATTTAACAACATGTTGCAGAAAAAGGTGTTTTGCTCCAAGATCTTCAAATTGTGCTTCAAATAAAAATAGCTCTTTTATGTTCTCATCAAAAAGGCAGTATCACAGTATAAGTATACAAAAATAATGTAGCGCTGGAAAGAACTGTATATATCTATACAGTTAAAATTAAATACGTGAAAAAAGTATCAAAAACACTAATAAAACAATGCAAATAAACCAATCAAGTTCATAAGTGCCCGTGAAGAAAGAAGATTATCAAATAAATGTGTAGAGGATTTCCTCTATATTGATGATAAGAGTTCCACAGAGAAGATATCCGATGAAGCTGGTAAGTGCTATTCCAACAATAAGTGAAGATCCCGCCACCAAAGTGAGAAATGAAGGCTTACCAAACAGCCTGCGACCGCCCTTCTCAGGGGGGTCAAAACAAGCTTAGTAGAGCGATGTTCACTCCATGGAAGGCAGAGAAATTCCAGTGAAGACACTTCATCCACAATAGGCGAGTCTCCAGAGACGTGTCTGCACAGCTGATCCAAATCGGAGATGAAAAACACTCTTGATTGATCAGAGTGAATAATCCTCAGCAGTTAAAACGATGTCCAAAGAGAAGAAAGAAAAACTTTCCATAGTGTAGCATTCATCAGGGAAGTTTTATTAGAAATGAACAGGAGAGAAAACAGCTCTCACATAGGTATAAAAAATAATGATAAAACGAGAAAATCCTTGCAAGGAAATAAAAAAGCTCCGAGTTTCTGTCAAAGGCTGATTCGCGCGTGCGCAATGCATGTGCGTGTCACCCTACGCCGTTTCGTCAAATGTGACATCATCAGGGGCACGCCCACATGAGCACGCACACGCTATTTGTAGCCAAAGGGCCCACTCGGGGTTCTCTCATTGGCTACATGTCAAATTGGCAGACGGAGCAGAAAATTGTACTAGCCTCTGCATTGATTTCTCAATGGAGAGGTCTTGACATAAAACACAGTTGCACCATCACCCCCAGTGGAACTTACAGATATTGCACCAATTTTTAAAACTAATTTTCAAAATAATCTCCACACTGACATCTTGTGGATCATGGTGCAACTGTTATTAAACCATTTTTTCAAAAACATTCTTTATTCAAAAAAAACATTCTTTTTCCAAAAAACATTCTCTTTTTTTTTTAAAAAACATTCCTTTAAAACATTCTTTTTTTTAAAAAATAATTTTTTTCAAAAAATGAATCCTAAGCAGGTTTACACTTAACCAATATAAAAATACTTAAAAATACTTTTTATATTAAAATAAAGCTTATGATATACTTAGTTAGTCAGGCCCAAACAAAACATTACAGTATACAATCTGAAAAAATGGCCATGTTCAGAAACCACCCTAGCTTTTTTTTTATTTTTTTTATGCCAAACAAGTACCAACATAAATGCCCAGATAAGAAATGTGTATACATAAAAAAGAAATATGGTATTTTCAAACTTGATCAGTGATGTTACACAGTGGATGACTCTAAGAACAACAGAAACCAAACTATGTCTACTATTTTGTTCCTTTTCAGATAAGGCGGTGAGGGCTTAGAAATGAATACAGGTTATTGATAGAGAGAGGAAATGAGGGCAAAAATTCCACTCTCCTAAAAACGTATTTTAACTTGCTGTGATGGGTACGGTCCCACCAAAATGTCAAGTGATATTTATATTCGTGCTTCTCATTTTTTCATTTGAAGATGAAATTATATAATTATGCAGCAAATTAACTTATTTTTCCTGCACACTGGGAGTAACTCTGGTGGCTTTATGGCCTTAGAAGCCAGATTACAAATAGCCTCAGACTGGACATGTGCTTACTCACCCCCTAACACAGAAGGACACTTCACTAGAGTCTGGAGTTGTTGCTATAAACACAATGAATGACATAACCAGCAACCTTGCAATCTACTGCAGTGTCCATCAATATATATGAGTGGTCTTTATAGATGTTCAGTAAGAGGACTCAGTAACCACACTTCAAATAACAATGCCCCCCTCCTCGGCATACTGCCATCTTACATTTTTGTTGGCCCATCTGTGAATGTGAATTTCTTAAAATATCTTATCAGCTTATATGATATGTGAACTTGGCTGCTTGTTTATTTTTAGGAACACCTCTGGAGTCTTGGCATCAACAAATTGTAAGCATCAATATTAAAAAGGAAGTTCATTGAATATTGATTAAGGCTCCATTGTTACACAGGGGACACCTGTTATAGTGAAGTCAAGCTGTGAAGGGCTGTACAATTAATTAAACTACATCCCACCACAATGAGGTCAGATTCTACTTGTGCTCTGTCATATTACTTTTTAATGACGTCTTGCATTGTAAACATCTCTCCTGCCCAGACTTCCAGCTGTTTTTCTGTAACCCATCAATATCTGTAAAAGCTAGATCTTGTTCCTGGATAATTAGGAGTTGCCTATTCATGAGAACACCCAAGTGATCTTCCTCCTTCTGAGGATGGACACTTGAACATAATGTCATTGCAGGATTTACAGATGAGAAATTGCTGGAACACTACTGGGTTGTGGAATTAAAAAGCTACACGTCAAAACATTTAAAGGTAATTATCCAAGTGTTGTCTGCATTGTAGATTTATGTTTCATCAATGACACTAGATTTTAGAAACAGATCAGTGAGCAATGAATGCAGAATTCAGTAAGTCAGTAGGAATAGTTGGACCCTTGATCGGTAAGTGAAAATTTCACAATGAGCACAAGTTCTCAATATATTTAATGTTGCTGGTGACATTAAATAGATTATAGTGCAAAAGAAACTGCTTAACAGTGACTGATGTCAATAAAAGTGAAACCATTTTATATGTTTATATATCCTTGTTTTTTTGTCTGTATTAATAATTGGTGATTTGCCTTGAATTGAGTTATTATATTGCAGATGCTTTATTTATAATTCATAGAGGATCTTCTTCTTGCGTGAAAGATGTTTGGACATTTGTTTGGACTGTTTGTTAAGCCCCGTACACACGGTCGGACTTCCATCTGACTTTTCCATGTTTTTTTGTCCGAACGGAGTTGGTCGGGAACACCCATAGCATACACACGCTCGGACTTTTCTGCAAACTTTCCCAAAACTTTTTGGAACATCACGTGGTTTTTCTGCTCTTTCTGCTCTTTACCGCCACCCTTTGGTCAACCTCTGCTCTTGTTGGTTGATTTTAACATTAGTTGTTTAGTCCATCGGACAAAAGTCCGATGGTTTCCTGTACACACGGTCGGACTTTGCTCCATCGGACTTTTGTTGGGCAAAAGTTTGTCCGTTTGCAGACCCAACTTTTGTCCAATGAAAACAAAACCAAACGAAAAAAAGTTTGTCCGATGGAGCATACACACGGTCGGATTGTTGGTCCAACTTGCTTAAAACGAAGTTTGTTGGGCAAAAGTCCGACCGTGTGTACGGGGCTTTAGGCTTACTGTCTACAGGGTTTGTTGGTAGCCAGTTAGGAAAATAATTTGCCAGGAATAAAACTATGACCATGTTCTGAAACATGTCCTACCTGCCATTTCCATTCCTAAATGGCAATTACTGTATGCTGTTTTAGGGGTACAAACATCCACAAAACAGTGATGATTTAGATTGGAAATTACTGTATTATTTTAAATTGTTTTGAGTAGTCAGTACAGAGATAAACATTGATGGGGCTATAAATAAAGCAGATGATGAAAACTAACATTTTATTTAATCTGAAGTTCTTCACAGCTATTTTTTCAATTTATGTATGAAAATAAAAGAAATGTAAATGCAATGTTGTTCAAAACAGTGACAATGCTGGAAAAAGCGATAATAATGAAAAACAGAGATAAAATAGTAAAATTGAATTAAATAATTTTGCAAAAATTTTTGATAGCAAATTAATAAAATTAAGGCCCAGTCAGGAGCATTGTGAATTAGCACAGAACCCAGGAATCACAAACCAAGCAGAATGGAGTGAACTGGACCCTACCCTTACTACGCCTGGTTTCGTTGAGGAGGAGAGTCTAATGAAGCGTACAGACGATCGGACATTCCGACAACAAAACTGTGGATTTTTTTTCCGAAGGATGTTGGCTCAAACTTGTCTTGCATACACACGGTCACACAAATGTTGTCGGAAATTCCAAACGTCAAGAACGCGGTGACGTACAAGATGTACGACGAGCCGAGAAAAATGAAGTTCAATAGCCAGCGCTGCTCTTCTGTTTGATTCCGAGCATGCGTGGAATTTTGTGTGTCGGAATTGTGTAAACACGCTCGGAATTTCCGACAACAAGTTTTGTTGTCGGAAAATTTGAGAACCAGGTCTCAAATTTTTGTTGTCGGAAATTCCGACAGCAAATGTCCGATGGAGCCTACACACGGTCGGAATTTCCGACAACAAGCTCACTTCGTACATTTTTTGTCGTAAACTCCGACCGTGTGTACTCAGCATAAGAGATGAGTAGTGTTTACCAGGGACTCACAGATCTCTTCCCCAGATACTGGCAGGTGTAGCAGGAAGAAGCGATAGGACCACAGATGGCTATTGTAAGGTGACTAGTGAGGAAATGGAGGAAGCTGCTGGGAGTAACAAATGGAGATGCTTAGATCTGCTTGGCTGTGAGGGTATAGTGGAGCAGAGGGTGGCAAAGAGCATATCAAGAACAGTTCATATGGCCAGGGATACCAGATATGGTGCCTGCGGCCAGGAATGGCACATGGAGTGTACCAGGGCCTATGGTCAGGAGGCCAGGTGAAACATATTAGAAACAGTGCCAGTGGCCAGTTGTGACAGGTGGTGCACAGCAAGAACTCTGCAAGGATTCTGTGCCTGAGGCTGGTAGTGTAGGTGGAGCATACCAGGAGCTTCTGCTGAAGAAGCTCATCAGAGAGCGTAGCACGTACAGGTGAGAGGTGACGCCATTCAGGACGCTTTCTTCGTTCACATCATGATTGATGATATGCATGTTTTTCACATTTGTAAGTGAGTATTTTATCCCTTAGTTATAGTTTTAATAAATGTTATTAGCAGAGAGCACTATGGTTTGCCTTTGTTTTATATGGCCATACATGACTCCGGGAGGAGGTCTGAGCTGTCTAGGTGCTCTGTGATGAGGACTTGTGTTCCCGAAAAATCCTGAGAGATATCAGACTAAGCATGTGTGACTCTGTACTGGGGTCTATGTAGGGAGAACCCGGGATGAGGTCTGTCTTGTCCAGGAACACCAGGGGGAGGAGTTGTTTTCCCAAGGCATCCTGAGAGATATAATGACAGTCACATGTGGATACACTCTAAGTGGTGTGGGCAGCAAGCAAGTTAAGCCTATAAGTAGGCTAATTACATTATACATTATATATTGATTTCACATTATTATATTGATTATTGCGCCAGGAGTGTAAGGTAGAGCCTACCAGACACAGTGCCAGCGACCAGGGTCATCAGCTGGAGTGTACCTGGAATAGTGGCTATAGACTGCGTGGACCAGGTGGTGGCAGAAGCACAGAGGAAGGTTCAGGAACAGAAGTGCCCAAAGAGCAGACCTGAGAAACATGTGGGAGGCTTGACAACATTTGGTCAAATGTTGCATGGGTGCTTGTCTACAAAGAGCCCATAAAAGATGTTGCCTAGTGGCGCAGACATGCCAATTAGCTGGGGCTGCGACACCCTGGGGATAAACTAGGCATGCCCTTGGAGATTAAGTATTAATATGCGCAACGGCATGATGATACACATTCCCCGCTGGTGTTACTATGGCAACCCGATGCGCTGTTCCTGCTATAAAAGGATATGCCCACTCGTCACGAGGCATACCTTGAAAAAGTCACGTGACCAGTGATGTAACGCGTAGGGGAGGAGCCTAGTGACGAGTCCCAAGATAGACTGAGGAGTGAATCATTTGTATCTGATCGTATATGCGCTTATTGACATCTGACCATATGTGAGTTGCATGTACTCATTTCTATTCACAAGTCATCACCAGCATATCACGCTATGTTCACCTCTTCTTTATATGTTTGAGAGCCTTATCATTTGAAGCAACCCTGGATTAGAAGAACTGCACCTAAAAGTGCGAAGTGCCAGGGAGGCCGATCCAGGGCTGGAGCATCCCAATAAGTATGTTCCATTGAGTGACATTGGTGAAACCAGTCAGGGACCAGCACTGCTGGAGCTGAGGTACTCTCCTAGCTGCCGGGGGAAGAACTCCTCCAGTGAGAGTTGGGGGGGAAGTGAAGGGAAAGGAAAGACAGATTCTGGTGGTAGGGGACTCAATTTTTAGAAGGACAGAGAGGGCAATCTGTAACAAAGACCTGAAGCGACTGAACTGTATGTTGTCTACCGGGCGCTTGGGTTCGGCACATCACGGATCTGGTGGACAGATTACTGGGAGGGGCTGGGGAAGACCCAGCTGTCATGGTGCACGTTGGCACCAATGACAAAGTCAGAGGCAGATGGAGTGTCCTAAAGAACGATTTTAGGGACTTGGGAGCTAAATTGAGGAAAAGGACCTCCAAGGTAGTATTCTCAGGAATACTACTGGTACATCGAGCCACATCAGAAAGGCAGAGGGAGATTAGGGAAGTGAGCAAGTGGCTGAAGAGCTGGTGTAGTAAGGAGGGGTTTGGGTTCCTGGAGGACTGGGCTGAATTCTCAGTCGATAACCAGTAGTATAGAAGGGATGGACTGCACCTAAATGAGGATGGTGTAGATCAGCTGGGAATAAGGATGGCCAAAACGTTAGAGGGGTTTTTAAACTAGGCGACTGGGGGGAGGGTCCAGAGATAGTGAGAGTCAGCGTGGAACATACTCCACAGGGTAGTATTAGGGGCATTAGTGGTAGGGTAACCAAAGCACATAAACCCAAGGTAAGTATAGTAGCAAGTCCTAGTTGCAATCTGGGAACACCCAAGAGGATAGTATGTGACCGGTTAAAATATATTAATGCATTAAAGTGTCTGTTCACCAATGCCAGAAGTCTGCCAAGCAAAATAGGTGAGTTGGAAGCTCTGGTGCATGAGGAGAGCTATGATGTAAGCGGTATTGCTGAAACTTGGCTTCATTCCTCACATGACTGGGCTATTAATATTCCTGGCTATGCACTCTTTCGGAAAGACAGGGTAAAAAGGAAAGGTGGAGGGGTCTGTCTCTATGTGAGAAGTGATCTCAAAGCGAGTGTGAAAGAGGACCTGGTGGATGGAGAGTGGGATGAGTCTGAAGCATTATGGGTGGAACTGCATACAGATGTGCGTAGTTCAAAGTTAATCATTGGAGTTTGTTATAGACCACCCAATGTTAATGAGGAGGTGGAGACTCAGCTCCTTGCACAGATGGAAAGGGCTGCAAGGGTTGGGACGGTGATAATAATGGGGGATTTTAACTACCCAGAAATTGACTGGAGTAATGGAACTGCTGGGACAGTTAAAGGGCAAAAATTTATAAACCTATTGCAGGACAATTTTATGGTCCAGTTTATTGAGGCCCCAACTAGGAATGATGTTCTTTTGGACCTGGTAATCTCAAACCATGCAGAGCGTATTACTAATGTTCAGATAAAGGAACACCTGGGTAGCAGTGACCATATCATGATTTCATTTGATGTTAGTTGTAAGCAAAAATCACATGCGGGAAAGATAAAAACACTTAATTTCAAGAGAGCAAATTTTCCAAGGATGAGGGCTGCTCTCCAGGACTTAGACTGGGAGGGAATATTGGCATCAATGGGCACAGAACAGAAATGGGAATTCTTCAAAAAGACTGTTTGTCAACTCACTGCAAAGTATATTCCCATGGGCAATACGTTTAAAAGGATACAAATAAAACCTATGTGGCTCACTGCCAAAGTTAAAAAAGCTATAAACTATAAGAAAAGAGCTTTTAAAAAATATAAAAAATAAGGGAACACTAGTGTCATTTAAATGTTACAAAGAATATAAACAGGATATGTAAAAAGGAAATCAAGGATGCAAAAATTCAAAATGAACGACAGATTGCAAAAGATAGTAGGACAAACCCCAAAAAATTCTTCAAATATATTAATAGTAAAAAGGTCAAGTCTAAACATGTAGGCCCTTTACAAAATAATCTAGAGTGGGTGACTGGGGACAAAGAGAAGGCAAATTTATTAAATACTTTCTTCAGTTCTGTGTATACAAAGGAGCATGGGGGAGCTCATGTCCAAAATGGGGGTGGTAGTGACACAGCCCCAAATCCACAATGGCTCAAAGGTGATATGGTCCAGAAATATTTAGACAGAATAAAGGTGGATAAAGCACCTGGACCAGATGGCATACATCCACGGATCCAAAAAGAATTGAGCTCTGTAATTTCAAAGCCATTGTATTTTTAGGGACTCATTAATGACAGGAATAGTACCACTGGATTGGCGCAGGTCCAATGTGGTGCCTATATTTAAAAAGGGAACAAAGTCTTTACCAAGTAACTATAGACCTGTTAGTTTAACTTCTATAGTTGGGAAGATACTGGAGAGATTAATAAAAGACCACATAGATGAATTCTTGCTGGAAAAAAATATTTTAAGCAACAGACAGCATGGATTCATGAAAGACAGAAGTTGTCAGACAAACCTGATTTCTTTTTATGAAGAGGTAAGTAAAACCTTGGACAGAGGGGTGGCAGTGGACGTGGTATTCTTGGATTTTGCAAAAGCGTTCGATACAGTTCCCCACACACGGCTCATGTGCAAGGTAAAGTCTACAGGATTGGAAATATCAGTTTGTAAATGGATAGAAAACTGGCTAAAAGACAGAATTTAGAGAGTCGTGGTTAATGATTCTTACTCTGAATGGTCTAAGGTTATCAGTGATGTACCCCAAGGTTCAGTGCTGGGACCCTTACTTTTTAATATGTTTATAAATGATATTGGGTCTGAGATCAAAAGTAAAATTTCTGTCTTTGCAGATGACACTAAGCTATGCAGTGGAATAACGTCCTTACAGGATGTCGCCAATTTACAAGCCGAACCTCAATGCCCTGTCTAATTGGGCGACTATGTGGCAGATGAGGTTCAATGTTGATAAATGTAAAATTATGCACTTGGTTTTGGTAGATCATAAGCTCAATAATGGCATGCAATGCCAAGCTGCGGTTTCCAAAGTGAGCAAAGTCCTTTCTTGTATTAAGAGAGGTATGGACTCCAGTGAGAGATATCATTTTGCCCCTGTACAAATCATTAGTAAGACCTCATCTGGAATATGCAGTTCAGTTTTGGGCCCCAGTTCTCAAAAAGGATATTGGGGAACTGGAGAAAGTGCAGAGAAGGGCAACCAAACTGATAAGAGGCATGGAGGAGCTCAGCTATGAGGAAAGATTAGAGGAACTGAATTTATTCACTCTTGAGAAGAGGAGATTAAGGGGGGATATGATTAACATGTACAAATATATAAGGGGTCCATATTGTGAACTTGGTGTTGAGTTATTCACTTTACAGTCAACACAAAGGACAAGGGGGCACTCTTTGCGTCTAGAGGAAAAGAGATTTCACCTCCAAATACGGAAAGTTTTCTTCACAGTAAGAGCTGTGAAAATGTGGAATAGACTCCCTGCAGAGGTGGTTCTGGCCAGCTCAGTAGATTGCTTTAAGAAGGGCCTGGATTCTTTCTTAAATGTACATAATATAACTGGGTACTTTCATTTATAGGTAAAGTTGATCCGGGGAAAATCCGATTGCCTCTCGGGGGATCAGGAAGGAATTTTTTCCCCTGCTGTAGCAAATTGGATCATGCTCTGTTGGTTTTTTTTGCCTTCCTCTGGATCAACTGTGGGTATAGAATTGGGTATATGGAATTGTACGTTATTTTTTATTTTATTTTATTTATTTTTTTATTTATTTTTATGGTTGAACTGGATGGACTTGTGTCTTTTTTCAACCTGACTAACTATGACTATGACTATGACCTAACATCTAAACCTTTGCTAGCCAGCTGGTGATCAGCAGGGGTCGCTGCACACTAGGAATCTCCTTATGGAAAATAAACTGTGGATGCATGCAGTGATTTTATTTCTGCAGAATTAAATTAATTATTTTAAATGAACTGCCCTACGTGCATGGGCGTCCGCTGAATTTTTTTCAGGGGGGGGGGGGGGCGTTTCAGCAGTGGCGATACACGTGTCACATTTAACCCTTTCTTCGACCGCTAGCAGGGGTTAAAAGCGACTTATTGGTATATTCTTTTTTTTCACAAGAAAACGACTTATTGGTATATTCTAATCAGTAGATTTGCAGCATTGGTATTGTGTATTCAATTACCATTTTTTATGCAATTCATTTATAATATTTCAACATATGTGGTAACATTTTAGAGTATATTTTTGGGGTATTTATAGATTTATTGCACTGGGGTGTGTATTCAATTATCACTTTTTTTATATAATTTATTTAAAATATGTTTCTGCACGTGGTTAAAGGGTAGTGCAACACCATTAATCTTTATATATTAAGTTGTGGAATGTGGGAACACATTTGATGGTGAGCAGCAACTTGAAGTATTTATAATATAAGGAGTTGGTGGCAGTGCAGTAGTATATTGTACACAGTGTAGGAGTAGAATGCATTGGCATGTTGCTTTCTTTTCCCTTACCTTCCCTGTTGCATGCCCGAGATCACACTTTCTTCACTCCTGCACTCAGCATCCTCTGAGCCAGCAGCATCATCCTCCCCACACATGATGAAAACCGTGCATAGCTCGTCCTAGCCCCAGCCCCCGCCCAGCAGGAGCGACATATGGAAATATAATATCTATCCACACAGTGCCCCTGAAGCAGACTTTCCCCGGCCACACTCCCTATATGGGAGGGGTTAGCAAGGGAGCGTGTGAAAAGTTCAGTATACTGTTCAGCCAGCACTGCGAGAGCTGCTGCAGTGTGAAGCTTCTCAGCCACAGCCAGCATGAATAATGTGTCCAGGAATCAGGTAAGCTGAATCCCGTGCACATGATTCAATTCAACACCTTCTTACGATTCCAGGGGGGGCAATTGACCCCCCTTGCCCTATGCAGCGGACGCCCATGCCCACGTGGCCTCCTTCCAGTAAGTGGCATTATTGGCCTGTGACTCCTCAATAATTAGACTTCAGACTTGCTGTACCTTTATTATACCTAGTATTATACTAAGTGTAGGTAGTTTATTTGGGTTCAGTGAGGCAGCAAAAGACAGTTTGTCTAGGGGGGAAAAACGTATAAACTTACCATTGCTAATTAGACCATGGTTTTGCACTTGTACAAGAGAAAAGCAATGACTGTAATTGCAACAGAAAGCTGGTAAAATTAGTCAGCAATGTTTCCCTGCCTATAATCTTCTAATTTATGAGCATTGTTGATCCTGAACTTATTACTTGGCCAAGGGCATTAGAATTATAGTGGTTTTAAACAGTCAGCTGTAATAACAAGTTCAAGGTTTTCATCAAGATTCACACCGCTTTCACCAAGAAATGTACACAGTTTACAACCAGTTGGACATGTTTCCACTTCCCAGATTTAACACCTTGGTTATGTATGTTTCTTTGTAAGATGTGTCCCTTGTTTTCTTCTAAATGAAAAAAAAATTAAAAAATAAATAAAACTAGTTGAAAAATCTGTGAATCTTTAGTGAAACTTGTGTGAATCATGAAGACATTTAAAAATCGACTCCCAAGTGTTTCCTACATCCTTTGGGTACCTTGTGAGCAGTGCCTACAATTTTCATATTGGGGCTTTTAAGAATTCTGGGAATGAAAAAAAAAATCATATAATCATTAAGGAGTTTTTGCTTTTGATATGTTACCAGTTTTAAAATCATGCTACACAACATACTATCCTTTACCTATCTGTTATGCTCTTTCATTGGCTTTGGCACTTTTTAAATCAGTGATCTGGGACAAGTATACAGGTCAGGAGTTCTGACTATGCTCTTGCATTGCTGGTTGCATGTTTGTTTGAGATCAGTAAAGGATGAAACAACCGAGCAACTATCATTTTTAGAAGGAGCTCCACAAGATCTCCATATGTCTTTTACTATTACTTTTCCTGAAACACACATATGGCAAATACAGTAACATATACAGTATTTCACAAAAGTGAGTAGACCCTTCACATTTTTGAAAATATTTTATTATATCTTTTCATGTGACAACACTGAAGAAATTAAACTTTGCTACAATCTAAAGTAGTAAGTGTACAGTTTGTATAACAGTGTAAATTTGCTGTCCCCTCAAAATAACTCAACACACAGCCATTAATGTCTAAACCGCTGGCAGCAAAAGTGAGTACACCCCTAAGTGAAAATGTCCAAATTGGGCCCAATTAGCCATTTTCCCTTCCACGGTGTCATGTGACTCGTTAGTGTTACAAGGTCTCAGGTGTGAATGGGGAGAAGGTGTGTTAAATTTGGTGTGATCGCTATCACTCTCTCATAGTGGTCACTGGAAGTTCAACGTGACACCTCATGGCAAAGAACTCTCTGAGGATCTGAAAAAAAGAATTGTTGCTCTACATAAAGATGGCCTAGACTATAAGAAGATTGCTAAGACCCTGAAACTGAGCTGCAGCACAGTGGCCAAGACCATACAGCGGTTTAACAGGACAGGTTCCACTCAGAACAGGCCTCGCCACGGTCAACCAAAGAAGTTGAGTGCACATGCTCAGAATCATATCCAGAGGTTTTCTTTAATAAATAGACGTATGAGTGCTGCCAGCATTGCTGCAGAGGTTGAAGAGGTGGGGGGACAGTCTGTCAGTGCTCAGACCATACGCTGCACACTGCATCAAATTGGTCTGCATGGCTGTCGTCCCAGAAGAAAGCCTCTTCCAAAGATGATGCACAAGAAAGCCTGCAAACAGTTTTCTGAAGACAAGCAGACTAAGGACATGGATTACTGGAACCATGTCCTGTGGTCTGATGAGACCAAGATAAACGTATTTGGTTCAAATGGTGTCAAGCGTTTGTGGCAGCAACCAGGTGTGGAGTACAAAGACAAGTCTGTCTTGCCTACAGTCAAACATGGTGGTGGGAGTGGCATGGTCTGGGGCTGCATGAGTGCTGCAGGCGCTGGGGAGCTACAGTTCATTGAGGAAACCATGAATGCCAACATGTACTGTGACACACGGAAGAAGAGCATGATCCCCTCCCTTCAGGGACTGGACCACAGGGTATTATTCCACCATGATAACGACCCCAAACACACCTCCAAGACGACCACTGCCTTGCTAAAGAAGCTGAGGGTATAGGTGATGGACTGGCTAAGCATGTCTCCAGACCTAAACCCTATTGAGCAACTATGGGGCATCCTCAAATGCAAGGTGGAGGAGCGCAAAATCTCTAACATCCACCAGCTCCGTGATGTCATCATGGAGGAGTGGAAGAGGACTCCAGTGGCAACCTGTGAAGCTCTGGTGAACTCCATGCCCAAGAGGGTTAAGGCAGTGCTGGAAAATAATGGTGGCCACACAAAATATTGACACTTTGGGCCCAATTTGGACATTTTCACTTAGGGGGGTACTCACTTTTGTTGCCAGCGGTAAAGACATTAATGGCTGTGTGTTGAGTTATTTTGAGGGGACAGCAAATTTACACTGTTATACAAACTGTGCACTCACTACTTTACATTGTAGCATAGTGTAATTTCTTCAGTGTTGTCACATGAAAAGATATAATAAAATATTTACAAAAATGTGTGTGTGTGTGTGTGTGTGTGTGGGGGGGGGGGGTTACTCACTTTTGTGAGGTACTGTACATTATAACTAAGGGAACTGAGGATTTATGTTATACAGAGGAGTTTGAGATTTTGTGTTTAACATTCATTATCAACATTAGCTGTTCACAAACTGTAATTCAAGTCACAAAATTTGGTAATAAATTACCGAAAGACAACAAATTAAGATATAGATGCATGTTACTGTGAGATGTGTCTAGGGAACTAAAAATGAATAATATGGGAGCAGGGAATTAAATAGATGGAAGGGCTATTAGGTAACAACTGATTAATGAGAAAGGGTGTGAAATACTACAATGTCTGTGCCTAGACTCTAAAAAATAGTAATAATATTTAAGACTCCATTCACTCCTTTTTGCTTTGTAAAGACATGAAAAATCATGCATTTTTGCATGCATTTCAAAAACATGGTAAAAATATGCTTGTGGTGCATTTGCGGTGCCATTTACTGTTAATGGCACCCTAAACACGCAACAAGCAATGCAAAATGCATGGTAAAAATGCTCAACAATGTAGCAAAAAGCTACATGAGCTACTTTACCATGTTTGGTATGCATAGGGCAGCCTTATGCATGTCATGTGAAAAATGCACAAAAAAACGTGTCTAGTAAACGATAGATGTGAGTACAACCTAAAGGGAGACATACAGTATTTGTAAATATCCTTTACTCCTGTGCTCCATGGTAGTAATAAGTTTAGGTTCCCCACTACCATGGGTTTCAGGCGAACCCTACATGTTCATGGTCCAGGCAAATAAGGTGCGAATTAGCTAGATCAAATTCTTCGTAACTATATTGCTCTGCCTGGATCTTGAACTTAGGTTAGCTGGCTTGGAAGGGCCAGTAAGTGGGCTTTGGGATAAGCCAGTTCTCTTACTATAAGAGGCTGAGGTCACAGTCATGCTGACAATGTACTTCAGTTAGGGGAAAGCACAGGGAGTGCTGCTGCTCACCAGTTCTATAGAAGGGCCGAACTGCACCTAAATGAGGAGGGTGCAGATCTGTTTGGAGTGAAGATGGTCGAAAAGTTAAAGGGGAATTTAAACTAGGTGACGGGGGGTCCAGAGGTAGAGATAGTCAGCAATGATCATATTCCAGAGGGTAGTATTGGGGGAATTAGTGGTAGGTTGACTAAAGCACATAAACCCAAGGTAAGTATAGTGACAAGTCCTGTTTGCAATCTCGGACAAGAGGACAGTATGCAACCGGTCTAAACTACGTGGCATGTTCACCAATGCCAGGAGCCTGGCGGACAAGATGGGTTAACTAGAGATACTGTTGAATGAGGAAGAATTAGATTTTGTGGGAATTTCAGAGACCTGGTTCAACAGCTCTCATGATTGGCTGGCAACCATTTAAGGGTATTCCCTTTATCGCAGGGATAGAAAGGGTAAAAAAGGGGGAGGGGTATGCCTATATATCAAGAATAATGTACAAGTAAATGTGAGAGATGACATCAAGGGACCTAGGGAGGAGGTGGATTCCATATGGGTAGAGCTCCAAAGGGATGAAGCTAAGGGGAAAATAATACTGTGAGTATGCTATAGGCCCCTTAACCTAATGGAGGAGGGGGAGACGGACCTCCTATCACAATTTGGATTAGCAGCAAGGATGGGAAGTGTTATCAGAATGGGGGATTTTAATTATCCAGACATAGACTGGGCGGAGGGAACCAAGCATTCGTCTAATGCCCCGTACACAAGGTCGGAATTTCCGACAAGAAAAGTTCGATGTGAGCTTTTGGTCGGAAATTCCGACCGTGTTTAGGCTCCATCGGACTTTTTCTGTTGGAATCTCCGCCAACAAAAATTTGAGAGCTGGTTCTCAATTTTTCCGACGCCAAAAGTTCTTGTCGGAAATTCCGATCGTCTGTATGCAATTCTGACGGACAAAAAAACACGCATGCTCTGAATCAAGCAGAAGAGCCGCACTGGCTATTGAACTTAATTTGACTCGGCTCGTCGTACGTGTTGTACGTCACCGCGTTCTTAACAGTTGGAATTTCCGACAACATTTGTGTGACCGTGTGTATGCAACAAAAGTTTGAGTCAACATTCCATCAGAAAAAAATCCATGTTTTTCTTGTTGGAATTTCCGATCGTGTGTACGGGGCATTAGGCTTGCCAATTCCTAAATGTCTTGCAGGACAATTTCATGGGTCAGATGGTAGACACCAGCGGCCTTGCAAGCCAGGTGTGGGGGGGGGGGGCGGGCCGCACCCGGGTGACACCCACCAGATGGGTGACACCCGTGGGTAGCGGCACGCCGGCACCACACTAACACCGCCCGCCTGCTGCCTGTGCCTCGTGCCGCGGCTGTGTCCCTCAGCGGAGCGGAAGGAAGCCGCCGCCGCCCCCAACTGCCTCCTCTCTGTTTACATCCACAGAGGAGGAGGAGCCCGCGCTCGAGGGACACACCGCTGTGTGTATCTGCTGCTCTATAAGGTAAGGGGGGCGTCTATACTGATGGGGGAGGCGGTGTCTAATGCTGGGGGGGTGTCTGTGCTGCTGGGGTCTGCACTAGGGGGGTTTGCACTAGGGGGGTTTGCACCAGGGGGGGCTGTAACTGAGGGGTGTCTGTACTGAGGGAGGTCTGGTACTGGGGGGTGTCTGTACTGAGGGGGGTCTCGTACTGGGGGGGTCTGTAACTGAGGGGGTGTCTGTACTGAGGGGGGTCTGGTACTGGGGGTAGGGTCTGTAACTGAGGGGGGTCTGGTACTGGGGGGGTCTGGTACTGGGGGGTGTCTGTACTGAGGGGGGTCTGTAACTGAGGGGGGTGTCTGGTACTGGGGGGGTCTGGTACTGGGGGGGTCTGTAACTGAGGGGGTCTGTAACTGAGGGGGGTGTCTGTACTGAGGGGGGTCAGGTACTGAGGGGGGTCTGGTACTGGGGGGGTGTGGTACTGGGGGCGGTCTGGTACTGGGGGGGTCTGGTACTGGGGGTGGATCTGTAACTGAGGGGGGTCTGGTACTGGGGGGGTCTGGTACTGGGGGGGTCTGTAACTGAGGGGGGGTCTGGTACTGAGGGGGGGTCTGTACCTGGGGGGTGTCTGTAACTGAGAGGGTCTGTAACTGAGGGGGGTCTGGTACTGAGGGGGGGGTCTGTAACTGGGGGGTGTCTGTAACTGAGAGGGTCTGTAACTGAGGGAGGTCTGTACTGAGGGGGTGTCTGTAACTGGGGGGGTGTCTGTATCTGAGGAAGGTCTGCACTGGGAAGGTCTATAACTGAGGGTGTTGTCTGTAACTGAAGGGGTGTCTGTACTGCTGAAAGGTTTTCACTGAGGGGGTCTGTACAGAGGGGGGAGGTTTATACTGAGGGAGGGGGTCTATATTGATGGAGGGGGGTCTGTACTTAGTGGGGGGGTCTATAGTTGGTGGGGGGTGACACCATTTTTTTTCCGCACCGGTTGACACCGACCCTAGTGACGCCACTGGTAGACACACCAACTAGAAACAAGGCATTACTAGATCTACTGATTACCAACAATACAGACCTGATCACAGATGTGGAAATATGGGGAAAATTAGGAAATAGCGATCACAGGTCAATTGGCTTCAGTATAAATCACACAAATAGGAAACACAAGGGGAACACAAATGCCGCGTACACATGATCGGAAATTCCGACAACAAATCTTTCATGTGAGCTTTTGGTCGGAAATTCCGACCGAGTGTAGGCTCCATCGGACATTTTCTGTCGGAATTTCCGACAACAAAAATTTGAGAGCTGGTTCTCAAATTTTCCGACAACAAAAGTTCTTGCCGGAAATTCTGATTGTCTGTATGCAATTCCGACGCACAAAAAAACACGCATGCTCTGAATCAAGTATGAGACGGAATCGCTCGGTCTGGTAAAACTAGCGTTCGTAATGGAGATAGCACATTCGTCATGCTGTAACGGACTGAAAAGCACGAAGGCTGAAAAGCGCAAATCGTCTCTCACCAAACTTCTACTAACACGAGATTAGCAGAAGGAGCCCAAAGGGTGGCGCACTGGGTATTGAACTTACCTTTTAAAGTGCAGTAGTACGTGTTATACGTCACCGCATTCTTGACGGTCGGAATTTCTGACAACATTTGTGTGACCGTGTATATGCAACACAAGTTTGAGCCAACATCCCGTTGGAAAAAAATCCACAGTTTTGTTGTCGGAATTTCCAATCGTGTGTACGCGGCAAAAGACACTGAATTTCAAAAGAGCCAACTTCCCTAAACTACGAACCTTGCTAGAAGATATAAATTGGAATAAAATCTTAGAAACAAAGAATACGGAGGTGAGATGGGTTTGCTTTAAGAGCATATTAAATAAGGGTATTAGCCAGTGCATCCCATTGGGAAATAAATTTAAAAGAGCGAACAAAAGTCCTGGATGGCTTAACTCTAATTTATTTTTTGAAGGCCTTCTCCTTTGCTTTTATATGCATTTTTACAAGGCTGAGGCATCATCATCAGCATTCACACTTTACAAAGAACACAAAAGACACATAGCGGAGGAGAGCAAAAAAATTCCCAATAATTTTTTTAAGTATATAAACAGTAAAAAAGGGAGGACACACCATATTGGCCCCAGAAAGAATGAGGAAGGACATCTGGTTACAAAGGATGGGGAGATGGCGAAGGTATTGAATTTATTCTTCTCCTTTGTCTTCACGAGGGAATCGGGGGGCTTTAGTAACCAAAACTGCAGTGTTTGTCCTCATGACACATCACAGGAAGCACCCTTATGGCTAACAGAGGACAGAATTAGAAATAGACTTGGAAAAGTTAACATTAATAAATCACTGGGACCAGATGGCTTGCACCCGAGGGTACTTAGGGATCTTAGTCAAGTAATTGTCAGCAAAAATTAGGAACAATAGTCTGGCAGTCTACTGACTGGAATGTTACCAGCTGATCCCTAGGAATTACAGACCAGTTAGCCTAACATCAATAGTATGTAAGCTCTTGGAGGGGATGATAAGGGACTATAACAAGATTTTAGTAATGAAAACGGTATCATTAGCAGTAATCAGCATGGATTCATGAAGAATTGTTTTTGCCAAACCAATCTATTAACCTTCTATGAGGAGGTGAGCTGCCATCTAGATAAAGGAAGGCGTGACATATCTGGATTTTCCAAAAGCATTTGACACAGTTCCCCATAAACGTTTAAAGTGCACAGTAAGGTCAATTGGCATGGACCATAGGGTGAGTACATGGATTGAAAACTGGCTACAAGGGCGAGTTCAGAGGGTGGTGATAAATACTCTGAATGGTCAGGGGTGGGAAGTGGGGTCCCCCAGGGTTCTGTGCTGGGACCAATCCTGTTTAATTTGTTCATAAATGATCTGGAGGATGGGGTAAACAGCTCTCTGTATTTGCGGACAACGCTACGCTAAGCAGGGCAATAACTTCTCTGCAGGATGTGGAAACCTTGCAAGAAGATTTGAACAAATGAATGGGGTGAGCAACTACATGGCAAATGAGGTTTATTGCAGAAAAATGTAATATAATGCATTTGGGTGGCAAAAATATGAATGCAATATACTCACTAGGGGGTGAACCTCTGGGGGAATCTAGGATGGAAAAGGACCTGGGGGTCCTAGTAGATGATAGGCTCAGCTGCTGCTCACAAAGCAAACAGAATATTGGCATGCATTAAAAAGGAGATTAACTCCAGGAATAAAGCGATAATTCTCCTGCTCTACAAGACTTTGGTTCGGCCTCACCTGGAGTATTCTGTCCAGTTCTGGGCACCAGTCCTCAGGAAGGATGTACTGGAAATGGAGCTAGTACAAAGAAGGGCAACAAAGCTAGTAAAGTGTCTGGAGGATATTAGCTATGAAGAAAGTTTGCGAGCACTGAACTTATTCTCTCTGGAGAGGAGACGCTTGAGGGGGGATATGATTTCAATTTACAAATACCATACTGGTGAGTGGTGACCCCACAATAGGGATAAAACTTTTTGCAGAAGGGAGTTTAATAAGACACGTAGCCACTAACTAAAATTAGAAGAAAAGAGGTTTAACCTTAAGCTGTGTAGAGGGTTCTTTACTGTAAGAGCGGCAAGGATGTGGAATTCCCTTCCACAGGTGGCGGTTTCAGCGGGGGGGCATCGATAGTTTAAAAAAAACTATTAGATAATCATCTGAATGACCGCAACATACAGGGATATACAATGTAATACTGACATATAATCACACACATAGGTTGGACTTGATGGACTTTTTCAACCTCACCTACTATGTAACTACAGTATGTAACTATGTAGACATTGGCAGGCTTGTTAGAGAATTGAGGGGTGGGGAGGAGAGAGGGTTTTTGCATTTTTTCATCCTTAAAGCTGCTGATATATTGCAGCCTCTTTACTACCTGCCCATGTGCACTACAGAGATAACAGGCTGCATGTGTTTTTTTCACAGGGAATATTTATTAATTGTTGCTGACTGCAATTGTTTTTCACAGACCTTTATTTAAAATGGTGACAAGAGTGGAATATACACAGGAAAACCATAGTTCCTTTAGCACTACAAAAGTGTGGGTCCTACGCTGATATGTGATGTGACAACCAAAAAAGTTATACAATCCAGAGCCAGTGCAGCTGTTTCGGCTCCCCTGGTCTCCAGTTCGCATCCTGGTTCGCCTCCCCTTACAATTGACAAGGCTCTCTCTGGCAGATACTATAGACCCTCAGCTTGGTCCAGGACGGCCCCACGTCCTCCGCATCCCGCGGCACCATCACTCCCTGGACACGACCGTGTCTTTGCCTCCAGCCACCAGCCATAAGGTGTTTTTTTCCCACAGACCAGGTCTTTATCCTCCACAGCATGGTCATTTGCGCCCCACGTGCACCACCAGCAGGCCCCCCTGTTTGATGGTGTTAACCCCTTTATTCCCATGGGATTCCAAGTGGTATTGTTGACTATTTTATGTTCATTTTATGTTATTTCTATTTTAAATTGTCTACCCATGACTCTGCTTATTGATGGAATAAACATTGCCTTTTTTTCATGGTCTCATTGACTTTTTCACCATTTATAGATCCGGTCCACAAGAGTGGAATATGCCTGGCCAATGTGCATCTTTCGGAGAGTACGTGACAGGGTGATTTACAGACAGGATATTTTGGTAGACAGGGACAGAGCTCTCTCCCCCAATAACAAAAAGTGCCAAAACAAGAACTTTATCAATATCACCAGTTATTTTCATGAACACAATCTGCTGAGGTGTTTTCTTATGTGCCCTGTATGCTTGCATAGCTCTTGACCAGTGGCAAGGTGGTAGTTTAAAATATTCAGGTAGATTAGTCCAAACTGTGCAGATACAAACAAGACAAGTGTGTTTTCTACAATAAAAATGGCAGTGTAGTATATCAATTACATTTGTGAAAAAATTAAGTAGAGGAAACACAGTATAAAAGCTGCTTAAATAAAGCCGAAATGTGTAAAAACAATTAAAGTTTTCTGGCAGGAATTCATTTTTTAAAAGCACCAAGAAAAGATGCCAATGTAAATGGATGTGAGGGCTTTGGAACTAGTATACAGCAAAGTTCATCACTCTTTGCAGGGTGTGCTGATGAATACCAGGCAGCTCCTTAGTTTCTGAATCTTGGGTCTTGGGCAAACTGGCCAATGCCATCAAAATGTTTAGACAGCAAGCACAGACTTGTAAAAACAGAAGACAGTGCAAACAGGGCCAAATGTTGAGGCAGAAGACACAGAGTTCTCTTCCAAAAAAAAATAAAAAATGATGGCATAACCACTTCAGCCCGGGAAGGATTTACCCCCTTAGCCTAGGTTCCCACTTGTGCGATGCATCGCATCTCTCCCACAGGAAGTTCACACAGCCCTCTGCGAACCGCTGCGGGTGTCAATAAAATTGTAATGACACCCCCAGATCGGTTCACAGATCGCAGTGTGAACTGGGAACTCGCACATGAATCACCCATGCAATGCGATTTCAGTGCGGGGAAAAAAAAGTCTCTGCACCTTTTTTGTGCAAATTCAATGCGAGTTCAGCCATACAACTATATGGCTGAACTGGCATTGCACAGACATCGCATGCGATCGGCCCCGCAGTGCAGGTGCGAATCACACGTAATGTTTGTGTTCGTACAAATGTGAACCTAGGCTTAACCACTTGCCGACAGCTCACGGTATATATACCTCGGCAGAATGGCTTGTACAGGCACAATCACGTACCTGTACGTGGCCCTTTAACTGCCGACGTCGCGCTCGCGACCCCCCTGCCTTCCCCGTGAGTGGGGCCGCGGGTCCCGCAGACTCGATCGCCGCGGGTATCCCCGCGATCATCTCACGGAGGCTCAAAGCGGGGAGATGTGTGTGTAAACACAACATCTCCCCGCTCCTCTGACAATGTCAGCGATTTCCGCTCTGTGTAATCAGAGCGGAGATCGGTGATGTGTCAGTCGTAGCCACACCCCACCTCAGTTAGTAACACGCCCCTAGGCACACTTAACCCCTTCAGCGCCCCTAGTGGTTAACCCCTTCACTGCCAGTGTAATTTTCACAGTAATCAGTGCATTTTTATTGCACTGATCGCTGTGAAAATGACAATGGTCCCAAAAATGTGTCAAAAGTGTCCGATGTGTCCGCCATAATGTCGCAGTCAGGAAAAAAATCGCTGATCGCCGCCATTACTAGTAAAAAAAATAAAATAATAAAAATGCCTTAAAACTATACCCTATTTTGTAAACGCTATAATTTTTGCGCAAACCAATCAAACCAATTTTTACCAAAAATATGTAGAAGAATACGTATCGGCCTAAACTGAGGAAAATTTTTTTTTTTATATATGTTTTGGGGATATTTATTATAGAAAAAAGTAAAAAATATGTAATTTTTTTCAACATTTTTGCTCTATTTTTGTTTATAGCGCAAAAAATAAAATTTGCAGAGGTGATCAAATACCACCAAAAGAAAGCTCTATTTGTAGGAAAAAAAGTACGCCAATTTTGTTTGGGAACCACGTTGCACGACAGCGCAATTGTAAGTTAAAGCAATGCAGTGCCGAATCGCAAAAAGGGGCCTGGTCATAATGGCCCGTATTGGTCCGGGGCTTAAGTGGTTAATGACCAGGCCATTTTTTGTGATACGGCACTGCGTTACTTTAACTGACATTGCCTGGTCGTGCGACGCTGTACCCAAATAAAATTGATGTTCTTTTTTTCCCACAAATAGAGCTTTCTTTTGGTGTTATTTCATCACCTCTGCGGTTTTTAGCTTTTGCGCTGTAAACAAAAAAGACCCACAATTTTGAAAAAAAACCACTATATTTTTTACTTTCTGCTATAATACGTATCCAAAAAAAATATATATTAAAAAAAAATGTATTCATTAGTTTAGGCCAATATTTTCGGTAAAAAAAATTGCAATAAGCGTATATTGAAAAGTTATAGCGTCTACAAAATAGAGGATAGATTTATGGACTTTAATTATTTTTATTGTTTTTACTGGTAATGGCGGCGATCTGCGATTTTTAGCAGGACTGCGACATTACAGCGGACAAATCTGACCCTTAGTGACACTTTTTGGGGACCAGTGACACCAATACAGGGATCAGTGCTAAAAAAATGCCCTGATTACTGTATAAATGACACTGGCAGGGAAGGGTTTTACTGCAGGGGCGATCAATGGGTTAACTGTGTTGCCTCAGTGTGTTTCTAACTGTGAGGGGGAAGTGCTGACAGGAACAACACAGAGATCACTGTTTCTGATCACTAGGAACATCAGATCTCAATGTTGTCCCCTGTCAGAACGGGGATCTGCCTTGTTCAATGTTTACATAGGTAGATCCCCGTTCTGCCTCTCTGTACCGTGACCGCGGGTGGCCGGCGGACATCCGGTCCGCTGGGCACGCGCATCCGCTCCCCCTTTGTGCAGCGCACGTGCCCACACTATCTATTGCATGAAACAACGTACCTGTACGTCGTTTCTTGCAATAGAGCCACCCTGCCGCGGGATATGTGCGGTGGGCAGTCTTTAAGTGGTTAAGCTCCTTTTGGACTTTAGATGGTGAATAGATTTTTTTTGTAAATGGAAGAGGGGAAAAAGAAGGAGGAGAGGTGCCTGGGGGTGAAAATGTTGGCAGCAGTGGCAGAAACAGTACAAAATGGCAGGTAAAAAATGTTAGGTCTTTTCATAGTTACATGTATATAAAATAACTGTATTGAATTTACCAGTAGCATCTGCATTGAGTGTTTGAATTTGAAGTGGATCACAAGAATTATCAGTTTACTGTATTAAAAATCAGCTTCTCAGGTTACTTATCTCTAACTTTACTACGGCTTAAAGTGGTTGTAAACCGGATAATTTTTTTTTTCATAACTACCTGTAAGAGAAAGGCATAATGAGCTAATATGACTAGCATAATAGCTCATTATGCATCACTTACCTTAGATCGGGGCCCCCAAAGCCATCCTGGTCTCCCTCTTCAGCCGCATCCATCGCTGCGGCGATAGCCGGAAGGTTACTTCCGGGTATCGCCGCACCAGCCAATCACAGCGTCGCTCCGGCGAGAGCCGTCACATTCGGCTACGCCCAGCGATTGCTGGGAAGTAGCCGATTTTGTGAATGGGATTAACCCCATGAATGCGCCGTTGTCTACGGCGCGCATGCGCCGTAGACAGCGGCGCCTGTCATTTTTAGTAAATATCTCCTAAACCGTGTAGGTTTAGGAGATATTTCTTGCACCTACAGGTAAGCCTAAATCTAGGCTTACCTGTAGGTGCAAGTTGAAAAAGTGGGTTTACAACCACTTTAATGCCTTATTACATTAGTATGATATCTTGACAAATAGACAGATTGACGCATCTGCTAATTTCTTTTTTCTTTTTAATCTCACATTTTTAAAAATATTCACTTAATTATCTGTGTGCATTTGATTATCATAGTGAACAGTTATCTATGTCTGTATGGACTCAAAGGGGCTGATTTACTAATAACAGTGCGCTGCGCTGGTTCTAACCTTAATTGGTGCGCCGGATAACTCCTTCACTTGGCGCAGGAACCAGCGGCGCACTGTTATAGTAAATCCAAATGTCAGCGGCGCTCTATTCAAAATGAATGGTTCCCTATGGGATCTCATTGATTTGAATAGAGGTCGCCCGGGAAGTCGGATGAAGCGTATCCGACTCGCGGGGCGACTCGTGTGCCGGCTGACACAGGGACAGCGCGACTTTGCGAGGCGACTTGAACACGACCTGAGCGCGTGAAGCAGCCACTCAAGTCGTGTCCTAGAGGCGACTAGCTGGCCGAGAATGTCTCCAGCGCGATGGCATCGCGCTGGTTCTCGGCAGCCTCGCTGTCCCGTGTTTGGTATGAATCACGAAGGGGAACTCCACGCCGAATTTTAATGAAAAAAACGGTGTGGGGGTTCCCCTCCAGGAGCATACCAGGCCCTTAGGTCTGGTATGGATTTTAAGGGGAACCCCTAAGCCGAAAAAATGGCGTGGGGGTCCCCCCAAAATCCATACCAGACCCTTAGGTCTGGTATGGATTTAAAGGGAAACCCCCTAAGCCGAAAAAACAGCGTGGGGTCCCCCCCAAAGACCCTTATCCGAGCACGCAACCTGGCAGGCCGCAGGGGAAGAGGGGGGGACGAGAGCGCCCCCCCTCCCTCCTGAACCGTACCAGGCCGCATGCCCTCAACATGGGGGGGTGGGTGCTTTGGGGCAGGGGGGCGACCTGCGGCCCCACCCTGCCCCAAAGCACCCTGCCCCCATGTTGATGGGGACAAGGGCCTCTTCCCGACAACCCTGGCCGTTGGTTGTCGGGGTCTGCGGGCGGGGGGCTTATCGGAATCCGGGAGCCCCCTTTAATAAGGGGGCCCCCAGATCCCGGCCCCCCACCCTATGTGAATGAGTAGGGGGTACCCCTACCCATTCACCTGGTGGCAAAAAAAGGTAATAAAAATCACAACACAGGTTTTTAATGTATTTTATTAGGCAGCTCCGGGGGTCTTCCTGCCGGGCGCCCCGCTATCTTCTTCCAGCTCTTTTGCTAGTGGGGTCCCGGGCTTCCTCGTCGTCTTCGGGGGTCTTCCTGCCGGGCGCCCCGCTATCTTCTTCCAGCTCTTTTGCTAGCGGGGTCCCGGGCTTCCTCGTCGTCTTCGGGGGTCTTTCTGCCGGGCGCCCCGCTATCTTCTTCCAGCTCTTTTGCTAGCGGGGCGCCCGGCTTCGTCGTCGCCTTCTTCCGACTTCGGGGGTCTCTTGTTCTGTTCTCCGGTTCTTCTCCTGCTCTCCGGTGCCTTCTCCACGATCTCCGGTTCTTCTCCCGCTCTCCGGTGTCTTCTCCACGATCTCCGGTTCTTTCTGCCTTCTGCCGGGCGCCCCGCTATCTTCTGCCAGCTCTTTTGCTAGCGGGGGCCGGTCTTCTTCGTCGCCTTCTTCCCTCTTCTCTTCGCCCGATGTTGCCTCGTCGCTGTCCACCGCTGCAATGATCTGTCCGAGCAGCGGTGCCACTTTTATTGGCATGGGGCGTGGTCACCGGCTGATGCCACCGCTGACCCCACCCCCGTATGATGTCACAGTCCCGGTGAATGATGGGACTGTGACGTGAAACGGGGGCAGGGTCAGCGGTGGCATCAGCCGGTGACCACGCCCCATGCCAATATAAGTGGCACCGCTGCTCGGACACAGCATTGTAGCGGCAGACAGCGACGAGGCAATTTTTTTTTAAATTTGGGGTGGAGTTCCACTTAAAATCCATGCCAGATCTGAAGGGCCTGGTATGGATATTTGGGGGGAACCCCACGTCATTTTTTTAAAAAATTTGCAGCGGGGTTCCCCTTAATATCCATTCCAGACCTAAATGGCCTGGTAATAGAATTTGGGAGACCCCCACGCTTTTTTTTTGTGGTTAGCAAAGACTTTCAATGACTTTTCTCTATATTGCCGGGAGCCGACAATTCATTAATAACCGCGGCTGCATTTAAATGCCTTTTTTTTTCCTTTAGAAATGTAATTTTGCTGGCGCACTGGAAAGTTCAGAGCTGCGCCTGTTCAACTTATGCAAATTGGTTTACGTGACTTGACATTTATTAAGATTTTGCCGGCGCAGTGTCCTGGCGCGTTTGAACCATTGAAATTCCCGCGCTGAGCTCAAAAAAACCTCTCGCAGCTCGAATCGTACTTGCCGGCGCAGCGGGCTGGTTTTGAAAAAGTTACTTTATCACTCAATTTTGGCCATGTTTGTTATTTGGGCAGGTGTCACTACACTTCCTCACATCACCACATGTCACCCCCATTATATTCTCACTTCCAGCTTCTTTATATTTAGTGTTTAACATGCTGTGCGCCAGGTCCCTAGTGGCGCACTGAGCGCCTCCTCCCGTCCGCCGACAACACTATAGTAAATGGGAAATAGGGCTGCGCTACCGGCGCTAATGTTTTGTAAATACCAAAACAGCCATTGCGCACGCAGATGCGCCAATACTCATGGCGCAAACGTTTTGTAAATCAGCCCCAATATGTTATACTTGGTACTGTTACTGTAACACAGATTTATCTATGTATTCTAGTATTTTCCTTTTATTCTTATTTTTATTAAATTTTTTCCCCTCTCCAACTTCTGTTCCCCTATTGAAATTTCAATAAAAACATTTGACAAAGAAAAAATCAGCTTCTCATAAATCTCCCAAGCTGTGCTGAAGGTTCTCTGTGACATGACATGTGCAATGGGGTTAGCCAGTAGGGATGAGCTTCGAGTTCGAGTCGAACTCATGTTCGACTCGAACATTGCCTGTTCGCCCGTTCGCCGAACAGCGAACAAATTGGGGTGTTCGCGGCAAATTCGAAAAATCTATGGGAGAAATCTAAAGTGTTAATTATAAAGGCTAATATGCAAGTTATTGTCCTAAAAAGTGTTTGGGGACCCGGGTCCTGCCCCAGGGGACATGTATCAATGCAAAAAGAAGTTTTAAAAACGGCCGTTTTTTCGGGAGAAGTGATTTTAATAATGCTTAAAATGAAAAAATAAAAGTGAAATATTCCTTTAAATTTCGTACCTGGGGGGTGTGTATGATATGCATGTAAAGTGGCGCATGTTTCCCGTGCTTAGAACTGTCCCTGCAAAAAATGTAATTTTTGAAAGAAAAAAATGCATTTAAAACTGACTCGCGGCTATTAATGAATTGTCGGCTCCCGGCAATACATACAAAAGTCATTGATAAAAAAAAAAAAAAAAGCGTGGGGGTTCCCCAGAATTCAATTACCAGGCCCTTCAGGTCTAGAATGGATATTAAGGGGAACCCCGCCGCAAATTTTAAAAAAAATTGACGTGGGGTTCCCCCAAATATCCATTCCAGGCCCTTCAGATCTGGCATGGATTTTAAGGGGAACTCCACCCCAAATTTAAAAAAAAAATGGCGTGGAGTCCCCCTAAAAATCCATACCAGACCCCTTATCCGAGCACGCAACCTGGCCGGCCGCAGGGGAAAAGGGGGGGACGAGAGAGCGGCCCCCCTCCCTCCTGAACCGTACCAAGCCACATGCCCTCAACATGGGGAGGATGTCCCCATGTTGATGGGGACAAGGGCCTCATCCCCACAACCCTTGCCCGGTGGTTGTGGGGGTCTGCGGGCGGGGGGCTTATCGGAATCTGGAAGACCCCTTTAACAAAGGGGACCCCCAGATCCCGCCCCCCCCTATGTGAATTGGTAAGGGGTACATTGTACGCCTACCATTTCACGAAGAAAGCGTAAAAAAATGTTTAAAAAAACACACAAACACCTTGAAAAAGTCCTTTATTTAAAAAAAAAAAAAAAACATTCCAGCGCTGTAATTTAAATTTACATAGTGAAGGAAGTTCCCCGCTCAAGCCAATGACGTAGGCGGGTCCGACATACCGAGGGGGCGGACCTGATGGGGGACTGCTCTCACTTTGGTAATACATGTATAGACCCGCCCCTTTTCATGTTCCGCATCTGGTCTGCTAGGGACTTTTAGAAGGGGCGGGTCTATACATTTAAAATACTGAGAGGGAGTTCCCCATCAGGTCCGCTCAGGCACAACCAATGAAGGACAGCGCTGGACATCGGGATCGCCGCGGGACACTGGATTTCAGCGCTGGAATGTTTTTTTTTTTTAAAATAAAGGACTTTTTCAAGGTGTTTGTGTGTTTTTTTAAACATTTTTTTACGCTTTCTTCGTGAAATGGTAGGGGTACAATGTACCCCTTACCAATTCACATAGGGGGGGCAGGATCTGGGGGTCCCCTTTGTTAAAGGGATCTTCCAGATTCCGATAAGCCCCCCGCCCGCAGACCCCCACAACCACCGGGCAAGGGTTGTGGGGATGAGGCCCTTGTCCCCATCAACATGGGGACATCCTCCCCATGTTGAGGGCATGTGGCTTGGTACGGTTCAGGAGGGAGGGGGGGTGCTCTCTCGTCCCCCCCTTTTCCCCTGCGGCCGGCCAGGTTGCGTGCTCGGATAAGGGGTCTGGTATGGATTTTTAGGGGGACTCCACGCCATTTTTTTTTTAAATTTGGGGTGGAGTTCCCCTTAAAATCCATGCCAGATCTGAAGGGCCTGGAATGGATATTTGGGGGAACCCCACGTCAATTTTTTGTTTAATTTGCGGCGGGGTTCCCCTTAATATCCATTCCAGACCTGAAGGGCCTGGTAATTGAATTCTGGGGAACCCCCACGCTTTTTTTTTTTTTTTATCAATGACTTTTGTATGTATTGCCGGGAGCCGACAATTCATTAATAGCCGCGAGTCAGTTTTAAAAGACTTTTTTTCTTTCAAAAATGACATTTTTTGCAGGGACAGTTCTAAGCACGGGAAACATGCGCCACTTCACATTCACATCATACACACCCCCCAGGTACGAAATTTAAAGGAATATTTCACTTTTATTTTTTCATTTTAAGCATTATTAAAATCACTGCTCCCGAAAAAACGGCCGTTTTTAAAACTTCTTTTTGCATTGATACATGTCCCCTGGGGCAGGACCCAGGTCCCCAAACACTTTTTAGGACAATAACTTGCATATTAGCCTTTATAATTAACACTTTAGATTTCGAACGTTCGAGTCCATTGTATTTAATAGGGTTCTAAAGTTTTCACGAACATTTTGTCTGTTCGCAGGTTCTGGTGCGAACCGAACAGGGGGGTGTTCGGCTCATCCCTGTTAGCCAGTACCTTGAGCACATATTGGGCCACCTCCATTAAGTGATACATGCTCGATACTCAGTAATCATTTTTTTATTTACAGTCTTACTGTTCTTGCTCATGTTTGCTTGACCAGGGCAGTTAAGGCCCTATGAGGAAAAAGTAAAAAAAAACATAGTAACCTGTAAATAATGTTTAACAAAAAATAGTGGCTAGTGAGAAACTACCCAGAACATGAAACGGAGGAAGGGGGCTGTTTTCACCAGCTGTTATGGGAGCAGTTGAAGTGATAAGCTGGTATTTTTGCTGCTGCTTACACTTCCTTTCTTATGCCACAGGAAAAGGCCAACACTGACTGACTGGGAATTGAAATGAGTCTACCACCAAATGTGGTGACCCTACAAAATACAGTTGGGTTCCCCTTCCCAGCTACCATTGCCCAAAACTTGCCATGGGAAGATGCTTACTGGAGACAGTGGGATGGGTATTGGCTAGTGTTGCATTGGGTTAACTTTGGGTCTGGGTCCTTCCCTTAACTTTGGAGAAGGGTGGGCATGGGCAACCTATGCTTGTAGGTTATATATGCTTTTATTTGCTGCTTGGAGAGGTAAGGGTGGAGAAACATCATACACTGATCTTCTCAGTAAATGACAGTGCAGGGGGCCTTGTCAGCATAAGTCAGACCATTGGATTAAGCAGGGTATACATGCATAGTTTTTTTATTATTTTATTCAAGCAGCATGTTGAACGAAAAATAAAATTACAGATCCCTGCATCCACACAAGTTATGTGGATGCAGGGCTCTCACCTGCCATTCTTTTGTATTCTGACAGAGGGGACTCCCCCTGTCAGAGTATACTGATCAGCGATGCAGCCAGTGAACCACTCGACAGAAGCTGGAAGTTAGGCTGGTTTCTGTTGAACAGACAGTGATACACACTCCAAGCACAGCCAGAAAGCTGACCACACTGGGATGAATTTGCACTCATGCCTAGTGGGGTAAGTTTGAAATCAAAAAGCATGGAAGGATCCCCATGTATTTCACACAAAAGAAGAAATAAAAAAAGAACAGGATACTTTTTAACACAAGTACATGACACAACAGGCACATGTTAGGAATATGAAGTGTTGGGGTGTTGGAAGGCAACATGAGTTAATATGATATTTCTGAAGTTTCTACACATCTGTTTTTACAACAAGCTGACACTTGCAATCCCATGGTTTTAAAAGGCACAGAGGGGCAAATGGGTTGGCAAGGGGGGAGTTTGAATGGTGACTGTTTTGTAAAAAGGACTGTTGGAGAGAGCTCTTTCTCTTTCGCTGCAAGGGCCTCTGCCATGAGGTTGTCTCTATGTTATCTTGCTGGGACTTTGCTCTGACTGCCATTTTGGGCCTAAGACATGCGGCCCACAGAGGCCTACAGAGGCCTAGCTCCTTTTCCATCTGAGCACAGCCAGTGATGGTTTAGCTAGAGGAGGGGATAAGTATCTTTTATTATTAATATTATTGTTATAGACTTTATAGATATCTGTTGTTAGTATGTGACATTCCTACTTTTAAAGGAAATAAATTTAACTTGTTTACTAAGCAAATGTGTCTGTCTTCATAGCTAGCATTATATCATTAGGCCTAGCATACTCTGGTATATATTAGCTAATTATAGGGACTAGGCAAGTTAATAAATATATGCATAGTTATATAAGTTCAGCAGAGCGTATAATATTACAAATGACATAATTTGGCACCTCAGAAGGCGTGTGGGATTTATTTCTGCACAGAATTCACAAACCTAATGTATTTTTGTTCTTGAGTTCCTTTAAGCTAAAAAGTCCTCAACTACACCCAGAACTGGAAATCGTCTCTAGTGCGGACAAAGATTTGCGCTGGCTAAAAAAAATTGTAGAAAAAAACAGACAGTGCAAAACCAATCCTACCACAATGCAGCTGAACACTGAAGGTCAATATATAAAATCCTTAAGTAAAACATGTATAAAAAAGCAGTGCAGCGCTAAAAATCACATGTAACACAAATAGTCCATAGGTATAAGGTTCAGAAACCAGAAGAGTGTTGACTGGCACACCAACAGGGAGATAGAAAGATCCTCTGGCTGTGAGACAGGGTGCTTGTAAACAATCACTAGTGCAACCACTTCCGTGTGTATCCACCACCAGTTATACAGGCCACTCACCTCAAAGTATGGACCTCTGTTTTACCAGAAGGTCAAATATGCAGTGCCTTTAACAAGGGTAATTATAAAGATGAGAGGGCTGTCTTCATACGGTCCTTCAACCAGAATCCTCAATCATTCAGTAATCCCAAAACTAACTCATAGATTTGCGTATTTACATGCAAAATTTCAAGAAGAAATACATAGTGCTCTCCATATGTGAAAACACTTAATTTATTAAATACAAAAAGTTACTCACAAGCGAGGCACAGAATCCCTGTGCTCGGCTAGCAGTCATGTAACATAGGTATGGAACCAGGTAGATGGCTGTCCTGACGTCATGTAGCCCCTCACACGCGTATCGTCCGTGGGCAAGGACTTCTTCAGCGAAAATTAATTGGGTCCAGTGTTTCAGTTATTTTTATAAGCCATATTCCTGGTGTGTGCAATATCCAAAACAAGATCCCGCCCACCCTGTGATTAAGGAACCATGCAACAGGCGCCATCATTGGTGGCCAAGAGACAGGCCAAATTAGAGAAACTAGCAGTCATTGGCCAGATGGATATAAAGACAAAAAATCTCCTGCGCTCTCGGTGTATCGTCAAAACACGGGTAGTATAATTCCGTCTAAAGGCAAAGTCTAAAGTCTTGCAGCCCTCCTCAGAACAATGGGTGTTCATATGGCTAGAAAAAACAAAGGAGAAAGGAGGGCGCACCGACCTAGTGCATTACCACTTAAACGTTTTATTTAAATTATAAAAAAGCAGTAATCCTACTCACAAACAAAGCTAAAATGAAAGCTTATCGGACAAATCAGCTGGAATTTCTTGGCACCTGCCGACTGGACTCAATGACAGAGAGGGTCGGACAATACCTCAAACATCTGGATAGCTGACGCGTTTCTGGGGCGCACCCCTTTCCTCAGAGCCTAGATGGATATAAGGCACAGTAAGCTTCCGGGTAGGAACCCTCACATAATCTGCCGCACCTCCAATCAGCGGCGGAGTCACGGGGGATATCACCTCCCAGTCTAAATACTTCCGGGTCGGCGCTCCCCACGTGACCCGTCGTCAAAACAAACAGCGGTACAGATACATGAAGTTCGTCCCGCCCACCACACCTACGTAGGACCGAGGGCGGGCGGAGCGATCCCATGACACCAGATGTCAACAAAGCACGGAGGAAACAATCCCCCAGCATGCGGACTGTACAAGACGCCAAGGAAAAGACAGTCTGATCCGCCCCTACTTCTGATAGACATCTCTCCAAGGTGCAAAATTACTGTCATGAATAGGGCATATGACAATACTAACAGGCAATATTATTGGTATACCGCAAACACAGTGCCACTCAGTGTCAAAAGCCTGTAATGCATGTCATACAGGATCTGAAATGAATAAAAATTAAATAAATAAATAAAAATAAGTATCAATCAAAAGTGTACCGTGCTGATGCAACATTGCATATCAACTCACAGGGATCACATAAACAGACCAAATGATCCGACCAAATACAGGGCACAATGGTCAAATCACTGATATGTATAGAGACTCACCACAACACCCCCCCCCCCTTTTTTGGGACCAATGGGTCCTCATAATAATAACAATCGTGGCACTAAACAGGGGCCAAAGATGCATAAGGGTAATAAAACAGAGTCATAAACGGACCTGTAAAATTAATATGGACGTCAGCACAACCATCTAACCTGTTAAACAAATATCACATATAACATACATAATAACATATTAAAACCTAAAACAGAAAATATCAATGTTATCGGTCAGAAATAAAACAATTGAGGTCGAACTCAACGTTCAACCCCAATGGGACCCCCACCTTCAGTTCATATACCCAAAATGATTCACATCGGCTAAGTTGCCGGATGAAGTTGCCTCCTCTCCAATGGTTCGTCACCTTCTCTATCCCCCAGAACTGCATCCCAGCAGGGCTACGGTTATGGTGGAGACGGAAGTGTTTCGAGACATTGTGTGTGATCAACCCCCTTTTAATATTGTTGACATGCTCCCCTATCCTGACATGAAGGGGCCTAGACGTCCTACCGACATATTGTAGGCCACAATCACACTGTAACATATACACGGCCCCAGTGGTGTCTCAAGTAATCAAATCCTTGATCTTATAATTTTTTCCAGTTGCTGATGCCACAAATTCCTTCCGCTTCTTTATATTCTTTCTGGCCTGTCGACATGGTGGGTAACGACCACATTTATGAAAGCCAGTCACAAAATCAAAGATCCTATTCTCAGAATGAGTAGGGGGGTCGATGACCCCAGGCGCTAACTTATCCCTTAACCACTTGCCGACCCCTTCACGGAGATATACGTCGGCAGAATGGCACGTACAGGCACAATCACGTACCTGTACGTGGCCCTTTAACTGCCGACGTCGGGGTCACGCGCGCGCCGCCGCCGGCGCGCTCGCGGCCCCCCTGCCTTCTCCGTGAGTGGGACCGCGGGTCCCGCGGACTCGATCGCCGCGGGGATCCCCGCGATCATCTCACGGAGGCTCGGAGCGGGGAGATGTGTGTGTAAACACATCATCTCCCGGCTCCTCTACTGACAATGTCAGCGATCTCCGCTCTGTGTAATCAGAGCGGAGATCGGTGATGTGTCAGTCGTAGCCACGCCCCCCTTCAGTTAGTAACACGCCCCTAGGCACACTTAACCCCTCCAGCGCCCCTAGTGGTTAACCCCTTCACTGCCAGTGTCATTTTCATAGTAACCAGTGCATTTTTATTGCACTGATCGCTGTGAAAATGACAATGGTCCCAAAAATGTGTCAAAAGTGTCCGATGTGTCCGCCATAATGTCACAGTCATGAAAAAAATCGCTGATCGCCGCCATAACTAGTAAAAAATATTTTTTTATAAAAATGCCTTAAAACTATCCTCTATTTTGTAAACGCTATAATTTTTGCGCAAACCAATCAATAAATGGCGATTGCGATTTTTTTTACCAAAAATATGTAGAATAATATGTATCGGCCGAAACTGTCAAAAAAATGAAATATGTCATTTTTTTCAAAATTTTCGCTTTTTTGTTTATAGCGCAAAAAATAAAAACCGCAGAGGTGATCAAATACCACCAAAAGAAAGCTCTATTTGTGGGAAAAAAAGGACGCCAATTTTGTTTGGGAGCCACGTCGCACGACCGCGCAATTGTCAGTTAAAGCGACGCAGTGCCGAATCGCAAAAAGGGGCCTGGTCATAATGGCCCGTATTGGTCCGGGGCTTAAGTGGTTAAGGAAGGTGCCTTTTTGTAAATCAATTGCGGACGATTAGGGAGTAAGGGGCCTAGAATCCTGTCATGCTTAAGGATTGGCCAATGCTTCTGTACGATCCTCTCAAACTTCCTATACTGGATATTGAAATCTAAAATCATTTGTGTCCTTATAGGATCATTCTGTTTGACCTTGTCCATTTCTATACCTAAGCTGTTCTTATCATATCCTTTTTCTATAAATTTTGAGGCCAATACCTGTGATTGTGAAACAAAATCACCTTCATTGGTGCAATTGCGCCTCAGGCGTATAAATTGCCCTCTCGGTATGTTACACAACCATTTGGAATGGTGGCAGCTTTCAATCAGGATGAAGGCATTACGATCTGTGACCTTGAAATGTGTAGTCATATTAATCCTATCCCCATTTTTAGTTAGATTAAGATCCAAAAAGACCAAGCTATCTAAACTAATGTTCCATGTTAGAACAATGTTCTTTCTGTTAGCATTCAATTTAGATGCAAACATATCAAAGCTTGCTCTATCACCATCCCAGATCATAATAAGGTCGTCAATGTACCTCTGGTAGCATATCAATTGCGGGGGTTTGTTCTTAAAGACAGCCTCTTCCTCCCAGTGTGCCATAAATAAATTGGCAACACTGGGAGCGAACCGAGCCCCCATAGCTACCCCTCTGGTTTGAAGGAAGAATTGCCTACCATACCAGAAGTAATTATTTGATAAGCAAAAGGTAAGACTGTCAATCAAAAAATTCCGATGTCTTCTAGACAAACCAGATGTTCCTAACGCCCAACTAACTGAGGATAAGGCATCCTCATGGCTGATGATCGTATATAACGAGCTGACATCAGCCGTGATCAGAAGGCAAGAGGGCGTGATTGTCAAAAACTCCAGAATTTGTATGACATGTTTGGTGTCCTTAAGAAATGCATTAGTTTTTGTCACTAGCGGCTGGAGGAAGGAATCTATATATTGACCAAGTCTAGAAGTGACCGAATCGATCCCATTCACTATGGGTCTCCCGGGGGGGTTGGTGCTATCCTTATGGACCTTTGGGAGAAAATAAATGATGGGTGTGCAGCAAAACAGGGGGTCCAAAAAAAGTGCCTCCTTTGTGCCCAACACCCCTATATGTTTCCCCCTTTCTACTAACAAATGGAGCTCTCCTTTAAATTCAAGCATAGGATCTTTTGTCATAATGCTATAAGTGTTAGTGTCACGAAGGAGATTATCCATTTCATTCTTATAGTAGGCCTTACTCAGTACCACCAGCCCCCCCCCCCCCCGGTATCAGCAGGGCGTATGACCAGGTCCTTCCTATCCGTCAGTGATTTTATACCGTTCTTAATGTAAACAGGATCGTTCACTTTACGGATTTTTAACATTTCCGGGTCCCTCGCAACCATATTCCTAAACACCTCAAGATGCTTAGTATCTGAGGTAGGGGGGTTAAAAACTGATTTATTCCACAGAGTAGAATGATGGCTTGTCTTACTTATTGGAAAACTTAATGTCCTAGTGGAAGGGGTATTCAAAAAATATTTCTTAATGTTCAAAGTACGAATGAACTTTTGCAAGTTAACATACGTTTGAAATTTGTTTAAATTGCGATTAGGGGCATATTTGAGACCCTTATCAAGTACTTTAATTTCATCTTCACTAAGGCGTGTGCCACTCAAATTATAAATCCCTGCACCTAATGGGGCTTTACTCTTTTGAGTTCTCCTGCCTCCTCTCCTTCCTCTCTTGCTTTTCTTTTTCGCAGGGTCACCCCCTCCTGAATAGGTTGCTGGGGTTGTGTCCCCCGTCAGCCTCCCAGATTGGGGGGGTGAAGGGGGCACCTCTCCCCACACCTCTCAGTGCTCCGCGAAAATCCCCTCCCCCATGAGGGCCTCTACAGGTCCTTCTCAAAAAATTAGCATATTGTGATAAAGTTCATTATTTTCTGTAATGTACTGATAAACATTAGACTTTCATATATTTTAGATTCATTACACACAACTGAAGTAGTTCAAGCCTTTTCTTGTTTTAATATTGATGATTTTGGCATACAGCTCATGAAAACCCAAAAATCCTATCTCAAAAAATTAGCATATCATGAAAAGGTTCTCTAAACGAGCTATTAACCTAATCATCTGAATCAACTAATTAACTCTAAACACCTGCAAAAGATTCCTGAGGCTTTTAAAAACTCCCAGCCTGGTTCATTACTCAAAACCGCAATGGGTAAGACTGCCGACCTGACTGCTGTCCAGAAGGCCATCATTGACACCCTCAAGCAAGAGGGTAAGACACAGAAAGAAATTTCTGAACGAATAGGCTGTTCCCAGAGTGCTGTATCAAGGCACCTCAGTGGGAAGTCTGTGGGAAGGAAAAAGTGTGGCAGAAAACGCTGCACAACGAGAAGAGGTGACCGGACCCTGAAGAAGATTGTGGAGAAGGACCGATTCCAGACCTTGGAGGACCTGCGGAAGCAGTGGACTGAGTCTGGAGTAGAAACATCCAGAGCCACCGTGAACAGGCGTGTGCAGGAAATGGGCTACAGGTGCCGCATTCCCCAGGTCAAGCCACTTTTGAACCAGAAACAGCGGCAGAAGCGCCTGACCTGGGCTACAGAGAAGCAGCACTGGACTGTTGCTCAGTGGTCCAAAGTACTTTTTTCGGATGAAAGCAAATTTTGCATGTCATTCGGAAATCAAGGTGCCAGAGTCTGGAGGAAGACTGGGGAGAGGGAAATGCCAAAATGCCTGAAGTCCAGTGTCAAGTACCCACAGTCAGTGATGGTCTGGGGTGCCATGTCAGCTGCTGGTGTTGGTCCACTGTGTTTTATCAAGGGCAGGGTCAATGCAGCTAGCTATCAGGAGATTTTGGAGCACTTCATGCTTCCATCTGCTGAAAAGCTTTATGGAGATGAAGATTTCATTTTTCAGCACGACCTGGCACCTGCTCACAGTGCCAAAACCACTGGTAAATGGTTTACTGACCATGGTATTACTGTGTTCAATTGGCCTGCCAACTCTCCTGACCTGAACCCCATACAGAATCTGTGGGATATTGGGAAGAGAAAGTTGAGAGACGCAAGACCCAACACTCTGGATGAGCTTAAGGCCGCTATCGAAGCATCCTGGGCCTCCATAACACCTCAGCAGTGCCACAGGCTGGTTGCCTCCATGCCACGCCGCATTGAAGCAGTCATTTCTGCAAAAGGATTCCCGACCAAGTATTGAGTGCATAACTGAACATAATTATTTGAAGGTTGACTTTTTTTGTATTAAAAACACTTTTCTTTTATTGGTCGGATGAAATATGCTAATTTTTTGAGATAGGATTTTTGGGTTTTCATGAGCTGTATGCCAAAATCATCAATATTAAAACAAGAAAAGGCTTGAACTACTTCAGTTGTGTGTAATGAATCTAAAATATATGAAAGTCTAATGTTTATCAGTACATTACAGAAAATAATGAACTTTATCACAATATGCTAATTTTTTGAGAAGGACCTGTATATGCCAGGGGTGAAAAGTGGTTATGCATGGGTAATTGATTCACATGTTGTGGCGGGGCTGAACCTCAATGGGCAAAGGCATCATAATTGTTAGGTGCATAGTTGTTCTGATAGTGGTTTGATCGATTACCTCTATCAGCATAGGAGCCATTATACTCACCAGTTCATCAGAGATCTGGATGACTTTGGGAAAAACAATGTGTTTAAGTGGCAAGTGACCCCACCAGATGTGAGTTCTACACAGGTGAAGAATAGGAGAATAGGATCTTTGATTTTCTGACTGGCTTTCATAAATGTGGTCGTTGCCCACCATGTCGACAGGCCAGAAAGAATATAAAGAAGCGGAAGGAATTTTTGGCATCAGCAACTGGAAAAAATTATAAGATCAAGGATTTGATTACTTGTGACACCACTGGGGCCGTGTATATGTTACAGTGTGATTGTGGCATACAATATGTCGGTAGGATGTCTAGGCCCCTTCATGTCAGGATAGGGGAGCATGTCAACAATATTAAAAGGGGGTTGGTCACACACAATGTCTCGAAACACTTCTGTCTCCACCATAACCGTAGCCCTGCTGGGCTGCAGTTCTGGGGGATAGAGAAGGTGATGAACCATTGGAGAGGAGGCAACTTCATCCGGCAACTTAGCCGACGTGAATCATTTTGGGTATATGAACTGAAGGTGGGGGTCCCGTTGGGGTTGAACGTTGAGTTCGACCTCAATTGTTTTATTTCTTACAGATAACATTGATATTTTCTGTATTAGGTTTTAATATGTTATTATGTATGTTATATGTGATATTTGTTTAACAGGTTAGATGGTTGTGCTGACGTCCATATTAATTTTACAGGTCCGTTTATGACTCTGTTTTATTACCCTTATGCATCTTTGGCCCCTGTTTAGTGCCACGATTGTTATTATTATGAGGACCCATTGGTCCCAAAAAAGGGGGGGGGGTGTTGTGGTGAGTCTCTATACATATCAGTGATTTGACCATTGTGCCCTGTATTTGGTCGGATCATTTGGTCTGTTTATGTGATCCCTGCGAGTTGATATGCAATGTTGCATCAGCACGGTACCCTTTTGATTGATACTTATTTTTATTTATTTATTTAATTTTTATTCATTTCAGATCCTGTATGACATGCATTACAGGCTTTTGACACTGAGTGGCATATTGCGGGGTACTGTGTTTGCGGTATACCAATAATATTGGCAGTTAGTATTGTCATATGCCCTATTCATGACAGTAATTTTGCAACTTGGAGAGATGTCTATCAGAAGTAGGGGCGGATCAGACTGTCTTTTCCTTGGCGTCTTGTATAGTCCGCACGCTGGGGGATTGTTTCCTCCGTGCTTTGTTGACATCTGGTGTCATGGGATCGCTCCGCCCCGCCCTCAGTCCTACGTAGGTGCAGTGGGCGGGACGAACTTCATGTATCTGTACCGCTGTTTGTTTTGACGACGGGTCACGTGGGGAGCCCCGACCCGGAAGTATTTAGACTGGGAGGTGATATCCCCCATGACTCCGCCGCTGATTGGAGGTGCGGCAGATCATGTGAGGGTTCCTACCCGGAAGCTTACTGTGCCTTATATCCATCTGGCCAATGACTGCTGGTTTCTCTAAATTTGGCATGTCTCTTGGCCACCAATGATGGCGCCTGTTGCATGGTTCCTTAATCACAGGGTGGGCGGGATCTTGTTTTGGATATTGCACACACCAGAAATATGGCTTATAAAAAGAACTGAAACGCTGGCCCCAATTCATTTTTGCTGAGGAAGTCCTTGCCCATGAACGATACACGTGCGAGGGGCTACATGACGTCAGGACAGCCATCTACCTGGTTCCATACCTATGTTACATAGCCGAGCTAGCCGAGCAGAGGGATTCTGTGCCTCGCTTGTGAGTAACTTTTTGTATTTAATAAATTAAGTGTTTTTACATATGGAGAGCACTATGTATTTCTTCTTGAAATTTTGCATGTAAATACGCAAATCTATGAGTTCGTTTTGGGATTCCGGAATGATTGAGGATTCTGGTTGAAGGACCGTATGAAGACAGCCCTCTCATCTTTATCATTACCCTTGTTAACCACTTAAGCCCCGGACCATTTTATAGCTAAAGGACCAGAGCTGTTTTCAGAATTTTGCACTGCGCTGCTTTAACTGTAAATTGTGCAAACATGCAATGTTGTACCGAAACAAAATTTGCGTCCTTTTCTTCCCACAAATAGAGCTTTCTTTTAATGGCATTTGATTGCCTCTGCGATTTTTATTTTTTGCGATATAAACGGAAAAAGACCGAAAATTTTGAAAAAAAAATATTTTCTACTTTTTGTTATAAGAAAAATCGAATAAACTCAATTTTAGTCCTACATTTAGGCCAAAATGTATTCAGCCACATGTCTTTAGTAAAAAAAATGTCAATAAGCATATATTTATTGGTTTGCGCAAAAGTTATAGCGTCTACAAACTAGGGTACATTTTCTGGAATTTACACAGCTTTTAATTTATGACTGCCTATCTCATTTCTTGAGTTGCTAAAATGGCAGGGCAGTACAAAACCCCCCCAAATTACCCAATTTTGGAAAGTAGACACCCCAAGGAAATTGCTGAGAGGCATGTTGAGCCCATTGAATATTTTTTTTTTGTCTCAAGAGATTTAATAATGACTAAGAAAAAAAAAAAATTACAAAAAGTTGCCACTAAATGATATATTGCTCACACATGCCATGGTTATATGTGGAATTGCACCCCAAAATACATTTTGCTGCTGCTCCTGAGTACGGGGATACCACATGTGTGGGACTTTTTGGGAGCCTAGCCGCGTACGGGCCCCCGAAAACCAAGCACCGCCTTCAGGATTTCTAAGGGCGCAAATTTTTGATTTCACTCCTCACTACCTATCACAGTTTCGAAGGCCATAAAATGCCAAAATAGCACAAAACCCCCCCAAATTACCCCATTTTAGAAAGTAGACACCCCAAGGAAATTGCTGAGATGCCTGTTGAGCCCATTGAATATTTTTTTTTGTCCCAAGTGATTGAATAATGACAAAAAAAAAAAAAAATTACAAAAAGTTGTCACTAAATGATATATTGCTCACACATGCCATGGTTATATATGGAATTACACCCCAAAATTCATTTTGCTGCTTCTCCTGAGTACGGGGATACCACATGTGTGGGACTTTTTGGGAGCCTAGCCGCGTACGGGACCCCGAAAACCAAGCACCGCCTTCAGGATTTCTACGCACAAATTTTTGATTTCACTCCTCACTACCTATCACAGTTTCGAAGGCCATAAAATGCCAAAATAGCACAAACCCCCCCCAAATGACCCCATTTTGGAAAGTAGACACCCCAAGCTATTTGCTGAGAGGCATGGTGAGTATTTTACAGCTCTCATTTGTTTTTGAAAATCAAGAAAGAAAATATATATATATATTTTTTTTTTTCAATTTTCAAAACTTTGTGACAAAAAGCGAGATCTGCAAAATACTCACCATACCTCTCAGCAAATAGCTTGGGGTGTCTACTTTCCAAAATGGGGTCATTTGGGGGGGG
The DNA here is from genome assembly GCA_029206835.1 of Rana muscosa. Lineage (NCBI taxonomy): Eukaryota > Metazoa > Chordata > Amphibia > Anura > Ranidae > Rana > Rana muscosa. The sequence continues at coordinate 324,603,146 of CM055117.1, forward strand.
TTTTGTGCCATCTGGGCATTCCATGGCCTCCGAAACTGTGATAGGCAGTGAGAAGTGAAATCAAAAATTTACACCCTTAGAAAGCCTGAAGGCGGTGCTTGGTTTTGGGGTCCCGTACGCGGCTAGGCTCCCAAAAAGTCTCACACATGTGGTATCCCCGTACTCAGGAGAAGCAACAGAATGTATTTTGGGGTGTAATTCCACATATGCCCATGACATGTTTGAGCAATATATCATTTAGTGACAACTTTGTGCAAAAAATAAAAAATAAAAAAATTAATTGTCTTTTTTCCGCAACTTGTGTCAACATATAAAATATTCCATGGACTCGACATGCCTCTCAGTATATAGCTTGGGGTGTCTACTTTCCAAAATGGGGTCATTTGGGGGGGTTTTGAACTGTTCTGGCATTTTATACACAACATTAGGAAGCTTACATCCACTCTTCTAACCACTTGAAGGCAAAGCCCTTTTTGACACTTTTTGTTTACATGAAAACATGTTTTTTTTTTGCAAGAAAATTATGTTGAACCCCCAAACATTATATATATTTTTAAAGCAAAGGCCCTACAGATTAAAATGGTGGGTGTTGCATTTTTATTTTCTACACAGTATTTGCGCAGCGATTTTTCAAACACATTTTTTGGGGAAAAAATACACTTTTTTTAATTTTAATGCACTAAAACACACTATATTGCCCAAATGTTTGATGAAATAAAAAAGATGATCTTAGGCTGAGTACATAGATACCAAATACGACAAGCTTTAAAATTTCGCACAAACGCGCATTGGCGACAAACTACATAAATTTTTAAAAGCATTTAAAAGCCTTTACAGGTTACGCCGTTAGATTTACAGAGGAGGTCTACTGCTAAAATTACTGCCCTCGATCTGACCTTCGCGGTGATACCTCACATGCATGGTGCAATTGCTGTTTACATATGACGCCAGACCGACGCTTGTGTTCGCCATTGGGCAAGAGCAGGGCAGGACAGGGGTGCTTTTTTTTTTTTATTATTAGTTTTGCTTTTTTATTTTATTTTTAAACTGTTGCTTCCATATTTTTTTTTTTGATCATTTTTATTGTTATCTCAGGGAATGTAAATATCCCCTATGATAGCAATAGGTAGTGACAGGTACTCTTTTTTGAAAAAACTGGGGTCTATTGGACCCTAGATCTTTCCTCTGCCCTCAAAGCATCTGACCACACCAAGATCGGTGTGATAAAATGCTTTCCCAATTTCCCAATGGCGCTTTTTATATCCGGGGGGGGGACGTTCCCTCCCACTGCTTGTAAAAGCAGTCCAGAGGCTAATTAGCCACTAGGATTGCTTTTACATGAAAGCCGGCCGCTGGCTGAAAAGAATGATACCAAGATGATACCTAAACCCACAGGCATCATTCTGGTATAAACATTCAAAGTCCAGCAACATACCAGTACGTTGCTGGTCCTTGTTGGACATGTATTCTAATCTTTTTTTTCATGCAGCCTGTTGGCTGAACGAAAAAAAAAGATTGATCGGTGGGTATGCCCACCATTAGAATACCACCCTTCATCCACCCACTTCTAATGATGGGCATACATGCACCATTTATATATGCCGAAGCATGGGGGCATCTTCCCGCAAAAGTTATGCCGCGTACACATGGTCAGACTTTTCCACGGGCAAGTCTCCGTCGGAATTTCGACCGTATGTACGCGGCATTAGGAGCAAAATCGCTCCTCCGCTCCTCCGCCCCTGCTGCCCAATGCTTCGGTATATATGCTTTTTTTTCTTTAACTGTGGTGGTGAAATCACCTCCTACAGCACTGGAGTCGCAGGGATCAGGCCTGTCTCTGCGAACGCTGCAGTTATGTGTGTTGTGTTTTGTAAGTGACAGTGATCGATCGATACTGCACTTGGGTGGCCTTGGCTGGACGGAGGGGCAAAACGCAGGTTCTAGCAGGTATCTGGGCTGATCCCGCTAACACTGCGTTTTTGGGAACCCTAAACTGCTGGGGACGCTAGTATAGATCTGATCAGATCAGATATTGATCTGTTCAGATACTATACCACTAAGGGGGGTGTATGCTTAACGTGTGGGTGTTAGCGCTACTGGCACTAACCTGACGCTACCTATGGTGTGACGCAGACCCTCTCCGACGCTAAAACCTAATTGATATGCCCTGACACTATAAAAAGCAAACTAACTAACCAGTAGGGATGAGCTTCGTGTTCGAGTCGAACATACGTTCGACTCGAACATCGGCTGTTCGATCGTTCGACGAAGATCGAACGATTTGGGCCGTTCGCGCCAAATTCGAGTGACGCGAACGGCCCACAATGCACTACGCCATCGCAGTGTCATCCAGGCGCTGTGATTGGCCAAGCATGCACTGTGACCCCGCATGCTTGGCCAATCACAGCGCCGGCAGCGAGGAGAGCAATGATTGGCCACAGGCAGGATGCCTGTGGCCAATTATTGCTGAGGGTGTTTAGTACACGCCCCACACTATAAAAGGCCGCCAGCACGGCGGCCTAGTGTAGTGTGTTCCGGAGCAGGGATAGAGCAGCATAGGCAGGGACAGTGACTTTTATTTCTTTCTTGCTTAACCTGGATTCCTTTAGTTTAGGGAAAGAGAAGGATAGGTAGGGAGAGTGTCAGTGTGTTTTGTGCTTGTGCTATATTGTGCTTAAAAAAAACATTTTTTCTAGGGACAGAAAACTGTAGGTAGGGAGAGTGTGTCAGTTTCTTTCACTGTCAAAGTCCTTGTTTCCAGGGACCTGGAAGGACAGTGAGTGAATTCTCCTTGTGCTAAATTGTGCTTAAAAAAAACATTTTTTCTAGGGACAGAAAACTGTAGGTAGGGAGAGTGTGTCAGTTTCTTTCACTGTCAAAGTCCTTGTTTCCAGGGACCTGGAAGGACAGTGAGTGAATTCTCCTTGTGCTAAATTGTGCTTAAAAAAAACATTTTTTCTAGGGACAGAAAACTGTAGGTAGGGAGAGTGTGTCAGTTTCTTTCACTGTCAAAGTCCTTGTTTCCAGGGACCTGGAAGGACAGTGAGTGAATTCTCCTTGTGCTAAATTGTGCTTAAAAAAAACATTTTTTCTAGGGACAGAAAACTGTAGGTAGGGAGAGTGTGTCAGTTTCTTTCACTGTCAAAGTCCTTGTTTCCAGGGACCTGGAAGGACAGTGAGTGAATTCTCCTTGTGCTAAATTGTGCTTAAAAAAAACATTTTTTCTAGGGACAGAAAACTGTAGGTAGGGAGAGTGTGTCAGTTTCTTTCACTGTCAAAGTCCTTGTTTCCAGGGACCTGGAAGGACAGTGAGTGAATTCTCCTTGTGCTAAATTGTGCTTAAAAAAAACATTTTTTCTAGGGACAGAAAACTGTAGGTAGGGAGAGTGTGTCAGTTTCTTTCACTGTCAAAGTCCTTGTTTCCAGGGACCTGGAAGGACAGTGAGTGAATTCTCCTTGTGCTAAATTGTGCTTAAAAAAAACATTTTTTCTAGGGACAGAAAACTGTAGGTAGGGAGAGTGTGTCAGTTTCTTTCACTGTCAAAGTCCTTGTTTCCAGGGACCTGGAAGGACAGTGAGTGAATTCTCCTTGTGCTAAATTGTGCTTAAAAAAAACATTTTTTCTAGGGACAGAAAACTGTAGGTAGGGAGAGTGTGTCAGTTTCTTTCACTGTCAAAGTCCTTGTTTCCAGGGACCTGGAAGGACAGTGAGTGAATTCTCCTTGTGCTAAATTGTGCTTAAAAAAAACATTTTTTCTAGGGACAGAAAACTGTAGGTAGGGAGAGTGTGTCAGTTTCTTTCACTGTCAAAGTCCTTGTTTCCAGGGACCTGGAAGGACAGTGAGTGAATTCTCCTTGTGCTAAATTGTGCTTAAAAAAAACATTTTTTCTAGGGACAGAAAACTGTAGGTAGGGAGAGTGTGTCAGTTTCTTTCACTGTCAAAGTCCTTGTTTCCAGGGACCTGGAAGGACAGTGAGTGAATTCTCCTTGTGCTAAATTGTGCTTAAAAAAAACATTTTTTCTAGGGACAGAAAACTGTAGGTAGGGAGAGTGTGTCAGTTTCTTTCACTGTCAAAGTCCTTGTTTCCAGGGACCTGGAAGGACAGTGAGTGAATTCTCCTTGTGCTAAATTGTGCTTAAAAAAAACATTTTTTCTAGGGACAGAAAACTGTAGGTAGGGAGAGTGTGTCAGTTTCTTTCACTGTCAAAGTCCTTGTTTCCAGGGACCTGGAAGGACAGTGAGTGAATTCTCCTTGTGCTAAATTGTGCTTAAAAAAAACATTTTTTCTAGGGACAGAAAACTGTAGGTAGGGAGAGTGTGTCAGTTTCTTTCACTGTCAAAGTCCTTGTTTCCAGGGACCTGGAAGGACAGTGAGTGAATTCTCCTTGTGCTAAATTGTGCTTAAAAAAAACATTTTTTCTAGGGACAGAAAACTGTAGGTAGGGAGAGTGTGTCAGTTTCTTTCACTGTCAAAGTCCTTGTTTCCAGGGACCTGGAAGGACAGTGAGTGAATTCTCCTTGTGCTAAATTGTGCTTAAAAAAAACATTTTTTCTAGGGACAGAAAACTGTAGGTAGGGAGAGTGTGTCAGTTTCTTTCACTGTCAAAGTCCTTGTTTCCAGGGACCTGGAAGGACAGTGAGTGAATTCTCCTTGTGCTAAATTGTGCTTAAAAAAAACATTTTTTCTAGGGACAGAAAACTGTAGGTAGGGAGAGTGTGTCAGTTTCTTTCACTGTCAAAGTCCTTGTTTCCAGGGACCTGGAAGGACAGTGAGTGAATTCTCCTTGTGCTAAATTGTGCTTAAAAAAAACATTTTTTCTAGGGACAGAAAACTGTAGGTAGGGAGAGTGTGTCAGTTTCTTTCACTGTCAAAGTCCTTGTTTCAAGGGACAGAGAAGGACACCTGAAGGTAGCCCTTATTGCTTTTTTCCCATCTCCCTGCAGGCCATCTATTAGAATGTCTGGAAGGCAAACAAGGAGAGGCAGACAGTCAGGAGGCAATAAAAGAGGGCAAGCAGGCTCTGTGTCTGGGGGCAACAGTGCTGGTCGTGGACGCGGTGCATTGTCATCAGCACATGGCCATGGGACACGCTTGTCCTTCTTTTCGGCAGCTGGACATGTTGAGCCACATCATGCCGAAGACTTGGTAGAGTGGATGACCAAGCCCTCCTCCTCCTCCTCATCCTCTCTCACCCAGGCTCAGGGTACTGGAAAAGCAGCTGCCAAAGCGTCCTCTTCCCTGGTATCAATGTCAGACTCATCATCAGTCACTCCTTCCCTAGACCCACCATGTCCTCCTCCTGAGGAGTCCCCCGAACTGTTTCAGCACAGTGTTGGGTACATGCTCCAGGAGGATGCCCAGCGTTTCGAAGGGTCTGATGATGAAACCCAGCTAGAGGAAGGCAGTAGCGTGAGAGCAGACAGAGGGGATGCTCAAGAAGGACACCAATCTGGCAGTCATGTTCCAGCAGCTGCAGCATACTGCCAGATTGGCTCCAGTGATGAGGAGGGAGGTGATGATGAGGTCACTGACTCCACGTGGGTGCCTAATAGGAGAGAGGAGGAGGAGGAGGATGAGGAGGAGGCACATCTCCAACGAGGCAGGATGCCCTTTGGTGGCCAGCGTAAGGGCAGTACACCGACGGAATCACACCGCAGAGCTCCGCCTGTGCAGGGCGCTGCCTCTGCCCGTCATTCAAAAAGTTCTTTGGTGTGGGCCTTTTTTGAGGCTAGTGCATCAGATCGCACAGCTGCTGTTTGCAACATATGTCTCAAGCGTATATCGCGTGGCCAAAACATCAGCCGCTTGTGTACCACATGCCTGACCAGACATATGTTGACCTGCCATGCAGCTCGTTGACAAGCCTACCTCAAAGACCCACACCAAAGAACAAAGCGGACCTCTCCTTGCACCGCATCAGCTGGGATCTCCAACCCCACTATAACTTCAGTCCTCTCTGAAACATGCACTGAGAGGAATGAAGGTGTAGAATTAGGTGTGTCACAGCCAAGTACTTGCGGCCACTCTGCTAGCAGTACACCGACGTCCGATTCTAGCAGGCAAATTTCCCTGCCCCAGCTGCTGGACCGTCGAAAGAAGTTCACTCCCAGCCATCCACATGCCCAGCGGTTGAATGCTAGCTTGGCTAAATTGCTAGCGCTTCAACTGCTGCCTTTTCAGTTGGTAGACTCGGCCCCCTTCCGTGAGTTTGTGCAATGTGCGGTTCCTCAGTGGCAGGTTCCCAAACGCCACTTTTTCTCACGGAAGGCTATTCCGGCTCTCTACCGGCATGTGGAAGGCAATGTCTTGGCCTCGCTGGACAGGGCGGTCAGCGGTAAGGTGCATATTACCGCTGACTCATGGTCCAGCAGGCATGGACAGGGACGTTACCTTTCTTTCACGGCCCATTGGGTCACTCTTTTGGCAGCTGGGAAGGATGCAGGACAAGGTGCAGTAGTGTTGGAGGTTGTCCCACCGCCACGCCTCCAAAATGCTACTACTGGTTGTGACACACCTCTCTCCTCCACCCCCTCCTCTTCTTCTTCCTCCATGGCCTCTTCCTGTGGTTTGTCCTATGAACCAGCGGTGCTCCGTAGCCGTTCACGGGGCTACGCAAGTATGCAGGCAAAAAGATGCCATGCCGTGCTTGCGCTGGTGTGTTTGGGGGACAGAAGCCACACTGGGGCAGAGGTCCTGTCTGCTCTGCAGGGCCAGGCCGAGAGGTGGTTGACGCCACGCCAGCTTAAGCCAGGAATGGTGGTTTGCGACAATGGCACCAACCTCCTCTCCGCCCTCCGACAGGGACAACTGACCCATGTGCCCTGTGTGGCTCACGTCCTTAACCTGGTGGTGCAGCGGTTCTTGGGCAGGTACCCGGGCTTACAGGATGTCCTGAGGCAGGCCAGGAAAGTCTGTGTGCATTTCCGCAGATCTTATAATGCCAGTGCTCGCCTGGCTGAGCTGCAAAAGGAGTTGAACCTGCCCAAGAACCGCCTTATATGTGACATGCCCACCAGGTGGAACTCAACGTTGGCCATGCTGCAGCGGCTGCACACGCAGCAGAGGGCCATCAATGAGTACCTGTGCGACTACGGCACCAGGACAGGGTCAGGGGAGCTTGGTTTTTTTTCTCCACGCCAGTGGGGCATGATCAGGGATGCATGCACTGTCCTGGCACCATTTGAGGAGGCCACGAGGATGGTGAGCAGTGACAGTGCATGCATCAGTGACACTGTACCTCTTGTCCACCTGTTGGAGCACACGCTGCGTGGAATAATGGACAGGGCACTTGAGGCAGAACAGAGGCAGGAAGAGGAGGACTTCCTTGCCTCTCAAGGCCCCCTTTACCCAGACAGTGTTCCTTCTGTCCCACCCATCGCACAGGAAGAGGAGGAGGAGGAGGAGGAGGAGGAGGAGGATTGTGTCAGCATGGAGGTGGAGGCTGGCACTCAGCATCATCAGCAGCAGTCTTTTAGGGATGATTTACAGTCCCAAGAAACCAGTGGACTTGTACGTGGCTGGGAGGAGGTGGCTGCGGATCATGTCGTCCTTAGTGACCCAGAGGACTCCGGAGCGAATGCCTCAGCAAACCTACGCTGCATGGCCTCCCTGATCCTGCAAAGTCTGCGGAAGGATCCTCGTATTCTTCGGATCAAGGAGAGGGACCATTACTGGCTGGCCACTCTCCTTGATCCACGGTACAAGGGTAAGGTTGCGGACCTTATGTTACCGTCGCAGAGGGAGCAGAGGATGAGACAACTCCGGGAGGCCTTGCAGAAAGGTCTGTGCAACGCGTTCCCAGAGACTGGGAGGTTACAAACTCCTGGTCCTGGACAACGAGTTGCTGAGGCTTCGGCCAGTCAAAGAAGGAGCGGTGGGGAAGGTGGCCGTCTGACCGATGCGTTCAGACAATTCTTTAGTCCGCAGCCCCAAAGTATGATCGGTTCCAGCAACCATCGCCAGCGTCTGATAAACATGGTGCAGGAATATCTAGGGGCAAGGTCAGACTTGGACACCTTCCCCACCGAAAATCCTCTGGCTTACTGGGTCTTGAGGATGGATCACTGGCCAGAGCTTGCACAGTATGCAATTGAGCTACTGGCCTGTCCTGCATCCAGCGTTCTTTCGGAACGCACATTCAGTGCTGCTGGAGGATTTGTCACGGATCACAGGGTGCGCCTGTCCACCGACTCGGTTGATCGACTGACTTTCATCAAGATGAACCAGTCTTGGATCACCACCAGCTACCACACACCTGATGCTGATATAACAGACTAATTGATTTTAACATGTCACATCCCTTCAAGACTGATGCTGATGCTGAGTGCCTGTGCTGTTATGTTGACTGGCTATCCTCCTCCTCCGAGTCCTCAATGATACGATTGATGATGATAGCTTGGAAGATCATTTTTGTTTATGGGTGCCGCCACCAGTGGCTAAGGCCCAATTTTTCAGCCCCTGTTTTACAGGGGCGTGTAATTACAATTTTTTTAGCAATAATTTGCCATAGGGCTCATTGCTGTGCTCCAAGTACAGTATCTGTGAGGGGTTGGAGTGTTGTGGCACCAGTGCCTAAGGCCCAATTTTTCAGCCCCTGTTTAACAGGGGCGTGTCATTACAATTTTTGAAGCAATACTTTGCAACAGGGCTCATTGCTGTGCTCCAAGTACAGTATCTGTGAGGGGTTGTAGTGTTGTGCCACCAGTGCCTAAGGCCCAATTTTTCAGCCCCTGTTCAACAGGGGCATGCAATTACAATTCTTGATCTAATAATTCACAGCAGGGTCCATTGCTGCACCCACCAAGAGTAACTCTGAGGGCTTACAGTCTTGTGGCAATGCCACCACCACCACCACCACGAAAGGCCCAATTTTTCAGCCCCTGTTCAAAAGGGGCATGTAATTACAATTCTTGATCTAATAATTCACAGCAGGGCCCATTGCTGCACCCACCAAGAGTAACTGTCAGGGCTTACAGTGTTGTGGCACCAGCACCACCATCAAAGCCCCAATTTTTACTACCACTGTTCAACAATTATATGTAATTAAAATTCCTGATATAATAGTTGACAGCAGGGCGTTCCAGCACCAACCAAGAGTAACTGAGTGCTTACAGTGTTGTGCCAACACCAACAACTAAGGGGCCTATTTCTGCAGAGTATATACGGCAGGTCCCTACTTTCAAACATCCAACTTACAAACGACTCCTACTTGCAAACGAAAGAAGACAACAGGAAGTGAGAGGAAATCTACCCCTAGAAAGGAAAATTCTCTCCTGTAAGAATAAATATGGGAGAAAGGGGTCTCATCTGTACTGATGCTTTATCAGCAATCCTTGTTTCAAGAAAAACACCACATTTCAAAAACAGTTGTCATTGGGACGGAAAGTGAGGTGAAATGTTCTGAACAGGGGCACAGACAGCAAAACAAATGTTACAGGGGTGATAACCCTTACCTATGTTTCCCAAAAAGTTTAAAAATAGATTTTTGGGCTGGAGCTACACTTCAACAATGTACCTGTTCAAAATTACAAACAGATTCTACATAAGAACAAACCTACAGTCCCTGTCTTGTATGCACCGCCTGTATACGGCTGTTCAGAGTATATAGGGCCTTTTTTATTTTATGTGCGGGGTTCCCCTTAATATCCATACAAGACCCAAAGGGGCTGGTAATGGGCTGGGGTAGGGGGGGGGGGTCATGGGGTAGCTATGCCATTTTTCTTAAAGAATTTCATCCATATTACCGGGACCAGACATTACATTAAAGCCGCAAGCAGTTTTAAATGGCTTTTTTTTCCTTTAGAAGTGTCATTTTGTGCAGGGACAGTTCTAAACACGGGAAACACGTGGCACTTCACAGGCATACTTTAGACACCCCCCAGGTACGATATTTAAAGGAATATTTGACTTTTTTTTTTTCACTTTATGCATCATTAAAATGACTGCTCCCGAAAAACGACCGTTTTTAAAACTTCTTTTTGCATTGATACATGTCCCCTGGTGCAGAACCCGGGTTCCCAAACCCTATTTATGACAATAACATGCATAATAGTTGTTATAATTAGCACTTTAGAATTCGAACGTTCGCATCCATTGTATTTAATAGGGTTCTAATGTTCGTTCGAACTTTCGGTCCGTTCGCGGGTTCTGGTGCGAACCGAACCCGGGGGTGTTCGGCTCATCACTACTAACCAGCGTCACCCGTAACACTTATATGGTGATTACTGGTGAAAGGGTTAACTAGGGGCAATTAGGGGGTTAAAACCTTTATTAGGTAATATATGGGGGTACCTGACGCTATATAAAAACCTGACGGCGAACCTAAAAAAAAATTACTGGCGACCTATCGGCATCACCGACACTAAGACAACGATCATAAAAACGATCGTTTAGCGACAGTGGTGATAGGGGGTGAAAGGGTTACCTGGGGGGCGATCAAGGGGGTTAAACCTTTATTAGATAATATATGGGGGTACCTTACGCTATAAAAACCTGCGGCGAACCTAAAAAAAATTACTGGCTACCGATCGGCATCACCGACACTAAGACAGCGATCAGAAAAACTATCGCTTAGCGACAGTGGTGATAGGGTGTGAAAGGGTTACCTGGGGGGCGATCAAGGGGGTTAAACCTTAATTAGGTAATATATGGGGGTACCCGACGCTATAAAAACCTGCGGCGAACCTAAAAAAATTACTGGCTACCGATCGGCAACACCAACGCTAAGACAGCGATCAGAAAAACGATCGCTTAGTGACAGTGGTGATAGGGGTGAAAGGGTTACCTGGGGGGCGATCAAGGGGGTTAAACCTTTATTAGGTAATATATGGGGGTACCTGACGCTATAAAAACCTGCGGCGAACCTAAAAAAAAATACTGGCTACCGATCTGCATCACCGACGCTAAGACAGCGATCGGAAAAATGATCGCTTAGCGACAGTGGTGATAGGGGGTGAAAGGGTTATCTGGGGGGCGATCAAGGGGGTTAAACCTTTGTTAGGTAATAAATGGGGGTACCTGACGCTATAAAAACCTGCGGCGAACCTAAAAAAAATTACTGGCTACCGATCTGCATCACCGACGCTAAGACAGCGATCAGAAAAATGATCGCTTAGCGATGGCGGTGCTAGGGGGTGAAAGGGTTATCTGGGGGGCGATCAGGGGGTTAAACCTTTATTAGGGGGGGTTAGGGGGCTACACTGGACCTAAAACTAAATGTAGTGACACTTTTACAGTCACAAATGTCACTGATTGCAGTGATCAGTAAATAAATGGTCACTGCAATTAGTGACACTGTGACTGGGGGCTGGGGGGTGATCTGGGGGGTGATCTGGGGGGTGATCTGGGGGTGTCTGGGGGGGCCTGGGGGGGCGATTTATGTGCCTATGTGTCCTGGTGTCAGTGTAGTGTTTTGTGCACTAACCTGCATCTTCTCCTGTGCGGCGCTCGGTATATGTGAGCGCCGCAGGAGAGATGACATCACTTCCTCCTGCCTGTGTAAACATTACACAGGCAGGGGAAGGATTCGATTCGCTGGGAGCGATCGAGAGGGGGTGGCCGGAATCGAACGGCTGTCCCCTCATCCCCCCATTCTGCCGACATATATTTACAGTGGGCGGTCGTTAAGTGGTTAAAGGGACTGCATATTTGACCTTCTCGTAAAACAGAGGTCCACAATTTGAGGTGAGCGGCCTGTATAACTGGTGGTGGATACACACGAAAGTGGTTGCACTACTGATTGTTTACAAGCACCCTGTCTCACGGCCAGAGGATCTTTCAGTCTCCCTGTTGGTGTGCCAGTCAACACTCTTCTGGTTTCTGAACCTTATACCTATGGACTATTTGTGTTACATGTGATTTTTAGCGCTGCACTGCTTTTTTATACATGCTTTTTTATACAAGGATTTGCGCTGGCTCGCGAATTTGGACACCCTGCTTAGATGGTCCTGAAAGTTCTTTGAAATATTTCATCAGTGAGTGGACGTGCAAAATCTGGTGAGATTTTTTTGGCTGATATACGGTATATGTTTATATGTAACGTTTATTGTATTGCTAATACAAATTGTTATAGGCCTGTGTAGCTGGGTAAGTGGCCTGGCGAGTAAAGGGCTGATCACCCTTGGTTAGAAATTGACAGGATTTACCATACATCTTTGCGGAAAAAGTGGGAGAAATATCGATTTTAAATAGATTTTTTATTTTTATTTTTTATTTTATTTTTCTATTTTAATTTTTTTTTACTTTTTTACTTTTTTTTTTTTTTTTTACCCACGGGAGAGTATGGCCTCGTACACACGGCCGATTTTCTCGGCAAGAACCAGCAAGAAACTGGCAGAGAGGCTGGCAGAGAGGTCTTGCCGAGTAAATCGGTCGTGTGTACGCGGCTATCGGGTTTCTCGTCGAGAAAACCGACAAGAAACCTCGACGAGAAAATAGAGAACCTGCTCTCTATTTTCTCGTCGAGATTCTCCTCGGCATGTTTCTCGACGAGAAAAGTGAGTGTGTGTACACTTACCTGTCCTCCCAGAAGCCCGCGCATGTTCGAAATGAATTCGACGCATGCGCGGTAGCTTCCTAGGCATACGTAGGGTATACCAAGATGGCGGCGACGGCATCGAATGTGACGAGCGCATGCTCGTCGTAGTCGATGACGTCACCGCGTACGCTCCATTCAAAGAACCGCGGGTTCTTTGAAACGAGCGTGTGTACACTCGGCCGGGACAAGTTTCTTGTCCAAGAATCTCGTCGAAAAAAACAACATGTTTTTTTCAACGAGAATCTCGGCCGTGTGTACAAGGCCTGAGATATCTTTCTGGTCCAATAGAAGTTCAATGTGGCCTGCAATTTAACAGGAGATCACTGATTAACAGTGTGCTCTGTAGGACTACAAGTGACAAATTTTAAATGGCTTTGTAGCAGTTTTTTTTTTTTGGTTGTTTTTCTGTGTACATTGTAAGCAGCTGTTGTAAAAACAGGTTAGACAAGTTTAGGCTAAGTTGCAAAATTAGCATATCAATGAAGTTTATTCAAGAGTTTCTTAAGAAGAATGCCTGCATTCAATTCAATACTATACAAAATAATTCTTTAAAACACCAAGTCAATGACGTCTTAGAACAATGCAATACTCATAATGATGCCATAAGGTTTAAAACGTTTTCCAAAAAAGGCAAGAAAGAGAGGATGGCCAATGTGATATGTATGTTGTTGAAAATGAAGGAAATCGCAGAGCAAAAAGAATTACAATGGTTTGCTGAGAGAAAACAGTTATTGGAACAGGTACAAAGTGTAACCAAGAATATATTAATTATGGTTGAAAAGGCAGATTCAGATGCTCGTGATCGCATTGAACAATTAGTGACTGAGAAATGTGTATTGGAACAGAAAGTTAATATGTTAGAGGGAACTTGTAAACAGAGAGAAAGTTGCATTGCCTCTTTGAATCATAGAGAGTCGGAGAATGAGCGTATTATAATACTACTTTGGAAGGAGTTAGCCGAAAGTGCTCAGTGCACAGCAAATATAGAGGTGCAGCAACATACAGAAAAACCATATGCTTTTGTGGATGCAAGTGATGTTGCTAAGATAGAAATCAATGTTGGATATTTGAAGCTGATTCAGGAGTGGAAACTTCTGATGACTCCTCAGACGATTAAAGTGTAAAGTCTGTTCATTTCAATCATAATAATATTATGCAACAATGTTATTCTCCATCGCCATATGCTTAGAGAAGGGCCCATACAGGGAGACCGACCTTTAAATGTTTTTTATGTAAAAGGGGGTCACATCGCTAAATATTGTTGGTCGGCGAATAATGATATCAAAAGAAGATCGCACCACCCTAAAATTACCCCAAGGCGTTATGAAGTGTATTCTGTGAGATGGGGTATCAGTCCAAGGCATAGGGGCCATAATACTCAATTAAGACAGGAAAGGCATTACTATGCAAAATGGAGGGAGCCGCATGTTTATTCAAATATAGCACTGGGAGGGGAAACAATGGTAGCAGCCCTTAGGGAGCTGCATGGATGGTGAGATTTTTCTGGTTAAAGTTTGCTATGAATAAGATTTAGATGTGAGGTACGGAGATTTGCCCTTCATGTTGGGAATATTATAGAGGACCTTGATATATTTATATATTTTTGAAGGATAAGCTTCTGGATCGTTTTTTTTTTTAAATACTCTTATTTTCAATTTTTTTTATCTTGTTAAAATTTTTCTTTTTTTGGGATTTTTTTTAATTTTTAATTTTTTTCATTATTATTTTTTTTATTAATAATTTTTCATTTTTATTTTTCATTTTTTTCCCTTTCTTTCAATTTTTTTTCTTTTTTTCTTTTTTCATTATTATAATTCTTTTTTAACTTTTAATTATTTTCCATTAATTTTTCTTAATTTTTTTTGTAATTTTTTAATATTTTTTTTAGTTATTTTTTTAATGAATTCTTTAATAATTTTTTTACATTTAAAAAAATAATAATTACATTTTCATTTTTTTTTTATTATTGTTTCATCTATTTTATTTTTGTTTTGTTCAGGTGTAAAAATTGTCTAAGACAAGAGTTGGTAGGAAGCCATTTAGCTGCTGGAGTTGTTGTTTTTATTTTTCTTCCTTTGTTTGTTTTTCTTTCATTCAGGTGGAAAAAGTTCCAAAAGGTTTGGACTTTGTCCACCTGAAAGGGGGATAAGTGCATAGATCTTAAAGTACAGATAATGCATTGCTTTTTAAATGTTTAGAATTCAGATTTTTGAGAAGCAACGTTCATATTCATTTTTTAGATTTTTGCTCGTACCATGGGGATCCATTTTAGAGTGGGTTCTTCTAAAAGGAATCATGGCTGTGTTGAGAAGTTGTTCAGAGTTTCAGAAGTCAGGAATACTAAATTCCCGTGTTAGTAGATATTATGGATAAGAATTTGATTCTGCTCTTGTTTTTCACTTCCAGAATCTTGGTGGAGCGAGATTGGAAAGGATTCTGGAACAGAGATGAAAGATGTTCATCTGGTTGGCAGTTCGTCTGTGCCATACCACACCAAAAATTTGTTCTGATAAACGTTCAGGAGAGAAAAGATTCAGATTGGATACTTGAAATATAAGGTTTCTTTTTCTTATGGACAATTTAGCGCTGATACTGAATCTGAAAGACTTTGCCCAACAACGAGACTTGTGAAACATTTTGCCAAAGTCTCTCCTGTCATTTATGAATGCAAATGGACTATGATTACAAATGCAATGAGTTGGAGATTGGGGGAAGGAATATAACCTATCCAATCCTTCAGAACAAGAGATGTAAAATATGTTTTCTTTTATGGGAGGAGGAATTTAAAGAAGAAATGTTGTTAATGTGTGACATGTATTGACATAACTGAAATAATATGGTGCAGGTACCTAGGAGGCTGGCACTTATGCATAATAAGGTGTCTGTTGGCCAGACTAGAGGGTACCAGGTGACACATCAATGGGGTGGAAACTTCCTCGTAGGAGTGGTGTCTCAATCTTAGCAGTACTATAGAGAAGCTCTCGGTTAGTGGACATGTGGGACACCAGAACTCGACATGTGGGAAATACACCTAGTTGATGTCTCACCTGAAAGGTTGAAACCCTGCACAGGTAATGCCAGTGACTACACACAGGAGCATGCTCCGGTAAATAAAGGGAACAAACGCTGGCTACCAGGGTACAGTATGCCTTCAACACATGGCGCTTCAACGTCTCACAGTGGTTGATAAAAACCTATTACCCTATATGTGCTGAGTATACGCTGATTCAAGTGCGGTTATTGTACCAGTGGCTTACTCCCGGAGATGTGCGGACACAGAATGAGGTTTATGCAGGACGCTTATCTCTGAGGAGTAAACCGAAAGAGGAGGGATGTATTCAGCACTATATTGGGGGAATAGGAGCTGGGATGGGTGTTGTTAAGGGAGTGGACATCGGTCTCCTGAGGAACAAACTCGCAGTCATAGCTTCAGACAATAAGCGGAACTTTGTTGCTCAGAGAGATTGGTGGCATCCTTGATAACATTAAACAAAGTCACATAAATACCCAGATTAAAGTGGCTCAAGATTTTGTCAACCATGTTGAGAGGTTGATAGAGAGTGTGAGATGGTATAGGCATTGGCTCTGGTGTGCACGCAGGGGCAGGTGGAGTTATCGACCAATATCAAGCTGATTGTACAGTCTCTGTATAAGGGGCAGTGGCCTGATGAGTTAGTATCACCGCTTAGTAAGACTTTGCCAAAACACGTCGTTTACACTAATCCAAAGTGGTGGTTGATTGCCTGGATGGGCTGTACGAGTTTAGCTTGTGAAAGGTGTTATGCTGTATGATCCCATATACAGAAGTGCAGACTCTGTCTGTATATTTGGTGGCATCAATTGGTTTACTGACTGGGGATTCTATCTTGTTGTATTTGTGGCTAAGTGACCCACATGTGATCAGAGAGTACGGTAGCTGGGGGCAGGTTGATATTCCCCTCTGTTGGAAGCATGACCACGATGTCCTTTGCATACCAGGTCAATACACGGTGGTGAATGAGGATTGTTGGGAAGATGTTCCACTCTGTGTTCTGGATGGGGAGATCATTGCTGGGAAGGAAGCACCTGGGTATTATTTGGGACAGGCGAGTTTTTCTTTGTCCTAAAGGATACTGATGTAATGTTAGTCAAGGAACTAGGGTGTTTCTTGAACCTAACAGTAGGTAGAGGTGCATGATATACCCTGGGCATGGTCACTGAAATCCAGGCACAGGGATGTAATTTTGAGAATTTTGACATTGTTTCAGATTTATATGTGTTGTTAGACTCAAAACTTATATAGGAAGCTCTCCGGCTTATCTATGCAAGTTGAGGGACAGATTGACAGTAGGGTCTCTTCGTACAAATTAGAGACTTTGCTGCCAATTCAGAGCCCTGAGGTACCGCAGACAGGCCAAGTTGCGGTAGGAAAGACCACTGTGAGCAAGTCTGCCTAATCCCGGCCCGTATCTACAATAAAGAGTTATAGGAGGTTGGTAGCGGGAGGCGTAATTAGATGGATCATATATATGCATATATTATGATAATGGGTTGATTTATGTCAAAATGTATGTGTGATAAAGGTGTATTTTAGGCTAGTAATATGGGCAAGAAAAGCCCTCCTTGAGACTCTGTATCTGAGAGCTGGTTGATATGCTGCTCTGAGTGTGTGCTGATGAATGGTGAGTGAATGGACACCCCTTGCCTGGACTATACCCCTTCATTCGTCAGAAAGAAGAAGATACAGAAGATACAGAATGGTGACATGGAAGCTGTCACGGAAGAATGATGTTGGTGTGTCACCCAGTAGCAAACAGGCAAGTGTTGGGAAACACAGCACGTTAAGACTGTTATGGACTGTTCCATAGGAGCTGGTTCTGAAGCCTATGTTGAGAGGCACAACACGGTAAAACCATTATGGACTGTTCCATAGGAGCTGTTTCTGAAGCACATGTTGAAAAACACAACAGTTAAGGACTGTTCCGTAGTTGCTGGTTCAGAAACACATGTTGGGCGTTAGGACAGTTATGGACTGTTCAATGGGAGCAGTGTCTGAGGAAGGGTGATATGCGCCTTTAGGCGCAAAGCGGCATATGTTGGAAGGCAACATGAGTTAATATGATATTTCTGAAGTTTCTACACATCTGTTTTTACAACAAGCTGACGCTCGCAATCCCATGGTTTTAAAAGGCACAGAGGAATTTGTCCCCAGGCAGAATCTGCATAGCAGGGGGCCTGGCTCATGTATGTGCAAGACAATACCCTACAAGTAAGTTTGAGAAAGACTGCCCTGTGAACAATGATTGGGCCAGAGGCAAAGGGGGGAGTTTGAATGGTGACTGTTTTGTAAAAAGGGCTGTTGAAGAGAGCTCTTTCTGTTTTGTTGAAGACCTATGCTGAAGCCACATGGCTCATTTGAAGGCCTCATGGAAGCCTGATGGCTTGGGCCTAACTCCATGAGGCTCACAGAGGCCTACTTTTTTTCCATCTGGAGCTCAGCCAGCAGGATTTACCTAGAGGAGGGGATAAGTATCTTTCAATTTTAATATTATTGTTATAGACTTTATAGATATCTGTTGTTAGTATATGACATTCCTACTTTTAAAGGAAATAAATGTAACTTGTTTACTAAGCAAATGCTTCTGTCTTCATAGCTAACAATATATCATTAGGCCTAGCATATTCTGGTATATTAGTTAATTATAGGGACTAGGCAAGTTAATAAATATATGCAATAGCTATATAGGTTACAATAGAGTGTATATTATTGCACCGGGTACATCATGGGGTATGTGAGGGGGTTAGCTCGGCAGCGGGTGTGTGTGACCCCCGAGATGGGCTCCCCACACAAAAACAGGCCCAGCAAACGGAGGTTGTGGTTTTCAAAATCAAAAAGGTGCGGTTTATTTTCTATTTACAGTGACAAAACACAGCAAAGCAAAAGAAACATAAACAAAATAAATCCTGGTCAACTTGACCTCTGACTAAACATACAGGTTTCCTAACTAACAACTGGGATCAGCCTAGTGCTGTCCTAGTCCCTAAGTCCCTGGTTTTAAATGTCCAAGCAAATAGCCACACAGGTTTTGTCTCACCGCACAGGGGTTCACTCTCCCTAGACAGTCCACACAGGTCTGGTTCCAGGCATGAGCTAACATCTAATGAAGCTGGGAGTTCTTATAGAGGCCTAAATGAGCTGACAAGCTTCAGCTGGTCTCCTCATCTCTGCCTGCACGACGCCCCACACTCTCCCTAGAGGTATGAGTCATCCATGAGCCCACTAGCCTTATACAACTCTCCACCTAGTTGTATAAGTCGGCGTAAAGCCTGAATCTGGGCGAAATATATCTACCCCCCTGGATGCAACCAGGTGACTTTACCTTCCTGCTGTCACATACCCCCCCCTCTTGTTTTAACCTCGGGGTTGGAACACCAGCAATCAGGCATTCATGTACTCGAGACAAAGCATCCACATTCCCCATTTGAACGCCAGGGCGATGCTTTACTGTGAAGTTGAATTCCTGGAGGGCCAGGAACCACCTATTCACTCTTCTATTTGTTTCCTTGTTTTGAGCCATCCACTTTAACGGAGCGTGATCCGTAACCATGTCAAAGTGCCTACCTAGCAGGTAGTACCGAAGGGAATCTAGAGCCCACTTCACCGCTAAACACTCCTTTTCAACGGTGGCGTAATTTACCTCATGGGACTTCAACTTCCTGCTGAGGTAAATGACTGGGTGCTCTTCCCCGTTCCAGACCTGGGACAATACTGCTCCTAACCCCACATCTGACGCATCACTTTGTACGACAAAGTCTTTAGAGAAGTCGGGTGAGTACAACACTGGCTGGCTACATAAGGCTTGTTTCAAGAATTGGAATGCTGCCTCAGCCTCGGGGGTCCATTTAATCATGACCGACCCTTTCCCCTTCGTCAGGTTGGTTAGGGGCACAGCCTTAGAAGCAAAGTGGGGAATGAATCGCCGATAATACCCAGCGATTCCCAGAAAGGCTCGTACCTGCTTCTTGCTGTTGGGACGTGGCCAACTCTGGATGGCCTCGACTTTGTTGAGTTGGGGTTTTATTACTCCCCTCCCAATGGTGTACCCAAGATATTTGGCCTCCTCCTGCCCAATGGTACACTTCTTGGGGTTAGCCGTAAACCCCGCTTCCCGAACAGAGTCCAGGACTGCTTGCACTTTTGGCAGATGTGAGGCCCAATCTGTGCTATGGACAATTATGTCATCCAGGTAAGCCGCAGCATACTTCCGATGGGGCCTCAGCATCTGGTCCATTTTCCGCTGGAATGTGGCCGGCGCATTCTGTAACCCGAACGGCATTCTTTTATATTGGAACGCCCCGTCTGGGGTTACAAATGCGGTTTTCTCTTTGGCCGACTTGGCCAGGGGGATTTGCCAATACCCTTTTGTGAGGTCAAGAGTCGTCATGTATCGGGCTGTTCCCAGCCGGTCGATCAACTCATCTATACGTGGCATGGGGTAGGTGTCAAATTTTGTAACTTTGTTCAACTGACGAAAATCGTTACAAAATCGCCAGCTCCCATCCGGTTTAGGCACCAACACAATGGGACTAGACCAATCACTTTGGGACTCCTCTATCACCCCTAAGTTCAGCATTTTCTGTACTTCCTCCCGTATTGCCTCCCGTCGGGCCTCTGGGATCCGATAGGGTTTTAACTTCACCCTTTCACCGGGCGGGGTAATGATGTCATGCTCTACCCCAGATGTTTGTCCCGGCAGCTCAGAGAATACCTCCTTGTTGCGAAGCACAAACTCCTTAACCTCCTGTTGTTGGGGTTGTGACAAGGTGGCTGCTATTCCAACCTCAGGAATCACGCAACCAGTTTGAGCTGGTGACCAAGTGTCTGCGACTAGGGACTCTCTATCCCTCCAGGCTTTCAACAGATTAACGTGATAGATCTGTTCGGGCTTTCGCCTTCCTGGTTGTCTGACCTTGTAATTCACTTCGCTCACTTTTTCCATTATCTCGTAGGGGCCTTGCCATTTGGCAAGGAATTTACTTTCAACCGTAGGGACAAGTACCAGTATCCTATCCCCCGGGGAAAAGGTACGGGTCTTGGCTCCACGGTTGTACACTCTCTGCTGTGCTAACTGCGCTTGGGCCAAATGTTCCTTCACGATGGGCATTACCTGTGCAATTCGGTCTTGCATCAGGGCGACATGCTCAATCACACTCCTGTGGGGAGAACTCTCACTTTCCCAAGTTTCCTTGGCAATATCCAACAGCCCTCTTGGGTGTCTCCCATACAGTAACTCAAAGGGGGAGAATCCCGTAGAGGATTGGGGCACCTCCCTAATAGCAAACATCAGATAAGGAAGTAGACAGTCCCAATCCTTTCCATCTCTATCCACCACTTTCTTCAACATTTGTTTTAGGGTTTTGTTGAACCTTTCAACCAGCCCATCGGTTTGGGGGTGATACACAGATGTACGTAATTGCGTCACTTTGAACAATTTACACAGCTCCTTCATAACCCGGGACATAAAGGGTGTACCTTGGTCCGTAAGCAGTTCTTTACAAATACCCACCCGGCTAAACACAAGAGATAGCTCTTTGGCTATGGTTTTGGCCGAGGTATTTCGGAGAGGGATCGCTTCTGGATAACGGGTGGCATAGTCCATTATAACTAATATGTACTGGTGCCCCCTAGCGGACTTGATTATAGGACCTACCAAATCCATGGCGATCCTCTCAAACGGGACCTCAATGATGGGTAGAGGGACCAGCGGGCTACGGAAATGTGGCATCGGGGCCGACCTCTGACACACAGGGCAGGAGGAACAATAATTTTCTATGTCCTTCATCACCCCCGGCCAATAGAATCTCTGTAATACCCTCTCTCGGGTTTTCTCTGTCCCCAGATGACCTCCAAGAATGTGCCCATGGGCCAACTCCAACACCAACTTCCTGTAAGGTTTGGGCACCACAAGCTGCTCAACGGTTTCTTCTGCCCTTTTTGCCACCCGATACAGTAGGTCCTTCTCTACGCTGAAGTATGGGTAAGTGCAGGTATTATCTGGGTTCACTAACTCGCCATCTATTTTCACTACGTTTTCCCGTGCCTTTATTAGGGCGGGGTCTTTCAACTGTTCTGTGGCAAAGTTTTCCCTGTGAACCTCAAGATCAGAAAACTCCACAGACGGTAGGTTTTCGTCTGAGGAGGTGGGCTCCTCTCCAGTTTCTTGAGTCTCCCCTGCCAATACTGATAAGGGAAATTCCGGAGAGTCCTCACCACTCTCAGGGGAGTTCTGGCTATCACATTCCTGGTACATAGGGGCACCAGTGGGGGGCTCAGGATCATCCCACAGTTCCCAGAACTTCGGAAAATCCCTTCCCACAATGGCGTCATGCGGTAACTGAGATACTAAGCCCACTGGATGAGAGAGGGTACCTTTGGGGGTCTCGAAACACACTGTAGTCACTGGATACTCTCGGGTGTCCCCATGCACACAAATAACAGCTACCTTGCTATTCCCAGAGACCTCTGTTTTAACTAACTCAGCCTTTATCAGGGTCACAAGGCTACCTGAATCCAACAATACCACAACATTTCTACCATTAACACACATTTTGCATAAATGTTTCTCAGTTCCTCGAATGGCAGTGCATGCGACTGTCGCACACAGCGACTGACGTCTGCCCGTCAGAAAGTCACACTGCATGGGTTCCTCCACAACCGGGCAATTGGCTGCAATATGTCCCGCTTGCCGGCAGCGGTAGCAAACGATCCTTCTTGCGGCCTCTTGAGCCGCTGATTTCCCAGGCTGTTCTCGCCAAACTTGGGGTAGAGCTCCCACCCTCTCACTCTCTCCACCCTCACCCCTTGGAATCCTCTTATCCGCCCCTGGGGATGGTCTGGTCTTAGGGTGGAAAGTCCGAGTGTCTCTGGAAGAGGCCGTCAGGTTCTCTGTAGCCAAGTATTTCTCCACACGATCCACAAGACCATCGGCCGTCTCTGGGTCTCCATGGCTTACCCACTTTTGGATGGCAGTAGGAAGAGCTCTCAAAAACCGATCCATTACAACACGTTCCACAATCTTTTGGTGCGGACAAAGTCTCTGGCTGTAGCCACTTTCTGCTCAGGTGAATGAGATCATACATTTAAGACCTGGGGGGTTTTCCAAGCTGGAAAGTCCAGTTATGCACACGCTGAGCCCGGACAGCCTGGGTGACACCCAGCCTTGCCAATATTTCAGCTTTTAGCATCACATAGTCTTTTGCTTGGTTAGGCTCTAGGTCATAGTAAGCTTTCTGCGATTCACCAGTTAACAGAGGAGCCACCAGTCCAGCCCACTGCTCCTTAGGCCACTTTTCTCTTTCAGCGGTCCTTTCAAATGTGGTCAAAAATACCTCTGGATCATCCTCTCCAGTCATTTTTGTCAATAAACGACTCACCCCAAAGGACGCGGTATTAGTGGGACGGCTTTCCTCACTGGTCTGCGGACGTTGCTGCATTACTGCTTCCATCTGTTGTTGTAGTCTCTGCTCTTGCTTCTGCAACAGGTCTATGAAGCGGGCCTCAGATTGCTGCTGGGCTTGTTGCTGAGCCTCCAGACTCTGTTGCAAAGTTGCGTTTGTCTGCTGCTGGGCTGCAAGGCTCTGTTGATGAGCTTGCTGCTGGGCTGCGAAGTTCTTTTGCAAACCTGCATTTGTCTGCTGTTGATTGGCATTTGCTAGAGCCAGCTGCTTCAGTATCTCCTCCATGCTGGCTTAAAAAAAAAACTGCCACTGGTTCTCCACCAACTGTGAGGGGGTTAGCTCGGCAGCGGGTGTGTGTGACCCCCGAGATGGGCTCCCCACACAAAAACAGGCCCAGCAAACGGAGGTTGTGGTTTTCAAAATCAAAAAGGTGCGGTTTATTTTCTATTTACAGTGACAAAACACAGCAAAGCAAAAGAAACATAAACAAAATAAATCCTGGTCAACTTGACCTCTGACTAAACATACAGGTTTCCTAACTAACAACTGGGATCAGCCTAGTGCTGTCCTAGTCCCTAAGTCCCTGGTTTTAAAGGTCCAAGCAAATAGCCACACAGGCTTTGTCTCACCGCACAGGGGTTCACTCTCCCTAGACAGTCCACACAGGTCTGGTTCCAGGCATGAGCTAACATCTAATGAAGCTGGGAGTTCTTATAGAGGCCTAAATGAGCTGACAAGCTTCAGCTGGTCTCCTCATCTCTGTCTGCACGACGCCCCACACTCTCCCTAGAGGTATGAGTCATCCATGAGCCCACTAGCCTTATACAACTCTCCACCTAGTTGTATAAGTCGGCGTAAAGCCTGAATCTGGGCGAAATATATCTACCCCCCTGGATGCACCCAGGTGACTTTACCTTCCTGCTGTCACAGGTAACAAACACTTTAAGACTACTACTAATAATTAGTGATGAGCCGAACACCCCCGGGTTCGGTTCGCACCAGAACCCGCGAACGGACCGAAAGTTCGTACGAACATTAGAACCCTATTAAATACAATGGATGCGAACGTTCGAATTCTAAAGTGCTAATTATAACAACTATTATGCATGTTATTGTCCTAAAAAGGGTTTGGGAACCCGGGTTCTGCACCAGGGGACATGTATCAATGCAAAAAGAAGTTTTAAAAACGGTCGTTTTTCGGGAGCAGTCATTTTAATGATGCATAAAGTGAAAAAAAAAAAGTCAAATATTCCTTTAAATATCGTACCTGGGGGGTGTCTAAAGTATGCCTGTGAAGTGCCACGTGTTTCCCGTGTTTAGAACTGTCCCTGCACAAAATGACACTTCTAAAGGAAAAAAAAGCCATTTAAAACTGCTTGCGGCTTTAATGTAATGTCTGGTCCCGGTAATATGGATGAAAATCTTTAAGAAAAATGGCATAGCTACCCCATGACCCCCCCCCCCCCTACCCCAGCCCATTACCAGCCCCTTTGGGTCTTGTATGGATATTAAGGGGAACCCCGCACATAAAATAAAAAAGGCCCTATATACTCTGAACAGCCGTATACAGGCGGTGCATACAAGACAGGGACTGTAGGTTTGTTCTTATGTAGAATCTGTTTGTAATTTTGAACAGGTACATTGTTGAAGTGTAGCTCCAGCCCAAAAATCTATTTTTAAACTTTTTGGAAAACATAGGTAAGGGTTATCACCCCTGTAACATTTGTTTTGCTGTCTGTGCCCCTGTTCAGAACATTTCACCTCACTTTCCGTCCCAATGTCAACTGTTTTTGAAATGTGGTGTTTTTCTTGAAACAAGGATTGCTGATAAAGCATCAGTAGAGAGGAGACACCTTTCTCCCATATTTATTCTTACAGGAGAGAATTTTCCTTCCTAGGGGTAGATTTCCTCTCACTTCCTGTTGTCTTCTTGCGTTTGCAAGTAGGAGTCGTTTGTAAGTTGGATGTTTGAAAGTAGGGACCTGCCGTATATACTCTGCAGAAATTGGCCCCTTAGTTGTTGGTGTTGGCACAACACTGTAAGCACTCACAGTTACTCTTGGTTGGTGCTGTAACGCCCTGCTGTCAACTATTATATCAGGAATTTTAATTACATATAATTGTTGAACAGTGGTAGTAAAAATTGGGCCTTTGATGGTGGTGCTGGTGCCACAACACTGTAAGCCCTGACAGTTACTCTTGGTGGGTGCAGCAATGGGCCCTGCTGTGAATTATTAGATCAAGAATTGTAATTGCATGCCCCTGTTGAACAGGGGCTGAAAAATTGGGCCTTTCGTGGTGGTGGTGGTGGTGTTGCCACAACACTGTAAGCCCTCAGAGTTACTCTTGGTGGGTGCAGGAATGGGCCCTGCTGTGAATTATTAGATCAAGAATTGTAATTACATGCCCCTTTTGAACAGGGGCTGAAAAATTGGGCCTTTCGTGGTGGTGGTGGTGGTGGTGTTGCCACAACACTGTAAGGCCTCAGAGTTACTCTTGGTGGGTGCAGGAATGGGCCCTGCTGTGAATTATTAGATCAAGAATTGTAATTACATGCCCCTTTTGAACAGGGGCTGAAAAATTGGGCCTTTCGTGGTGGTGGTGGTGGTGGTGGCGTTGCCACAACACTGTAAGCCCTCAGAGTTACTCTTGGTGGGTGCAGCAATGGGCCCTGCTGTGAATTATTAGATCAAGAATTGTAATTGCATGCCCCTGTTGAACAGGGGCTGAAAAATTGGGCCTTAGGCACTGGTGGCACAACACTACAACCCCTCACAGATACGTTACTTGGAGCACAGCAATGAGCCCTGTTGCAAAGTATTGCTTCAAAAATTGTAATGACACGCCCCTGTTAAACAGGGGCTGAAAAATTGGGCCTTAGGCACTGGTGCCACAACACTCCAACCCCTCACAGATACTGTACTTGGAGCACAGCAATGAGCCCTATGGCAAATTATTGCTAAAAAAAATTGTAATTACACGCCCCTGTAAAACAGGGGCTGAAAAATTGGGCCTTAGCCACTGGTGGCGGCACCCATAAACAAAAATGATCTTCCAAGCTATCATCATCAATCGTATCATTGAGGACTCGGAGGAGGAGGATAGCCAGTCAACATAACAGCACAGGCACTCAGCATCAGCATCAGTCTTGAAGGGATGTGACATGTTAAAATCAATTAGTCTGTTATATCAGCATCAGGTGTGTGGTAGCTGGTGGTGATCCAAGACTGGTTCATCTTGATGAAAGTCAGTCGATCAACCGAGTCGGTGGACAGGCGCACCCTGTGATCCGTGACAAATCCTCCAGCAGCACTGAATGTGCGTTCCGAAAGAACGCTGGATGCAGGACAGGCCAGTAGCTCAATTGCATACTGTGCAAGCTCTGGCCAGTGATCCATCCTCAAGACCCAGTAAGCCAGAGGATTTTCGGTGGGGAAGGTGTCCAAGTCTGACCTTGCCCCTAGATATTCCTGCACCATGTTTATCAGACGCTGGCGATGGTTGCTGGAACCGATCATACTTTGGGGCTGCGGACTAAAGAATTGTCTGAACGCATCGGTCAGACGGCCACCTTCCCCACCGCTCCTTCTTTGACTGGCCGAAGCCTCAGCAACTCGTTGTCCAGGACCAGGAGTTTGTAACCTCCCAGTCTCTGGGAACGCGTTGCACAGACCTTTCTGCAAGGCCTCCCGGAGTTGTCTCATCCTCTGCTCCCTCTGCGAAGATAACATAAGGTCCGCAACCTTACCCTTGTACCGTGGATCAAGGAGAGTGGCCAGCCAGTAATGGTCCCTCTCCTTGATCCGAAGAATACGAGGATCCTTCCGCAGACTTTGCAGGATCAGGGAGGCCATGCAGCGTAGGTTTGCTGAGGCATTCGCTCCGGAGTCCTCTGGGTCACTAAGGACGACATGATCCGCAGCCACCTCCTCCCAGCCACGTACAAGTCCACTGGTTTCTTGGGACTGTAAATCATCCCTAAAAGACTGCTGCTGATGATGCTGAGTGCCAGCCTCCACCTCCATGCTGACACAATCCTCCTCCTCCTCCTCCTCCTCTTCCTCTTCCTGTGCGATGGGTGGGACAGAAGGAACACTGTCTGGGTAAAGGGGGCCTTGAGAGGCAAGGAAGTCCTCCTCTTCCTGCCTCTGTTCTGCCTCAAGTGCCCTGTCCATTATTCCACACAGCGTGTGCTCCAACAGGTGGACAAGAGGTACAGTGTCACTGATGCATGCACTGTCACTGCTCACCATCCTCGTGGCCTCCTCAAATGGTGCCAGGACAGTGCATGCATCCCTGATCATGCCCCACTGGCGTGGAGAAAAAAAACCAAGCTCCCCTGACCCTGTCCTGGTGCCGTAGTCGCACAGGTACTCATTGATGGCCCTCTGCTGCGTGTGCAGCCGCTGCAGCATGGCCAACGTTGAGTTCCACCTGGTGGGCATGTCACATATAAGGCGGTTCTTGGGCAGGTTCAACTCCTTTTGCAGCTCAGCCAGGCGAGCACTGGCATTATAAGATCTGCGGAAATGCACACAGACTTTCCTGGCCTGCCTCAGGACATCCTGTAAGCCCGGGTACCTGCCCAAGAACCGCTGCACCACCAGGTTAAGGACGTGAGCCACACAGGGCACATGGGTCAGTTGTCCCTGTCGGAGGGCGGAGAGGAGGTTGGTGCCATTGTCGCAAACCACCATTCCTGGCTTAAGCTGGCGTGGCGTCAACCACCTCTCGGCCTGGCCCTGCAGAGCAGACAGGACCTCTGCCCCAGTGTGGCTTCTGTCCCCCAAACACACCAGCGCAAGCACGGCATGGCATCTTTTTGCCTGCGTACTTGCGTAGCCCCGTGAACGGCTACGGAGCACCGCTGGTTCATAGGACAAACCACAGGAAGAGGCCATGGAGGAAGAAGAAGAGGAGGGGGTGGAGGAGAGAGGTGTGTCACAACCAGTAGTAGCATTTTGGAGGCGTGGCGGTGGAACAACCTCCAACACTACTGCACCTTGTCCTGCATCCTTCCCAGCTGCCAAAAGAGTGACCCAATGGGCCGTGAAAGAAAGGTAACGTCCCTGTCCATGCCTGCTGGACCATGAGTCAGCGGTAATATGCACCTTACCGCTGACCGCCCTGTCCAGCGAGGCCAAGACATTGCCTTCCACATGCCGGTAGAGAGCCGGAATAGCCTTCCGTGAGAAAAAGTGGCGTTTGGGAACCTGCCACTGAGGAACCGCACATTGCACAAACTCACGGAAGGGGGCCGAGTCTACCAACTGAAAAGGCAGCAGTTGAAGCGCTAGCAATTTAGCCAAGCTAGCATTCAACCGCTGGGCATGTGGATGGCTGGGAGTGAACTTCTTTCGACGGTCCAGCAGCTGGGGCAGGGAAATTTGCCTGCTAGAATCGGACGTCGGTGTACTGCTAGCAGAGTGGCCGCAAGTACTTGGCTGTGACACACCTAATTCTACACCTTCATTCCTCTCAGTGCATGTTTCAGAGAGGACTGAAGTTATAGTGGGGTTGGAGATCCCAGCTGATGCGGTGCAAGGAGAGGTCCGCTTTGTTCTTTGGTGTGGGTCTTTGAGGTAGGCTTGCCAACGAGCTGCATGGCAGGTCAACATATGTCTGGTCAGGCATGTGGTACCCAAGCGGCTGATGTTTTGGCCACGCGATATACGCTTGAGACATATGTTGCAAACAGCAGCTGTGCGATCTGATGCACTAGCCTCAAAAAAGGCCCACACCAAGGAACTTTTTGAATGACGGGCAGAGGCAGCGCCCTGCACAGGCGGAGCTCTGCGGTGTGATTCCGTCGGTGTACTGCCCTTACGCTGGCCACCAAAGGGCATCCTGCCTCATTGGAGATGTGCCTCCTCCTCATCCTCCTCCTCCTCCTCTCTCCTATTAGGCACCCACGTGGAGTCAGTGACCTCATCATCCCCTCCCTCCTCATCACTGGAGCCAATCTGGCAGTATGCTGCAGCTGCTGGAACATGACTGCCAGATTGGTGTCCTTCTTGAGCATCCCCTCTGTCTGCTCTCACGCTACTGCCTTCCTGTAGCTGGGTTTCATCATCAGACCCTTCGAAACGCTGGGCATCCTCCTGGAGCATGTACCCAACACTGTGCTCAAACAGTTCGGGGGACTCCTCAGGAGGAGGACATGGTGGGTCTAGGGAAGGAGTGACTGATGATGAGTCTGACATTGATACCAGGGAAGAGGACGCTTTGGCAGCTGCTTTGCCAGTACCCTGAGCCTGGGTGAGAGAGGATGAGGAGGAGGAGGAGGGCTTGGTCATCCACTCTACCAAGTCTTCGGCATGATGTGGCTCAACATGTCCAGCTGCCGAAAACAAGGACAAGCGTGTCCCATGGCCATGTGCTGATGACAATGCACCGCGTCCACGACCAGCACTGTTGCCCCCAGACACAGAGCCTGCTTGCCCTCTTTTATTGCCTCCTGACTGTCTGCCTCTCCTTGTTTGCCTTCCAGACATTCTAATAGATGGCCTGCAGGGAGATGGGAAAAAAGCAATAAGGGCTACCTTCAGGTGTCCTTCTCTGTCCCTTTACTTAAGGATTTCTAAATATGGTTGAGGATTATTGCTTTTGCACAGAATAGCACAACGACAATTTCCCTGACTGTCCAAAAAACAAGGATTTCAAAGATGGTTGATGAGGAATGCTTTGGCACACTATAGCACAAGGAGAAATCCCCTCACTTTCCTTCTTTGTCCCTAGAAACAAGGACTGGCACAGTGAAAGAAACTGACACTCTCCCTACCTACAGTTTTCTGTCCCTAGAAAAAATGTTTTTTTAAAGCACACTATAGCACAAGGAGAAATCCCCTCACTTTCCTTCTTTGTCCCTAGAAACAAGGACTGGCACAGTGAAAGAAACTGACACTCTCCCTACCTACAGTTTTCTGTCCCTAGAAAAAATGTTTTTTTAAAGCACACTATAGCACAAGGAGAAATCCCCTCACTTTCCTTCTTTGTCCCTACAAACAAGGACTGGCACAGTGAAAGAAACTGACACTCTCCCTACCTACAGTGTTCTGTCCCTAGAAAAAATGTTTTTTTAAAGCACACTATAGCACAAGGAGAAATCCCCTCACTTTCCTTCTTTGTCCCTAGAAACAAGGACTGGCACAGTGAAAGAAACTGACACTCTCCCTACCTACAGTTTTCTGTCCCTAGAAAAAATGTTTTTTTAAAGCACACTATAGCACAAGGAGAAATCCCCTCACTTTCCTTCTTTGTCCCTAGAAACAAGGACTGGCACAGTGAAAGAAACTGACACTCTCCCTACCTACAGTTTTCTGTCCCTAGAAAAAATGTTTTTTTAAAGCACACTATAGCACAAGGAGAAATCCCCTCACTTTCCTTCTTTGTCCCTAGAAACAAGGACTGGCACAGTGAAAGAAACTGACACTCTCCCTACCTACAGTGTTCTGTCCCTAGAAAAAATGTTTTTTTAAAGCACACTATAGCACAAGGAGAAATCCCCTCACTTTCCTTCTTTGTCCCTAGAAACAAGGACTGGCACAGTGAAAGAAACTGACACTCTCCCTACCTACAGTTTTCTGTCCCTAGAAAAAATGTTTTTTTAAAGCACACTATAGCACAAGGAGAAATCCCCTCACTTTCCTTCTTTGTCCCTAGAAACAAGGACTGGCACAGTGAAAGAAACTGACACTCTCCCTACCTACAGTTTTCTGTCCCTAGAAAAAATGTTTTTTTAAAGCACACTATAGCACAAGGAGAAATCCCCTCACTTTCCTTCTTTGTCCCTAGAAACAAGGACTGGCACAGTGAAAGAAACTGACACTCTCCCTACCTACAGTTTTCTGTCCCTAGAAAAAATGTTTTTTTAAAGCACACTATAGCACAAGGAGAAATCCCCTCACCTTCCTTCTTTGTCCCTAGAAACAAGGACTGGCACAGTGAAAGAAACTGACACTCTCCCTACCTACAGTGTTCTGTCCCTAGAAAAAATGTTTTTTTAAAGCACACTATAGCACAAGGAGAAATCCCCTCACTTTCCTTCTTTGTCCCTAGAAACAAGGACTGGCACAGTGAAAGAAACTGACACTCTCCCTACCTACAGTTTTCTGTCCCTAGAAAAAATGTTTTTTTAAAGCACACTATAGCACAAGGAGAAATCCCCTCACTTTCCTTCTTTGTCCCTAGAAACAAGGACTGGCACAGTGAAAGAAACTGACACTCTCCCTACCTACAGTTTTCTGTCCCTAGAAAAAATGTTTTTTTAAAGCACACTATAGCACAAGGAGAAATCCCCTCACTTTCCTTCTTTGTCCCTAGAAACAAGGACTGGCACAGTGAAAGAAACTGACACTCTCCCTACCTACAGTTTTCTGTCCCTAGAAAAAATGTTTTTTTAAAGCACACTATAGCACAAGGAGAAATCCCCTCACTTTCCTTCTTTGTCCCTAGAAACAAGGACTGGCACAATGAAAGAAACTGACACTCTCCCTACCTACAGTTTTCTGTCCCTAGAAAAAATGTTTTTTTAAAGCACACTATAGCACAAGGAGAAATCCCCTCACTTTCCTTCTTTGTCCCTAGAAACAAGGACTGGCACAGTGAAAGAAACTGACACTCTCCCTACCTACAGTTTTCTGTCCCTAGAAAAAATGTTTTTTTAAAGCACACTATAGCACAAGGAGAAATCCCCTCACTTTCCTTCTTTGTCCCTAGAAACAAGGACTGGCACAGTGAAAGAAACTGACACTCTCCCTACCTACAGTTTTCTGTCCCTAGAAAAAATGTTTTTTTAAAGCACACTATAGCACAAGGAGAAATCCCCTCACCTTCCTTCTTTGTCCCTAGAAACAAGGACTGGCACAGTGAAAGAAACTGACACTCTCCCTACCTACAGTGTTCTATCCCTAGAAAAAATGTTTTTTTAAAGCACACTATAGCACAAGGAGAAATCCCCTCACTTTCCTTCTTTGTCCCTAGAAACAAGGACTGGCACAGTGAAAGAAACTGACACTCTCCCTACCTACAGTTTTCTGTCCCTAGAAAAAAAGTTTTTTTAAAGCACACTATAGCACAAGGAGAAATCCCCTCACTTTCCTTCTTTGTCCCTAGAAACAAGGACTGGCACAGTGAAAGAAACTGACACTCTCCCTACCTACAGTTTTCTGTCCCTAGAAAAAATGTTTTTTTAAAGCACACTATAGCACAAGGAGAAATCCCCTCACTTTCCTTCTTTGTCCCTAGAAACAAGGACTGGCACAGTGAAAGAAACTGACACTCTCCCTACCTACAGTTTTCTGTCCCTAGAAAAAATGTTTTTTTAAAGCACACTATAGCACAAGGAGAAATCCCCTCACTTTCCTTCTTTGTCCCTAGAAACAAGGACTGGCACAGTGAAAGAAACTGACACTCTCCCTACCTACAGTTTTCTGTCCCTAGAAAAAATGTTTTTTTAAAGCACACTATAGCACAAGGAGAAATCCCCTCACTTTCCTTCTTTGTCCCTAGAAACAAGGACTGGCACAGTGAAAGAAACTGACACTCTCCCTACCTACAGTTTTCTGTCCCTAGAAAAAATGTTTTTTTAAAGCACACTATAGCACAAGGAGAAATCCCCTCACTTTCCTTCTTTGTCCCTAGAAACAAGGACTGGCACAGTGAAAGAAACTGACACTCTCCCTACCTACAGTTTTCTGTCCCTAGAAAAAATGTTTTTTTAAAGCACACTATAGCACAAGGAGAAATCCCCTCACTTTCCTTCTTTGTCCCTAGAAACAAGGACTGGCACAGTGAAAGAAACTGACACTCTCCCTACCTACAGTTTTCTGTCCCTAGAAAAAATGTTTTTTTAAAGCACACTATAGCACAAGGAGAAATCCCCTCACTTTCCTTCTTTGTCCCTAGAAACAAGGACTGGCACAGTGAAAGAAACTGACACTCTCCCTACCTACAGTTTTCTGTCCCTAGAAAAAATGTTTTTTTAAAGCACACTATAGCACAAGGAGAAATCCCCTCACTTTCCTTCTTTGTCCCTAGAAACAAGGACTGGCACAGTGAAAGAAACTGACACTCTCCCTACCTACAGTTTTCTGTCCCTAGAAAAAATGTTTTTTTAAAGCACACTATAGCACAAGGAGAAATCCCCTCACTTTCCTTCTTTGTCCCTAGAAACAAGGACTGGCACAGTGAAAGAAACTGACACTCTCCCTACCTACAGTTTTCTGTCCCTAGAAAAAATGTTTTTTTTAAAGCACACTATAGCACAAGGAGAAATCCCCTCACTTTCCTTCTTTGTCCCTAGAAACAAGGACTGGCACAGTGAAAGAAACTGACACTCTCCCTACCTACAGTTTTCTGTCCCTAGAAAAAATGTTTTTTTAAAGCACACTATAGCACAAGGAGAAATCCCCTCACTTTCCTTCTTTGTCCCTAGAAACAAGGACTGGCACAGTGAAAGAAACTGACACTCTCCCTACCTACAGTTTTCTGTCCCTAGAAAAAATGTTTTTTTAAAGCACACTATAGCACAAGGAGAAATCCCCTCACTTTCCTTCTTTGTCCCTAGAAACAAGGACTGGCACAGTGAAAGAAACTGACACTCTCCCTACCTACAGTTTTCTGTCCCTAGAAAAAATGTTTTTTTAAAGCACACTATAGCACAAGGAGAAATCCCCTCACTTTCCTTCTTTGTCCCTAGAAACAAGGACTGGCACAGTGAAAGAAACTGACACTCTCCCTACCTACAGTTTTCTGTCCCTAGAAAAAATGTTTTTTTAAAGCACACTATAGCACAAGGAGAAATCCCCTCACT
Organism: Rana muscosa; assembly: GCA_029206835.1. Lineage (NCBI taxonomy): Eukaryota > Metazoa > Chordata > Amphibia > Anura > Ranidae > Rana > Rana muscosa. The sequence goes on from CM055117.1 coordinate 324,636,934, forward strand.
TTCCTTCTTTGTCCCTAGAAACAAGGACTGGCACAGTGAAAGAAACTGACACTCTCCCTACCTACAGTTTTCTGTCCCTAGAAAAAATGTTTTTTTAAAGCACACTATAGCACAAGGAGAAATCCCCTCACTTTCCTTCTTTGTCCCTAGAAACAAGGACTGGCACAGTGAAAGAAACTGACACTCTCCCTACCTACAGTTTTCTGTCCCTAGAAAAAATGTTTTTTTAAAGCACACTATAGCACAAGGAGAAATCCCCTCACTTTCCTTCTTTGTCCCTAGAAACAAGGACTGGCACAGTGAAAGAAACTGACACTCTCCCTACCTACAGTTTTCTGTCCCTAGAAAAAATGTTTTTTTAAAGCACACTATAGCACAAGGAGAAATCCCCTCACTTTCCTTCTTTGTCCCTAGAAACAAGGACTGGCACAGTGAAAGAAACTGACACTCTCCCTACCTACAGTTTTCTGTCCCTAGAAAAAATGTTTTTTTAAAGCACACTATAGCACAAGGAGAAATCCCCTCACTTTCCTTCTTTGTCCCTAGAAACAAGGACTGGCACAGTGAAAGAAACTGACACTCTCCCTACCTACAGTTTTCTGTCCCTAGAAAAAATGTTTTTTTAAAGCACACTATAGCACAAGGAGAAATCCCCTCACTTTCCTTCTTTGTCCCTAGAAACAAGGACTGGCACAGTGAAAGAAACTGACACTCTCCCTACCTACAGTTTTCTGTCCCTAGAAAAAATGTTTTTTTAAAGCACACTATAGCACAAGGAGAAATCCCCTCACTTTCCTTCTTTGTCCCTAGAAACAAGGACTGGCACAGTGAAAGAAACTGACACTCTCCCTACCTACAGTTTTCTGTCCCTAGAAAAAATGTTTTTTTAAAGCACACTATAGCACAAGGAGAAATCCCCTCACTTTCCTTCTTTGTCCCTAGAAACAAGGACTGGCACAGTGAAAGAAACTGACACTCTCCCTACCTACAGTTTTCTGTCCCTAGAAAAAATGTTTTTTTAAAGCACACTATAGCACAAGGAGAAATCCCCTCACTTTCCTTCTTTGTCCCTAGAAACAAGGACTGGCACAGTGAAAGAAACTGACACTCTCCCTACCTACAGTTTTCTGTCCCTAGAAAAAATGTTTTTTTAAAGCACACTATAGCACAAGGAGAAATCCCCTCACTTTCCTTCTTTGTCCCTAGAAACAAGGACTGGCACAGTGAAAGAAACTGACACTCTCCCTACCTACAGTTTTCTGTCCCTAGAAAAAATGTTTTTTTAAAGCACACTATAGCACAAGGAGAAATCCCCTCACTTTCCTTCTTTGTCCCTAGAAACAAGGACTGGCACAGTGAAAGAAACTGACACTCTCCCTACCTACAGTTTTCTGTCCCTAGAAAAAATGTTTTTTTAAAGCACACTATAGCACAAGGAGAAATCCCCTCACTTTCCTTCTTTGTCCCTAGAAACAAGGACTGGCACAGTGAAAGAAACTGACACTCTCCCTACCTACAGTTTTCTGTCCCTAGAAAAAATGTTTTTTTAAAGCACACTATAGCACAAGGAGAAATCCCCTCACTTTCCTTCTTTGTCCCTAGAAACAAGGACTGGCACAGTGAAAGAAACTGACACTCTCCCTACCTACAGTTTTCTGTCCCTAGAAAAAATGTTTTTTTAAAGCACACTATAGCACAAGGAGAAATTCCCTCACTTTCCTTCTTTGTCCCTAGAAACAAGGACTGGCACAGTGAAAGAAACTGACACTCTCCCTACCTACAGTTTTCTGTCCCTAGAAAAAATGTTTTTTTAAAGCACACTATAGCACAAGGAGAAATCCCCTCACTTTCCTTCTTTGTCCCTAGAAACAAGGACTGGCACAGTGAAAGAAACTGACACTCTCCCTACCTACAGTTTTCTGTCCCTAGAAAAAATGTTTTTTTAAAGCACACTATAGCACAAGGAGAAATCCCCTCACTTTCCTTCTTTGTCCCTAGAAACAAGGACTGGCACAGTAAAACACACTGACACTCTCCCTACCTATCCTTCTCTTTCCCTAAACTAAAGGAATCCAGGTTAAGCAAGAAAGAAATAAATGTCACTGTCCCTGCCTATGCTTGTCTTTCCCTGCTCCGGAACACACTACACTAGGCCGCCGTGCTGGCGGCCTTTTATAGTGTGGGGCGTGTACTAAACACCCTCAGCAATAATTGGCCACAGGCATCCTGCCTGTGGCCAATCATTGCTCTCCTCGCTGCCGGCGCTGTGATTGGCCAAGCATGCGGGGTCACAGTGCATGCTTGGCCAATCACAGCGCCTGGATGACACTGCGATGTCGTAGTGCATTGTGGGCCGTTCGCGTCACTCGAATTTGGCGCGAACGGCCCAAATCGTTCGATCTTCGTCGAACGATCGAACAGCCGATGTTCGAGTCGAACGTATGTTCGACTCGAACACGAAGCTCATCCCTACTAATAATATTGACAATTACATCTTATTTCAGCAATAACTGGTCTTCCATGCATTTGAACTGCATGTGAAGGGGTTTTAAATAGAATGCCCTTTTTCTATTATTATTATTTTTTTATTAATAATTCTTTATTTAAAGCGACAATTTGATAAAATAGTGGGTCTGCTCGGTTCAAGACCGTTAAATAAAGAAAACTGGGACTGTCAAATATTATAAGAAAAAACGTATGCAGTTACAGAGCCCAATCATTTTATTTTTATTTTAAAAAAGCCTAAAAAAAAAGGTCAAGAAAAAAGAATATTCAACAGAAACAACACAAACCAAACAAAAAAGGAAAAAAAAAGAAAAAGAAAGAATAAAATGGACTTTTGTCACTTTCTGCCCCCAATTAGCCATTTTCCCTCCTCTGTGTCATGTGACTCGTTAGTGTTACAAGGTCCCAGGTGTGAATGGAGAGCAGGTGCTGTTAAATTTGGTGGTATCACTCTCACTCTCTCATACTGGTCACTGTAAGTTCAACATGGCACCTCATGGCAAAGATCTCTCTGAGGATCTGAAAAAAAAAGAATTGTTGCTCTACATAAAGATGGCCTAGGCTATAAGAAGATTGCCAAGATCCTGAAACTGAGCTGCAGTGCGGTGGCCAAGACCATACAGCTGTTTAACAGGACAGGTTCCACTCAAAACAGGCCTCGCCATGATAGGCCAAAGACGTTGAGTGCACGTGCTCAGCGTCATATCCAGAGGTTGTCTTTGGGAAATAGACGTATGAGTGCTGCCAGCATTGCTGCAGAGGTTGAAGGGGTGGGGGGTCAGCCTGTCAGTTCTCAGGCCATACGCTGCACACTGCATCAAATTGGTCTGCATGGCTGTCATCCCAGAAGGAAGCCTCTTCTAAAGATGATGCACAAGAAAGCCTGCAAACAGTTTGATGACGGCAACCAGACTAAGGACATGGTTTACTGGAACCATATCCTGTGGTATGATCATACCAAGATAAACTTATTGGTTCAGATAGTATCAAGCGTGTGTGGCGGCAACCAGGTGGGGAGTACAAAGACAAGTGTGTCTTGCCTACAGTCAAACATGGTGGTGAGAGTGTCATGGTCTGGGGCTGCATGAGTGCTGCCGGCATTGAGGAGCTACAGTTCATTGAGGGAACCATAAATTTCAACATGCACTGTGACATACTGAAGCAGAGCATGATCCATTCCCTTTCGGAGACCAGGCCTCAGGGCAGTATTCCAACATGATAACGACCCCAAACACACCTCCAAGACGAACACTGCCTTGCTAAAGAAGCTGATGGTAAAGGTGATTGACTGGCCAAGCATGTCTCCAGACCTAAACCCTATTGAGCATCTGTGGGGCATCCTCAAACGTAAGGTGGAGGAGCACAAGGTCTCTAAGATCCACCAGCTCCGTGATGTCATTATGGAGGAGTGGAAGAGCACCCCAGTGGCAACCTGTGAAGTTTTGGTGAACTCCATGCCCAAGAGGGTTAAGGCAGTGCTGGAAAATAATGGGGGCCACACAAAATATTGACACTTTGGGCCCAATTTGGAAATTTACACTTAGGGGTGTACTCACTTTTGTTGCCAGTGGTTTAGACATTAATGGCTGTGTGTTGAGTTATTTTGAGGGGACAGTACATTTACACTGTTATACAAGCTGTACATTAACTACCTTACATTGTAGCATAGTCTAATTTCTTTAGTGTTGTCACATGAAAATAAATAATAAAATATTTGCAAAAATGTGAGGGGTGAACTCATTTTTGTAAGATACTGTGGGTTTGTGTGCTTATGATAGACACAGTAGCTTACATAAAACTGTATAATGTGTCAGTTTGTGTGAATACAAGAAGTAAATAGCAGAACACAAATTGCCATTTTATATTTAATCATTTTAATTGATTGTAATTGCTTTGCAGGTGAAAGAACATTCACAATATGGGTGTCTTACTCTTCATGAAATATATGATGTTTCTCTTCAATGCACTTATATTTGTAAGTATGAACTATTTGAAATTAATCTTGTTACCTACATGCAATAATTTGTATTTATTAACACTGCAATTTGAGGCAATTAGTTGTTAAACTTGTACTGACTGCTAAATAATTAACATTGATCAGGATAGAAAGTACATTACAAAGAAGAGAAAGGTCTCCGTTGCAGTAAGGTAACAGTGCAAACAACTCTGTCAGTAGAGACAATTTCTATATGGGTGTTGTATTTTCTACATGAGTTTTGGAAATTTCCACTAGTTGCTCTTTAATAAATTGACAAAGGTTGACTTTGACTTAAAGCGGAGTTCCACTCAAAAATGGAACTTCCGCTTTTCGGAACCCTCCCCCCCTCCGGTGTCACATTTGGCACCTTTCAGGGGGGAGGGGGTGAAGATACCTGTGTAAGACAGGTATTTGCACCCACTTCTGGGAATAGACTCATGCGGGAGTCACGCCCCTTCCCGCACCCCCGCTGTCTCCTGGGAAATACACTGTTCCCAGGAGAGAGCGGGGACCTGTGACGGCGCAACGCTTCACTTCCCGATTCCCTCACCGAGGATGGCGGCGGGTGCAGCCGAGGGACGAGCGATTGCTCGACCTCAGTTGCCGACATGGCGGGCGCGCTGGACAGGTAAGTGTCCATATTTTAAAAGTCAGCAGCTGCAGTATTTGTAGCTGCTGGCTTTTAAAAACAAATTTTAGGTGGAACCTCCACTTTGAACTGGGCTGATGCCATTGTAAAGGAAATAAAAGCATGCTTTTGAAATTAGTATTCTGAGAACAACTCCATCCAAAATGGATATTTTGAGAGGGAAGTGCTAGGATTTCTTCCTTTATGTTTATTCACAGTCTTCCAGGTCTTTAGTGTGAAGATGCAGCCCCCAAAATGGCATGGTTGTAACATTACTGAATCCTTAGGAAACATTACTGCCTCTGTTTGTATCCGATCCTAATTTTATTTAATATCCTTTCTCTGCAGTTAGGAGGAACTTGCCTTCTAGGAGTTGGTATATGGATTGTAGTTGATCCTGATGGATTTCAGAATATTTTCACTTCAAATCCTTTACTAAGTGCTGGTGGCTACATCCTACTCTTTGTTGGGCTAGCTCTGTCTCTGCTTGGATTCCTGGGATGTTTTGGAGCAATTCGACAGAGTAAACCTCTGCTGTTACTGGTAAGTTTAAGGGTTTCTGGAAAATATTTATTGTCCAGTCAACTACAACGGAATAATTTTGGCATGGAATTTATTAGTTAATTTGCCTGCAAAGTGTGTGGCCAAGAGTTACTTTATATTACATCTTTATTATTATTATTATACAGGATTGTATTTTTCGGACCATAAGACGCATATTTTTCCCCCAAAAATATGGGGAAAAATGTCTCTGCGTCTTATGGAGCGAATATACATTAGGCCCCGCCCCCCGCCGCTGCCGGCCCCGCCCCCCGCCGACGCTGCCATAAGAAGTAATTGAGGGGTGGAGAAATTGGTTCCTGTCCACGGAAGACCCATCCACCTGCTCCTCTCCTCCCTCCTCTGATGGCGCTCTGCTCTCTGTCACTGTGTGCACTGTGCAGACAGTGCAGCTGACGGCTCAGGAAGTGTAGCTGTCCTACATGGAGAGGATCCAATTCTCACACTGCTCCATCCAACTCCACCTCCAGCATGCCTGCAGCCTGTCCCGACTGAGCAGCATCACACATCTCTTCTCTCGCCCCTCCCTCCCTGCTCATGTGTTCTGTCTGTGAAGGAGAGGTGGGCAGGAAGATTAAAAAGAAGCAGCCGACAAACACACTGATTTACTACTGAATGAGCTAGAGAGGAGCCCCCAGGAGTATTACAAGTGAGTGTGTGCATTTCTCACTAGCCTCTCTCTCTTCCTAACCCCAGCTCAGCATAAAGAACATCTTTTAGAAAATCTCCCTTTACAGGGATAACGAAGTTGGCTCTCATTTCCAGGAGCACATATTCAGGGACAATCTCTCCTTCCTTCTTTTTGCATGTTTACAACCTTTTCCTCCACTCTTCATCACTGAGGAGGAGTAGCACAGTTTTACCTTGAAATCATTTAAAACAATGCATTTCCCTGTGCTGTGCAGAGCTGTACAGAGTACACTGATCAATAATATATAATTTCTCTTCCTGCAAGCAGCCAGTGACTATCTTTGCAGCAAAGTGGACTGTGTTTTTAATTTAATTACATTTTATTCATTAATGGCAATGGTCATGCTGCATTAATAACTATATGTAAAGGGTGCATTAATGGCAATATCCAGGCTGCATTAGTGGCAATGGTCAAGCTGCAATAATGGCACAGGTCAGGCTGCATTTCATGGGCACTGGTAAATATTTTAGTACAGCATTTGGTTCAGAACATTTTTTTTCTGGTTTTCCTCCTTCAAAACCTAGGTGCGTCTTATGGTCAGGTGCGTCTTATGGAGCGAAAAATACGGTATATAGCGCCAACAGTTTACGCAGTGCTTTACAATTTAAAAGGAAGACAATACAGTTACAATACAATAAAATGCAATAGGGTTAAGAGAGCCCTGCTGAGAAGAGCTTTAAATGTAATATGGTGCGGCAGGCGGTACAAGAGGTTGTAACTGTGGAGAATGAGCTGATGGAAGTGGTAAAAGATTAGTTGGGGGTGTGATAGGCTTCCCTGAAGAGATGAGTTTTCAGGGATCGCCTGAAGGCAGCCAGAGTAGACGATAGCCAGACAGATTGAGGTAGAGAGGTCCAGAGGATGGGAGAGGCTCTGGAGAAATCCTGAAGACAAGCATAGGAAGAGGAGACAAGGGAACTTGAGATCAGGAGGTCTTGAGGGGATGGTTTGGGTGATTTTTGAAAACAAGATAGGTGATGTAGCTCAGGGCTGAGTTGTGGATGGCTTTGTATGTTGTAGTTAGTTTTTGAATTTTATTCGCTGGGTGATTGGGAGCCAGTGGAGTGATTGGTGGAGAGGGGTGGCAGACACTGAGCGGTTGGTAAGGTAGTTGAGTCTGGTAGCATCATTCATGATAGACTGAAGAGGGGATTGTCTATGGATAGGTAGACCTATGAGAAAAGAGTTGCAATAGTTAAGGCGAGCGATAACAAGGAAGTGAATGAGTAGGGGCATATTTTAGAGATGTTGTAGAGGTGAAGTCTACACTTTTGACAACCATTGAATTTAGGGCTGAAAGGACAGGTCAGAGTCTAGGATGGTGCGACATCCATGCTGATATGTTCATTAGTAAGTTAGTAATGCGAGAGGAGACTGAAAAAGTGAGGTGAGGAGGAGAGAGATAGATTTGGGTGTCATCAGCATAGAGATGGTATTGAAAGCCATGGGAGGTTATCAAGTGACCAAGGGAGGAGGTGTAGATAGGGAAGAGGAGGGGTCCAAGGACAGAGCCTTGGGGCCCCCTACAGAAAGGGGCAATTGGGAGGAGGAGACAGAGTTGTAGGTAACACTGAAGGAGCGCTGCGATAGGTAGGAGGAGAACAGGATAGCAGAATCTTGAAGGCCAAGGGATTTGATTTTATTGAGACGGTGCGGGTGTTTAACAGTATCAAAGGTTGCAGAAAGGTCTAGTAGTAGAAGTATGGAGTAGTGGCCATTGGTTTTAGCAGTTAGTAAAATTGTTAGTGAGTAGGGATGGGCCCGGTGCTCGATTCGAACCCATGTTCGAATCGAGCACCGGGCGTTCGCTCGCTCGTCGAGCCCAGAACTATTTGGGCCGTTCGCATCACATTCGTGTGATGCGAGTGGCCCCGCAATGCATTGCGGCCGGCGCGGCCGGCGCAGTGCATTGCTGGCTGATGATTGGCCAAGCATGCACTGTGACCCCGCATGCTTGGCCAATCACAGCGCCCGAAACTCGGAGAGCAATAATTGGCTACAGGCAGGACGCCTGTAGCCAATTACAGCTCAGGGGCTTTAGTACATGCCCCACCATTTAAAAGGCCGCCACGCCATCGGCCCCGGTCACATGAGTTCCGGCTTTAGGAGAGATCAGTCTGCTGATTCTGTCTTTGCTTGATACTGAAAGATTTGCTCTTCTTTGCTAAACCATTGGCTATTTATTTGCTAAACCATTGCTACCTAAGTCATTGATCGTTCATTGCTGCTGATTGCACAGTTAGCGTGTTATTAGCTGCTGCTGGGGATTAGTCTGGTGCGTGCTTACTGTTAGTACAGTATTGCAGTAGTACCAACCGCAGTGCTGTTAGCACAGCATTGCACCCCAACAGCACCCATAGGACTTCTAGTGTGTTAGTGGCAGCAAACAGAGCTCCTATATTTTCTTCTCAGCAGCACCCATAGGACTTCTAGTGTGTTAGTGGCAGCAAACAGAGCTCCTATATTTTCTTCTCAGCAGCACCCATAGGACTTCTAGTGTGTTAGTGGCATCACACAGAGCTCCTATATTTTCTTCTCAGCAGCACCCATAGGACTTCTAGTGTGTTAGTGGCAGCAAACAGAGCTCCTATATTTTCTTCTCAGCAGCACCCATAGGACTTCTAGTGTGTTAGTGGCAGCAAACAGAGCTCCTATATTTTCTTCTCAGCAGCACCCATAGGACTTCTAGTGTGTTAGTGGCATCACACAGAGCTCCTATATTTTCTTCTCAGCAGCACCCATAGGACTTCTAGTGTGTTAGTGGCAGCAAACAGAGCTCCTATATTTTCTTCTCAGCAGCACCCATAGGACTTCTAGTGTGTTAGTGGCATCACACAGAGTTCCTATATTTTCATCTCAGAAGCACCCATAGGACTTCTAGTGTGTTAGTGGCATCACACAGAGCTCCTATATTTTCTTCTCAGCAGCACCCATAGGACTTCTAGTGTGTTAGTGGCATCACACAGAGCTCCTATATTTTCATCTCAGAAGCACCTATAGGACTTCTAGTGTGTTAGTGGCATCACACAGAGCTCCTATATTTTCTTCTCAGCAGCACCCATAGGACTTCTAGTGTGTTAGTGGCAGCAAACAGAGCTCCTATATTTTCTTCTCAGCAGCACCCATAGGACTTCTAGTGTGTTAGTGGCATCACACAGAGCTCCTATATTTTCTTCTCAGCAGCACCCATAGGACTTCTAGTGTGTTAGTGGCAGCAAACAGAGCTCCTATATTTTCTTCTCAGCAGCACCCATAGGACTTCTAGTGTGTTAGTGGCATCACACAGAGCTCCTATATTTTCATCTCAGAAGCACCCATAGGACTTCTAGTGTGTTAGTGGCATCACACAGAGCTCCTATATTTTCTTCTCAGCAGCACCCATAGGACTTCTAGTGTGTTAGTGGCATCACACAGAGCTCCTATATTTTCATCTCAGAAGCACCCATAGGACTTCTAGTGTGTTAGTGGCATCACACAGAGCTCCTATATTTTCTTCTCAGCAGCACCCATAGGACTTCTAGTGTGTTAGTGGCAGCAAACAGAGCTCCTATATTTTCTTCTCAGCAGCACCCATAGGACTTCTAGTGTGTTAGTGGCATCACACAGAGCTCCTATATTTTCTTCTCAGCAGCACCCATAGGACTTCTAGTGTGTTAGTGGCAGCAAACAGAGCTCCTATATTTTCTTCTTAGCAGCACCCATAGGACTTCTAATGTGTTAGTGGCATCACACAGAGTTCCTATATTTTCATCTCAGAAGCACCCATAGGACTTCTAGTGTGTTAGTGGCATCACACAGAGCTCCTATATTTTCTTCTCAGAAGCACCCATAGGACTTCTAGTGTGTTAGTGGCAGCAAACAGAGCTCCTATATTTTCTTCTCAGCAGCACCCATAGGACTTCTAGTGTGTTAGTGGCAGCAAACAGAGCTCCTATATTTTCATCTCAGAAGCACCCATAGGACTTCTAGTGTGTTAGTGGCATCACACAGAGCTCCTATATTTTCATCTCAGAAGCACCCATAGGACTTCTAGTGTGTTAGTGGCATCACACATAGCTCCTATATTTTCTTCTCAGCAGCACCCATAGGACTTCTAGTGTGTTAGTGGCAGCAAACAGAGCTCCTATATTTTCTTCTCAGCAGCACCCATAGGACTTCTAGTGTGTTAGTGGCAGCAAACAGAGCTCCTATATTTTCTTCTCAGCAGCACCCATAGGACTTCTAGTGTGTTAGTGGCATCACACAGAGTTCCTATATTTTCATCTCAGAAGCACCCATAGGACTTCTAGTGTGTTAGTGGCATCACACAGAGCTCCTATATTTTCTTCTCAGCAGCACCCATAGGACTTCTAGTGTGTTAGTGGCATCACACAGAGCTCCTATATTTTCATCTCAGAAGCACCCATAGGACTTCTAGTGTGTTAGTGGCATCACACAGAGCTCCTATATTTTCATCTCAGAAGCACCCATAGGACTTCTAGTGTGTTAGTGGCATCACACAGAGCTCCTATATTTTCTTCTCAGCAGCACCCATAGGACTTCTAGTGTGTTAGTGGCAGCAAACAGAGCTCCTATATTTTCATCTCAGAAGCACCCATAGGACTTCTAGTGTGTTAGTGGCATCACACAGAGCTCCTATATTTTCTTCTCAGCAGCACCCATAGGACTTCTAGTGTGTTAGTGGCAGCAAACAGAGCTCCTATATTTTCATCTCAGAAGCACCCATAGGACTTCTAGTGTGTTAGTGGCATCACACAGAGCTCCTATATTTTCATCTCAGAAGCACCCATAGGACTTCTAGTGTGTTAGTGGCATCACACATAGCTCCTATATTTTCTTCTCAGCAGCACCCATAGGACTTCTAGTGTGTTAGTGGCATCACACAGAGCTCCTATATTTTCATCTCAGAAGCACCCATAGGACTTCTAGTGTGTTAGTGGCATCACACAGAGCTCCTATATTTTCTTCTCAGCAGCACCCATAGGACTTCTAGTGTGTTAGTGGCAGCAAACAGAGCTCCTATATTTTCTTCTCAGAAGCACCCATAGGACTTCTATTGTGTTAGTGGCAGCAAACAGAGCTCCTAGATTTTCTTGTCAGCAGCACACATAGTACCTATAGTGTGTTAGTGTCAGCACCCATAGGACCTACAGTGTGTTGTGAGCACACATAGGAGTTCTATTTTTTATACTATATACACTACCGACTACAATGGCTGGAAGACCGCCAAGGAGAGGCAGAGCGTGCCGAGGCAAGAACACAGGGCAGGCAGGCTCTGTTTCTAGAGACAACAGTGCTGGCCGTGGACGTGGTCGTGCATCGTCATCAGCACGTGGCCATGGGACACGCTTGTCTTTGTTTTCGGCAGCTGGACATGTGGAGCCGCATCATGCCGAAGGCTTGGTAGAATGGATGACCAAGCCCTCCTCATCCTCCTCATCCTCTCTCACCCAGGCTCAGGGTACTGGCAGAGCAGCTGCCAACGCGTACTCAATGGCATCATCAGCCACCCCTTCCCTAGACCCACCATGTCCTCCTGAGGAGTCCCCCGAACTGTTTGAGCACAGTGTTGGGTACATGCTCCAGGAGGATGCCCAACGATTCGAAGGCTCGGATGATGATACCCAGCTTGAGGAAGTCAGTAGTGTGCGCGCAGAGAGAGGGGATGCTGAAGGACAGCAATCTGGCAGTAGTGTTCCACCAGCTGCAGCTTACTGCCAGGTTTGCTCTAGTGGTGAAGAGGGAGGGGATGATGAGGTCACTGACTCCACGTGGGTGCCTGAAGGGAGAGAGGAGGAGGAGGAGGAGGATGCAGCGTCACATGTCCAACGAGGCAGGATGCCCCCTGGAGGCCAGCTAGAGGCCAGCACAGCAACTGTACCACACCGCAGAGCTCCGCCTGTGCAGGGCGCTGCCTCTGCACGTTATCACAAAAGTTCTTTGGTGTGGGCCTTTTTTGAGACGAGTGCATCAGATCGCACCACTGCTATTTGCAATATTTGTCTCAAGCGTATCTCGCGTGGCCAAAACATCAGCCGCTTGGGCACCACAAGCATGAGCAGACATATGTCGACCTGCCATGCAGCTCGTTGGCAAGCACACATAAAAGACCCACACCAAAGAACAAAGCGGACCTCTCCTTGCTCCTCATCAGCTGGGATCTCCATCCCCACTATATCTTCAGTCCTCTCTGAAAGCTGCTCTGAGAGGACTGAAGGTGTAGAATTAGGTGTGTCACAACCAAGTACTTGCAGTACACCGACGTCCGATTGTAGCAGGCAAATTTCCCTGCCCCAGCTGCTGGACCGTCGAAAGAAGTATACTCCCAGCCATCCACATGCCCAGCGGTTGAATGCTAGCTTGGCTAAATTGCTAGCACTTCAACTGCTGCCTTTTCAGTTGATAGACTCGGCCCCCTTCCGTGAGTTTGTTCAATGTGCGGTTCCTCAGTGGCAGGTTCCCAAACGCCACTTTTTCTCACGGAAGGCGATTCCGTCTCTCTACTGGCATGTGGAAGGCAATGTCCATGCCTCGCTGGACAGGGCGGTCAGCGGTAAGGTGCATATTACCGCTGACTCATGGTCCAGCAGGCATGGACAGGGACGTTATCTTTCTTTCACGGCCCATTGGGTCACTCTATTGGCAGCTGGGAGGGATGCAGGACAAGGTGCAGTAGTGTTGGAGGTTGTTCCGCCACCACGCCTCCAAAATGCTACTACTGGTTGTGACACACCTCTCTCCTCCACCCCCTCCTCTTCTTCTTCCTCCATGTCCTCTTCGAGTGCTCTGTCCTCGGAACCAGCGGTGCTCCGTAGGCGTACAAGGGGCTACGCGAGTACGCAGGCAAAAAGATGCCATGCCGTGCTTGCGCTGGTGTGTTTGGGGGACAGGAGCCACACTGGGCCAGAGGTTCTGGCAGCTCTGCAGGGGCAGGCCGAGAGGTGGTTGACGCCACGCCAGCTTAAGCCAGGAATGGTCGTTTCTGATAATGGCACCAACCTCCTCTCCGCCCTGCGACAGGGGCAGCTCACCCATGTGCCCTGTATGGCTCACGTCCTCAACCTGGTGGTGCAGCGGTTCTTGGGCAGGTTCCCAGGCTTACAGGATGTCCTGAGGCAGGCCAGGAAAGTCTGTGTGCATTTCCGCCGATCTGATAATGCCAGTGCTCGGCTGACTGAGCTGCAAAAGGAGCTGAACCTGCCCAAGAACCGCCTAATATGTGACATGCCCACCAGGTGGAACTCAACGTTGGCCATGCTGCAGCGACTGCACACGCAGCAGAGGGCCATCAATGAGTACCTTTGCGACTACAGCACCAGGACAGGGTCAGGGGAGCTTGGCTTTTTTTCCCCACGCCAGTGGAGCATGATCAGGGATGCATGCACTGTCCTCTCACCATTTGAGGAGGCCACGAGGATGGTGAGCAGTGACAGTGCATGCATCAGTGACACTGTACCTCTTGTCCACCTGTTGGAGCATACGCTGCGTGGGATAATGGACAGGGCACTTGAGGCAGAACAGAGGCAGGAAGAGGAGGACTTCCTTGTCTCTCAAGGCCCCCTTTATCCAGACAATGTTCCTTCTGTCCCACCCATCACACAGGAAGAGGAGGAGGAGGAGGAGGAGGAGGAGGATTGTGTGAGCATGGAGGTGGAGCCTGGCACTCAGCATCAGCAGCAGCAGTCTTTTAGGGATGATGTACAGTCCCAACAAACCAGTGGACTTGTACGTGGCTGGGAGGAGGTGGCTGGCGATCATGTCATCCTCAGTGACCCAGAAGACTCCGGACCGAATGCCTCAGCTAACCTACGCTGCATGGCCTCCCTGATCCTGCAAAGCCTGCGGAAGGATCCTCGTGTTCTTCGGATCAAGGAGAGTGACCATTACTGGCTGGCCACTCTCCTTGATCCACGGTACAAGGGTAAGGTTGCGGACCTTATCTTGCCGTCGCAGAGGGAGCAGAGGATGAGACATCTCAGGGAGGCCTTGCAGAAAGGTCTGTGCAACGCGTTCCCAGAAACTGGGAGGTTACAAACTCCTGGTCCTGGACGACGAGTTGCTGAGGCTTCGGTCAGTAGCAGAAGGAGCGGTGGGGAAGGTGGACGTCTGACCGATGCGTTCAGACAATTTTTTAGTCCGCAGCCCCAATGTATGATCGGTTCCAGCAACCATCGCCAGCGTCTGATATACATGGTGCAGGAATACCTAGGGGCAAGGTCAGACTTGGACACCTTTCCCACCGAAAATCCTCTGGCTTACTGGGTCCTGAGGATGGATCACTGGCCAGAGCTTGCACAGTATGCAATTGAGCTACTGGCCTGTCCTGCATCCAGCGTTCTTTCCGAACGCACATTCAGTGCTGCTGGAGGATTTGTCACCGATCATAGGGTGCGCCTGTCCACCGACTCGGTTGATCGACTGACCTTCATAAAAATGAATCAGTCTTGGATCACCACCAGCTACCAGACACCTGAAGCGGATATAACGGAATAATTTATAATGTCACATCCCTTCAAGACTGCCTATGCTGATGCTGAGTGACTGTCCTGTTATGTTCACTGACTATCCTCTTCCTCCTCCTCAATGATCCATGCCACCACACCAGTGCCTAAGGCACAATTTTTCAGCCCCTGTATAACAGGGGCGTGTAATTACAATTTTTTAAAAAGATGCTTCGCAACAGGTGTGACTGCTGTGCTCAGAGTACAGTATCTGTGAGGGGTTGCAGTGTTGTGGCACCAGCACCAGTGCCTAAGGCACAATTTTTCAGCCCCTGTTGGGGCGTGTAATTACAATTTTTAGGCAATGCTTTGCAACAGGTCTCATTGCTGTGCTCAGAGTACAGTATCTGTGAGGGGTTGCAGTGTTGTGGCACCAGCACCAGTGCCTAAGGCACAATTTTTCAGCCCCTGTATAACAGGGGCGTGTAATTACAATTTTTTAAAAAGATGCTTCGCAACAGGTGTGACTGCTGTGCTCCAAGTACAGTATCTGTGAGGGGTTGCAGTGTTGTGGCACCAGCACCAATGCCTAAGGCACAATTTTTCAGCCCCTGTTTAACAGGGGCGTGTAATTACAAATCTTGATCTAATAGTTCACAGCAGGGCCCATTCCTGCGCCCACCAAGAGTAACTATGAGGGCCTACAGTCTTGTGGCAACACCGTCCACCACCACCACCACCACCAAAGGCCCAATTTTTCTGCCCTGTTCAACAGGTGCATGCAATTACAAATCTTGATCTAATAACTCACAGCAGGGCCCATTCCTGCACCCACCAAGAGTAACTGTGAGGGCTTACAGTCTTGTGGCAACACCGTCCACCACCACCACCACCACCACCAAAGGCCCAATTTTTCTGCCCGGTTCAACAGGTGCATGCAAGTACAAATCTTGATCTATTAACTCACAGCAGGGCCCATTCCTGTGCCCACCAGTCTTGTGGCTACACCAACATCTAATAGGGCAAATTTCTGCAGAGTATATACGGCAGGCCCCTACTTTCAAACATCCAACTTACAAACGACTCCTACTTGCAAACGGCAAGAGAAAACAGGAAGTGAGAGGAAATCTACCCCTAGGAAGGAAAATTCTATCCTGTTAGATTTAATTTGGGAAAAAGGTATCTCCTCTCTACTGATGCTTTATCACCAATCCTTGTTTCAATTAAAACCCCACTTTTCCAAAAACATTTGTCATTGGGACGGAAAGTGAGGTGACATGTTCTGAACAGATGTGCAAAGACAGCAAATGTTACAGGGGTGATAACCCCTCCCTATGTTCTCCAAAAAGCTTAAAAATTGATTTTTTTGGGATGTAGCTACACTTCATAATGTACCTGTTCAGATTCTACTTAAGAACAAACCTACAGTCCATGTCTTGTTTGCACCACCTATATACTGCTGTTCAGAGTATATAGGGTTGTAGGTATAGGGTTTTATTTTGGGTGCGGGGTCCCCCTTAGTATCCATACAAGACCCAAAGGGGCTGGGGTGGGTGGGGGGGGGTTTTGGGGTAGCCATGCCATTTTTCTCAAGGATTTTCAGCCATATGGCGGCCAGGACAAGACATGACATTAAAGCCGCAAGTGGTTTTAAATGGCTTCTTTTTTTCCTTTACAAATGTCATTTTGTGCAAGGACAGTTCTAAACACGGGAAACACATGCCACTTCACAGGCATACTTTAGACACCCCCCAGGTACCATATTTAAAGGAAAATTTCACTTTTTTTTTTTTTCACTTTATGCATCATTAAAATGACTGCTCCCGAAAAAACTTTAGTTTTTAAAATTTCTTTTTGCATTGATATATGTCCCCTGGGGCAGGACCCGGGTCCCCAAACCTGTTTTATGACATTAACATGCATATTGGCCGTTGTAATTAGCAATTTTGATTTCGAACGTTCGCGTCCATTATAACGAATAGGGTTCGAAAATTCGCGCGAACTTTCGGTCCGTTCGAAGGTTCTGGTGCGAACCGAACCCGGGGGTGTTCGGCTCATCCCTATTAGTGAGTTTTGGTAAGGCACTTTCTCTGGAGTGCTGTGAGCATAAGCACGACTGTAAGGGGTCAAGAAGGTTTTTCACTGAGGTAGATGCTAAGACGATTGTAGACTAAGCATTCTAGAAGTTTAGAGGTGAATGGGAGCAATGAGATGGGTCTTAAAAAGCCCAATGGACCCTGCCAACCTGAACAATTTAAGTATGGGAGTGATCTGCGCATGTTTAAGGGGGGAGGGGAAGGTGCCACTAAAGAGGGAGAAATTGAAGATGGGAGTGAGGGAGCATAGGATTGAAATAGAGGGTGACTATAAGAGTTGTGAGGGAACAGGCTCCAGGGGACAATTGGTTAGATGGGCATTTGCGAAAAGTTTTGTAACCTCTTCAATAGCAGCCAATTTAAAAGAGGAGA
This sequence comes from Rana muscosa, assembly GCA_029206835.1. Taxonomy (NCBI): domain Eukaryota; kingdom Metazoa; phylum Chordata; class Amphibia; order Anura; family Ranidae; genus Rana; species Rana muscosa. Next base: position 324,654,206 of record CM055117.1, read on the forward strand.
GTGTTGACTGTGCTGTTAGGCAAAGCATGTTTAGTGGGGAAGATGTATGTACGTGGAGGTGTCCTCACGTATTGCATCGATCTTGTCTTTGAAGTGATTGGCAATCCCCTAGGCAGTGAGTGAGTTAAAGTGGATGTAAACCCGAAATTTTTTATTAATTTTTTTGCTGTCACAATGTAGTGTATAAGATTTCCTATCATTTGTGCCACGTCTTGCCACAAAGAGTTAATCCAACTCTGAGCAATCCTCTTTTATTGTTCAGTAAGAAAAAACAGACAAACAGAGTTACCTTTGTCCGTTCCGCCCCCTTGCTTTGAGTGACAGGTTATTTACATATCTCGTGCACTATCTTTAGACAGGCATTCTTTTTTAATTCCCACCCCCACTCCTTTTCTGAAGTCATGTGGTTACTTTTCTGGATTTTGACTGGATGTTAGTGATCATAGCAGAATCAATACACAAGAGAAAATGCATGTTGACAAGGGGAGTGTAGAGGTGGGCGGGGAGTCTACTGACATCACGACTCCACCCACTGAGCTCCAGACAACAGATCCACCCACAGAATCTGCAGTTTTTTAGGTCTCATAACAGGCAGAGGGGAGACATTTGACAGATAAGGATACATGCAGGAGGCATCTATATCCTTATAGATCAGCACTATTGCAGTAGTTTAGAAAGGATGAGAGTGGGTTTACATCCACTTTATTGGGTAGAGGGGGCAGGGGACGAAGCAGAGAGTTAAAGATTGAGAAGAGCTGATGGGACTGGATGACAAGGTATTAATAAGAGAGACAAAGTAGTTTTGTTTGGCAGCATGAAGGCAGGAATTGTATTTTAGGAGGGCAGATTTATAAAGGATGAAGTCCTGCAGGGACTTGGTTTTTACGCCACAGTAGTTCAAGAGCACGGCAGTGTCTCCTGAGATTTCTAGAGTTGTCAGTTTGCCAGGGTTGTAACGGTCAGGGCCTGATTCTGCGTGTAATTAGGGGAGCAAGTGCATCTAGTGAGGGTGAGAGTGAACTGTTGGACAGAGGTGGCCAGCTCAGGACAGGACAGGGGAGAGGATATGTCATAGAGGTTATCAGTAGCAGAATAGAGAAGGGAAGGGTTAAAATGGTGAAGGTTCCTACAAGTAATCATTTGCTCCATGGAGGGATAGGTGATTGGAGGCAAGGATACTGTGAAACTGATAAGGTTCGGATCAGAGAAAGGTGGTGTTGGTGAAGTTGCCATACGTGCAGAAATGGGAGAATACAAGGTTGAGAGTATTACCATTAGAGGGAGTGGAAGTGTGTGTCCATTGGGCTAGGTCAAAAGATGAAGCAAAAATAATTGGAGGCACCCTTTAAATGACAAAGTTAGCCAAACCCATTCAATATTTTAATCAGATGATATCATTTGGTACCTTCAAACTTTTTCTATTTTTACTGTATACTTTAGTAAGAAAAAAACGTGAAAAACACCTGATTTGGACTCAACTTCACTGAATGTTAAAAGAGAGGAAAAATATTTTCCAAATTATAACTGCCATCTCCAAATATTATTTTATTAGATGATAAAAAAAAAACATATAACATTTACAAAACACAATTAAAAGAAAATTTGTCCAAGTATTTAAAAAAAAAGGACAAACAGGCATTTCTTGTTTTACAGGAGGGGGCCCTTTTGTATGTCTTTTTTTTAATACTACTTGGGGAATTTTCTATTTTAATTGTGTTTTGTATATGTTGTATGTTTTATTTAATACAATAATATTTGAGGATTAATATCTGCCAGTTATAATTTGGAAAATATTTTTTACAATTGTAATGGTCTCACCCCTCTCTCCTGATTTTTATTCTCGGCTTGTCTTTCTTTGTCTAGGGGTGTTAGTGCTGGGGAGAGGGATGAGATACACTACGGCCCATGTCCTCCATAGTGACGAGGTGAAGGCCAGAAAGATCGGGCTTTGTGTAGGTGTCCTAGAGTCAAGTCCTGTACTTCGTCCCTGACTCCTTTGCTCCTAGTAACCAGAGTTCCACACAGTGAATAGGTCCAACACAGTTTTATTCTTCTCAGTGAATAAACACACAGCACGGTTAAGTTGGATTCTTTTGCAACAACTTAGTCTTAATGGGAATAGGTCGAGGCACAATCCTTTCCCTTCTCTTGCCAACCACTGTGGTATCACCAGTGGCGAATAGTCACTGCCACTGACTATGTGAAGTAGAACGTGAATGACCTTCGCTAGCAAGGCCCCTGTCAGGGGAAGGATATACCGGAGGCCTCTCTGTCACCAGCGATGACTCTCCAGAGAAGTTCTGCTCACCAGACCTCACGAACTCAGACACGGGCACCCAAAGAGTTAGGGCCCCCTCGGATTCTTCCACCCTCGCGGAACTCAGTCGAAGGTACTGAGCCCCAGGCATCCGCCATAGTACCTCACCCCAGGCTAAAGGTGCCTGAGATGGACTCCATCTCTGCTCCGGCCAGGTCAAGGGCACCTGGGCCCGGAGCACTGGAACGCCAGCACCCAAGCTGAAGGTGCCTGGGTGCGGCCGCGTCCTCCGACTTCAAATCTGAACCCCGTGGTAAGGGCGTCCGCCCCTTTTATCCCCTCTCCCTTCGCGCCACAGCGGGTTCCCCGCCCCGCTGTACCAGCTCCAGGGGAGGACAAAAAGGCACAGTCTTGCGATGTGAGTTCAACTCCGGCCCAGGGCAACAACGCCACCTGTAGGCCGTAGGGAACCTCACATCACCAGAGTCCTCCAAGAACCATAAAAGGGTCTCAGATTCCCTAGCAATCAGTGCATCTGGGTTACACTACCACCCAGATGCTTCCCCTAAATTCAAATACCCGCTACACAATTATAATGGAGTTAAGTCAACATCAGGTTTTATCATTTTTTTTCTTGGAAGAATTTTGTACCAATGACTCCTCCACTAAATATGAGGGTCCATACACACTGGGCTACAGGAGTAGCTCAATGTTATCCTATGTGTCTATGCACATTAGGACGTTTAGATGCACGTTTTAAGCTCAGTGTTTAGAGGCAGGAAAAGAAAGCCCCTCTGGATTGCGTTTTCAAGAGGAATTTTCTAGGAGAAAAAAAACACTAAACGCATGTACAAAAAGCTAAATATGAGTGTTTTTTTTCTGTCAAAAGAACTGGCAGTTTTTTAAGGCCAGTGTGCAGGGACCCTGAGAGAATTTTCATAAGGATAACATTGTTGGACTTTGAGGAACATTTTGATGGTTGTGTTTGCAATGTTTTTGTATTTTAAAGGATAAGTTCACCTTTTCAGGCAGAATTTCACTTTTCATAATAAATAAAAGCGTTTTAATGCCATTTCTGGCCCAGCCATCCCAATGTGCTTTTCTCTCACTTACTTTATCCACGGGAGGTTATAAAATCTTGTCAGTTTATTTGAATTCTTAAAATGAGTTTCAGATTCCATCACTTCCAGTAGATCGTCTCTGGTTATCTTCCAGAAGCCTTCCCTTTCTTGTTGCATCCCAGAAGAGGGCGTGATAGGGTGTGTTCACCACTCTGGACCACACCTCCCTCATTACAATACTACCTTCCACCCACTTTCTATACAATCTGATTGTACAATCTTCCTAGATCTCCCATCAGCTATGTAGTACAAGGGCCTACCTGATACAAATTGAATGGATTGGTCAGGTGTGTCCTCCTATACTATTGTTCAGGTAAATCTGAAGGAAATCAGATTGCATAGCATATGGCCATCTTTATACAAGTACATAGGAGGGAGTGGATGGAGACACTCAGTTGTCAGGCCTCGTTCACATCTACATGTAGCGATACCCCCGTAGGAGCTGCTGGTTTAATTTTGGGCCTGCCGTTACCTTACTGTTCCAAACGCTCGTCTCAGGGGTTCTCCTTGAAGAGTTGTCCAGAAGAAAGTTTGCACCAACACAAAGTCTCTTTCAAGGGGTTTTATTGATTAAAGTTTCCAACAGAGGGGGGATGAAGGGATGGGGAGGACTCAGGTACCTTACTTGCGGATCACAGGTATTTTCTTAGGTCCAGAGGAACAACTGTCTCTACGCTGGACTCAGCAACCACCGGATAGGCCCACTCTCACTGGCCTAGCAACCGGTGCGTAGCTCGATCACATATAGTCTTTGCTACAGACTTGTGAAAATAGAATTTGCTCATTAGTCTCTGCCACAGACTTGTGCAACCACTCACTGAGTTACCTTCTGATGAAAAGAACACAGCTCTCAGTGCCAGGATCTTTCAGCCATTCCAGCAGCACTGTGAGGTAGATTTTGATCCAGATACATCCTCCAATTGAGTCCTCAATTGCTCGGTCCCTTCCCGCAGGCAAGGCGACACAGGATCATCTCTGGATCAGTAGGCCCCCAGTGACTCCTGGGCCTACATCTCAGTAATGGAGCCTCAGGCCAACGTGGCCCGAGTCGGAAACTGCCAGCGCATCCCTGAGGCCAGGAGGGCCCTCAGGTCGGGATCGGGAGGCGCCCACCACCAACGAACGAACCCACAAAATGGTGTCTGCCCCTTAAGTACCCTCTCCCAGAATGCACAGTGGGTTGAATACGCCCCCTGAGCTGCTTCTGGGAAAGAGATACCCAATACATCCAGCCTGTTGCCTTTCCAAGTAGCAGAAAAACAACAAACAATCCTGCGCATGAGATGACCATCCACATTCAGTAATCTATAGCGATGACACCAGCCTTGCTGCCCTTCCTGGATAGGGGTGTTCTAGTAGCAAACGAAAAAACAAAAAACAAGGGCACACCAGCAATCAGTGGCCCACATGCACATGTCCCCATATAAAGGGTAGGTTAGAGTGCTCTGCACTGCGTGGCTCTGATGAAGAAGCTGTGCGTTTCGAAGCGCGTCAGCCGGTAGTACGCCCCATCACGCCCTCCATGATCGGTCGAAGTGTGGTTTGGGTTCCATACGCTGCAGCCTTCCAAGGCACCGTTTGTACATTGCGAACAATTGTACTATTTTTGTGAGTACCTTTCTATTGCTTTTATTTGAAATAAAATATCTTAAACAATATCACACTAGGCTGGTGCACCCTTGTTTTTTCTTTTTTCTTTTTTTTTTGTGTTGCCTTTCCAACCCTGACCAGTGGTGACAGCGACACCCACCGTCAGGGGGAAAATCATGCAACCAGCTGAACTGAAACAGAAGTATAATTTGGACACAATCCTTCTGAGCCAAACTATTGCTCAGACAACTATAATTTTAACACATAGCGCCCACTCATTGGGAGCAGGGCGCTACATACACTTAGTGAAAACCTATATTCCAGCATTGCTTTTTTTTGGGTGTCTTGGAGCATTTTCACTCGTAACGCAAAGGGCAGCTCATTCACTTGAATGGGCTGCCCTCCACAGGACAATCGCCCCAGAGAAGTTCCAGAACTTTTTTTGTAGTGGAGCATGGTGTGTTACCGCATGTTTTGGTGTGTTTGCTGCACTTGGGGAGCCTTTTAAGTGTCACAGGAGTTCAATTTGTTTTGCACTCCTGTGACCCATTTTTCAGCAAAGAGCGTTCTGAAGTCCGCTCTCTGCTGACGTCACCAAGTTCAGTCCAGGCACTGCGTCATCCCAACTTCAGAAGTCTGGATCCGCCAAGTGCCTGGACTGATGGCAATCTCAGCCGCGCCCCGCCCCTCCACAGCTCAGTGCTCCAGTGAGCGTGGAGGAGCAGAGCAGGAGAGCTGCTGACTGACAGTCAATAGTTCTCCTCTCGGGGAGCCGAGAGAACCGAGCTGTCAGCGGTGTTTGATGGCTCGATTCTAAGTGCAGAGATGCCAGGGGACAGATGCAGCATCGGACCGATGCTGAATCCACCTAGGTAAGTATGATTAGGGGAAAAAAAACAAACCCATACTTCTCCTTTAACATGTAACGTCAACACAAACGCAACGTACATTTGCAGCGTTTCCAAAACGCATGGCAGAGCGTGCATTTTCTGTGCAGTTTGCCATGCATTTGGAAACACACAGATGTGAATGGAGCCTCATTGTTCTTGTGCAAATGCATCAATTTCACTTTCAGGTCCCATTTACACCTAGAGTAGTGGAAGCGCATGTTTTTGGCTCATTTTACCAGTGACACACATAGGACAGCCCGTTGATTTCAACTGACTGCGCTACACATGGCAAAGTAGCTTATGGGGCATTTTGGCATGGTGCGAGTTGCATGCTTTTTACTGCGTGTTTTGCTGCATTTGTCACCTGTTTTTTCATGTGCCAAAATGTGTGTTTGCTTCTGTGTTTGGTGTGCCATTAACGATTAATGACACTGAAAGTGAAACTAGGTATTTTGAGGTGTATAAATGTGGCCATACACTATTCAATCTGATTGTACAATCTCTGTACAATCTCCATTAGATGTACGAAAACTATATAATAGAAGGACACACCATCTATTCAATCACTCTGTATTAGGGATGAGCTTCGTGTTCGAGTCAAACCCATGTTCGACTCAAACATTGGCTGTTCGCCGAATTTCGAACATTATGGGCCGTTCGCGCCAAATTCGAGTGGCGCGTCATGGCCCATAATTCACTGCGGCATCGCAGTGCATTGCTGGCTGATGATTGGCCAAGCATGCACTATGACCCGCATGCTTTGGCCAATCACAGCGCGGTAATAACGGAGAGCCGTAATTGGCCAAAACCAGGGTGGCTTTGGCCAATCATGGCTCAGAGGAGTAGGTACATGCCCCACACTATATAAGGCCGCCTGGAAGTCGGCCTTGTGTAGTGTGTTGGCGTTTGTGAAAGAGAGAGTTACAGAGAGAGAGAGAGAGAGAGACACGTGTCATTTAAATTGAGTTAGATAGAGCAGGCAGGCAAGTCAGTTAGCTGCTGTTACAGTGTGTAGAGGATATATATGCATCCTATGTGTTGTATATATATTTATACACTGTATTTAGTTTAGCTAGATCCGTTACTGCTGTTCTCTATACTGTGACAGGCAGGCAGGTGATTGTGCTAGCTGCAGCAGAGTTTCACTTAGTGTACTGTGTGCTTTGCATAGCGTTCACCTAAAGCTTACCTGAATACAGTTAGTGGTGTTCTCATAATAAAACCACAGGCAGAGTGCTGCATTAATTTCATGTAGTGTACTGCAGTACTTCTGTCCTTTGCAGAGCGTTCACTTAAAGGAACCTGAATAAAATTTGTGATGTTCTCATAATAAAACCACAGGCAGAGAGCTGCTAGTATTTTCAGTTAGTGTACTGTGTCCTCTGTACAGTGTTCACCTAAAACTAACTGAAGACCTTTGCTGCTTTGCTCATACTAATACCACAGCAGGCAGTGGAGTCTGATAGCTGCATTATATATATATATATATATATATATATTGTGACAGCAGGAAGGTAAAGTCACCTGGTTGCATCCAGGGGGGTAGATATATTTCGCCCAGATTCAGGCTTTACGCCGACTTATACAACTAGGTGGAGAGTTGTATAAGCCCAGCTGAGGCTAGTGGGCTCATGGATGACTCATACCTCTAGGGAGAGTGTGGGGCGTCGTGCAGACAGGGAGTTGATGAGACCAGCTGAAGCTTGTCAGCTCATTTAGGCCTCTATAAGAACTCCCAGATTCATTAGGTGTTTGCTCATGCCTGGACCCAGACCTGTGTGGACTGTCTAGGGAGAGTGAACCCCTGTGCGGTGAGACAAAGCCTGTGTGGCTATTTGCTTGGACATTTAAAACCAGGGACTTAGGGACTAGGACAGCACTAGGCTGATCCCAGTTGTTAGTTAGGAAACCTGTATGTTTAGTCAGAGGTCAAGTTGACCAGGATTTATTTTATTTATGTTTCTTTTGCTTTGCTGTGTTTTGTCACTGTAAATAGAAAATAAACCGCACCTTTTTGATTTTGAAAACCACAACCTCCGTTTGCTGGGCCTGTTTTTGTGTGGGGAGCCCATCCCGGGGGTCACACACACCCGCTGCCGAGCTAACCCCCCCACAGTTGGTGGAGAACCAGTGGCAGTTTTTTGTTAAGCCAGCATGGAGGAGATACTGAAGCAGCTGGCTCTAGCAAATGCCAATCAACAGCAGACAAATGCAGGTTTGCAAAAGAGCCTTGCAGCTCAACAACAGAACTTCGCAGCCCAGCAGCAAGCTCATCAACAGAGCCTTGCAGCTCAACAACAGAGCTTCGCAGCCCAGCAGCAAGCTCATCAACAGAGCCTTGCAGCCCAGCAGCAAGCTCACCAACAGAGTCTGGAAGCTCAGCAACAAGCCCAGCAGCAATCTGAGGCCCGCTTCATAGACCTGTTACAGAAGCAAGAGCAGAGACTACAACAAATGGAAGCAGTAATGCAGCAACGTCCGCAGACCAGTGAGGAAAGCCGTCCCACTAATACCGCGTCCTTTGGGGTGAGTCGTTTATTGACAAAAATGACTGGAGAGGATGATCCAGAGGTATTTTTGACCACATTTGAAAGGACTGCTGAAAGAGAAAAGTGGCCTGAGGAGCAGTGGGCTGGACTGGTGGCTCCTCTGTTAACTGGTGAATCGCAGAAGGCTTACTATGACCAAGAGCCTGACCAAGCAAAAGACTATGTGATGCTAAAAGCTGAAATATTGGCAAGGCTGGGTGTCACCCTGGCTGTCCGGGCTCAGCGTGTGCATAACTGGACTTTCCAGCTTGGAAAACCCCCCAGGTCTCAAATGTATGATCTCATTCACCTGAGCAGAAAGTGGCTACAGCCAGAGACTTTGTCCGCACCAAAGATTGTGGAACGTGTTGTAATGGATCGGTTTTTGAGAGCTCTTCCTACTGCCATCCAAAAGTGGGTAAGCCATGGAGACCCAGAGACGGCCGATGGTCTTGTGGATCGTGTGGAGAAATACTTGGCTACAGAGAACCTGACGGCCTCTTCCAGAGACACTCGGACTTTCCACCCTAAGACCAGACCATCCCCAGGGGCGGATAAGAGGATTCCAAGGGGTGAGGGTGGAGAGAGTGAGAGGGTGGGAGCTCTACCCCAAGTTTGGCGAGAACAGCCTGGGAAATCAGCGGCTCAAGAGGCGGCAAGAAGGATCGTTTGCTACCGCTGCCGGCAAGCGGGACATATTGCAGCCAATTGCCCGGTTGTGGAGGAACCCATGCAGTGTGACTTTCTGACGGGCAGACGTCAGTCGCTGTGTGCGACAGTCGCATGCACTGCCATTCGAGGAACTGAGAAACATTTATGCAAAATGTGTGTTAATGGTAGAAATGTTGTGGTATTGCTGGATTCAGGTAGCCTTGTGACCCTGATAAAGGCTGAGTTAGTTAAAACAGAGGTCTTTGGGAATAGCAAGGTAGCTGTTATTTGTGTGCATGGGGACACCCGAGAGTATCCAGTGACTACAGTGTGTTTCGAGACCCCCAAAGGTACCCTCTCTCATCCAGTGGGCTTAGTATCTCAGTTACCGCATGACGCCATTGTGGGAAGGGATTTTCCGAAGTTCTGGGAACTGTGGGATGATCCTGAGCCCCCCACTGGTGCCCCTATGTACCAGGAATGTGATAGCCAGAACTCCCCTGAGAGTGGTGAGGACTCTCCGGAATTTCCCTTATCAGTATTGGCAGGGGAGACTCAAGAAACTGGAGAGGAGCCCACCTCCTCAGACGAAAACCTACCGTCTGTGGAGTTTTCTGATCTTGAGGTTCACAGGGAAAACTTTGCCACAGAACAGTTGAAAGACCCCGCCCTAATAAAGGCACGGGAAAACGTAGTGAAAATAGATGGCGAGTTAGTGAACCCAGATAATACCTGCACTTACCCATACTTCAGCGTAGAGAAGGACCTACTGTATCGGGTGGCAAAAAGGGCAGAAGAAACCGTTGAGCAGCTTGTGGTGCCCAAACCTTACAGGAAGTTGGTGTTGGAGTTGGCCCATGGGCACATTCTTGGAGGTCATCTGGGGACAGAGAAAACCCGAGAGAGGATATTACAGAGATTCTATTGGCCGGGGGTGATGAAGGACATAGAAAATTATTGTTCCTCCTGCCCTGTGTGTCAGAGGTCGGCCCCGATGCCACATTTCCGTAGCCCGCTGGTTCCTCTACCCATCATTGAGGTCCCGTTTGAGAGGATCGCCATGGATTTGGTAGGGCCTATAATCAAGTCCGCTAGGGGGCACCAGTACATATTAGTTATAATGGACTATGCCACCCGTTATCCAGAAGCGATCCCTCTCCGAAATACCTCGGCCAAAACCATAGCCAAAGAGCTATCTCTTGTGTTTAGCCGGGTAGGTATTTGTAAAGAACTGCTTACGGACCAAGGTACACCCTTTATGTCCTGGGTTATGAAGGAGCTGTGTAAATTGTTCAAAGTGACGCAATTACGTACATCTGTGTATCACCCCCAAACCGATGGGCTGGTTGAAAGATTCAACAAAACCCTAAAACAAATGTTGAAGAAAGTGGTGGATAGAGATGGAAAGGATTGGGACTGTCTACTTCCTTATCTGATGTTTGCTATTAGGGAGGTGCCCCAATCCTCTACGGGATTCTCCCCCTTTGAGTTACTGTATGGGAGACACCCAAGAGGGCTGTTGGATATTGCCAAGGAAACTTGGGAAAGTGAGAGTTCTCCCCACAGGAGTGTGATTGAGCATGTCGCCCTGATGCAAGACCGAATTGCACAGGTAATGCCCATCGTGAAGGAACATTTGGCCCAAGCGCAGTTAGCACAGCAGAGAGTGTACAACCGTGGAGCCAAGACCCGTACCTTTTCCCCGGGGGATAGGATACTGGTACTTGTCCCTACGGTTGAAAGTAAATTCCTTGCCAAATGGCAAGGCCCCTATGAGATAATGGAAAAAGTGAGCGAAGTGAATTACAAGGTCAGACAACCAGGAAGGCGAAAGCCCGAACAGATCTATCACGTTAATCTGTTGAAAGCCTGGAGGGATAGAGAGTCCCTAGTCGCAGACACTTGGTCACCAGCTCAAACTGGTTGCGTGATTCCTGAGGTTGGAATAGCAGCCACCTTGTCACAACCCCAACAACAGGAGGTTAAGGAGTTTGTGCTTCGCAACAAGGAGGTATTCTCTGAGCTGCCGGGACAAACATCTGGGGTAGAGCATGACATCATTACCCCGCCCGGTGAAAGGGTGAAGTTAAAACCCTATCGGATCCCAGAGGCCCGACGGGAGGCAATACGGGAGGAAGTACAGAAAATGCTGAACTTAGGGGTGATAGAGGAGTCCCAAAGTGATTGGTCTAGTCCCATTGTGTTGGTGCCTAAACCGGATGGGAGCTGGCGATTTTGTAACGATTTTCGTCAGTTGAACAAAGTTACAAAATTTGACACCTACCCCATGCCACGTATAGATGAGTTGATCGACCGGCTGGGAACAGCCCGATACATGACGACTCTTGACCTCACAAAAGGGTATTGGCAAATCCCCCTGGCCAAGTCGGCCAAAGAGAAAACCGCATTTGTAACCCCAGACGGGGCGTTCCAATATAAAAGAATGCCGTTCGGGTTACAGAATGCGCCGGCCACATTCCAGCGGAAAATGGACCAGATGCTGAGGCCCCATCGGAAGTATGCTGCGGCTTACCTGGATGACGTAATTGTCCATAGCACAGATTGGGCCTCACATCTGCCAAAAGTGCAAGCAGTCCTGGACTCTGTTCGGGAAGCGGGGTTTACGGCTAACCCCAAGAAGTGTACCATTGGGCAGGAGGAGGCCAAATATCTTGGGTACACCATTGGGAGGGGAGTAATAAAACCCCAACTCAACAAAGTCGAGGCCATCCAGAGTTGGCCACGTCCCAACAGCAAGAAGCAGGTACGAGCCTTTCTGGGAATCGCTGGGTATTATCGGCGATTCATTCCCCACTTTGCTTCTAAGGCTGTGCCCCTAACCAACCTGACGAAGGGGAAAGGGTCGGTCATGATTAAATGGACCCCCGAGGCTGAGGCAGCATTCCAATTCTTGAAACAAGCCTTATGTAGCCAGCCAGTGTTGTACTCACCCGACTTCTCTAAAGACTTTGTCGTACAAAGTGATGCGTCAGATGTGGGGTTAGGAGCAGTATTGTCCCAGGTCTGGAACGGGGAAGAGCACCCAGTCATTTACCTCAGCAGGAAGTTGAAGTCCCATGAGGTAAATTACGCCACCGTTGAAAAAGAGTGTTTAGCGGTGAAGTGGGCTCTAGATTCCCTTCGGTACTACCTGCTAGGTAGGCACTTTGACATGGTTACGGATCACGCTCCGTTAAAGTGGATGGCTCAAAACAAGGAAACAAATAGAAGAGTGAATAGGTGGTTCCTGGCCCTCTAGGAATTCAACTTCACAGTAAAGCATCGCCCTGGCGTTCAAATGGGGAATGTGGATGCTTTGTCTCGAGTACATGAATGCCTGATTGCTGGTGTTCCAACCCCGAGGTTAAAACAAGAGGGGGGGTATGTGACAGCAGGAAGGTAAAGTCACCTGGTTGCATCCAGGGGGGTAGATATATTTCGCCCAGATTCAGGCTTTACGCCGACTTATACAACTAGGTGGAGAGTTGTATAAGCCCAGCTGAGGCTAGTGGGCTCATGGATGACTCATACCTCTAGGGAGAGTGTGGGGCGTCGTGCAGACAGGGAGTTGATGAGACCAGCTGAAGCTTGTCAGCTCATTTAGGCCTCTATAAGAACTCCCAGATTCATTAGGTGTTTGCTCATGCCTGGACCCAGACCTGTGTGGACTGTCTAGGGAGAGTGAACCCCTGTGCGGTGAGACAAAGCCTGTGTGGCTATTTGCTTGGACATTTAAAACCAGGGACTTAGGGACTAGGACAGCACTAGGCTGATCCCAGTTGTTAGTTAGGAAACCTGTATGTTTAGTCAGAGGTCAAGTTGACCAGGATTTATTTTATTTATGTTTCTTTTGCTTTGCTGTGTTTTGTCACTGTAAATAGAAAATAAACCGCACCTTTTTGATTTTGAAAACCACAACCTCCGTTTGCTGGGCCTGTTTTTGTGTGGGGAGCCCATCCCGGGGGTCACACACACCCGCTGCCGAGCTAACCCCCCCACAATATATATATATATATATATATATATATATATATATATATATATATACATCCCACCTTTGTGCAGCTACAACTCACTGCAGGCCATTAGTATGTCTGGAAACAAAGAGAGGCAGACAGTCACGAGGCAAAAAAAGAGGGCAAGCAGGCTCTGTGTCTAGAGGCAACAGTGCTGGTCATGGACACGGTGCATCCTCATCAGCACGTGGCCGTGGGACACACTTGTCCTTCTTTTCGACAGCTGGCCATGTTGAGCCTCAACATGCCCATGATTTGGTAGAGTGGATGACCAAGCCGTCCTCATCCTCCACATCCTCTCTCACCCAGGCTCAGGGTACTTTGTCTGGCAAAGCAGCTGCCAAAGCGGCCTCTTCCCTCGGCTCAATGGCATCAGTCACTCCTTCCCTAGCCCCACCATGTCCTCCTGAGGAGTCCCCCGAACTGTTTGACCACAGTGTTGGGTAAATGCTTCAGGAGGATGCCCAGCGTTTTGAAGGGTCCGATGATGGAACCCAGCTAGAGCAAGGCAGTAACGTGAGCCCAGAGAGAGGGGGTAGTAACGTGAGCCCAGAGAGACGGGGTGCCCAACAAAGACAGCTATCTGGCAGTCATGTTCCCCCAGCTGCAGCACACTGCCAGATTTGCTAGAGTGATGAGGAGGGAGGAGATGATGAGATCACTGACTCCACATGGGTGCCTGATAGGAGAGAGGAGGAGGAGGAGGCACATCTCCAACGAGGCAGGATGCCCTCCAGGGGCCAGCTTAAGGGCAGCACACCCACTGCATCACACCGCAGAGCTCCGCATGTGCAGGGCGCTGCTGTCTCTACGCGTTATTCCAAAAGTTCCTTGGTGTGGGCCTTTTTTCAGACGTGTGCAGCAGATCACACCATTGCTATTTGAAACATATGTCTGAAGCGTATCTCACGTGGCCAAAACATCAGCCGCTTGGGCACCACGTGCTTGACCAGACATATGTCGACCTGCCATGGCAGGCGTACCTAAAAGACCCACACCAAAGAACAAAGCGGACCTCTCCTTGCTCCTCATCAGCTGGGATCTCCAACCCCACTATACCTTCAGTCCTCTCTGAAACCTGCACTGAAAGGAATGAAGGTGTAGAATTAGGTGTGTCACAGTCACAGCCATGTACTTGCGGGCAATCTCCCTTGGGTACACCGACGTCCGATTGTACCAGGCAAATTTCCCTGCCCCAGCTGCTGCACCACGAAAGAAGTTCGCTCCCAGCCATCCACATGCCCAGCGGTTGAATGCTAGCTTGGCTAAATTGCTAGCACTTCAACTGCTGCCTTTTCAGTTGGTAGACTCTGTCCCCTTCCATGAGTTTGTTGAATGTGCGGTTCCTCAGTGGCAGGTTCCCAAACGCCACTTTTTCTCACGGAAGGCGATTTCGGCACTCTACCGGCATGTGGAAGGCAATGTCTTGGCCTCGCTGGACAGAGTGGTCAGCGGTAAGGTGCATATTACCGCTGACTCATGGTCCAGCAGGCATGGACAGGGACGTTACCTATCTTTCACGGCCCATTGGGTGACTCTGCTGGCAGCTGGGAAGGATGCAGGACAAGGTGCAGTAGTGTTGGAGGTTGTTCCGGCACCACCACGCCTCCAAAATGTTACTATTGGTGATTCTGTCACCCCCTCCTCTTCTTCTTCCTCCATGGCCTCTTCCTGTGCTTTGTCCTCAGAACCAGCGGTGCTCCGTAGGCGTTCAAGAGGCTACGCAAGTACGCAGGCAAAAAGATGCCATGCGGTGCTTGAGCTGGTGTGCTTGGGGGACAGGAGCCACACTGGGGCAGAGATTTTGTCAGCTCTGCAGGGGCAGGCTTAGAGGTGGTTGACGCCACGCCAGCTTAAGCCAGGAAAGGTGGTTTGTGACAATGGCACCAACCTCCTCTCCGCCCTCCGACAGGGACAACTGACCCATGTGCCCTGTTTGGCTCATGTCCTTAACTTGGTGGCGCAGCGGTTCTTGGGCAGGTACCCGGGCTTACCGGAGGTCCTGAGGCAGGCCAGGAAAGTCTGTGTGCATTTCCGCCGGTCATATAATGCCAGTGCTCGGCTGGCTGACCTACAAAAGGAATTGAACCTGCCCAAGAACCGCCTAATCTGTGACATGCCCACCAGGTGGAACTCTACGTTGGCCATGCTGCAGCGGCTGCACACGCAGCAGAGGGCCATCAATGAGTATCTGTTGCAATATGGCACCAGGACAGGGTCAGGGGAGCTTGGATTTTTTTCCCCATGCCAGTGGGCCATGATCAGGGATGCATGCACTGTCCTGGCACCATTTGAGGAGGCCACGAGGATGGTGAGCAGTGACAGTGCATGCATCAGTGACACTGTACCTCTTGTCCACCTGTTGGAGCACACACTGCGTGGAATAATGGACAGGGCACTTGAGGCAGAACAGAGGGAGGAAGAGGAGGACTTCCTTACCTCTCAAGGCCCCCTTTTTCCAGACAGTGTTCCTGCTGGCCCGCCTATGACACAGGAAGAGGATGAGGAGGAGGAGGAGGAGGATTGTGTCAGCATGGAGGTGGAGACTAGCACTCAGCATCAGCTGCAGTCTTCAAGGGATCAATTACAGTCCCAAGACACCCATGGACTTGTACGTGGCTGGGAGGAGGTGGGAGGAGGTGGCTGCGGATCATGTCCTCAGTGACCCAGAGGACTCCGCACCGAATGCCTCAGCAAACCTACGCTGCATGGCCTCCCTGATCCTGCAAAGCCTGCGGAAAGATCCTCGTATTCGTGCGATCAAGGAGAGGGATCATTACTGGCTGGCAACCCTCCTTAAACCACGTTACAAGGGTAAGGTTGCGGACCTTATCGTGGCGTCGCAGAGGGAGCAGAGGATGAAGCATCTTCGGGAGGCCTTGCAGAAAGGTCTGTGCAACGCGTTCCCAGAGACAGAGAGGTTACAAATTCCTGGTCCTGGACAACGTGTTGCTGAGGCTTCAGTCAGTCAAAGAAGGAGCGGTGGAGAAGGTGGCCGTCTGACCGATACGGTACAAACGCCAACCTTAAGCCATGCGGCCTCCGTGAGATGCGTTATGTCCTGGCGTGTGGCGCACTTCTAATAATGGTGGGCCTTACAAAGTCACAGGCCTATATAAACAGTTAATGAAATCCGGGCAGGTGCCCTCTCACCAAAGTAGGCCTCGTCCCTCCGGTACGTCCCGCTGTCGGTACCTTGATCCGCGACCTCTCTGCAACTTGCAGTCTCCGGTTCCTCTCACAGCCACAGTGGATGTCGGTTGAAGGATGACTCCGGTCTCTGAGAAGCGCGAGCTGGTGACACGGAAGAGGATCCCTCTTTTAGCTGAGTGATCCTCTGCAAAAGCTGTAGGCCCAAGCTTTAGGCCTAGTCGCTCCGGCAGCAGGCCTCACACAGTCTTCCTGCTTGATTGAGGGCAAAGTCCAGAGAGAGCTGGCGTAGCCCCTCCCTTCCTTTAAGTAATCTCCCCCAGAAAGCTGTGCGAGAATGCAATGCACTTTGGGAGTACAGCTGCACTGTGGGTACCATAGTCTATTAGATACCTAAGGCATAAGTTCCACAATGCATTGTTCAATAAGGTAAACAACAGTTGCTGCAATATCTTAAATAGACTCTGGAGGGAGCTGAGGATATTCTCAATATAACCATAATCCTTTATAACACATTACAAATAGGCACCCCGCTACATAAGTGTAGCGATACCCTCAGCTAAGAGGGCCGCAGATTTAGTTTGGGCCCTGAAGACAGCTCCGCCAACCCCCGGCAATTTACTCGACCCCCTTCTGGCACAGTTAGTCTAGGGTAATATATATATCTTATGCTCTATGGTTAAATTCAGACACCAATGCAGTGATAGAAGAATAACGAGTTTACTTTCTTCTGGCAATAAAATCAACGGTTATAACAAATCACAGGAATATCTCTGCAGAGTCCTGCAGCAATAGGCACACTACAACTAGTAAGATATGGCGCACACGCACCACGTGTAACAGTACTTCACTATGCGCCCTATGGCGCAGCAACTAAATAATCTATCTAGATGGCCAGGCCTGACCATATAACTCAGTCTCTAGGGGGGTAAAATTCTTTGCATGCAGTCTTTAAACGGTGGTGCACGTTTCAGGAACACATTTGTAATCCAAGGGAAAGAAAATGCCAACACAGTACACTCCACTAGAGATCCGGTTGACTCAGTTCAGCTATGGATCTCCAGGGAAGGGGGAAACTGAAATAGGAACTGGTGGGCCACGGCAGTCTGTAGTCCTAACAATGGTATACAGTATTTGTGGATTGAGCATGTGCTCGCTCACCCCTCCGGACGCGATCCCAGTCCGGGAACTTCCACCTGCTGTGTCTCCACACACAGCGTCTGCAGCGGTCCGGTCTCCGGCTCAGCAGCGGTTGAGGAAACCGAGTCAGATGCCACCCAGGCTCGCGATGGGGTGGAAGGCTCTTTTGGGTTGCAGCACAAGGCCCCAGGCTTCAGGCCTTGCACCACAGCGGATCCGCACAGGAAGATCTCTCCACTGAAGTCTTGTTATCCAAAGAGGCCGAGCGCAGCCTCGCCTCCTCCTTATATAACCCCACCCATGAGTCTCTGGGGTGGAAACATTGCATCCTGGGTACCGAATGGGGTTCTGGGTAAGGTAGTACTGAGAGTCTTAAAGGAGACCCCGCTACACACTCCCCCCACTTAAACTCTTTGGTCCCCAAAGATAATTCTAACATATACTGCGTACAACCCTAGACAACGTTGCGTATGATGTCGGCATAGGGAATTCCCACCAAAACCGAGGGGTTGAATTCCCTTGCCCACAGGTCACACTATCATGAGTGGCCTGCCTAACTGTGCCAGAGAGTGAGTGGGGGTTGCCCTCCACCAAATGAACAGTGGAGGAATCCGGATTCTCTGCACTCCTCCTGGCAGTGACCACAGAATCTTCTGAGCTCTTCCCCATTTGTGGGTAGGTCAACTTTTTGGGAGGCCTTATGACTCTTTGAGCCCTTTGCTCTCTTGGGGTTTCTGGCTCTGGCGCCACAGGCTCTTCTTCCGTAGCAGGCTCGGGCAACACGGCGGGCTCTGGAACATCTGCTTCAGGAGCCGAGGGATACATAGAGTCTCTAGGATCCTTTTCAGAGTAAGCATCACAGGCATCTTCCCAGTAATCTGATGAAGGACTAGATGGGATGAACTCAGTGGCTTCTGCATTCAGTTTGGAGCTCACGTGAGATGATGGGCACCCGGTTGACTCCTTCACCGGGGCCCTCTGGAGTTTCCCGCTGGCTTGCGGTTATCTTTTTTCTTTTTCTTGGGACTGGAACATGTAGCTGCAATGTGGCCAACTCCCCCACAGTTAAAACAGATTGTGTCCCCCCAGTCTTGCAGCGATGCGGGTGCCGAAACAGCTGGGAACAGTTCCTTTCTCGCTACCTCTTTCTCTGGACCCTTTGTGTCTTTCGCCATCAGAGAGGTTAGCATCTCTAACACCTGAGACATTTGTGATTTCAAAGTGTCCACTTCTGAGTGTCTTTCTGGAGTCATGAGCAAGTTGACCATCACCGGTGTAGGGGCATGACTTGTCTTTATCATTGCCTGATCCTTCTGCAGTGCCTCCTCATCTCTGATGATTTTTATCAAATCAGAGTAAGTCAGTGACGTTCCTCCTCCTGAGGTTTTCAGGTGCAACCAGACTGGATCCGAGCGCAACGCTCCCTTTAAGACTTGCTTCATTCTTGCCGCATCTGTATCTTGGGGCATCATACCCTTCTTCAATACAATCTTACACAGCAACCTGTTCAGTCTTCTGACAAACTCTGAAAGCTTTTCATTCGGCTGTTGGAAAGTATGTTCGAATTGGTAGACCATCTCTGTCACCTTTTCTAGCTGACCAAACTCTTCCTGTAGCATGGCTAGACAGTCTTGAGCCGTGCAGTCTGTATTTCCAAACCAGAAACTTTTCACTGCTTCTGCTGCTGCGCCTTTAAGGCTTTCTATCACTCGTTGCCTCTTCTGCGCTTCAGGCACCTCCCATGCCTCCACTGCCTGCAATGCCTGTTCCACCCAAGTATCGAAGTCTTCCTCCCCTGCAGGGACAGGGAGCTTCCCTGAGAATATCTTTAGTCTCCGGTAGCTAGTCTCTACATGTACGGTGCTTGTCTTCTGACATTTGGTTAGTAGATCCCCTATTGCCTTTATCAATTCTGGTGATATAGCAGTGGCAGGTGCAGGTGCCACCGGGGGCGTCACCCTGTCTCTTCTTTCAGGTGAGACACGGGTTGCGCCTTGCGGGGATCCCGTTGGTGGTGGCTCCTTCTTTATAGTCATGGCGTGCGTTAACCTATAGGTTTTGTTGTCTAGCGTCCGCACACAGTTGTGCTTGAAAGTCTCTGGCATCCCGCCCCAGTACTCCACTAGTGCATACTGATACGAGGTATCTGGGTCTGGTTTTATCTCCGTCACCCTCAGTGTATAATCTGGGGACACGGACACCATTAGCTGCTCTACCGTCTCTGTCTACCACTCCTCTCCCGGGAGGCTGATGACTACCGACGTGTCCGGGTCTGCTCTGGATGTTTCACACCACGCTTTTACTGTTAGCGGGTCCATGCCGGTACCTCTGGGGTCTTCTCTTGCTGTATCAGGATCCCGGACGAGAACCCCCACGTGTAGCGATACCCTCAGCTAAGAGGGCCGCAGATTTCGTTTGAGCCCTGAAGACAGCTCCGCCAACCCCCGGCAATTTACTCGACCCCCTTCTGGCACAGTTAGTCTAGGGTAATATATATATCTTATGCTCTATGGTTAAATTCAGACACCAATGCAGTGATAGAAGAATAACGAGTTTACTTTCTTCTGGCAATAAAATCAACGGTTATAACAAATCACAGGAATATCTCTGCAGAGCCCTGCAGCAATAGGCACACTACAACTAGTAAGATATGGTGCACACGCACCACGTGTAACAGTACTTCACTATGCGCCCTATGGCGCAGCAACTAAATAATCTATCTAGATGGCCAGGCCTGACCATATAACTCAGTCTCTAGGGGGGTAAAATTCTTTGCATGCAGTCTTTAAACGGTGGTGCACGTTTCAGGAACACATTTGTAATCCAAGGGAAAGAAAATGCCAACACAGTACACTCCACTAGAGATCCGGTTGACTCAGTTCAGCTATGGATCTCCAGGGGAGAGGGAAACTGAAATAGAAACTGGTGGGCCACGGCAGTCTGTAGGCCTAACAATGGTTTACAGTATTTGTGGATTGAGCATGTGCTCGCTCACCCCTCCGGACGCGATCCCAGTCCGGAAACTTCCACCTGCTGTGTCTCCACACACAGCGTCTGCAGCGGTCCGGTCTCCGGCTCAGCAGCGGTTGAGGAAACTGAGTCAGATGCCACCCAGGCTCACGATGGGGTGGAAGGCTCTTTTGGGTAGCAGCGCAAGGCCCCAGGCTTCAGGCCTTGCACCACAGCGGATCCGCACAGGAAGATCTCTCCACTGAAGTCTTGTTATCCAAAGAGGCCGAGCGCAGCCTCGCCTCCTCCTTATATAACCCCACCCATGAGTCTCTGGGGTGGAAACATTGCATCCTGGGTACCGAATGGGGTTCTGGGTAAGGTAGTCCTGAGTGTCTTAAAGGAGACCCCGCTACATAAGAAATACATAAAGGGCTAAGATAAGACCTTGTTCTCAAGATCAAAGAAAACTTGCATTTTTCTGCAACCGAGGTACATTAATGGTATATTGGTACATCTTAGAAAAAAAAGTGAACTTAGCCTTTAACTTTAATTAGCAAAACAATAAAATATTACAAGGTGTAGGTTAGTTCTAAATGTAAATAAAGAATATAATCAGTATATTATAATTCATTAGTGGTGGAGCAAAGTTGGTTTAGTAGGGTTACTCGCACATTCCTTCCAAGTCTGTAAATTTTTTTAAAGAATTATGGCTCATACAATACCAGTTATTTGTAATGATTCACTGCACTTGCCAGAAGGTATTCTCTAAGTAGACAAATGTGGCAACAGGAAGACTGTGTTTACTTGGTCAACATGGTTACCTTAGTCACGTCACAATGTCAATTACTGTGTACAGTACACTGTTCTATATACTCCACATATATTTATTACTAGCATTATTTTTTAATGATTTGTGCTGTTTATTTATGGCACCCATGTTCCTGATAACACATTTTTTAAAACACTGTTTAACATTTTTTTTAATCATTTAGTGACAATCACTGTTCTAGACACTGTTCTATCCACACTCAGATTTATATCAGCTGCATGGCACAAATATTCTCATTAACTGAATGTGAACTTTTAAAATGTTTAAATAAAGAGCAGTAGGTATAGAAAGCCTACACCCCTCTAGTGTTATGCCCTTCCTACAAATATGTAAGCAGAGGTGTGTGAATAATGAAAATGGCAGTTGATCTGCTATTTCTTTCCCATGAGTTGTAAAACTATGGGGTTGATTTACTAAAGGCAAATCCACTCTGCACTACAAGTGCACTTGAAAGTGCACTGAAAGTGCAGTCACTGTAGATTGCTGTAGATCTGAGGGGAAGCTCTGAAATGAGGGGAAGCTCTGCTGATTTTATCATCCAATCATGTACAAGCAAAAATGCTGTTTTTTATTTTCCTTGCATGTCCCCTCTCAGATCTACAGCGACTGTACTTCCAAGTGCACTTGCACTGCACTTGTACTGCAAAGTGGATTTGCCTTTAGTAAATAACCCCCTATGAGTTGTAACTAGCTTACCAAAGTGCAGAAGTAGTTAAACTGGGTTTTCAGTCATTTTTACGTTTGCATGGATAAATTCCTGATATGTCACATTATGCAACATCTGTACAATTCAAATTAAGATTTTATCACTATCATTTTATCATTAAAGAGGAAGTAAACCCCCCCCCCAAAAAAAACGGGATAAAATAAGACCCTGCAAGAGAAAGGCATAATGAGCTAGCTCATTATGTGGCACTTACCTGAAATCAAAGCCCCCGAAGTCCTCCTCATTCCCCTCCGCCGCCATGTCCCCTCGGAGCTTCTTCCTGGTATCGCCGCTCCGGCGCTGTGATTGGCCGGAGCGGCGATGATGTCACTCTGCGCATGCGCGCCGGACCAGCATAATCCTGGCACGTCCCATTTATTATGCCGGGATGCTCAGTGCACCTGCGCCGTAGACATCGGTGCAGTGTTTTCTGCAAATATCTCCTTGCCCATGTAGGTTAACCACTTAAGGACCGCCGCACGCCGATGTACGTCGGCAGAATGGCACGGCTGGGCACAAGGGCGTACAGGTAGGTCCCCTTTAAGAGCCCAGCAGTGGGTCGCGAGCGCACCGCCGGTGGCGCGCTCGCGACCCGGTCCTCTTCTCCATGACCGTCCCCACGGGAACAGTGGACCCAATTGCCGCTGGTGTCCCGCAATCGGGTCACAGAGAGGAAGAACGGGGAGAGGTAAGTGTAAACAAACCTCTCCCCGTGCTTCCTAGTGAGCCTGTCACTGATCGTCTGTTCCCTGTCATAGGGAACGACGATCAGTGACGCCCCCCCACAGTAAGAAACACATATCAGGGCACACTTAACCCCTACAGCGCCCCCTCCTGGTTAACTCCTTCACTGGCAGTGTCATTTTTACAGTAACCAGTGCATTTTTATAGCACTGTTCGCTGTAAAAATGACAATGGTCCCAAAATAGTGTCAAAAGTGTCCGATGTGTCCGCCCTAATGTCGCAGTCACGATAAAAATTGCTGATCGCCGCCATTACTAGAAAAAAAAATATTAATAAAAATGCAATAAAACTATCCCCTATTTGGTAGACGCTATAAAGTTTGCGCAAACCAATCAATAAACGTTTATTGCGATTTTTTTTACCAAAAATATGTAGAAGAGTACGTATCGGCCTAAACTGAGGAAAAAAAATGTTTTCTTTTATATTTTTTGGGGATATTTATTATAGCAAAAACTAAAAAATATTGTATTTTTTTCAAAATTGTCATTCTATTTCTGTTTATAGCGCAAAAACAAAAAACCGCAAAAGTGATCAAATACCACCAAAAGAATGCTCTATTTGTGGGAAAAAAAGGAAGCCAATTTTGTTTGGGAGCCACATCTCACGACCGCGCAATTGTCAGTTAAATCGACGCAGTGCCGAATCGTAAAAAGTGGCCAGGTCTTTAAGCTGCATAATGGTCCGGGTCTTAAGTGATTAAGGAGATATTTCTTGCACCTACAGGTAAGCCTTAATCTAGGCTTACCTGTAGGTGTAATTTGTCAAAGTGGGTTTACAACCACTTTAATAAGCCATTCTTGAACTCCAGACAAGTGACGTTGCCTAGGCTGAGATAATGTGATACATCTTTTGTAGGCAGGATGAAGCATTTCCTCAGTCTCCGCTCCTCCAGTAATCTCCGCTGCAGCTCAGGTGCAAATTTGCACAGGAGCCCTGTACGTCTTTTGGTCCATTTCAGATCTGAATTCAGCCAAAAATTCAGGCTGAAATCGGACCTGAAATGGTAAACGTGGATGCACCGGAACCCTGCTGTGAGCCGCATGCAAAGATAGTGTGAACCCAGCCTAATGCAGAGGCCCTGGACAGATCTGGAGGACATAGTGAAATAGTTCTGCACACAGAAGAGCCAAATGTAGACTTCCTGCCTCTTATGGTTGGTGGAGGCTAGAGTGGGTTGCAAAAGGCTTTTCAGGCCAGGCTAAGTGTTCTTTGCAGTGAGTTATTTCCCCCAAGAGGACCTGGGAGAAGTGTACTGAAGCTAGAGGTGCAGCTGCAGTGATCCTCTCTGTAACGATAAGCAGGGAGATATGAGTTGGATACATAGAGCCAATGGCAAGTCAGAGCCCTCTGAGTAAGTACTAATGACCCTCTGAAAGAGAGACTGTGCAAAAGGGACCAGGGGAGGGCTGGCGGCCTTAGGCCTGGGGGGCAAGTCCAGTCAAGTGGCCCATTGAACCGCCGAATCAGCTCACCATCCATGGCCCACCTGGTTTTTCAATGCAGCCTCGCCAGTGCCCATCAGTGCAGCCAACTCCAGTGTCCATCAATGCAGCCTGATCACTGGGGCAGGTTACATGGGGTGTATGGGGGGGAGATGGGGGGTCAGCTAGAGGTGTCAGGGTCTCTCACCTCAGCGATCTCAGCTCAGCAGGTCCTTGCACGCCACGGTCTCCTGGGGGGGGGGGGTAACACTCCTGATCCTGGGGTCAAGTTACAGCCAGCGCCCAGCCCTGCGTCCCGACTCCCTGGCACGCCCTGCCTCTGCCTGCTTCCAAGAATCCGGTCCCAGGGAGTTGTAGTTTCCTCTGCGCTGCTGTGTTTTCCACCCACCAGAAGCTTGAGTGCGGACTACAACTCCCGGAATGCAACAGCTAGTGGTCGATCGCCAGGCCATGGCCCGACTTCCTAGACCAGAATAAAAAAGAAAATGGTAGCGGGCAGCGGCTGCCAGCCATTTTAAACATAAGTTAGGGCGGCCTGGAAGGCAATTGCCACCCTGCCCCCTGGCCCAGCCCTCCCCTGAAAGGGACAATGGCTTAACAGTGATGTGTAATGTACTACTTTCACATAATGACTGCTATGGTAAGTCCATCATATGTATGATTGGCAAAGTAATGCCAAGTGACCCCGGATAGTATGTCTATGTGATGTGATGTGCCAATGCAATCTTCTGAAGAACACCAGTAAAGTGCAAAAAATATATCTTTGTGTGCATAGTTATTTTTTTTCAATAAAAAGGCTAATGGTCCAAGAATGTTATTGCATTAGGGTATGCGCCCCAAAGCTCAAACACACATGAGTGTGTGTGTATATATACAGTATCTCACAAAAGTGAGTACACCGCTCACATTTTTGTAAATATTTTATTATTACTTTTCATGTGACAATACTGAAGAAATTACACTTTGCTACAATGTAAAGTAGTGAGTGTACAGCTTGTATAACAGTCAAAATTTGCTGTCCCTTCAAAATAACTCAACACACAGCTATTAATGTCTAAACCGATGGCAACAAAAGTGAGTACACTCCTAAGTGAAAATGTCCAAATTGAGTCCAATTAGCCATTTACCCTCTCCGGTGTCATGTGACTTGTTAGTGTTACAAGGTCCCAGGCGTGAATGGGGAGTAGGTGAGTTAAATTTGGTGTTATTGCTCTCAGTATCTCATACTGGTTACTGGATGTTCAACATGGCACCTCATGGAAAATAACTTTCTGAGGATCTGAAAAAAAGAATTGTTGCTCTACATAAAGATGGCCCCTAAGCGAAAAGAAGATTGTCACGATCCTGAAACTGAGCTGCAGCACGGTGGCCAAGACCATACAGCAGTTTAACAGGACAGGTTCCACTCATAACAGGCCTCACCATGGTTGACCAAAGAAGTTGAGTGCACGTGCTCAGCATCATATCCAAAGGTTGTCTTTGGGAAATAGACATATAAGTGCTGCAAGCTTTGTTGCAGAGCTTGTAGGGGTGGGGGGTCAGCCTGTCAGTGCTCAGACCATATGCCGCACACTGCACCAAATTGGTCTGCATTGCTGTCGTCTCAGAAGGAAGCCTCTTCCAAAAATGATGCACAAGAAAGCCCGAAAACAGTTTGCTGAAGACAAGCAGACTAAGAACATGGATTACTGGAACTATGTCTTGTGGTCTGATGAGACCAAGATAAACTTATTTGGTTCAGATGGTGTCAAGCGTGTGTGGCGGCAACCAGGTGAGGAGTACAAGTGTGTCTTGCCTACAGTCAAGCATGGTGGTGGGAGTGTCATGGTCTGGGGCTGCATAGAGTGCTGCTGGCACTGGGAAGCTACATTTCATTAAGGGAATCATGAATGCCAACATGTACTGTGACATACTGAAGCAGAGCATGATCCTCTATCTTCGGAGACCGGGCCGCAGGGCAGTATTCCAACATAACGACCCCAAACACACCTCCAAGATGACCACTGCCTTGCTAAAGAAGAAGAGGGTAAAGGTGATGACTGGCCAAGCATGTCTCCAGACCTAAACCCTATTGAGCATCTGTGGAGCATCCTCAAATAGAAGGTGGAGGAGCACAAGGTCTCTAACATCCCCCAGCTCTGTGATGTCGTCATGGAGGAGTGAAAGAGGACTCCAGTGGCAACCTGTGAAGCTCTAGTGAACTCCATGCCCAAGAGGGTTAAGGCAGTGCTGGAAAATAATGGTGGCCACACAAAATATTGACACTGGGCCCAATTTGGACATTTTCACTAAGGGGTGTACTCACTTTTGTTGCCAGCAGTTTAGACAATAATGGCTATGTGTTGAGTTATTTTGAGGGGACAGCAAATTTACACGGTTATACAAGCTTTACACTCACTACTTTACATTGTAGCAAAGTGTAATTTCTTCAGTGTTGTCACATGAAAAGTTATAATAAAATATTTACAAAAATTTGAGGGGTGTACTCACTTTTGTGAGATACTGTGTGTATATATATAAATGTAAAAAAACATTTTGTAAAAAAACAAAAGACAGAGAGATGGGTGTGTGAGAGGGGAGGGTGTGAGAGAGCGAAAGGGGGGGTGAGAGAGAGGGAGAGGGGGGTGAGAGAGAAAGGGAAAATGGGTGTTAGAGAGAGAATGGGTGTAAGAGAGAGAGAGGGATGATGTGAGAGAGGGGGATGAGAGAGGAGGGGTGAGAGAGGGTGAGAGCAACGCTGTATCCTGGCCTAGGCCAACAAGGCCCAGACCTAGGGCAGCACTTTGCAGGGGGGCAGCACGGAAAGAGTCCCCGCCGGCTTGTGCTACACTGTTAGTGTAACGCAAGCTGCTTCTAATTTTGACTGTCCTATCATCCTGGACCACAAACCTTCCTCACTGTGCTATATGTTTCCTGCTGCAACATTGGCATGGTTATATCTTCTTAGTCCTTTACATAAAATTATCAGAAATTTTTGCTTAAAGTAGAACAGTAGGCAACACTTTTTTTTTTTCATTTTGGATAGAGTAAAAGAGGGTTATAGCCCCTGTCAGTAAATTTTTTTACCATCCCTGTCCCATTGCAGAGATTTCCCTTTACTTCCTGCCCCATAGCCAAACAGGAAGTTAGAGGAAATCTATGCCAATTAAGGGAATCCATTGCCCCCCCCCACCCCGCCCTAAGAACTAGTGTCCACACTCGAAAATTTCAGGGTGGGTCTTAAACAGAAAGGGGTGTGGCCTTAACAGGAAGGGGTGGGTCATATTTAAATTAGGGGGTGCACGAGTTTAGTCAGGCCTAGGGCAGCAAAAAACCTAAATACACTACTGGGTGAGAGAGAGGGAGTCAATGAGAGAGAGGGGGTGAGAGAGAAAGCAAAAGAGAAAGGGGGAAAAGAGAAAGAGAGGGAGGTGAGAGAAAGGGGGATGAGAAGGTATGAGAGAGAGAGAGAGAGAGAGAGAGAGAGAGGGGGGTGAGAGAGAGTGATGGGAGAGAGAGAGAGAGAGGAGGGTGAGAGAGAGGGGGTGAAAGTGAGAAGGAGGTGAGAAAGAGAGATGAGAGAGAGAGAGTGAGAGGGAAGTGAAAGAGAGAGAGAGATGGGGTAAGAGTGCGTGAGAGGGGTGAGATAGAGAGAGAGCAAGAGATAGGGGGGTTGAGAGGGGGGGGTGAAAGAGGGGAGGAAGTGAAAGAGAGAGAGAGGAGTGAGACACAGAAAGAGAGAGCGAGAGGGGAGTGAAAGAGAGAAAGAGAGGGGGTGAGAGAGGGGGTGAGGGGGGGTGAGAGAGAGGGGGAATTAAAGACAGAGAGAGGGGTGAGAGAGAGGGGATAAGAGAGAGCACGAGAGAGCAAAAGGAGAGTAAAGGAAAGAGAGAGAGAGAAAGAGAGAGAGACTGGAGTGAAAGAGAGAGAGAGAGAGCGCGAGAGAGAGAGAGGGGGGTGAGTGAGAGATAGAGGGGGAGTGAAAGAGAGAGAGGGGGTGAGAGAGAGAGAGAGAGCACAAGCAGAGAGTAAAAGAGAGATAAGTGAGAGAGAGAAGGGTGTGTTCAGTATGCCTGTTACTCCCAATAGGATTGCCACAGTACAGTACTTCTGCCCTTATCTCACAGGAACCCCACCCCCTGTGCACGGTGGCTGGCCGGCAAGGGAGAAGATGCAACAGATCCAGTGCTGCAGATAAAATACAAAGGGTTACTTGAGGTGTGTATTGCTTGACAGGGCACAGCCACAGTGGGCCCTCCTGCCATCGGGGCACCTCTGTACACTGGATGATACACTGGATGGCACCGGCGCATAAGGAGCATAGGGTGTGCCCAGGCACATGCGGCAAACCCTGTGCGCATGCCTATGAGATGGCACAATTTAGGTAGTGGTAGAGGGCTACAAGCAGATGGGTTGTTGTTCTATCCTAGAAAAAGTGGGGTGGGGACTTGCACCTATTGGTGCCAACACCCAGCCAATCAAAATCCCTCTTACATGCATGTACCTTACATAAATATATATAGCTGATGCAAGTTTTCAAAAAATTTGGCCAAGGAAGACTTGATCACAACAGTGCACAGCTTCAATAAAACAACTAGATCTAAATTTCTTTCAAATAATACAATTCCAACATAATTAATTTATTTGTTGATTTAAAAATCATTAAGGGTGTATTCACACCTTTGTGAGTTTGTTTTCATGTGTATTATGTGCTCAATGCGGTAAATGCTAATTAATAGGCCGTCTAATGTGCACTGGCGCATTATAAATTTATATTGAACTTTTTTGGACAGTTCATGAGTCACATAGGTGTGAATTAGGGTTAGTTTACACTTGCTTCAAATCAAGGCTTCAGACAGGCTTTGTTAAAGCTCCCTGAACGCCAGCCAAAGCTCAGGTCACTAAATAAAATGGTTAGCTTACAGTCCTGTTTACACCTTGCATTTGCTTTGCTTCCGCTTCACTTCAAAAATTATACCCCACGTCACTTTAGTGGTGCTTCAAAGCGTCTTCAAAGCCTCAATAGAAGTCTATGGCAAAGCTCCCTTGAAGCTTGCTTAAAGCAACTGCGGCTTTTGAGAGGCCTTAATTCACCTTTAGCTTTGCTTTGTTTTGGAGAAATTGAAGGTGTGAGATATCAACACACACACACAGGGCATCTGCCAAGCTTCAACAAAGCTTAAAAAGAGCACCACGAAGCCTCATCAAAACATTAAAAACACATCATAAAAGCTTGTTGAATGAGCCCTCACACAGCAGAATGGGGGCCAATCAGAAGTCTGCTTACAGGAGGAAAGAACAGAAGGATGACTTGATCAATGTGCTTCTACTCTTTCATTGTCCAATCACAGGCTGGGACAGACTAGTAAACAAGATTTGTTGTTCAAAGCGGATCTTTATCCTCACCCTTATTTTTTTTACCCCTGTTTACTTGGTTGTGGAACCTGCACAATTAGGATACTCACCCACTCAGTGGATCCAGTGTTATCCTGTGCAGGTCCTCTTCTCTTCTGCCCAACGATCAGTCCCACACCGCCTTCTTCTTGCGTGAAGTCATTGGGAAGCTGCAGGTTATTTTCCGAGTTCAGTCGGAAACTCTCCTGATAATAAGCCGCTAGCCCCCCTCCTCCTTTCTCAAGGAAGGACTAAACCTCCTGGCATATGTGACATGCATATCCCAAGAGGCACAACAGACAAAGTGTGTGTCATTCGCCTAGGCAAGTGACGTGCAAAGGCAGGGCAGACCAGAGCTTTTTTATTTAAAAAAAGCCCTATAGACACAGCAGAAGAAAGGTTGAGTGCAGAGGAGGCACTATCAAATTGTGAAGTTCTGGTGAAGGGTAAAGATCTGCTTTTAATGCAGTGTAGAGAAACAATGTCAACAGCATAGTTCTGCTGCCTTGCAGAAGTGCCCAGATCACAAAACTAGCCAATCATAATTACAAATACTTTGT
Source organism: Rana muscosa (assembly GCA_029206835.1). NCBI lineage: Eukaryota > Metazoa > Chordata > Amphibia > Anura > Ranidae > Rana > Rana muscosa. The sequence goes on from CM055117.1 coordinate 324,684,155, forward strand.
CAGGTAAAACAGTTTACATATTCCTATGTAGTAAGTCAGAGCTCACTGACATAAAATGGTATATATATATATATATATATATTCTGTATATGTATATACAGGGTATATGTGTAGATTAACAGACACAAGCAAAAGACAAAAGTCCATGTAGTCCATAATCTGCTGGAAGGGAACAGAGGCCAATTAGATGATACAGCAGGTGGTAATTGGGAAAGGTACACACAAGCCGGCAGCTCCTATGGAGGCATGGAATCCCCCAGAGACAGAAACAAAAGGAGAAAATAGCACCAGGTCAATGTAGGTAAAAACAACAACAATTTATTAAGTATCCACTTTCATCAAAGAAACTTGCATGCTGTGTGCATAGGTGGTGTGGTGTGCTGTTCACAAGAACACTAGGCAGGATGGACTGGAGGGCAGCTGTAATCACAGGTTGGAGTCTGCTGGAAAAAACATCGGGGACCAACGGCGTTAGCAGGCTCCAAAAGTCCCACTGTCAGATGGCCAAGGATCGAGAAGTCAGTTAGAAGAGTGGCTGCTCACATGAACCAGGACCCACCTCATGAAATAGCTGGAAACGGCGGAATCAGAAGGCTCTCATACACCACTGCGGGTTGCAGCTGTAGCGAAACGAGACACATGCGCTAGGGAGGGGGCGGGCCGCAATGCGTTTCCAAGGCCCAGCCTCTTTCCTGGATGGGGAGAATATATACTATCATGTTGGGTCTAATCAGAGAGGGGATGGGCGTAACAAGGCAGCCCTGATTAACACATCACTGGATGATCAGGGCAAGTAGGATATCACCAAAAAACAAATAGATTTAATCTTCGTAATATCCAATTTTATAAAAATAAAAAGCAACAAGAAACAAACAAAGTGTGTGTGTGTGTTTGTGTGTGTGTGTGTGTGTGTGGGGGGGGGGGGTTCATTTTGGGGACTATAGCAGGAAGTCAGACGGAAAAAATATGTGTTTTATTTAAATGGTCCTCCAATCCACTCATATCTAATGTGTCAATGCAATGCACATATACAAAAGAAAAAAAGAAAAGAGTACACACTATATATACATATATATAATCTCTAGTAAAAATGCCTAGCTCAGAAATAAAATCTCATAATAAAACAGGCCGATAAAGGAGGAGGTGTAGTTATCCAAGGTAGGCTACTGTCTGACAAGGGAACATACAAAAAATTAAGAGAGATCCTTTGGAATCTTACAAGTCAGAACTTAAAATCCTAGTAGACCAGGCCTACAAAGACAAGGTCATCACCTCAAGGGAATACCAATTTCTGTACAAAGGGCTTTACAAACACCCGTACTTTTATCATCTGCCGAAGGTGCATAAAGACCCTATCTGCACCCATGAAAGACCAATCATTGCGGCTATGGATTGCCTCACGACTGGCCTGCCCCAGTATGTAGAGGGCTTCCTTCAACCAATAGTTCAGTCTCTACCATCTTATGTCCAAGACTCATCTCACCTCATGGACACACTTTCCCATTACACCTGGGAAGAATCTTACACCTGGCTTACACAGCTATCCCGCATGAGGTACGCCTTACAGCGTTAGGACACTTCCTTGCCATAAAACACAATCTTCACAAGCCCAGTTCACTATAGAGAGCACACAATTATGCTTGGAGCACAATTGTTTCAAACATCTGGTTGGTTATTATCTCCAAATGCATGGCTCCACTCTTTCGCGCCATGTTATGCCAATCTCACCATGGGCTGGTGAGAGGAGTCATGCATCTGGAGAAATAACTCCTTTGCTGCCCAGATCATCTATTACGGTAGATACATTGATGACATGATCGTCATATGGGATGGCCCCTCCCCCTTATCCATTGCTCCTTTTGTTGAATATTGTAATAAGTACGACATGAATATTTCCTTCACACATGTGCTTGAGCCTATGACCCTAGTATATCTAGATCTCGAGTTGTCCTATGCGGAGGGCTGTATTGTGTCGAAGACACATTTTCAGCCCCCTGCCGGCAACTCATATCTTAACTTCGCGACCCGCCACCACCCTAAGTGGAAACAAAACACCCCGAAGGGATGATTATGATTATGCTGCACAAGGGAAGATCCTTACTCATAAATAGGGATGAGCTTTGAGTTTGAGTTTGAGTTCGGCAGCGTACTTAGAGACAGAGAGAGAGAGAGATTGTTGTTTTATTTCAGTTAGCAATAGCTAGATTGAGCAGGCAGTTGATTGAGCTAGTTAGATCCAGTAAATTTAGTATATATATGCATTGCACGCTTTGTGTATATATATATATATATATATATATATATATATATATATATATATACTGTATACAGTTTAGCTAGATCTCACTGCAGAGCGTTCCTGTTATTCTCGCTGCAGTATATTAAGTCAGTGTACTATATACTGGGCACAGTGTGCAGGTAAAGCTGACTGCAGACCATTCCTGTTCTCTTCCTAACAATACAGGCAGGCAGTTGATTGAGCTAAGCTGCAGTATATTAGGTCAGTGTACTGTATACTGGACACAGTGTGCAGGTAAAGCTGACTGCAGACCATTCCTGTTCTCTTCCTAATAATACAGGCAGGCAGTTGATTGAGCTAAGCTGCAGTATATTAAGTCAGTGTACTGTATACTGGGCACAGTGTGCAGCTAAAGCTCACTGCAGACCATTCCTGCTGTTCTCTTGCTAATATACTACAGGAAGGCAGTTGATTCAGTTAGCTGCAGTATAATCAGTATATATATACATCCCAGCTTTGTGCAGATACATCTCACTGCAGGCCATTCCTTGTGTACCTATTCCAATACAGCAAATACAGTATGTCTGGAAGGCCAACAAGGAGAGGCAGACCCTCACAGGCCAATAAAAGAGGGCAAGCAGGCTCTGTGTCTAGAGGCAACAGTGCTGGTCGTGGACACGGTGCATCCTTATCAGCACATGGCCGTGGGGCACACTTGTCCTTTTTTTTTTGGCAGCTGGACGCGTTGAGCCGCAACATGCAGAAGAATTGGTAGAATGGATGACCAAGCAGTCCTCACCCTCCTCATCCTCTGTCATCCAGGCTACCTTGGCTGCCAATGCAGGTGCCAAAGCGGCCTATTCCATTGGCTCGAGGTCATCAGTTACTCCTTCCCTAGCCCCACCATCATGCACGGAGCTTGTTTTTTCTTTGCCACTCCTGTGGGTTATGATCAGGGATGCATGCAATGTCCTGTCACCATTTGAGGAGGCCACGAGGATGGTGAGCAGTGACAGTGCATGCATCAGTGATACTGTCCCTCTTGTCCACCTGTTGGAGCACACGCTGCGTGGAATAATGGACAGGGCACTTGAGGCAGAACAGAGGGAGGAAGAGGAGGTCTTCCTTACCTCTCAAGGCCCCCTTTATCCAGACAGTATTCCTGCGGGCCCGCTGATCACACAGGAAGAGGACGAGGAGGAGGAGGGGGAGGATTGTGTCAGCATGGAGGTGGAGCCTAGCACTCAGCATCAGCAGCAGGCTTCAAGGGATCATTTACAGTCCCCAGAAACCCATGGACTTGTATGTGGCTGGGAGGAGTTGGCTGCGGATCATGTCGTCCTTAGTGACCCAGAGGACTCCGGACCGAATGCCTCAGCAAACCTACGCTGCATGACCTCCCTGATCCTGCAAAGCCTGCGAAAGGATCCTCGTATTCGTGGTATCAAGGAGAGGAATCATTACTGGCTGGCAACCCTCCTTAATCCACGTTACAAGGGTAAGGTTGCGGACCTTATCCAGCCGTCGCAGAGGGAGCAGAGGATGAAGCATCTTCGGGAGGCCTTGCAGAAAGGTTTGTGCAACGCGTTTCCAGAGCCTGGGAGGTTACAAATTCCTGGTCCTGAACAATGTGTTGCTGAGGCTTCGGTCAGTCACAGAAGGAGCGGTGGAGAAGGTGGCCGTCTGACCGATGCGCTCAGACAATTTTTTAGTCCGCAGCCCCAAGGTATGATCGGTTCAAGCAACCACTGCCAGCGTCTGGTTTACATGGTGCAGGAATACCTAGGGGCAAGATCAGACTTGGACACCTTTCCCAACGAAAATCCTCTGGGTTACTGGGTCTTGAGGATGGATCACTGGCCAGAGCTTGCACAGTATGCAATTGAGCTACTGGCTTGTCCTGCATCCAGCGTTCTTTCGGAACGCACATTCAGTGCTGCTGGAGGCTTTGTAACCGATCACAGGGTGCGCCTGTCCACCGACTTGGGCGATCGGCTGACCTTCATAAAAATGAATCAGTCTTGGATCACCAGCTACCAAGCACCTGATGCTGATGTAACCAAATAAATTTTTTTTGAATGTGAGATCCCTTCAAGACTGCCTATGCTGATGCTGAGTGACTATCCTGTTATGCTGAGTGACTATCCTCTTCCTCCTCAATGTTCATGTTCTGTGAGGGGTTGCACTGTTGTGGTACCAGCACCAGTGCCTAAGGCCCAATTTTTCTGCCCCTGTTTAACAGGGGCGTGTAATTACAATTTTTCTGCAATACTTTGCAGCAGGGCTCATTCCTGCGCTCCAACTAGATTGTCTGTGAAGGATTGCAGTGTTGTGGCACCAGCACCAGTGCCCAAGGCCCAATTTTTCTGCCCCTAATATTTCACAGCAGGGCCCGTTCCAGCACCCACCAAGAGTAACTGTGAGGACTTACAGTGTTGTGGCACCAGCACCACCACCACCACCACCAAAGGCCCAATTTTTCTGCCACTGTTCAACAGTGGCATGTAATTACAATTCTTGATATAATAGTTCACAGCAGGGCGTTCCAGTGCCCACCAAGAGTAACTGTGAGGGCTTACAGTGTTGTGGCAACACCAACACCTAAGGCCCAAATTTCTGCAGAGTACATAGGGCAGGCCCCTACTTTCAAACATCTGACTTTCAAACGACTCCTACTTACAAACGGAGGGAGACAACAGGAAGTGAGAGGAAATCTACCCCTAGGAAAGGAAATTCTCACCTGTAATATAGGAAAAAGGTGTCTCCTCTCCACTGATGCTTTATCACCAATCCTTGTTTCCCTAAAAACCCCACATTTTAAAAATCCAATTGTCATTGGGACAGAAAGTGAGGTGAAATCTTCTGAACAGGTGCACAGACAGCAAAATAAATGTTACAGGGGTGATAACCCTTCCCTATGCTTTCCAAAAAGCTTAAAAATAGATTTTTTGGCTGGAGCTACACTTTAAAAATGTACCAGTTCAAAATGACAAACAGATTCTACTTAAGAACAAACCTACAGTCCCTGTCTTGTTTGCACCGCATGTATACTGCTGTTCAGAGTATATAGGTACTGGGGGCACCACGTCTTTCTTTTTTTTAATTTGGGTGTGGGGTTCCCCTAATATCCATACAAGATGGGCTGGTAATGGGCTGGGGGGGGGGTACCCATGCCGTTTTTCTCAATGATTTTCATCCATATTGCCGGGACCACACATTACATTAAAGCCGCAAGTGGTTTTAAATGACTTTTATTCCTTTAGAGATGTCATTTTGTGCAGGGACAGTTCTAAACACGGGAAACTTGCACCACTTTACAGGCATACAATAGACACCCCCCCCCCCCCCAGGCACGATATTTAAAGGAATATTTCACTTGAATTTTTTCACTTTAGGCATCACTGCTCCTGAATAGGGATGAGCTTTGTGTTCGAGTAGAACCCATGTTCGACTCGAACATCGGCTGTTCGCCGAATTTCGAACGTTATGGGCCATTCGCGCCAAATTCGAGTGGCGCGTCACGGCCCATAATTCACTGCGGCATCGCAGTGCATTGCTGGCTGATGATTGGCCAAGCATGCACTATGACCCGCATGCTTTGGCCAATTACAGCGCGGTAATAACGGAGAGCCGTAAGGATGGCTTTGGCCAATCATGGCTCAGAGGAGTAGGTACACGCCCCACACTATATAAGGCCGCCTGGAAGTCGGTGTTGTGTAGTGTGTTGGCATTTGTGAAAGAGAGAGTTACAGAGAGAGAGTCAGTGTCATTTATATTGAGTTAGTGTCTGGTCACAACGGAAGCATTGAGATTACACCTGTGAATCTTGAGAGCAAGCATCTTTTGTGATACGAACTACTATAGTCTGACCAGATATATCCAGGAATATTATAGAGACTTATCCATATATTTTGGGATTAGTCACATATGTACATCTCTTTAACAAATATAATTCCTGTATCAATCATCATGGCAGTTTAGCATCATATCTTTATTTCCTACAATGCTTGGAGCTCTAGTTGGGAACATTTTTCTACATATCTCCTATTATAAATCATTTTTGCTCTCCTTTGGACTTCCATCTGTTATTATTATTATTACTTTCTCAAGTATTTTTAGGATCCCCCCCCCCTCATGACTGACTGACCAAGACTGGGTTGTGGATATTAGCCTTTGATCTCTTTCAGGTTGTGTTTTTCCAATTTATAGCAGCGATAATTACCTGTTACAGGTGCACGCTGCTGTGGTTTAGGAAACATATATGTGGGAGCAATTTTGTCTGTACGTGTAGTTCTTAGGGGAAAATCAGGTTCATATAGGGGGTTTTCTTCACACAGGGGGAGGGAACGGGTCTGCCAGCTATCTGGTCATTGCTCTTCTCCCGGCTGGTTTGAATTTGCAATGATTTGGTAGCTGGATGGAATGTTTTTTTTTTTGGTTTGTATATTTTGTAACCTGGGGTATGATAGCAATTTTTATTCACCAATTTGCCTAATGTAGGCTATTAAATATTTGTAGTATAAACTCATTTATGTGTGTGGAGGTCTACTCTGTTTGTTGTTTTTTTCTATTTGTTCTCTATACTGTGACAGGCAGGCAGGTGATTGTGCTAGCTGCAGCAGAGTTTCACTTAGTGCTTTGCATAGTTCACATTAATTTCATGTAGTGTACTGCAGTACTTCTGTCCTTTGCAGAGCGTTCACTTAAAGGAACCTGAATAAAATTTGTGGTGTTCTCGTAATAAAACCACAGGCAGAGAGCTGCTAGTATTTTCAGTTAGTGTACTGTGTCCTCTGCACAGTGTTCACCTAAAACTAACTGAAGACCTTTGCTGCTTTTCTCATACTAATACCACAGAAGGCAGTGAAGTCTGATAGCTGCATTATATATATATTGTGACAGCAGGAAGGTAAAGTCACCTGGTTGCATCCAGGGGGGTAGATATATTTCGCCCAGATTCAGGCTTTACGCCGATTTATACAACTAGGTGGAGAGTTGTATAAGGCTAGTGGGCTCATTGATGACTCATACCTCTAGGGAGAGGGCTGGGCGTCGTGCAGACAGGGAGTTGATGAGGCCAGCTGAAGCTTGTCAGCTCATTTAGGCCTCTATAAGAAAGCCCAGGTTCATTAGATGTTAGCTCATGCCTGGAAGCAGACCTGTGTGGACTGTCTAGGGAGAGTGAACCCCTGTGCGGTGAGAGAAAGCCTGTGTGGCTATATTTTGCTTGGACATTTAAAACCAGGGACTAGGACAGCACTAGGCTGATCCCAGTCGTTAGTTAGGAAACCTGTAAGTTTAGTCAGAGGTCAAGTTGACCAGGATTTATTTTGTTTATGTTTTTTTTGCCTTGCTGTGTTTTTGTCACTGTACATAGAAAATAAACCGCACCTTTTTGATTTTGAAAACCACAACCTCCGTCTGCTGGGCCTGTTTTTGGGTGGGGAGCCCATCCCGGGGGGTCACACATACCCGCTGCCGAGCTAACCCCCTCACAGTTGGTGGAGAACCAGTGGCAGTTTTTTTTTAAGCCAGCATGGAGGAGATACTGAAACAGCTGGCTCTAGCAAATGCCAATCAACAGCAGACAAATGCAGGTTTGCAAAGGAGCCTTGCAGCCCAGCAGCAAGCTCATCAACAGAGCCTTGCAACTTTACAACAGAGTCTGGAGGCTCAGCAACAAGCCCAACAGCAATCTGAGGCCCGCTTCATAGACCTGTTGCAGAAGCAAGAGCAGAGACTACAACAACAGATGGAAGCAGTAATGCAGCAACGTCCGCAGACCAGTGAGGAAAGCCGTCCCACTAATACCGCGTCCTTTGGGGTGAGTCGTTTATTGACAAAAATGACTGGAGAGGATGATCCAGAGGTATTTTTGACCACATTTGAAAGGACCGCTGAAAGAGAAAAGTGGCCTGAGGAGCAGTGGGCTGGACTAGTGGCTCCTCTGTTAACTGGTGAATCGCAGAAAGCTTACTATGACCTAGAGCCTAACCAAGCAAAAGACTATGTGATGCTAAAAGCTGAAATATTGGCAAGGCTGGGTGTCACCCTGGCTGTCCGGGCTCAGCGTGTGCATAACTGGACTTTCCAGCTTGGAAAACCCCCCAGGTCTCAAATGTATGATCTCATTCACCTGAGCAGAAAGTGGCTACAGCCAGAGACTTTGTCCGCACCAAAGATTGTGGAACGTGTTGTAATGGATCGGTTTTTGAGAGCTCTTCCTACTGCCATCCAAAAGTGGGTAAGCCATGGAGACCCAGAGACGGCCGATGGTCTTGTGGATCGTGTGGAGAAATACTTGGCTACAGAGAACCTGACGGCCTCTTCCAGAGACACTCGGACTTTCCACCCTAAGACCAGACCATCCCCAGGGGCGGATAAGATGATTCCAAGGGGTAAGGGTGGAGAGAGTGAGAGGGTGGGAGCTCTACCCCAAGTTTGGCGAGAACAGCCTGGGAAATCAGCGGCTCAAGAGGCGGCAAGAAGGATCGTTTGCTACCGCTGCCGGCAAGCGGGACATATTGCAGCAAATTGCCCGGTTTTGGAGGAACCCATGCAGTGTGACTTTCTGACGGGCAGACGTCAGTCGCTGTGTGCGACAGTCGCATGCACTGCCATTCGGGGAACTGAGAAACATTTATGCAAAATGTGTATTAATGGTAGAAATGTTGTGGTATTGCTGGATTCAGGTAGCCTTGTGACCCTGATAAAGGCTGAGTTAGTTAAAACAGAGGTCTCTGGGAATAGCAAGGTAGCCGTTATTTGTGTGCATGGGGACACCCGAGAGTATCCAGTGACTACAGTGTGTTTCGAGACCCCCAAAGGTACCCTCTCTCATCCAGTGGGCTTAGTATCTCAGTTACCGCATGACGCCATTGTGGGAAGGGATTTTCCGAAGTTCTGGGAACTGTGGGATGATCCTGAGCCCCCCACTGGTGCCCCTATGTACCAGGAATGTGATAGCCAGAACTCCCCTGAGAGTGGTGAGGACTCTCCGGAATTTCCCTTGTCAGTATTGGCAGGGGAGACTCAAGAAACTGGAGAGGAGCCCACCTCCTCAGACGAAAACCTACCGTCTGTGGAGTTTTCTGATCTTGAGGTTCACAGGGAAAACTTTGCCACAGAACAGTTGAAAGACCCCGCCCTAATAAAGGCACGGGAAAACGTAGTGAAAATAGATGGCGAGTTAGTGAACCCAGATAATACCGGCACTTACCCATACTTCAGCGTAGAGAAGGACCTACTGTATCGGGTGGCAAAAAGGGCAGAAGAAACCGTTGAGCAGCTTGTGGTGCCCAAACCTTACAGGAAGTTGGTGTTGGAGTTGGCCCATGGGCACATTCTTGGAGGTCATCTGGGGACAGAGAAAACCCGAGAGAGGGTATTACAGAGATTCTATTGGCCTGGGGTGATGAAGGACATAGAAAATTATTGTTCCTCCTGCCCTGTGTGTCAGAGGTCGGCCCCGATGCCACATTTCCATAGCCCGCTGGTCCCTCTACCCATCATTGAGGTCCCGTTTGAGAGAATCGCAATGGATTTGGTAGGTCCTATAATCAAGTCCGCTAGGGGGCACCAGTACATATTGGTTATAATGGACTATGCCACCCGTTATCCAGAAGCGATCCCTCTCAGAAATACCTCGGCCAAAACCATAGCCAAAGAGCTATCTCTTGTTTTTAGCCGGGTGGGTATTTGTAAAGAACTGCTTACGGACCAAGGTACACCCTTTATGTCCCGGGTTATGAAAGAGCTGTGTAAATTGTTCAAAGTGACGCAATTGCGTACATCTGTGTATCACCCCCAAACCGATGGGCTGGTTGAAAGATTCAACAAAACCCTAAAACAAATGTTGAAGAAAGTGGTGGATAGAGATGGAAGGGATTGGGACTGTTTACTTCCTTATTTGATGTTTGCTATTAGGGAGGTGCCCCAATCCTCTACGGGATTCTCCCCCTTTGAGTTACTGTATGGGAGACACCCAAGAGGGCTGTTGGATATTGCCAAGGAAACTTGGGAAAGTGAGAGTTCTCCCCACAGGAGTGTGATTGAGCATGTCGCCCTGATGCAAGATCGAATTGCACAGGTAATGCCCATCGTGAAGGAACATTTGGCCCAAGCGCAGTTGGCACAGCAGAGAGTGTACAACCGTGGAGCCAAGACCCGTACCTTTTCCCCGGGGGATAGGATATTGGTACTTGTCCCTACGGTTGAAAGTAAATTCCTTGCCAAATGGCAAGGCCCCTACGAGATAATGGAAAAAGTGAGCGAAGTGAATTACAAGGTCAGACAACCAGGAAGGCGAAAGCCCGAACAGATCTATCACGTTAATCTGTTGAAAGCCTGGAGGGATAGAGAGTCCCTAGTCGCAGACACTTGGTCACCAGCTCAAACTGGTTGCGTGATTCCTGAGGTTGGAATCGCAGCCACCTTGTCACAACCCCAACAACAGGAGGTTAAGGAGTTTGTGCTTCGCAACAAGGAGGTATTCTCTGAGCTGCCGGGACAAACATCTGGGGTAGAGCATGACATTATTACCCCGCCCGGTGAAAGGGTGAAGTTAAAACCCTATCGGATCCCAGAGGCCCGACGGGAGGCAATACGGGAGGAAGTACAGAAAATGCTGAACTTAGGGGTGATAGAGGAGTCCCTAAGTGATTGGTCTAGTCCCATTGTGTTGGTGCCTAAACCGGATGGGAGCTGGCGATTTTGTAACGATTTTCGTCAGTTGAACAAAGTTACAAAATTCGACACCTACCCCATGCCACGTATAGATGAGTTGATCGACCGGCTGGGAACAGCCCGATACATGACGACTCTTGACCTCACAAAAGGGTATTGGCAAATCCCCCTGGCCAAGTCGGCCAAAGAGAAAACCGCATTTGTAACCCCAGACGGGGCGTTCCAATATAAAAGAATGCCGTTCGGGTTACAGAATGCGCCGGCCACATTCCAGCGGAAAATGGACCAGATGCTGAGGCCCCATCGGAAGTATGCTGCGGCTTACCTGGATGACATAATTGTCCATAGCACAGATTGGGCCTCACATCTGCCAAAAGTGCAAGCAGTCCTGGACTCTGTTCGGGAAGCAGGGTTTACGGCTAACCCCAAGAAGTGTACCATTGGGCAGGAGGAGGCCAAATATCTTGGGTACACCATTGGGAGGGGAGTAATAAAACCCCAACTCAACAAAGTCGAGGCCATCCAGAGTTGGCCACGTCCCAACAGCAAGAAGCAGGTACGAGCCTTTCTGGGAATCGCTGGGTATTATCGGCGATTCATTCCCCACTTTGCTTCTAAGGCTGTGCCCCTAACCAACCTGACGAAGGGGAAAGGGTCGGTCATGATTAAATGGACCCCCGAGGCTGAGGCAGCATTCCAGTTCTTGAAACAAGCCTTATGTAGCCAGCCAGTGTTGTACTCACCCGACTTCTCTAGAGACTTTGTCGTACAAAGTGATGCGTCAGATGTGGGGTTAGGAGCAGTATTGTCCCAGGTCTGGAACGGGGAAGAGCACCCAGTCATTTACCTCAGCAGGAAGTTGAAGTCCCATGAGGTAAATTACGCCACCGTTGAAAAGGAGTGTTTAGCGGTGAAGTGGGCTCTAGATTCCCTTCGGTACTACCTGCTAGGTAGGCACTTTGACATGATTACGGATCACGCTCCGTTAAAGTGGATGGCTCAAAATAAGGAAACAAATAGAAGAGTGAATAGGTGGTTCCTGGCCCTCCAGGAATTCAACTTCACAGTAAAGCATCGCCCTGGCGTTCAAATGGGGAATGTGGATGCTTTGTCTCGAGTACATGAATGCCTGATTGCTGGTGTTCCAACCCCGAGGTTAAAACAAGAGGGGGGGGGTATGTGACAGCAGGAAGGTAAAGTCACCTGGTTGCATCCAGGGGGGTAGATATATTTCGCCCAGATTCAGGCTTTACGCCGATTTATACAACTAGGTGGAGAGTTGTATAAGGCTAGTGGGCTCATTGATGACTCATACCTCTAGGGAGAGGGCTGGGCGTCGTGCAGACAGGGAGTTGATGAGGCCAGCTGAAGCTTGTCAGCTCATTTAGGCCTCTATAAGAAAGCCCAGGTTCATTAGATGTTAGCTCATGCCTGGAAGCAGACCTGTGTGGACTGTCTAGGGAGAGTGAACCCCTGTGCGGTGAGAGAAAGCCTGTGTGGCTATATTTTGCTTGGACATTTAAAACCAGGGACTAGGACAGCACTAGGCTGATCCCAGTCGTTAGTTAGGAAACCTGTAAGTTTAGTCAGAGGTCAAGTTGACCAGGATTTATTTTGTTTATGTTTTTTTTGCCTTGCTGTGTTTTTGTCACTGTAAATAGAAAATAAACCGCACCTTTTTGATTTTGAAAACCACAACCTCCGTCTGCTGGGCCTGTTTTTGGGTGGGGAGCCCATCCCGGGGGTCACACATACCCGCTGCCGAGCTAACCCCCTCACAATATATATATATATATATATATATATATATATACACAGATATATATATATATATATATATATATATATATATATACTGTGAGGGGGTTAGCTCGGCAGCGGGTGTGTGTGACCCCCGGGATGGGCTCCCCACACAAAACAGGCCCAGCAAACGGAGGTTGTGGTTTTCAAAATCAAAAAAAGGTGCGGTTTATTTTCTATTTACAGTGACAAAACACAGCAAAGCAAAAGAAACATAACCAAAATAAATCCTGGTCAAGTTGACCTCTGACTAAACATACAGGTTTCCTAACTAACAACTGGGATCAGCCTAGTGCTGTCCTAGTCCCTAAGTCCCTGGTTTAGTAAAAGTCCAAACAAATAGCCACACAGGCTTTGCCTCACCGCACAGGGGTTCACTCTCCCTAGACAGTCCACACAGGTCTGGTTCCAGGCATGAGCTAACACCTAATGAATCTGGGAGTTCTTATAGAGGCCTAAATGAGCTGACAAGCTTCAGCTGGCCTCATCAACTCCCTGTCTGTACGACGCCCAGCCCTCTCCCTAGAGGTATGAGTCATCCATGAGCCCACTAGCCTTAGCTGGGCTTATACAACTCTCCGCCTAGTTGTATAAGTCGGCGTAAAGCCTGAATCTGGGCGAAATATATCTACCCCCCTGGATGCAACCAGGTGACTTTACCTTCCTGCTGTCACATACCCCCCCCTCTTGTTTTAACCTCGGGGTTGGAACACCAGCAATCAGGCATTCATGTACTCGAGACAAAGCATCCACATTCCCCATTTGAACGCCAGGGCGATGCTTTACTGTGAAGTTGAATTCCTGGAGGGCCAGGAACCACCTATTCACTCTTCTATTTGTTTCCTTGTTTTGAGCCATCCACTTTAACGGAGCGTGATCCGTAACCATGTCAAAGTGCCTACCTAGCAGGTAGTACCGAAGGGAATCTAGAGCCCACTTCACCGCTAAACACTCCTTTTCAACGGTGGCGTAATTTACCTCATGGGACTTCAACTTCCTGCTGAGGTAAATGACTGGGTGCTCTTCCCCGTTCCAGACCTGGGACAATACTGCTCCTAACCCCACATCTGACGCATCACTTTGTACGACAAAGTCTTTAGAGAAGTCGGGTGAGTACAACACTGGCTGGCTACATAAGGCTTGTTTCAAGAATTGGAATGCTGCCTCAGCCTCGGGGGTCCATTTAATCATGACCGGCCCTTTCCCCTTCGTTAGGTTGGTTAGGGGCACAGCCTTAGAAGCAAAGTGGGGAATGAATCGCCGATAATACCCAGCGATTCCCAGAAAGGCTCGTACCTGCTTCTTGCTGTTGGGACGTGGCCAACTCTGGATGGCCTCGACTTTGTTGAGTTGGGGTTTTATTACTCCCCTCCCAATGGTGTACCCAAGATATTTGGCCTCCTCCTGCCCAATGGTACACTTCTTGGGGTTAGCCGTAAACCCCGCTTCCCGAACAGAGTCCAGGACTGCTTGCACTTTTGGCAGATGTGAGGCCCAATCTGTGCTATGGACAATTACGTCATCCAGGTAAGCCGCAGCATACTTCCGATGGGGCCTCAGCATCTGGTCCATTTTCCGCTGGAATGTGGCCGGCGCATTCTGTAACCCGAACGGCATTCTTTTATATTGGAACGCCCCGTCTGGGGTTACAAATGCGGTTTTCTCTTTGGCCGACTTGGCCAGGGGGATTTGCCAATACCCTTTTGTGAGGTCAAGAGTCGTCAAGTATCGGGCTGTTCCCAGCCGGTCGATCAACTCATCTATACGTGGCATGGGGTAGGTGTCAAATTTTGTAACTTTGTTCAACTGACGAAAATCGTTACAAAATCGCCAGCTCCCATCCGGTTTAGGCACCAACACAATGGGACTAGACCAATCACTTTGGGACTCCTCTATCACCCCTAAGTTCAGCATTTTCTGTACTTCCTCCCGTATTGCCTCCCGTCGGGCCTCTGGGATCCGATAGGGTTTTAACTTCACCCTTTCACCGGGCGGGGTAATGATGTCATGCTCTACCCCAAATGTTTGTCCCGGCAGCTCAGAGAATACCTCCTTGTTGCGAAGCACAAACTCCTTAACCTCCTGTTGTTGGGGTTGTGACAAGGTGGCTGCTATTCCAACCTCAGGAATCACGCAACCAGTTTGAGCTGGTGACCAAGTGTCTGCGACTAGGGACTCTCTATCCCTCCAGGCTTTCAACAGATTAACGTGATAGATCTGTTCGGGCTTTCGCCTTCCTGGTTGTCTGACCTTGTAATTCACTTCGCTCACTTTTTCCATTATCTCGTAGGGGCCTTGCCATTTGGCAAGGAATTTACTTTCAACCGTAGGGACAAGTACCAGTATCCTATCCCCCGGGGAAAAGGTACGGGTCTTGGCTCCACGGTTGTACACTCTCTGCTGTGCTAACTGCGCTTGGGCCAAATGTTCCTTCACGATGGGCATTACCTGTGCAATTCGGTCTTGCATCAGGGTGACATGCTCAATCACACTTCTGTGGGGAGAACTCTCACTTTCCCAAGTTTCCTTGGCAATATCCAACAGCCCTCTTGGGTGTCTCCCATACAGTAACTCAAAGGGGGAGAATCCTGTAGAGGATTGGGGCACCTCCCTAATAGCAAACATCAGATAAGGAAGTAGACAGTCCCAATCCTTTCCATCTCTATCCACCACTTTCTTCAACATTTGTTTTAGGGTTTTGTTGAATCTTTCAACCAGCCCATCGGTTTGGGGGTGATACACAGATGTACGTAATTGCGTCACTTTGAACAATTTACACAGCTCCTTCATAACCCGGGACATAAAGGGTGTACCTTGGTCCGTAAGCAGTTCTTTACAAATACCCACCCGGCTAAACACAAGAGATAGCTCTTTGGCTATGGTTTTGGCCGAGGTATTTCGGAGAGGGATTGCTTCTGGATAACGGGTGGCATAGTCCATTATAACTAATATGTACTGGTGCCCCCTAGCGGACTTGATTATAGGACCTACCAAATCCATGGCGATCCTCTCAAACGGGACCTCAATGATGGGTAGAGGGACCAGCGGGCTACGGAAATGTGGCATCGGGGCCGACCTCTGACACACAGGGCAGGAGGAACAATAATTTTCTATGTCCTTCATCACCCCCGGCCAATAGAATCTCTGTAATACCCTCTCTCGGGTTTTCTCTGTCCCCAGATGACCTCCAAGAATGTGCCCATGGGCCAACTCCAACACCAACTTCCTGTAAGGTTTGGGCACCACAAGCTGCTCAACGGTTTCTTCTGCCCTTTTTGCCACCCGATACAGTAGGTCCTTCTCTACGCTGAAGTATGGGTAAGTGCAGGTATTATCTGGGTTCACTAACTCGCCATCTATTTTCACTACGTTTTCCCGTGCCTTTATTAGGGCGGGGTCTTTCAACTGTTCTGTGGCAAAGTTTTCCCTGTGAACCTCAAGATCAGAAAACTCCACAGACGGTAGGTTTTCGTCTGAGGAGGTGGGCTCCTCTCCAGTTTCTTGAGTCTCCCCTGCCAATACTGATAAGGGAAATTCCGGAGAGTCCTCACCACTCTCAGGGGAGTTCTGGCTATCACATTCCTGGTACATAGGGGCACCAGTGGGGGGCTCAGGATCATCCCACAGTTCCCAGAACTTCGGAAAATCCCTTCCCACAATGGCGTCATACGGTAACTGAGATACTAAGCCCACTGGATGAGAGAGGGTACCTTTGGGGGTCTCGAAACACACTGTAGTCACTGGATACTCTCGGGTGTCCCCATGCACACAAATAACAGCTACCTTGCTATTCCCAGAGACCTCTGTTTTAACTAACTCAGCCTTTATCAGGGTCACAAGGCTACCTGAATCCAGCAATACCACAACATTTCTACCATTAACACACATTTTGCATAAATGTTTCTCAGTTCCTCGAATGGCAGTGCATGCGACTGTCGCACACAGCGACTGACGTCTGCCCGTCAGAAAGTCACACTGCATGGGTTCCTCCACAACCGGGCAATTGGCTGCAATATGTCCCGCTTGCCGGCAGTGGTAGCAAACGATCCTTCTTGCCGCCTCTTGAGCCGCTGATTTCCCAGGCTGTTCTCGCCAAACTTGGGGTAGAGCTCCCACCCTCTCACTCTCTCCACCCTTACCCCTTGGAATCCTCTTATCTGCCCCTGGGGATGGTCTGGTCTTAGGGTGGAAAGTCCGAGTGTCTCTGGAAGAGGCCGTCAGGTTCTCTGTAGCCAAGTATTTCTCCACACGATCCACAAGACCATCGGCCGTCTCTGGGTCTCCATGGCTTACCCACTTTTGGATGGCAGTAGGAAGAGCTCTCAAAAACCGATCCATTACAACACGTTCCACAATCTTTGGTGCGGACAAAGTCTCTGGCTGTAGCCACTTTCTGCTCAGGTGAATGAGATCATACATTTGAGACCTGGGGGGTTTTCCAAGCTGGAAAGTCCAGTTATGCACACGCTGAGCCCGGACAGCCTGGGTGACACCCAGCCTTGCCAATATCTCAGCTTTTAGCATCACATAGTCTTTTGCTTGGTCAGGCTCTAGGTCATAGTAAGCCTTCTGCGATTCACCAGTTAACAGAGGAGCCACCAGTCCAGCCCACTGCTCCTCAGGCCACTTTTCTCTTTCAGCAGTCCTTTCAAATGTGGTCAAAAATACCTCTGGATCATCCTCTCCAGTCATTTTTGTCAATAAACGACTCACCCCAAAGGACGCGGTATTAGTGGGACGGCTTTCCTCACTGGTCTGCGGACGTTGCTGCATTACTGCTTCCATTTGTTGTAGTCTCTGCTCTTGCTTCTGTAACAGGTCTATGAAGCGGGCCTCAGATTGCTGCTGGGCTTGTTGCTGAGCTTCCAGACTCTGTTGGTGAGCTTGCTGCTGGGCTGCAAGGCTCTGTTGATGAGCTTGCTGCTGGGCTGCAAAGTTCTGTTGTTGAGCTGCAAGGCTCTGTTGATGAGCTGCAAGGCTCTTTTGCAAACCTGCATTTGTCTGCTGTTGATTGGCATTTGCTAGAGCCAGCTGCTTCAGTATCTCCTCCATGCTGGCTTAAAAAAAACTGCCCGCATTCTCCACCAACTGTGAGGGGGTTAGCTCGGCAGCGGGTGTGTGTGACCCCCGGGATGGGCTCCCCACACAAAACAGGCCCAGCAAACGGAGGTTGTGGTTTTCAAAATCAAAAAAAGGTGCGGTTTATTTTCTATTTACAGTGACAAAACACAGCAAAGCAAAAGAAACATAACCAAAATAAATCCTGGTCAAGTTGACCTCTGACTAAACATACAGGTTTCCTAACTAACAACTGGGATCAGCCTAGTGCTGTCCTAGTCCCTAAGTCCCTGGTTTAGTAAAAGTCCAAACAAATAGCCACACAGGCTTTGCCTCACCGCACAGGGGTTCACTCTCCCTAGACAGTCCACACAGGTCTGGTTCCAGGCATGAGCTAACACCTAATGAATCTGGGAGTTCTTATAGAGGCCTAAATGAGCTGACAAGCTTCAGCTGGCCTCATCAACTCCCTGTCTGTACGACGCCCAGCCCTCTCCCTAGAGGTATGAGTCATCCATGAGCCCACTAGCCTTAGCTGGGCTTATACAACTCTCCGCCTAGTTGTATAAGTCGGCGTAAAGCCTGAATCTGGGCGAAATATATCTACCCCCCTGGATGCAACCAGGTGACTTTACCTTCCTGCTGTCACAATATATATATATATATATATATATATATATATATCTGTGTGTATATATATATATATATATATATATATATATATATATATACATCCCACCTTTGTGCAGCTACATCTCACTGCAGGCCATTAGTATGTCTGGAAGGCAAACAAAGAGAGGCAGATAGTCGCAAGGCAATAAAGGAGGGCAAGCAGACTCTGTGTCTAGAGGCAACAGTGCTGGTCGTGGACACGGTGCATCCTCATCAGCACGTGGCCGTGGGACACGCTTGTCCTTCTTTTCGGCAGCTGGCCATGTTGAGCCGCAACATGCCCATGATTTGGTAGAGTGGATGACCAAGCCATCCTCATCCTCCTCGTCCTCTCTCACCCAGGCTCAGGGTACTTTGTCTGGCAAAGCAGCTGCCAAAGCGGCCTCTTCCCTTGGCTCAATGGCATCAGTCACTCCTTCCCTAGCCCCACCATGTCCTCCTGAGGAGTCCGCCGAGCTGTTTGACCACAGTGTTGGGTACATGCTCCAGGAAGATGCCCAGCGTTTTGAAGGGTCTGATGATGGAACCCAGCAAGAGGAAGCCAGTAACGTGAGCCCAGAGAGAGGGGGTAGTAACATGAGCCCAGAGAGACGGGGTGCCCAACAAGGACAGCTATCTGGCAGTCATGTTCCCCCAGCTGCAGCATACTGCCAGATTTGCTCCAGTGATGAGGAGGGAGGAGATGATGAGGTCACTGACTCCACGTGGGTGCCTGATAGGAGAGAGGAGGAGGCACATCTCCAACGAGGCAGGATGCCCTCCAGGGGCCAGCTTAAGGACAGCACTCCGACTGCATCACACCGTAGAGCTCCGCATGTGCAGGACGCTGCTGTCTCTGCGTGTTATTCCAAAAGTTCTTTGGTGTGGGCCTTTTTCAGACGTGTGCAGCAGATCGCACCGTTGCCATTTGCAACATATGTCTGAAGCGTATCTCACGTGGCCAAAACATCAGCCGCTTGGGCACCACGTGCTTGACCAGACATATGTCGACCTGCCATGCAGTCTGTTGGCAGGCGTACCTAAAAGACCCACACCAAAGAACAAAGCGGACCTCTCCTTGCTCTTCATCAGCTGGGATCTCCAACCCCACTATACCTTCAGTCCTCTCTGAAACCTGAACTGAGAGGAATGAAGGTGTAGAATTAGGTGTGTCACAGTCACAGCCAAGTACTTGCGGGCAATCTCCTTTCGGTACACCGGCGTCCGATTGTACCAGGCAAATTTCCCTGCCCCAGCTGCTGCACCGCCGAAAGAAGTTCGCTCCCAGCCATCCACATGCCCAGCGGTTGAATGCTAACTTGGCTAAATTGCTAGCACTTCAACTGCTGCCTTTTCAGTTGGCAGACTCTGCCCCCTTCCGTGAGTTTGTTGAATGTGCGGTTCCTCAGTGGCAGGTTCCCAAACGCCACTTTTTCTCACGGAAGGCGATTCCAGCTCTCTACCGGCATGTGGAAGGAAATGTCTTGGCCTCGCTGGACAGGGCGGTCAGCGGTAAGGTGCATTTTACCACTGACTTATGGTCCAGCAGGCATGGACAGGGACGTTACCTATCTTTCACGGCCCATTGGGTGACTCTGCTGGCAGCTGGGAAGGATGCAGGACAAGGTGCACTAGTGTTGGAGGTTGTTCCGCCACCACACCTCCAAAATGTTACTACTGGTGATTCTGACACACCTCTCTCCACCACCCCTCCTCTTCTTTTTCCTCCTTGGCCTCTTCCTGTGCTTTGTCCTCGGAACCAGCAGTGCTCCGTAGGCGTTCAAGGGGCTACGCAAGTACGCAGGCAAAAAGATGCCATGCGGTGCTTGAGCTGGTGTGCTTGGGGGATAGGAGCCACACTGGGGCAGAGATTTTGTCAGCTCTGCAGGGGCAGGCTCAGAGGTGGTTGACGCCACACCAGCTTAAGCCAGGAAAGGTGGTTTGCGACAATGGTACCAACCTCCTCTCTGCCCTCCGACAGGGACAACTGACCCATATGCCCCGTTTGGTTCACGTCCTTAACTTGGTGGTGCAGCGGTTCTTGGGCAGATACCCGAGCTTACCGGAGGTCCTGAGGCAGACCAGGAAAGTCTGTGTGCATTTCCGCCGGTCATATAATGCCAGTGCTCGGCTGGCTGACCTCCAAAAGGAATTGAACCTGCCCAAGAACCGCCTAATCTGTGACATGCCCACCAGGTGGAACTCTACGTTGGCCATGCTGCAGCGGCTGCACACGCAGCAGAGGGCCATCAATGAGTATCTGTTGCAATATGAAAGGAAAATGAGGGGTGTAGTGGTGGCGCTGTTCTACAAACAGCCAGATATTGTGGTATAAAGGTGTACATATAACCAAATAACAAGTATCAAAAACAAGTGTCAAAAAACAAGTAGGTGACAAATCAAGTATCTCAAAGTATCAAAAAGAAATATCAAAAACCAGGCTCTGCCGGGTGTTGACTAGTTCCCATAAGGTGTGAAAATGTATTCAGAGCCTTGGTATGAATTGTTAAGTAAACCTCAAGTAGATTTATGAATGAGTGCAAGATAACCAATAAATGGTGAATTAAATGAAGTTGTCTCTGCCAGGTGTTTGCTTAGCCTTAGTGTATAAAATGTGATTGTGCTAATGAGTAAACATGTGGTAGAAACAATGGGTGAATATGAATAAATCAGATACATTTTCAGATTCCGGCTCGGCCGGGTGTTTGCTAACTGCAAACTAATTAATAAAGTGCTGTTTTAAAACTTCCTGCGTGTGTCTTCAAAAAATGTAAATATAGAATGAGTAAATGAATTACAAGGAGTTATAAATTGAGATGTTGTCTCGGCCGGGTGTTTGCTAAACCCAGCTGAGATTACGCTCAATCCCAGGTGAGTTCCAGCTGAGATTGCGCTCAAACCCAAAGTCTTTAAGCTAATACAAAGAGTTTAAATGTTCCGTGGTGCACTCTGATGATGCACATACATTAATAAAAACGCATAACGTCCAATGATGTGAGAGTCCAAAACTGGTGACAAAGATGGTGACAAAAAATAATAAACAAACTGGCGACTGTTTCTGCCGTGAAAGTGATTATCCGTGATCGTTTAAGATGTTGCACTCACCAGGTCCTTCATACCCTCAGGGGGTATGGTGCAGTCACAGTATGTGCCACTGTGTAGCAGTCTCCGGAGTTCAGGATGGCTCCAAAGGTCCTTTGCCGTCCTCCGAGAAGGTGAGGGTTAGGATTATGAAAAGGAAGTAAGGATGCCCATAGTGTGAACCCATATAAATATTGTTTATTTGAAAAAATCGGGATAAAGGGTACTCACGTTGTTTTAGACAAGTAAAAGCATTTAAAATGGTGCTATGCCAGTGAAGAGCGATCCAGGGTATTGGAAGTGATGAAGCGATGTGACTCCGCCCTATGCGTTTCGTCAGATAGACATCACCGGGAGCTCCCGAGGACGTCTATCTGACGAAACCATTTGGTTATATGTACACCTTTATACCACAATATCTGGCCTTTTGTAGAACAGCGCCACCACTACACCCCTCATTTTCCTTTCACATTCCTTGCTCCACCTACCTAGGAGGTAGCAATAAGTAGAGGCAGCAGTTCTAAGTACTGTGTTGGATTTGAATTCCTTTTGCGCGGAGGCACCCCACTCTCTTTATCTGTTGCAATATGGCACCAGGACAGGGTCAGGGGAGCTTGGATTTTTTCCCCACGCCAGTGGGCCATGATCAGGGATGCATGCACTGTCCTGGCACCATTTGAGGAGGCCACGAGGATGGTGAGCAGTGACAGTGCATGCATCAGTGACACTGTCCCTCTTGTCCACCTGTTGGAGCACACGCTGGGTGGAATAATAGACAGGAAACTTGGGGCAGAACAGAGGGAGGAAGAGGAGGACTTCCTTACCTCTCAAGGCCCCATTTATCCAGACAGTGTTCCTGCTGGCCCGCCTATGACACAGAAAGAGGACAAGGAGGAGGAGGAGGATTGTGTCAGCATGGAGGTGGAGACTAGCACTCAGCATCAGCAGCAGTCTTCAAGGGATCAATTACAGTCCCAAGACACCCATGGACTTGTATGTGGCTGGGAGGAGGTGGCTGCGGATAATGTCGTCCTCAGTGACTCAGGGGACTCCGCACTGAATCCCTCAGCAAACCTACGCTGCATGGCCTCCCTGATCCTGCAAATCCTGCGGAAGGATCCTCGTATTCGTGCGATCAAGGAGAGGGATCATTACTGGCTGGCAACCCTCATTGATCCACGTTACAAGGGTAAGGTTTCGGACCTTATCGTGGCGTTGCAGAGGGAGCAGAGGATAAAGCATCTTCGGGAGGCCTTGCAGAAAGGTCTGTGCAACGCGTTCCCAGAGACAGGGAGGTTACAAATTCCTGGTCCTGGACAACGTGTTGCTGAGGCTTCGGTCAGTCAAAGAAGGAGCAGTGGAGAAGGTGGCCGTCTGACTGATGCCTTCAGACAATTTTTTAGTCCACAGCCCCAAGGTATGATCGGTTCCAGCAACCATCGCCAGCGTCTGGTTTACATGGTGCAGGAATACCTAGGGGCAAAATCAGATTTGGACACCTTTCCCACAGAAAATCCTCTGGGTTACTGGGTCTTGAGGATGGATCACTGGCCAGAGCTTGCACAGTATGCAATTGAGCTACTGGCCAGTCCTGCATCCAGCATTCTTTCGGAACGCACATTTAGTGCTGCTGGAGGCTTTGTAACCAATCACAGGGTGCGCCTGTCCACCGACTCGGTCGATCGACTGACGTTCATAAAAACAAATCAGTCTTGGATCACCACCAGCTACCAAGCACCTGATGCTGATGTAATCGAATAATTTTTTTGGAAATGTCAGATCACTTCAAGACTGCCTATGCTGATGCTGAGTGACTATCCTGTTATGATGAGTGACTATCCTCTTCCTCCTCAATGATCATGCTGATAGCTTGGAAGAACATTTTTGTTTCTGGGCACCGCCACCAGTGGCTAAGGCCCAATTTTTCAGCCCCTGTTTAACAGGGGTGTGTATTTACAATTTTTTATGCAATACTTTGCAGCAGGGTTCATTCCTGCGCTCCAACTAGAGTATCTGTGAGGGATTGCAGTGTTGTGGCACCAGCACCAGTGCCTAAGGCCCAATTTTTCTGCCCCTGTTTAACAGGGGCGTGTAATTACAATTTTTGATGCAATACTTTGCAGCAGGGCTCATTGCTGCGCTCCAACTACAGTATCTGTGAGGGGTTGCAGTGTTGTGGCACCAGTGCCTAAGGCCCAGTTTTTCTGCCCCTGTTTAACAGGGGCATGTAATTACAATTATTGATCTAATATTTCACAGCTGGGCCCATTCCTGCGCCCACCAAGAGTAACTGTGAGAACTTAGTGTTGTGGCACCAGCACCACCACCAAAGGCCCAATTTTTCCTACCACTGTTCAATCATCAATGGCATGTAATTACAATTCTTGATATAATAGTTCACAGCAGGGCGTTCCAGTGTCCACCAAGAGTAACTGTGAGGGCTTACAGCGTTGTGGCAATACCATGACCTAAGGGCCAAATTTCTGTAGAGTATATACGGAAGGCCCCTACTTTCAAACATCCAAATTACAAACGACTCCTACTTGCAAACGGAAGGAGACAACAGGAAGTGAGAGGAAATCAACCCCTAGGAAGGGGAATTCTGTCCTGTAAGAGTTAATATGGGAAAAATGTGTCTCCTCTCCACTGATGCTTTATCACCAATCCTTGTTTCAATAAAAACCCCAAATTTTCAAACAACATTTGTCATTGGGAGGGAAAGTGAGGTGAAATGTTCTGAACAGGTGCACAGACAGCAAAAAAAATGTTACAGGGGTGATAACCCTTCCCTATGTTTTCCAAAAAGCTTAAAAATTGTTTTTTTGGCTGGAGCTACACTTCAAAAATGGACCAGTTCAAAATGACAAAAATAATCTACGTAACAACAAACCTACAGTCCCTGTCTTGTTTGCACCGCCTGTATACTGCTGTTCAGAGTATGGCCTGGGGCATCATGCCTTTTTTTTTTATTTGATTGCAGGGTTCTCCTTAATATCCATCTAAGACCCAAAGGGGCTGGTAATGGGCTGGGGGGGGGGGGGTACCCATGCCATGTTTCCAAGACAGGACATTAAAGCAGCAAGCAGTTTTAAATGACTTTTTTTCCTTTAGAAATGTCATTTTGTGCAGGGACAGTTCTAAACACGGGAAATACGTGCCACTTCACAGGCATACTTTAGACACCCCCCATGTATGATATTTAAAGGAATATTTCACTTTTTTTTTTTAAAGCATCATTAAAATCACTGCTCCCGAAAAAACTGTAGTTTTTAAAACTTTTTTCTGCATTGATACATTAAAATGAACCAGGCATGGATCCCACAGGTTTTGTCCATACCTTGTGCAGAATAGACATGTATACCAGTGTTCTGACAAAAACTGTACTGCCATCGGATAGTGTCGGGCCCGTTTTGCGCAGGCGCAGCGCTTGCGCAGTACGGAGGACAAGGAGATTCACAAAATCTCCGAAGATGAACGGCGCATGCGCAGTGAGTGCAGGTTCAAGCCCCACAATCCAAGTGGACATACGGTAGCACATAGTAACAGGGCCCCTCACGGGCTCGCTTCGCTCGCCACGCTTCGGACACGGCCTCGCTTGGTTCGGCTTGAACCTCGGATGGTGTGGCTTGAACCTGGACTCACTGCGCATGCGCCGTTCATCTTCGGAGATTTTGTGAATCCCCTTGTCCTACGTAATGAGCAAGCGCAGTACAGGGCAGACACTATCTGACGGGGGACAGAATTCGACACATCACCGGCCTTACCCAGCCATTGTTGTATTTTTGAACCAGTGTTGGCTACCTCGTCCTCCTCCACCGCCGCTTCCACCTACACAGCCACATCCACACCACCTCAACCTCCTACTCCATATGGACCTCGTCCTCCTAGGTCAAGATTATAATTTTTTATTTTTTTAATTTCAATTTTATTTTCCCACTAGCTTATCTATTAAATTGAATAATTTTTTCCAGAAAGGGCGTATTCTGGGGCATTCCCACCATATGTGTGGCATTGTGCCGTTGAGATTCTGAGGTTCTTAATGACTTCCTGTACCTCTTCTGCTGAGAAGGGGGCCTCCAGCATATTATTTTTATATTTTATTTTTTTTATGTTATTTTAAGTTATTTCCCTATCCACATCTGTTTGCAGAGCACTTGCCATGCTCTTAACAACATTTTGCTGCCATTTGCAGCCCTCTAGCCCTTTCCATTACTTTTTTAGAGCCATTTTAGTCCTCAAAAGTTCGGGTCCTTATTGACTTCAATGGGATTCGGGTTTGGGGTCAAGTTCGGGTCAAGTTCGGTCCCGAACTCGAACTTTTTTCCCGAAGTTCGGCTGAACCCGTCGAACCCGAACATCCAGGTGTCCGCTCAACTCTATTCAGCATTAATTCAAAAGACAGAGCAGCCAGTGTCCATATACTGCTAACACTGCTAACAGAATACACTGCCAAATGGGTATCTGCTCTCGATGTCCAAAGCACTACAGATCACTGGACAAAAATTGTTCGCTCTCACCCACCATCTATCCTCGGCAAGTAAGGCCTAAAAGACAAACTTCAAACTTATCCCATGATAGTACAGATGTCCAACATTATTGCACCGGATTTACCCCTCAGTACCAGATCTCTGTTAGCGCTGCAATGCTAGTAAAGGCTTGTTGCTGCACATCTGATGGGAATGCCCTCCTATCCATGCTTTTTGGGACCTAATCCTATGGCTTAATACAGCTGTTTGAGGTGCGACTGTTCCCAACACTCATCAGGTAACCTTACTTTCTTTACTATCTGGATCACTTAAAAGCATCAAAAGAGGTCTTCTTAGGCATTGCTTGAAAGCAGCTTGGATGGTTATTCTATGCCACTGGCGTATGACCCATGTTCCATTCCTAGTCGAGTGGGTCATGGAGATTTATCATATTGAGAGGATGGAATCTCTTCTGACACAGAAATTGGATACATATTCACAATGCCACCAAACAGAGGCGGCTCTAGGCTTTGTGAGGCCTTAGGCAAAACTTAGACATGAGGCCCCTCTCATGCCCATAATGGGAAAAATAAGCGATAAAAAATAACGGTGTGCCCCCCCACAGCGATGCCGACTTCCCTCCTCTGCCCTCCCGCTGACTGCTGTGGGGATGGAGGATGGAGGCCGGGAAAAGGCCCCTACCTTTTCTAAAAGAACACAGTGAATGATTGGAACTGATTTGTGTTTACTATGCTTTAGTTTATGAATGAACAGGAGCCTCCGTCTCCTGTTCATTCATCTGCAGTGCAGCTGAGGCTACAGAGAAAGGAACTGGGGAATACGTTTCCTCATTTTCTTTTCTCTGTCTCAAAAGTGAGACTTCAGGGGTCTGTTTAGCTGACTTGATGGGCGCTGGTAGGCTGCATTTGATGGGCGCTGGTAGGCTGCATTTGATGGACACTGGTGAGGCTGCTAGTGGTGCAACGGATCGTCATTGATCCGTGATCCGTACGGATCAACATACACGTGATCCGTGGATTGTGAGCTCCACTGCCGTTACTTCTTTTCCTACCATCCTGGTAGCAGACATCTCAAGTCTCCTGCGCTGCCCCCTCCTCCCAGCCAGGGGAGGCAGTGGTATCAATCACTATGGTGATTGGATGCAGCAAGGGACTTCCTATGTGTCCCAGACTGTTACTCTGTGACCCCTACGCCAATAGCATACCTCGGGTGAATGTGTCAGCTGCGTGGCTCTGACATTCTCACAAAGCTCAGCCAGCCAGTGCAGTCCCGCTCCCAACTTCTCTGCACAAACAGGAGAGCAGAAAACCTCAATCTACTCCTGCTCCCGCCCCTCCCCCTCACTCCAATTCCTGTAGATGTGCATTACGAGTGAAGAGGAAGTTTGGGTGGGAACTTTGAAACAGCAGCTATCTCCTCTTCTGTCAGCCTGAGCCTCCGGGGAGAAGCCTGTGAGTAAACACTGTGACTGAGCTCTCCCCCTCCTCAACCCTTCCTTCTGTCTCCCAAATCTCTTACCCTCATTTGCTCCCTCCCCCCACCTTTTTATTTTGTGCTTCAGAAGTAACTGATCAGAAACTGTATATAAATATGAAAATTCCAAAAATAATCTGAAAATGTCTAATCAGTGCAACACATTTCAATGTACAATACTTCACGTGATTTAAATGATCACACAGTTTTTCAGGTACTGTATGCGGCGGCCATCTTGCTCCACCCGGCGGTGGCCTAGTTGAGCTCCCCTGCCTTCCCTGACTGCCCAGTGTTCCGTCCTCCTCTGGAAATAATTTAAAAGTGTTAATAAACAAAAAGACAAAACTTATGTTTTTTTTTAACAAAACGTTTTTTATTTTTTCATAAGAACAGAGAAAGACAAACCAAGCGTAAACATTAGGCAGTGGTCATAGATACATCATACAAAATTAACAAGGTACATGGTACATAGTTATCAATGTTTCCTTCTAGTAACTAGTGGGAAGGGGGGGGGAAGCAGGGCGGGAAGGTAGATGCCAGGGTATACAACAAGCATTATATGCACATCTTATACTTAGAAATTACCTGTACATGCATTTCAGAGACGCCCAGAGATACATTCAGCATCTGTGTCATATAATTGTAGGTAGTGGGCTCAGAACCTTCATCAGTGGCCCGGAAAGGGGCCAAACTAGGGAAAAAAAATGCATTGATGTAGTATCCGGGGGGACAGGGGTCGAGGCATACCTTTTAGTGAACAAGAGGGGGAGGAAAATAGGACTGGATAATGGCAGTGCGTGGACGTTACATTACATGGTCGAGTACTCATAACTATCTTGGCAGGGCATATGGTGGTGACCCCTAGCTCCATCACCTACTCCAAGGCCAACTGTTCCCTGCGAACCCATGGGTCCCAAATCTTGGCAAACTTTTTAGGGCAGTTGCGGCCTAGATTTCTTTTCCGTACATCACGGGACACGGAGCGACTTAGTCATTACTAATGGGTTATATAGATTACCTTCAGGTGTTGGCACTGGCCAATTCCAAACCGGAAGTACCCTCCCCTATATAAGCCCCTCCCATCCGGGAGCACCTCAGTTTTTTGCCAGTGTCTAAGGTGTTGGCCAAAGAGTAACATGTGTTTTCACTGGGCTTGCGTACAGGTTCTTTTGGGCCTTAGTAAGCTGTTCCGGATCCCACCAAAAAAGCTTCATAGCTAAACGGTCGGTACCCGGGCCTTGCAGCAGAAGAGCAAGGTTTTGCCTGTAATGCCTCTCTTAGGAGGGCTGGACCCTGGGATCCAGAGCTCTGGTCATACCCACGACCAAGATGTTGTCTGTGCAGGGTGCTATACAGGTCCAGGGGAGTGGAATCCTTGGGAACCCGGTCCCTGAAGGTTTAATTACAATGCCTGCCGTGATAGGTGATGTTTGGACTTCTGTGGACCAAACAAAGTCCTGCGGCGGGGATCAGGTAAGTGGGGGCCCCCAGGAACTTGGTTCTATTGGGGGACCCCAAGCCTAATTTGTCTTTCTGTCTGTTACCTAACGGTATTCCCGCTAAATATCTGTGTTTGCCTGTAACTACTGAAAATGTAAAATTTTAATAGTAGTCAAGAAAAAAAAAAAAAAGGGGGACCGCGGTACCTGTGTTAAACCACTAGAGGCCGCTGTAGTCCATTTTTCTTGTCATGTGGATCTTTGGTTTTTTCAAGTCAAAAGATCCAGGCAGTTGGTAAGTTTCTCTGTGGGAATCCACTTCCTCTGCCCTGTTGCTGCGCTCATCCACCGCACAGGCCCTCCGGCAAAAAGGGCCCTGGCTCCTAGTCCCTGTTTGATTTCGAAAAGGGCGCCAATGGCGCACGGGCGCGCGCATGCACGCGCCTCCTATGAAAAAAAAGGGGCGGGGCGGGTGGATGACGCTCGATGCGCGCCGCGGCGCTTCTGCGCATGTGCAGGCGTCCCAGCATGGTTAAAAGACACAGTACAAGTGTCAGCTGGATGCAAACAGAGCTAGCAACAAACAGTGGCACACAGAGGCGGTTGATGCAGGCATCCCCATAGAAAGGCACTTTAGTGGACACCAGCTGGTATATAGCAGCAACTGTGTTAGACTATTACCAGCAAAAATTGGTGTATGACGACGGGAATACCTCAGCTTTGTGCTTAAAGGATATGTCATCCAGACGCTCCGGAAATAGGTCTTCCAGGAAGCCAAAGGGGTCTCCATCGGGCTCTGAGGATATTGGGCATGCTTGTACTGCACCAATCTCCCCTGAGAATTCAGAGGTCAGTAGCCGTAGAAACCCCGCAGGAATGCCTGGTGCTGCGGCTGTCCCCAGTCCACCTGCTCCTGTATATATAACAGAGGAGGTTTTATCCTCAACTCTGGGAGGATTGGAAGAGAGATTAACAGCATTGATCGCTGCTTCCCTGTCACAGGAAAAGCGCATCCGATCTCCGTCTCCTCCTTCAGAGTGCCTGTTAGTGGAGGAACAGCCCCACACAGAGATCGACTTACCTGAAGGGGATCAGGATGAGGTTGATTCAGTTATGCAGGAATCAACAGTGGAAGAACCTTTCTCAGCATCTCAGGCTGAAAGATTATGGGTTCAGTCTCTGACTAACATGGTCCGATCAGCATTTAAAATGCCTCTGGCGGAACCACCATCCACTACGGTTTCCTCGCTGGGGTCGCTAAAAGCTCCCCAGGCTGTCTGTTCCTTCCCAATCCACCCTTTATTAGAGGGGCTTATTTACCAGGATTGGGAGCATCCTGATAAAATATTTGCTCCCCCCAAGAGATTTCCGGTGATCTATCCCATGGAGGATAAGTTCATAAAAAAATGGAGGGTCCCTACAGTGGACGCAGCCATCTCTTCTGTTAACAAATCACTGACATGTCCAGTAGATAATGTTCCAATGTTCAAAGACCCAATAGATAAAAAATTGGAGTCTTTACTAAAATCTGCTTTCTCTACAGCAAGCATGGTGACACAACCTGCGGTAGCAGCGATTGGAGTCTGCCAAGCAGTGAAAGATCAGTTGAAACAAGTCTTAAGGGACTTACCAGATCAGCAGGCTCTTGCCCTAGCTGACCTGCCTAGAGCCTTGTGTTTTGCGGTGGACGCCATAAAGGATACAATCCAACAGGCCTCCCGCTTTACGCTGTCTATAGTACATATGCGTAGGCTTCTGTGGCTCAAAAACTGGTCTGCTGAAGCTCCCTGTAAAAAACTGCTGGTTAGCTTCCCATTTCATGGAGAACGCTTATTTGGAGAAGATCTGGACAAATATATCCAGAAAATTTCTGCCGGTAAAAGTTCACTCTTACCGGTTAAGAACAAGGGTAGAAGTCCTTCTTTTAAGAGGCCTACTTCTCCAGTCCCGGGCACATCGGCTGTGAAGCAGTTCCGACGGCCTCCGCGGTCAAATTCAGGGGGCAGAAATCAGGGACAATCACAGGGTAACAAGAAGCCCTGGATCAAGAGAGGTACAAAACCTCCCCCCAAGGCATGAAGCGTTGCCCCCACTCAATCGGGTGGGGGGAAGACTTCAGTTGTTCACAGAGACCTGGCGGGACACCATCAGAGACAGATGGGTGCTCTCCGCAGTAAGTCTGGGATACAAGCTGGAGTTAAAAGGCACTCCTCCTGCCCAATTTATGAGGTCAAACGTGCCAAGAGATCCCCAGAAGAGAGGATCCCTCCTTCTGGCACTAGAACAACTATTGCTCCAAGGTGTAATCATGAAGGTTCCCCTGGAAGAAAGCGGATTCGGGTTTTACTCGAACCTTTTCACAGTCCCCAAACCAAATGGGGACGTGAGGCCCATATTAAATCTAAAAGGGCTAAACAAGTTCCTAAATATCAGGACTTTTCGGATGGAGTCGATCCGATCGGTGGCCACCGCCCTACAAGGGCAGGAATGGTTAGCCTCGATCGACATAAAGGATGCTTATCTGCATATCCCCAACTTTCCGGCCCACCAGAAATTTCTACGCTTTGCAGTAGAAGGGCGCCATTTTCAGTTCAGAGCCTTACCTTTCGGTCTGGCCACAGCACCACGAGTGTTCACAAAAATTCTGGCCCCATTATTGGCCAATCTAAGAACACAGGGTGTAACGATAATGGCATATCTAGACGACCTGCTACTAATAGACCACTCAGTGGAAAAGCTGGAAGTAGCTATTCACAAGACAATCAAGTATCTGGAATATCACGGTTGGATTATCAACCGGGACAAGTCAGCTCTAAGACCAGTCAAAAGTCTGGAATACTTAGGGCTAAGGCTCGATTCAAATCAGAGAAAGATTTTCTTACCTCCAGAGAAGGTGTCGTCTTTAAAAGATTTGACCCACTTAGTGGGTACAAAAAGAAAACCATCCATACGCCTCTGCATGAGGCTGCTGGGAAAAATGGTGGCTTCATTCGAAGCGGTACCCTACGGTCAATTCCATTCAAGGAATTTGCAAAGGGCCATACTGTCAGCCTGGAACAAAAAAGTTCAGGCTTTAGACTTACCAATGTCCCTGTCCCTTTCCGTTCGCAAGAGCCTCCATTGGTGGTTGGTGCCCCAGAATCTGGAAAAAGGGAAACCCTTCAGTCCGGTTTCTTGGAAGGTAGTCACTACAGATGCCAGCCTCATAGGCTGGGGGGCAGTACTGGAGCAATGGTCTCTC
This sequence comes from Rana muscosa, assembly GCA_029206835.1. Taxonomy (NCBI): domain Eukaryota; kingdom Metazoa; phylum Chordata; class Amphibia; order Anura; family Ranidae; genus Rana; species Rana muscosa. Next base: position 324,716,309 of record CM055117.1, read on the forward strand.
CAGGGCAAGTGGTCAGAAGCAGAAAAAGCCCTGCCCATCAATCTCTTAGAGATACGAGCAGCCCGGTATGCCCTAGTAGCATGGACATCCAAACTCCAAGGGTCCCCTGTCAGAATTCAATCAGACAATGCCACAGCAGTGGCATATATCAATCACCAGGGTGGCACCAGGAGTCGTGCAGCCCAGAGGGAAGCAAATTGCATCCTGGAGTGGGCAGAAAAATATGTCCCAGCCATATCTGCGGTTTTCATCCCAGGAGTGGAAAATTGGAGAGCGGACTTTTTAAGTCGCCAACAATTATGCCCGGGGGAATGGTCTCTTCACCCCGAGGTTTTCCAGGCAATATGCCAGCGGTGGGGAACACCGGATGTAGATCTGCTAGCATCCAGATTCAACGCAAAGGTGGACAGATTTGTGTCTCGCACAAGGGATCCTCTAGCTTGCGGCTCGGATGCCCTAGTGTTCCCTTGGGATCAGTTCAAGCTGATATATGCATTCCCACCGCCACAATTGTTACCGCGATTACTCCGCAGAATCAGGGTAGAAAAGAAACCAGTGATTCTGGTGGCTCCAGCGTGGCCCCGAAGGGCATGGTACGCGGAGATTGTAAAAATGTCAGTGAGGAGTCCTTGGACCCTCCCACATCGTCCGGACCTGCTGTCGCAGGGACCGATATATCACCCTTCCTTACCAGCCCTAGGTTTGACGGCCTGGCTATTGAAGCCCACATTCTGAAAAAGAGAGGGCTCTCTAATTCTGTGGTATCTACCATGATCAATGCCAGGAAGCCGGTATCCAGGCAGATCTATTATAGGATCTGGAAAGCGTACATTAAGTGGTGTGAGGCCAGGAAATGGCATCCACGTAAGTACGTGATAGGGAGGATTTTGGACTTCCTACAGTGGGCTGTAGATAGGAAGCTGGCCTTGAGTACTATCAAGGGTCAGATTTCGGCCTTGTCAATATTTTTTCAAAGGCCCTTGGCTTCGCATTCACTAGTCAAAGCTTTCATACAAGGAGTGATGCGTATTAGCCCTCCGGTTAGTATTCCCATATGTCCTTGGGACTTAAACCTGGTTCTGTCAGTTCTACAGAAACAACCGTTTGAACCATTGCAACACATTTCCTTGGTTCTTCTCACCAGGAAATTGATTTTCTTAGTAGCCGTTTGTTCGGCTAAAAGAGTATCGGAATTAGCCGCCTTGGCCTGTAAGGAGCCATATCTGGTTGTCCATAAGGACAGAGTAGTATTACGTCCTCATCCAGCCTTTCTTCCTAAGGTGGTATCGAGGTTTCATTTGAACCAAGATGTGGTTCTTCCTTCTTTTTTCCCCAAACCTAGCTCGGTAGAGGAAAAGTTATTACATTCCTTGGATGTAGTAAGAGCAGTTAAAGCTTATCTAAAAGCCACTGCTCAGATTCGCAGAACGGATACTTTGTTTATTCTGCCGGAAGGCCCTAAAAAGGGTCAGGCAGCATCAAAATCCACTTTAGCCAAGTGGATTCGACAGGTCATAATACAAGCCTATGGCTTGAGAAAGAGACCGCCTCCGTTCAAAGTTAGGGCGCACTCCACAAGAGCAGTTGGAACTTCATGGGCAGTGCATCACCAGGCCTCCCTGGCTCAAGTATGTAAGGCCGCAACATGGTCTTCGGTACACACGTTTACTAGATTCTACCAGGTAGACGTTAGAAGTCAGGAGGATATCGCCTTTGGGCGCAGTGTGTTGCAGGCCGCAAAAGATCCTCATGCCTGATGGCGCCCAGCTTATGTATCCCTCCCCTCATTTGGCATTGCTTTGGGACGTCCCATTAGTAATGACTAAGTCGCTCTGTGTCCCGTGATGTACGAAAAAGAAAAAGGGATTTTTATAACAGCTTACCTGTAAAATCCTTTTCTTGGAGTACATCACGGGACACAGAGCTCCCACCCCTCTTTTTGGGACACTTATTGCTTGGCTACAAAACTGAGGCGCTCCCGGATGGGAGGGGCTTATATAGGGGAGGGTACTTCCGGTTTGGAATTGGCCAGTGCCAACACCTGAAGGTAATCTATATAACCCATTAGTAATGACTAAGTCGCTCTGTGTCCCGTGATGTACTCCAAGAAAAGGATTTTACAGGTAAGCTGTTATAAAAATCCCTTTATGTCAGCTTGTATAGCGGGAGGGCCTTATTAATGAGGGTTTTCCAGAATTGCACAGATGGGGGAGTAGATCCCTTCCAGTGCAGCAGGATCGCTTTAATTGCGTAAAATTCTGCGTAGAAGACAAACAGCTTCCTGGCCTGGGGGGGCCGTCAACTTGTCTACTATTCCAAGCAGCATGGGTAGCGGGTCACATGGAACTTTCAATTTGCCAATTGCGTTTATTACATCAACCACCCCCCTCCAGAAAGCCTGTATATGTTGGCAGGACTAGACCATATGGAAGAAAGAACCCTCCTCCGAAGTGCACTTAGTGCAAACCGAGCTACTGTTATGCCCCGTACACACGATCGTTTTTCATGCCGTTAAAACTGCCATTTTAAAAAATGGCCCTGAAAAATGATCGTGTGTATGCTCCAGAGCATTTTTAACGATGTGAAAAATGGCCATTAAAAATTCCGGACATGCTCTCTTTTTTCACGTCGTTTTTCATGTCGTTTTTTTTAACGACGTGAAAAACTATAGTGTGTATGCTTTAACGACGTGAAAAAAAACGCGCATGCTCAGAATCAAGTATGAGACGGGAGCGCTCGTTCTGGTAAAACTAGCGTTCGTAATGGAGATAGCACATTCATTACACAGTAACGGACTGAAAAGCGCGAATCGTCGCTCAACAAACTTTACTAACATGAAGGGTGGCGCCATTCGAACGGAACTTCCCCTTTATAGTGCCGTCGTACGTGTTGAACGTCACTGCGCTTTGCTTGATCGTTTTTTTTAATGATGGTGTGTACGCAAGGCAGGCTTGAGAGGAAACATGAAAAAAAAACGAGGAGAAAAACGTTGGTTTAAAAAATGACATTAAAAACGATCGTGTGTACGGGGCATTAGGATATATTTTGGCTAGGCGCTGCGGAGAGATGTAGGCCCTGTGCAAAAATTTAAGTTGAGTGAACCTGTCTCTGGCAGAGATCATCAGAGGGAGGTATTGCTGGATGCCCTCCTCCCAATCATCGTCAGCCAGTGAGGGTATATCTCCCTGCCAAACTGAAAGCAGCTGCGAGACCCTGGAGGTGTCTAGGCCCGCCAGAACCGAGTATAGAGTGGATAGGGGTCTGCTCTCCCCCTCCTCGCCTAGCAGCTGCTCAACCCCAGTGGTCCCTAACCGGTGGTGTGGGAAACTGGGAGTGGTAGGCGTGCCGGAGTTGCAGGTACCTAAAAAACATACGATTAGGCAGCCCTTTCTGTTGCTTTAAGGCGTCGAAGGAGAGTAGACCAGCGGGGGACATTATATCCACCAGCGTGGTGATTCCACAGCGGGCCCATAGCACCGGATCAGGGACAGTCTGGAAGCGCGACCAGCTGTCAGACCTCAGGGCCCTATCCCTAACAATTTCCCAAACTTTCAGGGTAGTTCTCATCGAAGCAGTAATGTTAGGATTGGACCCAGGTCCACGGTGCATTAAATTTGGCAATTCTGAGTAAGATCCGAGCAATGCCGCCTCCAATGTAGAGGCGGGGTTTGCCAGGTCTTCTGACAGCCACCAATGTAGCGTGACCAGTTCTGCAGCCCAATAATATTTAGGAAAACAGGGTAGGGCGAGACCGCCCAACGAGAGAGGCAGCTGGAGGGTAGATTTGGCTATTCAAGGGACGCTGCCATTCCAAATGAATGAGATGATCAGGGCGTCCAATTTTTTTAAAAAATGCATTAGGAATATCTACTGGTGACTGTCTAAATTATATAAAAAAATGTAGGCAACACAGACATTTTGTCTAGGTTGACCCTGCCCACCGGGGTGAGAGGCAGCAACTTCCAGTCAGCGCACTTCCGGGTCAGGAGGGACACTATCTGGGTCAAGTTAAGGGGGATAAACAGTTTCAAATTCCTATGTATCTCCACCCCTAAATACCGGAATTGTGAGACCCTCTGAAGGGGGGATTCCACTGGGATCGAGGCCTCCTCTGGGTGCAGTGCAAAGATTACCGACTTACCCCAGTTAACACAAATGCCAGAGTATCTGCCGAAGGTGTTAATAAGGGACAGGGCAGCCCCCAAGGAGTCAGAGGTGGTACAACAGAGTATCGTCCGCGTACAGAGATACTTTTTCTTGGAGAGATCCTATCGGGATACCTTTGACCAAGGTAGAAGATCTCAGGAGGATCGCCATCGGCTCTATGGCCAACGCAAAAAGGGCAGGGGATAGTGGGCAGCCCTGTCTGGTGCCCCTGTGTAAACAGAAGGGTGGTGATATAGCTAACCCCGTGGTGACCTGTAAAGGGCCTGTACCCAGGATATGAATTTGGGACTAAAGCCAAATCGATACAGTACCTCCCATAAGTCAGTTCATTCTACAGAATCAAATGCGTTCTCAGCATCAAGGGAAGCCACTGCATCGAACTTGGTAAGGGAACCCTGGGCACCCATAACCGTGTAGAGTCTGCGAAGATTAATATCCGTCCCCTTGCCCGGCATGAAGCCTGTCTGGTCTTCGTGAATTAGGGTAAGAATGGGATCTTGGCATCTGCATACAAAACTTATGTTTATTTGTCTTGTGTTTTTTTTTTTTTTTTGCTGATCCGAAAAATTATCTGATCAGTGACTCTGATCTGAGGAACGATCCGAACCGTGAGTTTTTTGATCCGTTGCACCCCTAGAGGCTGCATTTGATGGGCGCTGGTGAGGCTGCACTGATGGGAGCTGGTGAGGCTGCATTTGATGGGCGCTGGTAAGCTGCATTTGATGGGCGCTGGTGAGGCTGCATTTGATGGGCACTGGGGAGCTGCATTTGATGGGCACTTCATTAAAACGGTGGGGTATACATTGGAAGGGGGTGGAGTCAGGGGTGGAGCCAAGGGGGAGGCAAAATGAGGTTTTGCCTAGGGTGTCAAAAATCCTTGCACCAGCCCTGAGTAGAAGCAGCACAAGGAGGCGTTGAGTTCTGTAATACCAAAAAAATAGAGCAGGTTCTAATTTTTTTGCGGGCAGTTTTCTCATCGAGAAAACTGCTATGGAGCATACACACAACCGGTTTTTATGACCAATCTAAAAAATGGCAGTTTTCTCGTCATGAAAAACGGTCGTGTGTACGCAGCATTACAAAACAGCTCCTTTATCATTTTTTCATCAATGTAATAAACTGTTTGCCTGGAGTTCAACTTTAGGGAATCTTACTAAAGTCCAGTTTTAGCAAAGTGTGAGCTGGAAAGCTAGAGAGCAGTGACTGGAAACATATGGGAAATAAGGATTATATTTCATCCATGGGAATGAATAAATAAAGTGTGCATATCACTGTGAAACTATATAATGAAAATGCTAGCCACTTTGTCTTGCCCTTAGAAACTAAAATGATTTGCATGCTTTTAACAAGTTACAAATTACTAATACTTGGCTTAGTGGTTAATTCTTTTTTTTTTTAAATCAGCTGTAATGTAAATTAATTATACTTTCATTAAACGCTATAATTATTGGATTGCAAATTTTAAAACAGCAAATTTTAGTCTAGCAGTGTAATTTTTTATTAAATCCTGCTGCATGTAAGATTTAATTAAAAGAGTAAATCTTATTGTGAAAATAAATCTCTTTCTGTGAAACATAAGAATATTTGGAATTACTTGGTTGTTTGAATGGGTGGGGGTTAGGGCAGTCAGGTATGCAAATTTGATCCATCTCTGTGCTCTTTTTATAATTCACACCCTACTTCAGTTATTAAAATCTTAACTGCTAAAAGCTGAACAGATCATTTGCAAAAACATGAATGAATACAGCTATGTATTCATGAACCTAATCTATTCTATCCTATTCTATATATTTATTGAATGCCTAAACCCCATAGAATGCAAGGATGTTAGAGTTAATTCGTTTTTTTGTGCAAATGTTTAACACATCTATATTTTCATAAAAACACACTATATACTACATTATTTTAGTGCAGACAACCACAACCTAAACTAATTTTTTTCAAAAATTTGGCCCAATATAACCAATGAGACCACATTGAGTAAAAACAATGTACAGTATCTAATCTCAAAAAAGCAGTATTGGCAGACTAAGCACTCATAGCACTTATCTGCGACTGAGGTCTGTATCCAACTTTCTTGAGTAAGCATGGGAATATGGTGCAGGGTTTGAGGGGCAGCAGCGGAACTCGCAAACAGCTAAATACACAGATGAAGTGCATATATATAAGCTGTTTTACCTGCCGAAGGATTTGTTTTTATGTTTAACAAAGTAAACAAAAAATAAATAACTATATATATATACAGTCATGCTCGAAATTGTTGGCACCCCAGAAATTTTTCCAGAAAATCAAGTACCGTATTTTTCGCTCCATAAGACGCACCTGACCATAAGACGCACCCAGGTTTTACAGGAGAAAAACAAGAAAAAAAATATTCTGAACCAAATGATGTACTAAAATATTTAATATTATATTACTACTATAGGTGGGTGGTGGACACACATCAATATCAGCCCCCCTATCAAATAAGCTCAGCTACACTATACCTGGGTGGTGGTGGACACACAGCAACCCCCCCCCCCCCTTCCCAGATCAGCTCAGGGTGGCAGGGCAGACACAAACACCCCCTCAGCCTCTCATATAACAACAGCTCAAATGATGAACATTGGATACCATCCCACACCTCCCACCCCCTTAGCACTCACCTCAGGCAGTGGAGGACACTGCCATTACAATCCACAACCCCCTCTGGCTGGCTCTCAGCATCAGATACACCCGGGCAGCAGCTAGGAAGGAGGACTGAGGACATAATTTGCAGCAGCAGCAGCGGCAAGTCGAGAGAGGCAGGAAGTGAGACTGGACCAGACCAAGGCGCCGGGGGTGTTCCAGCTGAAAAAAAAAAGCCATCCAGGGCTCTTGTCGTTTGCAGGATGGGGTCACATCTGGCGGGTGTCAACTAACCTGGGTGCGGAGTGCACCATTATAGCAACAACACTGACAACCCCCATGTTTTGGCACCTGGGGCAGACCGTCTCCCCCCGCTCCCCCTTGGTATGCCCCAGCAAGGATATGCCTCACATCCTGTCATCTCTCCTCCACAGAGAAGCCGAGTGTCTGTACTCTGACACGGCGGCGGCGATGGGGGGGGGCGGAGCCTGCTCAGTATTCGCTCCATAAGACGCAGGGACACTTTTCCCTATTTTTTGGGGGGTAAAAGTGCGTCTTATGGTGCGAAAAATACGGTATTTCTCACAGAAAAGTATTGCAGTAACACATGTTTTGCTATACACATGTTTATTCCCTTTGTGTGTATTGGAACAAATCAAAAAAAGGGAGGAAAAAAAGCAAATTGGACATAATGTCACACAAAACTCCAAAAATGGGCTGCTCAAAATTCTTGGCACCCTTACCTTAATATTTGGTTGCACACCCTTTGGAAAAAATAACTGAAATCAGTCGCTTCCTATAACCATCAATAAGCTTCTTACACCTCTCACCCGGAATTTTGGACCACTCTTCCTTTGCAAACTGCTCCAGGTCTCTCTTATTGGAAGGGCGCCTTTTCCCAACAGCAATTTTAAGATCTCTCCACAGGTGTTCAATGGGATTTAGATCTGGACTCATTGCTGGCCACTTTAGAGCTCTCCATCACTTTGTTGCCATCCATTTCTGGGTGCTTTGTGATGTATGTTTGGGGTCATTTTCCTGCTGGAAGACCCAAGATCTCTGACGCGAACCCAGCTTTCTGACACTGGGCTCTACAGTGCGACCCAAAATCCTTTATTAATCCTCAGATTTCATGATGCCTTGCACACATTCAAGGCACCCAGTGCCAGAGTCAGCAAAACAACCCCAAAACTTCAATGAACCTCCACCATATTTCACAGTAGGTACCGTGTTCTTTTCTTTGTAGGCCTCATTCCATTTTCGGTAAACAGTAGAATGATGTGCTTTACCAAAAAGCTCTATCTTGGTCTCATCTGTCCACAAGACATTTTCCCAGAAGGATTTTGGCTTCTTACTCAAGTACATTTTGGCAAACTTGCTTCTTTATGTCTCTGTGTCAGCAGTGGGGTCCTCCTGGGTCTCCTCCCATAGCGTTTCATTTCATTTAAATGTCGACGGATAGTTTTCGCTGACACTGATGTTCCCTGAGCCTGCAGGACAGCTTGAACTTCTTTGGAACTTGTTTGGGGGCGGCTTATCCACCATCCGGACTATCCTGCGTTGCAACCTTTCATCAATTTTGTCTCTTCCGTCCACGCCCAGAGAGATTAGCTACAGTGCCATGGGGTGCAAACTTCTTGATAATGTTGAGCACTGCGGACAAAGGCAAATCTAGATCTCTGGAGATGGACTTGTAACCTTGAGATTGTTGATATTTTTTCACAATTTTGGTTCTCAAGTCCTCAGACAGTTCTCTTCTCCTCTTTCTGTTGTCCATGCTTAGTGTGGCACACACAGACACACAATGCAAAGACTAAGTGAACTTCTCTCCTTTTTATCTGCTTTCAGGTGTTTTTTTATATTGCCCACACCTGTTACTTGCCCCAGGTGAGTTAAAAGGACCATCACATGCTTGAAACAATCTTATTTATCCACAATTTTTAAAGGGTGCCAAGAATTTTGAGCAGCCAATTTTTGAAGTTTTGTGTGACATTATGTCCAATTTGCTTTTTTTTACTCCCTTTTTTTGATTTGTTCCAATCCACACAAAGGGAATAAACATGTGTATAGCAAAAAATGTGTTACTGCAATACTTTTCTGTGAGAAATACTTGATTTTCTGGAAAAATTTCTGGGGTGCCAACAATTTCGAGCATGACTGTATATATACAGTATATATACCAAGAAAGTGTTAAAAATGTGTTAAAACCACAAGTTTAGCATTTTCAATAAAAAAACAACATTTCAAAAAAACAAGAAGCACTTTAAAATAATGTAAAACCTTGGAGTGCGAGTAACTTGGCCTGCAAGTGTTTTACAAAATGAGCAAATTTATTTAATAAATTTTAACTTGATAAACGAGCGAGGTCTTGCAGTACAAGTAGCGTCACTTCACAACTGAGTATAAAAGAGAAGTGAGGCGCCTCTATGTGCAGCAATATGGTTACATTTAATGAAGGTACAACATTTAGGCTAGGTTCACACTGCCGCGACTTGGGATACGACTTTTGAGACTCCGAGTCGCGTGACATCTGAAATCACATTTTAGTCAATGAGAGCTGTCTTAATTAGCACTACTGAAGTCGCTCCATAGACTTTAATGGAAGTTGCCTTGAAGTTGTCTCGAAGTTGCCTCAAAGTTGCCTTGAAGTCACATTGCTATAATCTTTTTATATGGACTATAGACTGAAGGACTTATGAATTAACGGTTGTGGAATGAATCATCTAAGTTTCTATTATTTCTTATGGGGAAATTTGCTTTGATATACGAGTGCTTTGGATTACAAGTATGCTTCCGGAATAAATTATACTTGCAATCCAAGGTTTTACTGTACGCATTTGTTCATAAATATACACCCCCAGTTAAAATGTAACTACAGGCAAACTTTTTTTCTCATTTTGAATATAGTAAGGGGTGGGGGGATTATAACGCGTCAGATTTTTTGCCATTGGTTTCGCATATGGGAAATTTCCCTTCACTTCCTGTCCTATAGCTAAAACAGGAAATTAGAGAAAATTCCTCCAAAGTGAGGGAATCCTGGGGTGTCACCAGTGTCATCAGAACTAGTATTTCCAATGGAAGATTTCCCCTCTATTAGGCTTCATGTACACTTGAAGTACTTTGACTGCCGGGCATGGGAAAAAGCAAAACATGCCAAAATCGCGGCAAAATCGAGCCACGTATTGGCGCATTTTGCGGCCGGCAGTCAAAACGTTCTTATCCTGAGCACGATTCTTCCAAATTCAGGAGAGGAAAGTTAGGGGAGGTTGAACCTCCCCTAACCGCAGCAGCTCCTAAACGACCCTAAAAGCCTATGTGTACATGGACACATAGGCTTTTATGGAGTTGAGTTTAGGAGCTTTGGCAAAAAGAAACGTCAAAAGCGCTAGTTTTCATGAAGCCTTATTGTTCTGATGTCAACCCAAAATTTGGAATCTTCTTTTACTTTCTCTTTCAGTGGTAATGGTAAATAGGACAAATACAGGGGGTGAATCTCTCTAACAGGGGCACAGACAACATTAACAATTTACAGCTGTTCCCTATCTATGGAGCTCTATCCAAAACTACAAAAAAATAAAGTTTTGACTTTAGTTGCACCTTAAAAACTGATATTTTGGGAATTCTGTTTGATGAAATTTTCACATGGGCAAATCTTGTTTGAAAAGGGGCATAAACCACTGTGATAAAGAGAGTGAAATAGAAGAATCGAATGCTGGCCCACAATTGGGCACATTTTGGTTAAAACTTGTGTGAATCTTGATCCAAAATAATGATGAATAAACCTTTAAGATTTTAATAAATGTTGACATATTTTTGTCCAAGAGTATGCAACAGTAGACAGTCGAAATAAACCTTATTTTGCAAAAAGGCTTACATAGATGTGTTATTCTTTGTGTGTTCATTTTAATTACATTCTACAGTCATTTGGTTTTATTTCTGTTTTTACAGTTCTTTATACTTGTTTTGCTTATGTTCATCGTGGAACTTGTTGGTGTCATTATGGCCTTGACTTTTCAGAAATTGGTAAGAAATCATATTGTGACAATACTGAAATAAAGAGTATCTACTAATAAACTGTGGCATCTAATTCTTAATTCTAATGCTGGATTAATTTACAGATCAATGAAAATAATTTTAGGACTGAGCTACAGACGCACTACAAAGGAGATAATTCCTCGGAAGTCTTCAGCCAGTCATGGAACGCCATTATGATAGCAGTAAGTTATTTACATGAGTGTGAGCTAAAGGACCAGTAAACTATTGTGCATGTTATTTTGTGTAAAAGAATACTTATACTATTTGCATACATTTATTTATTAGTTCCCCAGTTTTCATAGACGTTTGAAATAATTTTTTATTTTTTTTATCAGTTTCACACATTTTATGCTAAAAGTGGCTCACAGTTGACAATTGCCATTATTATAAGCTTGATTGGACAAGAGGGCTTCCCTTGCGGCTAAGTGCCAAGCAGGTGGGAACAGGGAGTGCTAGACTCAAAGAAGCACGGGTGCCGTTTAGGTAGAAGTGATTTGCAGCGCAGAGGAACTGGATAGCTGTCAATTGGTCTGTCAGGGCAGATGGCAGGACCTCCGTAGCCCCAGGTGTGTAGCTGAACCAGGGCAGCGACCACAGGCAAGGTGGCACCCAAGGAAGAAGCAGGAGCAGGCTGGCAGGACAGGACTGAAGAGGCAAAGTCAGGATGAGAGCCAAAGTCATACGCTGGAAGGCAAGCCAGGGAGTATGCAGTAGGGTAGTTGGGAGCAAGCCAGGATCATACATGGTAGAGCAAGAAAAGCAGAGTCCTTAGAGCAAGCCGGGGTCAAAACCAGGGATCAGGCAGCAGAGAAGTCCAGAGGCAAGCCGGGTCGGTAACGGGTAATCCAAGAATACAAGAAACACAGGAGCAAGGAGTACTGGTAGCTGAAGATCATCCAGCAAAGTCTAAGGGCAGCCACTGACCCTATATAGGGCATTTGGCGCCAGATCGGGCAGCAGGTGTGTGTGAGCGTGAGCCAGTGTAAACGTTTGTGCGTATGCGTGCATTTCTATGCAAACAAGCACGGCCATGTAAAGTAATGGCAACTATGCCAGGTCTTTTCTTCAGTACTTGCACATCTTTATTCTTCTGACTCTTTTTCGGCACCTGCTCATTCTTATTCTAACTAGCACTCTAACATCTTGGTTTTAATTTATTTGAAAAAAAATATTATCAATACTTAAAATGTATCTAATCTTTGATCTTTGAAAAGTTTTGATTTTGAGAAGTGCAGAGTTAAAACTAGATCAGTTTTTTTTCTGAGTAAGAAGGATAGGTTGGTAGTGCACAGTGAAGTTCACTCTTACATGGAGTCACGTGTGTTTTGGTGTATTTGGACACTGGGCAGGCTCACACTTACGAAAGGTGACACTTCAGAATGTAACCAGAATGACAAAAAGTGCACACAATTTTCTTGGGTGTTGAAACCTTATTATTGTCCTTTAGGTTTTTCTTACTATCTGTATCCCAGCTGGTGAGCTCCAACCCCCTCTATTTGTCTTGATGGTCATTGTAACCCAGAACAGTTGTCACTGAAACAGGAACAGAGAAGACATCTTTTAATGTGGATAAATGTTCCAGTGACAACTGTCTAAGAGAGAATTTCTTTCACTTTCAATTGTTTTGTGACAGGAAGTGAAGGAAAATCTCTCCAGTGGAACAAAAATATCAGGTTTTAAAGTGTCACTAAAACCCCGATATGATCATCCTCGCATGTAACATGACAATGGGATGGGCAGGGCATGCACCTAAGGGTTCCCATCCCCCACGGTCCCTTAATTACCCTTCTCTGAATGTCTCCTCAGCGGCTCTCACACTTTTCTCCGATCTCTTCTTACTTACTTTCCTTCTGTCTTTTTTTTCCCTCTTTTCCCCCCCTTTCCATCCCTTTCTACCCCACCCCACACCCAACACCTGATCCCCCACTCTCATTTTTTCCTTGTCCTTTATCTTTGTTTTAACATTTAATTACTAAAATTTATGTTTACAATCTTGCCATGAACGACGAGGCTCTTCTATCCAAATCCACTTCCTACACCAAGTAACGGTAATTGATGTCAATATTGTTCTGCATTGTAATAAGAGTTAAGCTGTAGGCGATGGCCATTTGGCCGACTCATCACACATGCTTACCCATGACTGTTTCCGGATTGTAACTCTATATATTGTTCCATGTATTCTCTGTTAGAATACCAATAAATATATTTTCAACCCTAAAGTGTCACTAAACCCTGGACCCTGCATTCACCATATCTGGTCTTCCACAGCACACAGAACATGGAAATTATATTTTTTTAAGCAAATTTAAAGTAAACTGCTAAATACTTTTTCTCATCAGCAGTATATAGCAGTCCTGTGACTTCTATCAATGTCTGGTTAAAGCTTGTAGGAGGAGTTTTCATTCTGCTCTAATGATGCTATGAGGCTGCATGACCCCTGACCCTTTGTCTGGACAGTACTGATTGTCCCTGTGCCAATTACATGCACCTTCCCCAAAAAATTAAATAAAAACAACTCTCTAGCAATACACACCAAACTGAGCATGTGCAGAGTGCCCCCGGGCCTCTGTACTATCAGGAGATGGATTGGAGACTGTGGAAGAAGGGGACGATCAGAGAAGACAGGATCAAACAGCCTTTTTACACAATGCAAAGGATTGACCCCTTAGGTTCCCCAGTTAGAATTACAAGCATGCTTTAATGCATATACAGACTGATTTTACTGTTGTGGTTTCAGTAACACTTTAACCATATTTTACTAGCCAAAAAAGCAGCTTTGACTTATAAATTAAATTTTTTTATTGTTAACCGCTTAAGGACCAGCCACTGTGTATATACGTCAGCAGAAGGGCACCTGGAGGCACAATCACGTACCTGTACGTGGCCCTTTAACTGCGGACGTCGGGTTCGCGCGCGCGCCGCCGCTGGCGCGCTTGCGACCCCCCTGCCTTCCCTGTGAGTCGGGTCGCGGGTCCCGTGTACTCGATCGCCGCAGGGATCCCTGCGATCGTCTCACGGAGGCATGGAGCGGAGAGATGTGTGTGTAAACACAACATCTCCCTGCTCCGCTACTGACACTGTCAGCGATCTCCGCTCTGTGTAATTAGAGGGGAGATCGGTGACCTGTCACTCGTAGCCACACCCCCACACAGTAGTAATCACTCCCCTAGGCACCCTTAACCCCTCCTGCACCCCTAGTGGTTAACCCCTTCACTGCCAGTGTCATTTTCACAGTAAACAGTGCATTTTTATTGCACTGATCGCTGTGAAAATTACAATGGTCCCAAAAATGTGTCAAAAGGGTCCGATGTGTCTGCCATAATGTCGCAGTCACAAAAAAAAATCGCTGATCGCCGCCATTAGTAGTAAAAAATTTTTTTTTGTAAAAATGCCATAAAACTACACCCTATTTTGTAAACGCTATAACTTTTGCGCAAACCAATCAATAAACGCCGATTGCGATTTTTTTTACCAAAAATATGTAGAAGAATACGTATCGGCCTAAACTGAGGAAGAAAAACTTTTTTTTATATATTTCTGGGGGATATTTATTATAGCAAAATGTAAAAAATATTTAATTTTTTTCAAAATTGTCGCTCTATTTTTGTTTATAGCGCAAAAAAGAAAACCCGCAGAGGTGATCAAATACCACCAAAAGAAAGCTCTATTTGTGGGAAAAAAAGGACGTTAATTTTGTTTGGGAGCCACGTCCCACGACCGCGCAATTGTCAGTTAAAGCGACGCAGTGCCAAATTGTGAAAACACCTCTGGTTATTATGGTCCGTATTGGTCCGGTCCTTAAGTGGTTAAACTTTCTTTTAAAACATTTACCAGAAACAAAAATCCACCTGGAAAAAAGATTGAGAAGTAGGAGCTTCACAATACAGTTGAACCTCGGATTACAAGCATAATCCGTTCCAGGAGTATGCTCGTAATCCGAAGTACTCGCATATCAAAGTGAGTTATCCCATTGAAGTCAATTGAAACGAAAATAATTTGTTCCGCATTGACTTCAATGGGATGCAATACCGAATGCGGCCAGAGGTGGGGTGGAGGGGCCGCCGGAGAGCCTCGGAAATGTCCGAAAAGGCCCGAGGCTGACCTCGGCAAACATCGGAAAGGCACGGAAACTAAGTATTCACATGTAGTTCCGTGTCTTTCCGAGCATTGCCGAACAGCGGCGATCGGCTGCGATCGTCGCTGTTCGGCTCTGCTCGGCTTCCGTGCTCCTGTACCTCAGGCCAAAAACGGTACTGCAGGCCTATTTAGGCTCTGCTCGGCTCCTGCGCCCCCGTACATCAGGCCAAATGCGGTACTGCAGACCTATTTAGCTTGAATTCTGCTCGTCTTGCGAGTCAACACTCGCAAACCGAGTAAGAATTTTTTTTTTTAATTGCTCACAAATCAAATTGCTCTCAAACTAAGTTACTCTTAAACCGAGGTTCCACTGTATAGTATAACACCTGCAAGTTTAATTTGAAATATATTCTTAACATACTGTAGATAACCATATCTATGCATCTGAAGATTTTTTGCACTTAGTTATGCAATAGTGATGTAGATACCCATAAAATATACTTAACTTTAGTGAAAAGGTATACTTATACAACCATTCTACTTTCTTTCTTTTTAATTTCTGCACTTCATTCACTATTTTTAGGAAATATTGGGCATACTGTATATTTGAAAAGAATAAATATGATTTTGCTTTATTTTAATTGTTATTTTAAATTAAAGTATACTTTTCCATTTTCCTGTTTCAGATGTCGTGTTGTGGTATATCTGGGCTTGGTGACTTTGCTAACAACTCATATTACCATGATCTGTATCCTTCTGCTACATGGCCAGAAGCCTGCTGCACACGAGAGGACCCAGTCATATCTGGAGTTGTTAAGGACAGACAGAAATGTATGGAAAATACTCCAGGTTACACTAACAATCAGGTAAAATATTATCTCATATAAGATTGCACATGTAAATAAAAAGCACAACCCTATGATCCCATTTTGGGGGGGAAACTGCAGTATATTTTTTCAAATTCCTTGCTTCAACCTTCTTTCTGTTCAATATACAGTGGGTACGGAAAGTGTTCAGACCCCCTTAAATTTTTCACTCTTTGTTATATTGCAGCTATTTGCTAAAATCATTTAAGTTCATTTTTTCCTCATTAATGTACACACAGCACCCCATATTGACAGAAAAACACAGAATTGTTGACATTTTTGCAGATTTATTAAAAAAGAAAAACTGAAATATCACATGGTCCTAAGTATTCAGACCCTTTGCTCAGTATTTAGTAGAAGCACCCTTTTGATCTAATACAGCCATGAGTCTTTTTGGGAAAGATGCAACACGTTTTTCACACCTGGATTTGGGGATCCTCTGCCATTCCTCCTTGCAGATCCTCTCCAGTTCTGTCAGGTTGGATGGTAAACGTTGGTGGACAGCCATTTCTAGGTCTCTCCAGAGATGCTCAATTGGGTTTAAGTCAGGGCTCTGGCTGGGCCATTCAAGAACAGTCACAGAGTTGTTGTGAAGCCACTCGTTATTTTAAATGGAAAAGGGAATATACTGCGCTTGGATAAATAATAAATCAATGTGAACCCTAAATATGCAGAAAACTCATACGTGTAGACCAATCACTAATATACCAGAAAAAAGGGGGGGGGGGAAGAGCTGCGCAAACCTGTATACAATGAAAACATACAATCTCAAAATAATGTGACAAATATAACTTATGAAATATGGTAAACCGACACATCAGTGGAGATTCACCCCAAAAAATGTTGTTGGTAACGGTAAATCAATATAAATGTCCATGTAGTAAATGTCCATATGAATCCTAAACAGTGGACAAATTGCAGTGCAGGATAGCAGAAGAAAAAGTGAACTCCTAGATCACACCAAAATGCACACGTGCACCACCACCAGGATATTGTGCTTACCAGAGGCAAGCATATAAATGCCAAACTGTGATAGCTTGCTTCCTTGCGGTAGATGGACCCCCAGGGATGGAACTCCTGTGATATTTGGAACTCAGTATTCGCCAGTCATAGAAATGAAAAGGGGAAACCACATAGTGTATATCGTCCAAACAGCATTTATTAAAATAGAAAGAGTTTGGCATTTATATGCTTGCCTCTGGTAAGCACAATATCCTGGTGGTGGTGGTGCACGTGTGCATTTTGGTGTGATCTAGGAGTTCACTTTTTCTTCTGCTATCCTTCAATTTGTCCACTGTTTAGGTTTCATATGGACATTTACATGGACATTTATATTGATTTACCGTTACCAACAACATTTTTTGGGGTCAATCTCCACTGATGTGTCGGTTTACCATATTTCATAAGTTATATTTGTCACTCGTTATTTTAGCTGTGTGCTTAGGGTCATTGTCTTGTTGGAAGGTAAACCTTCGGCCCAGTCTGAGGTCCTGAGCACTCTGGAGAAGGTTTTCATCCAGGATATGAAAAGAAAAAACAAATGCGCCTACTAAGTGCAGTATGTTAGAAATTTATTCGAGAATAATTAAAATAACAGCCAAATGGCTACTCACAGGATGGAAGTGGAGTAAAAGCATAAATAGATATCCTTCTAAGTTGTCTGCGGAGGGCATGAGTCACTCCGTGTGTCTGTAGTCTCCCGGTGGTGGAATACTGCCAAGATGAAGAGGTAGTGCACTGCGGTGTTGCTGCAGGGATGGGGAGATGGCAGAAGAACGGTAGATGCGAGAAGAGCTGTCCCTCTATGCCAGTGTGGACACCGGACACGGCGTACGGCGTGCGGTTCACGCTGGAGCGCAGTCAGCTTCGGCAACCGGACGTGACGTCAATAGCAGACGCTAACTGATGACGCGTTTCAATGCTTCCGCATTTTCCTCGGATCCGATGCGGAAGCATTGAAACGCGTCATCAGTTAGCGTCTACTATTGACGTCACGTCCGGTTGCCGAAGCTGACTGCGCTCCAGCGTGAACCGCACGCCGTACGCCGTGTGGGAACCGGTGTCCACACTGGCATAGAGGGACAGCTCTTCTCGCATCTACCGTTCTTCTGCCATCTCCCCATCCCTGCAGCAACACCGCAGTGCACTACCTCTTCATCTTGGCAGTATTCCACCACCGGGAGACTACAGACACACGGAGTGACTCATGCCCTCCGCAGACAACTTAGAAGGATATCTATTTATGCTTTTACTCCACTTCCATCCTGTGAGTAGCCATTTGGCTGTTATTTTAATTATTCTCGAATAAATTTCTAACATACTGCACTTAGTAGGCGCATTTGTTTTTTCTTTTCTTTGCCTTATATAGAGTCTGCTTCGCTCTACAATTGCTGCCAACGGTGCATATGTTCATATGACTTGCTTTCAATATTACATGGACTTCCAAAGAGAAAGACTTTTATACTTTAAATCCTATTGATTTTCATCTGATTTATTTTTATCAGTTAGGTTGTTGTTCCTTCTTTTTGCGCCGTTATCTGTATTATAATTTCATCCAGGATATCCCTGTACTTGGCCACATTCATCTTTCCCTCGATTGCAACCAGTCGTCCTGTGCCTGCAGCTGAAACCCCCCCCCCCACAGCATGATGCTGCCACCACATGCTTCACTGTTGGGACTGTATTGGAGAGTTGATGAGCATTGCTTGGTTTTCTCCACACATACCGCTTAGAATTAAGGCCAAAAAGTTCTATCTTGGTCTCATCAGACCAGAGAATCTTATTTCTCACCATCTTGGAGTCCTTCAGGTGTTTTTTAGGTAACTCCATGCAGGCTTTCATGTGTCTTGCACTGATAAGAGGCTTCCGTCGGGCCACTCTGCCATAAAGCCCCGACTGGTGGAGGGCTGCAGTGATGGTTGGCTTTCTACAACTTGCTCCCATCTCCCAACTGCATCTCTGGAGCTCAGCCACAGTGATCTTTGGGTTCTTCTTTACCTCTCTCACCAAGGCTCTTCTCACCCGATAGCTCAGTTTGGCCGGACGGCCTGCTCTAGGAAGGGTTCTGGTCGTCCCAAATGTCTTCCATTTAAGGATTATGGAGGCCACTGTGCTCTTAGGAACCTTAAGTGCAGCAGAAAATTTTTTGTAACCTTGGCCAGATCTGTGCCTTGCCACAATTGTGTCTCTGAGCTCTTCAGGCAGTTCCTTTGACCTCATGATTCTCATTTGCTCTGACATGCACTGTGAGCTGTAAGGTCTTATATAGACAGGTGTGTGGCTTTCCTAATCAAGTCCAATCACTATAATCAAACACAGCTGGACTCAAATGAAGGTGTAGAACCATCTCAAGGATGATCAGAAGAAATGGACAGCACCTGAGTTAAATATATGAGTATCACAGCAAAGGGTCTGAATACTTAGGACCATGTGATATTTCAGTTTTTCTTTTTTAATAAATCTGCAAAAATGTCAACAATTCTGTGTTTTTCTGTCAATATGGGGTGCTGTGTGTACATTAATGAGGAAAACAAATTAACTTAAATGATTTGAGCAAATGGCTGCAATAAAACAAAGAGTGAAAAATTTAAGGGGGTCTGAATACTTTCCGTACCCACTGTTTATATTTTTTAAAGTTTTACATGACCAGTGTATAAAAACTTTAATGAACTTCAAATGTATTGCAGTACATATCTTGACATAGGTTACAAAATACAAATCCAGGTGCAAGCCCATCAAGGCATCATGCATAATGAGAAAATTTAAGGCACTTGTCAAAACAAATATTAGGCATAATTTCTGGGGAGAGGGGCTCCTTGTGGTCAATTATTTACTGGGGGTTCTGGAGACAGTTAGGATCAAGTGCCTCTATCATACCTTTTATTACCGTAGTGGGGGACGTGCCTACCAAGGGAGCATCTCTCAAACCATGTCAAAGGGAAAAAGATGTGTAATGTAAGGACAGAAAATGCCTTAAGGTAAAGAAAAGCGGAGGAAGAAGGGGAGAGTGAGGATTGAAACAAAGAGTTGGAGTTGGGCTAGAACCAGGGCTTTTTTTCTCAGAGAATAGGTGCAGGAACTCCGACCTTCACCCTTCATTTCTGCTAATTTCTGCTCCCTACCCGCCCCTGAGCACCGTTCCTTGGTTCCAGTATCATTTTCCAGTATCATTTTTGCTACTAAGTGATTTGCATGGAATTTGTTAATGATAACAAAAAGACAGTAAAATAGATCCCCTGCAGTGAGCAACAATAGATCCCCCCAACAATAATAGACCTCACTCCAGCAAAAATGGAGCCCCCCACAACAAAATACCACCCTAGCAACAATAGACCCCCAGAAGCAACAACAGATGTCCCAGCAGACTGCATCAATAGACCCTCCAGGAGGCAGCAACAATAGACCTCTCCCTCAACAGTAGATCCCTCCCAGCAACAATTGCTCCCCCCTAGAAACATAAGAACCCCCCCACTAGCAAAAATAGATCTATCCAGCAACAAGAGACCCCCACACAAAAATAGATCCCCACCAGTGACAATAGATCTTCCAGCAGGAACTGCGTTCCCCCGCGTTCCTGCTGAAAAAAAGCCCTGGCTAGAACAAATGTCAACACATAAGGTGACTCCTCGACCCTCGGTCCATGAAGGGTTAAATCGTCTATAAAGACTTGTTGTAATAAAGGGTTAAACTTTATTATTTGCTTGTTAACAAGTTCCTATGTTTAACCTTTCAGATTTGCAATAATTCAAACAACTCAAAAGTGGTATAATATTAAATGGAATTTACTTACCTTGGTTTAAAGATGTATTACAGATGATAAAATAGATAAATACAGAATCAGTCAAGTCCAGGGGATCCCATAATTTCATTTGAAATTCCTGAAAGCGACAGTCCTCTTTTCCCAGGTGCTTTGTCGGAGCACGGGGTGTACTCAACTAGTCTTTGTCTTTAACCAATATATATATTAAAGTGGTTGTAAACCCACTTTTTAAACAAAGACCTACAGGTAAGCCTAGATTAAGGCTTACCTGTAGGTGCATGAAATATCTCCTTAACCTACACGGTTAAGGAGATATTTGTATGTAAATGCGGCGACGCTGACATCACCCCATTCACAAATTCGGCTAGGTCGCAACATTCGACGACGTAGCCGAATTTGACAGCTCACGTGCGCATGCGCGGAGTCACGTCTTCGCCGCTCCGGCCAATCACAGCGCCGGAGCGGCGCTGTGATTGGCTGCAGCGGCGATACCCGGAAGTAACATTCCGGCTATCGCCGCAGCGATGGATGCGGCTAGAGGAGGGACACGGACGACTTCGGGGGCCCCGATCGAAGGTAAGTGGTACATAATGAGCTAGTATGCTAGTCATACTAGCTCATTATAGCTTTGTCTTGCAGGTTAGAAAAAAAAAAAAAACACAAAAGGGTTTACAACCACTTTAACTTCAAACACCAAACAGCAGTGAAATATATGTTAAAGGAATAGTTTTCTTTTTTATTAAGGAAAATAATAAATGAACATAATTTTGCAGGTAAAAAAATGTGCATTTATTATTTTTTTATGCTGGAGCCTGTAAAGCATTGCACCCACGATCAGCAGATCGCAGATGCAATGCAGGAATCCTGCAGACTGACAGTACATTATCTGCCCGAACCGTTGATACGGGCAGGGAGTTACTGAACTGCAGGAAGAAATCAATGAACAATGAGGACACTCACCAGCGCCCTAGCAGTTCATTGAGAATATCACGTACTGGTTTGTGAGCCTGACGTGTAGAGGAAGGCCTCTCGTACAGCTCCGGCTTGAGGACCACTGATAGTGAGACAGCAGCCACTGGAGCACGGCGGGGTAAGAGTGCGCAGGATCAGTCCAGAAGTCTGTGCAGATAGTAGCCAGGAACTCACAGGCAGGAAGCCGGACTTGGCTGGTGACAGGCAGATGAACAGCAGACAGGCTGGCAGACTTGGCTGGTGACAGACTGTGGATACACAACAGTAAGCAGGAACCTGGAGGTGCTGAGCTGGACTGAAGGAGCTGTAGCAGGCTGGAGGGGCTGGAAGCAGGGTTAGGCGAGCTTGGTCGGTAACTAGCAGGCAGATCAGACATAAACAGCAGGCAGAAGTGTAGTCGGGTCACAGGCAGGGTTGGCAACAGATGCAGGGTAAACAGGAGCAGCAGGCAGAGACAGAGTCTGTAGTTAGGCCCGGGGTTCGGAGCAGGAAGCAGACAAGGGTAGCCGGAAACAAGCTGGATCGGTATCAGAAGTCAAACACAGGAATCAGGATATACATAAATGTTATAGACCAAGCAGCAATTAAGCTGAAGCTCTGTTTAAATAGGCCGTTTGGCGCCAGTCCCGGTTACAGGCGTGCACACGGTTCTGTTCATTCTGTGTTGGTGCCTGCGCACACGTGTGTGTCTGGGAACGGCAGCTGTACAATGCAGACGTCTTCCTGACAGAGAAGTACAAGCCATCGGCTGCAAAGGCCGACAGTAGTTGTAGTTCATTCATTCACAAAACTCTAGAAATTAATGACACTTCCCTCATGGCCGGGCTGTTTTTAAATTCTGATGAATGGTGGTGTCATGAGAATCTAAAACCCCACAGACAAACAACGCTTGCTAATAAAAAATCATAAAAATAATAACCTAATGACTAAATACTATCACAATAAATCCACACAGTGATAAATGTTAGTGACATAAATGTTACAACTAATATAAATGGGTGACACAAATGTATGCAATAAAAAAGTGCAGTGAATCAATTGCAATCCTTGATTTCTTAAGTCCAAAAATTGTGCTCTCTACTTAAATCACACACAATGCTGATTTAGGGTGGAAAAGTGCTCCCTTAAACTCCGGAAAGGTAAGGTGAAGGTCACTCCCTACTCGCCAAATGTAGTTGACCCTCAGTGCCATATGACAAGAGAGGTCAAATGAGCGTGTGCGGTCTCTATGACCAAAGGATCCATGAAACAGCTCCAACCATAGTCTCCTTGTTGCGATCTGTGGACCTCGCAGCAATCAAAAAGAAAACGGGCTCCACATAGTGTGATAACATTTAGACTCTTTGTTTTTAACCTAGTTTTAAATAAACAAAGCTCCACAGCAGGAATAGGGGTCAAACCCTTCCTGTAAAAGTATGCACGGTCATAAAAATACCATGATAGTAGCTAAAAAACTCAGGTGCATGATCCTGTATTCACCTAGAGCCATGCACACCGCACCATGCATCCTAACTTGACGCGCTTCATCGTCAAAAATGACGCCATCAGAAGTTGTTTTTAAATTTTGACAGCGAGTGCGGGGAGAGGATTAATTGTAAATTAATAATTATTAAAAACTTGTATTGCACTTGTACTTCAACCATCTTTCATCCATTAATACTTTCTGGTAACCTATCATATGACGGTATACCGGAACGAAACATGTCAACCACTGGGGTGAACACCCTCGGTTGATGCCCACCCAAGTAGCCCCCTAGTCTCTATGAAAAGTAACCAACTGTTCCCGTGAGACATTGTCAGGATATGTCAATTGGAATTCAGGAATCCGCATACACTTTGAACTAACTTCAGATGGACTGTGAGATGTGTAAAACTTTGGAGGAAGGACTGGCTTTACAACTTATGCTTTCTACATTTTGCTGATGGCTTGCTGACAATCGTTGAAAGTGCCTAGGAAGGAGGAAGGATTGTCTCCGCAGTTTATGCCTTCTATATATTGCTGATGGCTTGTCGATGAATACTGAAAGCGCCCACACACAGATCGATCCTATGGTGAGATCTCTGTGTTGTTACCTGCTATACTGAAACGGACTGAGAACTGATAACGGGGATACTTATATACAGACTACTCCGATTAGGAGATTTGAAATAAACCCCATACTATATGTTCCAAGAAATCTATGCAGGTCGCGTGTGTAAATAATCATTAATGCCATGCATATAAGCCTATATGTTATTATAGTCCCCACTGAAGAGTATAGAAAACATTTGGGATAAACGTTGAGACCCACTGCTGGTTCAATACACCACGATAATAACTATTGTGAGGACATGAACTATCATAACGATACTATATATTTTTCTCACCAATCAGGTGCACCTGGGAAATTACACTAAGATATACCCATCAGTTGGGAATTAGTCGCACATATACTTCCCGTAGGAATTAAGTCTTGGTGCGGACTTTGAAGATATACCAGTGATTGGACTTTCATGGAAATTGAAGTGGATGTGATTCTTGTTCTTCTACAGTTTATTTCCCCTATATTACTTTAATCCAGATACATTTACACATTTCCTATGGCTGGATCAATGTGGATCATTTCCTAACAGTGTTAGACCCTCCCAATGACTGACTGTTGACTGGGGGGTAGTTTTTTGTATGGGGATCCTATCCAGACTGTGTCTTCCACTCACTAGCAGAGATATACGTTGTTTTTCAAACACATGCTGCGTTTGCTTAGGAAGTATACGGGTTAACTAGTGGTTTCTATAGGGGACTCTTGGGGTATATTGGGCACCTACGGGGGTGTTCTTCACAGGGGGGGAGGGAGTGGGTTCACCAGCTACCAATCACTGGGGGGATTCTTTCCGGCTGGAGGGATTCATAGTGACTTGGTGGCCTCTCTATAGGTTCTTCATTTTTGGTCATATGTCTCATTGGGATATTGTAGTGTTTTATAATATGTATTTGCCTGATGTAGGCTATTAAATATTTGTAATATAATTCATATAGTTGTGTGGAGATCTGTCTCTTTTTTTGTTTTTTATCTTTATATAAACCTATCATATGTGCCTCCTGTTAGGCTAAGGAGTGTACTGTACTTGTCTACTCTGATGATTAAATTATAAAGCCCTGTACACACGATCGGTTTGACTGATGAAAACCGTCCGATGGATGGTTTTCATCAGACCAACCGATCGTGTATGGTACCCATCGGTCTTTTTCCCATTGGTTTTAAAAAATAGAACTTGTTTTAAAATTTTCCGATGGATCAAAAACCGATGGTAATTTTCGATCGTCTATGGGCAAGTCCATCGGTTAAAAAACCCACGCATGCTCAGAATCAAGTCGACGCATGCTCAGAAGCATTAAACTTCATTTTTCTCGGCTAATCGGAGTGTTTTACGTCACGGCGTTTGGAACGGTCGGTTTTTTGACTGATGGTGTGTGGGCAAGACTGATGAAAAACAGTTTCATCGGATTTCCGATGGGCAAATCCATTGGACGAAAATCCATAGGTTATCCGATCGTGTGTACAGGGCTTAACAATGTACATGTAATGAAACCCCCATGAATTTGTGAGTTTATATTTTGTTTCTGATTGAAATATGTTCAGCTACGATATGTGAGAAGGAATAATATCCACACACATGGCACACATTGTTTTGCAGGGCAGGCGACCTGCTTTTTCTTTAATGCTTTTGAGTAATATAACTAGGGCTTGTTCATGCCCTCTGTCTGTGACTGGACAATGAAGGAGAGGCAGCACACTGATAAGCTCAGGAGATTGCAAGTGGTCTGTACCAAGTTGAATTCAGGTACCTAAAGCCTAAGAGCAGCATGAGCACAAGGAACATAACATACAGTCAGTAGGATGTATTCCTTGTGCTGATTACACATCTGTTAGTATAAATCCTCCTTATTCCATGTTCCCCCACTGCCATATTCTTCCTATGCGGTGGGGGTTAATACAATTAAGGGGCCGTCACAAGCTCTTATCAAGAGAGCCTGACTATGCCCACCCTTTCCACCCAGCACCGCCATTCATAGAAGCCATACTAAAGCTTCTATGAATGAAACAGAATCTGAATAAATGGAGGGGGTGGAGCTATCAATCATCTCCCATCCTCCATTCATAGATCCTGTTTTATTCATAGAAGTTGTAGTACAGCTTCTATGAATGGCAGTGCTGAGCAGAAAGGGTGGGCATAATCAGGCTCTCTTGATGAGAGCTAGTGACAGATTCTTAGTTGTATTAACCCCCGCTACACCAGAACATTATGATAGAGGTGGGGGCAGCATTGACGGAGGTGGATTTCTACTAACAAAATGCAAGAGGAATCAGCCCAAGGGACACATCCCATCAACTGTAAGTTATGTCCCTTGTGCTGATTTTTATGTATGTTTTCAGTTTTATATTTTTTTAGCTACACGTAGTTGTTAATCTGTTTGCATTAAAAAAAATAAGAAATAAAAGCAGACGTTTAGAAATGACTTTTATAGCATAGTTCAACCTTGGGGTGCCTTGAGGTGCCTTGGGGTGCCTTGAGGTTTCTTCAGGGGTGCCTTGGCAAAGTGACTAAAAATTGCCCAAAAATTGTATACAAGCCAGCGTAAAGATGAAGCCTGCCTTTTAGTTACACAAAGCAACAGGTTTTCATTGTGCAACATTACAACTGTCTAGCTGCCGGCATCCTAACAACCAATAGCATTATCAGTTGATAAGGAGGATGTCAGTTGCCTGCATAGCATCCTTGTTTGACCCTCCCCTTCCCCTCTCCATCAGCAATCAGCATTGGGGTCACGTTAGCTGATTGATGGAGAAAGGGAGAAGAGAAACATTGGAATACTTGTCGGTCCCAGTTTGCAAAAGTGTATTTGCTTTGGAAGAATAAACCACCTCTAAGTTTGGGTGTCCTAGTTGTGTGGATGTTGCTACATTATGTAAAACTATTAGAATGGTTTTTACATTTTAGAATGGGGTGCCTCGAGGCTGCCCATCATTTTTTTTTTAAAACTTTATTTCTTTATTGAGTTTTTCACAGTTTTACAAAATACATTAAAACCAGACTTCCCCCTCAGGTCCCACCTCCCCCTCCCAGTATCTATCCCCACCCCCTCCGGTAAACAGAATATGCAATGTACACATTCTAGAAAAATACCTGGGGTGGGCAACCTGCGGGGGTGTCTGTATAATTTTCTAGTTGGAGTTAGTATTCTCACCCAATCACTTCTCCCTCGCAACTCCTTACGTTCCACTCATTCCCTCATCTTTCACTCTCTCATGGTCTAACTTCTCATGGGTCACTACCCATCATTTGAGTGTTTTTCTATGTTGTTAGGAATTACATACTGATCCCTCTTGCTTCCCACCAGGGTTTCCAAATCATGTCATACTTCATTAGCGCACCTTATTTTATATATATACCGATTTCTCTTTGAGAATTACCCCATTCATGCTGTTTAGCCATTCCCCACTAGACGGAGGAGACGCCGACTGCCATCTCCGGGCAATCAGAATCCTTGCTTGAAATAAGCATCTAATAATTGCCACTTGGGTATTTCCTAGTTTTCCCACTCCCTCCACTAATCCAGTAGACATTGTCTCGGCTCCAGCACGGTGGAGGTTCCAAACACCCTGTCAATGGTTTTCGCCACCTCGTCCATCATTTTTAAAGGGTGCCTTGAGACTGTCCATAATTTTTAAAGGGTACCTTGGCTGAAAAAAGGTTGAAAAACACTGGCATAGTTACCATATATTGGTCCAACTTGGACCAATGTAAGTATGAAGATTTCATACCTGACTAATCCCTTCAATCCCTACAGTAACTACAAGGGGTACTCACACTTGGCACTTCCATGATTCAGAGAAAGCCTTGTACTTTTGTTTTAATGAATACAAGACTTTTTCTGATTGGATGAAGTAAAGAATGTGGTCCACTCCACCTCATCCAGAGAATGCCCTGTATTCATTTAAAAAAATACAAGGCATTCTCTGAATTGCTGCAGTTGTCAGCAAGTGACCCCCTATAGTTACTGTGCAGAAGGGCAGCTGCTCGCCACTGGACCCAAAAGGCTGATATTACTGTACTTTCAATAGCTACTACAATAGTTTTTAGCTTACACAGGAATTAGTCAGGTGGGAGATATGCCTTCATACATTGTCCACGCTGGACCCTTGCAACTATGCTTAAACTCTGATAGTGTAGTGATATATACAGAACTTCATTAATTTGTGCCTTTTATATCTGACTTCAGCTTTAATGTTCTTTCTCTCATGTATGATTATTAGTGCCATGGGGACTAGTGATTTTTTTTCACAGAGATGGTTCCTGCTTTCTTTTTTTTTTTTTTTTGCATCAAGGTTATCTTAACCCTTTCATGACTGAGGCCTGGTTCACACTGGTCTGACAAATGCTCCGACATTAGGAGCTCATGTCGCATGACGTGTGAAAATCAATGTTTCCCTATGAGAGCCGTCTTAACTGGTCCGACACAAGTCGGTCCGACTTTGAAAATGCTCCCTGTACTACTTTGGTCCGACTTTGATCCTACTTCAGCCCATTGAATATCACTGAAGTCGGATCAAAGTAGGATCCTTGTCCTAACCATCCGACATTTGACATCCGACATGGTGATTACAGCAGCAGTAAAAGGAATTTATCTCACCCTGGGATTGTTTTGATTGGTCAAAGGACAAGTCAGACTAGCACAAAGTCGGATCAAAGTAGTATCCTGTTCATGAATGTCGGATGGATGTCGGACCAATGTAGGACCGATGTAGGACAGATGTCGCAGAGCAAAGTAGGATGAAAGTCGGATGAATGTCGTGTAGTATCAGTGTGAACCCAGCCTAAGCCCATTTCTGACATTTGGTGTTTACAAGTTCAAATGCGTATTTTTTGCTAGAAAATTACTTAAAAACCCCAAACATTATATATATATATATATTTTTTTAGCAGAGAATCTAGAGAATAAAATGGCGATCGTTGCAATATTTTATGTCACACAGTATTTGTGCAGCTGTGTTTTAAACGCAACTTTTTTGGAAAAATTAACTTTCATGAATTTTAAAAAAATTAAAAAGTAAAGTAAGTCGAATTTTTTTGTATAATGTGAAAGATGATGTTATGCCGAGTAAATAGATACCAAACATGTCATGCTTTATAATTGCCCGCACTCGTGGAATGGCGACAAACTACGGTACCTTAAAATCTCCATAGGCGACGCTTTCATTTTTTTTACGGCTACTAGGTTAGAGTTACAGAGGAGATCTATGGCTATAATTATTGCTCTCGCTCTGACAATCGCGGCGATACCTCACATGTGTGATTTGAACACCGTTTTCATATGCAGGCGCGACTTCCATATGCGTTTTCTTTGCTGCGCGAGCTCGCGGGGACAGGGGCGCTTTAAAATTATAATTTTTTTTCTTATTTATTTTATTTATTTTTATATATAAAAAATAGTGTTTTTAAAAAAAAAAAAAATTTGATCACTTTTATTGCTGTCACAAGGAATGTAAACATCCCTTGTGACAGTAATAAGTGGTGACAGGTACTCTTTATGGCGAGATCGGAGGTCTAAAAGACCCACCATCCCTCCTTTGCACTTCAAAGTATTCAGATCACCGAAAACATCGATTCTGAATACTGTGTACTTTTTTAAATCCGGTGCCATTGGCAGCCGAGTAACCCGGACGTGACGTCATGACGTCGCTTCCGTGGTTACAGTGAAGAGACTGAATCAAAGCTGTTTGCGGCTTTGTTTCAGTCTGTCTCTAAACGCCCAAGGTGGCGGATCGTGGATCGGATCTCCCGGTGGGACGGGAGGCCCGGTAAGAGCGGCGGAGGTGGCGGGAGGGGGGGTTGTCCCCTCCCGCTTCTCCGGTATAACAACCGAGCGGCTTTTAGCCACATCGGTTGTTATACCTGGAAAGCCAATTGCTGGCTCTAAACAACGGTACTGGGATGATGCCTGCAGCTGCAGGCATCATCCCGGTATAACCCCCGAAAGCCGAGTACGCATATGTGCGTACCCTCGGCGGGAAAGGGTTTTAAGCATTAAGGTTAGGTGCAAGTGCTTCTTCTTTATATGGTACATTATATGATAAATGTTTACATTTTCCTGTGTCCCAGGGCTGTTTTATTACCATTGCCAAAAGTTTGCAGAAATACGTTTCCATAACTGGAGCTGTGGGCTTTGGAGTTCTTGGTACTGAGGTAAGCTAAAAATAAATAAAATATTAAAGACAATTTTAATAACTATGAACTTTGGGTTAAATGTGCAAATGAAAACACATGGTAAATACTGTTATGAAATTGTGCTCCTCTGTTCACATTGCACAATCGAGAAAACCAAACTGTGAACCCCTTGTGGCGGGATTGTTAAAAGGCAACCATAAAACTGCTAATAAATTTAAAAGTCTTTGTATTTTCTTTCTTACATATTAAAAAAGAATTCCATCATTATTGAATTTACAACATACATTGAATTTTTTTTTTTTTTATGTCCTAACAAGAGTGGATTGAATTCATTTAATATGTAAGAAATAAAATATAAGGAATTTTAAAATTATTAGCAGGTGCATGGTTGCCTTTAGAAAATCCAAATCAAAGGGGCTCACAGTTTGGTATTCTGTATGGCAACTACACCAATCGTGAAAGGTAGATTTATTTCAATAATTACACTGCACAATCAAGGGTGTCTTATGCAGACATCAAATACATAAAAAAATAAACAAATTCATGCAGATAGCATGCACTGTATCTGAAAGGCATTTGTTAAGGGGAACACGCATTGGTGGTCACAATCAATTGACTTATCGATCTGAGACCTTCCTACTGTATTTCTCTGATTCACTTTTTCCCATTTTAAAGGCAAAGTACAATTAATAAATTTCATATAACACTGGTCTTTGTGAATTAAAATGACATGATCTGGTCAAAGCTTCCATTGCCACCACATCCATACATTCACTTTGTGACAAAATCAAAAACATTTTTTTTAAATTGTCAACAATTTTCATGAATTCTTGTATAAAAAAGGCCACTATGGCTCAGGTTGTATAAAAGATATTAAAAGCTAGGCTTCCATATGTGGAACATAGGTGGGACTGTTCATAGCACTAGGCTGTTCAGTGCAAGGATTCCATTAGTGTAAAAACAAGATATTGATTAAATGTTTGAAAGACCATCCATGTTTGTCTGATTCATGATTGTCATTTCCTGGTGAAAATAGCGCAATAATTTAAAGCCAATTAACTCTAATTTAAGGAAAATTAACTCAATGGGGTCATAGCTGCATTTCTGGGAATAGGTGTAATGCCGGAGCTAAAATTAATACAAGTAAGCTGGGCATACACTAGAAGATTTTTGTTCAAAATGTTTCATTTTTAAGAATGTTTGTTAGTGGGATCAAATTGATGCCTTATTCTCGACCCCAGTTGTGAGAAAATTTGAAGAAGCAGAATGAACATTTTTTCTTGACCGAATTGCTAACAGGGGATGTGGTTTTTGTTTAGTAAAGTCCATTCACTCTAAAATCGAATGCAATTTTGAGCTACTTTCAAAAGACATTCATCAAGCTGCTGAAAGTACTGAGAATTTTTATATGAATGTTCTGACGAAAATTCATATGAACGTTTGTTCGAAAATTTACCAGAGCAAACCTACTTTAGACATTCATAGATTTATGTCCAATCAAAGGCGAAACACCCGAAGAAGTTGGCACCACATCCCATAAAAATATTGTATTCAAAAAGTGGGGAAGGGGAGGGGAAGAAAAGGGATTCAAATGGTGCAAACAGTAGAGTAATGATGAGAAGGAGATTGTTATTCATAAAAAATATATAATTTATTTAGAATATTCGTAAAAAATTATCCTGGGTAGTCAATATAAAGGCACAATGGAAATACCAAGGTGGCTAAAATGCAGTTACAGGGTGGTCACAGTATACAGGTCATTTGCAAGCCGAGAACAGAGAGTTATCGCATCAACCCGACATGTTTTGCTTATGTAGCTTCTTCAAGGGTAGTGCGAAAACGCTCGATGCTACATTAACAACTGTATAAACAGAAAAATCAAAAACAGAAAAATATTACATTTTTTGATTTATAAACATTTCTATAATTTTACAGCATTGATATCAAAACATTTGAAAGATGGGTCAAACACCATGCCTTGATCCAAAAATTGAACTCACCCCGCTGTGAATTTCAGGCAGATAGAGCCACCGACATGATCCCTGGATCAGACACGGGTCCCCCAAAGGGGGTTGAAGACTGTCCCTAATGGTCACAGAGGACAAAATATGGGACTGCTGACAGTGCTGAGTGGTAGAAAAGGAAAAAAGGAAAAAGAATAAGTAGGATGGTTTAGAATAGAGAAAAAAGAAAAATGTCATTATACTAAATAGAGAACACCAATACACATAAAATATATATGTATACATATAGGTGTCACTTACTTAAAAAGCAGCAAGAGAAATGTTTAGAGAGGGGAGAATATAGGTTTTGAAGCTTGCTGGAATATTTACAGACCAAAAACCAGTCTGAAAGCTAGAAAAGATGAAGAATGAAAAAATTATGAATAAATAAACAAATCCAGAGAATATAGAATAAATTCTTAAACATGTATATCCCATTGTCATCAGAAAAACAAACAACACCGGGACAAATCTAGCAGCAAAAATAACCAATTTGAAGAAAAAAGAAACACATAAGCCAAATGTGTAGCAGTTTTCTTATGAGGGATCTAAGAAAGATATGCAAAGCAATAAAGCGGACTTATGTCTCAAAAAAATATTTTATACTGATTGTAAATAACGATATCTGTGTGTAATATACACACCAAAAAAAGCATACAAGACACCCTTATAATCAACAAAGCCAGAGATAGGAAAGAATCCTGTAGAAAAAACACAGAAAGAGATATATGCGTTTACCTTTTACACAAAAAAACATTTACTCAGGTCCCCCTGCTCCAGGCAGACGGAACGTCAAGGGAGCCGGTTGAATAGTGTCCTCCATCGGACCCGGCGTCTGACGTCACCGGGCATGAGGCGGGCGGCTAGATGTCAGTGCGCATGCTCCAGGAGCCCAAGATGAAAAATTACTACAATCCCCAGACTGCCAAGCGACGGAAAGGGGAGGAACTGCATCCAAGGCGCCGATGGTAGGGCGAGCCCGCAAGCACCGCCCCAGATCCCAGCCGTGTCAATGGGGGCTAGTAAAAAGGACAAAGGGTGAATACAGCGGTGAGATGGAAAAGCCGCCGAGGATCAGCCCAGGTGGAGCTGCAGCATGACAATCAAAAGGGTGAAGGGTAACAAAGTACCCTCCACCCTGGGCGCCCATGTGATCCAAAAAGGGGACAATCACCCAAGGGACCCATGATAAGGGAAAAGCTGGAAGAAGCCGCGAAACAGACAACGGGGAGACAAATCTATAGGGACCAGCTATGTAGACCACCCAAAGCCGGAATTCACTGGATACTTGACAATAGTGCAGACCCATTCTGAAAAAATAAATAAATAATACATTTTTTGCTTAGAAGAAGAGCAAAGAAAAAATACAATAAGATACATATAGCATAAGTATAATATACATATCATCTATAGTTTTGTAAATATATCTGATAGACATATAAAGCAAAAACAATCCTTAATACAAAAGTGGTGACCAGAATAAATACTAAAAATAGGAAGGAGGGATAAGGGATGTGCTGGGAAAGGAAGGGGAAGGGAAAGGGAAGGGAAAGGAAAAAGGGGGAAGGGAAAGGGAAAGTGCCAATAGGAAGGAGGGGGGGGAAACAAACAGAAAAAATAAAAAACCTGCATATAGAGGGAGAATTCAAAAGGAGGAAGGGAAGGGCAAAAATTATAAAATATAAAGCACAGTGTCCATAGAAAACACAGGACATATATATTTAAAGAAAAGATCTAAAGCTCAAATTTTAATTGAATCCCGGAAATCAAGTTGCCCTGAGATCATAGATCCAACGGGCCTCGAGTTGGAGCAACGTCTTGTCGACACTGCCCCCTCTCGAGTCCAGAGGAACATGCTCAAGGGCACAAAATTTAATGAAGCTGGAATCAAAATCATGGCATATGCCAACATGTCTGCTGACAGCCGTTACAATTTTTTTCTTTAGAATAGGTTTAATATGATCCCTTATTCTTTGGAAAAATGGGCGTTTGGTTTTTCCCACGTAAAAGCCACCACACCGACACTGTACTATATAGATGACCCCCAGTGTCTGGCAGGTGACCCTTACTTTAGTGGTATGCCATTTGCCATTAGGAAGTTGAAATTTAGGTTTGTGATCTACATAACAGCAAACATCACAATGACCACAAGGAGAAGTACCAGTAGGTACCAAATCTTTGGGTACTGATGTAGCAGAGAAGTGGCTATGCACCAATCGATCTTTCAATGAAGGCACACGTCTAAAAGTGATTTCGGGAAAGTTTTGAATATATTTCTTTACAATTGGATCTGCTTCTAGCAAAGAAAAATATTTCTTATTTCATAATGTTGGTTCGAGTATCGTGTGATTACTCGAAATTTATCTATTTTTGCAGAATCCTTGGAAGATAATAAAAGAGAATTTCTATCCTGTCCTTTCACATGATTATATGCACGTTTCAGACATCTATGACTGTAACCTCTTATTTTTAGCCTATCATAGAGATCCTTAGAGGCATTTAGAAAGTCTTTGTTTTGACTACAGTTGCGTTTAAGCCGCAAATATTGGCTATAGGGGATACTCTTTAAAAGAGGATCAGGGTGGGAGCTACTGGCATGGAGAATAGTGTTGCCTGCCGAGGGCTTCCTATACAAGGATGAATTAACTTTACCACTCTCATCAATTGAGATGTTCAAATCGAAGAAATGTATATTGGTTGAGCTGTTGTTCATAGTGAACCTCAAGTTAAATTCATTAATGGAAATCAATTCTAAAAATTTATGGAATTGTAATTCACTACCGGACCAGAAAATAAGCACGTCATCAATATAACGATACCAGGAGACTACGTTGTCCAAGAGAGGTGCAAGGTCGTTCCTGGAAAAAATGTCTCTCTCCCACCCCCCAGGTATACAGTAGGTTGGCATACGATGGGGCACATTTAGTCCCCATCGCAACCCCCTGCACCTGGAGGTAGTGGGAGGATCCAAAAACAAACACATTGTGCCTTAAAATATAACCCAATAGATCAAGAACAAAGCGATTATATTTAAGCGCAGACAAGCCTCTTTCTCTAAGATGATTTTCAATGATTTCCAATCCCTTATCATGAGGTATCGCATTGTATAAGCTTTCAATATCAAGTGCCACAAGCAAAGTATTAGGAGGGAGGTAAATACCCTCAATTGTCTTCAATAGATCTATAGTGTCTTTGATATACGAAAAAAGGGAGGTGACATGGGGGTAAAGATATCCATCTATCAGAGAACTAGCATTCTCTGTAAGACTAGAACAACCCGAGATAATCGACCGTCCAGGGGGGTCTGATAAAGATTTATGAGTCTTGGGGAGAGCATAGAACGTTGGGGTTTTTCGGATTCTTGGTATCCAGAAAACACCACGTTCCCTGATCAATAATACCTTGATGATATGCTTTCAGAATTATTTTTCGGTATTTGGTGCAAAAATTATCAAGTACAGTTTGGGAAATAGGTCTATACCAGTCAGAGTTTAACAGAATTTTCTTACACATATTTTCATATTGTGAAACATCCATAATGACCAAATTGCCCCCCTTATCAGTAGACTTGATAATTATCTGGGTATTCATTTGCAAGGATTTAATTACATCTTTTTGCAAAGTAGTAAGGTTCGAAGATCTTGAGGTATTGAGATTCGATTCTTCAATAGCCTTGGTAGTTTGTTGAACAAAAGCCCAAATATTGGGATTGGCATTTAAAAGGGGAAAATTTCTCGATTTGGGTTTGAAG
This sequence comes from Rana muscosa, assembly GCA_029206835.1. Taxonomy (NCBI): domain Eukaryota; kingdom Metazoa; phylum Chordata; class Amphibia; order Anura; family Ranidae; genus Rana; species Rana muscosa. The sequence continues at coordinate 324,751,754 of CM055117.1, forward strand.
GATTGAGGAGGGATGGGAAGGACATGCCAGCGATCGACAAGACTGGTGGAGAATCCTACCAAGAGATGTCCTCTGTATCATGGCCCTCTTCCCATAGATCCATCAAATCTTGCAAGGCCTGTTGTTCTTCAAAGTCTACATTAACATTAGAGAACGTTTCTGATTGCTGAATTTCTACAGCGGGTTTATCATAGATAACTCTGTACATGAGTCTTCGAGCAAAGAGATGTAGATCCTTGATTAGGTGAAATTTATCGACCTGTGAGTCAGGACAAAGGGTCAGACCCAATTTTAGAACCTGAGTTTCATTCTCAGTCAAAGTGTAAGAAGACAAATTAATAATAGATAATTCCGAATTAGTGTCAACATGTTCTTCTGTAGGAGGGAGAGGGTCCAAATCAAAATCTGCATCTAATCTTTCACTAAAAAAATGGGTGCTACCCTAACCTCAGCAGGTAAAAGTGTTCCTGAAGGAGAGACAATTATATCAACATTGCTCACCTTATTAGAAGTGTCTAGGTGCATAGGTGAAGCAGTGATTGAAGTAGATAGAGCCGTAGGTGCCACGCGTGCAAGACATTAGATTGATGGCCTCGAGGTTCGGGTAAGGAAGAGTGAGATAGAGTGGAAAGACGGGTGGGAGTATGTTTAGGATTAGGTGCCTGTGGTCGGTGTGGAAGAGTGGAGCCGAGTTGGTGTCGCAGTGATTCTTTGGAGGCGGCGTCGGGGTTACCCTTGCGTTTTTTAGGATGTCTGTCACCAGACAGGTCTCGATAAACCGTCGATTGGCTAGAAGAGAGGGATGAAGCAGATGAAAGATTCGGTACATTATCATCATTTCTAGTGTTTCCCTGATTAGCAGATCTAAAAGGTCTGTTACTTGTATGAGTAGTCCATTTATAGGCATACCCATTTGTATGTGCATTCTGATCACGTGTAAATTTGTTTTCTTTTAATCTTAAGATGCCCAGAGTATAAGATTCTATATGTTTTTTAAGGGTCAATTTGCTTTCCTTGAATGTAGTGCTGGAAATAATAAGACAAACATCATCATACCATTTTGACACAGAACCATCAAGCACAATCAGTTCTTGCTCATATTGAGAACATAATAGCACCATCATTGCAAAGGAGCAAGATTGTAAATTGTCTTCCCATTTGGATTTCAGAGAGTCCCCCACCTTTTGTAGGTTGGGGAAAATTTGAATTCTCAGTCCCCATGGTATGGTATTATTTTCAGTGTATTTTTCAAAATAGCGCTTGTGCCAAAAGATTCTTACTTTTCTTTCCAATAAACGCTGCAGTCTAAGGAAAGCTAAGTCTAGATTCTTATCACTAATTTCTCCTAAACTTTGGGTTTTCTGAACCTTGTTCATAAGACCCTCTCAAGCCTCACCACTGAAGGCGGCCATCTTGGATATGCAGGAAAGGGGGGAAGGGGAGGAGAGCAGTGGTCAGGAAAAACTGAAGCAAAACATGTCGGGTTGATGCGATAACTTTCCGTTCTCGGCTTGCAAATGACCTGTATACTGTGACCACCCTGTAACTGCATTTTAGCCACCTTGGTATTTCCATTGTGCCTTTATATTGACTACCCAGGATCATTTTTTATGAATATTCTAAATAAATTATATATTTTTTATGAATAACAATCTCCTTCTCATGATTACTCTACTGTTTGCACCATTAAAATCCCTTTTCTTCCCCTCCCCTTCCCTACTTTTTGAATACTACTTTAGACATGGACTTTGGTTAAGAAATGTGAAGCAAACATTTTGACTGAAAAAAAAAAAAAACTAGTTTTGAAGTAGAAACAATTAATTGCAATGGGCAGCTCAAGACTTTCTCAATTTTTCTTTCAAGATTTGATGTTTTCTGTGGGTTTAAATCGTGTAGCTATCATAAGGAAAAACAGTTTAATAGCTTTATAAACTTTAACTTATTTTACATGTTTATCTACAGATGTTTGCTATGTTCTTTGCCCTTTGTCTTTACTACAACTTTGACTAGAAGCTACAAAAGTTGGCTGGATGCAGGAAGAAAAAGAGCATTTCATCTCGAAATCTACAGAGAAGTAATACATTTCAGACATTATGGACATTTCTCTCAATAAAAACAATTATTTAATATAGGAGTCTTCCAGTATCAGCAATATACTTCAGTTGTTAAGCTTGTCACTAAATCCTCAAAATGTGCAGTAAAGGGTGCAATGCACTTTTAATTTTTTTTTTTTGCATATGCCTTTTATTGTATCACAAATGCATACTGAGGGCTTATTCACACAGCTGTTTATGGCTGCACACTGCCCAGATCAGTGCATTTTTGTAGCAGGTACGACCAGGTGTTTCAGATTATCTGCAGTCGCTAAGCCTATACAAATTAATGACAGAGTGGGATTCTCTACAGCGGGTCACTTGAAATCGCTTAGACAGAGCTAGACTGAGGCTGCTTTAAGCTGTCTGACCATCTGGTTCTCTTGGTAGTGCAGAAACCCACATTTCTTCTTTCCAGTTTCATATGTAGAGCTGGGACGAGCCCTAACGCCCGAGCCAGCACTCATTTGGGAGTACACTGGATTTAGATAAAGAGACCTGAGCAGCAATCCACCACTTTGTCATTCAGGTTCATTGGTTGCAATAAGGAATTATCTATATAATCCTTCTAAAAATGGGAGTCATTGCTCCAAGCTTCTACTGCTTCAAAACCATTTGAATGCAGGTCTAAGGAGCCCATCCACGCTGCACTGAGATGCACTGACAGGACTGAGAAACTGTATACCAATGATGTCACTTGGCTCCGTAGATTTTATTCAACCATTCAAGCAACAGAGCTCATCCCTGCCTGTAGACCATGCCTCTCTGACATATTTCACCTTTACTTATTTCATCCTTGACTATGCCCGTATGGGTGAAACATGTCAGAGAGGGATAGTCTCCAGATAGGCATGAGCTAAATGGCTGAATAAAATCTGAGCCAAGTGATAGCATTGGTGTGCAGTTTCTACTTTCCTGTCAGTCCTTTTAAAAATGTATTGGTAAATTGCAGCGCTTGAAGTGAGACAACACAAGCAAAGCTTCACAACTCAAAGATGGCCACTGACTGAAGATAAAGTTGGTAGCTCAAGAAATATCAAAGCCCTAATACTCCTAGAATAGAAGTTAGTATATATGTGACACAGGCTGAATTAGTATCAGCATTCAATGGTCCCCAATAAAAAAAAAAAAGAAAAGACACTCCAATGGTGCACTTTAGAATTACTGACAACAAGGGTAATAAGCAACGCATGAAGTGATGGTGGAAAATCACCCACAATAAAAATCACTGTTAATTTCAGCAACTGGAGTAAGTCTTCCAGAAATAATCTCATAACCACCACCCAGGAGACAGAATACTTACTCACTAGAGAATCTAAAGAGGCCAATATGCATGTTATCCCATAGGATTATAAACTCCAGCTCTGCAGCATTTGAAGTTAGAGAAACTCATGACTGCCAGCATATAAGCGAAATTGGTACTTTAATAGATGTAAAGACCCCAAATCACACCGGCCAGTTCACATATCCAATGGCACTTGAATCCTTCAGTGTATCAAAGTACATGCCAAATTTCCCAAGAAGTGGTCCTTTCACCAGACTGGCATTCCAAAACTGCAAAGCAGAAGGACGCCAATGGTGCATACAAACTTACAAATGTATTAAAAACACATTAAAACAAGTACCTGAATATGTCTCATTGGATGAAATGCAGTAGGTGGAGCTTAAGCACTGACATCAAAGCAGGCTATCAGCTTTGATTGGGCCATAGTGTTTTACGTGATTTTCTAGTTGGCTTTTATATTTGTTATGTGTTTCTAATAAATTTGTAAGCTTTTTCTGTGCCATTGATGTCTTTCTGATTTGTAAAAGCTGATGGGTATTGTTTAGATACTGTTTCCTGTTTAGACTCGGGGGCATTGTGTGACATATTTACTGTATATTTAAAAAAAGCTCCCACTTTTATATCCTTTGTGCAACTGTGGTTCCACAAAGGATATATATGCTTGATTACAATCCAACCTTGCTGACCACTCCATTATCCAACCATGTTGCCCTTACCTAACCAAAGTTCAGACAGTCTGCTAAAGGGAGATTCTGCTAAATTCCTGTCCAAGATGAAAATCTTACTGTAGGGCATGCATACAGAAATAAAATTCTTACAGCAGTTTCAGTTTTCCACGGTATCCAAAATTAATTGTAGCTGGAGTTGGTTAGGATTTTTTTAACATCATGTTCCCAGTTCAACGGCTCTTACTCACTGAAAGATTAAACAACCATAACAAAAAGATTCCTTTAAAAAATAGAAAACCTGAAGTATTTAGTATGTTATATATTGTACAATTGTCGCTTATTTGTTTCTTGCAAATACTAATGGAGGATAACACAAAAAATAAAAACTGGGCATTTTTCGCTAATGCCGCATACACACGATCGGAGATTCCGACAAGAAAAGTCCGATGTGAACTTTTGGATGGAAATTCCGACCGTGTGTAGGCTTCATCAGACTTTTGCTGTCGGAATTTCCACCAACAAAAGATTGAGAGCAGGTTCTCAAATTTTCAGACGGAAAAAATTCCTATTGGAAATTCCGATCGTCTGTAGCAATTCCAACGCGCAAAATTCAGATGCATGCTTGGAAACAATTCAACACATGCTCGGAAGCATTGAACTTCATTTTCTAGGCTCGTCGTAGTGTTGTACGTCACTGCGTTCTTGATGGTCGAAAGTTCAGAGAACTTTTGTGTGACCGTGTGTATGCAAGCCAAGCTTGAGCGGAATTCCGTCGGAAAAAACATCCAAGGTTTTTCCGACGGAAAATCAGATCGTGTGTACGTGGCACAAGATGTCACTTTTGATGTAAATATTTTTCATGCACAGCAGGCCAATGAGAAAAAGCACTACTTTTTTATTTATTTATATACCGTACTTCTTCTCATTGGAGCAATACCCATGTGTGTGTGTGTTTATGTTGTACTATTTTTATCATTCACTTTTTGATCCCATAAGTTATAAGCAATGCCGAAATATCTAAATCACACCAGAAAAAATGCCGAACACAAGCAGCTAAACACACAGATACATTACTTAAATCTGCCAGATAACACAGCCAGAATTGCTAATCTGACTTTTTTCTACAGCTGTTACAGTACCTTGCCTACATATTCCTACTTAGCATGTGCACATACAGCACACCAAGTTGATTCTTTAGCTGGACCTCTGTCATTCTGTTGTTGTTCAGGGAATTACAAGACTCTGATAACAAATATATTTGGTAGTTATGTTTAAAATACATTCAATGATTACATACCTGCATTAATTATTGTTTTTTTATATTTGCCTGGAGGCAAGCTTTAACACATGACATATTGCAACACTGGCACATCTCACTTTTGCCAAAGGTTATTAGAAGCTGATAAAAGTTTAGTTTATTATACAATTATAAAATGTACACCATGTGACTGAGGAAAAGCACCCAAATATTAATTGGACGTTTTTCTAATATTTGGACATCGCACATATGTACTTTGTCTATTGTTTCTGCATGTTATATGGTTTATATTTAAAAGTACAGTATGTAGACTGTCTTCCAGGAGTATCAGATTCCTAGTCCCCTGCTGTACTCTACAACTACAACTTCCTACTTTATTACTGTGTCATGTATTGATGTAGGGGCCAGCGGAGGAATTCAATGAGCGCAGTAGGGGACCAGGAATCTGAGGCCGCGTACACACGACCGGCTGTGTGTATGCGGGTTTCAGTTTTCTCGTCAAGAAAACTGCCCATATTCCATGACGAGAAAAAAGACGACCTGCGTTTTTTTTTCTCGTCGAGAATCTCGTCGGCCTGTTTCTCGACGAGAAACCCGAGCGCGTGTACACTTACCTGTCGCCGTGGAAACCCGGGCATGCTCAAAATTACTTTGACGCATGCGCGGTAGCTTCCTAGGCATAGGGTGTAGCAAGATGGCGGCAACGGCATCGAATGTGACGAGCGCACGCTCGTCGTAGTCGATGACGTCACCGCGTTCGTGCCCTTCAAAAGAACGGCGGTTCTTTTAAATCGTACGTGTGTACACTCGGCCAGGACAAGTTTCTTGTCAAGATTCTCGTCAGGAAAAACAACGTTTTTTTTTCTGACGAGAATCTCGGCCGTGTGTACGAGGTTTGACACTCCTGGAAGTGTCAGATTCTGAAGATCTTCAGGCAGGGCTATCTCATCAATGCAGCAAAGTTTGGTAGTGTGACCAGTGGGAGGGGTAAGTATTAACTCCTTCTTTGCATATCTAATATAACACATAAACCTAAATTACTTTACCTATTACCATGCCGAATGCAGATTTCTGAGTGTAGGAGATTTGCGCATTGAAATCATCCAACCTGATGGAAAATTTCCCAGCAAGCAAGCACTGGTGGAAAGGGAAGAATAGTATCTTTATATATGGGCTTCTAGCAGTCATTACTTATGTGGCAGCAGAGCAACAACTGATTTGAAGATGTGCCAATGTCAAAATGCCTGTTGTTCTCAGTGAGGCATCGTCCTGCTAATGCTAAGCCTAAAGTTGGCTATACCTAAGGAGTAAGGATCTGATGAAATGAATTGCAACCACCAGAAACAGGTAAGACTGAACTGTGCCCACCCTAGCCTGTAGAGGGAGGGTGGGCGAAGATGCTCTGCGGAGGGAGACAGGGCATTGGGCAACTTTGTCAGGTGCTGTGTCATAGTAATTGATGCTGCATCTACATTGATGGATGACGTCATTGACAATACATTTATGTCAGGAAACAGTCTTTACATTTATTTCTTACAGATTTTTGTTTACAATACTTTTTATGCTGTGCATTTAAGTGAGCGGAATGTCAGGGACCCCTTTATTATAAAGGGAACTTCCAGATTCCATTCTGATAAGTCTCTTCACCCCTCCGCAAATGGCCATTTCTTTTTTGGGGATGTGGGGATGAGGGCCTTGCCCCCTTAACATAGGAAAAGGTGCCTTGCATGGGGGGGGGGGTGGGGAAGCTTTGCAACTTCCCTTTGCAAGGTACTCTCTCTTTTCTGATGCACTACCAATGTACAATGACAGATCCTGGCTGGCCTCTATTTGTATACAAACCAGCCAAGGATCATGGGTGATTTCAATGTTCAAATATGGTCATCACCATCATACTTAGCAGTGGTGGTGATACTGCCTTTAAATGGCAGATCCCTTGGCTGGCTTCATATAAGTAAACTAACCAAATTTGGCCAGTTTGTTTGGAGGTTTGCCAAATTGAACAAGCTGGCTTAGGGTTGAACTTACGATTGACCCCAACCCAAAGCTCATCCCTAGGGTTCATGCTAACAATTAAACTTTATAAATGGGGCAAAGGTTGCAGCCAGTGAATGTCAGTAAGTCAGGCTGGTATATGTGCTTGGATTAGGTAAACCTTTTATAAATAAGGCTCCAGAATTGCACTAAAATGCTTAGAAACCTCAGCTCTGTAGCAAAATACCCTGGAAATAACTTTAATACAAGTGCACATCCTTCTGGCACACATACAATTAGGAAAATAACTCAGATATCAGCATAGACATGAATAAACAAGGAAACATTCAAGCAAACTGCTCACAGTGCTGTTTCTATTTGAGTCAGCTTTAGTCTTTTATTTACTGTATGACATTTTTTATTTATTACCTATATCCCATACTTCCCAACCGTCCCGGATCCTGCGAGACCTTAATGGAATTTCAATCATGTCCCAGAGTACTGCAGGTCTGGGTTGTATCCCAGAGCCCAATACCATATTGACTTGGCTCCACTAAGTTAACTTGCAAGCAGTGGCGGTTGGCAGAGGATCGCATTGTTGGGGAATCAGAGCAGCCTGAAAAAGATGAGGGGGAAGTGAAGGGCCAAAACGGGGTGGGACAGGACGGAGGGGGGATTGCAGCGCAAGCGCTGTTTACTGCCTTGAGTTCGGACTGTCTTCCATTTTCATCCCAAGTTTGCTCTCAGTTCGTCGCTGCAGGGCTCCGCCCAGCAGCCAGCATGAACACTGTAAATAACACAAGCCTCCTGTGGAATTGTTCACGTGTTTTATAAAGTGTGTGTTCCCAACTCACCTGCTAGTTTGCTTTAAATAAATACATTTGTGTGCATTGTGCTGCTTGTGGAAACTCTGCTCATATAAAAAAATGTGACTATAAAGTGACTGTAATAAAGAAAGAAATAAAGTAGGAATTTAAGTGACAAGTGCTATTTATTCATATGTGACTTCAATCCTTGAATTTAGCCAAATGATGCAGTCCTTGAAAAAAAAAAAATATATATGTAGTGCCCATCCCAAATGGTTGGGACGCTATTTAAATTTAAAGGGATGTCTGAGCCAGTAGTTGGGCTCAGACGTTTGAATTACAACTTGTTTTGCCTCTGTTTTAGCTGTGGCTTGCCCGATAGTAGTTTTCCCTTATTGCCTGTAGGTGGCGTTACCACCTCAGGCACCTGCTGGAACACGGGCAAGCCATGGAACATTGAGTGGCCCTTCTCGGCACCGGTACAGGGGGAGTGGTGAACCCGCTGTGCCTGCTGGGAAGGGATACTTAAGGGGCAGACGCCATTGATTGGGGTCCTTCTTCGCCTTGTGGCCCTCAGGGCTCGAGGTGTGCGTGTGGTTTTGGCCTCGGGGCCGCTCTGGCCCGAGGCTGCATCGCTGTCTAGTGGGCCCGGCTAACCTGGCTGGGGCCTACATCCAGAACAAGGAATCCCAAGCTGTCCATCCAGATTGGGAGGAAGCATCTTGGTGGGGGAGACCAGGGGGGTATCTACCCGGAGGAGACCGGCAACTTGCCGCTGTCTCGGGAGAGGCCTGTAGACTTCATTAGGGAGGGATTCACTGTTTTACAAGCCTTGCAGTTCATCGATACGGCTTGGAGGCTCATTGACTGTGTGGCTGGAGGTCTGGGGCGGGAAAATCCTGTGGCAGAGGCTTCCTGGACTATCCTTTCATTAGATCCTTCATCTAATTCTAAAGGTCTGGGGCGTGGGAAGGGACTATCCGGGTGACCAATACCCGCTCTGGCATTGAGAGGGGTGAGTGACTTTTGTGCTGACACTGTGACATTTCGTGACGAGTGCCTGAACCTTCCCCTGCTCTTCTATACCTTCTGCTTTCCCAATGTTAATTGCAAAAGAAAATAAAGCCTAACTGTTTGAGGTTTTACATCTGTGTGGACATTGCCATTACTACAGACTTTCCTACCCGGACAACGCAGCTGAAAGAGGTAACGTGCAAAACCCAAAACGAATCAGCGGCCCTGAAGAGGGTATTGCTACATATATATATATATAAATATATATATGCAGTTCTTCAATAAATGAAAATAATCCAAAAAAGTGACAGGTGCTCTTCAAAAAGTGACAAGTGTTCCTCAATCATTTGTGCTGGTGCTCCTTACAGTGCCCCTATAGGAAATGCACTCACCGCAATTATATCTTGTACTCCACCTAGGTGATTGTATCTGTAGGGGCAGCAGTTCCTAAACCATTCAGCCATTTGCGCGGAACCACTAATATCTATTTTCTCCTGTGGAATGCTACACACACAGAATGGACCCACCATGAGGCTCTGGTGAGAAAAGAGGAAAGCAGAGAAATGAGGGGATCAGAGGGGGGTTGGGGTGAAGAGGTTAGCACAGAGAGTGGAGTGCAAAGGTGAGCCAATAGGGGATTTAGGGTCTGGAGGTGAGCAGAGAGGGGGGTCTGAGTTAAGCAGGGTAGGGAGGATTGGGGTGCAGAGGTGAGCAGGGGGTTGGGGGTCCAATGTTAGGCAGGGCAGGATTGGGGTGCAGAGGTTAGCAGAGAGTGGGGAGCAAGTGAGTAGAGAGGGGTGCAGAGGTTAGCTGAGAGGGGGACTTGGGGTGCAGAGGTTAGAAAAGAAGGTTGTTGGGATGTACAGGTCAGCAAGGGGTGATTGGGGTGCAAAGGTAAGAAGAGAAGGGGTAGGATGCAGACATAAACAGAAAGGAGGATTGGGGTGTAAACTTCTCCCCCAGAACCCCCCTAATGGGAGTACAGAGGGAAGGGCAGTGTACACAGAGAGGAGGCAGTATGTACAAAGACAAGGTAGTGTAAAAAGAGAGTGGGAGCAATTACAGGGGGTCCTCGTCTTGCGAACGAGTTAGGGACTTTCCTCCTGTTTGTAAGGTGGAAATGTTCGTAACTCGGGCCGCGCATGCGCAGGACGGCAATTACGGACATTTCCGATGTTTTCCGATGTCCGTCGAATGGCTGCGCATGCGCAGAACGGCAATTATGGACATTTCCGAGACTCCGCTTGCCGCGCATGCGCAGAATGGCAGATGGTCCCCGCAGCGTCCCGTTCGCAAGTAGGAGTTGTTCGGAAGTCGGGCGTTCGTAAGTCGGGGACCCCCTGTATCCCACGCCCAATATTTCGCATAATTTGATCACACCCACTTTTGCTCGGGCGCGCTACGTTCACACACTGTCTTTCTAAAGTGTCACTCATTCTTAAGTCCAAAAGCTGGGACGTATGCCTATAATCTATCACTGATCAAAGTATTTACAAAAAACAGCAGCATTTTCTGTAAACCAAAACTAAGGGGTATATTTATGACGACCATAGCCTAGGTGCACCTGAAAATGACTTTACTGTACAATACACATTTACTAATATGGTGGAGAAACATTTGCTGATATCACATTCAATAAGACTGAAAGATGCAAACTCTGGTGAATCCATCAATGGAAATACGCATGGAGTCACTGGAAGCTTTATACCCATGCCCCAATTGATTGGTTCATACCGCAATATAATGCACATCATAACAGATTTCCATTCATTAACAATTGCACCCCAATGCATATCTACAATGTACTGCATTTCACCTGTGTTATAGCACACCAAAAACACACATTTACAAATGTGCAGCATTTAGAAAAATCACGCATTACCTATATTTTATGAACCTAAGTTTGTCCACAGTCCGTTAAAAATATATGGGCTACTTAACAATGGCGCATCAATGCACAACAACACATGTGTTGCAGACAGTGCACAACATTGTAACGTGAATAGGCCTAAATGTGATTATCCATTCCTCCTGCCTGTTACCTTGTATTACCACTAGATGGTAGCATTGATACATTATCCTTCCACAGATCTCCCAGTGTGAGAAAAATTGTTCTGTATTTAATATTTTTTAAAATCAGAGAAAGCAAATTCATCAACAAGCAATCTCTTTCTTTTCATACATTTGGCTGTATTGTGTAATCCCAGTGAATTATATCAAACCACTGTCTAAAGTATTTGTTGCAAAACTCTAAAGCAACTAATTATGTATTTTTTTTTTTCCAATGTCATGCAATTTAAAAGCAAAAATTATATATACATTTTTTTTTTAAATGATGAGATAAGGTAAATTCATTTTAGTTCAAGCACATATAGATCCATGACTAAATACAGCATAACATTTTTGTTTTTTAATGCCTAATGTGAATTTATTTGTATGCATTTGGGGGTGTATTTGTCCAAGCACTTATACATAATTTAACACATTTTGGCTTCATTTTAAAATCACCTATATCATGCAGATAAGTGGGCCCACTCATATCTTTGAATTATTATATGGTATGGCAAAAAATACAATATTATCAGAATGTGTGCACTGGAATGTTGACATGTTGGTCAAAATCCTTCTTTTCTGAAAAAGTGGGGTTACTTTTGATTGATGCAATTGCACTTTGTGACGGATTTCATTTCAGCACGGTGGCACAGTGGTTAATGGAGAAACTGTTTAGTATGCATAAAATGTATATACCGGTATTCTTCCTGTGTTTGCTTAAAGACAAACAACAAAGGGTAGTAATACTATTTGATAGGTAAAATAAATCCTCACTGAAAATGTATTTATTTTTTAAGACTTCAAGTGCCTCTTGGCAAGGATGTTGAATTTAAAGTGTATGTACAGTCATTAACATTATTTTGTTTTGAATAGAGTAGGAAAAGGTTAACTTCCTAATATTTTTTTATTTTTGTTGTTGTCTGTGTCCCATTGGATAACAGGAAGCGAGAGGACATCTCTACAAACAGGGGTAATTCCCCTCCAGATGTCAGTGGAACAGATTTCCCCATTGGAAATCCAGTCATGTCTGGGACACCCCGGGGGGGGGGGGAATGAAAAAAAACTGGAGCAGACAGAATCTGGGGTGGTTGTGTATGACAACCATTCAGTTTCTATTTTGTGCAGTTAAAGGGGTTGTAAAGGTTCATTTTTTATTTTCTAAATAGGTTTCTTTAAGCTAGTGCATTGTTGGTTCACTTACCTTTTCCTTTGATTTACCTTCTAAATGTTTTTTTTCTTTGTCTGAATTTCTTACTTCCTGTTCCTCTTCAGTAAGCTGTTCTGGCTGACTAAACACCACTCGGATGATGGTGTGAAGTTTAGTGAGGAGAAACAGGAAGTGAGAAATTCAGACAAAGAAAAAAAACATTTAGAAGGTAAATCTAAGGAAAAGGTAAGTGAACCAACAATGCACTAGCTTAAAGTGGTTGTAAACCCACTTTTTCAACTTGCACCTACAGGTAAGCCTAGATTAAGGCTTACCTGTAGGTGCAAGAAATATCTCCTAAACCTACACGGTTTAGGAGATATTTACTAAAATGACAAGCGCCGCTGTCTACGGCGCATGCGCGCTGTAGACAACGGCGCATTTATGGGGTTAATCCCATTCACATACTCGGCTACTTCCCAGCAATCGCTGGGCGTAGCCGAGTGGGACGCCTCCCGCGCGCATGCGCAGAGTGACGTCTCCGCCGCTCCGGCCAATCACAGCGCCGGAGCGGCGCTGTGATTGGCTGGTGCGGCAATACCCGGAAGTAACATTCGGGCTATCGCCGCAGTGATGTCTGCGTCTGCAGTGAGGGACGAGGACGGCTTCGGGGGCCCCGATCTAAGGTAAGTGGAACATAATGAGCTATTATGCTAGTCATAATAGCTCATTATGCCTTTCTCTTGCAGGTGGGCCAAAAAATAAAAAAAATAAAAGTGGGTTTACAACCACTTTAAAGGAACCTATTTAGAAAATTAAAAAACAAACCTTTACAACCCCTTTAAGCTTTGAAAATGAAAGATAGAAGCTGATTGGTTGCCATGTACAACTGCTCCAGATTATAGCTGCTCCAGTTTTGATAAATCCCCCCATCCCTACTAAACCTAAGCTTCATGTGGAATAATACATAGATTGACAAAATTTGACAAAATATTACTTGTGCTCGTGTTCATGGGCAAGCATTTCCCTGATTAGGATCTTTATATAAGATTACATGTAAATCTCATACAGAGATTATCTCATATAGCGCCTTGAAAAAGTATTCATACCCTTTGACATTTTTAACGCTTTGTCATGTTACAACCAAAAACGGAAATATATTCTATTGGAATTTTATGTGATAGACCAACACAAAGTGGCACATAATTGTGAAGTGGAAGGAAAATGATAAATGGTTTTCAATTTTTTTTACAAATAAATATCTGAAAAGTTTGTGTGGCGTGCATTTGTATTAAGCCCCCCTGAGTCAATACTTAGTAGAACCACCTTTTGCTACAATTACAGTTACAAGTCTTTTTGGGTATGTCTCTACCATCTAGAGAGTGACATTTTTGCCCATTCTTCTTTGAAAAATAGCTCAAGCTCTGTCAGATTGGATGGAGAGCGTCTGTGAACAGCAATTTTCAAGTCTTGCCACAGATTCTACATTTTAGATTTAGGTCTGGACTTTGACTGGGCCATTCTAACATATGAATATGGTTTAATCCAAGCCATTCCATTGTAGCTCTGGCTGTATGTTTAGGGTCGTTGTCCTGTTGGAAGGTGAACCTCCTCCCCAGTCTCATGTCTTTTGCCGGCTCTAACAGGGTTTCTTCTAAGATTGCCCTGTATTTGGCTCCATCCATCTTCCCATCAACTCTGACCAGCTTCCCTGTCCCTGCTGAAGAAAAGCATTCCCACAACATGATGCTGCCACCACCATGTTTCAAGGTGGGGATTGTGTGTTCAGGGTGATGTACGGTGTTAGTTTTCCGCCACACATGGCGATTTGCTTTCAGGCCAAAAAGTTCAATTCTGGTCTCATCTGACCAGAGCATCTTCTTCCACATGTTTGCTGTGTCCCCCACATGGCTTCTCGCAAACTGCAAATGGGACTTCTTATGGCTTTCTTTCAGCAATGGTTTTCTTCTTGTCACTCTTCCATAAAGGGAAGATTTATGGAGTTCACGACTAATAGTTGTCCTAGGGACAGATTCTCCCACCTGAGCTGTGGATCTCTGCAGCTCCCCAGAGTTACCATGGGCCTCTTGGCTGCTTCTCTGATCAATGCTCTCCTTGACCAGTCTGTCAGTTGAGGTGGATGGCCATGTCTTGGTAGGTTTGCAGTTGTGCCATACGCTTTCCATTTTCAGATGATGGATTGAACAGAGCTCCGTGAGATGTTTAAAGCTTGGGATGTTTATGTAATACCTAACCCTGCTTTAAAATTCTCCACAAATTTATCCCCGACCTGTCTGGTGTGTTCCTTGGCCTTCATGATGCTGTTTGTTCACTAAGGTTCTCTAATGAACCTCTTAGGGCTTCACAGAACAGCTGTATTTATACTGAGTTTAAATTACACACAGGTTGACTCTATTTACTAATTAGGTGACTTCTGAAGGCAATTGGTTTCACTAGGTTTTAGTTAGGGGTATCACAGTAAAGGGGGCTAAATACAAATGCACGTCACACTTTTCAGATATTTATTTGTAAAAAAAAATGAAAACCATTTATCATTTTCCTTCCACTTCACAATTATGAGCCACTTTGTGTTGTTCTATCACATAAAATCCCAATAAAATACATTTATGTTTTTGGTTGTAACATGACAAAATGTGGAAAATTTAAGGGGTATGAATACTTTTTCAAGGCAGTGTATAATTTTATGTATCTGTTGTGTTATTATTTTCACCCAATTGGAATACGATATAAGAAATGAAGAATAAAAAGCACACAAAAGCATTTAGTGTGATGTACAAATATGATCATAAAAACAGTTATTTGTTCAGATTCACCATTCACATTCAAGTTTACAAGGGAGGCTGATGCTGGTGGCTGGCTACTTGTAAGTTGAGATGCTAAAAAAAAAAAAAAAAAAGGTAAATGCAAAAAAGTTTCTGATTTATAAAAAAAAAAATGTTTGATACACTACTTTGGAAAGCCAACTGTTATCCAGTAAGGTTTATACTTAATTTAGGATAGGATGAGGTTATTGGATCATGAAACCATAATTTACCCATTTGCTGTAACCACTGGGTATTTGCCCTGCTAGAATACTAGAATATACGCTCACCTAAAAAAATATGAAGGACTAATTGGATTTCTGTGCAGTTTATATTGACCATCTGCACAGACAAGACAAGAGTGATTAGTATTACTTTTGTACAGGCCATTGAATAATTGTATTTTTAATTTCATATTACAGGGTTACAGGCCCCTCAAGGCTAAGTCCAGACCATTGAGCAGCACCAGGCAATAGGCTTGTCACTTATTGTCCCTTGTAAAAGGTTATATTAGGACAGAGGTGGGTGGGGATAGTAAGTTTAGAGAACAACCAGAATATACGGAAATCCCAATGGGCATAAATAAAGGAAATGTTTGAGTTGTAACAGTAGCCATTTGCCCATTTACAAGTGGACTGAACTACTGGATTATGACCACTGTCATGGTGTTTTACATAGGTGTGCGCAGGTTATTGCATTAGGGTGTGCACCCCAAAACTCTGTGCTGAGTGGTTTTCTGTTTATTTACACACTGAAGCATAGTAAACACAGTAAACAGCTTACTATGATTCAGTTAAGAATGGACACAGGAGCCAGTGTGATTATTTAGAAAAGAAAGGGGGTGGTAAATTACATATTTACCAGCCCCTTCCCCTGCTCTCCATCCTGAAACATCCCCAGCAGCAGCCAGGGGTTGAGGAAGGGATGGAAACCAGCAGGACTGCAGGGGGGGGGGGGAGCCAGGGCAGTAGGGGGAATCAGCACCACACATAGTGATTAGGGTGTGCCCAGGCACACCTGCCACACCCCCTGTGCACGCCTATTGTGTTTTATATCCCAGACACCAGGAAGGTGGGAGACAAGCCTTCTACTTGCCAGGCCTAAAATGGTCTAATCAGCCATAATAATCATATTATGTGGAACTTTCTTCATTTATATTCATATATTAAAAAAAAGGGTTGCCTCTAAATGCAGTGTTAATTTTTCCAGTATTTCTTTTGCAGAAGTTTTTTACACAAATGATTATACTTTAGAATATAAAACATAAGAGGAATAGTTGTTATTGCCTTATGGTCATACAACATGAACACTCCGTGTAGCATGCTGGTTTCAACAGTAAATTTGAAGGAGGTTTTATAGCTTTGACAATGAGCCTAGATCAGAATTACTACCAATGTCAGAAATCAGACTTTTTACAAGCTATTCTAGAAAATGTAATGAACAGCTGCTGTATACAATGCAACATTGTGCACAGTGCTATTTTAAACCGTATTGAATTGTTCCAGGGAGAAACAGACTGTCAGATTTTAAATCTCTAGAACTTTTATCATTTCTAAACTACTGTCATCTGCAGAAAGCACACCAAGGTTCAATGTGCGGCTTTGTTATATGACTATCTTTGTCACATACACATCTGAGCAAAAATTTTAGGCACTTGTGAAAATGTAAAAAACACACATGAGGACGCAACACGCAAGACAAATGGATACTCACAGAAAGTTAAAATCAATAGACATAAATGCTTCAATTGAGCTCGATGTGCCCATCATAGGACTAAAACCGATTGGATGTCTGACATGTTTCTGGGTACGGACCCCCTTCTTTGGAGGGCTCAGGGGAAGGGGGTCGGTCCCCTCCAAACGCATCAGCCATCCAATCGGTTTTGGTCCTATGATGGGCACATCGCATTCGACTAAAACATTGCTGTTTCATGTCTATTGATTTTAACTTTTTCTGAGTATCCATTTGTCTTGCGTGTTGGAATAAATCTATCTATGGTAATGCACAAGGTGTTTGCGCCCTCCTGTGTGTTTTTTGCTGGAGGGCTGCACCCAAAATTGCATTACGCATTGAAGCTCCGTGAAAGAGAGAAGAAGCCCCTGGATTTAGCGCTGGAGTATGTTTTGGAAAGTGTTATGCCGCGTACACACGGTCGGAATTTCCGACAACAAATGTTGGATGGGAGCTTGTTGTCGGAGATTCCGACCGTGTGTAGGCTCCATCGGACATTTGCTGTCGGAATTTCCGACAACAAAATCCGTTCTCGTAAATTCCGAGTGTGTGTAGACGATTCTGATGCACAAAATTCCATGCATGCTCGGACTCAAGCAGAAGAGCCGCACTGGCTATTGAACTTTGTTTTTCTCGGCTCGTTGTATGTGTTGTACGTCACTGCGTTCTTGACGTTCGGAATTTCAGACAACATTTGTGTGACCGTGTGTATGCAAGACAAGTTTGAGCCAACATCCGTCAGAAATAAATCCACGGTTTGTTGTCGGAATGTCCGATCGTGTGTACTTGTGAAAATGTACTGTATAGTGAGGATGCTTAAAAAAAAAAAATGGATTGAATAGCTTTTATTTATCAATTAATAGCGTACAAAATGCATAAACAGAAAAAATACTAAATCAAATATACACTATATTACCAAAAGTATCAGAACGCCTGCCTTTACATGCACATGAACTTTAGTGGCATCTCAGTCTTAGTCCGTAGGATTCAAAATTGAGTTGGCCCACCCTTTGCAGCTATAACAGCTTCAACTCTCCTGGGAAGGCTGTCCACAAGGTGTGTCTATGGGAATGTTTGACCATTCTTCCAGAAGTGCATTTGTGAGATTAGGTACTGATGTGGACGTGAAGGCCTGGCTCACAGTCTCCATTCTAATTCATCCCAAAGGTGTTCTATCGGGTTCAGGTCAGGACTCTGTGCAGGCCAGTGAAGTTCCTCCCTCCAAACTCACTCATTCATGTCTTTATGGATCTTGTTTTTGCACTGGTGCGCAGTCATGTTGGAACAGGAAGGGACCATCCTGGACTAAGGGGCTAGGCCCAACTGTTGAAGAACAACCCCACACCATCATCCCCCCTCCACCAAATGATTTGGACCAATGCATTAAGCCAGGTCCATAAAGAAATGGATGAACGTGTTTGGGGTGGCGGAACTTGACTTGCCTGCACCTCAACTCGATAGAACACCTTTGGGATGAATTAGAGCGGAGACTGCGAGCCAGGCCTTCTCATCCACATTCGTGTCTGACCTCACAAATGTGCTTTTGGAAGAAAAGTCAAACATTCCCATAGACACACTCCTTAACCTTCTGGACAACCTTCCCAGAAGAGTTGAAGCGGTTATGGCTGTAAAGGGTGCCATTAAAAGGTTAATGTGTGTGTAAAGGCAGGTGTCCCAATACTTTTGGTAATATAGTGTATGGTGTGTCAGCTCTTTGTGCCTTTAAAACAGCATCTATTACCCCAGGTTTACTTGTACACAGTTTTTAACCCCTTGTCTATCAGAGTATGTTTATAAACTCCCTGGTTTTCAAGGTGTTAAAGTAATCTTACAGCTGCAGCTGCAGCCATTAGCTTGGTATTGATTTTTAAGGTTGGCTAAGGACTTTGAGGTAAAAAAGACCTGGGCGGACTTCCGGTTCCGGCGCCACATGAGACAGCGGTAGCTAGTCACAGCTCCCGCGGCCCTCCTCCCGAATTCAGCTTTAAAGCCCGGCCAGAGCTTCGGAGTGTCCCCCCATCCGCTCCCGCTGCAAGGCAGGCACATATGGACCGCTTTGTGGAGCGTTCCAATGCCCGAATAGTGTCCTCGGCACCCCCCGCGGGAGACGCGGCTCCAGGATCAGCCAAAATGGCGGCCGCTCCCTGCATAGGGGAATCCCCGCAGCCACACGCTGCTACAGGGACACAGGCAATTGATCCTGCATCACCAGCGGGCATTGCACAGGAGGTAGTCGCCCTGCTGGGACCCACTCTGGCTGCCACAGTAGATGCTGCTGTACACAGGGGGCTAGAACAGCTCCACCTTGAAGTACAGGCACAAGCCCAGAGGATTTCACAAGCGGAGGACAGAATATCATCCCTGGAAGATGACACCACTGCTCAGTCAGCAGTAATGGCCCGCATAACTGCTGAAAACAGAGAACTTTGGGACAAGTTGGACAATCTCGAGAATCGTTCCAGAAGAAAAAATTTGCGCATAATAGGACTGCCGGAATCAATAGCTAACAATCAGCTTGTGAACATATGCGCTAAAGTTATTCCTGAACAACTGGGACTCCGCATACCCTGCACTGTTGAGCGCGCCCATCGCATCGGTCAATACATGGAAAGTCGCGCCAAACCCAGACATGTCATCGTTAAGTATCTGAACTACGCTGACAAAAACGCCATTATGCAGGCATTCCGCCGCACGCGCTCCCTATCACTGGACGGGACAAAACTGTTACTCTTTGCAGACTACTCAATCGAGGTGATGAAACAACGTAAAGCGTTCTCCACAATCTGCTCAACCTTATACCGCAATCAAGTGAAATTCTCCCTGGCGTATCCGGCCACCCTGCGTATCCAAAAGCAGTCAGGGGAACACCTAACTTTCACTTCGCCTGATGAAGCAGATCAATACCTTGCAGCAGCTGGCACTGAAATGGAACACACCAACTCAGCGGAAGGCTCCTCCTCATCTCCGGCTACCTCCTCTTCTACATCCTACAAACAACACGGCAGCCCGACCAAACCGCCATACAAAAGAAGTCGCTCTACACCTCAGGCGGATCGTTCTGGCAGTCATTGACAACAAATCTCAAGGACTGCCTTTCGGCAGAGGCCCATGGGAACCGGGTAGTACCATCATCCCTCTTTCTCCCTCCTTGAGATGACCCTTGACATATACAGCAACCTCCCAGAACCTAAACCATCCACTCATCTCTGCCTTTCCCTTCCCCTTTTTCCCCTCCACCCTTTCTCCCCTCTCCCCTCCCCTTGCCTTTCCTCCTCTGAAGCTCGCACTTCACCCGTGGGAAAGGAACAGGCGTATGGCGGGGGCTCTGCCATGCGTTTTAGCCTCATGTGGAAAAAAGTGAAGTCCTTGCTGTTTGATAGGTGCTTCTTGCACCGGACTTATGTTATGTTTTTTTTTTATTGTTTTAGTTTAAGGTTTGTAATGTTTCTAATTACCCGTTTTATGCCTATAACCTCAGGAAACCTGCAATACTTGGGTGACCCTCGGATTGATGACACAATGCCTGAAGGGAGACTTAATTCCACACTTCAAGCTCAATACGTATCTCCAGACCGGATATGGCCTCCTCAACCGATGGGAATCACCTAAAGATTGTATCGTGGAACGTTAAGGGGCTTCGCTCTCCAAGTAAGCGCATGTCCATTCTTAGACACTTGAAGCGTCTCCGGACAGATGTGGCCCTGCTTCAGGAGACACATCTCTCCGCAGACGATTTGGCCCGTTTGCGCAAACTGTGGGTAGGAACTGTGTATGGCTCACCGGCCGTAGGGCGCAAAGCTGGAGTTGCCATCTTACTACACAAACACCTGAGACATACTATTAAGGACGTAAAGACTGACCTGACAGGCCGCAAAATAACGATACACATGACCTTAGCTAACAAGGAAGTAGCTATCACTAATATATATGCCCCTAACTCGCCAGACACCTCATTCTTCCAAGACATGGTGGCTTGGATATTGGCTGCCCCGGGGACTCTACATTTAGTGGGAGGGGACTTTAATTCAGTTATGTCCACAACAGCTGACCGAGGAGGTGACACGACGCGTAGGAGGACCAGAAATACCATGCCACCTTCGGCCCCGACACTCCTAACACAAGCCATAGATTCCATGCACTTGATAGATGTATGGCGATTAGCACACCCGACTGACCGGGACTATACCTTCTACTCCCCCCCCACAATTCCTTCTCTCGCATCGACTATTTTTTTGCCTCCCCCGCACTTATCCCAATGCTAGGAGACTCAGAAATCAACGACGCCAGAATCTCAGACCACAGCCCCATTGCAATACAATTGATCAATGCCCAACCCTCTTCTCCCTCGCACATATGGCGCTTCCCCTCTTACCTAGCAGATAATGAAGACTTCCGCCACACGCTCTATGGAGCATGGACGGAATATGCCTCAACTAATGCGACGCACCTTACAGACCCAAACCTCTTCTGGGAGGCTGGAAAAGCCTTCATGAGAGGAAAAATTATTTCTTACACCGCCCAATTCAAGAGGAATGCCAAACAACACTACATGCAAGCTAGTGAAGCTCTACGTTCGGCGCACAAACTACTTACACTTAACCGTACACCTGACAATATGCACACCTGGAAAAAAGCCAAACGGGAATTCGATCTATGGGCTGAGCAGCAAGAAATGACTAAAACCTCCTATTCTAAGTTACACTTTCATAGGTTTGGTAACAAGGCGGGCAAACTATTGGCGAAACTCTGCATGGGCCAAAGACGACCTACCCATATCTCTGCACTGAAAAATACTGCTGGCACACTGGTTACCACACCTACCGAAATTAGTAAACTACTAGCTGACTATTACACTACTCTATACTCGGCGGACCCAAATGACCAACCTACTGCCGAAGCCCTTCTAGCTAAAATCCGCTTGCCCAAACTTCAGGAGGACCATTTAGCTGCTCTTAA
Source organism: Rana muscosa (assembly GCA_029206835.1). Lineage (NCBI taxonomy): Eukaryota > Metazoa > Chordata > Amphibia > Anura > Ranidae > Rana > Rana muscosa. The sequence goes on from CM055117.1 coordinate 324,773,560, forward strand.
CGCGCCCATCACAGTCAAGGATATTCAACTGACGATCACATCTTTGGCGTCTGCTAAAGCCCCAGGCCCAGATGGCTACACGGCCGAATTTTATAAGCTAACTAAGGACTTTATTCCCGACACCCTTAAACATGTGTATGCAGCCATGTGGGAGGGGGGCCCCTATCTCCCTACAGGAACACAGGCACATATTAGACTAATCGCCAAAAAAGGTAAGGACCCCTCATTTCCAGGATCATACCGCCCAATCTCATTAATCAATGTGGATGTCAAAATACTATCTAAGATAATTGCGTCACGCTTAGCCCATCTACTCCCCTCTTTGTTACACCCGGTACAATCAGGGTTTGTTCAGGGACGCTCGGCCACCCTGAACATACGCAAGGTTCTAATGGCGTTAGAATATGCTAGATCAAACCCTGAACAAGACATAGCTATAATATCACTAGACGCCGAAAAGGCTTTTGACAATATCAGTTGGTCCTGGCTATTTGGAGTGATGGCGGACTTTGTTTTTTCGGGTCCAATTATGCGTTTTTTACAGCGAATGTACGAATCCCCAACTGCGCGTCTGGTCACCCCCGACTTTATCTCGGGTACGATCCCCCTGACAAAAGGAACTAGACAGGGATGCCCCCTCTCCCCTCTACTTTTCAACATCGCTATCGAACCTTTATCTAAAATACTCAACTCACCTGACGGGGTCAGTGGCATCACAATAGGCAACCAAACTCTCCGTTCCGCCCTATTTGCGGATGACATATTATTATTCTCCACCCAACCCCTCACGGACTTTGACAGACTCCGGCAACTCTTTCATACTTTCCGATTGTGCTCAGGGTTTCGAATTAACTTTGACAAAAGCGAAGTTCTATCACTTCACCCCAAGATGTCTGACAAATGGCGACACCAATCTCCTTTTGCCATAGCAACGCGACAAATTACGTATCTGGGCATTAACATCGGCCGAGAACCTTCCACTTTATATACACTTAACTTCCCACCGCTAATATCAAAAGTTGTAAAGGAGCTGGAAGCATGGGCGGCCCTCCCCCTCTCGCTCTTTGGGAGATGTCACCTTTTTAAAATGGTGTCGTTTGCACGCCTACTTTACCCTATGCAGACCATACCTCTTTTATTAAAACACTCTGATGTAAAAAAAATCCATGGGGCATTGTCTGCCTTTATATGGTCTCGCAAAAAATCACGCATTGTTCTACAAAAACTGTGTCTCCCGAAGTCTGAAGGGGGGGCGGGCCTGCCCAGTATACGTTTTTACAATCTCGCCTGCCTACTCAGGCAGGGCCTTGACTGGTTATCTGGCAGCTCTAGATACTCCAATACCATACTCGAGGGTGCCTCAACCTTTCCATATGCCTTACCAGCCATTCTCCACTCAAATCCTAACAAACTACCAATACACCTTAGATCGAGTATACTCATCAAAGACACAATTATAGCCTGGAGAGAGGTGCGGAGACTACTGGGGTTACCCTCCAGTATTTCTTGCTTTCTGCCAATCCTAGGCAACCCTATGTTTCTCCCTTCCACCCTACACAAAGCCTTTGAACAATGGAGCGCTAAGGGTCTTACCAGCGTTACCTCTATGTACCTCAATACCCTTGGCGACTTCAAATCCTTCCAAACCTTATCAAGGGAATTCTCTCTACCAGCGACACACGTTTTCTTCTACCACCAATTGGTCAGTTATTTACGCTCATGCTACGGACCTGGAACGGATCCCCTCCGAAAGTCCTTCATTGATACTGTACTACGCAGAGACGATTACTCCATTTCCAGCCTATACTCTCACCTTATTGACCATCAGACTGCCAAATCCCATCTTAAACCATTCCAGAAATGGTCCCAAATATTTGAGGACGAAGGCCTTTCGGAGAAAATCCTTGAGGGATACAGACAAGTTCACAAACTTACCATATCCGAAACATGGCGTGAGACGCAATTCAAAATTATTCACAGAGCATACTATCCTTTCCGTATCAACAAGGCAGAACCAGCTCAAGAGCGGTGCCCCTGGTGTTCCACACCGCATCCTACACTGCTTCACCGCCTCTGGGAGTGCCAACCCATCATTGCATACTGGGACTCTGTTCTAAACTTTATCTACAAAATCACTAAAATACGGATCCCAAGACATTACCTTATATGTTTATTTGGCAGTGAACCATCCCTATCCACGCCACCAACAAAGACTCCGCTTCACATCTCCCACTGGACGCATATCTGCCTCCTGGTGGCCCGCAGGACTATCATGTCTCACTGGATCAACTCAGCACCGCCAAACCTACCGGCGTTAAAAAAAGCCCTCTTATCGCTTTTCTATCTGGAAAGGTTGGACACTATTGTGTTGAACTTTCGCTCCACCTCACGATTCTTTACGAGATGGCGGAAATTCATGGAACACACGTTCGCCCAAGAGGATCTACAAAAACTCATGCAACCGTTCCGCTATACAGATTGGTATCTCAAACGAGACCTTACAAACTCCCTAGGCAACCTTAAATTATCAAATCTGTCTGACCCCTCTGCATTTATGCCGCCCTGAACCATGAAAACATGTCTTCATGGCTCCTTGACGTTCTTGATTCTTTCGGACCCTCATCTGTTTTCTCCACCCGCCGCTGATTCTACTGCCAGTTCCATATCCAAAGTTATAACATTTTTATTTTTATTTTATTTTTTGATACCCCAAACGTTGCTTCCGCTCCTAAAGGCACTAGGCTTTGTACTGCCTCATCATCCTGTTGCTGTAATATTGTTTTAAACGGGTAATCACTGTGCTATTGTTTTGTTTTTTTTTTGTGTTTTTTTTTCCCCCTCTTTGTTTCCTGTTTCCTTTTCATTTGTATTTTACATGACTGTATGTGAGTCGAAATTCATTTACCAAGCACTGATATAATGTAAAAAACCCAATAAACATTTTTTTCAAAAAAAAAGACCTGGGCAGCTCTAGATTACTTTTACAGGGCTCTGAAGGCTTGCCTCTCTCTTTATGTTAGTCCCCTTGTGATAGCAATATAGTTACATTAAGAATGAAATATAAGAAAGTGTTAACAAATACATGTCCTGCTGCATAATGAATTTGGAACCAATCAAATTGGTAGGTAGGTAGGTAGGTCACTATCACTATAAAATAAAATAAAATCTGATTTCCTCAATCAGTCACAAGAGTTTATCAGTTACAAAAGTTGATTTCCTGTTGTGTTTTGATGTGAGTAAGAGACTCAAGCCTCGTACACACGGCCGAGAATCTCGTCAAGAAAAAACACGTTGTTTTTCTTGACGAGATTCTTGGACAAGAAACTTGTCCCGGCCGAGTGTACACACGATCCATTCAAAGAACCCGCGGTTCTTTGAATGGAGCGAACGCGGTGACGTCATCGACTACGACGAGCGTGCGCTCGTCACATTCGATGCCGTCGCCGCCATCTTGCTACACCCTACCTATGCCTAGGAAGCTACCGCGCATGCGTCAAAGTCATTTTGAGCATGCGCGGGTTTCCACGGTGAAAGGTAAGTGTACACACACACACTTTTCTCGTCGAGAAACCTGCTGACAAGAATCTCGACGAGAAAATAGAGAGCAGGTTCTCTATTTTTCTCGTTGAGATTCTTGTCGGTTTTCTTGACGAGAAACCTGATAGCCGCGTACACACGACCGAGTTACTCGGCAAGAAGGCTCTGCCAGCAAGTTTCTTGCTGGTTCTTGCCGAGAAACTCGGTCGTGTGTACGAGGCTTAAGAGAACAAATGGGTCAGTACTGTAAGAATGAGAGAGCATATGAATCAGTACTGTGAGATTGATACAACAAATGAGTCAGCATTGTGAGATTTAGAGAACATATGGGGCAGTACTGATACAGTATGTGAACCTATGGGTCAGTACTGTGAAAGCGAGTCAGCATTGGAGTCAGCACTGTGAGATTGAGAGAACATATGGGGCACAGTACTGATACAGTAAGTGAACCTATGGGTCAGTACTGTGAAAGCGAGTCAGCATTGGAGTCAGCACTGTGAGATTCAGAGAACATACATGTCAGTACTGTGATGCCGCGTACACACGATCGGAATTTCCGACAACAAATGTTCGATGGGAGCTTGTTGTCGGAAATTCCGACTGTGTGTAGGCTCCATCGGACATTTGCTGCCGGAATTTCCGATAACAAATGATTGAGAGCTGGTTCTCAATTTTTCCGACCACAAAAGTTGTGGTCAGAAATTCTGATCGTGTGTATCCAATTCCGACGCACAAAAATCCTACGCATGCTCGGAATCAATTTGACGCATGCTCGGAATCAATTTGGGGCATGCTTGTAATCATTGAACCTAATTTTTCTTGGCTCATTGTAGTGTTGTACGTCACCGCGTTCTTGGCGATCAGAATTTCTGACAACATTTGTGTGACCGTGTGTATGCAAGACAAGTTTGAGCGAACATCCGTCGGAAAAAAATCCATGGTTTTGTTGTCGGAATGTCCGATCGTGTGTACGCGGTATGAGAGTGAAAAAGCATATGGGTCAGCACTGTGAGATTGAGAGAACATATAGGTCAGTGCTATTAGAGTAAGAGAACATATGGGTCACAGGCTGGGGTGGCACAGGCTAATTTTCTTTCTATAAAGTAGTTTTCTTCGATTTTTTTTTTTTTTTATAATCAAATTTTTCTTTTATTATAAACTTCAACATTTCCATTCAGCATTGTACATTCTTATATTCCATCATTTGCATAAAAAAAACACAAATGAACATTACAGGAAAGAACTAGGTACAAAATTGTCTTATCAAAAGTTTATCAATTATACTACCCTCCCCCCACCCCCAAAGAGAAAGAAAGGAAAAAAGAAAGAAGAAAAAAAAAAGACATGAAAAAACAAAGGAAAATAATTGATAGCTAATTGCTCTGTCCCTTCACAGATAACCTATGCTGCTTTTTCATATCCACCTTTAACTGAAATTGACTGTTTACTATTAATGTCCTTTATGGTAACCTATGCTGCTGCTTTCAATATGTGTAACCCTGTCCATTTTATTGTGATGTCTATTTTTTTTCTTTAATGTCTTACTTAAATTTCGGGCTGATCTTAATCTTTACAACTCTGCCCTCTTGCTCTTCTCGTAGTCTGAGTTTGGTGTAAAAAGTTTGCTCTGGTAGCTATGGGGTTTATTTACTAAAGCTAGAGAGTGCAACATCAGTCACGCTTCTGCAGAGAAACCAATCAGATTCCAACCTCAGCTTGTTTAATTAAGCTTTGGCGATAAAACCTGGAAGCTGGTTGGTTTTTCTGCAGAAGCGTGACTGATTTTGCACTCTCTAGCTTTAGTAAATAAACCTCTATGTGTCTGTTATTAACATTGTATTGATTAATTGCTAAGTAATACCCCCACCCATCACAGTTTAAAGCCAGACCACCTTTATGGGGCAAGCGCAGATTGGGGTGGCATAGGCCAATTTTGTTTCACTAAAGTGATTTTTCTTTGATTAAATCCACAGCAAACTGCTTTGTAAAACACTAAACAGACTGCAGATAACCTTGTTTCTACATTCGGCTCTTTCATTTTTTAGTTTACCTAATCCTTCCACCCTGTAATATGCGCTTCCTCACAGTTGTGTCCTCCTACACAAACTCATGTCTGTCCATGACCCTTTTATCACAAAATCCTTTAATCTGCTTGAATCTTCTTGCTGTTACTGAAACCTGGCTTCATGCATCTGACTTTACCTCTCTTGCTTCCCTCTCCCATGGTGGTCTTCTCTGGACTCACTCTGGGCCAGACCCAATGAATGGAAGGGAGGGAAGTTGGAATCCTTTTATCCCCACAAAGCACTTTCCAGGTTCTTCACTCACCTCCCTCTCTGTCCATCTAATGATTTGGGGCACACTGTATTCTATTTTCTCCAGTTTCTTTTTGTGTGATCTATCGGCCTACTGGACTGGTATCAACTTTCCTTGAGGACTTCTCTGCCTGGCTACCCTACCTTCTCTGTTTTGAAATTCCCACAATCATTCTTGGTGACTTCATCTGCCCTGTTAACACTAATGCCGTGTATATACGATCGGAAATTCCAACAGCAAAAGTCCGATGTGAGCTTTTCATCGGAAATTCTGTGCGTGTGTATGCTCCATCAGACTTTTGCTGGCGGAATTTCCACCAGCAAAAGTTTGAGAGCAGGTTCTCAATTTTTCCGCTCTAAATTCCGACTCATGCTCGGAAACAATTCAACGAATGCTCGGAAGAATTGAACTTCATCACTATGTTATTAGTTTCACTCTCTCTCTGTATTCCACCTCCTCTCCCTCTGTCATGTACCTGATGGCTGAGCCTGACATGCAGAGGAAGGCCTCTTGTACAACCCAAGCTCAGGGACCACTGATGTTGTAACAGTGGCCTTGAGAGCTAAGAGGTGTAAGGGTGCCTGAAACTTCTTCCATGTAGAGGGTGCATCACCAGGGGGAATTCAGACAGCAAAGGTTGGTAGATCAGCAGACTCTGGGCTGGTGGCAGCAGGTAGCTGGAGACTGGCAGGAGTATGCCGGGTAGAGGAGGCACCAGATGCGTTGTCTGACAAGCCGGGTTGGCAACAGATGCAGGCATAGATGGCAGGCAAAGAATGGTCAAGGTACAGGAAGAGATCGGCAACATTAGTTCAGGCAAATAAGCAAAAAACAAAAGGCAAAAGTCCAGATACAGGCCAAGGAAGAGAGGTACAACGGGGTCAGAGGCAAGCCGGATCAAATACAGGAATCGTCAGGATCTGGTTTCAGGAACACAGGTCCAGCTGCAGATCAGACAGCAAAGTACTAGTGAACCTGCTGCACTTATATATGGCATTTGGGCATTTGGGCACCAATGTTATTGGCGTGCGCGAATATTCGTGCGCAGTCGCACATTTTTTGTGCCTGGCATGAGGGACACTTGTGGGATCACGCATGTGCATTTGCGTCTGCCTTTGGGCACCCTCTAACCGCCCAACTGTCACCTGGAGAAAGTAATTGTCAGGGAAGTCAAGCGCAGGCTTCCAACACAGGTTTAAAAAGATCAGTGGGCTGCACTTAAAGCGGAGGTCCACTCCGAAAATGTTTTTACATTAAAAATCCTAAAAAAAAAGAAAAAAATTTATAGAATTTTTTTTTATGCTCACCCTAAATGCCTGTTGCTATGCGGAAGTCCCCTAATCTGCCTCTACTGTGCCTCTTCCTTGTCCTTGGACTGAGAACTTCCGTTTCCTCTTCTTGTGAATGGGGCGTGCTGCCTTCTGGGAACTGTGTGTATCCCAGGAGGCAAGCCACCCATTCACAAAGCGCCGTGCGAGTGGCGCATGCGCAGTAGGAAACGGGCAGTTAAGCCGTAAGGCTTCACTGCCTGTTTCCCTTAGTCAGGATGGAGGAGCCCAGGACCTGCCAGCAGCGATCGATCGCCGTGGCGGGACCGACATCGCGGGCGAGTAGGACAGGTAAGTGTCCTTATTAAAAGTCAGCAGCTACACTGTTAGAAGCTGCTGCCTTTTTTTTTTTTAATGGCTTCACCTCTGCTTTAACCACTTCCCACCCAGTCAATAGTGAATTGACGTCCGGGAAGTGGTTGCATTATCGATACTGGACGTCATATGACGTCCTGCAGGATAATGCCTTGCGCGCGCCCACGGGGGCACGCAGCGCGGTGATCGGGGACGGCATGTGTCCCTCGGACACAGCGCTTCCCCGATCACGGTAAACAGCCAATTTCATTGGCTGTTTACCATGTGATCGGCTGTGTCAAAGTCACAGCCGATCACCTGTCAAAACAAACTCGGCGGCGCGCTCCGTGCGCGCCGCCACAGGCTTGCAGAGCGGGGATCGGGGAAGGCGAGTGTCCCTTGGACACAGCGCGTCCCCGATCAGAGTAAACAGCCAATGAATTGGCTGTTTACCACGTGACCGGCTGTGTCCAATCACAGCCGGTCACAAATGTAAACAAACTCCACAGGAGTTACTACCTGATCCCTGCTCTCTCCTCACACACCGATCTGTGAGGAGAGAGAAGAGATCAGTAAGTTAGCTCAGTGTAGTTTGTCTACATAAGTTTACAGTGCACAACACGCCCCCCCCCATAAAGAGGACCTGTCACACAGCCCAGCACATCAATCAGCCCAGCCAATCAGCCCATCTGTCAATCAGCCCATCTGTCAATCAGCCCATCTGTCAATCAATCAGCCCATCTGTCAATCAATCAGCCCATCTGTCAATCAATCAGCCTATCTGTCAATCAATCAGCCGATCTGTCAATCAATCAGCCGATCTGTCAATCAATCAGCCGATCTGTCAATCAATCACCCCACCTGTCAATCAATCACCCCATCTGTCAATCAATCAGCCCATCTGTCAATCAATCAATCTGCCCATCTGTCAATCAATCAGCCCATCTGTCAATCATCTGTCACAGGCCCACCTCCATCGGTACCGCCATTGGTACCACCACACAGGCTACCAGTACCGCCATCTGTACCAGTACCACCACCAGTACCGCCACCAGGCCCAGCATCTATACTGCCACACAGGCCCGCTACCAGTATCACCACTAGTGCCGCCATCGGTACCACCACCAGTACCACCACCCGTACCACCGTCGGTAGTGCCACCACCACCTGTACCACCACCTGTACCGCCATCGGTACCATCACCACCCGTACCGCCATTGGTACCACCACCACCTGTACCGCCATCGGTACCACCACCACCTGTACCACCATCGGTACCACCACCACCCATACCGCCATCGCTACCACCACCACCCGTACCGCCACCTGTACCGCCATCGGTACCGCCGCCACCACCACCACCCATACCGCCATCGGTACCACCACCACCTGTACCGCCATTGGTACCACCACCACCCATACCGCCATCGGTACCACCACACAGGCCCACCACTAATACCTCCATCGGTACTACCACACAGACCGCCACCACTACCACCAGCAGTACCATTACACAGGCCCACCAATAAGCACTGCCATAATGTCCCAAAGGGTTTACACACCTGAGGAGGCATATGCCATTCTTGCCATGTCGGATGATGAGAGCAGCGGGGAGCTCCCATTATCCGATTCTGGTTCGGAATACGAGCCAGTGGAGGATAGTGGCTCAGAGTCCGAGTCCCCGGAGGAAACCGTCCCTCCCAAAAGAATGCGATCGGCACCAAGATCAGCACCAAGATCAGCACCAAGATCAGGAGAACTGCCCACCACCAGCAGCGCCATACCCCAGGAAGAGGAGCCCAGTACAAGCAATGGAAATGCACGCCCAACCTGAAGAATCCAGCCCCAATCCTACCTTCCCGATGCCCTGGCAAACCCCTTATGGTTGCCTGCCAACTCAGGATCCGCTATCATCCCCCCTTTCACCGCACAGCCAGGTGTGCAGCCCGACACTACAAATTTTTCTAAATTTGATTATTTTTGTTTATTTTTCCCACAAGATTTGCTGCAGAATATAGTGGATCAAACAAATCTGTATGCATCCCAATGTATTGCTGCCAACCCCGATTCTTCCTACGCCTGCATGTTCAAGTGGCGGCGTCTAACATTGGAGGAATTTAAATTATTTTTGGGCCTTATGTTCAATATGGGGCTTACAAAAAAGAACGAAGTCCATTCATATTGGTCCAAACGCCCCATCCAATACATGCCCATATATTCCGCTGTCATGTCCAGGAAAAGATACAACATGATTATGCGCTTTCTCCACTTCAATGACAATTCACAGTGCCCTCCCCGAGATCATCCCAACTACGACAAATTGTACAAGATACGCCCCCTAATCCATGCCTTTTCCCAGCGATTTGAAGAAGTTTTCATCCCAGGCCAAAAAATTCGTGTGGACGAGTCCCTCGTACATTTCACCGGCCGACTGCAGTTCAAGCAGTACATACCAAGCAAGAGAGCCAGGTATGGGTTAAAATTAAATAAATTATGTGATCGAGCCACTGGATACGTCTGCAAATTCAGGATCTACGAAGGCAAAGACTCCCAGCTCCAGCCCCGTGATTGCCCCACATATATTGGAACCAGTGGGAAAATTGTCTGGGAGTTGGCATACCCCCTGTTCGGAAAAGGTTACCATTTATATGTTGATAATTATTATACCAGCCTGCCCCTTTTTCGCCACCTTTACAGTAAACAAACCCCGGTCTGCGGTACCTTCAAAAAAAAACCAGAAGGGATTCCCACAAAATTTATTGACAAAAAAATTGCGACCTGGAGAATCGGCATCCATGAGGAACGAGGAGGTGTTGGCCATGAAGTGGAGGGACAAGAAAGATGTCCACATCCTCTCTACGATCCACAATGACACCATGGTGGAGATCCCAAGAAGACGCGGCTCCATTGTAAAGCCCGAATGTGTCCACGACTACAATTTGTACATGGGGGGGGTGGATTTAAACGACCAGATGCTACAGCCCTACTTATCAACCAGAAAGTCCCGTTATTGGCACAAAAAAGTTGTGTTTCACCTGTTTCACATGGCCCTTTTTAATTCGTTTGTTTGCTACCAAAAAGCAACTCAAAATCACAGACTCCACTACCTCCAATATATCGACGATATCATCGATGCCCTCATTTACCAACAAGATCCCGCCCCAGGAAGCATTCGCTCTGATAGTGTGAGTCGGCTTCACGAGCGACACTATCCCTTTAGCATCCCCCCCACAGAATCTGGAAGAAGACGCCAAAAGAAATGCCGTGTATGCAGCAGAGGAGGAGTAAGAAGAGACACCAGCTATTATTGTCCCGATTGTCCCTCCCAACCTGGCCTGTGCATCGGAAATTGCTTCAAAAATTATCATACATCCATAAGTTCCCCTTATTATTAACAGACTGCTATTTCCCTATTTGCCTGCTACCATGTTACTAACTACCTTCCATGTTAATTAACTGACCCTGGCCTGTTTACCGACGATGTCTTTGCTTGCCGATTTAAACCACGTTTCTGACTTCCACGTGTACCGACCTTGGCCTGTTAATCGACCATGTTTTTGCCTGCCACTTGGACTGATCTTTTGGCCATCTACTTTTAGTACACAGGGGTCTCACATATGTGAGGGGCTTCAGAATAGCGTTCTGAGTAGAGAAAACCAGTTTTTCGTTTTCTGTGCTCCAAGAACAGGGTCTGGTTGCCCGGAGGCTTCAAAGCGATTTGGGTGGGAGAAGCCTCTACCCCTGTCCCCCTGGCCCTAAGCTTGATGGTCCTTCCTACTGCCTGGACCAATAATTTGGCTGTGCTGACCATATTACTGCCTGTAATGACCCATGACATTATGGACCATGTTTCTTCCTGCTGCTTGGACCAATACTTTGGCTGTGTTGACCATATATCTGCCTGCTGCCTCTACTGACTTTGGACAGCATTTCTGCCGGGACACTTCTGCCTGCTACCTGGACCTGTGCTTTGGCTGTGCTCTGGCTGTGCTGACAGTATCTCTGCCTGTGCGAACTATGGACAGTATTCCTGCCTGCTGCCTGGATGATTGCTTTTGCTGTCGCTGACCTCATCCCTGCCTGCTGCCTGGACCGATGCTCTCCTCTGTGGACCACTGCACTTCTAAAACCACAGGTAATCTTTTGTGATTTGGTATGTACCTGCTATGTGTTAGATATATGAAGGGCCTTCAAAAATGTGATCGGTAGTCAGAAAATGATATGTGCAATTAATGCTGCTAGAATGCCTGGAGGTGCTACTTGGATGTTGGGCCTCTGTATGTGGCCAGGCTGTGTAAAAGTCTCAAACATGTGGTATCGCCATACTCAGGAGGAGTAGCAGAATGCATTTTGGGGTGTAATTTTTGCTATGTACATATTATGTGTTAGAAATATCTTATAAATTGACAACTTTGTGTAAAAAAAATGCATTTTAATTTTTTCTCCACATTTTCCAAAACCTTCTGGAAAAAAATGAACCGTTCAAAAGACTCATAATGCCTCATAGATTATACGTTGGGGTGTGTGCTTTCCAAAATGGGGTCATTTTGTGGAAAATTCTATTGTCCTGGTGCTCCAGGGCCTTCAAAATTGTAATAGGTGGTTGAGAAAGGATATGTGCGATTTATGCTTGTAGAACGCCTGAAAGTGCTACTTCAATGTTGGGCCTCTGTATATGGCCAGGCTGTGTAAAAGTCTCACACATGTGGTATCTCTATACTCAGGAGGAGTAGCAGAATGCATTTTGGGGTGTTATTTTTGCTATGTATATGCTATGCGTTAGAAATATCTTATAAATGGACAACTTTGTGTAAAAAAATGCATTTTCATTTTTTCTCCACATTTTCCAAAACCTTCTGGAAAAAAATGAACCGTTCAAAAGACTCATAATGCTTCATAGATTATACGTTGGGGTGTGTGCTTTCCAAAATGGGGTCATTTTGTGGAAAATTCTATTGTCCTGGTGCTCCAGGGCCTTCAAAATTGTAATAGGTGGTTGAGAAAGGATATGTGCGATTTATGCTTGTAGAACGCCTGAAAGTGCTACTTCAATGTTGGGCCTCTGTATATGGCCAGGCTGTGTAAAAGTCTCACACATGTGGTATCGCTATACTCAGGAGGAGTAGCAGAATGCATTTTGGGGTGTTATTTTTGCTATGTATATGCTATGCGTTAGAAATATCTTATAAATGGACAACTTTGTGTAAAAAAAATGCATTTTCATTTTTTCTCCACATTTTCCAAAACCTTCTGGAAAAAAATGAACCGTTCAAAAGACTCATAATGCTTCATAGATTATACGTTGGGGTGTGTGCTTTCCAAAATGGGGTCATTTTGTGGAAAATTCTATTGTCCTGGTGCTCCAGGGCCTTCAAAATTGTAATAGGTGGTTGAGAAAGGATATGTGCGATTTATGCTTGTAGAACGCCTGAAAGTGCTACTTCAATGTTGGGCCTCTGTATATGGCCAGGCTGTGTAAAAGTCTCACACATGTGGTATCGCTATACTCAGGAGGAGTAGCAGAATGCATTTTGGGGTGTCATTTTTGCTATGTATATGCTATGCGTTAGAAATATCTTATAAATGGACAACTTTGTGTAAAAAAAAATGCATTTTCATTTTTTCTCCACATTTTCCAAAACCTTCTGGAAAAAAATGAACCGTTCAAAAGACTCAATATGCTTCATAGATTATACGTTGGGGTGTGTGCTTTCCAAAATGGGGTCATTTTGTGGAAAATTCCATTGTCCTGGTGCTCCAGGGCCTTCAAAAGTGTAATAGGTGGTTGAGAAAGGATATGTGCGATTTATGCTTGTAGAACGCCTGAAAGTGCTACTTCAATGTTGGGCCTCTGTATGTGGCCAGGCTGTGTAAAAGTCTCACACATGTGGTATCGCTACACTCAGGAGGAGTAACAGAATGTATTTTGGGGTGTAGTTGCAATTATGCATATGCTGTGTGAGAGAAAAAAACTGTTAATATGACCAGTTTGTGTAAAAAAAAAAAAAAAAAAAAAAAATTTACATTTTCCCAAGAATTGTGGGAAAAAAATACAACTTCAAAAAACTCACCACGCCTCTTAGTAAATACCTTGGACTGTCTACTTTCCAAAAAGGGGTAATTTTGGGGTATTTGTACTTTCCTGGCTTGTTAGTGTCTCAAGAAATGAGATAGGCCTTCAGTACATAAGGCGTGATCAGATGTGATAAATTTTCAGTGATTGCCACCATAGTCTGTAGACTCTATAACTTTCACAAAGACCATATAATATACACTAATTTGGGTTCATTTTACCAAAGATATGTAGCAGTATACATTTTGGCACAAATTTATGAAGAAAAATTACTTATTTGCAAAATTTTACAATAGAAACTAAAAAAAAGTGTTGTTTTTTTTTTAAAAAATTGCTGTTTTTTTGCTTATATCGCAAAAAATAAAAAACCCAGTGGCGATTAAATACCACCAAAAGAAAGCTCTATTTGTGAGAAGAAAATGATAAAAATTTTGTTTGGATACAGTGTAGCATGACTAAGTAATTGTCATTCAAAGTGTGAGAGTACTGAAAGCTGAAAATTGGTCTGGGCGGGAAGGTGCATAAGTGCATGGTATTGAAGTGGTTAAGGAAACAGGCACAAAAGTAGGTGAGAAATATATATTTATTAAAGATAAGGCACACGTGCAAACCAAACCACATCAAACCAAAAACAAGAAATGCATGCAAGGAATAAATACAAGGAAACACAGCAAACCCCAAAACACCTAATCTAACTAACTAATATATACAAGAACAGGAGCATATATACATCAGCAAGGCAGGGACCAGAGAAAAAGGGGAACAGGCGGCCAGATAGAGGGAGCTGGAAGCAGGAAACAGGGGACAAGATTCAGGGACAGGGTACAGGAAGCAGATCAGGACCAGGTTCAGGCACACGGATCGGATCAGGCAGGGACAAGCTTGCAGAGCGAATACTGAAGCCCTGAAGCTTATATTCTTCCAGAAACTCACATCAAGTGCAGCTTGATTAATGAGGAGTCCATCTACTGGGAGACACCCGCTGTTGCTGGAAGCAATAGTGCCACCAGCAGGTGACCCAGGTAATAACACTGATCATGACAGTAATGCCACTTTAACCCTTCTCTAATCTATTATGCTACTGACAACCTTGTCCTGCCCCAGCCTAGCCATTCCTGTCTACAACAGTTCACTGTCATCCTCCTGGGACACACCTACCCCCTCATTACACACAAAATCAGCTTGACTGCTACAACCTTGGCAAATAGATGACATCAGAAGTCTCAAAAAACATAGTCTTATGCCATAGATGCTCAAAAGCACAGCTAAGTCTCATCAAGACTTCAACCAATAAATCTGCCCCCCAAAAATACAATTCCTGTCTCCACATTACCAAACAGACCTGTTCTATCACTTTCATAGACAACCTCTCATCCAGTCCCTGTCAACTCTTTCTATGTGTCAACTCTTTTTACCTTTACTGCTCTACACTGCCTTCACACACTAACTCACTCACTGCCCAGGAGATCACTAATTACTTCAAAAATAAGATTGCTACTATTGGTGATGAGATCTCCACTGTACAGATATCTCCCCCACTAAACATTTCATGTCCACAGGTACACTCAATACTTCCCTCATTTAATCCTGCTACTATAGACGAGGTTGATAAACTTTTTTCTAATGCCCACTTAACCCCCTACCCTCTGGACCCTGTTCTCTTGCAAATACTACAGTCACGCCAACTCACATCTTCAATCTCTCCCTCTTCTGACATCTTCCCCAACTCTCTAAAACATGCATTTGTCACCCCCATACTTAAAATGCCCTCTCAGGATCTCTCCAATCTTAATAACAAACAATCCATCTTCTTGCTCCCCTTTACCTCCAAACTCCTTGCACACCTGGTCTACAACCACCTGAGCTACCACCTCACTGAAAAAAAAACACCCCACAGAAACGACTCTCTTAAAACTCACAAAAAATTCACATTTTTGTAAATATTTTATTATATCTTCTCATGTGACAACACTGAAGAAATTATACTTTGCTACAAAGTGAGTGTACAGCTTTTATAACAGTGTAAATTTGCTGTCCCATCAAAATAACTCAACACACAGCCATTAATGTCTAAACTGCTGGCAACAAAAGTGAGTACACCCCTAAGTGAAAAATTAGCATGGCCATATGGACTGCAACATATTCTAAGCTCCAATGATATTGCCATGTTAGCACACAGCTCAGCAGAGGTAGCTGTGTGAATACGACAGCCATAGTGTAACCTCATCTCTCTACATATTTTTGAAGCTGCACATGAATGACTTCATATACCTGTGTATGACAATGCCTCCATGTAGCACTTTGCATTTTGTTAATGCATTGTGTGATATGTGCTACAGCATATGTATGATGACTAAATCCTGCCATGTTAATAAAAACTTCCATGGCCCATCTATGTGAGGCAATAATAGTGCAGTTTTGTTAAAGGGTTGTCCGCACTAATCAAGCCACCATAATTTATACCAGATTGCAACCTTGCTAATATGCAACAGTAAAACCTAGCACATGTGCAAACCAATGCATTATATGCAATAAAAATGCTAATGTTTTAAGAGCAGATAAACAGATTATTGTAATTATCATATTTTTTTTTCTTGAAGTCAATTGAGGGCCACAAAAATTAAGTAATTAAGAGAGTGATATCTGTATGTCCATACGACTCTTGGAGGTTTCCTTAAGATGAGTCATCTTCCAATTGAGATGTATTGACTGTAATAGAGGATTTACTACGTATGTGTTTTATGTATATACTATTTTTAATTGTTGATGTTTAATAAAACTGATTTTAAGCAAAAGTGTTGTAATGTATTTTGAAGGTGCTGGCAAAATCCCACTTGTCCCAACCTTTCCCTGTTTTTAGTTCTTTTACATTTGGGGATGTAGGTACCTGGAGCCCTTTAATACACCTTCTCTGAGCAGCTATATATGACCAAACTTAAGTAATTATACTGCCTCTTTCAGGAGGTTGGGACCCTAACAAAAAAAAAAAAAAGCATTTAGTCAAACCCTGTATAGCAGTGTTTCTCAAACATTTTTGTCTTGCGGCGCACCAAAAGATCTAAAAAATTTCAGGGAAAAGATTTAACAATTTTTGTGGTGAAGAACTTATTTATTTTTACATATATATTTAGTTTAAAATTGAATGTGAAGGATATGCCTGCTTTGGAGAGCAAATAAGATTGAAGCAAGGCTTCAAAGTCGACAAACAAGCGCACATTTCATTGTCGATTTTAAGAAGTCTCTCTCGCTTTTCCAATGCTGAAAATCCAAACTCACAAAACCACGAAGACACAAATGGCAGAATTACTTTGATTGCTTTTGAACTGATTGCAGGACATGACTTCTTGATTGACATCCAAAACTCATCCAGGCTCTTTTTGGGAAATGTTGGCTGAAATATATAATTAGAGCTATCGAGTTCTCCTGAAATCTCACACACGTCTCGCGTTATGAAAGGAACCAATGAATGACAGACTGACATAGATTGTGTTTCTATATATGTTACTTTTTTTACATTTGCGATATATACCATTACATTTTTCAATATGAGCAAAGTTTCAAAATGCTAGCAATTTTTTATATTTTTATAAAACTCCCATGGCACCAAAGCGGGACCAGTGTTTCTCAATTAACTTAAAGAAAAATATTTTACGGTCAGTACAGAAATAATTTTATCCAACAGATCTTAAATTCATATTGCAAGGCTATTTGAAAGTATCAGTACTTGAAGAAAGGCTAGACAAATCCAGGTCAAGTAAATATAGAAATTGCCGCATCCAGGGGGAGGGCACCTATGATTAAGACCAGGACAGGTAATGTCAGTACGGTGAAAATACTACCTGAAAAATCATGGACCTTAAATTGGATGTAAACCCGGTATATGAAATCTGAGCTGGGCACATACAGTATATCTGTAGTGTTTTCTTACCTCTCTCCAAAGCTCTCAGTCCCATAGCTTTCTCCTGCTCAGTAGCTCTGTTATCAACCTGATAACTTCTGACAAGTGCTCAGAGACGGCAACCCGAAGTGTGTCGTGGGAGGTTGCTATAAGTAGTTTAGCAGACAGCTTGCTGTCTCACAGGAGAGTTCTGCACATTCCTTCCTTCCTTTGCCAATGTGGAGTGGGGGTATGTGCCTTTTCTCCAATCAGCTGTCTTGGCTTTATGCCAATAATCCACTCCCAGTGCTGACCAGGAAGAGAAAATCTGTAACATGAAGAGTACTTTATAAAGGATATATACAGATGAAGACAGCAGATATACATGTAAAACTTATGTAGAGAGATTTGTTTTATCTCTGTGTATCATCTAATGCCCCGTACACACGACCGGGTTTCCCGACGGGAAAACTGCGAGGATAGCTTTTGGCCTGGAATGCCGGCCGTGTGTATGCTCCCTCGCAGTTTTTCCGATGGGAAAACTGCCAAAATCGGCCGCTAAAAAAAAAGAAAAACAGCTGTCTTTTTTCCCGGCGGGTTTCCCGACTGACTTTTTCCCGTCAGGAAAAACCCAGCCGTGTAGCAAAAAACAGCAATTTTGGGCAATTTTCCTGTGGGGAAAAACTCTGATGGAGCAAACACAGGGTCGAGATTCCCAAGGAAAAGCTCTCATCTGAGTTTTCCTGACGGGAAAACCGATCGTCTGTACGGGGGGGGGGGGGAAGTAGAGAGCAGGCTCTCGGTTTTCCCCTAAGGATTTCCGACGGATCTTTTCTCTGCCAGTGATTCAGCTGGGAGTAAAAGCTTTACTACCTCAGCTTGTTGCTGGAGAGAGGGACCAACTGCCCCGGCTCCCTGGAACTCCACAATTGTTTCCGGTGCTGGGCAGAGGTTGGTAGCACTCTGCCCTGTTGCCAGCACTTCTGCTGGGGACTCCACATCATCCGCTTCGGATTTGGGGATGGCAATCTCCAGATTTTCCACTGCCGATTCTTCAGCCAGGTTTCAGAGTTGTCAACTGGTATTTCCTGATAGTCCCAGGCAAAGGGAGCCCCACCCTGCTGCTGAGCAGAGTCTAGGAGCTGTCTGTAGGCGATCTCCAGCTTCCATTCCTGAACGGCCAGAAACTCCAAATCTTCCTCTGCCCAGTGCCCTTCCGAGACATTCAGTCTTCGCTCTGTGTGCTCCATTATTTCCTCTAAACGCCACTCCCGATCACTCCCAAAGTCAGGGTCCCTGGACATCCTCCAATACAACAATCCCAGGCCATCATAGTCAAAGCATTCCGTGGGGCTGTCATCTGCTGACCACGGGCACTCTTGGGCTACATACCACCGGAGGGCTCTGTAACTCTCGTCCAACCGCATCTATGCCCGGATCAGCCTGCTTAACTCAGCTGTCCACTCCTGCTTCGTTTGTTCCCCCAGTAACAGCATTCGAACATCATACTGTGACCAGTACCTTACATAGATGGAGGGGAGAATTTTTCCCTGGTGTTGCTGCTCGAGAGCTAGAGCTTTCTTCCAGAGTTTGCAGCGGATAGACTCAGACCATCCCAGCAGGACCTCCTCTGATACTGGTCCTCTATGATGTATCTGCATCTCTTGTAACCTCCTTCTGAATTCCTCTTCCTTGGCGGCTGGTATCTGTACCTCTCCTCTCCTTTCAGTTGGTGCTGCTGTGACTTCTGCTGCCGTAGCACCTCTTTGATGTAGCCAAGTTGCGTCCACAGCCGCTATAACTAGGGCTATGATCTCCGCTGGAGGGTTAGGAACATAATGTGCCAGTCTTAGTTTAACAGCCCGATCAAAACTTGCCTCTTCGGGTGTCCTGTCTGTTACGCTGGGCCTTTCGGTTATGTTGGGTCTTTCGGCTCTATCCATTTCGACTAGTTCTGCGATAATGTCCCTCTTCTTACGGTTGTTGGCCTGTCTGCCCCGGTTCTCCAGTAAGTCCTTGAGGGAAGAGAGCTTTAGCCGTTCATATTGTGCCTCCATTGTCCTGTGTCCTCTTGTAGCTGTCCTTCTGGCTGTGGGAATCATCCCACTGCTGCCACCAAAGTAACCTCCCCCCCGAGTATGAAAGGGGTTAAAGTCGTTTAGGACATTCCCTTTTCGAACACCAAGGCAGCTACCGACACTCCAGTCAGGCGAAAAAGACCCATACGAATAATTCTCCCCCAAATACGAGACGACGCTCTGTATGAGGTTCAAGCAGGAATGACTTTATTGCAAGCACATGTTCACAGATATCTTGCTCCAAAACCCTCCTCCCACCCTTGGGAAACCGGGCGGGTTAAACTGTCCAATGACAATGGTGATACAGGTCAGGTGTGTTCAAACTTCTCAGTACACAGTCTTATCAGCAGGGAGGTTGGAGGAATTCCCCCTTTCCTCACAGCAAGACACATCCCATAATAGTTGAGACATCCAGTCACAATAGACAATAGAATAGTCACACCCCACCCCATCACAGCAAATAGTACACAACAGCCAACACACAATATACACACAATATATACAATGTATACAGCATTGGATCTGACTAGCACAGATCATAGTGGGGTTCTCATTCACCCTGTGCCCCTAAGTGACTCCCGTTACAGCATATATCCTGGGAGATATTGTGGATAAATATTACTGTCCCATTTTAAGTAGTCCAAAATATATTTTCTCAGTTACCCTATGCCCCTAATGGATATAGGGTGATTTAGACATAAGAGGTGCATGGGGAGCTGAATCCAGGGTATCTCATACTTTCCAAGAGATTCTGGGTTCCACGGGCCCTCCCGTTACATCGGGCTTTGATCTAAACAGACCCCTGAAGTCTCACTTTTGAGACAGAGAAAGGGACTGAGGAAACACATTCCCCAGTCATTTTCTCTGCAGTCTCAGCTGCACTGCAGATGAATGAACAGAGGCAAATGTATTATATTTACTAAATACAATTTACTATGCTTCTGTTATGAATGGACACAGGAGTGATCCATACTGATCATTCACTGTGTTAATTTAGAAAAGGAAGGGGTTGGTCATTTCCATATTTACTGACCCTTCCCTCTGCTCTTCATCCTGAACCTCCCCCTGCACAGCAGCTTCCGGGAGAGGAGAGGGGGAAGCTGACGGCGCTGCGGGGTGACAGGGAAGCACAAGGGGGCCTTGGCAGAAGGAAATAAGAACTTGACAGGAGGGGTGGCATATACAGGAACCAATCCTCTCCATTTTCCTCCCACAACCGCTGAATGCTGGCAGGAGGGAAAGGAGGAGAAGCAGACTTTCAGCAGCTGTAGGAGGAAAATGGAGACGACATATGACATATTTACTGGCCCTCTACCATCTCTCCATCCTGAAGATCGCTGCCCTGTGTGTCTGCAGCAGCTGGCGGGAGAGGAGAGGAGGAAAGCTGGTATTGTTTTGGGGGGGGGGGCAATCCACTGGGGGAATCAGTGGACAGGAGTGGGTGATCAGTGCTCTTGGGACAATTAGCGGAATCCACCCCCTCTCTGTACAACAGCAGAAAGCAGCGAAAGGAAGAGGAGACTAAGCTTTCTTTCAGCTGCTGTACAGAGAGCCTCTAATTGCCCCCCCCACCGCACCACTCACCCCCTCCTGTCCACAGCTATAGGAGTTTTTTTGTGCGTCTTGGCTGAGTTCACCTGCAGAGTGTTGCAGTTTTCGACACCCCTCTGCTCAGCAGGTGACAGCTACGGGGAAGTGTGAATTAGGCACATAGAAAACCATTGTTTTCTCTGTGTCCTTGCAGAGAGCTGCATCTACAGAAAAATCCAGCTCTCTACTATAGCGTGAACCGTCTCTTAGTGAAAATAATGAAAAACAATGAAACAAATAAAATAAACATGATGAACAAAAATGAAAAATATTTAGAAATGCGTGTCTGGTCTTTGGTTCTTGTGCAGGGTGCATTTCTCTCCAGATTATGTTTGATCTGACAGAGTTATTGGCTCTCTTCTAAACAATAACTAGTGAGCTGCAGATGGAGCCATCTTTTCTTGCCCCTGAAGAGCTTGTTTACAGAAATGGCATAACCAATTAAAGGGTCCTAGGGGTGTGCTAAGGGGTAGGCTAAGGGGTGTTGAGGTTTTCTATGATTTTCCAGTGGGTACTTCCTCAAGGACACATTTTCTAACTATATTAATTTCCAGGTGACCATGTTTTACTGTCTAACAACAAACTTCATATGGCACTGAATAAAATTAGGATTGTGACACAGAAAACATAATATAAATTCTATATATGTCTTCTGAAGGGATAATGGGGTTGATTTACCAAAACTGGAGAGTGTAAAATCGGGTGCAGTCCACATAGAAACCCATCAGTTTCTAGGTTTTATTGTCAAAGCTTAAACAAGCTGAAGTTAGAAGCTGATTGGCTATCGTGCACAGCTGCACCAGATTTTGCACTCTCAAGTTTTAGTACAGAAAGCAAAAAGGAGTTTTGAGACTATGAGGTGCATGATAACATGAACCTCCATCCCTAAATCAGAAAGATGAAAGGGTTTTTTGAGGCACAAGGAATTGTAAAATTGTTTAATTGGCAAGTAAACAAAGCATACCTCATAAACATGTGATACATGGTTGAACATGAGTATTTTTTATCTATATACAAGGCAGTGGCATACAAAAAAGAGGAATTCATATATATACACATGCACGCATCTGAAATCACATAGTATCCCATGGAAGTAACTAGTATAAAAAGCCAGTGCTTATTGAATAATGGCTACAAATGGGTCATAGGATACAAATGAATCACATTTGAGGTCAAGCTATGTGCTGGGAACATGATTATATTGATAGGCTCGACGCGTTTTGTGGCCAGTTGCCACTCATCAGGAGAAAACGCATAGCATATCTGAAAATAATGAAAAAAGGTACCAAATAGGTTCTAATGTTTTGCCCAGATAGTAAGAGAGAAGGTAGTGGCAAGGGGAAACAAGATGTGTATCTCTCTGGAATACTTATGTATAAATTGTTCTAAATAAGCAGTTTTGTAAGTCAGGATCTGCGAGGCAAGTCTATCCCGGGAGCTGAGGGTATGAACCCAAGGAAGAAGCGAGCGCACCAAAAAAACAGGAGCACCCTCCAAACGTAATAGGCAAGGGTGAAAAAATTCTAATATGTCTGTAGAGTAAATGATATTGGACCAATATGTGTGAATAGTACCAGTGTATACATTCAGTATTCATGAACTATAAACCAACACATATTATTGCCTGAAAAAGTAAAAAAGTGTAGTAGATACAAAGTGAAGGGAATCATATATCACATAAAGAGAAAAGAAAATAAAAAGTGAAAAATCGCATGTAAATCATGAAATACCCCAAAGGGGAAAGGGTGAAGAAAAACAAAGAGGTGTGCAGTCTTGGTGATAGAGAGGAAATTACAGGGATAGTTACCTGGTAATATTGCACATGCTCTGAGATTTTCCTTGCAGATCCTGACTTGCAACACTGCTTATTTAGAACAATTTATATGTAAGTATTCCAGGGAGATACACATCTTGTTTCCCCTTGCCCCAACCTTCTTTCCTACTATCTGGGCAAAGCATTAGCTCCTCTTTTGTAGCTTTTTTATTTTTTTTCAGATATGCGTTTGCTTCTGATGAGTGGCAACTGGCCACAAATCGCATCGAGCCTATTAATGTCATTGTGTTCCCAACACATAGCTTGACCTCAACTGTGATTCATTTGTATCCTGTAACCCATTTGTATCCATTACTCAATAATTATTTCGCTTTTTATACTAGTTACTTTCATGGGATACTATGCGACTTCAGATTCGTGCATGTGTATAATATATATTAATTCTTCTTTTTTGTATGCCATCACCTTGTATATAGATAAAAATACTCATGTTTAACCATGTATCCCATGTTTATGAGGTATGCTTTGTTTATATGCCAATTAAACAATTTCACAATTTCTCCTACCATGTGTCTTGTGCCTCACTCAAAGTCCCAAAAATCCCTTACTCAAGTTTTAGTAAATCAACTCCAATGTGTCCCAGCTCTCCACTCCTCGTAATAAAGATGTCTGGTATGTACCTGATGACTAGAGTTGGGTGAATGGTTCAGCTTGAGCATCAGTTAGGGCCGAACATTGGCTGTTCGCCCCATTCGGGGGAAGACGAGTAATTGCAGGGTGTTTGGCAGGTGTTCATCACATATTTCTGAAAGGTACTCTGCTACCTTTTTCAAAGTTACAACTCCAGTTTAACGTACTCCTAAATATGTACTTTTATTAAGATCAACTAAGACAGGGGTGTCCAAACTTTTTTCAAAGAGGGCCAGATTTGATGAAGTGAACATGCGTGAGGGCTGACCATTTTGCCTGACATTCTGTGAACCATTAAAATTCGGTCTAAGTGTGTTCATCCGAGCACTAATACACTTCCCAACAAGAATTCTCTTGCCTTTGTGGCTGTGTATGGCCAAGAGATGAGCTTGGGCGTGTTATTTCGATATATCGTATTTATCGGCTTATAACACGCATCCTCCCTTTAAGAGGGAAGTTTCAGGAAAAAATCTTACATTTTATATAAAAAAACATGAAGCAAAATAAGGGTCAGTGCCCATCAATGCAGCCTCACAAGTGTCCTGAATGCAGCACCCATGTTGTCCTGAATGCAGCACCGACCTTGCCCTGAATGCAGCACCCACGTTGCCCTGAATTCAGCACCCCCTTGTCCTGAATGCAGACTCACCATTTCCATCAGTCCAAGGGGAGGAGACAGGTAGGGGGCGCGATGAGCGCCGACCGACATACAGGAGAAACTCCTGTTTTCTCGGCGGCCTCTTTAATAGAAAGTCCTGCCTCCTATGATGGACAGAACAGTCGATCAATCGCAATCGCAGGAGACGGGACTTCCTTTTACAGAGGCCGCCGTGTAAACAGGAAATAATCCTGTATGTACGGCACTCGCCTGGCCCCCTCCCTGTCCCCTCCAAGGCAGCCAGCATATATATCTTTTGTGGCCCCCGGCACTCGGGGATTCATTGGGGGCCACAAAAGATACAGAAAGACCAGGCGGGCTGTCTGAAACTGGAACTCGGGCCGCGATTGGACTTTGCACATGCCTGAACTAATACATGCTGTACTTGCGCAAGGGAATACTGTTAGTGGGTGTATGTGTCCTACTCCCATTTGTAATCCTATGCAAAAAACTACCTCTACTTTACATCTAATTTCTATACTATGCTCAATTCAGCATTCCTTAAAGATTGTAAGGCTACAGACAGATGGGATAGCGAAGTGGGACCTATAACAAAATGTTAACATAATGTAACCCACAGCCACTCTCAGTTTTATATAGAGTTACAAGCACACTACACACCTTGAAAATTATATAAAATTAGTAAACTTGATGAGCCATTCTGTGGTAGATGTCCAAGTGACCATTTGATCCATATGCTCTGGAGATGTTCTAAACAACATAAATAGTGGTCTACAGTCCTTACCTCTCTGAACACTGTTTTCCAGCTCAATATCACATTAGATCCCAAAATATGTATACTGGGTATAATGGATAATCGTATAGCAGAAGAAAGTGTAAAATCTGCTATCTCCAGAGAATTATTCCAAGCTTGAAAACCTATTTTGCACCCTTGGATATCAGCTCTGACCCACACAGAATGGCTAAAACATGCACATGACACTCTGAGGTTTGAATGTCTCATTTTTCAACATCAGTAATGCAGCACCAAAATGTAAAAACTATGGGGTAATTGGCTTGTGTTCCTTGGATTGGCAAAAAGACTCCTGTAAGAACAGCATAAGCAGGTTACATTTTGGAGTATTGTTTTCACACTTATGTATTTATGCTTCTAGCAGCTTGTATCCAATATATGAAGGTAATTTCGAGAACAGAAAATATATATTGGAGACCCTATTTAACGGATGCATCATACTGTTATAATGGTAAATTTGGAATTTGAACATGTAAAAAGTCAACGATTTTCCTGGGCTGAACTTACGGTACTTTTTTCAAATTACTTTAAATATTTACATCACAGTAGCCTGGCCAGCGTTCTACTTTAGACTTAACTTATAGTCAGGCTGTAGGCATTTAGGTATTTTATATATTCTCAGCAAGCAGCAAATTAAACTTAATACAAGCAGTCACTGACTTCTGTATATGCAGGCTTTGTGAAAATATTCATCCTCAAAGTTCACAGCAGAAGTTCTGAAGTCACTCAAGTCATTCTCTGAGCAGCTCCGCTCATTCTGATTCCCCTCACAGCAGTGATTCAGCAGCCTTCCAGCCTTCTAATCTATTTATATAAAGGCAGACTAGTTGCTCTGGGAAGAGTGAGCTGAGCATGACAACGACACAAATGACTTTAATGATTCTGCTGTGATTACATGGCTCCAAAGTGGCTACAGCTACAGAGGTCATTGATGGCTTCTTGCAAAGCTCATTTACTTCTTGTTAAGACTATGTAACTATAAAGTCTTGCCTAAAGGTTCATTTAAAGATAAATTCTGGTATCAGTATGGAGTTCCTACCGTATTTTCCGGCGTATAAGACGACTTTTTAACCCCTAAAAATCCTCTCAAAAGTCGGGGGTCATCTTATACGCCGGTGCCTTACCTTACTGTAGAATCTCAGACCGCGGCCGTCCATTTTTCAAAAGCCGCGCCTCCTCCTCATGCTGTTCCGTTATAGGCGGAACACCCAGCCTCCCAGCAGAGCCTCTGTTTAGTGTTCCGCCTATCACGGATGCCCTCTCGTCCTCGGCCTCGGATGAGAGGGCATCTGTGATAGGCGGAACACTGAACACAGTGTCTGCTGGGAAGCTGAGTGTTCCGCCTATCACAGAACAGCACGAGGAGGAGGCGCGGCTTTTAAAAAATGGACGGCCGCGGTCTGACTGAGATTCTACATGTCAGGGATAAGGTAAGTGATCGTCGAGGGGGCACAGTGAGGTATGCAGGGGAACAGTGAGGTATGCAGGGGAACAGTGAGGCATACAGGGGCACAGTGAGGTATGCAATGGGGCACAGTGAGGTATGTAATGGGGCACAGTGAGGTATGCAGGGGCACAGTGAGGTATGCAATAGAACAGTGAGGCATGCAGGGGCACAGTGAGGTATGCAATGGCACAGTGAGGTATGGTGAGGCGTGGTGAGGCATGGCTAGTCGGAAGGGGGTCGTCTTATACGGCGAGTATATCCCAAAACCCACATTTTATCTGGAAAATTAGGGGGTCGACTTATACGCCCAGTCGCCTTATACGCTGGAAATACAGATTCTAAAGACAGATAGTACGGGGCATTTTTATACATGCTGTGACAAACAGCCTCAAGTGACCCCATGGTATGGCAGTATATCCAATAAATGCTTTACTATGGGGTGTTTCAAATGCCCATATCATGTGTCTTGCTGAACTTTTATTGCAAGTGGGGTTCTCAAATGTTCTGAAGATTCCATTGGCAGCTTGGTAATATCACCTTGAGGGGCAGAAATAAGACTGGGTGGCAGCAGGCCTGGACATCAGCAGTGGATCACTGGTCTTCACACCCAAAAGAGGTCCCGCTACAGCAGATTATATAAGTAGAACATTTTAAAATGTTTAAAAAGAAAATAAATTAGGGTCGAATGAGCTTGGATTGGTAGGATGATAGGTAAAAACCTGTCAAAGGCTTGAATGCTTTCTCACGTTTCTCCAATTAAAAAAATAATTCTGACTGCACATACTCTTTAAAGATATGTGTTATGCTGTGTTATGCTGTGAGGTGTAATTTGGAGTATTGAAAAAATTTACGATTGTGGTTGGTCATATTTTCTTAATTGACAACAAAGCTTGATTTTTTTAACCACATCCTGCCCCTATCCTTATAGCTATTGCTTAATTTTTTTGATTATTGTCTGTAAATAAGAGCTCATTTACATGCAGTGTATCACTATTTAGAGATAATTTGACAGGCAGTAAATCAGACTTTATGTCACCTCACTCCTTCTTTTAACTCCTAAAAACCTGTATTACCATGCTGCAACCACATTATTCCCATAAGTTGTGGGGTGGTAGCATCGAGGCCTCATTCAGTTGAATGTGTGGTGTTTGGCGGTTGGGACTGCCTGTCAAACACAACATGGGGTATCATTTTTGTGTATGTGTCTGTCCTCTGCCCTGTCTGCTGCCTTTGCAGCTTAAGCGGGAGCATTTGGTGGGGCTGTAAAAACATGGCTCAACTGCAGGTATAATTTAATGATAAAGCCCCGTACACATGGGCCAAATGTCGGGAGACATTTGCCGTTTAAAAAAAACCTGTCCGACATTTGGCCCGTGTGCATGTTAGTCTGTCAGGCGAGCATGCTGGAAAATCAGCAGCCTACTGACTCTTGATCAGCACAATGGCAGAGAGCGCTGTTTAGAGTGTTCTGGTGGGGGGCCGTCCCCCTGTCAGAACACCACAGCTCAGCCGAGGAGATCGCTGTATTAAGTTCTCATAGTGAGTACAGTGGCTCCGACCAGAGCTGTTATTTCTTTATTTGTTCAACCTGCTAGGTGTACCAGGCTTTAGTCGGCAATGGTGTAAATAAGGAACGCATATCAATCATCTCATATGGCAGTTTAACCCCTTAACGACTGCTCACGGCATATATACGTTAGCAGAATGGCTCATACAGGCACAATCACGTATCTGTACGTGGCCCTTTAACTGCCTGCCGTGTGGTCACGCGTGCACGCCGCCGGCGGCGCGCTCGCGACCCTGCAGTCATCCCCGTAAGTCAAGCCGCGGGTCTCACAGACTCGATCGCCATGGGGATCCCTGCAATCGTCTCACGGAGGGATGGAGCGTCTCCCCGCTCGCCTACTGACACTGTCACCGATCTCCGCTCTGTGTAATCAGAGCGGAGATCGGTGACGTGTCACTCGTAGCCACGCCCCCTAACAGTGAGAATCACTCCCTTAGGCACACTTAATCCCTTCAGCGCCCCTAGTGGTTAAACCCTTCACTGCCAGTGTCATTTTTACAGTAACCAGTGCATTTTTATTGCACTGATCGCTGTAAAAATTACAATGGTCCCAAAAATGTGTCAAAAGTGTCCGATGTGTCCGCATCGTCTCACGGAGGGATGGAGCGGGGAGATGTTAGTGTAAACACAACATCTCCCCGCTCGCCTACTGACTCTGTCACCGATCTCCGCTCTGTGTAATCAGAGCGGAGATCGGTGATGCGTCACTCATAGCCACGCCCCCTAACAGTGAGAATCACTCTCTTAAGCACACTTAACCCCTTCAGTGCCCCTAGTGGTTAAACCCTTCACTGCCAGTGTCATTTTTACAGTAACCAGTGCATTTTTATTGCACTGATCGCTGTAAAAATGGCAATGGTCCCAAAAATGTGTCAAAAGTGTCCGGACATAATCGGACATAATGTCGCAGTCACAAAAAAAATCGCTGATCACCGCCATTACTAGTAAAAAAAATTTTTTTATAAAAATGCCATAAAACGACCCCCTATTTTGTAAACGCTATAACTTTTGTGCAAACCAATCAAAAAACGCAGATTGCGATTTTTTTTTACCAAAAATATGTAGAAGAATACGTATCGGCCTAAACTGAAGAAAAAAAATGTTTTTTTATATATTTTTTGGGGATATATATTATAGCAAAAATTAAAAAATATTGCATTTTTTTCAAAATTGTCGCTCTATTTTTGTTTATAGCGCAAAAAATAAAAACCGCAGAGGTGATCAAATACCACCAAAAGAAAGCTCTATTTGTGGGAAAAAAAGGACGTCAATTTTGTTTGGGAGCCATGTCGCACGTCAGTTAAAGCGAAGCAGTGCCGAATCGCAAAAGGGGCCTGGTCTTTATGCTGCGTATTGGTCCGGGGCTTAAGTGGTTAAAAATGCCATAGCGCATGTATAGCAACTAAAGAAGACTTAATAAGCTCATTCATTTATGTGGATTGTCTTAGAGAAAAACCTTCTAGTTCTTTTTTACTAGAACTTTATTTCCCCTTTTTCCTGTATAGACAAATTTGTAGTAGGTTAAATGAAAAAAATCCATGGACCCTTTAACTTCATTCCATCTATTGGTACAATGCACACTTAGCCGTATTTAAATATATTTTTGTAATAATAATGTTCAGGACTAAAAAAAAAATAGTTTTATTTATTTTTTTAGCTAGGAAAACATGAAAAATTTCATAGGAATAGTTTATTTTTACATTTCCAGCTAGCAGGTGGACCTTTAGACTTTTTTCACATACAGCATATACCTGTCTTTTCTTAGATGTGCTGTTAAAAAATAAAACAGTTGTTTACAGAGCTCAATAGCTAAGGCCAAATCACTTACCCCTCCTTCCCTTGTCTGCTCCCTTCAGATGGCTTCCTACTCAATTAGAGAGAGACAGTCTGAGAGAAAACATCTGTTGTGATCTCTCTTTACAAAAGCTATAATATTCTGTGACAGAAGCCATGGGGCACCCTAGGTTAATTGTTTATTTATAAATATAGAGATTTTATAGAAATATAAAAATAGAAAACATCAGTTTAAAAACATATAAACTTAAAAAAAAAATGTAATATAATGCTGACCCAAAACAAATATGGTTACCTTTAATTATTATTAGCATACAAATACAGATGTATTAGCGTTCTTTCCGGGAAAGTATATACATTAGTCTTGCAGATAAAAATTACTCTGCTCCCAGGGGAAAGCCACTAAAAATTGTGTGTTTTGTTTGTGGGTGTATACTGTTGTGAAAATAAATAAATAACTGTGTACGACCAAACATCATAATATATGATCCGGATGCCCAATGCAGTTTGAATAGATGGATCACTGCATTGCTATTTAATCTGTTTAAATACCAATTTTCCTTCCGTCAATGATCAGGTGAGCTTTGCTAGATTTTTTTTTCTCTTTTTTTTTTTTTTTAAATGATCTGGAGCCTGTATGAATATTCCAAAGAAATGCCACAGGAAAAACAGGCACATTTAGTGAACCGAGAAAAATAATTATATTAGATTGCTTACAAGATATTGTATAGCTGGTGGATATCTACAGAATCTCAATATGAAAAGAGTAAGATTAGACTACAGAGAACATGCGTCTGATTAAGAGCCTGTGGCCAGCAAAGCATGACAGTTCCATCACTGCTGGCAGAATGCAATGGAGGGAAGGAAAAAAAAAAAAAATAAGAAAAAAAAGAAAACAACGAGGCGAGCAGAAGGGATTGCTGCTGTTCCTAAGTCTAGACAGTAAAACATAGTCGCTTCAAACCAACAATCACAGTGAGTAGTGTGGAATGATTTTGCCTTATAGTTACAGAATACCTTCTTCCTAATGTCACCGTTTTACATAACAATCTCTCCAGTGCACATCCTGGGAAGACGGATGCAAGAAGTGTATTATGTACTGCTTTAATATGTTATTTACCAAGGCTTTTAAAAATGCATGTGAAAAGTAATCAGATTTTCATCTCATCTATGCATTTGTAGAATTTAGAGAAATTAATTACGGCACATATTAAAGGAGCTGGATGTACGGCTAGAGTTATTGTAAACCTTTAATAGCAATGTGAATTGTAATATCTGAAAGTAAGATTTAATTTTTCATGCTTGATGGTAAGTAAAAATTTTTGTTTTATATTGACTATGATTGGCTTACATCAAATAAGAAACATATTCATGTTTATGTATTTATCAGGATATTTGTTTTGAAACATTATAAAATAAAAAAGGACGAATTAAAATAAAATGGTAATACTGATGCCATAATGGACACTACAAATGTTTAAATAGTATATATTTTAGTAATTCATTTAAATAGTTTTATTTCGTTACACAAAATGACTCAGCTGGACCTCCAAGGTCAAATGGGCTTAGCTTATTTTGCACTAACTGTGCCCTTTGACCTTGAAAATGAACCTATAATATAGACATCTGTACACATGACTTGCTAAAATTAATTGCAGACTTAATTATGAACACCCTCTGTACTTCTAGCTTCAGGCAGGAGTGGTTCATTGGGCACCTACCCCCTTCTAACAAGCAGTTATTGAACATACTAACAACAATCAGACTTAATTATATAATGAGCTATTGAGGGAAGACAATATTCATCAGAAATGCAAGAAGAAGGGGATGCATCTTTTGTTTTGTATAATTAGTTGACAGACACCTCCAGGCAGTGTTTAGTAATTGAACTTAAGGCCATGTGGATTGGTGTTTTTCCCCAAAAAAGAATAATTGTTCTTCTTGCTGTTGTATTTAAATTATTTTTGCACACAGAAACAAAAACTTCTTATTTAACATATTAGAATGCAAAAAAAATTATTGTTAAAATATTGTATTTTTACTGTCTGAAATTATTTTAAATTGACAAGCAATTCTCTAAATGGCCATTTATATCTTAGCACCCTGGCTTTGTGTTAATGCATGTGTGTTAACATGCAATTTTCCACAGCATCTCACTGAAATGCGCTAACGTGCGTTGACGTGCATAGCCGCAACGCACTGTACCAGAGAGCTGTGATTGGTACAAGTGTTACTATAAAATGCTGCTTTTTATTCTTTATGTCTACAGCAGGCATGTCACATTTAAATAAAATGGCTAGCCGAATAAATAAACATCCATTAAGGGCCACTCCTGCTTAACCCCAAAAAATATTATAGCATTTGATATACAATCAATTAAAACAAATGCAATTTACAAATCCTTATGCTTAATATTTGCTGAAGTATCCAAATGCAAAATTATGTAAGGGAGTGTCCACTTTTTGTAAACTAAAGAATTCCTAAATTGGTCACAAGCCACAAAAGAAAGACTTGAATGGCTGTAATTGGCCCAAAAATCAGCAGTCTTTGATGGCTTTGGTCCATAGGAAAGCAAAACAAAACTCCCAATAGTTCTATAACTGATATTAGTAAAAATGGCAACATTACCATCTACATCATCCAGTGATATTTTGTGGTATAATTCTGCTAACTGTTGCCTATTGTGAAAATGCCCTGTTTAATACTACAATTTGCCTTTTAACTAGTCCATTAATTATGTACAAGCATCCTTTCCTAATCCATGCATCCTAAAGAGATTTCCCCTCACTTCCTGCTTCACCACGCAGGAAATTTGAGAAAATCTGTAATAGTGACCGTAATAGTAATAAAAACCTGGCAACATTTCCTACTCTAATATAAAATGAAAAGCATTTTTAATTTTCCTGTGTTGCTGTTGGCGATTTACCCTTCCTGCAGACAGGAAGTGGTGGGAAATCTCTCTAATGACATCTCAGATAGCAGTAAAACCTGACAGTTTCTAAACCTTCCCAACTCTATCCAAAAAAATAAAAGGTTTTGCTGGACATACATTTTAAGTTCTGCACCAGGCTATTATGGTGAAGACTATGAAATGCTTTAGCAGAATCAAAATATATTAAATCAGTTGCATGTCCAACATCCTGATCTGAACTTATCTCTTCTTAAAAACAGATCTTGGTAGGTAAACATTTAAAGTGGTTGTAAACCCTCTGTCATAACATTGTCTTGAAAAATTCCCCATAACACAGGCAGCTTATCGCTGCCTGTATAAGTGTACTCACTGCTGTATTTCCTTTCAAAATCGCATATTTCGTTTTTAATGACGTCACCGCGCATGCGCACATTACACCGTCAAAACGGGCAAGTAATGTTTGCCGGTTTTTCATTATCTGTATTTCCGGAACGCAATGTCTGAGAACTTCCCCTCTGTCCGGCACAGAGGAGAAGTCTTGCACTATTTATGTCCTTCCACTGTTCCTGATACTCCCCCTTGTGACAAAAGAAGACGTCACAAAAGGGGAGTGAAATAAAACACAAGACGCAGACACAGCAACAAATCGAATGAAACAAGGTTGCTACGGTAGCGGCAATCCAGATCGAGGCTTGGTTACGGCGCTACAGCGCATGCGCCAGATTTCTAACAGGGACCCCGTAAGGGCGGAAGTGGTGTCAGAAAGGTAAACAATGAACAGGAGTTAGAATGGCGATTCCTATACCCGGAAACATATAAAAAGAGAACTCTAGAAAAAAAAGGTATTTGCGGGCCTTGTTTTTTAAAAATATTATTGTAATAAGCATTGCAATAACCGTGGGGAACAGAATAACTAAAAAATAGCAAAAGTGGGCCGGGGTTTACTTCCTCTTTAACACAATGGGAAATCAGCCAAATGATCAGACAGAGATAACTGAAACTTGTACTTTACTAAACAAGTGCAAAATTAGAATCAATGCAAAACAGGGTCATAATGGCAAAAATCATGTATACACTGTAGAATAATACAAAATAGACTATGAAAGCAGCACAAACTCTTCATGACAAGGTCTATGTGTCTCAGTCAGGGTAACATGCAAATGCATAGCATATTCTCTATAAGATTCTGAGAAACCTATCCGCCCAGGGCATGTTCAGGATCCATGGGAGTCAGGGGAAAAGGAACATATGCTTGCATCTCAGCATGGCGAGTGGGTGGACTTACCACTACAGACACAACCTATGTTTCATAAACCCATGCCAATTTTCTATTGTTAGTTCTTTGCAGTACATTTTTGCAGATCACCCCCTATAATTTTTTTAAGTAATTTTTAAACAACAGAAGTTAGACTTTTTGGTATATAGTTAGTGCCAGTGGCAGGCAGAATCTGATAGGCAGCAACAACTTCCCCAACTTCCCCCAATGTTTTCCTGCTGGCCCAGAGCTCTGCAGACTCTTCCAGCTGTAGACTAACATCTCAATAGGTTGCCAGCAAGGGAGTGACTCCATAGGAGAGAGTAGGCAGCCTAGCAATCCTGTTGCATGTGAGCTGTTGCTAATGACTGGATCACTCATGCGATATGGCACTTATTCTTTACCCTTCTTAAATAATGGTACAACATCAGCTATACACTAGTCTTGTGGAACTGATCCAATTACAAGAGATTCTGAGAAAACAAAGGGATAGTTGGAAAATATGTATTAACTGTAAGTGTTTAGCTTTTGATTTATCTTTGAAAATAGTATTTTCACAGTTATGTTACAAAAACAGATTTTTTTTTTTCTCTTAGAGTGTATATACGTGTCAAATGTTCCAGAATTTAATTGAACAGCATATGTAATTTATTTTCAATTTGAATCTTTAAAAGCTTAATTTCTAGTTCCTACTTTTTGCTGTATTCTTTATACAGTATGTCATGGATGCAATGTCACTAAGCTTTCATTTTATGCTGTCAAAGCAATATTGTAACCAATTTTACCACTTTCAATCAGCTTTTTAGATTAGCCAACCTACCACCAATTCTTTGAATATTTACTGTATATCTACGATAATGTTTTTTTACCATATGCTTGATTGCAAGTGATTCAAATCATCATGTATTACAATTAGGAATTTGATGCTTTCTGTACCACAAATAAAGCTCTCTTTTTCAGTCATATCGTTTATCTTTTTTTTCCATATATATTTTGTTACTATACGACGTCTACCGTATTTGCTTAAATTATTTGTATTCACAATATATTTATTTAAAAAGTAGCCATTCACTCAATCTGCAAGATTGTATTTCTGAATCATTTAAATGTTACTTTCCTAAAGTTCATAGTCTTTATTTTGGTTCTGCACACTGCTTGCACTTGTGCCAATAGGCAAATGCAGCTTGCTTTTTACATCAGTTTAAGATGCTTCTGAGATCAATTTTACCCAGGAATGATTTGCCAAGGGTTCAGTTTTTGCGCTTGTTTTGTTGTCATATGAAGCAATAAAAGTGGAACAAGGTGTGTGGCTGTCTGGAGTATCTCTTCTACATCTGTCAAGGGTTCATGCCTGCCTGAAATTTGGTGAACCTGAACTTAGATGTGAATCTCATTAAAGCCTAAGCGGGGGCAAATCTTGTTAAATTCTGGTAATTTTTAGGACTAATAGGCAAATCACTATAAAAGAAAAAGCATGGGATGCTGGGCACTGATATGTGGGACATGTACCAATACATAAAAAAAAAAATCTTTAAAATACTATACAATTGGAGTGGGTATGTAGTGTTATGGAACAGTCTCATTGACAGTATACATTGGCAGCACATGTTTGGTTGTGGAATTTTTTTTTTCCTTTACAATTAGCTTGGCTTTCATACAGCAACAGCACACCAATCTGATTTATTTCAGTATGAAAAAAGACTTTCCTGACAGACTCCATGGCAGTCTATGTGTGGGTTAACCCCGCCTCCTCTCCAATGCTATAGGACCCCCTACCCTATAAGTTTGAGCTCACCGGTAGAGACTGTGTTCCTTTTTTGTCCTCCTCCATGGACCTACATCACGATTGTTCCTGTTGGCGTCCGGTCGGATTGTTTCCAGAATCTGGCATACCATGTACTATGGCTAAGGCTATGGAAGCCTGGACAGAGAATATAGTCTCCGTACTCAGGGGCGTTCTGGAAGACTTAGCCAGAAGTTCAGCAGTTAAGGAGCTGAAGCTGGCGGCAGTCTCTTTTGGGGAGGCTTCTATCGATCTGATCCTCCTGTTGGCTTGGACTAAGTTGTCCTCGGTCACGGCCAAGTGGGCCTTATAGTTTCGCCTTCCCAAGGATAGGCGTCTGCTCGGTCAGAAGAGTCCCCAGCGCAGCCAGAAATAATTGGAACGGAGGGCAAGGATTACGGGGTCGTCAAGATGTTTTTTTCAGGCCACACATGGTCCTTCACTGATACTCCTCCCCCCAGATTTATTCCAAATCTGCTCCCTCGTTCGGAAGAGTAGAAGCAGGTGTCACTATCCTATGGGACTCGCTGAAGTCTCAGGGAGCAGCGGTACACGTCCCGAGGGACGAAAAATTCCAGGGGGTATACTCCCCCCTCTTCTTAACACAGAAGAAATCGGTTTATGGCAACCAGTGATAGGTCTAACTTACCTAAACAAAGTATATAAAAAAAAGGAAAGATTCAAATGGAGACACTGTCGACCATCTGTACAGCCAGGCGATTGGCTAATCTCAATCGACTTAAAAGAAAATGCCTACCTCCATGTTCCAGTGATGAAGGAGTTTCTCAAATACCTCCAGTTCCAAGTTAAACAAGAAGATCTACATTTCATCGACCTCCCTTTTCGGGCTGTCAACCTCACCCGAGTCTTCCCAAAAATTCCTCTGGCCATAGTGGCCCTCATCAGAACGAGAGGGGTACGTATTTTTCACTACTTCTACACCCTTCTGTTGCTGTCCCAAGACAAAGGGCAGCCGCTGGTTCACAGGGAGCAGGTAATCTCCACCTTGTCCAGTTTCGGGTGGCTCCTAAATCAAAAAAAAAAAAAAAGAGCCACCTAGAACCACTCCAGCGCCTGATGTACCTTGGGGCCCAGTTTGTTACAGTGAAAAACACCATCTCTCTCCCAGTGGGGAAGATCCCGATTTTCCAGAAAATAATTTCGTGATCACTATTCTCCTCATGGCCGAGGGCCTTACAGTGCTAAAAACTATCGGTTTGATGATCTCCACAACCCCTATGGTCAAGGGGTCCCTACAGAGGTTACGCCTTTTCCAGTCAGGTTTTCTGCAACAATGGAGACCAAGGGGCAACAGTCAACCTATTCACATATCAACAACGATGAGGAGCAGCCTCTTCTGGTGGCTTCAAGCGCAAACCTGCTCAATTGCCACTCCATTGCCCCCATCTCGTGTGTCACGGTCATGACCGATGCCAGCAGTTCCGGTTGAGGAGCCCTCGGCAGATCGGATCTTGCTCAATACAAGTTAGGTACGCGGCTTTTCAACCCGGGCTAGAACGTCCTGGAACATCGGGCAGCCTAGTGTGTCCTTCAGTCCTTTAGTCCTTCTCCCGTCGGGAGAGTCAGTATTATTAAGAATGGTCGACACCACGGCGATCTCCTATGTCAGAGTCATGGGGGCACTCGGGGCGCCACATTTTTCCGGGAGGTCGAGCCCATCATGTCTCGGGCCCAGAAGAACCTGATCGGCATTTCAGCGACTTACATCCCGGAGTCCAGAATGGACTTCCTGTCGCGTATTCGGTTAGACATCAGCGAGTGGTCTCTTCATGTGCAGACATTCAAGTGGATCTATTTTCTTCCCCGGCAACTTCAAGCTGAAGAGGTATTACACTCGGGGCCGTGCAGCTAGGCCTCCGGAATGGATGCCCTGACAGATCGATTGAGTTTCAAAAGGGCATATGCCTTTCCACTGCTCGCAATCATCCTCACGTTCTTACGAAGACCTTATGCGGAAGCAGTCAAAGTGGTGGTAGTAACTCCTTACTGGCCGTACAAGCTTTGATTTCCCCTCTTGAGCCAGCTCAGGTTTGGAATCTGGTGCCTCATCCTCTCGGGCCGGACCTTTTTTCAAGGGGCAGTCCTGCACCCCTGTCCGACTCGGATGCGCTTCAAGGGTGTTTTCCACTCTCATGAGCTCTACGGAGATGAGCACAAATTAAGTCTATAGGGGAATATGGGCCATGTCTGTCGAGTTCTCATCCTCTATGGGCAGATCATGTAGAAATCCAAAAGTTCAGGATATCTTCAGCTTCCTTTTTCCGGCCTAGAACTATCTCTATCTATCAGCTCTCTTCCTTGTCGGCCTTCTCCGTAACTTTGCGGGCTGTTCACCCTTTTTTCCAGAAGTTCTTCTGTGGGGCGTTAAAACTCAGCCCTCAAAGGAGACCAAGATTCCCCATTTAGGATCTTGCCATTGTTCTCAACGCACTGTCTGAACTCAGTAACACGGGGTCCTTTCCCGCTTTCTACCGGAGACCTTTCGGCTAAAATTCACTTTCCCAGTAGCCGTTACCTCGGCTAAGAGGGTCTCGGAGTTTGGGTCCCTAGGTTACGTAGAACCTTTTTTCTGTCCTTCTTTCCGGATCGGGTGGTCCTTATTCCTATGCTCGGTGTGACAGTGGGGTCACTTTGGACACAGGGTGAATAAAAGAAACCCCCGATATGGTCTGTGATAGCCATATTCAAGGCTGTATATACATTGTATATAGATTGGATGTATACTGTATGTGGGGGTTAAGTATCATTGCTGTGAGGAATTAAGTTGTTTTGCATTTCTATTGTTCATTTAAGTCTGTCCTTGTGTGTATTGTAAAGTGCCAGACAGACTGGCTGCCAACCCTTTGTGAAAAGATGTGTATTGGAGATCGTATATTCTATTGTGTTGGGATCTTTTGAAGCCTAGCAGACGTCAGGATGAGGTGTTGAGTCTTGGGATGTGTGGGTGGAGCTGGGCCCTTGTTCATGTTAAATCATGTGCCTTGAATTGTGTATAAAGTTACAATGTTTCTCAATAATAAATTCATTCCTACTACAGAAGAGACAGAGTGCGTCTTGTCTTCTTCCAGAGGGGTCGGCTCCTATAGGAAAGGGTCGTTTAGCTGTGGATATCGGTAGCGAGTGGATGTGTGTCTAGGAGAGGGAACATCGTAAACGGCGTTAATACCCCTTGAGATTGGGGTGCCGTTACATTGGTGGCAGCAGTGGGATTTTCCCTCCAGTTCCTGGGACACTCCAAGCCACCACAGTGAATGACCAAGCTATGCAGCCTGCAGGAAAGTCACGCTGAAAGACTTACTTGAGAGCCGAGATGAACCAGAGGAATGGTGATGCAGGACCCCGGTCAGTTGAAGATTTGTTTCAGCAACGAGTTCGAGAGCGCTTGGCATTATATGGTGCTAACCCATCAGAGACCTCCATACAGGAAGCCATTAGAGAAATCGAGCGGCAGGATGAGCGACAACATGAGCAGAGAATGGCGGAAATACGGCAATCAGAGACAACACCTAAAAAAGCAGCACCAACTGAAAGGAGAGGAGAGATACAGATACCAGCCGACATGGAAAAGGAATTCAGAAGGAGGTTGCGAGAGATGCAGATACAGCATAGAGGACCAGTATCAGAGGAGGTCCTGCTGGGATGGTCGGATTCGATCCACTGCGAACTCTGGAAGAAAGTGCTAGCCCTCGAGCAGCAACACCAGGGAAAAGTTCTCCCCTCCATCCATGTAAGGTACTGGTCGCAGTATGAAGTACGAATGCTGTTATTGGGGGAACAACCGAAGCAGGAGTGGACAGCTGAGTTAAG
This sequence comes from Rana muscosa, assembly GCA_029206835.1. Taxonomy (NCBI): domain Eukaryota; kingdom Metazoa; phylum Chordata; class Amphibia; order Anura; family Ranidae; genus Rana; species Rana muscosa. The sequence goes on from CM055117.1 coordinate 324,813,114, forward strand.
CAGGCTGATCCGGGCAGAGATGCGGTTGGACGAGAGCTACAGAGCCCTCCGGTGGTATGTAGCCCAAGAGTGCCCATGGTCAGCGGATGACAGCCCCACGGAAGGCTTTGACTATAATGGCCTGGGATTGTTGTATTGGAGGCTGTCCGAGGACCCTGACTTTGGGAGTGGTCAGGAGTGGCGTTTGGAGGAAATAATGGAGCACAGAGAACAAAGACTGAATGTCTCGGAAGGGCACTGGGCACAGGAAGATTTGGAGTTTCTGGCCGTTCAGGAATGGGAGCTGGAGATTGCCTACAAACAGCTGCTAGACTCTGCTCAGCAGCAGGGTGGGGCTCCCTTTGCCTGGGACTATCAGGAATTACCAGTTGACAACTATGAAATCCTGGCTGAAGAATCAGCAGTGGAAAATCTGAAGATTGCCCTCCCTAAAGCCGAAGTGAATGATACAGAGTTCCAGGGAGCTAGCCTGGCTGAAGAATCGGCAGTGGAAAAGATGAAGATTGCCCTCCCTAAAGCCGAAGTGGATGATATAGAGTTCCAGGGAGCTAGCCTGGCTGAAGAATCAGCAGTGAAAAATCTGAAGATTGCCACCCTTAAAGCCAAAGTGGATGATATGGAGTTCCAGGGAGCTAGGGCAGTTGGCTCATCTCCCCAGCCACAGATTACAGAAGGTATGGACTTAATGGACTGTGCAGAGGATGTTATGAATTATGCATCACCCGCTCAAGTACTGGCAGCAGGACAAAGTACTGCAGACCCCTGCTCTACACCCGTGGCAGTGTTGGAGGCCCGAGTTGAGAAGGAGATGGTTCCTCTTTCTGAGTGGATTTCAGAGATGCAGGGAGGAGAAGCAGCCATTTTCCCTCCCCAACAGGTAGCCAGAGCAGATGGTGTGGAGTCCCCAGCAGGAGTACTGGCAACAGGGCAGAGTGATAGCAACCTGTGCTGCCCAGCACCGGAAACAACTGTGGAGTTTCAGGGAGCCGGGGCAGTTGGCCCCTCTCTCCAGCAACAAGCTGGGGTGGTAAAGCTTTTACCCCCAGCTGAATCACTGGCAGCAGGGCAGAATGCTACTGGCCGCTGCACACAACTGCCACTTGAGCGGATATCGATGGATGGGACTGCGGTCTCCACTCACAGCAACCCAGCAGAAGAGCTGGCAACAGAGCCGAGTGCCACGGGCCTCGGCTCTCAACTAACAGAAGAGGGAGTTCCTGTGGTATTGGATGGGACTTCAGTCCTCACTGACACAACCCCAGAAAATGGTGTGACACTGAGACAGGAGGATGTCAGCCTTGCTTTGCAAGTACTGGGGGACTTCCACCTACCACAAGTGGATGGGACTTCAGTCTCCACTTGTATACCCCAGGGATGCCGGGCAGTCGACCCAGATCCCCAACAGCATGACGGACTGAGCCCAGTCACCCTGTCTTCTCCCCAGCGGCGGGTATGTTCTCTGAGAGAGGCAGAGGTTGGCTGGGTAAGTAATGCTCTGCTTGGAGCAATTCATTTGTGGTACTGGGTGGATACCAGCATTGGAAGAATGACCCATGGACTAACTTCGGAGTAGACCCGTCTGGGGTCCCCTCCTCTGTTAGTCCCCTGCCGAAAGGGGAGATGTGTGACAGTGGGGTCACTTTGGACACAGGGTGAATAAAAGAAACTCCCGATATGGTCTGTGATAGCCATATTCAAGGCTGTATATACATTGTATATAGATTGGATGTATACTGTATGTGGGGGTTAGGTATCATTGCTGTGAGGAATTAAGTTGTTTTGCATTTCTATTGTTCATTTAAGTCTGTCCTTGTGTGTATTGTAAAGTGCCAGACAGACTGGCTGCCAACCCTTTGTGAAAAGATGTGTATTGGAGATCGTATATTCTATTGTGTTGGGATCTTTTGAAGCCTAGCAGACGTCAGGATGAGGTGTTGAGTCTTGGGATGTGTGGGTGGAGCTGGGCCCTTGTTCATGTTAAATCATGTGCCTTGAATTGTGTATAAAGTTACAATGTTTCTCAATAATAAATTCATTCCTACTACAGAAGAGACAGAGTGCGTCTCGTCTTCTTCCAGAGGGGTCGGCTCCTATAGGAAAGGGTCGTTTAGCTGTGGATATCGGTAGCGAGTGGATGTGTGTCTAGGAGAGGGAACATCGTAAACGGCGTTAATACCCCTTGAGATTGGGGTGCCGTTACACTCGGCTCAAATCCAAAAATTACCTCAAGATTCCAAAAGAGCCAGGAAATTGTCCTACCTCCATTCAGGACCCAGGAGTCCACTAAAATTCATCCTCTGGACGTAGACAAAATTCTGGGGGTATACCTGCAAAGTTCTTCCTCCATTTCAGACGCTTTGTCTACCTGTTCGTCCTGCACGCTGGCAGTAACAAAAGGAATTGAGCTTTGATCAGAACGATTGCGGCCTGGATCGTCCAGTCCATCCAACAAGCTTATAGAGCTGAGGGCTTGGCTCCTCTGGAGCCGTTGAAGGCACATTCCACCAGGAGTTTAGCGGCTTAATCGGCAGCAGTCCGGCATATGGCTCCAGATGTTATCTGTAAAACGGCCTCATGGGCCTCCATTAATACCTTTTATGTCACTTTTCTGTATTGAGCCTGCTTCGCTATCTTCTGTGATCTTTGGTTTGTAAATCCTGTTGGTTGACGGGTCAAATTAAATTAATTTCTGTCCAGCATACCCACCCATGTGGTCTGGCTAGTTATTTCCCACACGTAGACTGCCATGGAGTCTGTCAGGAAAACTGAAAATTTATTATCAAATACTTTCCGTAATTTTCCTTTCCTGATGGACTCCATTGCAGTCGGAGTTCCCCCCCATCGGTCAAGAGTAGGCTAGTTACGGAACACAGTCTCTACCGGTGAGCTCAAACTTATAGGGTAGGGGGTCCTATAGCATTGGAGAGGAGGCGAAGTTAACCCACACGTAGACTGCCATGGAGTCCATCAGGAAAGGAAAATTACGGTAAGTATTTGATAATAAATTTTCAGTTTTTCAGGTAGCTTTATCAGCAACACATGTTCTATCATGAAAGTATTCAACCCATTTTGGGGGTGAATGGGAATTAGCTGGCAGTTTTCTGTGAATGTCCCTGTTCTCACTGATGCAAAACTGTCCTGCCACTGACCAATTTCTATCAACCTCTCTCTGGTAATTAAGAGACCACAGATAATACAGCAATGTAAACTGGCCAGCAGTAGGACATTTTTAATGAGTGATAATTAGCAAAAATATACTAGGGAAAAAGAATACAGAAAGTTGTTTTACTATATGAATTATGAGCCGGCAGGTGACATAATAACATAAAATTAGTCATCAGCAGCAAGATGTTTAACCACTTGCTGACTGCCCTATAGCAGTTTTATTGCTGCAGGGCAGCAGCTCTGCGCCATATCCTGTATATATATATATATATGAACCTGCACTTCCACTGCAGCTGTCACACGCCCTGCCGGCAGGCCTCTTCTGCTGTGTATATTTTTATGGTTAATAAAACTTGTTTACTAACTCTGTTAGTTAGGTTCAATATCTCTCCTTTGGATCCTGAGATGGTCCTGAGATAGCTTAATATGAGAAACGCGTTGGAGATCTAAAAAAGCATAGGTTATGCAATATCTGCATATATTGTAGTTTTGTAACAATACTTCTGTGAAAACTGTGAGAAGATATTGTTAACCGCATAACAAAAAATCTTTAAAGATATGATTTTAAAATAATAAATTAGAATATGAATTTTATGTAATATGTGTCATCTCATGTGTACCAGTAAAGTCCACAGAATCTTTCTTTTTCTGAAATAGAGTGATTTTTGATGTGGTGCTATACATGTGAGGAAAAGGGGAGATAAGCATGTGCCCCCGTCTGGAACCATACCAGGTCACACGCCCTCAACATGGGGGGTACTTTGATGAAGACAAGGGCCTCTTCCCCACAACCCTGTGTGGAGGTGACCTATTAGAAACTGAAAGCCCCAGGTCCCGGCTTCCCCCATGTGAATGAGTATAGCGTACATTCACCTAAAAAAGTAAAGTAAAATAAGCACAAAAAAAAATATCCCCTTATGTACATCAATCGTCAGTCACATTGTGCAGTGATATAGGTCCATGTCAATCATGAGGAATGGTAACCACCTACCAGCAGGAAAAAAAAAACTTGCGTACTGAACCTGACTGTGCCCATCATTTGCTGGTGCTGCATGACAGCTCCAATTCCCTCCGCCCCTGAAGAAAACAAAGGGGCAGGGTGACCTGGTGATGTAAAAGAGTGACTCTGCCCCTTATGACATCACTGACCATATATAGCTATGGAGTGGGGTCACAACCTGGCGGGGGTCGAAGGCATGCACACGCGTAAACACAAAGACGCACAGGTACATCCACCTGCTCTAGTAAGGGTGCCATCCACCCATTTAGTTACACCGACTGGACCTAAGGAGTTTAATGTGGTTTATAGAAAGAGTGGGTGAATATAAACTATTTTAAGAGTGTGGCACACTTTTAGCTCTGGATGAAATGTATTATTATTTTTATGTCCATCATTGTCAAATGTATTATACTCTTTAGTGTAACAGACAACATTACTTATGATAGCAATTATATTTCAATAAATGGTGCAGAGATTATACCTTATCAAGCCTAAACTGAAATTATCCTATTACAGTCATATTGATTATAATTATAATCAACATGACAACAATGCCAACCATAACTCAATCTATATATATTTCCCTCAAAGCATCATGAAAGACCTGAAAGGCCCCCTCTGTGTACAGTATATTTTTTTCTACTTTTTTTGCTTAGGTACATGTCCCCCATGGCGTTGCCCAGCTTCCCGTACCTTTTTTGTTTATTTTCCTATTACCACTACAGGTTCAGCCACATAGACTTCAACAATATTTGTCTCTAAGTTCCTGTTTGCCAAATACTGAGAAAGATTTTCCAAAACTTTTGGCGAATCGAACCTATACAGATTTACATATCACTAAACATCTGAATAGCTTTGACATGTGGCTATGAAAAGTAAGCAAAAATTGGTAAAAAAATTTTTAGCCTCGATATTTTTTGAAACCTTGACACACTTATACAGATAAAGACATTTTGCAGCAACTGTCTTTGGTGTCCTTTTTCTACTTTTTAAAATCAATAATGATTTTCAGTTATCTGTGTGCATTTATTTTCCCTTTGCAGGTTTTGGTGTTCAGCATGAGGTACTGTTTGCCTTCTTCTGTAATGTGGTTCTCTCCATAAAGAACCAATTATTCTACAGACTCGAAAAACATTTTGGAACATGTGAAAAACATTATTTTATGATATCTGTTTGTACTTAATATATGTAATGATAGTATTCCATATATACATTCAATTTTTCATCTCCTGTGCATTTTTATGGTTTTCTTCAGACTTACATTCAGTCTAAGCTGTCTACTAAAAGTGACAATGACAGGTTAGGATACATTTTTACACTACCAAGTTTTGTTTCTTAAATACAAATTTAAATTGTTACCACAGATACATTTACATTGAAGCTAGCCCTGTTCCTAGGCCCCTCTCCTAGCCTTTATTTTTAAATATCCCTAACTATATTGCTCAATGGTTTGTCAAAATCTTTCTGGCAGGACCTGCAAATGCACTTTGCATTTTCAATTCAATGGAGCTTGTTAGCAAGAACTTTAGGCTGGGTTCATACCTATGCGAATTGAATGTGGCTTTCCCCGCATCCAATTTGCATAGCAGGAGAATGTGACCAGCTCTCTATAGAGCTGGTTCACATATCTTCGGGCCACTGCGACGCGCACTGCACAGAAACGCTGTGCGTCTTTGGCTCCATTTCTGGGCCGAATTTAGGCACTGATTCATCCCTGAACTGTAGAATGGGGACGCACAGTATTCCTGTGTGATCCTCAGCCGATTCCAGTGTGAACTGAGCCTTAGGGAGCAGTTACTTTTCACGGGAATAAATGAGAGTGCTGAGCACATGTACAGTGCCTTGAAAAACTATTCATACCCCTTGAAATTTTCCACAATTTTGTCATGTTACAACCAAAAACGTAAATGTATTTTATTGGGATTTTATGTGATAGACCACATAACACAAACGTGGCACATAAAATTGTGAAGTGGAATGAAAATGATAAATGGGGTTTCTAAATGTTTTACAAATAAATATTTAAAAAGTGTGGTGGGCATTTGTATTCAACCCCCTTTTCTTTGATAGCCCTAACTAAAATCTAGTGGAACCAATTGCCTTCAGAAGTCACCTAATTAGTAATTAGTCCACCTGTGTGTAATTGAATCTCAGTATAAATACTGCTGTTCTGTGAAGCCCTCGGTGGTTTGTTAGAGAACCTTAGTAAACAAACAGCATCATGAAGGCCAAGGAACACACCAGACAGATCAGAGATAAAGTTGTGAAGAAGTTATAAAGTAGGGTTAGGTTATAAAAAAAAATATCTCAAGCGTTGAACATCTCACGGATCACTGTTCAATTCGTCATCCGAAAATGGAAAGAGTATGGCACAACTGCAAACCTACCAAGACATGGCGGTCCACCTAAACTGACAGGCTGGGCAAGGACAGAATTAATCAGAGAAGCAGCCAAGAGGCCCATGGTAACTCTGGAGGAGCTGCAGAGATCCACAGCTCAAGTGGGAGAATCTGTCCACAGGACAACTATTAGTCGTGTACTCCACAAATCTGGCCTTTATGGAAGGGTGGTAAGAAGAAAACCATTGCTGAAATAAAGCCATAAGAAGTCCCATTTGCAGTTTGCGAGAAGCCATGTGAGGAAGACAGCAAACATGTGGAAGAAGGTGCTCTGGTCAGATGAGACCAAAATGTAACTTTGTGGCCTAAAATTAAAATGCTATGTGTGGCAGAAAACTAGCACTGCACATCACCCCGAACACACCATCCGCACAGTGAAACATGTTGTGGGGACTGGGGATGCATTTCTTCAGCAGGGACAGGGAAGCTGGTCAGAGTTGATGGGAAGATGGATGGAGCCAAATACAGGGCATTTTTAGAAGAAAACCTGTTAGCGTCTGCAAAAGACTTGAGACTGGGACGGAGGTTCACCTTCCAGCAGGACAATGACCCTAAACATACAGCCAGAGCTACAAGGGAATGGTTTAGATTAAAGCATATTCATGTGTTAGAAAGGCGCAGTCAAAATCCAGGCCTAAATCCAATTGTGAATCTGTAGCAAGACTTGAAAATAACTGTTCACAGATGCTCTCCATCCAATCTGACAGAGCTTAAGCTATTTTGCAATGAAGAATGGGCCAAAATTTCACTTTTTAGATGTGCAAAGCTGATGGAGACATACCCAAAAATACTTGGAGCTGCAATTGCAGTGAAAGCTGGTTCTACAAAGCATTGACTCAGGGGGGCTGAATACAAATGCACACCACACTTTTAAGATATTTATTTGTAAAAAAAATTGGAAACCATTTATCATTTTCCTTCCACTTCACAATTATGTGCCACTTTGTGTTGGTCTATCACATAAAATCCACAATAAAATATGTAGACAAGTGCCTGTAGGGTTTGCTGAATGTAGTGGTTCACCTGTCACCCTGCCCAGCCAGACATCCATCTCAGTCACTCAGAGACATAGACATAAGCTTTGTTTTGTTTTTTTGTTTTATTGAGGGGATTGAACTTAGGGCAAATAGGTAATTATGGGATGCCCAGAAATATTCAGTGAAAATTGCTTGGGACTTCTATATACACTCCAGTCTTCTCTCCAGCACAAACTCTTGCTTAAGACCTCTTATCCTTCACTCCTCCAGCAGATCACTTGCTGCACACCCTTACTCCACCAGAACTTCCCGTGCTACAGACTGTTACTCCTCCAGACTAGCTAGCAATGCATGGTTAGGCCTGACACTAATTCATCCAGGCCTCAATGAACTGCCTTTTGTGGGCAGGGGCCGCGGGCCCCTGTGGTGTAGAAATAGTTCAGGTGCCAGCTGTCTCCCATTCAGCTACCAATCCCAGATAGCTCTCTTCAGGCCCTGACAGCCAGCCTGGCTGCAATAACCTCTCTCCACTGCCCCTTCTACAGTCCTCTCTTCTAGTTCTGCACCCATCTCAAACTGCAAACTCCCAGTTCTCTCAGGCGTGCCTCCCCAGTCCTTCCGACTGTGCTTCGTCCACCAACCCTCCAGGCTGCGACCAGTTGTCCTCCCTAGAGATTCCTAGCAGTGTTCTCTCCCACTGTCCTTTCTCCGCTCTCTCAGGTGCCTCTCTCCCAGGATCTCTTCACTCCTCCTGGATGCACCTGAGCCCCGACCAAGGGTACCCCCCCCAGACTGGGGAACTCCCTGTGGGCCCTGACAGCCTCCACACACTCTAACCCCAGATCTTCCACCCGACAACTCCTCCCCAGCTGGACTGACCCAAGGTATTTAAGGAGGCCTGCTCCCTGACAATCTAAGTTGGGGATTGGTCAAGGCTCCTCAAGATACCCCAGGCAGCTCCACCTCTCCTCCCCTCCTCTCCTTCCAGCACTTTCTAGAAAGAAGAGAGAGGTGTCAGTGATGCTACCTGTGAGTCACCCAGGCTTCCCCCTAAGCCACTCCCAGCACAGAATGAAAAAAAAAATAGGCCTAGCCACCAGCTAAGCCTGCCTAAATTTTCCTACTCTTCCGAAAAATCCTCAACCTAGCACCTACCTAACTAGAGGGTGCTACATTTACATTTTTGGTTGTAACATGACAAAATGTTGAAAATTTCAAGGGGTGTAAATACTTTTTCAAGGCACTGTACACGCCCAACCAGGAAGATTTGTGTAAGACTGAAAAGGTGGTTTGGGGTGTAGGAGACTACAATATAAGTGTAAGTGCACCAAAGGTGAAATAATGATGACCCTTGTAAGAACCCCAGGAAGTGTTATACTGTAGTTTGGCTCATCCTGTCACTTTTCATTGACAGCTTAATCTACATGTAAAATAAGTGACAATATCAAAGCTCATGACATTTAAAAAAAAAATGGAATGTATTGACTAAATTAAATCATTGTGTTCAGGTTCCAACCCTCCTTTGTTGCAGGTGAAAAAGTAAAGATGACAAATTTTTAAGTCAGTCATCAGTCGTGTCTTTGGAGTTCCTAAAAAGAACATATTAATCAATTCCAAATGAAATCCATTAACAACCTCTTTAAATCTGTAAAAATCCCCTGGCTGTGTGCATTATTTAGAGATCTCCAACTACTTCAACACTCAAGACTGGCTCTGGAGAAATGGGCATCACTCTGGACGAAGCTTCTTAAAGTGACCATTAGACAAGGCATATAAAAAAAGTACCATGGTAATAAAAACTAGAGGTAAATGCTACGTAAAATAATTTACAGAGCCTGTATACCTTTCATATTCAAGCTCCATTTATGACCATTTAAAAAAAAAATGCCCAAGGTGCTATGACCCATTAGGCTAACTTCTGCACCTTATGTGGTTTGCCCCCCTCATCCAAAAACATTGGCAAACAATATTAGACTACATGCAACAACAAAAAAACTGACAATTTAGTTGCTACATAAAAAAACTTGACAGGTAACTCCACAAGTCTATCTAGATTAGAGTATATGAGCCTCCAATCTGTTAAAAAAGTATTAATATACTATATGGACTAGTTGGCTTCATCTATTGACAGAAGACTTCCTGACTATCTACAGCCCAATGCCTGAGGATAAAGTAGATGCTTTCAGGCACAATTAACTAAACAATTATTTAAAACATAGTCACAATTTGTTAGCCACTGTCTCCCTGGTCTGTTAAGGGAGATAATGGAACACTTCTTGCATACAACCCATTATCCTATGAGAATTGAAGAGTGTGCTAATTAAATTAGATGTCTAATAAAGATGCAGGTATTTTAGTTAATACTAGTGTTCTCCAAACTATCCTTACACAAGGATGGTCACATAGACATTTAAAGGGACCTTGTCATGTGAGAATTATGAAGGCCGGTATTAGGCAACTCTCATTTTTGAATGATAGATTTCTGGATGTCGTGCTATAGTTTAGGTTTCAATCATTTCTGAGACTCACTTGGAACAATTATAGGGATAAGGAATTCCGACATTTTGCTGACACTCATTTATAGCATTCTTGTTCTGGTTTTCTGACTAAAATGTATTGAAGTTGGTCACAACCAGGAAAATATCATTTTCTTCGGGAGGCTAGCAATGACAGCCCTCATAATTCTCTGATGACAGTGTCACTTTGAAGTGGAGCTTGCACCTAGACTGAAAGGTCTGCTTTTCTAGCCTCCCTCTTCCTTGCTTAAACACTGCGTGTAATGTAAAAAAAATCTGTGGGTGAAAAAGTTGGATAAACTTACCTTACCCCTGGCTTACACCCATAGAGCCTAGGTTAAAGTGACATCATCCTCCTTTAGGCAAGATCTTGAAGAATGTTGAAAAACTCAAATCTAACTTTGCCGCGGCATTGTCTAGTACTCATACTCTGCATGCTCTGGGATTTCTTTAGCAGGATGGTGACGTCACATGCTGTAATACGGTAAGCGGGGCAAGGGTTAGTATGTTATCCAACCATTTTCCCCTTTCAGTTTTTTTTTTTAGTAAGAGGGAGGAGGGTGACACAAGAAAAGTGGTCATTGCACTCCATGGAGTGAATGGCCTCCTTTAGAAACACTTACATAGTTAGGCCTCCACACGTAAAGTGATGTGAATCCAATCCTTCCTAAAAGCTAAACTCCCAAATTAAGTGATGTTCTTTGCATAAACACATAATGAGAAATAAACATGAAACAACATAAATCTAGAAGTTTTTTTGTTATATGATTGTTAGAGTTTTATACAGAAAAGTCTATAGACAAGAGTCTATTGGCTATAGTGCATAAGCATTGCAACCAATTACTACAGTATCTCACAAAAGGGAGTACACCCCTCACATTTTTGTAAATATTTTATTACCGTATATCTTTTCATGTGACAACACTGAAGAAATGTCACTTTGCTACAATGTAAAATAGTGTGTACAGCTTGTATAACAGTATAAATTTCCTGTCCCCTCAAAATAACTCAACACACAGCCATTAATGTCTAAACCGCTGGCAACAAAAGTGAGTACACCCCTAAGTGAAAATGTCCAAATTGGGCCCCAATTAGCCATTGTCCCTGTCCGGTGTCATGTGACTCATTAGCATGACGCCTCTCCTCTTTGGAGGGGATAGCTTTGTTGGACTCCTTGGTTCGCTCACAGAGATGTTTACATCACCGTGGCAACAGATGCGCCGCGATTGGTCAGCGCGGATGTTGGCTCCCCTCCTTTTTATCTCCATGATGATGCGCTCCCCTTTTGGAGCGCATGTTGTCATGATGCAGTGTTCTGCTGTGTGTTCTACCTTTGAGTATGTGGGGTGAGGGGGCAGGCCTCCGCGCTGATGACTCGGAGGGCGCCACCCCTCTCCCACCCTCTTCACTACACACTCTGCTCTCTCACAGCTGATAACTATCAGCAATTAATCCACACTATATTAGACTGCAGAAACAACCCTCAGTCTGCACATTGCTGACTTGGGAGTGGATGTGTCTACATTGTTCCCTACAGGAGAAAAGGTAAAATTGGATATTTAATTCATCTTATGGTTTCTTTTCAGTTTTTTCTTTTTTCATTGATATAATGCATACCCCCTTTTTTCCTTTTTGATTCATGGAGGGTCCCTCAATATTTGTATATCTAAATTATTCAATTTAAGATTGAGCCATATTAACATATGGTGGATTATTCCACCTTGGCTCATAGATACAAGGCAACAGGTTATTCTACTGTTGTATTATAGAGGCCCTATATATATTGATACCCTTCGGGCTAACTAACAGTTACCCCTTATGATAAACAGACCTTAATTTTTATTTCCATTTATTCAAAATTTTCCATACTTTTAAAATTATTATTTTCCAGATTCCATTTTGTTCCCCTTCCCTCTTCTTAGGGGAATACCTTTTCTCTGTGGAGCCCATGCAACACAAATCCACTCCAAAACCTGGGTTGAGATACAGCAGGTATGCACACAATTAGATTTAGTTCTGACATGTATACCCCACTAATATGTGGGCCATTCATGGAGGGTAATATATACATATATGTCACCTTTATTCATACTGCTGTATTATTATTACTCTTTCTTGTTTATAGATGGGATCAGCAGCATAAATTACCTGCTGTTTTGAGTACAGGCGCCCTTTGTTGCCCTGCCCTGAGCATAGTTCGATGCACGGTCCCCCGTGTTGTGACCCCCCTGTGTTCTCCCTTCATCCGGAGCAGTGAGCGTCAATCTCTGTTATTTTAAACAAGGTTGTATCCACACCAAACTTCATAGGCAACAACGGTTAGCATATATGATTTACAGTACAAATAATGATGCTTTTTATTATAACTATTGAATTAATTTTCAATTGTACTGTATATACATAAAATAGACGATGCTCTTGTTTACTCAACTCTCTTGCTTTGTTCTATGTCTACAAACTACAGACCACAACACCTCTCACCACTAGCCCCTGAAGAAGAGGCGCTATATAAACCCATAGCCTCGAAACGCGTTGGGCACCCTGGGCCCTCCCACAGGAATCAGGACCCTCACAGTGGTTTATGGTCTTTTGTGACATTGTTACTTTGTTGCTCTATAGTTTGAGTTGTGTTTGTGTACATCCAAATTGTATATGTATTTTTATCTCTTTGATATTTTGTATTACAACAATAAATATATATTTTTTGATAACATTTGAAACTTGTAGACTTCACCCTAAAAAGTCCCATAGAGGACTACACACACAATCTACATTAGTGTTACAAGGTCTCAGGTGTAACTGGGGAGCAGGTGTGTTAGATTTGGTGTTATCACTCTCACTCTCTCATACTCTCATACTGGTCACTGGAAGTTCAACATGGCACCACATGGCAAAGAACTCTGAGGATCTAAATAAAATAATTGTTGCTCTACATAAAGATGGCCTAGGTCAGTCTTCAAATTTTCCACTCGCCTACTCGCATTATGCAAGTCAAAAATGAGAGCTGGCGAGGAGCTGGGCTGCCTGGGAGCGAGCACTGCCGTCGTGCGGGGTTGACCGGGAGCTGTTCTCCCAGCGATCACACTGGGGGAAGAGAGTGTGGAGGAAGAGGAGAGCCACAGGATCACAGAGCGTGGATAGTCCGCTTTAACAGCTTACATTACAATTGCCTCCGCTCTGCTCGCCGTCACACACAGCCCCATCTTCTCCTGACACCGCGCCTGTGATAGACAGAATGCGGGTCCAATGCTGGGATGTGTTCTGTCTATCACTTGCACCGGGTTAGGAGGGGGCGGGGCTGTGTGTGACGGTGAGCAGAACGGAGGCAATTATAATGTAAGCTATTCCGGCGTGCTATCCTGCTCTGTGATCCCGTGGCTCTCCTCTTCCTCCAGTCATGATCAGGCCACCCTCTCTCTTCCTCTGCCCAGGCGGCGCTGCAATGTTGGGCACAGTGAGGCTGAAATGGTGGGCACAGTGAGGCTGCAATGGTGGGCACAGCCTGGTGGGCACAGTGAGGCTGCAATGGTGGACACAGTGAGGTTGCATTGGTGGGCACAGTGATGCTGCAATGGTGGACACAGTGAGGCTGCAATGGTGGGCACAGTGAGGCTGCAATGGTGGGCACAGTGAGGCTGCAATGGTGGGCACAGTGAGGTTGCAATGGTGGCCACAGTGAGGCTGCAATGGTGGGCACAGGTCACGCTGCATTGATGGGAACTGACAAGGCTGCAGTGGTAGGCACAGGTGAGCCTGCATTGATGGGCACTGGTGAGGCTGTGCTGAGGGGCACTGATAAAGTTGTTAATATTTATTTTTTTAACCTAATTCTGCATAAAACATTTAAGTGTCATTTCATGAGATAATTTATGAGGGCGTTTTTAGGGGCAGGGTATGGGTTGGGTGGGGCAACTGGTGGTGAGTAACCCTTGAGGCGTGGCTAGTAGTAGTAGCTCAGGACTTGAAATTTTGAGCCCTGGTCTAGGCTATAGGAAGATTGCCAAGACCCTGAAACTGAGCTGCAGCATGGTGGCCAAGACCATACAGCGGTTTAACAGGACAGGTTCCACTCAGGACAGGCCTTGCCATGGTCGACCAAAGAAGCTGAGTGCACGTGCTCAGCGTCATATCCAGAGGTTGTCTTTGGGAAATAGATGTATGAGTGTCGCCAGTATTGCTGCAGAGGTTAAAGGGGTGGGAGGGGTCAGCCTGTCAGTGCTCAGACCATACGCAGCACACTACATCAAATTGTCCTGGATTGCTATCGTCCCAGAAGGAAGCCTCCTCTAATGCCCAAAAACTGTTTGCTGAAGACAAGCAGACTAAGAACATGGATTACTGGAACTATGTCCTGTGGTCTGATGAGACCAAGATAAACTTATTTGGATCAGATGGTGTCAAGCGTGTGTGGCAGCAACCAGGTGAGGTGGAGTACAAAGACATGTGTGTCTTGCCTACAGTCAAGCATGGTGGTGGGAGTGTCATGGTCTGGGGCTGCATGAGTGCTGCCGGCACTAGGGAGCTACATTTCATTAAGGGAACCATGAAGGCCAACATGTACTGTGACAAACTGAAGCAGAGCACAATCCCTTCCCTTTGGAGACTGGGCGGCAGGGCAGTATTCCAACATAACGACCCCAAACACACCTCCAAGATGACCACTGTCATGCTTGGCCAGTCCATCACCTTTACCCTCAGCTTCTTTAGCAAGTCTCCAGACCTAAACTCTATTGAGCATCTGTGGGGCATCCTCAAATGGAAGGCGGAGGAGCGCAAGGTCTCTAACATCCATTAGCTCCGTGATATCATCATGGAGGAGTGGAAGAGGACCCCAGTGGCAACCTGTGAAACTCTGGTGAACTCCATGTCCGAGAGGGTTAAGCCAGTGCTGGAAAATAATGGTGGCCACACAAAATATTGACACTTTGGGCCCAATTTGGACATTTTCACTTAGAGGTGAACTCACTTTTGTTGCCAGCGGTTTAGACATTAATGGCTGTGTGTTGAATTATTTTGAAGGGACAGCTAATTTACACTGTTATACAAGCTGTACATTCGCTACTTTACATTGTACCAAAGTGTCATTACTTCAGTGTTGTCACATGAAAAGATATAATAAAATATTTACAAAAATGTGAGGAGTGTACTCACTTTTGTGAGATACTGTATGTATCTTTTAGGTTTGACAAGTCATGTTTCAAAGTTCTTGAGTGCTTTCCTTTACTTCTGTGTCTATTCCAGTTTTTACCACTATAAATCCTGATGTGCCTTGAAAAAGCTGCTGTCCATAGAGTGGTAAGCTCAAAAAAGCACTGAACCCACTGAAAGACAAAATACCACAAATCACACACAGAAAGAAATATCTTATATAGTCAACCTTTTTAACTCTTTTATGACTTAGCACCAATGACCAGCCATAAAATACACCCTTTAAACAATAGTTGCAATTGTAATTGTAATTTGAACTCGTTCAATTATTGGTTACCACCTCAGCACAGAAATTAAAGACCAAAGGACAACACAGATGCATACTGGCAAAGGAAATAGTAATATCTTATATCCAGGGCATTCATTATACAATCCTGATTATTGTATTTCCAAAAACTATACTGAACAGATGTTATAAGTTACTTTCTACCTTATGAGAAAATTGGGTTTTAACGTATATCCTTAGACAGGGTGACACTGTAGATATACTCGTAACAATGTGCCAGCGTCCCGATAATATGCAAGTTTTTTAAGCTAAAAGCTAATGGTTGGACTTTAAAGGCACATGGTAAACAAAAGTAAAAAACTAAAGGTATTTTTATGTAGAAAACTTTTTTTCATATAAGACAGTCATAAAACATCAAAATATTTGATCAAATATTATAACTGGTCCACAGAGGTTATCATAATAATCGTCATACAATACATTTTCTTTAATTGGACTCAAATGAGTAGAAACAAGGCAATAATAATAGAACTATAAGATTGATAACCAGGCAGTGGGTCCAGAGGAGGTGGAGAGCTTGCTCAACATGTTACGCGTTCATAAAACGCTTCCTCAGGAGCATATATATATGAATCTATTAAAAACATACAGAGAAAAAAGGAATAATAATCAATATTTTAATACATAAAATTGTCTATACATACATATATATACATTCTTTGCTGATCATGCGGCAGAGCCACGACGGGACCCCCCAAAAAAAGGGCCAACGGGGTGGGTAGGCAACCCCCATGTTGAAGCACATATAGGCACTCTCAATAGGTATGGATGCAATTAGTATGAATAGGAAGTAAAAGCCTAGAAATTAGGCACTGATTTAACGATGGACAGATATATAAAGGTAAAATATAATAAATATGTACTCACATAGTAGGCCGTGTTGAAAAAACAAACAAAAGTTAATCAGTCCATCTACCTAGACAGTGGTGATCTATTATAGAGTATCGCCAGTCGAGGAGATAATATCTGTGGGTAATGATAATGAGGGGGGGGGGGTCCCATCGTGGCTCTGCCGCATAATCAGCAAAGAATGTATATATATGTATGTATAGACAATTTTATGTATTAAAATATTGATTATTGATTATTATTCCTTTTTTCTCTGTATGTTTTTAATACTCAGTTTTCTACTCATTTGAGTCCAATTAAGGAAAATGTATTGTATGATGATTATTATGATAACCTCTGTGGACCAGTTATAATATTTGATCAAATATTTTGATGTTTTATGACTGTCTTATATGAAAAAACTTTTTCTACATTAAAATACCTTTATTTTTTTACTTTTGTTTACCGTGTGCCTTTAAAGCATTAGCTTTTTACTTTCTACCTTAATTTTTTTTAATTTCCATTTACCCTGAATGTCCATCCAGGGCTGGTGCAAGGATTTTTAAGACCCTAGGCGAAACCTCATTTTGCCACCCCCCCCCTTGGCTCCACCCCTGACTGCACCCCCTTTGCCCTGCCCATGTATACCCCACATTTTTAATGAAGGCCCATCACATGCAGCCCACCAGTGCCCATTATCGAATGTTTGCATGCTTCCATTCATTCGGGAGTCAGGACACAGACACAGTCCTCCGCCGCCGCTGCGCCTCTGACACTATGTGCGAACGGAGCGGCGGCTGCCTGCTGATGCTGAGACTTAGTTGCTTGCTGCAGAGAGAAGAGAGTAGGAACACCAGTGGCTGGGGGCCCTAGGCAGCAGTGCGCCTTAGGCGCCTGCCTAGTTTGCCTGCTAGTAGCACCGGCCCTGTGTCCATCTAATGTTCTTTTTAAGGGAGGATGTTCTTACTGTATTGAAGAAAAAACTTTCACTGCTGGCTGATCCAACTCTGAGATATTTTTTTAGCTCTAAGGGCTAAATTATATAAAAGTATTAAATGTATGGAAGGTTTTGCATGAAAAGTGTTTCTTTATAGCCCCATTTACTCTTGAAAATTGGGGGGTTGGTAAAAACGCGTGGTTGAGTCGTGCTTTTACTGCTCTCCAACCGCTCCCCCCTTAAGCTGCAATGGCAGCAGAAAGCATGTACAGTACATATGACATGGCCAAGATGCTTTGCAGTAAAAATGATCCCCACTATTGCTATAGGCGATCAGTACCGCCCGTTAAACGTGCCCCAATTAACTGAACAACTGCGTGCAATGCATAAAAGGTGAATTTAAGGGGTTAAAACAGCTAGGAGAAAATACAATGCTTCCTCACTTCATGCCCCATAACCTTTGTAGAGTGATCCAATGTGGGTCACTTCCTCAGTAGGCAACACAAGTGCAAACCAGCCCTAAGACACTTTTTTGTTTTTTTTGTTCTATTATGAATAAAAGAAAGGAGATATAAATGTAGCCTTAGATCTCAAACTGGATAAGCATAAATTAATTCAGATTTCTCTTTCCGGAACCCTGGGAAGTTGTAAAAACCTTTCAGTTAAAGCCTATTTGATGTTTGGCTCCAATTTCACCCCCCTTTCCTCCACTCATAAAATATGTTATATTCATACACTTATGACAAATTCTACCAAAATAACCATTTTTAAGCTGTTAGGTGGAGGACCTCTGAATACTTAAAAAACACGATAAGCAAGAAAGAAAAAGCATAGGTGACTATGTGGAGTTTGTCCCAATGCCTAAAAAAAACAACCACCTACCTTACAGTGGTCCTGTTTATGGAGCATCGACGTTCTCGATCACATTGTACTTTGGCAGCATTTTTTTGGCTCAGACTGTCAAGACAACAAAGTCTCTTTTTTGTTTGGCATCTCTGTTTTCTTAACATACCTTTTTTCATTTTCTACTACTTGCCCATTGTTACTGGACATTTCGGGCTAATTTTTATGTTTATCATTACTTTAAAGCACTTTTCTTGAGTTTTACATATCGTGTTTAACCCCTTGCCTTTGGTTTATGTTTTATTTTGAGAGATTTCAATTAATTACAATGAAAATAAAATGCAAAACAACTGAATGTACTGTATACACCTCCTTTACATCTATATAGTCGCTGGTGCAGGCAGTTCTTTTCCAAAGTCAAATATTAAATGTAGAAAATCTGTGAAGTCAAGGGGTTTCAAGTGATCTTTCATACACATTCATCTGGAAGCTCATAGCCTATACCATGAATACAGGGGTTAGATGCAAGAAAACGTTCATGTTGCTAAATATGTCTTGGGGTACAGTTAAATCAGTCATTACAGTTTATTTACAGGCAAAACTATGTTTTTGGAGTGTTGAAGATTTCAATCCCCAGTAAAGTTTTTATTGCTGTCTGTGCCCCTGAGGAGATTCACCCCTCTATCTGTCCTGGTGACCATTGTCATAGGGGAAGGGGGGTACATCAAATCCTGTTTGAAATTTGTGAAACCAGAATTAGTAGTATACCCCATTACTGTCTATTCGGGGGTTAAATCTTGATCTTAAATTCTGTCCCTTTTTAAGATTAACCACTTAAGGACCGGCCCATGTACATTTATGTCGGCAGAATGGCACGGACAGGCACAACCACGTACCTGAATGTTGCCCTTTAAATGCATGACGTGTGGTCGCGCGCGCGCCACCGGTGGCGCGTTTGAGACCCTGCCGCCTTCCCCGTGAGTCGGACCGCGGGTCCCGCGGACTCGATCGCCGCGGGGATCCCCGCGATCGTCTCATGGAGGTATAGAGCGGGGAGATGCTTGTGAAAACAAGCATCTCCCCGCTCTGCCTAGTGACAATGACACGGATCTCCGCTCTGTGTACTCGGAGCGAAGATCAGTATCATGTGACACACAGCCCATCCCCCCTACAGTAAGAAACACTCAATAGGGAACACTTAACCCCTACAGCACCACCTAGTGGTTAACCCCTTCACTGCCAGTGTCATTTTTACAGTAATCAGTGCATTTTTATAGCACTGATCGCTGTAAAAATGACAATGGTCCCAAAAATGTGCCAAAAGTGTCCGATGTGTCCGCCATAATGTTGCAGTCACGATAAAAATCGCTGATCGCCGCCATTACTAGTAAAAAAAAAAAAAATGATTAAAAAGGCCATAAAACTATCCCCTATTTTGTAGATGCTATAACTTTTGCGCAAACCAATCAATAAACGCTTATTGCGTTTTTTTTTTAACAAAAATATGTAGAAGAATATGTATCGGCCTAAACTGAGGAAAAATAAATGTTTTATATATTTTTTGGGGATATTTATTATAGCAAAAAGTAATATTTTTGTTTATAGCGCAAAAAATAAAAAAACGCAGAGATGATCAAATACCACCAAAAGAAAGCTCTATTTGTGGCAAAAAAAGGATGCCAATTTTGTTTGGGAGCCACGTCGCACGACCGCACAATCGTCAGTTAACCACTTCCCTACTGTGCACGAAAACCCCCTTCCTGCCCAAGCCATTTTTCAGCTTTCAGCGCTGTCACACTTTGAATGACAATTGCGCGGTCGTGCGACGTGGCTCCCAAACGAAATTTGCGTCCTTTTTTTCCCACAAATAGAGCTTTCTTTTGGTGGTATTTGATCACCTCTGCGTTTTTTATTTTTTGCGCTATAAACAAAAGAAGAGCGTCCAGTTTGGAAAAAAAACACAATTTTTTACTTTTTGCTATAATAAATACCCATTTTTCTTTTTCAAATAAAATTTTCCTCAGTTTAGGCCGATACGTATTCTTCTACATATTTTTGGTAAAAAAAAATCGCAATAAGCGCGTATTGATTGGTTTGCGCAAAAGTTATAGCGTCTACAAAATAGGGGAAAGATTTATAGCATTTTTATTTATTTTTTATTTTTTATTAGTAATGGCGGCGATCTGCGATTTTTATTGTGACTGCGATATTGCGGCGGACACATCAGACAGTTTTGACACATTTTTGGGACCATTCACATTTATACAGCGATCCCTGCTATAAAAATGCATTGATTACTGTATAAATGTGATTGGCAGGGAAGGGGTTAACCACTAGGGGGCGGGAAGGGGTTAAATATGTTCCCTCAATGTGTTCTAACTGTGGGGAGAGGGGACTGACTGGGGGAGGTGACCGATGGTTGTCCCTATGTACAAGGGACACACCATCGGTCCCCTCTCCCTCACAGGACGTGGATCTCTGTGTTTACATACAGAGATCCACTTTCCTGCTCGTTTCCCGGGCACGCGCATTGGGGCTTTGGGAACGCGGCGCGCGCGCCCTAGCTCGTTTTAAAGGGAGGACGTCATATGACGTCCTCCCAGAACGAGAGTGTCCTCCGCCCGCCGTCAATTGACAGTGGGCGGGGGACAAGTGGTTAAAGCGACGCAGTGCCGAATCGCAAAAAGGGGCCTGGTCCTTTAGCTGCAAAATGGTCCGGGGCTGAAGTGGTTAATAGGTAAGCTATTGTGAAAGAAAAAGCATAGGTGACTGGGCTATGCTATAAGGGAGTCTGTGCCAATGCCAAAAAATAAATAAAAAAATTGTACTTTGGCAGCCTATTTCTGGCTCAGAATGTAGTTATAGTTATATTTTTATAGTTATATTATATTATTTATAGTTATATTTATAGTTATATTTTTTGGCATTGGCACAGACTCCCTTATAGCATAGCCCAGTCACCTATGCTTTTTCCCAATCTACTTTCTTTTAATTGGTGTCAGTCAAAAAAGACCTTTCAAGTGGCTTGACACGTAGAAGTAGTAGCCCTAAATACTTTTCTGATTTGATTTTTGCTCCCTATTCCTCCTCCTCTACTAACTTGTCCAGAACCCCTGAACTTGGATATGTCTGGGGCCAGCAAAGTAGAGGCTGCAGGGAAGTTGTCCATAGATGCTATGTTTTTTTTCCCCCTTCAGTTTCCTCCATCCACACAAATTAGGTGAATGGAGGTATCCCTCCGTCCAGGACATAGTATTTTGACAGCAGGACCTGGCGCTGTCTGAATACACTGATCAGTGGCCACAGCTGCAGACATTTTCCAACTTGTCTGTTTGACAGATGTCAATCTAATAATCAACATCTGTCGAACAGGGACTCGCACTGTGCCTGCTGAGCTTCGATTCATCTGTGGCCAGTTTTATCTATCAATCATATTTATCTATTTATCATGTCTATCTAACTTTTCTGCATTGTAGCATGGTAGACTGGGAGTGATGAAATGATTAAGAGAGCAAAGCAATGGTGGGGTTAGAGCTTGTGATCACATTTGAGGATGATACACTCCCGTCAGAAGACAGCAGCCATGTAGCAACACTATCCGTTGAAGGACCAGCAGCTGGTGCTTTCTATGAGCTGGGCTCTACTGCAAAGTGCTTTTATGATTTATCAGACTGCCCTTGAGTGCCAAGGATGGGGGAGCAGGACATCTCTAAAGGAGAGGCAGAAGTGGGAGATCAGTGACATGTTGGATTAGGAAGCTGGGGAACGTCACAATGAACAGGCATTAGCTGCCATCTTGAACTGAAAAAGTATCTAACCTATAAGTTACCCCCTTAGTTTGGCAGTCTGAATGCACTTTTTCTCAAGTTGTTTGTGCTGTATGCCCTCACATATAATTTAGCAGGAAGTTCCTGGTCTTAGTGACACCACAGTGGCAGATTCCTATCTGCTGTTTTTTGTTTGTTCTTTTTTAAGGGTCAGTACACACAATGAAGCCCATAGGAACATGTAGGGCAATTCATGGTGCGACAGGGTGGTCCCTCCTCACTGGGTACCAAGCATGGGTAACATGAGAGGCCTACCCCGGGGTGGGTTCTTCTGGGCTACACTAGGCACTTTGTATAGGGTCACTGCACTACACATGGACTCAAGAACCAAGGATAAGGCAAATTTTTCAAGTATTTCCACTTTCAATCCTATTTATTTTACAGTTGATATTGTCCATTTTGCAATGTATTTTCTCTAAATATTTTTTTTCACCGCCTTTCTTTTTTTATTGTAGCGGCACCCCCTTTTTCCACTTCTCCCTCCTTTTGTCTTTGCAGCTGGCTGACTCGTCTAGGGGTACCAGGGAGAAGAATGGGGGGGGGGACGTGTGTTATGCAGAGGCGTGAGCTAAACCTTTTACCTTTGGGTCTGTGTTCACGTCCGGAGCTTCAGCTTCTCTTGTGGAGGATGATTGCCCCTGTCACAGGCAGGGGCACTTAGTTCCCAGTAACTTGAGTTCCACACCAAATAAAGTCCAACACTTATTTATTCTGTTAGAGCAACAAATAGTAGGCTGGTGGAACTTGAAGAACAGACAGGTGTGGGAAGGAGAAGGTCCAGGCACAATCAAACAATTAAAGTTCTCTCCTGTTCCGTGTAGTGGAAACAGACTTGGCGCACGGTCGCTGCCACCGACCGTGAATTTGGTTTCTGCCACAAACCTTGGTGAAAGTAGAGGCCTCTGCCACAGACCTTGATGATAGGTCTCTGCCACCGACCTGGTTCAGTTGGATCCCCGCCATTGACCACAAGAACATAGAATACCTCCGTTAGGATAAATGGCCCCTGTCAGGGAAAGACATCCATCCGGACGGTCTCCAGAGGCCCACACCGTCACCGGCATTATGCTGTACCAGCTCTTCGGGAGGGTCACATCTCTGGTCCCTTACACCCTGGATTTGGGCACCCAATTCCGGGGGCACCCTAGGAATACTTCATCCCTCGCGGGACCCAGTGGAAGGTACTGGGCCCAGGCCTTCTTGCAAAGTACCTCACCCCAGGCTTAAGGTGCCTGGGATGGAACTCGACTCCACGTGCCCAGGCCAAGGGCACCTGGACACGGACGAACAGACAGCAGCCCCAGGCTGAAGGTGCCTGGTGCTCAGACTCCTCGTGCGCAAGATGTCTGCCCCTTTATACCCTCTCCCAGCAAGCACAGCGGGTTCCCCGCCCCGCCGTACTGCTGCTGCGAGAGGAAAAAAAGGGCAGAGCCCTACAATGGTGGTTCAACCCTAGCCCAAGGTGACAGCGCCACCCAGGGGCCGCAGGGAAATGGACACCATTGATATCTTCCACGAACAAAAACAACCATGAAACCCTCATAATTGTTGCATCTAGGCCATATTACCGCCCAAACACTCCTTCTAAATATTGATACCCGCTACACTCACGCCCCGGCAGATAGACACTGGTCCCCAGTGTCTGGAACAAACCATGTCCCAAGGAGGGTTAGACATGAGCCCGATCCAGAGACTGAAAGAAAACTTTGACAACAAACCAGAAAAAAATAAAAAATATAGTAGATTGTGCCTGAACCTAACATGGAAAGGAAAAATGGAAAGGAACAAACACACAACAGCATGCATTTTACAATAACACAATTGACATTTCCCTCTGCCCACATTACTAACTAAGACCCGCCCCATTCTCAGCGGTCTTGACAGACGTTCTCCTGCAGAGGGAAAGAAAAAAAAAACACATAACCCTGACACAACATGTATTTGTTGGAATGAAAAGGTTCTGCCACCGACCTGGTTCAGTTGGATCCCCGCCACTGACCACAAGAACATAGAATACCTCCATTAGGATAAATGGCCCCTGTCAGGGAAAGACATCCATCCGGACGGTCTCCAGAGGCCCACACCGTCACCGGCATTATGCTGTACCAGCTCTTCGGGAGGGTCATATCTCTGGCCCCCTACGCCCTGGATTCGGGCACCCAATTCCGGGGGCACCCTAGAAATACTTCATCCCTCGCGGGACCCAGTGGAAGGTACTGGGCCCCAGGCCTTCTTGCAAAGTACCTCACCCCAGGCTTAAGGTGCCTGGGATGGAACTCGACTCCACGTGCCCAGGCCAAGGGCACCTGGACACGGACGAACGGACAGCAGCCCCAGGCTGAAGGTGCCTGGTGCTCGGACTCCTCGTACGCAAGATGTCCGCCCCCTTTATACCCTCTCCCAGCAAGCACAGCAGGTTCCCCGCCCCGCTGTACTGCTGCTGCGAGAGAACAAAAAGGGCACGGCCCTACAATGGTGGTTCAACCCCAGCCCAAGGTGACAGCGCCACCCAGGGGCCGCAGGGAACTGGACACCATTGATATCTTCCACGAACAAAAACAACTATAAAACCCTCGTAATTGTTGCATCTGGGCCATATTACCGCCCAAACACTCCCTCTAAATATTGATACCCGCTACATTATTAATACAATTATTAAAGTGATATTAAAGCCTTCTCTTTTTTAGAATTAAAATAAGAAACATGTCATATTTACCTTCTCTGTGCAATGGTTTTTCACAGAGCAGCTCCGATCCTCTTCTCAGGTTCCTAGCTCCCCCCCCACTGAGTGTCCCCCTAGAACACTGCTTTCTAGGGGGGCACTTGTGCAGGCTTATTCCAGAGACACTCTGGCCACGTCTATAGGCCTCACCCCCATTCCCTCATCATGGGAGTTGATTGACAGGAGTGGGAGCCAATGGATCTGGCTGCTAGCAATCTTCTCAGTGAGGAGAGAGAGCAGAGAGAGCAGAGAGAGCCACTGCTGCTGCTCTCCTGCACATCACTGGATTAAGAGAAGGCTGGGGGATCCATTCCAACAGAAGGGTTTTTACTTTAACCACTTGCCTAGTGGGCACTTTCACCTCCTTCCTGCCCAGGCCAATTTTCAGCTTTCAGCGCTGTCGCACTTTGAATGACAATTGTGCGATCATGCAACACTGTACCCAAACAACATTTTTATAATTTTTTTGAGACAGATAGAGCTTTGTTTTGGTGGTATTTAATCACCACAGGGTTTTTAAATTTTTTGCTAACAAATTAAAAAAAGACTGAAACTTTTGAAAAAAAGTTTTAGTTTCTGTTATAAAAATGTAATAAAGAAGTAGATTTTATCCTTCACTGATGTGCACTGATGAGGCTGCACTGATGGGCACTGATAGGCTGCAATAATGAGCACTGATGAAGCGGCACCGATGGGCACTGATGAGGCTGCACTCGAACTTCCGAGCAATCTCACCATGGCGAGAACTCTCGAAAGTGGGGAGGGATACCTGTCAAAAAAAATGGTACCCACTCCCCCTTCTCCCCCGAAATTTGCCAAATGTGGCACTGAAGGGGGGAGGAGGCAGATAAGCGGAGCTTCCATTTTAAAGAATCCTTGCCTCTTTGAAGAACACTATCATATTCTAAACAGTTACCTTCCTGTCTGGAGTGGCAATGCGTGTCACATTTCTTAAGGTCAAAATTGATAAAGTACTTTGCAGCCATTGTTTTCATGTGTAAAAGGTTAACTGCAGAGTCAACTGATTATCAATCTTAGTCTGCTGGAATTTATTTTCCCGCAAGCAGAAAAATCTCTGTGCAGGGTGAGGCTAAGAATACCATTGTCATACCAGGTTGTAAAGCTTTTACAGTACATGGTAGTTGCTTTGGTCTCTTTCTAACTCAATGAGTAATACTGCTGGTTAAAGTGATTGCAAATGATCACCTTGTAAAACAACCCATTCAGTTTAAAAAAACGAATGAAAAGTAAAACATTTTTGTAGAGATAAAAAAAAAACAACCTTTTCCTCCTTTTTTAGAAATGATCACACTCCCTCTTTTCTCAGCTGCATAAGAGCTGGGGGGAGGAGAAGCAACAGCAAACTGAAATTTCCAGTGATTGGCTATGCAGGGGAGGTGTACCAGGACAAGTCTGGTCATTGGAGGAGAGCAGGCTTAGTTCCCAGCAGAGCTAGAGAACTGACCACGATGTGTTATCCTGCTTAGTGTGGTCAGTTTGTAATAGGAAAGCAGGGGGACTGGAACAGGATACTTTTTCATACAAGTACATTGTACAGCAGGCACATATCAGGAATATAAAATGTTTGGGTAACAAACACTTTAAAGCGGCGCTCTACCCAAAAGGGGAAGTTCCAGTTTAAGGCCTCCTCCCCGGCTCCGATTTGTGAGCTTTTGGGGAAAAGGGGGGGGGAGCAGGTACCCGATTTTGACAGGTATCCACTCCCACGTCTGATCGCCTAAGGCGATCAAAGCATAAGCGGAAATTCTCCTTCCCCCCTCCCGAAGGTAAGTGGCTATTAAAAGTCAGCAGCTACAGTTTTTGTAGCTGCTGACTTTTAATTTGAATTTAAGAGACTGGAGCTCCACTTTAAAGAGGAAGTAATCCCTGATGGGTTTTACTTCCTCTTTATTTCCCTGCAAAGGCAAAGAATAATGGGCTACTATGCATCACATATGTGTCACTTACCTGAAACCGAAGCCTGTGATGTCCCCGATGTCCCCGCTGGCTGGAAGCATCCATCTTCAGCCCTCTTCCTTCCGAAAGCCGTGGACTCCAGCTCTGTGACTGGCTGGAGTCGCATGACGTCACTCCCGTGCATGCGCGCGGGAGCCGCCAGTCACGTCATGACCCCATCTAGAAACGGCACAGCGTGCCCTTTCTAAAGTGCACATGGGCCGAATACATTGGCGCATGCGCAGAAGAAATCTTCATACGGGGAATTGTAAATATCTCTTAAACCATGTAGGTTTAGGAGATATTTTCAGCACCTAGAGGTAAGCCTTAAAGCGGCTGTAAACCCAGATAAAAATATTTTTTTTAAATCACCTGCAAGACAAAGCCATAATGAGCTAGTATGACTATATACTAGCTCATTATGCATCACTTACCTTAGATCGGGACCCCCGAAGCCATCCTCGTCCCCCGCTCCGTCCGCAGCCATCGCTCCTCAGATACCCGGAAGGTTACTTCCGGGTATCGCCCCTCCAGCCAATCACAGCGCCGCTGCGGCGCTGTGATTGGCCGGAGCGGCGAAGACGTCACTCCGCGCATGCGCGCGGGAGCTGTCTATTCCGGCAGAGCCGGAATTGTGAATGGGATAAACCCTGTGAATGCACCGTTGTCTGCCATAGACATCGGTGCATGTCTTTTTTTGCAAATATCTCCTAAGCCGTGTAGGTTTAGGAGATATTTCTTGCACCTACAGGTAAGCCTTAATCTAGGCTTACCTGTAGGTGTTTGTTTACAAAGTGGGTTTACAACCACTTTAATCTAGGCTTGCCTGTAGGTGCAAGTGGTTGTACAGGGTGTACAACCACTTTAAGGCCTGTTCACACTACATTCACAATAATACTCCATTTTAATAATAATCCATTTGCAGCAACTTTTTATTTTTGGCTGCGCTGAACAGCTGTGTGGGGGCAGTGTGATGCAAGCTTCAGCACATTACACTCTTTGCTTTTTTTCCTTTAACTTTATTTTAAGTGACACTTCACTCAGGTCTCAACACAGTAGTGTGGTGTATGGTGACATGCAGTGCTTACTTATGCAATTTTACTTCAGCTCACTTCTTGGAATGCATTTCAGTGTGAACAGGGTGGAAGTACAAAGCTACATGTCAGGGTCAAAGTATATGGTGTTTATCCCTCCTAATTAAAAGATAAAATGTCCCATAGGAGTTACTCACTCCACTCCATGAATTGCATGGTCTCTGTGGGGCTTATTTTTATAGGTCTACACTGCAGTTTGTGCCTTCTAAGATCCGCCATAAACACTATGTGGTAAATAAGAGACTGTGGCACAGAAAATATTTTTTCTTAATGTCTAAATGTATACAAATTTAAGAATGCGCCTCAAAAATTAGCATTACCGTGGTAAATACCCACTGCATTTTATAATCTTCTTTGAAAGCTTCTGTTGTTACCATGGCATTGTTCTGCTTTCATGGTTTAAATCCACACCTCCACTGGGCCTACCCTGATTGACATGTACAAATTACCCATGTGAATCTGTTCAAGATTTGACCTGTGTGTTTCTATTCAGCAATGAGTGAGATTTGCAGGCGTATTTTGTCATATAATTACTGCAAATCCCTTGAAAATTTCCACTGATGCTAGATGACTAGTAATTTGTATGGACAGACATCAGTGTTTTTACATTTCAAGCAGATAAAAAAAAATGACTTGTATTTTTTGCTATTTGGAAAATTAATTTTAAACCAGTTTTATTTATTTCTAAAAAAAAAATAATTAAACTTTAAAGTTCATTTGCATCGTTTGTAAATTTCAAATTATGATAGATTGAGATTATATATATATATATATATATATATATATATATATATATATACTACTACTGTATTTATATCATGTTTACAATGTTATTGAGGATGAAAATGTAGGTCATGCATTGCAGTTACATTGTTATTGAATAGGGGTAAGCTGTATTCATTTGGAATCATGCGTTTTTCAAAATCCAGTTTTTAAAATTTAAAGGGGTTGTAAAGGCAAAAGTTTTTTCACCTTAATGCAT
Source organism: Rana muscosa (assembly GCA_029206835.1). NCBI lineage: Eukaryota > Metazoa > Chordata > Amphibia > Anura > Ranidae > Rana > Rana muscosa. The sequence continues at coordinate 324,841,854 of CM055117.1, forward strand.
TCTATGCTTGCGCTGCTGTCAATCACAACCAATGACGCAGCGCGCTGGGGGGCGGGCCGAGTGATACAGTGAGCGGCTATAGCCGCCGGCTGTATCATGGGAGCGCGCCTGCAAGAACTAACCACCATGTGAGCTTGCTCGCATGAAAGTGGTTAGTTCTTGTGGGGAGGAGCCGAGACAGCCACCGAGGGACCCCAGAAGACCAGGTTCGGGGCCACTCTGTGCAAAACGAGCTGCAGAGTGGAGGCAAGTATAACATGTTTGTTATTTAAAACATTTTTTTTTATCTTTAGTGATCCTTTAAGGGCATGTGAGGTTCAGCTCCCCACACTTTTTGGAGTTGGAAGTAGGGATGAGCTCCGGCGTGTTCGCACACTCCATGTGCAGAGCCCGCCAGGAAGTCAGCACAGCGCTGCGCTAATCACAGGCAGAGAGACATTTCCCGATCTCTGCATCCGCACATCGGGAAATGTCTCCCTGCCTGTCATTAGCGCAGCGCTGTGCCGACTTCCTGGCGGGCTCTGCACATGGAGTGTGCGAACACGCCGGAGCTCATCCGTAGTTGGAAGCAGTGTCTCAGGAGTTGTTCCATGTCTCCTTATTAGGTATGAACTCCCTTTCTTCTTCTATTTTGATCATGTATAACTATGCTTATGACTACTGTGATTTAATTTCATTCAAATATCTTGGTATGTAATATCATGTATTTGTCTCTTTCGCATTATATTTTCCCTTTGCATGTTTCTTTCTAAAACTCAATAAAGAATAAAAAAAAAAAAAAAAAAAAATAAACGCTTGCACATGACTTGATATTTAGGCTACTTTCACACTGAAGCGCTGGATGTGTTGGCGGTGTAGCGGCGCTATTTTTTGCGCCGCTATACCGTCATTTTTGCTGCGATTTACGGGCGCTAGCGGGGTGACTTTAACACCCACTAGCGGCCGAAAAAGGGTTAAAAACGCCTGCAATAACGCCTCTTTGCGGCGTTTTGGAGGCGCTACCCCATTAATTTCAATGGGCAGGGGCGCTATAGGAGCAGTATTTTTACCGCTCCTATCGTGCTTCAAAGATGCGGCTTGCAGGAGTTTTTTTACCCTCCTGCAAGCGCACCGCTCCAGTGTGAAAGCCCTCGGGCTCTGCACATGGAGTGCATCTTTTGGTATTCATAAAAAGCCTTGCATTCCAGTGAATCTAAGGTACTCTTTATTTGGAGGAGGTGGGGCTGAGCAACATGATCTCTCCTCCTCCAGGAGTATGCTTAAAATAATGCATTTAATAAAATATCATATACAGTGCCTTGAAAAAGTATTCATACCCCTTATCATTTTCCAAATTTTTTCATATTACAACCAAAAACGTAAATGTATTTGATTGAGATTTTATGTGATAGACCAACACTAAGTGGCACAGAATTGTGAAGTAGAAAAAAAAATTATAATTTAAGATATTTATTTGTAAACATTTTTCAAAACCATTTATCATTTTACTCCACTTCACCATTTTGTGCCACTTTGTGTTGGTCTATCACATAAAATCCCAATTAAAAGACAATTAAATTTTTGGTTGTAACATGAAAAAATTTGGAAAATTTCAGGGGGTACTTTTTCAAGACACTGTATGATTTATTTTGACACACAATGCATTTGTAGACCGTAGCCTAAATTGTCACACTAAGGCCTCTTTCACACGGGGCGGATCCGTGAAGATCCGCCCTGTGAAGCTCCGCTTGCTCAGCGGGGATCGCTCCGTTGATCCCCGCTGAGCCGACGGATGACTGGGCGGTCCCCGCACACTGTGCAGGGACCGCCCTGTCAGAGCGCCGCTCTCCCCTATGGGGAATCGGATGACGACGGACCGTAGAGTCCGTTGTCATCCGATCCGCTCCGCCGACGGAAGGAAAAATAGGGTTTTCCCCCGTCACACTTTGGCGGAGCGGAGCGGGTCGGATGTCAGCGGACATGTCTCCGCTGACATGTCTCCGCTGACATCCGTGCCTCCATACGGGTACATGGAGGATCCGTTTCAGGTCCGCCTAAAAAACTGACAGGCGGACCTGAACGGACCTCCGTGTGAAAGGGGCCTTATACTGACCACAAGATTTGGACTTAGACAAAGTATCTCATAGGAGCTTTGTTTGTTTCAACTAAATCAGGGATCTCCAAACTACAGCCCTCCAGCTGTTGCAGAACTACACGTCCCATGAGGCATTGTAAAACTCTGACATTCACAGACGTGACTTGGCATTATGGGAATTGTAATTCCTGAACGACTGGAGGGACATAGTTTGGAGACCCCTGAACTAAATCATGGAAGAGTTAACTGAATTTTTACACTGTATACAGTATCTAAAGGGATAAAAAACAAACTGCTATGCTTTTTTTTTTCTTTTAGTTCTTCGCTGTGTTTTTATTCTGTGTATATTTATTTATAGTTATGTTTAAAGTGGTTGTAAACCCACTTTTTCAACTTGCACCTACAGGTAAGCCTAGATTAAGGCTTACCTGTAGGTGCAAGAAATATCTCCTAAACCTACACGGTTTAGGAGATATTTAGTTAAATGACAGGCGCCGCTGTCTACGGCACATGCGCGCCGTAGACAACGGCGCATTCATGGGGTTAATCCCATTCACAAATTTGGCTACTTCCCAGCAATCGCTGGGCGTAGCCGAATGTGACGGCTCCCGCGCGCATGCGCAGAGTGACGTCTCCGCTGCTCCGGCCAATCACAGCGCTTGGCTGGAGCGGCGATACCCGTAAGTAACCTTCCGGCTATCGCCGCAGAGATGGCTGCGGCTGAAGAGGGAGACGAGGACGGCTTCGGGGGCCCCGATCCAAGGTAAGTGATGCATAATGAGCTATTATGCTAGTCATATTAGCTCATTATGCCTTTCTCTTACAGGTAGTTTTAAAAAAAAAATTTTATAAGGGTTTACAACCACTTTAATTTGTGCGTAGCACCATGGCCCTGTGAGATACGACATTTCGTTCTACCGTATGTCCTCACATGTAGTAGAATAATAAAGCTTGACTTGACTGACTTGACTTGAACTAGAAAAGGAACCAAACATGTTTATTACATTTTGAGCCACAGGCACAGAGAAATTGGTACTGGGTAAAAAAACAGGGCATCGTCCATGGCAAGATTCTTTCTTTCAGGATTTTGTACTTCCCTTATTTCAACTGAGATTGTTATAAAAAATTGCCCAGATTTTTGAGGATAGAGTATAATGCCGCGTACACATGACCGTTTTTCATGACGAATTTAAATTGGTCATTAATAACGATCGTGTGTAGGCTCAAGAGCATTTTTTGCGATGTGAAAAATGGGCATTAAAAATTTGGGCAATGCTCTATTTTTTCTCGTCATTTTTCACGTTGTCGTTTTTCTCGTCGTGTAAAACGGCCGTGTGAAGGCTTTAATGATGTGAAAAAAACGTGCATGCTCAGAAGCAAGTTATGAGATGGGAGCGCTCGTTCTGGTAAAACTAGCGTTCGGAATGGAGATAGCACATTCGTCACGCTGTAACGGACTGAAGAGCACGAGGCTGAAAAGTGTGAATCGTCTCCTACCAAACTTTACTAACGCGAGGATCAGCAAAAGCAGCCCAAAGGGTGGCGCCATCCGAATGGAACTTCCCCTTTATAGTGCCGGCGTACTTGTTGTACGTCACCGCGCTTTGCTCGAGCATTTTTTTTCATGATAGTGTGTAGGCAAGGCAGGCTTGAGAAGAATCACGTCAAGAAAAACGTCGTTTTTTTCAATGACATTAAAAACGGCCGCGTGTACGCGGCATAAGAATTGAATCTGTACACATCATCTACCTGTACTTAGTAGTGCATATTATACTGCCCACGGCTCACATTTCTGGCATCACTAAAGCTTGGCCTGGTGGCCCAGGAAGAACCTACGCTTACTGAAGTGTTGAGCACCTTCGAGAGCAATCATATCTTCTTAATGGGCAGAGTTTACAGACTCAAACTTGACATCAATATACTGCTTTAAATTCTCCAGGAAATACGTGGCAGAATTCCCGCAACCAATCAATGTTTTGGTAAAAATACTGGAGGATGCAACACAACCTTTGCCTGCCACATACTGCAGCCCAGAGGCTAAAATCCAAGGGATTAAGGACATACATATTGAAATATTAGTAGTTGTCCTTCCAGAAAAAGTAGACGACAATAATCCTGAGGAAATTCTGGGAAAATGTCTCCTCATCAGATTTGGTTAGCCTAATCTCTTATAAAGATAGGGACCATATCCTCCACTAAACTATAACGAATAGCCTACTATGCATTGAAAATGCTCAGGTTTCTGTAATGATGCATGTGAGTTATTATGTTAACCATTGTATGTTCTTATATTATTATTTTTTTTAATTGTATACAGAATTCTCTACTTAAATTCACAAGCTTTGTGCACAGTTATGTTTGGTAAAGCAAAAGCTACAAAACCCTCGGCCCTCAATGATTGTTTCACAGCAAAGCTCATACTTTTACTGTGCAAACATCATATTTGGATTTTGTTGGGCATTGTTCAGTATTGAAAGTCAGAAACCCTTCAATACCCAAAATTACCTCTGAGAACTTTTTGAAACTTAAGCCTTCCCCATAAAAATTGACAGCTAGCAAACATGAAATGTTGTCCCTTCCTTGTGACAGTTTTGAATAAAGTATAAGTAAAAAATGTGTATCCATTAAGATAACAGACAATTATATACCAGGCACATTGTACTTCTATGTGTATGGCTCACCTGCTTAACAAATAATAGTATCTGTACCTTGTAATGTGATCATAAATGAAAATAAACCTAAAAACAAAAATTGAATATATTTTGCAGCTTACCAACTCCTAAATGTGGTGGCTGGATTTGTTTTCCTTTATTTTCCGCTGGGCATTCCACATGTCCTGTATTATGGTGGTCCACTCTGGATGGAGGCGTAATGGAGACACCTTTGGACAGCAAGATTGTCAATTTGGGAAGAAGGTCGTGTTAGATGCACAACAGAATTGGATGGACTTGGCTAACAAATTAAAGCTGTACTTCTGCTAACACTTTTTAAACAGGTACAACAGCATTTTTTTCTTTTTGGAATAAAGGTTTTCCATAAACGAATGCAAGCCGACCATTGCAACCACCCCTGGCAATGTTAAATGATTTTTCTCTAAATGCCATTTTTGCTGGAAGATTTAGTTTGTTACAGGATGGTTACAAAATAACAGACTTTCTGGCCAGATCATCATGTGGAAATATAGGGGAAAATATAAGGAAAACTAATGTAGACATAGCTGGTAAGCTGCAACATATTACATTTTTGTTTTTGAGTTAAAAAATGCTTTAAAAATGTGTCACGGCATTGGGAGGGTGATGCCGCGTACACACGATCAGTTTTCCCCAACAAGAAAAGTGTGATGTGAGCTTTTCGTCAGAATTCCTGCCAAGAAAAGATTGAGAGCAGGTTCTCTATTTTCGTGACATGAAAAATTCCTATCGGGAATCGCACTCGTCTGTATGCAATTACGATGTGAAAAAAAGACGCATGCTCAGAATCAAGCAGAAGAGCCGAACTGCCTATTGAACTTCATTTTTCTCGGCTCGTCGTACTTGTTGTACGTCACCGCGTTCTTGACGTTCGGAAATTTCAGACAAGATTTGTGTGACCGTGTGTATGCAAGACAATTTTGAGCCGTTTTCCTGCTGAAAAAACCCCACGGTTTTACTGTCGGAAAAACTGATCGTGTGTACAGGGCATAACTTTTTTATTTTTTTTCAGCTTACATACAACTGACATTAAAAAAACAAAAAGGAAGCAAACTCTCCATTATTGCCCTATTTTTACCAGGTTATTAATTTGTGAAAGACCAAACAAAAAAAACATAATTTGAGGGGACAATAGGGTATTCCACCTTCTTCCATCCATAGTCGGTATCCTGTTCTTTTAAAAGAAAGCCAGAACAAGCGTATACTTGGGAGCAAAAGCTAATCACATATTTACTCTAGAATTTCCATCTCCAGTCTGACTAAATCTAATATCGATTCAGTCTGTAAAATAGACTGTGGAATTCTGGGATATCCCCACAGCCAAGTTTACATACTGTAAAAGCCTGCCTCCTGGGCTTCTTCCTTTCTTTTCTCTATGTGTTTTTAATTGTTTTGATTGCTACTGATCAGGATCCCATTTGGAGTGCTTACTTTGATTTAAAAACTGATATTTATAACAAACATGTATGCTTTGATGAAGGCTTCTTAGCCAAAACGCATCAGCGTATAGCCTGTACTCGTGTACCCATGTAACCAATAAAGTACTTTTACTCAAAAGCATCCGAGTTGCTAGCCCTTTTTGATTCAAGTACATACTGTAAAAGTTAAGTTTAGGATGAAAAAGAGGTGAAAACAGTATTTTATAAAAACAAAAGCAAAAAACAAAAAAACAAAAAACAAGGCAGTTGTTTATCACACACACCTTGGAATTCATAAAGACAGTCGTAGACACTAGTTGCAACATTGTCACCAATGCTAGAAGTCATTTGCGTGACAGATTCATGCACCTGTAGAAAAGAGGTACATAAATCTATCAACATGGAAGAGGGCAGCACTGAGGCTGGACATTCCTGTCTTTAGTTCAGGTACAGGCTCACCTGCACCGTAAGCTACAGAATCAGGGCAACAAATGATGCATCCCTTGCCCCTCATTTTGGCACTTATGCATTTGTGCTGCATGCTGAGTTCTAAGATCCAGAATGCAATAAACATTCAGGGACACTTTTTTAATTTCTGGGAAATCGCATCTGTCCCTGGAAATTTGTGTCCTTACATCTGCCAGTACAACAACATGGACTTTTTTTGTTAAACAATATTTCCAGGGCTCAAAATTTCAAGTCCTGAGCTACTCGCCAGGCCTTAGGAGTTACTCGCCACCAGTTGCCCCACCCCTAAACACCCTTGTAAATTATCTTTTCCAGATCATACAGGGGCATGCACATATCATACACGGGTATGCCTTTGCAAATGCCCGCAAGCTCTCTGATCTCTCACAAATTCCCCAGCTCTCTCATCTCTTACAGATACCCCCAGCTTTCTCACCACTCACAAATGCCCCATCCAGCTCTCTCACAAATGGCCCCCATCTCTCAAAATACCCCCTAGCTCTCTTACCTCTCTTAAATGCTCCCCCCAGCTCTCACAAATGCCCCCCCAGCTCTCTCACCTCCCACAAATGCCCCCAGGTCTCAAAAATGCCCCCACCTCTTTCATTTCTCACAAATGCCCCCCTCAGCTCTCACAAATGCCCCCCTCAGCTCTCATAAATGCCCCCCAGCTCTTTCACCTCTCAAAAATGCCCTCCCCATCACTCTAACAAATGCCTCTCAGCTCTCGCAAAAAGGCCCCCCCAGCTCTCACAAATTCCCCCCCCAGTTCTCTCCCCAATGCCACCCTCCCAAATCTCTCACCAATGCCCCCCCAGCTCTCTCACCAATGCTACCCCAATGCTATCCCCCCAGCTCTCACTAATGCCCCCCAGATCTATCACTAATGCCCCACCCCAGCTCTCACTTATGCCCCCAGCTCTCTCACCATTGCTACCCCCAGCGTTTTCACTAATGCCCCCTCCAAACTCTCTCACCAATGCTACCCCCAGCTCTCTCACTAATGCCCCCAGCTCTCTCACCAATGCTACCCCCCAGCTCTCTCACCAATGCTACCCCCCAGCTCTCTCACTAATGCCCCCCAGCTCTCTCACCAATGCTACCCCCCAGCTCTCTCACTAATGCCCCCCAGCTCTCTCACCAATGCTACCCCCCAGCTCTCTCACCAATGCTACCCCCAGCTCTCTCACTAGTGCCCCCCAACCCTCTCAATAATTCCCCACCCCAGCTCTCACTAATGCCCCACCCCAGCTCTCACAAATGCTACCCCCCAGCTCTCTCACCATTGCTACCCCCCAGCTTTTTCAATAATCACCCCCCAAACTCTCACCAATGCTACTCCCAGCTCTCTCACTAATGCCCCCCTCCAGCTCTCTCACTACTGCTACCCCCAGCTCTTTCACTAATGCCCCCAGCTCTCTCACTAATTCCCCCCAGCTTTCTCATTAGTGCCCCCCAGCTCTCTCACTAATACCCCCAGCTCTCTCACCAATGCTGCCCCCCATCTCTCTCACTTCTTGGTAATATAGAATACAGCTGCCACCATGCTGTTTGGTATTTCTGTGCTTTTTTTCTTCAGCACAGTGCCGCTGACAGCTCCGACTGTCGGGACTGTAGCACAGAGCCGAAGAAGAGTTTATCAGAACTTCACTCGGCTCTATGCTACAGTGCCGACAGATGGGGAAAGAAGGCACCTCGGATGGAACAAAAGAAATGCGGGTGGTTGTGGCGCCGGGACGCGGGGCACACACCAGCAAATCTGGGGCATATGCCCTGGGTGCCTGGCGCTTGAACAAAAAAGTTGCCTCTCCAAACTAGAACATGTAGGGGCTGCAGGATTTTCTTACCAGGGAAGCTGCTGAGAGGCAGAAAGGGAGAGCAGGAGCGAAGGGCGGAGCTGGCCTGAAAATTGTGCCATCGTTGTCTGCATTGAGGAGGGGAGAGCAGAGATTCCCAGCAAGCCGAGACAGTTGGGGGTATCCCCTCAGCATCCACCGGCTACCTCTACTCCGCTGGATGCTGGCTGCTTCTGCCTGCTTTACTCGCCCTACCCTTATTTTCACTCGCCAAATGCGAGCAGGCGAGTGAAAATTTTGAGGGCTGATGTTTCTACTTTAAACAAAGAACAGGTATCGTTGATTATTACAGTGTTACCAAGGTCAGATAAATACCTTGACTATATTTCTACATGCTTTGAATTACCATTAACCAGCATGATTGATGGATTAAATTCTATATTCAAACCAAATGTTTGTAAGGTTTCTTTGGTTTTAATTACTACCTAAAAGTTTACCTATACATCTATAAAAATATGGTTTTGAGCTTTATTAGTGAAAGCAACCAACTGGCCCTTTTTGAGAGGTAACCTGTCTTTTGGAACCAAATCTCTTTGCTTCTTTTTACTCCTTAGTTCGTCTTTTTGGTTTAACCTATAGCCCACTATAAACAAAAGTACTATAGATTACCAATATTGTTATATTCCACTAACTTTCATGCAACCTCTTTTTTTTTTTTTTAAATGACGGTATACAAGAAAAGGTAGTAGTGAAATAAGCACAATGTTAGGAGAATACCTGTAATGAATGGAGACCAATGGCCGACAATGCCTCAGGTCTGCAAGAGATAGGAAAGTCTGAATAGCTAGACCAGTGATCAGTGTTGGGGTCACAACCCAAGGTCGGTGCAGGAGAAAGTTTCGTAATCAAGGTCACAAGCCAAGGCCGATGCAGGAGGAGAGTTTTGTAGTCAGGGTCACAAGCCAAGGTCGATGAAGGAGGAGAGTTTCGTGGCCGGGTTAACAAACCAAAGTCGTTTCCAAATAGCAGTAGTAAGCAGGATCTGACCACAAAAATCTGGCGACAGGAAGTGCAGAGGCAAGGCTTATATAGGAAGTTCATGGGAGGAGCAAGGCGTTCAAGGTTCAACAGCAATCAAGACACAAGGCAGGGTTATCCAATAGATCAGGCAAGGAGCAGTCCAGCATCCCAGATAGCTCAGCAAGAAGAATCAATTCCAGAGGCAGAAGAGGTCCCAGGTTCAGGCCCAGGTCCTGACACACAAATTGCTTTAACCAGTGTAGTAACTGTTATGTATACTCCAAGTGTACTCCTAAAAAGTTCAGGTGCTGTATGAACCAACATACAGTATGGCAGGCTGTGTAATAAATGTTAGCCCTCTGCAGCTAGAGGGGAACCAAAACACCAGGGATGTGGTTGTGCAAAAGAACAAACAACAGTTTGTTGATTTGATAAAGGGCCACGCCCGAAACGCGTTATCAGTATTACAGCTTTCCATCTGCTCTACAACTGCATATTTGTTCCATTCCAAGCCTTGTTGTGGTGAGTCGGTTCAACATCGCTCTGTGCTGGTGACGTCACATCCAGCGCGCCACCGACTACACCAGCTGCATCCTCCGGCGGTTTGGAGTCCAATGTCTGGTCTACTGGGGGCCTCTCCACATCACTGACCCTTACGGGTTCCACCGGTGGTCTGTCATCTCTTCCAATGGGTGGATGCCCATGCGACATCTGGCACCTATACACCTTTTGGTTGCCCCCATCACTGGTCTTGATATGCCTAAGTCAGCCTGCCGAGGTTTGGGTGAGATTGAAGTTCAATATCAAGCATGATGTTTAACATTGATTTTCTGTCAGCCATGTTTTAACCCTTTCCATTCTTCCAAACTTTGTTTTTATACAAACCGTGGCATAGACATTTTTATGACTTGTTTTGAGGTATGCCTCAAGTGTTTTGTAGCCATCAAAGGCGCTGGATTAGGAGGAATCCTTTTGTTGCTTGTTCATATGTATACTAGTTTTAGCGGCGCTTTCCCGCTGTTTAAACGGTGCTTTTGCAACACTTTTTGGGATGCTTTTCGGCTGCTAGCGGGATGCTTTTAACCCCAAAGAAGGGGTTATAAAACTCCAGCGTTGTGGTGCTTTCGAATCGCTTTTCAGGCACTTCAGAAGCGCTGGCCATTCATTGCAATGGACAGGGGGGTTTTGAGAGCGATCTATATAGTACTCCCAAACTGCCCCACAAATGCTGCTTGCAGGACTTTTGCTAACAAACCGCCCGTGTGTGAAAGCACCCATTGTAATGAATAGGAGGCAGTTTTCAGGTGCTTTACAGACGCTATTTCTAGCGCCAAAATGCCTGAAAACTGCCTCAGTGTGAAAGGGGTCTTAGGCCCCTTTCACACATACGGACCGTTCGTCCGTTTTTCATCCATCCGTTGACAGATGAAAAACGGACATCAATGCATTCTAGTGTAAAAACGGATGACAACAGATGATCATCTATGCACAGTGTGTGCAAGGAGAGGGGCAGGAGAGGAGAAGAGCAGTATATATAGTGAGGGAGCAGTCTGTACAGACAGGCTCCCTCACTTGCCGACGCTGACTGTCACTGGCAGCCTTAAATGACAGTCGGCTAATTGCTTTTTTTTATATAAACAGTGCAGAGCAGAGCAGTGCAGAGCAAGAGCTGTAAAAAAAAAAAAAGAAGACATTTCTCAGCGCGATAATTCCTCAGAACGGTAATGAAGAGATACAATGTATCTCTTGGTTCTTAGATCAAAGGAATGAACTTCGGTCTGTAGATGAGGTCAGTTTAACCACTTAAAGACTAAACCTTTTTCTGACACTTGCTGCTCACAAGTGTTGGATAGCATGTTTTAAAATTTTCCGACAACAAATGTGTGTTGTCGGATTATCTGATCGTGTGTACAGAAGTCCATCGGACAAAACTCCAAAGTACAAACATGCATGCTCAGAAGCAATGCTAACCATAACACAACATTAGCAGAAGTTGCCCAAAGGGTGGCGCTAAAGAGCTGAAAAAACACGTCGTTTTGTGTTTGTTGGCCAACAATTGTGTGCCGTTTGTATGCAAGACAAATTCCTGGCCAACGCCCTTCGGACAAAAGTCCTACGCTTTGTCCACGGAAAATCTGATTGTGTGTACCAGGTTTCCTTTACACAAGAGTCCTTTTACGTTTGAGGTGCTAAAAAGTGGAGCATTCATTTGGAGTTGCCTTTTGTGGCATGTCACAACATTATTTGAAAGAAAAATTGGAAGATTGGGGTGCTGCTGTATGTGAGCCAAGATATTTGTAAAAGAAAAAAAAAAAGAAAAATTCCACAATGTGTGCTGTTATTGTAATCTGTTACTGAGAATGTCCATGAAAATTATAATGTTCCATAACACCACCACATCTTTAAGACATCTAAGCAGGTGGATTACCTATTAGCCCTAAAAATGACCAGAAAACAAAAAGATTTGCCTCATATAGACAATGGGATTCAATGAGATTCAAATCTAATTTCAGGTTTGCAGAATTTTAAGCAAGATTTGCTAAACGCTTTGTAAATTGAACCCAGTGGATTAGGTTATCACTGTTGCTGTATAAATACAGCTGCTAGCTCTCCGCTGCTGTCAAAAACAGACTTTCTGAACAGCGTTTGTAACCACTGATTCAAAGATAAAGTTACAGCAACATCATCAACAGATCAAAAGGTTTTTTTTTTGTTTTGTTTTTGCGATTTGCTTTTTATTTAAATTTTTTAAATGATTGTTTTACTTTTTTTAGTATTGTATTAAAAATTACTTACAGATTTATAATTTCAATTTTTTTAATTATTTTTTTGTAACCAGTTTCCAATTCTGACATTTCTCTCCTTTATGTAAAAATCTGTAATTTTTTGCTAGAAAATTACTCAGCACCCCCAAACATTACATATATATTTTTTTTAAAGAAACCCCAGAGAATACAATGGTGATCATTGCAATTTGTTATGTCACACGGTATTTGTGCAGCAATTTTGTCAAACGCAATTTTTGGGGAAAAAATACACTTTGATGAATCTTAATGCAGAAAAACACAATATATAACCCATTTTATTTTGGAAAATATAAAATCATTACGCTGAGTAAATAGGTACCTAACACGTCACGCTTTAAAATTGCGCATGCTTGTAGAATGGCGCCAGACCACGGTGCTTAAAAATCTCCATAGGCGATGCTTTAAATTTTTTTTTACAGGTTACCAGTTTAGAGTTACAGGGAAGGTCTAGTGCTAGAATTATTGCTCTCACTCTGATGTGCGTGCTGATACCTCACATGTGTGGTGTAAACACAGTTTACTACACTACATATGCGTTAATTTCTACGTGTGAAGACGAGGGGACGGGGGCACTTTACATATTTTTTATTATTATATATTTTACTTTACTTTTTTTATTTTTACACTGTTCCTTTAATTTAAATTTTTTGATCACTTTTATTCCTATCACAAGAAATGTAAACATCCCTTGTGATAGAAATAAGGCATGACAGGTCCTCCTTATGGGGAGATATTGGGTGTATAAGACCCCAGATATCTCATTTACCCTGGCTGGAAAGCATGAGATTAAAAAAAAACATTGATCTCTGCTTTCTAGGGGAAAAAAATGGCAATGTTTACAAGATAATTTTGAGTTGATGACTGGGGCAAAAAAAGGCAATTTGATTAAATACCTTCTTCAGTTCTGTGTTTTCAAAGGAAAATAGGGGAGCTCAATCCATAATGGGGATAATATTGACATAGCCCCAAATAATCCACTCCACAATGGCTCAAAATTGACATGGCCCATAAGCAATTAGACAAAATAAAGGTAAATAAAGCACCTGGACCAGATGGCTAAGCCCACGTGTCCCCAGAGAGTTGAGCTCTGTTATTTCAAAACCATTGTTTCTAATTTTTAGAGACACTTTAAAGTGGTTGTAAACCCTCATCCGGAAGTTACACCTACAGGTAAGCCTAGATTAAGGCTTACCTGTAGGTGTTTGCAATATCTCCTAAACCTACACGGTTTAGGAGATATTTGCTGAAAGGTATACACTGTTGTCTACGGCGCCTGCGCGTCGTAGACAACGGCGCAGGCACAGTGAAAATCCCATTCATAAAACCGGCAACCCCGGTTTTGACGGCTCCCGCATGCATGCGCGGAGTGATGTCTTCTCCGCTCCGGCCAATCACAGCGCTGGAGCGGCGATACCCGGAAGTAACCTTCCGGAGAGATGACTGTGGCCGGAGGGGGAGACGTGGATGGCTTTGGGGGCTTCGATCTAAGGGAAGTACTGCATAATGAGCTAGTATGCTAGTCATACTAGCTCATTATGGCTTTGTCTTGCAGGTGGTTAGTTTAAAAAAAAATATATATGGGTTTACAACCACTTTAATGACTGACATAGTACCACTGGTAAGGCCAGTGTAGTGCTTATATTTAAAAAGGGTTCAATGTCTTCAACGAGTAACTACAGACCGGTGAGTTTAACTTCTATAGTTAGGAAGATATTTGAGATTTTAATAAAAGACCACATAAAGTAGAGTTTTTGCTAGAAAATAATATTTTAAGCAATAGTCAGCATAGATTCACAAAAGACCAAATTTTTTAAACAAATCAGTTTTTTTTTCTATGGGGAATTGAGAAAAAACTTAGACAAGGGAGTGTCTATGGATATAGTATACTTGGATTTTGCAAAAGCTTTTGACACAGTTCCCCACACACGGCTCATGTGTAATGTAAAGTCTACAGGCTTAGAAATTTCAGTTTTTAAATAGATAGAAAACTGGCTAAAATAATGTTTTTAGAGTAGTGACTATTGATTCTTACTGAATGGGCTAAGGTTATAAGTGATGTACCCTAAAGTTCAGTGTTGGGACTCTTACTTTTTAACATATTTATTAAAGATATAGAGTTTAGAATTAAAAGTACCATTTCAGTGTTTGCAGATGACATCAAGTATGCAGTGGAATAACGTCCTTACAGGATGTCTTTAAATTACGAGCCCACCTTAATTTAGTTGGGCAACTATGAGATTTAATGAGTTTTAATGTTGATAAATGTAAAGTTATGCACTTGGGAGCTTAAAACATGCATGCATCTTACATACTAGGAGGAGAATTGCTGAGGGAATCAATGGTCGTGTTGGGTCTGTGTGTTCTAGCAGATTTTAGATATAATAATAGCATGCAATGTCAAGCTGCTGTTTGCTAGCAAAATAATTTCTTGTATTAAAAGAGGTATGGGCTCCAGAGAGAGAGACATCATTTTGCCCCTGTACAAATTATTAGTAAAACCTCATCTGAAATATGCAGTTCGGTTTTGGGTACCAGTTCACAAAAAGGATATCGGGGAACTGGAGAAAGTGTAGGAGAAGGGCAACCAAACTGATAAGAGGCATGGAGGAGCTCAGCTATGAGAAAAGATTAGCTGGACTGAATTTATTGCCTCTTGAGAAGAGGAGATTAAGGGGGGATATGATCACCATATAAACATGCATAAGTAGTCCTTATAGAGAACGTGGTGTAGACTAAGGCCAGTTGCACACGGATGTTAAAATTTACTGATGTTTATACTCAGGATCTTGTTGACACAAGATCCTGAGTAAAATGTTTCATAAGGACCTTGCGTAAATGTGTATAAAGTAGTGTAAATGTTGTGACAGCAGGAAGGTAAAGTCACCTGGTTGCATCCAGGGGGGTAGATATATTTCTCCCAGATTCAGGCTTTATGCCGACTTATACAACTAAGGAGGGAGTTGATGAAGCCCAGCTGAGGCTAGTGGGCTCATGGATGATTCATACCTCTAGGGAGAGTGCTGGGCGTCGTGCAGGCAGGGAGTTGATGAGACCAGCTGAAGCTTGTCAGCTCGTTTAAGGCCTCTATAAAAACTCCCAGCTTCATTAGGTGTTTGCTCATGCCTGGAACCAGACCTGTGTGGACTGTCTAGGGAGAGTGAACCCCTGTGCGGTGAGACAAAGCCTGTGTGGCTATTTTTTTGGACATTTACTAAACCAGGGACTTAGGGACTAGGACAGCACCAGGCTGATCCCAGTTGTTAGTTAGGAAACCTGCATGTTTAGTCAGAGGTCAAGCTGACCAGGGTTTATTTTGTTTATGTTTCTTTTTGCTTTGCTGTGTTTTTTTTGTCACTGTAAATAGAGAAATAAACCGCACCTTTTTGATCTTGAAAACCACAACCTCCGTCTGCTGGGCCTGTTTTTGTGTGGGGAGCCCATCCAGGGGATCACACACACCCGCTGCCGAGCTAACCCCCCCACAGTTGGTGGAGAACCAGTGGCAGTTTTTTTTTAAGCCAGCATGGAGGAGATACTGAAACAGCTGGCTCTAGCAAATGCCAATCAACAGCAGACAAATGCAGGTTTGCAAAAGAGCCTTGCAGCTCAACAACAGAGCTTCGCAGCCCAGCAGCAAGCTCATCAACAGAGCCTTGCAGCCCAGCAGCAAGCTCACCAACAGAGTCTGGAAGCTCAGCAACAAGCCCAGCAGCAATCTGAGGCCCGCTTCATAGACCTGTTACAGAAGCAAGAGCAGAGACTACAACAAATGGAAGCAGTAATGCAGCAACGTCCGCAGACCAGTGAGGAAAGCCGTCCCACTAATACCGCGTCCTTTGGGGTGAGTCGTTTATTGACAAAAATGACTGGAGAGGATGATCCAGAGGTATTTTTGACCACATTTGAAAGGACTGCTGACAGAGAAAAGTGGCCTGAGGAGCAGTGGGCTGGACTGGTGGCTCCTCTGTTAACTGGTGAATCGCAGAAGGCTTACTATGACCTAGAGCCTGACCAAGCAAAAGACTATGTGATGCTAAAAGCTGAAATATTGGCAAGGCTGGGTGTCACCCTGGCTGTCCGGGCTCAGCGTGTGCATAACTGGACTTTCCAGCTTGGAAAACCCCCCAGGTCTCAAATGTATGATCTCATTCACCTGAGCAGGAAGTGGCTACAGCCAGAGACTTTGTCCGCACCAGAGATTGTGGAACGTGTTGTAATGGATCGGTTTTTGAGAGCTCTTCCTACTGCCATCCAAAAGTGGGTAAGCCATGGAGACCCAGAGACGGCCGGTGGTCTTGTGGATCGTGTAGAGAAATACTTGGCTACAGAGAACCTGACGGCCTCTTCCAGAGACTCTCGGACTTTCCACCCTAAGACCAGACCATCCCCAGGGGCGGATAAGAGGATTCCAAGGGGTGAGGGTGGAGAGAGTGAGAGGGTGGGAGCTCTACCCAAAGTTTGGCGAGAACAGCCTGGGAAGTCAGGGGCTCAAGAGGCAGCCAAATGGATTGTTTGCTACCGCTGCCGGCAAGCGGGACATATTGCAGCAAATTGCCCGGTTGTGGAGGAACCCATGCAATGTGACTTTCTGACGGACAGACGTCAGTCGCTGTGTGCGACAGTCGCATGCACTGCCATTCGGGGAACTGAGAAACATTTATGCAAAATGTGTATTAATGGTAGAAATGTTGTGGTATTACTGGATTCAGGTAGCCTTGTGACCCTGATAAAGGCTGAATTAGTTAAAACAGAGGTCTCTGGGAATAGCAAGGTAGCTGTTATTTGTGTGCATGGGGACACCCGAGAGTATCCAGTGACTACAGTGTGTTTCAAGACCCCCAAAGGTACCCTCTCTCATCCAGTGGGGTTAGTATCTCAATTACCGCATGATGCCATTGTGGGAAGGGATTTTCCGAAGTTCTGGGAACTGTGGGATGATCCTGAGCCCCCCACTGGTGCCTCTATGTACCAGGAAGGTGATAGCCAGAACTCCTCTGAGAGTGGTGAGGACTCTCCAGAATTTCCCTTGTCAGTATTGGCAGGCGAGACTCAAGAAACTGGAGAGGAGCCCACCTCCTCAGATGAAAACCTACCGTCTGTGGAGTTTTCTGATCTTGAGGTTCACAGGGAAAATTTTGCCACAGAACAGTTAAAAGACCCCGCCCTAATAAAGGCACGGGAAAACGTAGTGGAAATAGATGGCGAGTTAGTGAACCCAGATAATACCTGCACTTACCCATACTTCAGCGTAGAGAAGGACCTACTGTATCGGGTGGCAAAAAGGGCAGAAGAAACTGTTGAGCAGCTTGTGGTGCCCAAACCTTACAGGAAGTTGGTGTTGGAGTTGGCCCATGGGCACATTCTTGGAGGTCATCTGGGGACAGAGAAAACCCGAGAGAGGGTATTACAGAGATTCTATTGGCCTGGGGTGATGAAGGACATAGAAAATTATTGTTCCTCCTGCCCTGTGTGTCAGAGGTCGGCCCCGATGCCACATTTCCGTAGCCCGCTGGTCCCTCTACCCATCATTGAGGTCCCGTTTGAGAGGGTCGCAATGGATTTGGTAGGTCCTATAATCAAGTCCGCTAGGGGGCACCAGTACATATTAGTTATAATAGACTATGCCACCCGTTATCCAGAAGCGATCCCTCTCCGAAATACCTCGGCCAAAACCATAGCCAAAGAGCTATCTCTTGTTTTTAGCCGGGTGGGTATTTGTAAAGAACTGCTTACGGACCAAGGTACACCCTTTATGTCCCGGGTTATGAAAGAGCTGTGTAAATTGTTCAAAGTGATGCAATTGCGTACGTCTGTGTATCACCCCCAAACCGATGGGCTGGTTGAAAGATTCAACAAAACCCTAAAACAAATGTTGAAGAAAGTGGTGGATAGAGATGGAAAGGATTGGGACTGTCTACTTCCTTATTTGATGTTTGCTATTAGGGAGGTGCCCCAATCCTCTACGGGATTCTCCCCCTTTGAGTTACTGTATGGGAGACACCCAAGAGGACTGTTGGATATTGCCAAGGAAACTTGGGAAAGTGAGAGTTCTCCCCACAGGAGTGTGATTGAGCATGTCGCCCTGATGCAAGATCGAATTGCACAGGTAATGCCCATCGTGAAGGAACATTTGGCCCAAGCGCAGTTGGCACAGCAGAGAGTGTACAACCGTGGAGCCAAGACCCGTACCTTTTCCCCGGGGGATAGGATATTGGTACTTGTCCCTACGGTTGAAAGTAAATTCCTTGCCAAATGGCAAGGCCCCTACGAGATAATGGAAAAAGTGAGCGAAGTGAATTACAAGGTCAGACAACCAGGAAGGCGAAAGCCCGAACAGATCTATCACGTTAATCTGTTGAAAGCCTGGAGGGATAGAGAGTCCCTAGTCGCAGAAACTTGGTCACCAGCTCAAACTGGTTGCGTGATTCCGGAGGTTGGAATAGCAGCCACCTTGTCACAACCCCAACAACAGGAGGTGAAGGAGTTTGTGCTTCGCAACAAGGAGGTGTTCTCTGAGCTGCCGGGACAAACATCTGGGGTAGAGCATGATATTATTACCCCGCCCGGTGAAAGGGTGAAGTTAAAACCCTATCGGATCCCAGAGGCCCGACGGGAGGCAATACGGGAGGAAGTACAGAAAATGCTGAACTTAGGGGTGATAGAGGAGTCCCAAAGTGATTGGTCTAGTCCCATTGTGTTGGTGCCTAAACCGGATGGGAGCTGGCGATTTTGTAACGATTTTCGTCAGTTGAACAAAGTTACAAAATTTGACACCTACCCCATGCCACGTATAGATGAGTTGATCGACCGGCTGGGAACAGCCCGATACATGACGACTCTTGACCTCACAAAAGGGTATTGGCAAATTCCCCTGGCCAAGTCGGCCAAAGAGAAAAACGCATTTGTAACCCCAGACGGGGCGTTCCAATATAAGAGAATGCCGTTCGGGTTACAGAATGCGCCGGCCACATTCCAGCGGAAAATGGACCAGATACTGAGGCCCCATCGGAAGTATGCTGCGGCTTACCTGGATGACGTAATTGTCCATAGCACAGATTGGGCCTCACATCTGCCAAAAGTGCAAGCAGTCCTAGACTCTATCCGGGAAGCGGGGTTTACGGCTAACCCCAAGAAGTGTACCATTGGGCAGGAGGAGGCCAAATATCTTGGGTACACCATTGGCAGGGGAGTAATAAAACCCCAACTCAACAAAGTCGAGGCCATCCAGAGTTGGCCACGTCCCAACAGCAAGAAGCAGGTACGGGCCTTTCTGGGAATCGCGGGTTATTATCGGCGCTTCATTCCCCACTTTGCTTCTAAGGCTGTGCCCCTAACCAACCTGACGAAAGGGAAAGGGTCGGTCATGATTAAATGGACCCCCGAGGCTGAGGCAGCATTCCAATTCTTGAAACAAGCCTTATGTAGCCAGCCAGTGTTGTACTCACCCGACTTCTCTAAAGACTTTGTCGTACAAAGTGATGCGTCAGATGTGGGGTTAGGAGCAGTATTGTCCCAGGTCTGGAACGGGGAAGAGCACCCAGTCATTTACCTCAGCAGGAAGTTGAAGTCCCATGAGGTAAATTACGCCACGGTTGAAAAGGAGTGTTTAGCGGTGAAGTGGGCTCTAGATTCCCTTCGGTACTATCTGCTAGGTAGGCACTTTGACATGGTTACGGATCACGCTCCGTTAAAGTGGATGGCTCAAAACAAGGAGACAAATAGAAGAGTGAATAGGTGGTTCCTGGCCCTACAGGAATTCAACTTCACAGTAAAGCATCGCCCTGGCGTTCAAATGGGGAATGTGGATGCTTTGTCTCGAGTACATGAATGCCTGATTGCTGGTGTTCCAACCCCAAGGTTAAAACAAGAGGGGGGGTATGTGACAGCAGGAAGGTAAAGTCACCTGGTTGCATCCAGGGGGGTAGATATATTTCTCCCAGATTCAGGCTTTATGCCGACTTATACAAATAAGGATGGAGTTGATGAAGCCCAGCTGAGGCTAGTGGGCTCATGGATGATTCATACCTCTAGGGAGAGTGCTGGGCGTCGTGCAGGCAGGGAGTTGATGAGACCAGCTGAAGCTTGTCAGCTCGTTTAAGGCCTCTATAAAAACTCCCAGCTTCATTAGGTGTTTGCTCATGCCTGGAACCAGACCTGTGTGGACTGTCTAGGGAGAGTGAACCCCTGTGCGGTGAGACAAAGCCTGTGTGGCTATTTTTTTGGACATTTACTAAACCAGGGACTTAGGGACTAGGACAGCACCAGGCTGATCCCAGTTGTTAGTTAGGAAACCTGCATGTTTAGTCAGAGGTCAAGCTGACCAGGGTTTATTTTGTTTATGTTTCTTTTTGCTTTGCTGTGTTTTTTTGTCACTGTAAATAGAGAAATAAACCGCACCTTTTTGATCTTGAAAACCACAACCTCCGTCTGCTGGGCCTGTTTTTGTGTGGGGAGCCCATCCAGGGGATCACACACACCCGCTGCCGAGCTAACCCCCCCACAATGTGCATAAGCGACAAGCGTGTATAAATGTAAAATTCTTCAGTATTGCATTGCAATATATGCATTTATACACGTGTAAACACTCAAACGTAATATTTTATTTTTTTATTTTTTACGGCTCTGTATGCATTGCTCTATTACTCATCTTTACGCAGCAGTGTACATGGTTTCATAGACTGCAATGCATTTATATCCAGTTCTGCAAAAAAAGTGACCCCCGTGTACAAGAGGCCTTATTCACTTTAAGGTCATTAGAGAGGACAAAAGGGCCCTCTTTACGTCTGGGCTAAGTGAAATTTACCCTCCAGGTATGGAAAGGCTTCTTCACATTAAGAGTTGGAAAAATGTAGAATAGACTTCCTTAACCACTTAAGCCCTGGACTATTTGGCTGGCCAAAGACCAGGCCACTTTTTGCGATTCGGCACTACTTCGCTTTAACTGACAATTGCGCAGTCGTGCGACATGGCTCCCAAATAAAATTGACGTCCTTTTTTTCCCACAAATAGAGCTTTCTTTTGGTGGTATTTGATCACCTCTGCGGTTTTTATTTTTTGCTATAATAAATATCCCCAAAAAATATATAACAAAAAACATATTTTTTTCTCAGTTTAGGACTATACGTATTTTTCTACATATTTTTGGTAAAAAAACCCGCAATAAGCGTTTATTGATTGGTTTGCGCAAAAGTTATAGCGTCTACAAAATAGGGGATAGTTTTATGGCAATTTTATTAATATTTTTTTTAACTAGTAATGGCGGCGATCAACGATTTTGGTCATGACTGCGACATTATTGCGGACACACCGGACACTTTTGACACTATTTTAGGACCATTGTCATTTTTGCAGCGATTACTGTAAAAATTACACTGGCAGTGCAGAGGTTAACCTGTAGGGGGCGCTGAAGGGGTTAAGTGTGTCCTAGGGAGTGATTCTAACTGTTAGGGGGTGTGGCTACCAGTGACACATCACTGAACGCTGCTCCCGATGAGAGGGAGCATTCGATCAGTGACTTGTCACTAGGAAGAACAGGGAGATGTTGTGTTTACACTGACATCTCCCCGTTCTTCAGCTCCGTGACACGATCGCGGGACACCAGCGGACATCGAGTCCACAGGTCCCACAGGCAGGGTCACAGAGCTCGCGACAGGGTTGCGAGCGCGCCACCGGCAGCATGCGCGCGACCATACGGCGGCAAATTAAAGGGAATAAATAAAAATGTAATTCGCGCTGAAAACTAACATACAAATAGTGATAAATACAAGTAGTATTAAATACAGCCAAAGGTATGTGAAAAAATACAAAAAATATTTATACATGTGAATAATGTATATTGCACTTCAAGGACAGAGTGCTGGTAAAAAAGGAAAAAATAATAAAGGAAAATATAACATTGCTGCATTCAATAAATATAATACTGAGCCAATAGTGTCCAATGGTCTCAAAAAAACAAAATAATATAAGTAATACAATGAAAGAGTGATATAAAATGTGTACAATAATGTGATGATAATGATACAACAATGGAAAATCTATGCACTGGATAGATAAGTCTCTATGATAGTGAATATTAAGACTCTTCTTCCTGTGCTATGGTGAACTGTCTTGTAAATGTTCCAATCTCCTTATTGGAATGTCTCCCAAATCTATGGTTTCACTGGACCCTTACCTCCAGGTGGATTATTATGAGCAGAGTCCGTGAAATCTTTCTCCTCTGATGTGTCCTCTCCAGCCTGTATTGGTATGTGAAAGGAGCTCTCCCTCTTTCCTCCACTAGCGTAATTGGCGCTATACTCCTAATATGATAGGAAAAAAACGAAGGGGAGGGGGAGGGAATGGGACACAGCTCCAGCAGTGGCTCCGAGGGGAGAGGGTAGGGGAGGGTGGAAAAAGGAATCTCCAATGGTGAAGTATGTCTGGATAACACCAATTTATTAAAATGATAATGCTCTTACATAGAATGAGATTAAAATTGCAGTGATATGAGAGCGGCACTATCGCCGTCTTACTCTGAGTCCGGGTACTTCCGGTTTGCGGTACCTCTCGATCTCCCTACGGCGTTACGTCACGCACCTCGTGACTTCGCCATATTACCAATGCCATAGAACGGCGAATGCAGCGATGTTTATGTTTCTATTAACTGAATGTTAATATTCATATTCAAAGTCAGAATTGTAAAGAATCTGTTTTACTATGAGAGACAGCATAAATTATATCATGTTCCATCACCCACAGTTTGTCAGCTGTTTGTAAAACATTACATGGGACAATATAATGCATGTCTTCCCGCAGGGACAGTAATTCATCTTTCTACCACTAGCATACTGTTCCAAATAATTAAAATAATTATTTCATTAATCTAAAATGAAATAAAATGAATAAAAAGTGTGATATAATATTAAAATATTAAATTGTTAAAATATTAAAATATCAACCTAGCTGAGTATAAAGATAGGGAATATGGTTTATATGTTGTAGCTATTCTGGTAAAATGAGTGGGGCTAAAAAATTTATAGGATCTCAAGGCCTCCACAAATCGAAAATACCTAGATGTGCAACCATAGTAATACAATCCCTATACAAAAATAGAAAGAATTATATATTAACCACTGTGGCAATAGACATATATAGCAAATAAAATATATTTAAAATAATATATTTAAAATAGTATCCATACATATATGTGTGTGTACATACATGTACAGATATACTTATGTGAATATCCTGGTATGCCATGAATATCTAATCAGAATGGACTTATATAATAAGTAACATATATGGATATTAGCAACATGTTGGATCAGAGGGAGGCCACTAAACTGGTGTATTATATGCTTGCAATGTGAGTTCTGATTAGAAATTACTTAAAAAACAATTAAGGTCAAACTCTACATTCATTCCTCCAGGGACTAGAGTTTTTAAAGTATGGATCCATTTAGACTCTTTTTGGCTAATGGTCCTAATTTTGTGGCTACCTCTCCAATTGGCTTTGTATTTTTCTATACCCCAGAATTGTAGTTGAGACGGATCCTGATTGTGGAATTGGGCAAAATGTCTCGAGACATTGTGTTTTGGGAACCCATTAATTATATTTTGTACATGTTCCTTAATTCGAACTTTTAAAGCTCTTTTAGTTCTGCCCACATATTGTAGGTTGCAGTTACATTGCAATACGTATACTGCACCGTCTGTGTGGCAGCTTATAAAGTCTCTGATTTTGTGTGTTTGTCCTGTGTTTGTTCCTATAAAATCCATCCGTTTCCCCTGGAATTTTTTTGGCATGATGACAGGCGTAACAATTCCTACATGGATAAAATCCTGTCCCACTAAAAAATGTGAAAGCTGGTTTTGGGGGGGAGACTACTATAGATCTGGCAATTATATTTTTCAAAGTTGGAGCTCTTCTATAAATGATTTTCGGTCTTTCAGGTAAAATATGTTTTAAATCCTTATCTTTTTTGAGGATGTGCCAATGTCGCTCAATGAGTTTAGAAACCTCTTTATGTTGCACATTGTAGTCCAGGATTAAACATGGAGCATCTTGGAATAGAGGTGCCTTCTCTTTATTTTGTAACATCGCTCCTCTATCCATTTGGCTTACA
The DNA here is from genome assembly GCA_029206835.1 of Rana muscosa. NCBI lineage: Eukaryota > Metazoa > Chordata > Amphibia > Anura > Ranidae > Rana > Rana muscosa. The sequence goes on from CM055117.1 coordinate 324,866,231, forward strand.
GCTTGTATTTGTTTGTTGATCCAGTCATCTTCATAGCCCTTTTCTACAAATCTCTTGCCTATCATATCAGCTTGTTGTTTAAAATCATTTTCATTTGTGCAGTTCCTTTTGATACGTACCAATTGGCCCTTGGGGATGTTATAAAGCCACGCTTTATGGTGGCAACTGGCTATTGACAGATAGCTATTAGTATCTACCTCTTTAAAATAGGTTTTGGTAATTATTGCACTTCCCTTGAGTTGTAATGTGAGATCCAAAAAATTGGCTTCTTTCACATCTATGTTCCATACCAGTTTGATGTTTTTGTCATTCTTATTTAATGTTTCCAAAAAGTCTACTAGCTTATGTGTACTGCCATTCCAAACAATAATTACATCGTCTATGTAGCGTTTATATAGAGTTAATTCCGAGGGGATATTGGCATATATCGCTTGTTTTTCCCACTGAGCCATGAATGCATTGGCCACACTGGGTGCAAATTTTGCTCCCATGGCTATTCCTGTGCATTGTTTGTAGTATGTTTGGTCATGCCAAAAATAATTATACCTCAGACAATAATCCAAACTTTTTACTAGGAATTTCCTGTTTGCAAATTAGTTCACTGTGTTGTCTTAGGAGCCATTTTGTGGCATGACAGGCTTCATGATGTGGGACAATGGTGTATAAAGATGTAACATCTGCGGTTGCTAATAGGGTTCTTCCTTCTAATACTGGTATGTCTTTTATTAGTTGCAATATGTGTTTGGTATCTTTGAGGTAGGCCCGGGTGTTCTGTATAGCTGGCTGTAAGAAGTAATCTATATACTGTCCTAGTCTGGATGTCAATGACTCAATCCCATTCACGATGGGTCTCCCCGGAGGGTTATCTTTATCCTTATGTATTTTGGGGACAGTATATATTATTGGAATTCTGCATGTATCTGGTAATAGGTACCTGGATTCTTTCATATTCAGGATGTTCTTTTTCACTCCCAGATCTATTAATAATTTTAATTCCTTTTTATATTTATGGGTAGGATTTCCCAACAGTCTGGTGTATGTTTCTTCTTGTTGTAGCTGTCTATTAATTTATTTTAGATATTGCTCCTTTCCTTGAATCACTACTGCCCCCCCCCCCCTTTGTCGGCAGGGCGTATTACAATGTCTTTGCGATCTAATAAGGATTTCATTCCTTTTTTCAAATGTGCCGGATCATATTTTTTCTTTAGTTCTAGAGATTCCAGATCTTGTAGAACTAGTCTTTTGAAGACCTCTATATTTTGGCCATTTGTTACTTGAGGATTAAAGACTGAATTATTGCGTAAAGTGCTCTGTGCATTTATGGGTTGTGTTGTCATATTGCTGGCAGTTGTTTTAAATGGATTATTCAAATTATATTTTTTGATGTTGATTTTTCTTATATATTTTTGTATCCCAACATAAGTTTCAAACTTGTTGAGATTTTTTATTGGTGCATGTTTTAATCCATTTGTTAATACTGCTAGTTCGTATTTTAAATATCTAAAATAGTGGCGCTAAAACATATATTGTGAAATATATAACTAAATATAAAACTCAATCTTACAGCACGTGAAAAAGTGCAAAAATGTGAAAATATAAATAATTATGTGAATAATTATATTCAATACATAACGTCCATTGAAGTGAATTTCAAAGTGATCACACACTTTCAAAGAAAAAATAAAAAATAAATAAAAAAGGAAGGGGCTACACAAGCCCAAAAATGAATTTCTCTATAAGTGTATCCAAGTGTTTCGACTTAAAAACAGCATACAAAATCCATAACTTGATAAAAAGAAATTCCTTCCACCAACACCGCTGTGACTGTGAATCCTCGCCCCCAAAAGTATTGCACTCACCGGAATAACTAGCCTAGCATTCTCATGCACAGGCAAACAGGCTTTAAATTCACCACTCAGGGTGATTGCAGCTTCTCCAGTACTGTTCACTCAATGTTCGGTGTGAATATGCAAAAAAGAAGAAGTGCTTCCAATAGTGTAGTACTGTCAAACAGCCATTTATTTAAAAAGCACACACAAACTTCAACCATTGCACTCACATCACTTCAGAGAACAGAAAGCTCTTCACAACTAGAAAATGTTTCACAGCAAAACTTCAGGTGAAAATTCCACACAAAAAGAGGGTAGTTGCGGTATACTGAGATGTATCGTGGTCACAGCGGACCCAAAGCAAAACCAGCAATCTCACCCTCCGCACGTCCGTCTCCTCTCCCGGATCTCAAATTAGCTCAACAGCCGGTGCTTACGAACGTAGTATCTCACTTAACGCTTGCCGCACACATAATACAGGCTGCATGGGCACCATAACAGGTACACAACAAAGGAAGAATTACATGTTATAAAGTGATCTATTGCAAACACCTCATTGTCTATATTAGTAATATTCATGCGACCCCTATTACTGGTCTTCACAGTTCTGCAGCAAATACACCTTCGACATGAATAAAAACCTTTAAAATCAATTGACAAGTTTTTTATTGGGCGGTCCAGAATCTTCTGTACCACCCTATCCCCAAAATTGGGGGCCCTTCTATAGATACATTTTGGTCTTTCTGGCAGGACACTACACAAATCTCTGTCCCTACACAGTATATACCAGTATTTGGAGAAGATATTCTCTATCTCCCTATACTGGAAATGGAAATCAGAGATAAAGCCCCATTGATGTTGGTCATTAACTACTATGTTTTCATCTTTTTTCCTCAAGCACTGTTCTCTTGGTACTGCCGCAATTTCCCTAATAGTATCATTAATGACTTCCTCCTTATAACCTTTCTGTACAAATTTATTTTTTAATATATCGGCCTGTATGAAATAATCATTCGGTTCAGTACAATTACGGCGAACCCTTAATATTTGTCCCTTAGGAATATTTCTAATCCAGGCAGGATGGTGTCCACTCCTGATGGACAGATAGCTATTCCTATCTGTAGGCTTAAAATAAACCCTAGATTGTAATCCTGTCTCTCCCTTCACAATAGTGAGGTCCAAGAAATTGACACTTGTATCACTAATAGTGTAGTCTAAAACTATATTATTATTATTAGAATTGAGTTGTTGAACAAATTCAATTGCAGAATCCTTAGACCCCTCCCAGATGAACAGGAGGTCAATATTATTAATTTTAAATAGAATCTCAGAATATCATATACCATTATATGGTTAATGACTAGTTCTTGGAAATGAACAGGAGTCATGTACATATATGTGTAATCTTATATTACTGTGAAGGTATATTAATGTGATCTTTGTGTGTTAATAATGTATCTGGAACATGCCCGACTCATTTGTGACTCAGTTATGAGGAGGTATATGTAAAATGATATGAGTTTTATAAGCCGCATTTAGGTTAATATTCACCATTATAAAGGATCTGCCCACAGGTTTTAAAAATGTGGGTATGCAAGTTGTTTGCACTATGACAGTATTTAAATTATTGTGTATTACTGCATTTATGTCCTGTTTGATCGAGCGGTAAGGAATTAAAACGGATGTATCGCGGTCACGGAGACACAGGCATTGCGCAGGCGCTTTAAACACCGGATCAGTAATGGTTTTGGTGAGAGTATAAAGGGGAGGTGGTTTTGCCATTCAGCCAATCCCAATGAATAAGTCCGTATGACGAAACATGTCTGGGCGTGGCTGTGCGGCAAGCGTTAAGTGAGATACTACGTTCGTAAGCACCGGCTGTTGAGCTAATTTGAGATCCGGGAGAGGAGACGGACGTGCGGAGGGTGAGATTGCTGGTTTTGCTTTGGGTCCGCTGTGACCACGATACATCTCAGTATACCGCAACTACCCTCTTTTTGTGTGGAATTTTCACCTGAAGTTTTGCTGTGAAACATTTTCTAGTTGTGAAGAGCTTTCTGTTCTCTGAAGTGATGTGAGTGCAATGGTTGAAGTTTATGTGTGCTTTTTAAATAAATGGCTGTTTGACAGTACTACACTATTGGAAGCACTTCTTCTTTTTTGCATATTCACAACGAACATTGAGTGAACAGTACTGGAGAAGCTGCAATCACCCTGAGTGGTGAATTTAAAGCCTGTTTGCCTGTGCATGAGAATGCTAGGCTAGTTATTCCGGTGAGTGCAATACTTTTGGGCGAGGATTCACAGTCACAGCGGTGTTGGTGGAAGGAATTTCTTTTTATCAAGTTATGGATTTTGTATGCTGTTTTTAAGTCGAAACACTTGGATACACTTATAGAGAAATTCATTTTTGGGCTTGTGTAGCCCCTTCCTTTTTTATTTCTTTTTTCTTTTTTCTTTGAAAGTGTGTGATCACTTTGAAATTCACTTCAATGGACGTTATGTATTGAATATAATTATTCACATAATTATTTATATTTTCAAATTTTTGCACTTTTTCATGTGGTGTAAGATTGAGTTTTAGATTTAGTTATATATTTCACAATATATGTTTTAGCGCCACTATTTTAGATATTTAAAATACGTTTTCACATTATTACTTGGTTTAAGTTGGCAGCTTGCTAGGATAGTAGTTTAACTTTAGACTCATATGCGCAGTGGTGGTTTATTTGATTAAGGTGTGAGTTAATCTGTTTACCAACATTTTCTAATACTGCTAGTTCTTCTGTTGTTAGTGCAGAGCCACTTAAATTGACAATATTTTCTCCTAGCCGTATCTTTTTCTTTTTAAGTCTCTTTCCTGCTCTGTTTCCTCTCTTTGTGTGGGACTTGTTCTTGTACGGTCTTCTTGGGGTAGTCTTCTGGGTGATCGATGGGGATCCTGTGCTTGTCTCCGGGGAGAGAGATCCCTCCTTTCCCTGTCCACAAAAGGACGTTGTGTTTCATATTGGGGTAGTTGCGAATAATGTCGTTGTTCCTGACTGTATTGGTCTTGGTAGTTGCCAATTGGATCATATCTGTTATATGTTGTTACCGGTGTTCTATTATAGTATCCCTGTTGATCATATATTGGAGGAGGTCCTCTATAATATCTCTGTCCTCCATAATCTGGCCCTTGTGGGTGTCCCTTATTGTCTCTCTGATTTCGATCGTGATTTTGCCAATAGGGTTTTTTATATTTTTTGAAAGGTTTTTTCCACTGTTTTTTTGGAGTATGTGGGTGTTGATAACTGTCATTTCGATCATATTGAGATCTATATGGCTGTTGATTATCCCATCTTGGTGTGGTTCTCTCATGTGATACAGTTGGATCTAGTATTTTAACCTCTCTTACTGGTGTAGAGAAGGTGGAGGCAGGTTGTATTACCTCTACCTTTTGTTGCCATTTAAATACATGATCTTCTTTGTAATTTGACAAATCTCGCTGAAATTTCTTTATTTTTCTTTGTTGGACTTCTAAATCTTTAGCAATTAGATCTTTATTTAACTGTGCTTTGTTAAACTCATTGGATTCCCTATATGGTTCTAATAGAGTCTTTATTTCATCCATCTGTTGTTGTACTATTCGGGTCTTCTTTTGTTTTCTCTTCAATAAAAACTTTATACCTTCTATACTTTTATTATTGAAGAATTCAAACCACTCTTCCATCGACTCTTTATCAGTCAATCCATCATTGGGTGGTAACTCCCACCTCAATCTCCTCGGAACTATATTTTCCTTTATGTATTGGTCAAATGTATTCACATCCCACCAAGACCAATACAGTCAGGAACAACGACATTATTCGCAACTACCCCAATATGAAACACAACTTCCTTTTGTGGACAGGGAGAGGAGTGATTTTTCCCCCCCCTGGAGACAAGCACAGGATCCCCATCGATCACCCAGAAGACTACCCCGAGAAGACCGTACAAGAACAAGTCCCACACAAAGAGAGGAAACAGAGCAGGAAAGAGACTTAAAAAGAAAAAGATACGGCTAGGAGAAAATATTGTCAATTTAAGTGGCTCTGCACTAACAACAGAAGAACTAGCAGTATTAACAAATGGATTAAAACATGCACCAATAAAAAATCTCAACAAGTTTGAAACTTATGTTGGGATACAAAAATATATAAGAAAAATCAACATCAAAAAATGTATTTTGAATAATCCATTTAAAACAACTGCCAGCAATATGACAACACAAACCATAAATGCACAGAGCACTTTACGCAATAATTCAGTCTTTAATCCTCAAGTAACAAATGGCCAAAATATAGAGGTCTTCAAAAGACTAGTTCTACAAGATCTGGAATCTCTAGAACTAAAGAAAAAATATGATCCGGCACATTTGAAAAAAGGAATGAAATCCTTATTAGATCGCAAAGACATTGTAATACGCCCTGCCGACAAAGGGGGGGGGGGCAGTAGTGATTCAAGGAAAGGAGCAATATCTAAAAGAAATTAATAGACAGCTACAACAAGAAGAAACATACACCAGACTGTTGGGAAATCCTACCCATAAATATAAAAAGGAATTAAAATTATTAATAGATCTGGGAGTGAAAAAGAACATCCTGAATATGAAAGAATCCAGGTACCTATTACCAGATACATGCAGAATTCCAATAATATATACTGTCCACAAAATACATAAGGATAAAGATAACCCTCCGGGGAGACCCATCGCGAATGGGATTGAGTCATTGACATCCAGACTAGGACAGTATATAGATTACTTCTTACAGCCAGCTATACAGAACACCCGGGCCTACCTCAAAGATACCAAGCACAAATTGCAACTAATAAAAGACATACCAGTATTAGAAGGAAGAACCCTATTAGCAACCGCAGATGTTACATCTTTATACACCATTGTCCCACATCATGAAGCCTGTCATGCCACGAAATGGCTCCTAAGACAACACAGAGAACTAATTTGCAAACATAGGAAATTCCTAGTAAAAAGCTTGGATTATTGTCTGAGGTATAATTATTTTTGGCATGACCAAACATACTACAAACAATGCACAGGAATAGCCATGGGAGCAAAATTTGCACCCAGTGTGGCCAATGCATTCATGGCTCAGTGGGAAGAACAAGCGATATATGCCAATATCCCCTCGGAATTAACCCTATATAAACGCTACATAGACGATGTAATTATCGTTTGGAATGGCAGTAAAAATAAGCTAGTAGACTTTTTGGAAACATTAAATAAGAATGACAAAAACATCAAACTGGTATGGAACATAGATGTGAAAGAAGCCAATTTTTTGGATCTCACATTACAACTCAAGGTAAGTGCAATAATTACCAAAACCTATTTTAAAGAGGTAGATACTAATAGCTATCTGTCAATAGCCAGTTGCCACCATAAAGCGTGGCTTTATAACATCCCCAAGGGCCAATTGGTACGTATCAAAAGGAACTGCACAAATGAAAATGATTTTAAACAACAAGCTGATATGATAGGCAAGAGATTTGTAGAAAAGGGCTATGAAGATGACTGGATCAACAAACAAATACAAGCTGTAAGCCAAATGGATAGAGGAGCGATGTTACAAAATAAAGAGAAGGCACCTCTATTCCAAGATGCTCCATGTTTAATCCTGGACTACAATGTGCAACATAAAGAGGTATCTAAACTCATTGAGCGACATTGGCACATCCTCAAAAAAGATAAGGATTTAAAACATATTTTACCTGAAAGACCGAAAATCATTTATAGAAGAGCTCCAACTTTGAAAAATATAATTGCCAGATCTATAGTAGTCTCCCCCCCAAAACCAGCTTTCACATTTTTTAGTGGGACAGGATTTTATCCATGTAGGAATTGTTACGCCTGTCATCATGCCCAAAAATTCCAGGGGAAACGGATGGATTTTATAGGAACAAACACAGGACAAACACACAAAATCAGAGACTTTATAAGCTGCCACACAGACGGTGCAGTATACGTATTGCAATGTAACTGCAACCTACAATATGTGGGCAGAACTAAACGAGCTTTAAAAGTTCGAATTAAGGAACACGTACAAAATATAATTAATGGGTTCCCAAAACACAATGTCTCGAGACATTTTGCCCAATTCCACAAACAGGATCCGTCTCAACTACAATTCTGGGGTATAGAAAAATACAAAGCCAATTGGAGAGGTAGCCACAAAATTAGGACCATTAGCCAAAAAGAGTCTAAATGGATCCATACTTTAAAAACTCTAGTCCCTGGAGGAATGAATGTAGAGTTTGACCTTAATTGTTTTTTAAGTAATTTCTAATCAGAACTCACATTGCAAGCATATAATACACCAGTTTAGTGGCCTCCCTCTGATCCAACATGTTGCTAATATCCATATATGTTACTTATTATATAAGTCCATTCTGATTAGATATTCATGGCATACCAGGATATTCACATAAGTACATCTGTACATGTATGTACACACACATATATGTATGGATACTATTTTAAATATATTATTTTAAATATATTTTATTTGCTATATATGTCTATTGCCACAGTGGTTAATATATAATTCTTTCTATTTTTGTATAGGGATTGTATTACTATGGTTGCACATCTAGGTATTTTCGATTTGTGGAGGCCTTGAGATCCTATACATTTTTTAGCCCCACTCATTTTACCAGAATTGCTACAACATATAAACCATATTCCCTATCTTTATACTCAGCTAGGTTGAGATTTTAATATTTTAACAATTTAATATTTTAATATTATATCACACTTTTTATTCATTTTATTTCATTTTAGATTAATGAAATAATTATTTTAATTATTTGGAACAGTATGCTAGTGGTAGAAAGATGAATTACTGTCCCTGCGGGAAGACATGCATTATATTGTCCCATGTAATGTTTTACAAACAGCTGACAAACTGTGGGTGATGGAACATGATATAATTTATGCTGTCTCTCATAGTAGAACAGATTCTTTACAATTCTGACTTTGAATATGAATATTAACATTCAGTTAAAAGAAACATAAACATCGCTGCATTCGCCGTTCTATGGCATTGGTAATATGGCGGCGTCCATACATACATACCAGACTACAAGAAAATGGCCGAATAACTACTTCCGGTATATACATATATAAACATTACCTCCACAGCCAATCAGGTTCCCCTGAAGAAGTCACGAGGTGCGTGACGTAACGCCGTAGGGAGATCGAGAGGTACCGCAAACCGGAAGTACCCGGACTCAGAGTAAGACGGCGATAGTGCCGCTCTCATATCACTGCAATTTTAATCTCATTCTATGTAAGAGCATTATCATTTTAATAAATTGGTGTTACCCAGACATACTTCACCATTGGAGATTCCTTTTTCCACCCTCCCCTACCCTCTCCCCTCGGAGCTACTGCTGGAGCTGTGTCCCATTCCCTCCCCCTCCCCTTCGGTTTTTTTCCTATCATATTAGGAGTATAGCGCCAATTACGCTTGTGTAGGAAAGAGGGAGAGCTCCTTTCACATACCAATACAGGCTGGAGAGGACACATCAGAGGAGAAAGATTTCACGGACTCTGCTCATAATAATCCACCTGGAGGTAAGGGTCCAGTGAAACCATAGATTTGGGAGACATTCCAATAAGGAGATTGGAACATTTACAAGACAGTTCACCATAGCACAGGAAGAAGAGTCTTAATATTCACTATCATAGAGACTTATCTATCCAGTGCATAGATTTTCCATTGTTGCATCATTATCATCACATTATTGTACACATTTTATATCACTCTTTCATTGTATTACTTATATTATTTTGGTTTTTTGAGACCATTGGACACTATTGGCTCAGTATTATATTTATTGAATGCAGCAATGTTATTTTTTCCTTTATTATTTTTTCCTTTTTTACCAGCACTCTGTCCTTGAAGTGCAATATACATTATTCACATGTATAAATATTTTTTGTATTTTTTCACATACCTTTGGCTGTATTTAATACTACTTGTATTTATCACTATTTGTATGTTAGTTTTCAGTGCAAATTCAATTTTTATTTATTTGCTTATTGTGTAAGGTGAACACATTTAGTTTTTGCAGCTGTTTGCACATTTATTGGCACTTAGCACTTTTGTATCATTTCATTACTCAATAGAAGCACGAAAGCACCCCTCTTTTTGGCAAATTAAAGGGGCCGTACCTGTACGCCCATTTGCCCAGCCGTGCCATTCTGTCGACGTAAATGATCGTGCGGCGGTCCTTAGAGCTAGTTCTGGCCAGTCGATTATTTACAAAAAGATGGATGCATTCCTAAATGTGCAAAATATAACTGGATACTAACATTTATAGATAATAACTCCAGAGGTGTTTGATCCAGTCTGATTGCCTCCTGGGAGATCAGGAAGGAACCCCCCCCCCCTCCTGGAGCAAATTGGATCATGCTTAACAGTTTTTTTTTGCCTTCCTCTGGATTAACTGTGAGTAAAAGATTGTATATATGGAGGTTTTCAATTTTTTCGTGCTTTTTTTTTTCTCTATTGCTTGAACTAGATGTCACTAAATTGACACTGCCTGTGGATTTGCACAAAGTGATGGTTGAGACAAAGTAAAAACTATAAACTGATGTGCATCTGCCACTGTTGTCACCACTTAAAAAAGGCATGCAAAGAAAAAACAATTACAGCCAGCAACAATTAAATAATATACCCTGTGAAAAAACACATGCAGCCTTATATTGCTGTGGCACATGTGGACAGGGACAGGCTGTAAAAATGCTGCTGTACATCAGCAGCAATGAGATGCAACAAAGGATAAAAAAAGGTGACCCCCCCCCCTCTTCTCTACCTACATGACATTTAGTTAGAGTTTATATTGACTTTAGCAGACACTAATCTATGCCTTTACAGTTTTTCAGCAGCAAACGCTTTCTCTATCACAGATAAAGCACATTGTCAATAGGGCTGCTGTGGTCTCACCCTTTTAAATTGAGGGGAGCAGACATATTAAAAAGTCCCTCCCTGTTATTGGGTCTTCCAAGGCAGCTGACCAGGCTTAGAGCTAAAGTTCAAAGGCCAGGCAGTGCAGTATGGTTACAAAGAATTTCCACATTGATTCTCAAGGACCCTGAATTTTGAATGTGCTGGCTCCACAGTGAACTCACAGTAGCAGTGAACGTGGACCTCATCCCTATCTATTGGTAGTCATAGGTTTCTAACTGCAATTGACAACCAGTTTTGTGTAAACATTTGAAAAACAGAATATAAAAGCTGCCTATTTGCTGATTTTGTAATCATGTGACATACATGACCATAAAATGTTCCAGACTATTTTCATCACTAAGCAGAGTATGAAAATATCTCTGTTCTAGCCACTAGGTGGCACTGTGACCTCTTCTACCTCACTTTCCTATCTGAAACCTTTTTTTTTTCAATTATTCTCCTTTTTCCTCCCAAACCTAATAAATAGGAATGGCACTGCAGCCAGATATGATCCTTGCTCTGCTATCAGTGAGAGACCGAACTTCAGCTCCACATTTCTTTCTATCACACATCGTCACATTTGATGAAATGAATTGTACTGTAACAACAGCATAATAAAGAAACTGCACAAATGATGCTAATAGCCCAACATTATTCATTGTAGCTTTGTTTTTATAATTTTTTGTATTCACATGTAGTAAAATTCCCAATTTGCTAGTTAACTTTTTGTATCCATTTCAAATTTTTGGAACTAAAAGAAAAATGCTGTTTTAGCATAATCATCTAATTTTGTTGTTGATAAGATTTTATCGCAACAGCTGACCAATAACAATGGCCAAGTCGACTGCTAACATGAAATAATTATTTAAAGGAGAAATTAAGCTGGAATGTTTGCTAAAAACACGCATAATACCTAGATATTCACATTTGTAATGTATTTATTTACCACTTGTTAAAAAAAGAGCCTGTGCTAAATGTTCTAAATCTGGTTTTATGGGTATAGTTTGGAAATTTTATTGCTGGCAGTACTGAGGACAGGGCTCCTACCGGATGTTTCGGTATCGTGTATTGATATGGTTCAGAAACATTTAAACAAAATTAAGGTGACTAAAGCACTTGGACCAGATAGCATACACATCTGTATCCTCAAAGATTTGAGCTCTGTTATTATAAAGCCATTGTTTCTAACTTTTAGAGACTCCTTAATGACTTGCTCATTACCAATAGATTGCCGAAATGCCAACGCAGGTTCAGATCCGGATGGGGGGGGGGAATGGGGCAACTTCTCCCACCAAGAAATATTACTGACTCCTCTTGAGTCTCCACCAGCAGCAGGTCAGCAGTGGCAACCTCTTGTTGCACCGCTGCGTCGCTGGCCTGGCCTCGCACTGCACTGGTTGCTATCTCCTGCCACCTGGCGTCTAGCAACCAGTGACGTCTCATCCACGGTCCGAATCGAGGAGCAGGAGAGCAAGGCCCCAGCATTCCGAGCAGAGCGGAGGAGAATTTAAGTTCTTCCTCCTCCCCGCGGGCCTATTGTGTGAATGTTGTGTAGCGGGTATTTAAATTTGGGGGGGAGCATCTGGGTCATTTAACCCAGATGTACTAATTGTTAGGGAATCTGAGAGTCCCCTTTGTGGTTCTTGGAGGACTCTGGTGGTGCAAGGTTCCCTGTGGCCTGCAGGTGGCGTTGTCGCCCTGGGTCGGAGTTGAACCTGCACCGCAAAACTGTTCCTTTTTGTCCTTTCCTGGCGCCGGTACAGCGGGGCGGGGAACCCGCTGTGACGCAAAGGGAGAGGAGATAAAAAGGGGCGGACGCCCTGAACTCAGTGTGCAGAGTTGGAGGACGCGGCCGCGCCCAGGCACCTTCGGCCTGGGTGCTGGCGTTCCGGAGTTCCGGGCCCAGGTGCCCTTGACCTGGCCGGAGCGAGGGATGGAGTCCATCCCAGGCACCTTAAGCCTGGGGTGAGGTACTATGGCCAAGGCCTGGGGCCCAGTAACTTTGACTGGGTTCTGCAAGGGTGGAGGAGTCCGAGGGGCCCTAAGGTGTTGGGACCCGTATCTGATGCCAGGAGGCGGGGGAGTGTAACCCTTCCGAATAGCCCGGTACAGCATTTATCCGGTGACGGCGGGGCCTCTGGTAACTCCCTTGGAGGGATGTCTTCCCCCTGACAGGGGCTGCAATGTAGCGAAGGTAACTCCAGTTCCTGTTCACTAGAGTCGCTGGAAGAGACTCTGAAGCCAAAAGTCAGTTTTACAGCCACTGTGCTTAGCAACCGTTGGTGAAACCTCAACGGTTTAATTTTCTTTGAGGATTGTGCCTTGACCTACTCCCCACCAATACTGAACTGTTCTATGGGTCACAAACTGTCTGCTCGCAAAGGACTATTTGTTTGCCGTTATGGAATAAATAAGTGTTGGACCTTTTCAGTGTGTGGTACTCCAATTACTGGGAGCAAAGGGGGTTATCAGCAGAAGAGACTTGGCTCTGAGCGTATACACAGCCCGAAGGTAATCTGATTCTGGCCTTCACCTCTACACGCAGTAATCTAGAGGACATGGGCCGTGGCGCACCTCGCTCTCCCCTCCAAGGTACCCCTAGATCAGAGCCAGAGTAACCGATAAAGAAGAGGAAGGGGGTGAGGCCGCTACACGTGGGGGCTCGTAAGTCCGGGATGTGTGTTTCGTGTATGGGGCTGGGAACGTCTGTGTTTGGACTTTGCTGCCCGGTGGAGTTCCGAGTAGGTCGGCCATGTTGGCATGCGCGCCACAAGGCACACCATAGCTGCGCAGTTCGTGGGCGGGGAGAAGGGAAAGCCCGCGAAAAAGTGCAAAATATGGGAGGAGTCTGGCCATGTGGAAGTAGTCACGTGGGGATTCTGGCGCGAGTTGGTCAGTGCGCAATGGAGCAGCAGACAGTTGGGATGACCTCAAGTACCCCGTGGATTTCGGTTCCTTACCCCACGAAGATGACTTCCTTTGCTGCTTCCATAACGGATACAGGAATAAGACTCAGGCCCTGAGAACGTTTGGCTCTGTATGTATGCAGAGACATAGAGGCCCTCGGTGTGATCTGTCCCGGCTGTTCGGGACTGGTGGTCAACTTGAAGCCATTCGGGCGATGTGAGGCCTGCAAGGAGTTTCTTTTTGAGGTGGAGCCATTCACAGAAAGGCCCCGAGCCTTCCACCTCAACTGCCTCACAGGTACCGCCACTCCGGAAGGAGAGATCCAGGCCTTTGTGGAGATTTCTGTGCGCGCTGACCAGGGCAAAGAGAGTGCCCAACCAGAGACTGAGATTGAAAAATCCGAGGATGCTACTTCAGTCACCACAAGCTCCCTGCTCGCACCTCCGAAGAGGAAAGTCGGCCTGGTACAGGCATCCTATGGTCGTGGAAGAGCTTCGCCCCGCCGCTTGCCTGGCCTGGATGGATCCGGAGGGAAGAGCCCTGGTCATCCCTGTTCTACTGAAGGCCCAGGTGAGCCAGGGGTTGGGACTGTGAGTGTGGTTGGAGGTGTCGGGAGTCCATTGTCGGTGGAGCCTGTAAGGGAGGGTGATTCCTTATCTACTGGGAATTACCTGCCCGCAGAAATGTATGACACCTCCGACCTAGAGTCGCTGTCAGATGCCGGCGATGATGGCGAGATTGATGAGGTCTTTCACCGCAAGGGTTGGGACAGGATGCCATTACCCGTGCTCCATGCGCCAAGGGATCTGCCCATGTCTACAGGGAATAGTACACCCCGGATGGAGGTCCCGGAGCCTGGGAAGAAATCTGGTCTCCTGCCTACCCTTCCTTCCTCTGAATCACCTACTGCTTCATCCGTTCCCGTGACGGGAACGCAACGTTCATTACTACGGGCTCCTAGGTCCAAGCCAATGGAGGTAGTTAAAGTACCTCGGCATCCTGAGTCCATTGTCCAGCCTGGAGAAGGAGACCGTGCCACAATGCCACCTCTGGCCCGGCTACAACGGGTCTTCTGTCAGAGAGTTGCCCGTGAGTATGGGTGGGAGTACCCGTACCTACCCCGGGACTTGCTTTTTGAAGTGGAGGTCCTGAGGCAGCAATGGTATGATGAGTTTGTCTGGGAAAAGCTCAAAGTGCCCCATGCTCGCCGATACCTTTCGTGCTCATCCCCCGTGTCCAAGAAGTTCAAGGACTGTAAGGCGGAGTGATTGTTGGGTCGGCACATCCATGCGGACAAGGTGCTTATTTGTCGCAAAGATGGAGAGAACATTGAATATAATGTGGAGACACTAAGCACTTGAAGCCCCTGTTCCTGCCGCATCCAAAGTTCTACCTTTAGGGGGAAAAGACTCCTGTGTGCTATATTATTGTTCATTGCTGAACTTGCCGGAACACAAGGACTGTGCCCTAGTTATTTTTTATTTGGGCGTTTTACTCTTTTGGAGAAATGGGAGCTGTTGCTGTTTGTTCTCCCTCTTTCTCCTTGCACTGCAAAGAAGATAATGACTTTGGGGTGTAGTTAGTGTAGACACAGAGAAGAAAAAAAGGAAAGTTGTCTGGAGGATTTGGCCAAGTGTCATTACCGTGGCGCTGTCACCAGGTGGCAGTGCTGCGCAACGACTGTTTTTTTTTTACACTTGCATCACCATACTCATTGGAGCGAATGGGCCTTTTTCAAGGACAGGCCCGTTCATTCCAAGAAAACACACATTGTGGTAGGATGTTTTTTTTTTTTCCCTTCTGCAAGAGATTCATCTGTCAAGGCTGCTGAGAATGGGTGGTCCTTAGATAGCCAGAGGGAGGATTGTGCATGTGTAAATGTCAGAAGTGTTTTATTGAAGGTTTTATAGTTTTACTGTTCTATGTTTCCCTTTCCCATTCTAGGTCTTGGCACAATTCAGGGCTAATTTGTATGGTTTAGTCTCTGGGCGGAGCTTATGTCACCACCTTTGTGGGATGTGAGTTTGGACCAGACACTGGGGACCAGTGTCAAATCACAGGGGGAAGAGTGTAGCGGGTATTTAAATTTGGGGGGGAGCATCTGGGTCATTTAACCCAAATGTACTAATTGTTAGGGAATATGAGAGTCCCTTTTGTGGTTCTTGGAGGACTCTGGTGGTGCAAGGTTCCCTGTGGCCTGCAGGTGGCGTTGTCGCCCTGGGTCGGAGTTGAACCTGCGCCGCAAGACTGTTCCTTTTTGTCCTTTCCTGGCGCCGGTACAGCGGGCGGGGAACCCGCTGTGACACAAAGGGAGAGGAGATAAAAGGGGCGGACGCCCTGACCTCGGGGTTCAGAGTTGGAGGACGCGGCCAGATCTGTTGGTCAAAAATCAAGGTGATATAATGGAGGGAAGGACTTATTTCCCTGTTAGTTGGACTCCAGCCTAAATTGACAACTAATACAGACCTTCAGGAAAAGTGGCATGCATACAATCCTTTCTATTACACAGCCATGATGGAAGTTCCCTTCCCTCACTCACGCTGCGCTGGAGCCTTGAGAAGATGAACAACATAGCAAAGATGAGGTAACTCCTTTGCAGAGATGCCACCTTATTTTCTGGCAGTGTACCCCCAGAGACTAGACTCTGGATCAGCCCCTGGGCCAACGTGGTGCATATTTTTACAAGTCGATCAAAGTCTATACCAGGTGACTACAGATCAGTTAGTTTAACGTCTATTGTAGGGAAAATGCTTGAGAGTTTGATAAAAAACAAAGTACACAGAAGAGCTTTTTCTAGAAAACAATATTATAAACATAGTCAGCAAGGATTCAAAACCGAAGATATCTGTAACATAATATACCTTCCAAAATGCATTTGACACAGTTCTCCACAAAAGGCTAATGGTAAAGTCTATAGGCTTAGACAATTCAGTTTTATTGAGTTTTTATTCAGTTTTAATTTCAGTAAATTGATAGAAAAATTGCTAAAAGACAGTTTTCAGAGAGTAGTGATTAATAATTCATACTCACAATAGTCTAGTGGTATACCCCAAGGATCAGTTTGGGACCCTTACTTTTTATCCTATTTATAAAAGATATAGACACCAACTGTAAAATGGAATTTCGTCCCTACAGGATGTTGCTAACTTACAAACAGACCTTAATGAACAGTTTAACTATTGATAATTGTAAAGTTATGCACTTGGGGCATAAAAACATGCATGCATCATACATTCTAGGGGATGAACTGCTGGGGGAGTCAATAGTAGGGAGGGACCTGGGTGTTCTGGTAGATTATAGACTTAATATGATGAAACCAAATCAAAATATAGAATAAGAACCACGCTAGTGGTAAATAAATTAAAGCATGTGAAATATTAGCTGCAAGTATGCTAGACGATATTAACCATAGTAAAAATACCAATATATAAAAATGTGCTAGGCTCAATACAGCAGCACATTTTATATAATAATAAATAATGCAATGCCAAGCTGCAGTTTCTAAAACAGGCAAAATAATTTCTTGTATTACAAGAGGTATAGACTAACCATTAATAAGACCTCACCTGGAATATGCAGTTCAGTTTTGGCCACCAGTTCACAAAAGGGATATTGGGAAACTGGAGAAAGTGCAATCACACTGATAAGAGTCAGAACTCAGCTATAGTAAAGATTATCTGAACTGAATTTAGAGGCGATTAGGTGGGGATGGGATCATCATGTATACTTACATAATTGGTTCATATAGTGAAGTTGGTATAGAGTTATTCACTTTAGGGTCATTAAAAAAGGCAAGGAGGCACGCTTTATGTCTGGAGGAAAAGTAATTTAAAGCAAAGTAAATGAGAAGTTCTAGCCTCAAAAAAAAAAAATATTAAAAGTCAGCATCTACAAATACTGTAGCTGCTGACTTTTAATACAGGGACACTTACCTGTCCAATGATCCCGCAATGTCTGCCCCCCAAAGCCGATTTGTCCATCAGCTCGGGTGCACCATTGCAACTAAGGGAACCCGGCAGTGAGGCTTCACAGCTGGTTTCCTACTGTGTATGCTAGAGACATGCTGCACTTTCTGAATGGCCCCGTTGTCTACTGGGACACACACAGGTCCCAGAATGCAGTGGGGGGGGAGGGGCAGATGCAGATGGGGAAATGACGCACCTCGAATCGGCGGGGTTAGAACAGAAGTACACCTTTATATATATATATACACAAAAACGAGGGGGGGGGGTGATCTTTTATTTAAGACCTAGTTATAGTTTTGTCTGGAACTCTGCTTTAACTGCGACATATAGAAAGGCTTCTTCTTAGTAAGAGCTGTGAAAATGTGGAATAGACTCAATAGAGAACTAGTTCTGGCCAGCTCAGTAAATTGTTTTAAAAAAAGAGCTGGATGCATTCCTAAATGTGCAAAATATAACTCGATATTAACATTTATAGGTAAAAACACCAGTGATTGTTGATCCAGGGATACCCTTTTGGGGGATCAGGAAGGAATTAGTTTTCTCCCCACTGGAGCAAATTGGGCCATGCCTTATAGAGTTTTTTTTTTTGGCTTTCTACGGATCAACTGTGGGTGTGGGACTGTATATTGAGGTTTCCCATATATATATATATATATATTTTTTTGGTTGAGCTAGATGGACTTGTGTCTTTTTTCAACCTGACTAACTATGTAAAAAGGCTGTTTTGTTGTCGGCAGTGAAGAGAAACAGGATTTTGCAAGAGAGGAGTTATTCCAAAATAAAGTGTATGTCATAGTTTGGGGATTCATTTGAGGCTGAAATCAAAAAAGATATAAAAGGTCAATTAAAATTAGTTGTTTACTATATATATATATTTAACAATACATACAGTTATTAATGGAGTTAATGCAAATATTTAAATTTAAGTTGAGTTCAGCGTCTTGTAATCTTCTGTACAGCAGCACTTGAGGCCAATCAGGTGTCCTGTATGCATACAGTATTTTCTAAAAAGGAACATGCTGAAGGAGTAGTGAGCAGAAAAATTACCTCATCCGTTTATTGCTGTTTCTTCACTTTCCAATGACAGGCTAGGGTCAAGGAGATGTCCTGGCTGTGTTGCTTAACTGCTACAGAGACAAGTCAGGTCACCAGTGTGGCTGTGCTGTCTGATGGGATTGTATTAATTGCAGAATGGCCAGAAATATGACTACTTTTGGCAGGTAAAACAGATCCACTGTATGTATTTTAATGATGCATCTCACTGTTTGCCTTGAGGTCAACAATGGACACAGTAATTTTGTGTTGGGGCCGAATGTTACTAAGAATGGACCTGACAATTGAATCCTTAAAAATCTCAATAATCCACTGCCAAAAGCAGTTTATATGCAGAGATTGAAACCATTGCTAAAGGTACACTCCAGTCAAAAATTAAAATGAACCTTGAGATAAATAAGGGAGCATAGTTTAATTGCTCATACTTCAATTTTGACGAGCACAATGTTGTAGTGCGTTACTCCCCTGCAGTCTAATGTTGGTAATCTGGTAATATGAGGATGCCTGCTTGTGATGCAGGAGAACAGTTCCCAAACACACCCACTGCAGAAATCCTTGTGTCTCTTATATACAAAAACACCAGATGTAAGCTAAAGTCAGTGCTAAGTCCTGTACAGAATTTACTACACTCCCCAGAAACTGCACTGTATATTCCCAGACCGGGATCCCTTATGCCCCAAGTGCAGGACGCATGTGGGGACGTTTTTCCATATGTTCTGGGAATGCCCGACTATAACTATGTTTTGGTCATTGGTCTTCGACTGCAGTTGACCCTCCCAGTTGCACCTGAATTGGCTTTACTGGGGGTTCATGACAATGCGCAGAGCTCCCATCATTTAAAACTGTGGTATCCTATCTCCTGTTTTATGCTAAAAAAGAGATTCTCCTGAAATTGATCCCCCCTTACCCCCCTTCTCTTTCCTCCTGGGAGACGTTGGTACAGAATAACCTATATAAACAGGGGTTGCCGGTGGAAGTATGACAAAGTGTGGGGCCCTTGGACAAATACCTAAAAGCTATTGAGGGGAGGGGGTGTCATATACTACTCAGTGGCGGCTGGTGAAGTTTTAGGATGGGGGGCACCAGACCCCGCCCTTCCTTTTTGACCCCTCCCATTTCTCATAAGCCACACCCCTTAGAGAATCAACCCACTACGTCCCCTGTATTCCACTTGCTTCCACCCATATATTGTCAGGAGTATACAGCTCGGCATCACAGATCAGGGTATATAGGTCAGCATTACAGATACGGTATATAGATCAGCAGCATCACAGATAGGGTATATAGATCAGAAGCATCACATAAGGGGTATATAGATCAGCAGCATCAAATAAAGGGTATATAGATCAACAGCATCACATAAAGGGTATATAGATCAGCAGCATCACATAAAGGGTATATAGATCAGCAGCATCACATATATAGTATATAGATCAGCAGCATCACATATATGGGATATAGATCAGCAGCATCACATATACTGATCTCGCAGCACACTGTCAGCACCCCCACACTGGTGGAGGACACGATAACAGAACTCCCCCCCCCTCTGAATCGCAGCACACTGGCTCGGTGCTCGCAGGACACACTGACAGCAATTCCTCCCCTCCACCCCAGTGGGGATCGAGGCACACTGATAGCACCCCCACCTCGGGGCTCGCAGGACACACTGACAGTAATTCCTCCCCTCCACCCCAGCGGGATCGAGGCACACTGATAACATCCCCCATCTTGGGGCTCACAGGACACACTGACAGCACCACTAGCCAGCCCCACGACTTGCGGGCAGGGCTGCTGTTAGAAATCACAGGGACCCGTACAGTCTACCTGACAGGGCCCCCCCAAAAAAATATCAAATGAAATTTTTGCTAAAATGCGATTGTTGCAATGCGGTTTTGCAGCCATGCCAGAAATGATATCCTTGCTACAGCCACCCGCTGATTTTTGTTATACTTTTTTAAAATTGCTGAATGATAATTTTACATTGTGAGATTGCACTGCAACTGTGAGCCAAGTGTTTGGCTTGCAGTTGCAGAGCGTCTCCATTGAACTCAACAGGGAGTTTGATAGGTGATGCTGCCTTACACACTCTGTAGCCTGTTAAAAGTGCTGCCGCTGTGTAGAAAACCATTGCAGCCACAGCATGTATAAAGCCCTGTCTGGCTGTATTTTTAGGATTTGGGTGCGCAGCCAGAGATGGCGGTAAATCCATGGCTCAGCCACCCATGTGAAAGGGTCCTTAGGCCGCATTCACACTTTGCATTTCCTAAATGTGTGACAAATTGCACAGGAAACGCACGCTTTGCAGTACATTTTATAAATGCACTGCAAACTCACATAGCACTTGTGGTGCCATTAATTGTTAATGGCACCCCAAAAACACTTAGCAGACTTGCGTTTTGTCATGTTGCAAACTTGCACGCCTCAAAAGAGCATTCTATGGTGCGTTTGTCAAACATAGGGCAGTCCATTCAAGTGAATGGGCTGTCCTATGTCTGAATAACAGGCTTAAACAAAATGTGAGCAGGAACATGAATTCCCGCTATGCAAAGTGTGAATGGGGCCTCAGGGGTGTCATATATAAATTATTGATGCAGAGAAGTCTTTCAGGTGGAGGGAGAGGTGTATTCACTGTCCCCTAGCTCCAGCATTGCAGTGGTAGCCAGGGTCTACCTGCAGTACAAGGCTGGCTCCTGGCACATTCTCCCCTTTCTGAATCCTGAACTTTTCTGCAGCTTCACCTCCCCCACTCACCTTCTTCCAGCAGTAGCACTACAACATGCAACATATAGGACACACAGAGCACAGTGTGGAGGTCAGCAGAGCTCAGGACTCGGGGAGAAGCAGGCAGAAAACTTCTTACCTCCGTCTTTCCTCCTTGCAACTAGAGATAACATTGCCGATCACAGGGGGAGGGGAGGAGAAGTTTCAGGACCCGGCAGGCAGTGTAAATAGTTTCAATAAAAGATACTAAAATGCTCTGGCCCTCCTTCTCAGTATCGCTCTGCGCTTATGGATAAATCTCTAGAGAAATAGACGCTAAATAGGAATATATAAGATAACAGCAGCTGCTTAAAAATCAAAAAGTACATATAAAACACAGTCATAAAAAAACTTAAATTAAAAAGTTCATAATAAAACTGTAGCAGCGCTACGGACAAAATGTTCATATGTGCGTCTTCTATATAGTTGAATATATAGGTGATGATGATAGTGATTGGTGAGTCTGGTTCTACTTGATCCTAGTTTCAGTGCTTCTTTCACCAAGGTGTAATTCACCGCGTGGGGGGTAAAACAATCCCCCTATGGGGATGCACTCACCAGATATTTGATCAATAAGGGCATATATAAACCATCCTCATTCCAATGTGACTGCAATCTTATGTTTTTTGGACACCGCTTGCATATGTGAGGGAAAAAGAACAGATCCACATAGGGCAGTATTGTTTGGAAAATTTATTCAACAATCCCCAAAATGCCCCCTTTACAAAATGCGCGTACCCAAAATACAAATAAAACAGGCGTTGTATATAATGAGCACTGTGAGCGCTTTTAAACTTGCCACTTGATGAGTGCCCCTGGCGTCCTCCTGGTAATACAAGTCCTGGAGCGCAGACAGCGTCACTTCCGGTCTGCTTGGTGTGCTGGTCACGCCCTGACGTTTTGTCACTTCCTGACTTCTTCTGAGGGCGTGACCAGCGCTACCAACATCCCTAATACCCCCCTAATAAAGGATTAAATAGCACCTCTGTTCCGCCCACCGACGTCGAGTTAGCGTCCGTGCGTCCGCGTCATTACGCATGCGCACTCAGCAATCTCCGTCTTGGCTTGTTGTGGGCGGAAGTGCTCCATTCAGGAGTCCGGAGTAGCGCTGCCCTCATTGGCGCGCCCGTCCAGCCTCTATTTTGATTGGATGGTTATGTGTTCCCATGATCCTAACAACACTAGTGGGACATTGATGAGCAAGTTAACCCCTCAAGGTGCGTTAGTGATTGTGTTACATGGCTGAACGGAACCCCGTTAGTAGGCTCCTATATACAGCAGGCATCGTGGCCCTGCGAGTGCAGGGACCATAGCAGTGCTGACAGCCTCTGTGAAACACACATTGTCCTAAGGATTCCTTGTGTTGTATCAGAAAAAGCCGCTATGTTTTTACAGACAGCTCCCTCTGTGCAACACTGCAAGTACTCCTAATATGTTTATGTGGGTTACTGACCAACAACAATTAAATATGAAATATTAAAAATGTATTAAAACGGTCACTCAGTAAAAAATGTTGACTACATAAAACCACCTATAAAAAGGGTAGATAATAGCCACATAAAACCGCCTCTATATATAAATGCATCCGCATATAAAAAGGTGTATCCCCACATTAAAATAAATGTGAACTGTGTCTATATATAAAACTCTTAAAACATGCTAAAATGTGATAAATGTATATATAAAATCCTATTCTCTTTAAAGTCACTTAATTTGAAATATCGTGTGAACGTAAAATTAAACCATACTTTCAAGGTTCTTTTGAGACATTTTTAGGAGTCACTTATAAAGCAATTAATATCAAGCTCAACGTTCAGTCCTTTCGGTACTAAAACGTCCGTTAGGAAAATCCATTTGGTTTCCTTCTTCGATAATTCTCTTACTTTGTGTGAGCCCCTCCAATTTGACTCCAGACATTCAATGCCCCAAAATTGGAGGCCTGATGCATCTTGGTCATGTTTTAGTTTAAAGTGTAATGACACATTATGGTCTTTGAAGCCAATCTTGATATTCTTGATGTGTTCTGCTATCCTGATTCTGAGCAGTTTCTTTGTGCGACCAATATAAAGTAGTCCACATGGACATTTTAGAGCATATACTACAAAACTGCTATTGCATGTGATAAACTGCTCTATATCGAACTGCTGTTGGTTAGAGGGGGAGATGAAATGTTCCAGTCCTCTTATTGGTTGTGATACTTCTCGACATGCCTTACATTTCCTACATGCAAAGAAGCCATTTTGACTCCAAAATGTTGGAGGTTTGCTTGGAGGGTCTAGGATTTTTTTGACCACTCTATCCCCATAGTTGGATGCTTTCCGGTATATAAACTGGGGGTTTGGAGGTAATACAGGGCCCAGTTTTTTGTCTAATAATAATATGTGCCAGTGTTTCCCAAAGATTGCCTCTACTTCCTTGTATTGAGAGTGGAATTGAGAGATGAAGCCCCATTCCTTTGAGTTGATTCCATCTAATAGTGGTTTGGGTTTAGGTTGCAGACACGTTTCCCTGGGTATTAATGCCACCTCTTCTACAATTCTCTGTAGGGTTTCTGGAGCATAGCCCTTTGCCACAAATCTGTCTGAGAGGACTTCCGTTTGTGTAAAGAAATTGTTGTCATCAGAACAGTTGCGTTTCACTCGCATAAACTGGCCTTTAGGTATATTCTTTAGCCATTGTGGATGATGCCCACTTGTTGTTGGAAGGTAACTATTCCTGTCAGTTGGTTTAAAAAAGACCTTAGTACACAATTCCAGATTTTGGCGATAAACAGTAACATCTAAAAAATGTATTGTTTCTTTTTGCCATTCGGAAGTCAGTCTGATGTTGTTGTTATTCAAATTTAAAACCTTTAAAAATTCTTGGAGTGTCTCTACCGGACCAGCCCATATTAAAAACAGATCATCTATAAAACATTTATAAAAAATGAGCTCTGCTCTTCTGTTTCTAAAAATCGCTTTGTCCTCCCACTCTGCCATAAATAGGTTCGCGATACTGGGAGCAAATTTAGCCCCAATCGCCACCCCCTTTTGTTGCAAATAAAATTTGTTGGAGTACCAGAAATAGTTGTGTGAGAGGCAGTAATCTAGGGCATGGCCGATAAACACTTTTTGGTTGTGGGGAAAGTCCTCCCTCTTACTCAAAGCCCAATTTAGGGCCAATAAGGCGTCATCGTGTTGGATGATTGTGTAGAGGGAGGACACGTCCGCTGTTACCAACAGAATTTATTGGTTTTCAGTTATTATGACATTACGTAAACAATTCAGAAAGTCCTTAGTATCTCTCAGGTATGCTTGTGTCATTGTCACACTTTTTTGTAGGAACGTGTCTAGGTATTGTCCCATTCGCGATGCAATAGAGTCTATACTATTTACAATGGGTCTGGGAGGTGGGTTGGTGGAGTCTTTGTGTATTTTTGGTAATGTGTAGATCGTGGGGATTTTGCTACTTGCTGGTACCAGATACTGTTTTTCTTTATCTGATAGAACTCCCAACTTGGTGCCTATTTCTACCAATGTTGTTAACTGATTTCTGAACGCCAGTGTTGGGTCTCCCTCTAACACTTTGTACGTGCCTTCATCAGACAACATTTCTATGATCTGTGTGTGATACATTTCTTTTGTTAATATAACGACTCCACCACCTTTGTCGGCTGGCCTGATGACAACGTCTTTCCTTTTTTCCAGTGCGACAATCCCTTCTTGAATATGTTTTAGACTTGTGTTCTTCTTGGGTACAAGTTCATGCAAATCACGTATGATGAGCCCCTTGAATACCTCCACCTGATGGTTGGGGTTGTTCAGGGGATTAAACAATGATTTGTTTTTTAATCCACTGTTTACAGACCTCTGAGGGTCCGTGTTTGCAATCATATTCTGTGTATTTAATCCTACAAAGTGTTTCTTTATATTTAGCTTCCTGATATATTTGTGTACATCTATATAAACATTAAACTTGTTTACTGGTTGCTTTATTCCACATTTTAGGCCCATATTGAGAATGTTCACCTCTTTATGTGTTAACTCCACTGGGCTTAAATTGTATATACCGTTATTTAGTGGTTTCTCCTTCTTTTTCTGGACCTTCCTTCCTGCCCGGCATCCTCTAGATCTGCATTTCTTTGGTATATATACTGGGTTTGGTCCCTGGTCCACTGGTTCTGGGTTTGGGGGTCTCTCCAATCTTGATCTCTCGGATGTGCCGAGGGGTACTGGGGTTTTCCTCTGTGTGGTGGGGCCCCTCGTCCCCTTCTCTGTCCCCCCCTCCTCTCCCTAAAAAAGGGCGGGGTGGTGGGTAGTAGTTCTGTTGCTCTAATGGTTGAAATTTATTTTGAGTTGGTGCTTGATATGGTGTATATTGACGATTATTATATTGTTGGTTGTTCACCTGATTACTTTTTCCACCTCCTCCTTTCGGTTTTCCCTTTTTAATTATTGGGATAGGGGTGGAGAAATTTACAGGAGAATCAAATTCTATAGCATCGTCACTTATAAAACCCCGTACTCTATCCATCAGTGTTGTTATAGCTTGATTAATTAGTGGTTCAGTTGGTCTTTGGTTTTACTAATAAGTTCACATTCTCAGGAAGGGTTTGCTGCCACGCATAAATGCTGTTGGTCTTAAAGTCGCCCATATCTCTGTGATATTTCTTTATTTTCTTTTTTTGTGTGTCTTTGTCCACTTTTTCTAATCTCCTGTTGGTTCTGACATTGAAGTCAATGATAGGTTGAGTGTCTTTAACCACTTAACGACCGCCCACTGTAAATATACGTCAGCAGAATGGCACCGACAGGCAGAATCACGTACATATACGTGATTGCCTTTGTATAGTTGGGGGGTCCGATCGGACCCCCCTTCTTTACAGTGGGTGGTCGTTTTACCTTCGGGAGTGATCCGGCATGAGGGGACGGCCGTTCGATTCCGGCCACCCCCTCTCGATCGCTCCCGGCGAATGAGAGAGCTTCCCCTGCCTGCCAGGAAGGAGGAAGTGATGTCATCTCTCCTGGGGCGCTCACATATACCGAGCGCCGTACAGGAGAAGATGCAGGTTAGTACACAAAACAGCACACTGACACCAGGACACATAGGCACATAAATCGCCCCCCCAGGCCCCCCCAGACACCCCCAGATCACCCCCCAGCCCCCAGTCACAGTGTCACTGATTGCAGTGACCATTTATTTAGTGATCACTGCAATCAGTGACATTTGTGACTGTAAAAGTGTCACTACATTTAGTTTTAGGTCCAGTGTAGCCCCCTAACCCCCCCTAATAAAGGTTTAACCCCCTGATCACCCCCCAGATAACCCTTTCACCCCCTATCACCACTGTCACTAAGCAATCATTTTTCTGATCGATGTCTTAGCATCGGTGATGCTGATCGGTAGCCAGTAATTTTTTTTAGGTTCGCCGCAGGTTTTTATAGCGTCGGGTACCCCCATATATTACCTAATGAAGGTTTAACCCCCTTGATCGCCCCCCAGGTAACCCTTTCACCCCCTATCACCACTGTCACTAAGTTATAATTTTTCTGATCGATGTCTTAGCGTCGGTGATGCTGATCGGTAGCCAGTAATTTTTTTTAGGTTCGCCGCAGGTTTTTATAGCGTCGGGTACCCCCATATATTACCTAATAAAGGTTTAACCCCCTTGATCACCCCCCAGGTAACCCTTTCACCCCCTAGCACCGCCGTGGCTATGCGATCATTTTTCTGATCGATGTCTTAGCGTCGGTGATGCTGATCGGTAGCCAGTAATTTTTTTTAGGTTCGCCGCAGGTTTTTATAGCGTCGGGTACCCCCATATATTACCTAATAAAGGTTTAACCCCCTTGATCACCCTCCAGGTAACCCTTTCACCCACTAGCACCACTGTCTCTAAGCGATAATTTTTCTGATCGATGTCTTAGCGTCGGCGATGCTGATCGGTAGCCAGTAATTTTTTTTAGGTTCGCCGCAGGTTTTTATAGCGTCGGGTACCCCCATATATTACCTAATGAAGGTTTAACCCCCTTGATCGCCCCCCAGGTAACCCTTTCACCCCCTATCACCACTGTCACTAAGTTATAATTTTTCTGATCGATGTCTTAGCGTCGGTGATGCTGATCGGTAGCCAGTAATTTTTTTTAGGTTCGCCGCAGGTTTTTATAGCGTCGGGTACCCCCATATATTACCTAATAAAGGTTTAACCCCCTTGATCACCCCCCAGGTAACCCTTTCACCCCCTAGCACCGCCGTGGCTATGCGATCATTTTTCTGATCGATGTCTTAGCGTCGGTGATGCTGATCGGTAGCCAGTAATTTTTTTTAGGTTCGCCGCAGGTTTTTATAGCGTCGGGTACCCCCATATATTACCTAATAAAGGTTTAACCCCCTTGATCACCCTCCAGGTAACCCTTTCACCCACTAGCACCACTGTCTCTAAGCGATAATTTTTCTGATCGATGTCTTAGCGTCGGCGATGCTGATCGGTAGCCAGTAATTTTTTTTAGGTTCGCCGCAGGTTTTTATAGCGTCGGGTACCCCCATATATTACCTAATAAAGGTGTAACCCCCTTGATCACCCTCCAGGTAACCCTTTCACCCCCTAGCACCGCCGTCACTATGCGATCATTTTTCTGATCGATGTCTTAGCGTCGGTGATGCTGATCGGTAGCCAGTAATTTTTTTTAGGTTCACCGCAGGTTTTTATAGCGTCAGGTACCCCCATATATTATCTAATAAAGGTTTAACCCCCTGATCGCCCCCAGGTAACCCTTTCACCCCTATCACCACTGTCGCTAAGCAATCGTTTTTATGATCGTTGTCTTAGTGTCGGTGATGCCGATAGGTAGCCAGTAATTTTTTTTTAGGTTCGCCGTCAGGTTTTTATATAGCGTCAGGTACCCCCATATATTACCTAATAAAGGTTTTAACCCCCTAATTGCCCCTAGTTAACCCTTTCACCAGTGATCATCATATAAGTGTTACGGGTGACGCTGGTTAGTTAGTTTGCTTTTTATAGTGTCAGGGCACCCGCCGTATATAACCCAATAAAGGTTTAACCCCCTGATCGCCCGGCGGGTGATATCAGTTAGGTTTTAGCGTCAGAGAGGGTCTGCGTCACACCCCAGGCAGCGTCAGGTTAGTGGCAGTAGCGCTAACACCCACACGTTAAGCATATACCCCCCTTAGTGGTATAGTATCTGATCAGCTCAATATCTGATCTGATCAGATCTATACTAGCATCCCCAGCAGTTTAGGGTTCCCAAAAACGCACTGTTAGTGGGATCAGCCCAGATACCTGCTAGCACCTGCGTTTTGCCCCTCCGTCCAGCCCAGGCCACCGAAGTGCAGTATCGATCGATCACTGTCACTTGCAAAACACAACACACATAACTGCAGCGTTCGCAGAGACAGGCCTGATCCCTGCGACTCCAGTGCTGTAGGAGGTAATTTCACCACCACAGTTAAAAAAAAAAAGCATATATGCCGAAGCATTGGGGCAGCAGGAGCGGAGGAGCGATTTTGCTCCTAATGCCGCGTATATACGGTCGAAAATTCCGACGGAGGCTTGCCCGTGGAAAAGTCTGACCATGTGTACGCGGCATAACTTTTGCGAGAAGATGCCCCCATGCTTCGGCATATATAAATGGTGCATGTATGCCCATCATTAGAAGTGGGTGGATGAAGGGCGGTATTCTAATGGTGGGCATACCGACCGATCAATCTTTTTTTTTCGTTCAGCCAACAGGCTGCATGAAAAAAAAGATTACAATACATGTCCAACAAGGACCAGCAACGTACTGGTATGTTGCTGGACTTTGAATGTTTATACCAGAATGATGCCTGTGGGTTTAGGTATCATCTTGGTATCATTCTTTTCAGCCAGCGGCCGGCTTTCATGTAAAAGCAATCCTAGTGGCTAATTAGCCTCTGGACTGCTTTTACAAGCAGTGGGAGGGAATGTCCCCCCCGGATATAAAAAGCGCCATTGGGAAATTGGGAAAGCATTTTATCACACCGATCTTGGTGTGGTCAGATGCTTTGAGGGCAGAGGAAAGATCTAGGGTCCAATAGACCCCAGTTTTTCAAAAAAGAGTACCTGTCATTACCTATTGCTATCATAGGGGATATTTACATTCCCTGAGATAACAATAAAAGTGATAAAAATGAATAAATATGGAAGCAACAGTTTAAAAATAAAATAAAAAAGCAAAATTAATAAAAAAAAAAAAAAAAAAAAGCACCCCTGTCCTGCCCTGCTCTTGCCCAATGGCGAACGCAAGCGTCGGTCTGGCGTCATATGTAAACAGCAATTGCACCATGCATGTGAGGTATCACCGCGAAGGTCAGATCGAGGGCAGTAATTTTAGCAGTAGACCTCCTCTGTAAATCTAACGGGGTAACCTGTAAATGCTTTTAAAGGCTTTTAAAAATGTATGTAGTTTGTCGCCAATGCGCGTTTGTGCGAAATTTTAAAGCATGTCGTGTTTGGTATCTATGTACTCGGCCTAAGATCATCTTTTTTATTTCATCAAACATTTGGGCAATATAGTGTGTTTTAGTGCATTAAAATTAAAAAAAGTGTATTTTTTCCCAAAAAAATGCGTTTGAAAAATCGCTGCGCAAATACTGTGTAGAAAAAATAAAATGCAACACCCACCATTTTATTCTGTAGGGCCTTTGCTTTAAATATATAAATATATAGTTTGGGGGTTCAACATAATTTTCTTGCAAAAAAAAATATGTTTTCATGTAAACAAAAAGTGTCAAAAAGGGCTTTGTCTTCAAGTGGTTAGAAGAGTGGATGTAAGCTTCCTAATGTTGTGTATAAAATGCCAGAACAGTTCAAAACCCCCCTAAATGACCCCATTTTGGAAAGTAGACACCCCAAGCTATATACTGAGAGGCATGTCGAGTCCATGGAATATTTTATATGTTGACACAAGTTGCGGAAAAAATATTTTTTTTTTATTTTTTGCACAAAGTTGTCACTAAATGATATATTGCTCAAACATGCCATGGGCATATGTGGAATTACACCCCAAAATACATTCTGTTGCTTCTCCTGAGTACGGGGATACCACATGTGTGAGACTTTTTGGGAGCCTAGCCGCGTACGGGACCCTAAAAACCAAGCACCGCCTTCAGGCTTTCTAAGGGTGTCAATTTTTGATTTCACTTCTCACTGCCTATCACAGTTTCGGAGGCCATGGAATGCCCAGATGGCACAAAACCCCCCCAAATGACCCCATTTTGGAAAGTAGACACCCCAAGCTATTTGCTGAGAGGTATTGTGAGTATTTTGCAGATCTCGCTTTTTGTCACAAAGTTTTGAAAATTGAAAAAAAAAATAAAAAAAAAATAAAAAGTTCTTTCTTCATTTTCAAAAACAAATGAGAGCTGTAAAATACTCACCATGCCTCTCAGCAATCAGCTTGGGGTGTCTACTTTCCAAAATGGGGTCATTTGGGGGAGTTTTGTGCTATTTTGGCATTTTATGGCCTTCAAAACTGTGATAGGTAGTGAGGAGTGAAATCAAAAATTTGCGCCCTTAGAAATCCTGAAGGCGGTGCTTGGTTTCCGGGGTCCCGTACGTGGCTAGGCTCCTAAAAAGTCCCACACATGTGGTATCCCCGTACTCAGGAGAAGCAGCAGAATGTATTTTGGGGTGCAATTCCACATATAACCATGGCATGTGTGAGCAATATATCATTTAGTGACAACTTTTTGTAATTTTTTTTTTGTCATTATTCAATCACTTGGGACAAAAAAAAAATATTCAATGGGCTCAACATGCCTCTCAGCAATTTCCTTGGGGTGTCTACTTTCTAAAATGGGGTCATTTGGGGGGGTTTTGTACTGCCCTGTCATTTTAGCACCTCAAGAAATGAGATAGGCAGTCATAAATTAAAAGCTGTGTAAATTCCAGAAAATGTACCCTAGTTTGTAAACGCTATAACTTTTGCGCAAACCGATAAATATACGCTTATTGACATTTTTTTTACTAAAGACATGTGGCTGAATACATTTTGGCCTAAATGTATGACTAAAATTGAGTTTATTCGATTTTTCTTATAACAAAAATTAGAAAATATCTTTTTTTTTCAAAATTTTCGGTCTTTTTCCGTTTATATCGCAAAAAATAAAAATCGCAGAGGCAATCAAATACCATTAAAAGAAAGCTCTATTTGTGGGAAGAAAAGGACGCAAATTTCGTTTGGGTACAACATTGCATGTCCGCACAATTTACAGTTAAAGCAGCGCAGTGCAAAATTCTGAATTCACCTCTGGTCCTTTAGCTACCAAATGGTCCGGGGCTTAAGTGGTTAATAGGATCTAATTGTTGCTGTAATGCATTGATTTTATTCTTCAGGATCATCATTTTGCGTTTTTTTCTTTGTAGGATGAGTTCTTGTAACTTGTATCCTACCCCATTAAAAAAGTCAAACCATTCTTGTACGGAGCCTGGATCATCCAGCCCATCTTGGGGTACAACTTCCCATCTCAGGCTCCGAATGATGATTTTTTCTTTAATGTACTGCTCTAGGGTGCATATGTCCCACCATGTCCTTAGTTGTTTTTCTAAAATGTTCCCCAACATTGTCATGGCCCCATTATAATTCACCTGGGTTGCAGTAGGTTCACTATCAGAAAATAGTGTATCTAGATTAATAATCCTATTGCTTAACCACCTCGCGCCCGCTGTACGAGAATATACGGCCGCAAGGTGGTTGTCAAATGCCGGGAGGCCATTATTATACGGCCTCCGCTATTTGGCCACTGGGGGGCGCGCGAGCGCCGCCGGCGGCGCGCGCACGTGCCCGGCCCTTCACTGCAATGCCGATGCGCGTGCCTGGCGGCCGCGATGTCCGCCAGGCACCCCCGATCGGCGGTTACAGAGACAAGGACATGGATCTGTGTGTGTAAACACAGAGATCCATGTCCTGTCAGGGAGAGGAGACCAATGCTGTGTCCCTTGTACATAGGGACACAGATCGGTCACCTCCCCCAGTCAGTCCCCTCCCCCCACAGTAACAATCACTCCCAGGGAACACATTTAACCCCTTCCTCGCCCCCTAGTGTTAACCCCTTCCCTGCCAGTCACATTTATACAGTAATCAGTGCATATTTATAGCACTGTTCGCTGTATAAATGTGAATGGTCCCAAATTAGTGTCAAAAGTGTCCGATGTGTCCGCCATAATGTCGCAGTCACAAAAAAAATCACTGATCGCCGCCATTACTAATAAAAAAAAAAATATATAAAAATGCCATAAAACTATCCCCCTATTTTGTAAACGCTATAACTTTTGCGCAAACCGATCAATAAACGCTGATTGCGATTTTTTTTTACCAAAAATATGTAGAAGAATACGTATCGGCCTAAACTGAGGAAAAAAAAAAAAAAAATTGGGATATTTATTATAGCAAAAATCAAAAAATATTGCTTTTTTTCAAAATTGTCGCTCTATTTTTGTTTATAGCGCAAAAAATAAAAACCGCCGAGGTGATCAAATACCACCAAAAGAAAGCTCTATTTGTGCGAAAAAAAGGACGTCAATTTTGTTTGGGAGCCACGTCGCACAACCGCGCAATTGTCATTCAAAGCGTGACAGTGCTGAAAGCTGAAATTTTGCCTGGGCAGGAAGGGGGTATATGTGCCCAGTAAGGAAGGGGTTAAAAACCTAAGAGCATCCATCGCTGCGGAGTAAAACAATGATAAAAATTCAATAAAAGATACTAAAATGCTCTGGCCCTCCTTCTCAGTATCGCTCTGCGCTTATGAATAAATCTCTAGAGAAATAGACGCTAAATAGGAATATATAAGATAACAGCAGCTGCTTAAAAATCAAAAAGTACATATAAAACACAGTCATAAAAAAACTTAAATTAAAAAGTTCATAATAAAACTGCAGCAGCACTACGGACAAAATGTTCATATGTGCGTCTTCTATATAGTTGAATATATAGGTGATGATGATAGTGATTGGTGAGTCTGGTTCTACTTGATCCTAGTTTCAGTGCTTCTTTCACCAAGGTGTAATTCAAACCCCCCTATGGGGATGCACTCACCAGATATTTGAGTGCATATGCAAGCGGTGTCCAAAAAACATAAGATTGCAGTCACATTGGAATGAGGATGGTTTATATATGCCCTTATCGATCAAATATCTGGTGAGTGCATCCCCATAGGGGGATTGTTTTACCCCCCACGTGGTGAATTACACCTTGGTGAAAGAAGCACTGAAACTAGGATCAAGTAGAACCAGACTCACCAATCACTATCATCATCACCTATATATTCAACTATATAGAAGACGCACATATGAACATTTTGTCCGTAGCGCTGCTGCAGTTTTATTATGAACTTTTTAATTTAAGTTTTTTTATGACTGTGTTTTATATGTACTTTTTGATTTTTAAGCAGCTGCTGTTATCTTATATATTCCTATTTAGCGTCTATTTCTCTAGAGATTTATCCATAAGCGCAGAGCGATACTGAGAAGGAGGGCCAGAGCATTTTAGTATCTTTTATTGAATTTTTATCATTGTTTTACTCCGCAGCGATGGATGCTCTTAGGTTTTTAAGCAATAGGATTATTAATCTAGATACACTATTTTCTGATAGTGAACCTACTGCAACCCAGGTGAATTATAATGGGGCCATGACAATGTTGGGGAACATTTTAGAAAAACAACTAAGGACATGGTGGGACATATGCACCCTAGAGCAGTACATTAAAGAAAAAATCATCATTCGGAGCCTGAGATGGGAAGTTGTACCCCAAGATGGGCTGGATGATCCAGGCTCCGTACAAGAATGGTTTGACTTTTTTAATGGGGTAGAATACAAGTTACAAGAACTCATCCTACAAAGAAAAAAACGCAAAATGATGATCCTGGAGAATAAAATCAATGCATTACAGCAACAATTAGATCCTATTAAAGACACTCAACCTATCATTGACTTCAATGTCAGAACCAACAGGAGATTAGAAAAAGTGGACAAAGACACACAAAAAAAGAAAATAAAGAAATATCACAGAGATATGGGCGACTTTAAGACCAACAGCATTTATGCGTGACAGCAAACCCTTCCTGAGAATGTGAACTTATTAGTAAAACCAAAACCAACTGAACCACTAATTAATCAAGCTATAACAACACTGATGGATAGAGTACGGGGTTTTATAAGTGACGATGCTATAGAATTTGATTCTCCTGTAAATTTCTCCACCCCTATCCCAATAATTAAAAAGGGAAAACCGAAAGGAGGAGGTGGAAAAAGTAATCAGGTGAACAACCAACAATATAATAATCGTCAATAAACACTGTATCAAGCACCAACTCAAAATAAATTTCAACCATTAGAGCAACAGAACTACTACCCACCACCCCACCCTTTTTTAGGGAGAGGAGGGGGGGACAGAGAAGGGGACGAGGGGCCCCACCACACAGAGGAAAACCCCAGTACCCCTCGGCACATCTGAGAGATCAAGATTGGAGAGACCCCCTGTGACAGTGTAGTCACTTTGGACACAGGGTGAATAAAAGAAACCCCCGATATGGTCTGTGATAGCCATATTCAAGGCTGTATATACATTGTATATAGATTGGATGTATACTGTATGTGGGGGTTAAGTATCATTGCTGTGAGGAATTAAGTTGTTTTGCATTTCTACTGTTCAGTATGACTTGGGAAGGTCTGATGTGAATAGAAGTAATTAACCCTATACTTGTGTGTATTGTAAAGGCAGACTGGGATTTACAATACAAAGGGATTTAAGATGTAAAGGGTTTAGAACCTGTTGTCGCCAGACAGACTGGCTGCCAACCCTTTGTGGGAAGATGTGTATTGGAGATCGTATATTCTACTGTGTTGGGATCTTTTGAAGCCTAGCAGACGTCAGGATGAGGTGTTGAGTTTTGGGATGTGTGGGTGGAGCTGGGCCCTTGTTCATGTTAAATCATGTGCCCTGAATTGTGTATAAAGTTACAATGTTTGTCAATAATAAATTGATTCCTACTACAGAAGAGACAGAGTGCGTCTCGTCTTCTTCCAGAGGGGTCGGCTCCTATAGGAAAGGGTCGTTTAGCTGTGGATATCGGTAGCGAGTGGATGTGTGTCTAGGAGAGGGAACATCGTAAACGGCGTTAATACCCCTTGAGATTGGGGTGCCGTTACACCCCCAAACCCAGAACCAGTGGACCAGGGACCAAACCCAGTATACATACCAAAGAAATGCAGATCTAGAGGATGCCGGGCAGGAAGGAAGGTCCAGAAAAAGAAGGAGAAACCACTAAATAACGGTATATACAATTTAAGCCCAGTGGAGTTAACGCATAAAGAGGTGAACATTCTCAATATGGGCCTAAAATGTGACATAAAGCAACCAGTAAACAAGTTTAATGTTTATATAGATGTACACAAATATATCAGGAAGCTAAATATAAAGAAACACTTTGTAGGATTAAATACACAGAATATGATTGCAAACACGGACCCTCAGAGGTCTGTAAACAGTGGATTAAAAAACAAATCATTGTTTAATCCCCTGAACAACCCCAACCATCAGGTGGAGGTATTCAAGGGGCTCATCATACGTGATTTGCATGAACTTGTACCCAAGAAGAACACAAGTCTAAAACATATTCAAGAAGGGATTGTCGCACTGGAAAAAAAGAAAGACATTGTCATCAGGCCAGCCGACAAAGGTGGTGGAGTCGTTATATTAACAAAAGAAATGTACCACACACAGATCATAGAAATGTTGTCTGATGAAGGCACGTACAAAGTGTTAGAGGGAGACCCAACACTGGCGTTCAGAAATCAGTTAACAACATTGGTAGAAATATGCACCAAGTTGGGAGTTCTATCAGATAAAGAAAAACAGTATCTGGTACCAGCAAGTAGCAAAATCCCCACGATCTACACATTACCAAAAATACACAAAGACTCCACCAACCCACCTCCCAGACCCATTGTAAATAGTATAGACTCTATTGCATCGCGAATGGGACAATACCTAGACACGTTCCTACAAAAAAGTGTGACAATGACACAAGCATACCTGAGAGATACTAAGGACTTTCTGAATTGTTTACGTAATGTCATAATAACTGAAAACCAAGAAATTCTGTTGGTAACAGCGGACGTGTCCTCCCTCTACACAATCATCCAACACGATGAAGCCTTATTGGCCCTAAATTGGGCTTTGAGTAAGAGGGAGGACTTACCCCACAACCAAAAAGTGTTTATTGGCCATGCCCTAGATTACTGCCTCTCACACAACTATTTCTGGTACTCCAACAAATTTTATTTGCAACAAAAGGGGGTGGCGATGGGGAATAAATTTGCTCCCAGTATCGCGAACCTATTTATGGCAGAGTGGGAGGACAAAGCGATTTTTAGAAACAGAAGAGCAGAGCTCATTTTTTATAAACGTTTTATAGATGATCTGTTTTTAATATGGGCTGGTCCGGTAGAGACACTCCAAGAATTTTTAAAGGTTTTAAATTTGAATAACAACAACATCAGACTGACTTCCGAATGGCAAAAAGAAACAATACATTTTTTAGATGTTACTGTTTATCGCCAAAATCTGGAATTGTGTACTAAGGTCTTTTTTAAACCAACTGACAGGAATAGTTACCTTCCAACAACAAGTGGGCATCATCCACAATGGCTAAAGAATATACCTAAAGGCCAGTTTATGCGAGTGAAACGCAACTGTTCTGATGACAACAATTTCTTTACACAAACGAAAGTCCTCTCAGACAGATTTGTGGCAAAGGGCTATGCTCCAGAAACCGTACAGAGAATTGTAGAAGAGGTGGCATTAATACCCAGGGAAACGTGTCTGCAACCTAAACCCAAACCACTTTTAGATGGAATCAACTCAAAGGAATGGGGCTTCATCTCTCAATTCCACTCTCAATACAAGGAAGTAGAGGCAATCTTTGGGAAACACTGGCACATATTATTATTAGACAAAAAACTGGGCCCTGTATTACCTCCGAACCCCCAGTTTATATACCGGAAAGCATCCAACTATGGGGATAGAGTGGTCAAAAAAATCCTAGACCCTCCAAGCAAACCTCCAACATTTTGGATTCAAAATGGCTTCTTTGCATGTAGGAAATGTAAGGCATGTCGAGAAGTATCACAACCAATAAGAGGACTGGAACATTTCATCTCCCCCTCTAACCAACAGCAGTTCGATATAGAGCAGTTTATCACATGCAATAGCAGTTTTGTAGTATATGCTCTAAAATGTCCATGTGGACTACTTTATATTGGTCGCACAAAGAGACTGCTCAGAATCAGGATAGCAGAACACATCAAGAATATCAAGATTGGCTTCAAAGACCATAATGTGTCATTACACTTTAAACTAAAACATGACCAAGATGCCTCAGGCCTCCAATTTTGGGGCATTGAATGTCTGGAGTCAAATTGGAGGGGCTCACACAAAGTAAGAGAATTATCGAAGAAGGAAACCAAATGGATTTTCCTAACGGACGTTTTAGTACCGAAAGAACTGAACGTTGAGCTTGATATTAATTGCTTTATAAGTGACTCCTAAAAATGTCTCAAAAGAACCTTGAAAGTATGGTTTAATTTTACGTTCACACGATATTTCAAATTAAGTGACTTTAAAGAGAATAGGATTTACTCAGGTGGATTTTATATATACATTTATCACATTTTAGCATGTTTTAAGAGTTTTATATATAGACACAGTTCATATTTATTTTAATGTGGGGATACACCTTTTTATATGCGGATGCATTTATATATAGAGGCGGTTTTATGTGACTATTATCTACCCTTTTTATAGGTGGTTTTATGTAGTCAACATTTTTTACTGAGTGACCATTTTAAGAAATTTTTAATATTTCATATTTAATTGTTGTTGGTCAGTAACCCACATAAACATATTAGGAGTACTTGCAGTGTTGCACAGAGGGCGCTGTCTGTAAAAACATAGCGGCTTTTTCTGATACAACACAAGGAATCCTTAGGACAATGTGTGTTTCACAGAGGCTGTCAGCACTGCTATGGTCCCTGCACTCGCAGGGCCACGATGCCTGCTGTATATAGGAGCCTACTAACAGGGTTCCGTTCAGCCATGTAACACAATCACTAACGCCCCTTGAGGGGTTAACTTGCTCATCAATGTCCCACTAGTGTTGTTAAGATCATGGGAACACATAACCATCCAATCAAAATAGAGGCCGGACGGGGGCGCCAATGAGGGCAGCGTTACTCCGGACTCCTGGATGGAGCACTTCCGCCCACAACAAGCCAAGACGGAGATTGCTGAGTGCGCATGCGTAATGACGCGGATGCACGGACGCTAACTCGACGTCGGTGGGCGGAACAGAGGTGCTATTTAATCCGGATGTTGGTAGCGCTGGTCACACCCTCAGAAGAAGTCAGGAAGTGACGAAACGTCAGGGCGTGACCAGCACACCAAGCAGACCGGAAGTGACGCTGTCTGCGCTCCAGGACTTGTATTACCAGGAGGACGCCAGGGGCACTCATCAAGTGGCAAGTTTAAAAGCGCTCACAGCGCTCATTATCTACAACGCCTGTTTTATTTGTATTTTGGGTACGCGCATTTTGTAAAGGGGGCATTTTGGGGATTGTTGAATACATTTTCCAAACAATACTGCCCTATGTGGATCTGTTCTTTTTCCCTCACATATGCAAGCGGTGTCCAAAAAACATAAGATTGCAGTCACATTGGAATGAGGATGGTTTATATATGCCCTTATTGATCAAATATCTGGTGAGTGCATCCCCATAGGGGGATTGTTTTACCCCCCACGCGGTGAATTACACCTTGGTGAAAGAAGCACTGAAACTAGGATCAAGTAGAACCAGACTCACCAATCACTATCATCATCACCTATATATTCAACTATATAGAAGACGCACATATGAACATTTTGTCCGTAGCGCTGCTGCAGTTTTATTATGAACTTTTTAATTTAAGTTTTTTTATGACTGTGTTTTATATGTAATTTTTAAGTGTAAATAGTTTATAAAAAGAAAAATTTGCGCTAGGTGCAAAGAATATTGAAATTTGGTGAAATGAATAAATCCCAAAAGGAAACCCTGCTGCTAAACACCAAAAACCTTGATATAAGGTACGACAAAGAATACATATACAAAAAGTGTAGCGCTGGATAGATAAGCTATATGTTACCATATAGTAAATTATTAACAATAAAAAAGTATAAAAACTGTGTGAATACTACAAATGAAACATAACATAGTTCATATGTATCTGTGATGAAAAATAAATTAATGTGTCTTCCTCTGTCCAAAACTTGATGATAAGAGGTTCTACAGAATGCAGGTATCTGATATTGAACATGGGAGTAACATCCAAAGCATAGAAAAGATCCCACTACCGAGGTGTAGTCTTCTCAGGGGGGTCAAAACAGGCTCAGTAGAATGATGATTCACGATGGAAGGCAGGATGATTCAACAAGGATGCCTCATCAGCAGTAGGGGATCTCCAGAGATGTTGGTTCCGCGCTTGTCCAAAACCGGAAATGGTCACACTCTTTCCGGGTCAGAGTGGATGCACATCAGTATATGGTATGGAAATAAAAATAAATTTCCAATAGTGCAGCGGTCATCCAAAGTGTTTATTTTACAAAAGTATATGGTACAAATCCTCAATGATAATTACACAAAATAAAAAGTTAGAAATTCCTGATTAAAACGCTCCTTGCAAGGAAAGAAAGTGGCTCCGTGGTGTGTCAATCCAAAATGACCATTCACGCATGCGCAATGCGTGTACGTGTCGCCCTACGTCGTTTCGTCAAATCTGACGTCATCAGGGGCAGTGTAAATAGTTTGTAGGAAAGGCAGAGAGAGATTCTGCAGCTGTCCCTGCTGTTCCAAAATCAGGACACAGCCTGAGAACAAAACCAACATGGGACAGCTTTCTAACAGAAGGAACTGTGGGCAAGTATGTAGCATTGATCCCCTGCATAGCAGCTGGGAGGAAGAAAGCCAGCAGCGCTGCAGGGGTTAAACACCAGGAAGAAGGCAAAACAGCTGACTCTCCTCTCCTGCAGGTGCACGGCCCCCATTCTGGACTAATAAAGTTTGGGACACACTTATAGCACCCCCTGTTCACCGCAGGAGGTCCGGCACTTACCGGGCTGTGGTGTCCTCTCCTCCTACTGTGTCTCCTTCAGTGGGCAGCAGGCAGCTGCGGCGGTGGAGGAGTCCGCTCCTCGTGCTTCCTCCGCTCGGGTGCACTGGCACAGTGTAAAGCGGAAGTGATGTAACTCGGGTGTCAATCAAAGCACCCGGCCTTAGTAATACATACTACTGCGCCGGGCGGAAGCTGATCGGTGCGATGGAATGCGCCGCAGGGTGGGTTTAAAGCCTGAAAATGAAGCGCCTCGTCTGCATAGACATGGCGCTTCCCAAAGTGCACTGTGTCCGGCGCCTGATCACAGTGCACTTAAGAACTTTTTTTTTTGACTGCCTGGAGGAAGGGGGTGGGGCCCGTGTGCCCCCTATGGACAGGCCGCAACTGATACTACCTATGAATTTTTTTTCTCCCCCTGTTAAAACTGCTGCTCTGTACAATTACTGTCTAGTATGTAATTGACTACATTGACAACCTACGGTTGTGTTTCTTTCCCTGCTTCTTCTATGTGATCCAGCATTTTGTATTGTTTTGTTCTATGTCAATCTGTATGATTTTTCTTACCCGTTTTGACAACAATAAAGCACCTTTGATTGTAAAAGAAAAAAAAGGCAGTGCTAAGAAATTTCTGTCAGCAACTCGTTAGAATGAAACCTGCCCTGGAAGTTGTAATGTGATTGGAAATACTACAGTCAGAAAGAAAGTTACAGGCTGCAAGAAGTAAGAAATACAGAAAGTTCAGAATAAGGTAAATCGAGTAGAATTCCTGGTTTTACCACAACTGCAGCGTTTGCTAGGTGACATTTGTTGTTAAAGCAGTTGTAAACCCGAAAAAAAAACCTCTGTAAGACAAAGACATAATGAGCTAGTATGCATCTCATACTAGCTCATTATGAAATACTTACCTTAGATTGAAGCTGTTGCAGGGGCCTGCACACCGCTGTGATTGGCCAGAGCCGCAGTGATGTCACTCCCACACATACGCGCAGGAGCCGCCGGGCACGAGCTGAAAAAAACGGCACGAGCGAGCTGTTTATTCAGTGCGCATGCGCCGATGACATAGGCGCAAGCGTATATGGTAAATATTTCCCAAACCGTGCAGGTTTAGGAGATATTTACAGTACCTACAGGTAAGCCTTATTATAGGCTTACCTGTAGGTACAAGTGGTGTAACTAGATTTACAACCACTTTAACCCACTAAGTTAAAATTACACCATCCTCTCTATGTATTCCTGTAATATGCCCTGTATACCTGTTTCAGAGCTCACGTGATCTGCCGGTGTTCTGTCAAAATAGCCAATTCATCAAGATCTCCAATTATGTCACTTCAGGTTACTGTAAACCGTCAGAGATTTCGATGACTTGCTGTTTTGACACAACACCGGCAACTGTATACACTCTGGTACACGGTATTATGAGTGGATATTGTTAGTCCACTCTGATAGTAACCAACAAAATGGCTGCCTCCGTGGTGGCAACAACCGTTTCCTTGTTAACCGCTGTTGTGTCAAAACACCAAAGTCTTCATGTACCAGAGTGTACACGATTGCCAGTGTTGTGTTAAAACAGCAAGTCATCGAAATCTCAAATTAATTATGATTTTCAGTAACCGGAAGTGACGGAATTGGAGATCTTGATGAATTGGCTATTTTGACAGAACACCGGCTCTCTCCTATCTCTGCTAGACATCTGCAGCGCGCGGGGCCGAGGATCCCCCACTGATGTCAGTCAGGAGGGGAGGAGGAGAGAGGCGGGTGGCCCCTGCTCCCGCTGCAGCTGTCATGCAAGAGAGAGAGGCGGTGGATCACATGACCCCCAACCAGCGCTCTGAAAAAGGTATATAGCAGAAATATTTTTATAAGGCATAGACACATGGCACATTACAGAAATACATAGGGAGTATAGTGTAATGTTAACTATAATTTGAGCAGCAGGAGGGGAGGGGGGTGGGGAGCAGAGCGGCACAGACACAAAGCTGACAGGCAGGGAGGGGAGGGGAGAGAGGACAGAGGAGGACAGAGCAGGGCTGTGGATGACGGAGGCACGTAAACTGACCATATTGTCAGGCCTTAGCAGCCATGATAGACCGCGTGGTCAGTTTACAGAGGGGAGGACATAGCCAGGCAGGATCAGTTAGGTATTTCAGGTGTTACAGGGGGCCAAATTACACAGCACAAGCACTGTGCTGTATAACATGCTTTAACCTCCCTGGCGGTATGATTATGTCAGATTTTTGGTGCTGAAAGCGGTACCATTATTTTGCATGGAAATTTGGCGTTTTATATTGTAGGCCTGCAATTCTTAGGAATAACTCACTTGAATCTGTCCAAACAAGAGTCTAGTAGACATCCCGGGTATGATAAAGTTTGAAACACAAAATCATAAATTATAATATAATAAATGACTATAAATCATTATAACAAATAATAATATAATAATAATAAAATGTATTCAATAATGTAATCAATTTAAAAACACAGAAATTTGCTCAGTTGCAGAATTGTCACTGTCGTCACTTTCAGTGTCTGATGACAAATTTCCCCACAAATCACTATCAATCGATTCTGCAAGTGATTCTACTTTACTATTGCTGTTTTCTAGCTGGTCTAAAATCGCTTTTGACGTAAAGGGACACTTTTTGGTTGCTTTGGACAATCTGAAGTTTCTAGGCAGAAAGAACAGTATATATAACATAAAACTGCAGGCAGGGCACTGGACAAAGCATTAGCGAGGTGAAATGATTAGGGAGGTGAAATGATTAGATACGGTAATGTAATCTGTAAGATTACTAGGGTTGTCCCGATACCGATACTAGTATCGGTATCGGTACCGATACCGAGCATTTGCCTGAGTACTTGTACTCGGGCAAATGTTCCCGATGCCTGATCCGATACCTGGACAGTCATCGGTGATCGTGTGTGGGGGAGTTACAAGCACCGATCACCACTGTATAGATTTAAAAGATTTACAGCTGTTTCTCCGCTTCTCTCAGTTGCTTTAAAGTCAGCGGTGATCGGTGCTTGTAACTCCCCCACACACGATCACCGCTGATTGTCCCCGTATACTCTTCCAGCCCCCTCCGTTTTGCTGCTGTCTCTCTCCCTCCATGTTCCCCTCCATGCCGCTGTTCCCCTTCACCTTCATGCTGCCGTCCCCCTCCGTGTCCCCCTCAATGCCGCCGTTCCCCTTCATGCTGCCGTCCCCCTCCGTGTCCTCCTCAATGCCGCCGTTCCCCTTCATGCTGCCGCCCCCCTCTGTGTCCCCCTCCGTGCTGCCATCCCCCTCCGTGCTCCTGCTCCACCCCCTCGGTATCTCAGGATGGAGAGCGGAGGTAGGAGCCGGTAAATTCGGCTCCTTACTTGTCGGAATGTACAGAGTCATCAATGACTCTGTTCATTCACAGAACTGAAACATCGTAAACTCTGTTTACAATGTTTCAGTTTATGAATGGAGAGGAGCCGCTGTCTCCTCTCCATTCATTTTCAGCGCAGCTGAGGCTGCTGAGAAAGAGATTGGGGAATCTGTGTCCCTTAGTCCCTTTCCCTGTCTCAAATGGGAGATGTCAGAGGTCTGTTAAGACCCCTGATATCTCACCAAAGCCCCCCCAACAGGGCTGATAAAAAATAAAAATTCAATAAATAATAAAATAAAAATTAATTGTAAAAAATAATAAATAAAAGAAAACACACACACTGACACTGTCCACCCCCCCCCCCCTTAAAAAAAAGCATTGTAAAAAAAAAAAATAGAAAAAATTGTAAAAAAAAAAAAAAATTGTAAAAAAAAAAAATAATTGTAAAAAAAATAAATAAAAAAAATACTGACACATGAGATTAAAAAAAAGTATCGGTATTCGGTATCGGCGAGTACTTGAAAAAAAGTATCGGTACTTGTACTCGGTCTTAAAAAAGTGGTATCGGGACAACCCTAAAGATTACAGTGTACTGTATGTGTTATATGTTTTTCACTTTTTGAATTTGGCACCGGGCTCCATCCCCATCAGGGGCGGATCCAGAGTCTTTTCTCGGGAGGGGCACTGCCATA
Source organism: Rana muscosa (assembly GCA_029206835.1). NCBI lineage: Eukaryota > Metazoa > Chordata > Amphibia > Anura > Ranidae > Rana > Rana muscosa. Next base: position 324,910,945 of record CM055117.1, read on the forward strand.
AAATATGTTTTTTTGTGGAAAATTTATCGGGGAAATGGCTGGTGTCGGCGCTTCAATCATCCCGGCACCAGGGTTGTTATGGTGTCAGGATGATTGAAGCGCATTATTTCTATTATTACATTGTAATATAAAATGAAATAGTTCAATGCAGAATCAGTGGGAGCCCCGAGAGTGTCACTTGCCACCGTCGCCTGCAATTAGTGGGAGCCCTGAGCGTGTCACTTGCCACACGTTGCGGATTGTCACTTGCCACGTCACCTGCCACATCTTGTGGATTGGCACTTGCCACACCTTGTGAATTGTCACCTGCCACACCTTGCGGATTGTCACTAGCCACAGCTTGCGGATTGTCACTTGCCACTCACCTGCCACACCTTGCTGATTGTCACTTGCCTGCCACCAGATGCAGATTGTCATTTGCCACGTCACCTGACACAATTTGCGGATTGTCACTAACCTGCCTGCTAAGGAGTAGTTTTGGTTGTCTCTTGCTGTGTCCCAGACTCCCAGAGTCAGTCAGCAGAGAGATAATGTAATCTCCCTGCTGCCTGCACAGTAAGGGCGGAAGTCACTGCAGGAATGCAGGGCAGGCACGGGTGGTGAGAGATGAGCCTGCTCTCTCACTCTCACCTGCTGCCAACACACTGAGCAGCACGGTCTGCCCACGAACCGCGCCGCCCGCCCACAAACCGCACCGCAAGCGCAGCCGCCTGCTTTCTTACCTGTCTGTGGAGCCGCACGCTATCGCACCTGCCTGCAGAGCGGCCCGACGTGACTCACTGACGTCACTCGTTGCTAGATGCCAAGCGGCCCAGGCGTTAGCAACGAGTGCAGGGAAGAGGCTCCACCCACCTCCTCCTCCGCTCCTGGTATCGTGTCAGTGTGCCGCGTAACTACATTAGACGAGTCTCTCTCTCGGCACCACTGATTGGCTGATGTGAGAAACTGAGAGAGAGACTCAGAGAGGCAGCGGCAGCCGCAGAACAAGTATTGTATATACTTGAGTATAAGCCGACCCGAATATAAGCCGAGGCACCTAATTTTACCCCAAAAAACTGGGAAAACGTATTGACTCGAGTATAAGCCTAGGGTGTCCATCTGCATGCCTCACTGTGCCTCACTTTGCCTCACTGTGCCCATGCCTCACTGTGCCCATGCTTCACTGTGCTCATGACTAGACTGATGTTTAACATGGGAGTCTATGGAAGGAGTGCCCGGCTTTGAAAAATTGGCCGTAGGTCTCCCAGACACCAAACTTTGTACACTTGTAGAGGAGACATGGGGCTATATGTGTGCCAAGTTTGGGTTCCAGGGGACCTATGACCGGCCGGTACCGGGACCGCAAAATCACCGGAGAAATTACCGTTTAACATTGGAGTCTATGGAAGGAGTGCCCGGCTTTGAAAAATCGGTTCTCCCCGTCCGTAGGTCTCCTAGACACCAAACTTTGCACACTTGTAGAGGAGACATGGGGCTAAATGTGTGCCAATTTTGGGGTCCCTATGGCCGGTCCCCAAAGTCCAGGAGATCAGGCGCAAAAAAAAAAACCAGAGCAAGCAAGTGAGTGTGACAGATGGTCTCGGCGGGGGGCAATTGCCCTGTTGCCCCCCCTGGATCCGCCCCTGATCCCCATGCATCACGACGCTCGCAGGGAAAGGAGCTTGGCATATTGATAGATTGAGCGGTGTATACAGCCCGCGGACACAGCGTGAGGACATTGCAGGATCCTGGGGACAAGGTAAGTAACTTTCCCAGGATACTGCAATGCAAGCCTGAGTTTTACCAATTTTGGTAATGAAAATTTACTCCAAACCACACTCGGGATTACCCCTAGGGAGGTTAAAGGAACAGGTTATATTTTTTTATTTTTAGGGTAAACAGACGCTTTAATGACTGGTTTTAGCTGTTGCTTGAAATTGCACTTTTTTTAGTTTTCCATAGAGTGGAGTATGATTAGAACTGCTGTTGGGTTTCTTTTGCTATCCAAGGCTCAGTTAGAGAGATTTTCCCTCACTTCCTGTCTTGCTGACAATGGTCTCACAGGATTTTTAGAGAAAATCTACAGCAGGGATACAGACAAAAATTTTAATCTTGACAGTGGCTCTGGATTTACCCTAATCTACTTAAGAAAATCATTTTTATTTCTATTTGTGTTGTTCTTGATAAGTTACCCCCGCTTTCTGTCTAGAAAAATATTGTCAACAGGACATAAAATGAAGGTAAATATCTGGTTTCCTCGATAGAAGTTGTAGCAGGGTGTCACTTTATGGTGTTCATAGAGACTATATTTCATCAAGTGAACCCGGATCTCCCCTGGTTCTCTATTGGATAATACGTTGACTACTGTTTGACTATGGGTAGAAAAGTGCATGGTGGGATTTGTGGTACAGGGAGAATTGGACTCCAATGGCGTAGATACTACACAGACTACTGTACCCACAGTGCAACTGTACACCCATCGTGCATTGCCCGGCGCAAGGTCTGCTGGGGATTGGTTATTTAAGGGAAGGAGGAGCAACGCGCAGGCTCTTTGGGACATCGCCCACGCAGCAAGTTGGAACCTGTGTTGGGGCCTGTCGTGCTGGTCTAGGCCGAAGAGTCTGGGCCTACCGAACCTGGAAAAGCCTGCTTGCCAGAGAGGGAGAGAGCCTTTATCCAGAGAGCCTGCTGACATCTCGGAGCATCCAAGAGTCGAGTCACCTGAAAATTCCCTTTCGGTTGTCTGAAAGATCGGAGACTACGGGTGACTTGGAGATCTTGTGCTGGAGCCTAGCTGAGGGATCGGTTAAACGGATTGGTCCGGTCGGGTGAGAGAGCACTTGCTCCAGTTTCTTAACTGTTTGCATAGGGCCCACTGCCATTACAGCAGTGTGTTGCGCAGTTAAAGTTGGACGTCTTATTGCCTGTGACTATAGGTCCTAAACTAAAGCAGGATTACATCTAACTGTTGATATCCCTTGGATTACAAATATAAAAGTGCACCAACGAGGCTAGCGAAGATCCCTTCTATTGGAGTAACTGTGTGTGTGAAATAGTCAGGCTTGACTGTAACTCACGGAGACATTGTTTGGGCACCATATTGCCCACGATGGGGAAGCTCGCGAGCATAGTTCCTTTAAAGACATTTAGAGTGTATGAGATTTGTATATCTCGGTATTGTTTACACTGTGCATAATTTTGACTTGCAGGGCCCTGCGTATGTACATGCATATCTGTTAACGTAAGTTTCCTATCTAGTAAAGATATTTTATGGTTAAGCAAACACGTTGTGTGGAGTATTAACTGTTCCAGAGAGAGAGACGGTCAACACAGGTACTCTAGTTCTGAACGGTGAATGTATACTTTATTGTGGTATTGTGGTTTCCATTGTTAGTAGGTTCCACAATCTCATTTTCTTAACCGTTGTGCCAGTGGAGGGTCAGAGCCAGTTTCTTGGGGGGTTGACAGCAGTAAGGTACAGGCACAAAATAATACCATCAGCCCTCTTAACTGGGGGTAGTGCTACACAGTAAAAACTTGACAGGAGTTCTTACCCTTCCCCATTCCACCCAAAATGATGAAATAAAGTTTTGGCAGGACACACACTTTAAATGGTAGTGAATAGAGAGGAAGGTGTATCATATTTACTTGTTTGAAACTTCTTTCTTTTACATTTTTTTTCAGGTACTTCCTAGTTTTCAGGCCTAGGGAAATTATGTTATACATCCCAGGAGTCTTCAGGAGAGGAGGAGGGGTTTTCTCTGCTAAACACACCCTCCTGTCTGTATGCCTGAGCTAAGGCCAGATGGATTCAAGGAAGTAATTGCTACATGAATCATCTGCCCTGCTGATTTGTAAAGTGATTTCTCAGCAAAATAAAGCATGAAAACAGGGATGGATGGGTGAGTTTGCTTTAAATAATAAAAATAAAAATGAATCAAATAGCTTTTTGATTTGTGGTACTGAGACGCAGAGTAGTTCTGCTTTAATGAGTGTTCAAAACAGCTAGTGTAGATACATATTCCTGATTGGAATGTGATTTATGAAGGTAAATATCTTGTTTCCTTGATAGCAGTAAAAACTTGACAGGGGGTTTAACACTTCCTCGCTCCATCCAAAACGAAGGAATAAAGTTTTGGCAGGACATACACCTTAAACAGAACTTCACTTTCTCAGTCAACATTGACTATTTTTAATCCCCATGTTGCTAACATTAGTAAATAGATAGGAAGGTATATCTGCCCTTACTCAAGAGGGCCATGGTTAGAAATGCTAGGGGTGTGTTTTTTCAAAGTGATTTGTCAGCAAAATAAAGTATGGAGACAAGGATGGATGGGTGAGTTTGCTTTGAATAAAAATATGAATTAACCACTTAGTGGCTGCCCCATGTACATTCACTGCGGCAGGGAGTGAATGTATCTAGTATGTGATCTGACACTTCCGGGGTCTAAGGCACGCGCCCCCGCGCGCCACCGGCGATCTACTCCCGCTGTGATTTGACACAGCGGGAGCCAATCAGCGGATCCAGCGGACTCGATGTCCGCCGGGACCATACGATCATTTGGGAAAGAAGCAGAATGACGATCTGCCTATGTAACCAAGGAAGACCATCGTTATGTCAGGAGGGAAGGTAGTGCAAATATATACAAAATAGTGCAGCGCTCTAAATTAGACATGTGCACACAGAAATATTTCGTTTCGGAATTTAGTTTTCGTCCGAAAAATAAATTTATTTAGTTACTCCCGAAATTCGTTTTCATTTATTTCGTTTTTCGTTAGAAATGGCATTCGTCCGAAAATCTGAATTAATTAAGGTCGAATCTGTCATTGAAGGCTCATGGTGTCTGTCGAATGTTCAAAGAAGATTCGACGGAGCAGTGAAACTGTACGACGCTGCAATCATACATTTCCGGTCGAATGTTCCGCCCACAAGCTATAGTAGAATTCTAATGTTGTATGACAAGTAATAATTATATTTATTCATTACTATTACTAGTCAACCAACATTAGAATTCTTCTATAGCCTATGGGCGGATGCATTTGACCGGAAATGTACGATTGCAGCGTCGTACAGTTTTGCTGCACCGTCGAATCTTCTAACTTTCGATGCTTTGTCGAATCTTCGTCATTCTAGCTATTTTACTGCTCCTCCTCTTTGGTTACAATCAGCCAATAACATTCATCATCATCATTATTTTTATTTTACTTCCCCCACCCAATTCCAGCAGTGATCTTTTCTCTCTATGTCAAATCTTTTCTCTCTATAATGTCGAATCTTTTCTCTCCTATGTCGAATCTTTTCTCTCCTATGTCGAATCTTTTCAATCTATAATGTCGAATCTTTTCTCTCCTATGTCGAATCTTTTCTCTCCTATGTCGAATCTTTTCTCTCTATAATGTCGAATCTTTTCTCTCCTATGTCGAATCTTTTCTCTCTATAATGTCGAATATTTTCTCTCCTATGTAGAATAATCTTGGACTAATAGAGTTAAGGTTAGGCACATTCGACCACAGGTTCGATAGACACAGATTGTTATTGTCAGCGTCACGTCGAATCTCCTATCTATATCGAACTGTTGTAGCAACGAAAACGAAAATAAAGCATTTGTTTATGTCGGATCTTTCGGTTTTTGGATTCTGTGCTTTCGTTTTCGTTTGTTAAAATGATAACGAAAATAGCTGAAATTCGGACGAAAATGCATTCGGACGAAAACGAATGCACATGTCTACTCTAAATATGATTCTAGAGTTGCTACTAAAAGCGACTCAAATACGTGAATAACTGATAAGTACTATGTGTTAGTGAACTAATACATAAAGTTCATGAACAGTCCATTCCAATGGATGATCTCACATTTGAGCTGACCTCCATAGGAACTGAAGAGCGTGCTCCCTAGGGGTTAAATATAGTGATGAATAAACAAAGGAAAAAGTCCAAAACAGCATGTGTGTAATTAGGGTGGATGTCTTTTCATGGACAACACCGCCACAGCATAAATTGACAGAGGGACCCCAATGTTGATGGTGGGAATTCACAATAAAAGGCACAGAAGGTACAGTTGGGTACTCTTACCGGAAACGGTGGACCCACCTGTCGTATGACAGTGGGTCAATCGAGCTTGGTGGTCACCGTGACCAGAAATGATGAAACTGGATATCCTGGATTACTCAGACCGACTCCAACAGGGTGGTGGATGACCAGCTCACACGATGGAAACTCCTCTGATCATACAGGCTCCAAATTAATCCAAGATGGACACAGGGGTAGGAGAAAAGAAAAACTCCAGATGGTGCAGGTCAATATAACCAGTGGGGGGGTTTATTGAATACAATTTGTCTTATATGCATATAGACAAATAAAAGGTGATCACAAAATAAAACAATAAAAGCAATGTGGGGTGCAGCATAAGCAACCTTACGCGTTTCGACTACAGCAGTCTTCAACAGGGGCATAATGCTGTACCCCCCACATTGCCAACATTTATAAGGTCTGAACTCAATCCGACCCGCCCTGAAGGGGCGGCGTCGGAACAGGAAATGACATAATATTCCACAGCCTTAGGCCTTTACATACAATAATATCAAAATAAGAAACATCCTGCTAAAAATTGTGTATATAAACACTAAACATTTCAATATCCAATGTATTAAACGGCATAAGGCATAATCCTATCCAAAATAATGAAAATCCCACAAGATGAATGGACAATCTTAATCAGATGGCGTGGTAACACCATCTGTGTGAGACTTACCCATAAGCCTATATGTGGGAGTGACCCCACTCAGCCTTCTCATCATTAGAGGGCAACTGCCCGGTTGATAAAATAATTGATGTTCCATTCAATGTTCATACCGTGGGGTGAGTAACACCTGAGCTTGTGTATCCAATAAGTCTCTAATCTAGAGACACCCAGCAGAGAGGAATCCCCCCTCCAATGGGGGACGAACCTATCTATCACCTGGAATTGGGTGCCTCTAGGATCCTTCGCATGATGTTCTAAATAATGTCGCGAAACAGTGTGCTTGTCACAGCCTTTATGTATTTTGTGTTCATTAACATGAATAGAAAAATTTCTAATCGTACGCCCTACGTATTGGAGTTTGCATGGGCAATTTCATCATGGGACTATTGGATTTTGCCACACGGCATAATTACTTTTGGTTCCAGGGAACATTCTTCTCCCAAATTAAGGGTGTAGCAATGGGGGCCAAATATGCCCCCAGCCTTGCAAATCTCTTCATGGCCCAATGGGAGGAGGATGTCATCTATGCCCTTAACAGACCCAAACTAGTTCTGTGGGCTAGATATATAGACAACATCCTCCTCCTATGGAGGGGCACGAGAGAATCCTTAGACACCTTTATGGCAGTCCTTAATGATAATGATCGGGGAATTGTGCTAACGTATGAGGCCAGTTCCTCGTCTATACATTTCCTTGATTTGGAAATTATGGCTGTCAATAACCATCTTGAATTTAAAACCTATTTCAAGTCAACTGACAGAAATGGTTATATTCCTGTTGACAGCTGTCATCACGACCAATGGCTGAAGTCTGTACCTCGGGGACAGTTCCTCCGTCTTAGGAGGAACTGTACCCATGATGGCGACTTCTTGGCTCAATCCAACATCCTCAAAGAAAGATTTATGGATAGGGGTTACTCATCTGTTGGGTTGGACACAGATATTTCCTCTGTATTGGAAATCGAGAGGTCTTCCCTTCTTATTGACAAACAGAGAAATGTTAGAGAGGATATATTCAAATGGTTCTTTTTCACTTCCTATTCTGCTCAACATCATGAAATCAAAAAGATTTTGAATAGGCATTGGAAAGTGTTACTAAGTGACAGAATTCTTGGACCTTCTCTCCCTGAACGGGCAGGTGTGATTTTCAGGGGTGCTCGCTCCATTCAGGGGGAAATAGCTCCTAACACAATAGATCCTCCCAAAAAGATTTCCTTCTTTCCAGAGGCCAACGGTTACTATCCTTGTAGAAAATGTAATGTTTGCATGGTCAATGTGTTGGGCAGACGTAGAACGGACACATTCAGTTCTAGTGTTACGGGACGTAGTTATACCATGAGGCATTTTACCACCTGCGTCACCAGGTTCGTCGTGTACCTAATCACATGCCCATGCAAACTCCAATACGTAGGGCGCACGATTAGAAATGTTTCTATTCGTGTTAATGAACACTTAGCCAAAATATGTAAAGGCTGTGACAAGCACACTGTTTCGCGACATTATTTAGAACATCATGCGAAGGATCCTAGAGGCACCCAATTCCAGGTGATAGATAGGTTCGTCCCCCATTGGAAGGGGGATTCCTCTCTGCGGGGTGTCTCTAGATTAGAGACTTATTGGATACACGAGCTCAGGTGTTACTCACCCCACGGTATGAACATTGAATGGGACATCAATTGTTTCATCAACCGGGCGTGAGTACCCTGGGCTCGTGTATCCTTTTTAGTCTGGATGGATGGTCCATGATAATCCTTTGTTGCAATCTATCTTCCGTGCGCACTTCTTCAGGTGGCACGTGCGGTTGCTTTGCTTCACATGGACCTTAGTTGCCTCTTTTTTAGCGTTGCCATTTGGCCCCAATTTAGGGAGTGTGTATTATGTATATATATATATTTTTTGATGATGGGGTAACAGGATGTGTTGGTTTTAAGCATTTGAATCACCACGTCTTGTTATGATATAAGAAAGAAGCTGGGGTTCTCCCCTTACATTAGATTCAGTCAAATCCATGTGCTATTTCTCTGTTAGGAGGGATTGGCATTATTTATGGGGTTCACTGTGTGGCGTTTTTTTGGGCTATAGATGATACAAACGCCTATCAGTGAATCCTTATGGTTCTTTGCCTTTGTTCATTTATTTTTCATCCACTAGATGGTGCTTGCTCTGTGGTTTCTGATGTCGCCACAGAGCTGTTGCGTCCTCTTGCAGTGGGATGCCGTCGCTCTTAGGCAGCTGACGTCTTCTCACTGTTGCGCGCTATGGCTGACAGGTGACGCAGCAACGCGATTGCATCATGACGCTGCTCCCGGGTGCGCGTGCGGGTAGCTTGCAGGGATGGCGCGCCGCGGCGCCACGCTATACTGGTGTCTCCAAAGCCAATTGCAGCAACATCAGAGGATGTTGCTGTATTGGGATATAGTTCATGGGGATACGAATCAACTACAAGATACGCAGTTGCCCTCTAATGATGAGAAGGCTGAGTGGGGTCACTCCCACACATAGGCTTATGGGTAAGTCTCACACAGATGGTGTTACCACGCCATCTGATTAAGATTGTCCATTCATCTTGTGGGATTTTCATTATTTTGGATAGGATTATGCCTTATGCCGTTTAATACATTGGATATTGAAATGTTTAGTGTTTATATACACAATTTTTAGCAGGATGTTTCTTATTTTGATATTATTGTATGTAAAGGCCTAAGGCTGTGGAATATTATGTCATTTCCTGTTCCGACCCCGCCCCTTCAGGGCGGGTCGGATTGAGTTCAGACCTTATAAATGTTGGCAATGTGGGGGGTACAGCATTATGCCCCTGTTGAAGACTGCTGTAGTCGAAACGCGTAAGGTTGCTTATGCTGCACCCCACATTGCTTTTATTGTTTTATTTTGTGATCACCTTTTATTTGTCTATATGCATATAAGACAAATTGTATTCAATAAACCCCCCCACTGGTTATATTGACCTGCACCATCCGGAGTTTTTCTTTTCTCCTACCCCTGTGTCCATCTTGGATTAATTTGGAGCCTGTATGATCAGAGGAGTTTCCATCGTGTGAGCTGGTCATCCACCACCCCGTTGGAGTCGGTCTGAGGCATCCAGGATATCCAGTTTCATAATTTCTGGTCACGGTGACCACCAAGCTCGATTGACCCACTGTCATACGACAGGTGGGTCCACCTTTTCCGGTAAGAGTACCCAACTGTACCTTCTGTGCCTTTTATTGTGAATTCCCACCATCAACATTGGGGTCCCTCTGTCAATTTATGCTGTGGCGGTGTTGTCCATGAAAAGACATCCACCCTAATAACACACATGCTGTTTTGGACTTTTTCCTTTGTTTATTCATCACTATATTTAACCCCTAGGGGGAACGCTCTTCAGTTCCTATGGAGGTCAGCTCAAATGTGAGATCATCCATTGGAATGGACTGTTCATGAACTTTATGTATTAGTTCACTAACACATAGTACTTATCAGTTATTCACGTATTTGAGTCGCTTTTAGTAGCAACTCTAGAATCATATTTAGAGCGCTGCACTATTTTGTATATATCTGTTTCATACTTTGTTTGTTTGAGTGTTAGCAGCTTTCATTTCAGTTTTTTGGTTTAGCGCAGTTATTCCACTTTCATATTTTTAAGGTAGTGCAAAGCAGGAGCACGGATGTCTGCCTTCCCATAGTACAAGCACCTCCCCTACTGTAATCAAGTACATTTTAGGCACACATTTAACCCTTTGATTTCCCCTGATGTTAACCCCCTTCCCTGCCAGTGTCATTAGTACAGTGACTGTGGATATTTTTAGCACTGATCACTGTATTGGTGTCACTGGTTCCCAAAAGAGTGTCACTTAGTGTCAGATTTGTCCAACTGGAATGTCGAACTTTTGCTATAAGTTGCTGATCGCCGCCATCACTAGTAAAAAAATGTAATAAATAAAAAAATTCCAAGTTTGTAGATGCTATAACTTACATAGTTACATAGTTACATAGTTAGTCAGGTTGAAAAAAGACAAAGTCCATCCAGTTCAACCATAAAAAATAAAAAAAATAAAAAAATAAAATAAAAAATATCGTACAATCCCATATACCCAATTCTATACCCACAGTTGATCCAGAGGAAGGCAAAAAACCCCAGCAGAGCATGATCCAATTTGCTATAGCAGGGGAAAATATTCCTTCCTGATTCCCCGAGAGGCAATCGGATTTACCCTGGATCAACTTTACCTATAAATGTTAGTACTCAGTAGGGATGAGCCGAACACCCACCCGTTCGGTTCACACCAGAACCTTCGAACGGACCGAACGTTCGCGCGAACTTTAGAACCCTATTAAATACAATGGACGCGAACGTTCAAAATCTAAAGTGCTAATTATAACGCCTAATATGCATGTTATTGTCCTAAAAAGGGTTTGGGGACCCGGGTCCTGCCCGAGGGGACATGTATCAATGTAAAAATAATCTTTTAAAACGGTTGTTTTTTCGGAAGCAGTGATTTTAATGATGCATAAAGTGAAAAAAAAAGTGAAATATTCCTTTAAATATCGTACCTGGGTGTGTCTAAAGTATGCCTGTGAAGTGGCACGTGTTTCCGGTGTTTAGAACTGTCCCTGCACAAAATGACATTTCTAAAGGAAAAAAAGCCATTTAAAAGTGCTTGCGGCTTTAATGTAATGTCTGGTCCCGGCAATATGGATGAAAATCATTGAGAAAAATGGCATGGCTACCCCAACATTTTTTAAGTGTAGCTCAAGCCAAAAAATCTATTTTTAAGCTTTTTGGAGAACATAGGGAAGGGTTATCACCTATGTAACATTTGTTTTGCTGTCTGTGCACCTGTTCAGAAGATTTCGCCTCACTTTCCATCCCAATGACAAATGTTTTTGGAAAATTTGGTTTTTTTATTGAAACAAGGATTGGTGATAAAGCATCAGGAGACACCTTTTTCACATATTAACTCTTACAGGAGAGAATTTGCCTTCCTAGGGGTAGATTTCCTCTCACTTCCTGTTGTCTCCTTCCGTTTGCAAGTAGGAGTCGCTTGTAAGTTGGATGATTGAAAGTAGGGGCCTGCCATATATACTCTGCAGAAATTTGCCCCTTAGGTGTCGGTGTTGCCACAACACTGTAAGCCCTCACAGTTACTCTTGGTGGGCGCTGGAATGCCCTGCTGTCAACTATTATATCAGGAATTGTATTTACATGCCACTGTTGAACAGTTGTAGGAAAAATTGGGCCTTTGGTGGTGGTGATGGTGTCACAACACTGTAAGCCCTCACAGTTACTCTTGGTGGGTGCAGGAATGGGCCCTGCTGTGAATTATTAGATCAAGAATTGTAATTGCATGCCTCTGTTGAACAGGGGCTGACAAATTGGGCCTTAGACACTGGTGCTGGTGCCACAACACTGCAACCCCTCACAGATACTGTACTTAGAGCGCAGCAATGAGCCCTGTTGCAAAGTATTGCATCAAAAATTTAGGCTTTAGGTGAATGCTATGCAAAGCACACAGTAGTACACTAAGTGAAACACTGACTGTCTACAGCTAGCACAATCACCGGCCTGCCTGTCACAGTATAGAGAATAACTGTATCCAGGTGAGCTTTAGGTGAATGCACTAGTACACCAAGGCCCCTTTCACACGATCCGTGTCCGTGTGCGGGCTCCGCTTTGCTCAGCGGGGATCGCTCCGTCGATCCCCGCTGAGCAGGCAGATGACAGGTCTGTCTCCGCACACTGTGCAGGGACCGACCTGTCAGAGCGCCGCTCTCCCCTATGGGGGATCGGATGACGACAGACTGTAGAGTCACCGCTGACATCCGTGGCTCCATAGGGGTACATGGAGCATCCGTTCAGGTCCGCCTAAAAAACTGACAGGCAGACCTGAACGGTCCGTCCGTGTGAAAGAGCCCTAAGTGAAACACTGACTGTCTGCAGCTAGCACAATCACTGGCCTGCCTGTCACAGTATAGAGAATAACTGTATCCAGGTGAGCTTTAGGTGATCGCTATGCAAAGCACACAGTAGTACACTAAGTGAAACACTGACTGTCTGCAGCTAGCACAATCACCGGCCTGCCTGTCACAGTATAGAGAATAACTGTATCTAGGTGAGTTTTAGGTGATCGCTATGCAAAGCACACAGTAGTACACTAAGTGAAACACTGACTGTCTGCAGCTAGCACAATCACCTGCCTGCCTGTCACAGTATAGAGACTAACAGGAACAGATCTAGCTAATCTCAATACAGTGTATAAATTTATATACAACACCTAGGATGCATATATATCCTCTACACACTGTAACAGCAGCTAACTGACTCGCCTGCCTGCTTTATCTAACTCAATATAAATGACACTGTCTATCTCTCTGAAATTGCCTCTTTCACAAATGCCAACACACTACACAAGGCCAACTTCCAGGCGGCCTTATATAGTGTGGGGCGTGTACTAAACCCTCTGAGCCATAATTGGCCAAAGCCACCCTGTCTTTGGCTAATTAAGGGCTCTCCGTTTTTTCCACGCTGTGATTGTCCACACATGCGGGTCATAGTGCATGCTTGGCCAATCATCAGCCAGCAATGCACTGCGATTCTGCAGTGAATTATGGGCCATGTCGCGCAACACGAATTTGGCGCGAACGGACCATAACGTTCGTTCTTCGTCGAACGATCGAACGACCGATGTTCGAGTCGAACGTGTGTTCGACGCGAACACGAAGCTCATCCCTAGTACTCAGTTATATTATGTACATTTAGGAAAGTATCCAGGCCTTTCTTAAAGCAATCTACTGAGCTGGCCACAACCACCTCTGGAGGGAGTCTGTTCCACATTTTCACAGCTCTTACTGTGAAGAAACCTTTCCGTATTTGGAGATGAAATCTCTTTTCCTCTAGACGTAAAGAGTGCCCCCTTGTCTTTTGTGTTGACCGTAAAGTGAATAACTTAACACCAAGTTCACTATATGGACCCCTTATATATTTGTACATGTTAATCATTATTTTTTTTTAATCCTCTTTATTGAAAAAAAAAATTACGACATATATTACATACAGTTATACATAAACATTAAAACATATATACATAATAAGACAATTTCTCTGTCTCAATTCATCCCCTACCTATATATACCATACTGGTACCATTCAAATTCGTTGTACTATAAGAAAGATCTAAATATCCTATATTATATTTTACCCTATCTAATATCTACCCGTATTTTAGACACTTGTTAGAAACACCCATATAGGGAGGGGGAGGGCGGAGAAAGGGAGGGGGAGAGAGAAGGGGAAAAGAAATAAAAAATAAAAAAAGGGGGGAAGAAACCCCATTCACCCGGGGGAGGGGAGAATTCCCCCAAACTCTAGTGATATTTTCATCAGTGCTAAATAAAAAAAAAAAAAAAAAAAAACAATCACCCGGGGAAAGGGGGATTTCACCCAATCTCTGGTGATATTTCCATCTGTGATCTCTAGTGATATTTTCATCAGTGCAAAAAAAAAAAAAGAGGTGCAAGGAGATAGCTAATCGCCCGTGACGATTTCTGTTGTGATATTGTTTTTTTTGGGCTCAGCATCTCATAGGGAAAAAAATAAAATAAAATTACCTCCATCACCCAGGGGAGGGGGGAAATTCCCCCAGTCTCTAGTGACATTTTCGTCCGTGCTAATAAAGTGTAAAAAGAAGGGGAAAAAAAAAGGTATGTATTTTCCTCTTTTTCCCTAGTCTCTAGTCAGATTACTTCGGTGCTAGTGAAATATGTGTATAGAAAGTAATTTATAGATACAAAAAAATAAAATATAAACATGTTAATCATATCCCCCCCCCTTATTCTCCTCTTCTCAAGAGTGAATAAATTCAGTTCCTCTAGTCTTTCCTCATAGCTGAGCTCCTCCATGCCTCTTATCAGTTTGGTTGCCCTTCTCTGCACTTTTTCCAGTTCCCTGATATCCTTTTTGAGAACTGGTGCCCAAAACTGAACTGCATATTCCAGATGAGGTCTTACTAATGATTTGAACAGGGGCAAAATTATATCTCTCTCTCTCTGGAGTCCATACCTCTCTTGATACAAGAAAGGACTTTGCTCGCTTTGGAAACCGCAGCTTGGCATTGCATGCTATTATTGAGCTTATGATCTACAAAAAAAAACAGATCCTTCTCCACTATGGATCCCCCCAGTTGTACTTCCTCTAGTATGTATGATGCATTCATATTCTTAGCCCCCAAGTGCATAACTTTACATTTATCAACATTAAACCTCATCTGCCACATAGTTGCCCAATTAGACAGAGCATTGAGGTCGGTTTGTAAATTGGCGACATCCTGTAAGGACGTTATTCCACTGCATAGCTTGGTGTCATCTGCAAAGACAGAAATTTTACTTTTGATCCCAGACCCAATATCATTTATAAAGATATTAAAAAGTAAGGGTCCCAGCACTGAACCTTGGGGTACACCACTGAGAACCTTAGACCATTCAGTGTAAGAATCATTAACCACTACTCTCTGAATTCTGTATTTTATCCAGTTTTCTATCCATTTACAAACTGATATTTCCAATCCTGTATACTTTACCTTACACATGAGCTGTGTGTGCGGAACTGTATCGAACGCTTTTGCAAAATCCAAGTATACCACGTCCACCGCCACCCCTCTGTCCAAGGTTTTACTTACCTCTTCATAAAAAGAAATCAGGTTTGTCTGACAACTTCTGTCTTTCATGAATCCATGCTGTCTGTTGCTTAAATAGTTTTTTTTCAGCAAGAACTCATCTATGTGGTCTTTTATTAATATCTCCAGTATCTTCCCAACTATAGAAGTTAAACTAACAGGTCCATAGTTACTTGGTAAAGACTTTGTTCCCTTTTTAAATATAGGCACCACATTGGCCCTGCGCCAATCCAGTGGTACTATTCCTGTCATTGATGAGTCCCTAAAAATTAGATACAATGGCTTTTAAATTACAGAGCTCAATTCTTTTAGGATCCGTGGGTGTATGCCATCTGGTCCAGGTGCTTTATCCACCTTTATTCTGTCTAAATATTTCTGGACCATATCACTTTTGAGCCATTGTGGATTTGGGGCTGTGTCACTACCACCCCCATTTTGGACATGATCTCCCCCATGTTCCATTGTATACACAGAGCTGAAGAAAGTATTTAATAAATTAGCCTTCTCTTTGTCCCCAGTCACCCACTCTAGATTATTTTGTAAAGGGCCTACATGCTCAGACTTGACCTTTTTACTATTAATATGTAGCAGCCCCCTCTCTCTCCTCTCAATTCTTCTGGCTCTGGCTCTTGTCTAGGGGTACCTCTGAGGAGAGAGTGCGAGGTCACCACGCCAAGTTCCCACTGCAGGTGTGTGTGTGTAGTGGGAGACAATTCTCTTTTACCTTCGGGTCGGTGTTCTGCATCTGGAGCCTCCTCCTGGTTTCTCGAACAGTGTCTGCCAGTAAATGAGCCCCACACCACTAAAGTCCAACACTCCTTTATTCTTCTCATGGAAAAGTGAACACAATCAGTTGGACTCCCTCAACGAACAGAACAGACAGGGGGTGTGGATGCGAGTAGGCCCAGGCACAATGAACTCTCCTACTTCCTTCCCAGAAGTAGGTTTCTGCTCCCAATCGAGGAAGACATCCCTCCCGGCGGTCTCCGGAGGCTCACCCATCACTGGCAATTTGCTGCACCAGGTCTTCAGGTAAGTACCCGCCTCCGGTCCCTTACGCCACTGGATTTGGGTACCCCCTCCCGGGTCCCCTAGGAAGTTCCTCCCTCGCGGAGCCTTAATCCGGGACCCTCAGTCCCGGACCGCCATCCAAGTACCTCACCCCAGGCTAAAGGTGCCTGGGATGGAACACGACCTCCGAACGTCATCCAGGCCTAGGCCGCCTAGAGGACCGACACGAACCACCGCCCTCAGGCTGAAGGTACCCAGGACTCGACTCCCACCACCAAAAATGGCCGCCCCCTTTATACCCTCTCCCAGCAAGCACGGTGGGTTTCCTGCCCCACCATACAACCGCTGAGAGAGGCCAAAAAGAGGTACAACCTGCAATGATGGCTCAACCCCAGGCCCAAAGTGACAGCGCCACCCGGTGGGCCCCAGGGAACCATACATCACAGTTTCCCCACCAGATTCAAATAGAAAAGCACATACCCGCTACACTCTCCCCCTGGTGGTTTGACACTGGTCCCCAGTGTCTGGAATAAACCATGCCCTCAAGGGCTGACATAGTCCAATCCAGAAACCGACTGAAAATTGTAAAAAAATCCCAAAACTTTAGAAAACTAAAACTAGCTAGAGCAGTTGTGCCTGAGCCTCACATGAAAAGGGAGGGAAAGGGAAACAACAACACGTAACAGCAACATTGAAATCAGATTTTCACATTACACTCTTCCCACCCATCCTGGCTAAGACCCACCCCATTCTCAGTGGTCTTGATGGGATGCTCTCCTGCAGAGGGGAAAAGAAAGTTAACACACATAAACCCTGACCCATGTATTCATGTGAGAATGAAAAAACTTCTCCGCAGAGAAATCCTTTCCTTCATAAAAGTGTGTGTGTGAACAGTGATATTGATGCGCAACACTGCCACCTGGTGACTGCATCGCGGTAACTGCACTCGTGGAACTTTCCTTCTTCTTTGGGCCCTATCTACCTCAGAGTCCATGATTGCTTGCTGGAAAATTGAAGAACAAACAGGAACAGTCCTTCAACTCCTCTGGGTAACAAGAACAACAACCCCGGAAAGTTCAGCAATGCAAAGAACAAAAACGGAGTCTCTCTTCTCCTATAGATAGAATCGAGGGTGCGGCAGGACAAGTGGCTTCAAGTGCTGATCCATGGTCTCCAGATGGTACTCAACATCTTCCCCTTCCTTGCGTCGGATTAGCACCTTGTCCGCGTGGATATGTCGTCCCAGCATCCATTCTGCTTTGCAGTCTTTAAAGCGCTGACAGGCCTTGGGGGAACACACAAGGTACCTGCGGGCGTGTGGAACCTGAAGGTGGGTCCACACAAAGTCATTGTACCAGCGCTCCCGGCAAACTTCCACTTCATACAATATCTCCTTGGACAAGTATGGGTACTCCCACCCATACTCAGCAGCAACCTTCTGGCCAAATAGGCGTTGTAGTCTCGCCAGAGGAGGCATAGTGGCTTTGTCCCCTTCGCCAGGCAAAACTATTGAGTACGGGTGGCGAGGGACCTTGATCACATCTGGTCTGGGCATAGGTGCCCGCAACAACAGTCTCTTTTCCCCGGCATTAGGTGCAGGTGGCACCGGGAAGGCAAGAGTAGGCTGGGGACGGGACCCCTCCTCAGGCACTGGTGCCTCCACCCGGGGTGTACTATCCCTGTAGACATGGGTGGGTCCCTGGATCTGTGGGACGAGGCGAGAGGTACTTTGTCCCAGCCCTTTTGAGCAAACAGTTCATCAATGGCGACATCGTCTCCCAGATCGGAGAGCGACTCTAGGTCGGAGGTGTCACACTCCTCCGCGGGTATGTAGCTTGTAGTGGAAACGGGACTACCACCCCCCACGGACACACAGGGTTGTGGATCCCCGACACCTCCGCCCACACACCAAGTCCCTCTGTCTGGCTTACCTTGGCCTTTTCTTGAGGCAGGACATCCGGAACTCTTCTCACCAGGTTCATCCGGGCCGGGCATAGGCAGGCGAGATGGTCCACTGCAACCGCTGGACGGGGCTACCATACCGGTCTTTCTCTTCGGCGGTGGACGCTGTGAGACAGTGGTGACCGAGTCAGCATCCTCGGATTTATCCCGTATTTGAGTACTCACGACCTCCTCCGTGGTCGCTGCAGTGCACACAGGGATGGCTGTCAAAGCAGTGATTCCTCCAACTTGAGTGGTGCTGCCTGTGGTACGGCCGGGGTAGATGGTTCTTGGCTTCTCAATGACTGTATATACCTCGAATAGGAACTCCCCACAGACTTTGCATCGCCCGAATGGCTTCAGGTGACACACCAGTCCCGAGCAGCCGGGACAAATCACACCCAGGGCCTCAACGTCCATGCATGAATACAGGGCGAATCGTCCCCTTGGCTTTAGCCGAATCCCTGTATCGGTCACCGGAGCAGCAGCAGTCAAAGACGTGGTGGAAGGATGAAGTGGAACCCACGCTGTTTGTCCGAACATGGTGACTTGCTGCTGATCAATTGCGCACTGCAAGTTTTTGCACCAAATCCCACGTGTAGTCCTTCACACGTATTGGACTCCTCCCCTCTGCACTCCAGTTTGCTGGCTTTTCTTCTTTCCTGGGTCACGCCCATGAACTAAACAGTGAGGGTGTGCCTGATGGTGCAGTGCAAATAGAAGCCCCCACGTGGTGTCCCTCACACGGCTGAGCTCCCCCCTCTTCTCGCTTTTCTGCGCGGGCCTTTCCCTTTACTGGGTCATGTCCGCGACTTCGAGCAGGGATGCACTTTGGCCAATAATATGGCCGATCTACTCGGAACTCCTCCAGGCAGACACGTTCAAACTCCGTAGTAGCACGAACACCATCCCGGACGAGCCCCCACGTGTAGCGGCCCCCTCTCTCTCCTCTCAATTCTTCTGGCTCTGGCTCTTGTCTAGGGGTACCTCTGAGGAGAGAGTGCGAGGTCACCACGCCAAGTTCCCACTGCGGGTGTGTGTGTGTAGTGGGATACAATTCTCTTTTACCTTCGGGTCAGTGTTCTGCATCTGGAGCCTCCTCCTGGTTTCTCGAACAGTGTCTGCCAGTAAATGAGCCCCACACCACTAAAGTCCAACACTCCTTTATTCTTCTCATGGAAAAGTGAACACAATCAGTTGGACTCCCTCAACGAACAGAACAGACAGGGGGTGTGGATGCGAGTAGGCCCAGGCACAATGAACTCTCCTACTTCCTTCCCAGAAGTAGGTTTCTGCTCCCAATCGAGGAAGACATCCCTCCCGGCGGTCTCCGGAGGCTCACCTGTCACTGGCAATTTGCTGCACCAGGTCTTCAGGTAAGTACCCCCTCCGGTCCCTTACGCCACTGGATTCGGGTACCCCCTCCCGGGTCCCCTAGGAAGTTCCTCCCTCGCGGAGCCTTAATCCGGGACCCTCAGTCCCGGACCGCCATCCAAGTACCTCACCCCAGGCTAAAGGTGCCTGGGATGGAACACGACCTCCGAACGTCCTCCAGGCCTAGGCCGCCTAGAGGACCGACACGAACCACCGCCCTCAGGCTGAAGGTGCCCGGGACTGGACTCCCGCCACCAAAAATGGCCGCCCCCCTTTATACCCTCTCCCAGCAAGCAGGGCGGGTTCCCCGCCCCACCATACAACCGCTGAGAGAGGCCAAAAAGAGGTACGACCTGCAATGATGGCTCAACCCCGGGCCCAAAGTGACAGCGCCACCCGGTGGGCCCCAGGGAACCATACATCACAGTTTCCCCACCAGATTCAAATAGAAAAGCACATACCCGCTACAAATATATTTGAATAATTTTTTGGGGTTTGTCCTATTATCTTTTGCAATCTGTCGTTCGTTTTGTATTTTTGCATCCTTGATTTCCTTTTTACATATCCTGTTATATTCTTTGTAAAATTTAAACGACACTAGTGTTCCCTCATTTTTATATTTTTTAAAAGCTATTTTCTTATTGTTTATAGCTTTTTTAACTTTAACCGAGAGCCACATAGGTTTTATTTTTAGCCTTTTAAACTTATTGCCCATGGGAATATACTTTACAGTGAGGTCCCAAACAGTCTTTTTGAAGAATTCTCATTTCTGTTCTGTGTTAATCGATGCAGTCCTCATCCTTGGAAAATGTTCTTTATTGAAATTAAGTGTTTTTATCTTTCCTGCATGTATTTCTTGCTTACAGCTAACATCAAATGAAATCATGTTATGGTCACTGCTACCCAGGTGTTCCTTTATCTGAACATTAGTAATATGCTCTGCATGGTTTGAGATTACCAGGTCCAACAGAGCATCATTCCTAGTTGGGGCCTCAATAAACTGGACCATAAAATGATTGTGCGTAAACCAATCAATATACGTTTATTGGGATTTTTGTTTACCAAAAATACCGTATTTTTCGCACCATAAGACGCACTTTTTTCACTGCAAAAATGAGGGGAAAATGCCTGTGCGTCTTATGGAGCGAATATAGACCAGCGCCCCCCCCCCCCCGCCTCCGCCAAATACCAAGCCAGCCGATCGGCTCCTCAACTGTGGGTTGCCTGAGTCTCCCTGTCAGGACGGGAGCGTCTGTGTGTCTGTGACAGGGAGCGTGTTCCCCCCTCCTTCTCCAGGCAGAGCAGGCTTTCTATTTCCCCTCCTTCTCCAGTGCGGGCTCCGTGTGTTCCCCCCCCTTCCCTGGGCAGTGCGGGCTCCATGTGTTCTCCCCCTCACCTTCTCCAGGCAGAGCAGGCTTTCTATTTCTCCAGGCAGTGTGGTCTCTCGTGTGCCCCCCCCCCTTCTCCGGGCAGTGCGGGCTCCATAGGTTCTCCCCCCACCTTCTCCAGGCAGAGCAGGCTTTCTATTTCCCCTCCTTCTCCAGGCGGTGCGGTCTCTCGTGTGTCCCCCCCCCCCCCTTCTCCGGGCAGTGCAGGCTTTGGTGTTCTCCCCCCCCCCAACTCCGGGCAGTGCAGGCTCTCTAGCAGCAGCACGAGCCGAGTAGGAGATAAAAGACACAGAGCAGGCTGTGTATGCATTCCATTTCCTCTCCCTTCTTCTGTCAGCAGTGGGGGTGGGGATTATTAAAGCAGCAGCAGGACTGAGCAGCTTTCAGAGGGGGACACTAAATTGCAGGCAATTAGTGTGCAGTAACCACTAGCAACTGAATGGTGAGTGGCAATGTGTAGTAACCTCTAGAAACCAATCAGTGCTCAGTAATGTGTAGTAACCTCTAGCAACTGAATGGTAATGTGTAGTAACCTCCTCAGAATATTTTTTTTCTCATTTTCCTCCTCTAAACCCTAGGTGCGTCTTATGGTCAGGTGCGTCTTATGGAGCGAAAAATACGGTATGTAGCAGTATACATATTGGCCTAAATTTATGAATTTCTTTATTATTATTATTATTATTGGATGTGTTTTATAGCAGAAAGTAAAAAAACAAAAACATTTTTTTAAAAATTTTCAGTCTTTTTTGTTTATAGCGCAAAAAATAAAAAAACAGCAGAGATGCTCAAATACCACCAAAAGAAAGCTTTATTCGTGGGAAAAGAGGACATTTTATTTGGGTACAGCATTGCACAACTGCGCAATTACCAGTTACCGCTTCAGCCCCGGAAGATTCTACCCCCTTCCTTTTTACAATTTGGCACTGCATCGCTTTAACTGACAATTGCGCGGTCGTGCGATGTTGTACTCAAACAAAATTATTTGGTCACCTCTGCGGTTTTTATTTTTTGTGCTATAAACAAAAGAAGAGCGACAATTTTGAAAAAAAAATGAAAATCTTTTACTTTTTGCTATAATAAATATCCCACATTTGTTTTAAAAAAAACAATTTTTTTCCTCAGTTTAGGCCGTTATGTATTCTTCTACATATTTTTGTTAAAAAAAATCGCAATAAGCGTATATTGATTGGTTTGCGCAAAAGTTATAGCATCTACAAAATAGGGGATAGAATTATGGCATTTTTATTATTTTTTATTTTTTTTACTAGTAATGGGGGCGATCTGCGATTTTTATCGGGACTGCGATATTATGGCGGACAGATCGGACACTTTTGATACATTTTTGGGACCATTGACAATTTTACAGCAATTAGTGCTATACAAATGCACTGATTACTGTAAAAATGTCACTGGCAGGGAAGGGGTTAACACTAGGGGCGACCAAGGGGTTAACTGTGTTCCCTCTGCATGTTCTAACTGTACGGGGGATGGGACTTACTAGGGGAAATTACAGATTGCTGTTCATACATTGTATGAACAGACGATCAGTCATTTCTCCCCTAAGAGAACAGGGATCTGTGTGTTTACACACACCCGGCTGGTCGACAAGTGGTTAAAGTAACGCAGTGCTGTATCGCAAATATGGCCTGGTCAAACCTTCCGGAGCTGAAGTGGTTAAATAGCTTTTTGGTTTGGTTTGTAGTTCTGCTTTAATGAGTGTTCAAAACAGCTAATGTAGATACATGTTGCTGATTGGGATGCAGATTGTGACTAGATTGCATACAAAGTGCCAGATTGTGACTGGATTGTATGTCACATGCCTGATGAAGGGGTCCTGCATGACTCCGAAACGTTGCATTTCCTGTTCTGTGATGTGATCATGTTTCAATAAATAATTTGTTTGGACGCTACTTGATGATTTATGGTGTGCTGGCAAATATCCTCTTTATGGCTTTCTGATCCAGTTTCCAGCTGGTGGTTGCTGCAGCACCCAAATCCTCTAGAGCTCTATCCAGGAACACGTGCGATAGGAATATGGAGTATTACTATGGATTTGACTTGTAGTTATGATCACCACAGATAACTTTATGTATGCTTGCTGGACTCATTGATCACTCATCTTCCTCCTGTGGGATTGGTATTCCATCTGACAATACATTATATTACCAAAAGTATTGGGATGCCTGACTTCACACGCACATGAACTTTAATGGCATCCTAGTCTTAGTCCATAGGGTTAAATATTGAGTTGGCCCACCCTTTGCAGCTATAACAGCTTCAACTCTTCTGGGAAGGCTGTCCACAAGTTTTAGGAGTGTGTCTATGGGAATGTTTGACCATTCTTCCAGAAGCGCATTTGTGAGGTCAGGCACTGATGTTGGAGAGAAGGCCTGGCTCGCAGTCTCCACTCTAATTCATCCCAAAGGTTTTCTATCGGGTTGAGGTCAGGACTCTGTGCAGGCCAGTCAAGTTCCTCCACCCCAAACTTGCTCATCCATGTCTGTATGGACCTTGCTTTGTGCACTGGTCCAAATCATTTGGTGGAGAGGGGGATTATGGTGTGGGGTTGTATTTCAGGGGTTAGGCTTGGCTTCTGAAGGGAACTCTTAAGACATCAGCATACCATAACATGTTGGACAATTTCATGCTCCCAACTTTGTGGGAATGGTTTGGGGATGACCCCTTCCTGTTCCAACATGACTGCGCACCAGCGCACAAACAAGGTCCATAAAGACATGGAAGAGCAAGTTTGGGGTGGAGAAACTTGACTGGCCTGGCCTTCTCATCCACATCAGTGCCTGACCTCACAAATGGAAGAATGGTCAGACATTCCCATACTATGTGGACAGCCTCCCCAGAAGAGTTGAAGCTATTATAGCTGCAAAGGGTGGCCCAACTCAATATTGAACCCTACGGACTAAGACTGGTGCTATTAAAGTTCATGTTTATGTAAAGGCAGGTGTCCCAATACTTTTGGTAATATAGTGTATGTACATATGTTACCAGATTCAACAGACACTTTCTTATAATTTCCAGACTTTGCCTAACATTAATTATTTCCTTTCCAAATGTTATCAATTTCTATAAGTCCGATGTGTTTATTAGTTTGTACCCCGGAAATAATTTGCTCTGCTATGGATACTTATTTCAATATACTTTCAAAAACAGGACAAATATATGGTCAGTTTATGCTTTATAATGAGCTAATTTTTGTTGTAAAGCCTAGCAACTACGGACACATTTTGTCTCATTCTATTTGCTGGAAGATGGGTTATTGTGGTAGCCAGCTTTTTCATAAATGGCGCGTACACACGCTCGGAATTTCCGACAACAAATGTTCGATGGGAGCTTGTTGTCGGAAATTCTGACCATATGTAGGCTCCATCGGACATTTGCTGTCGGAATTTCCGACAACAAAAATTTGAGAGCTGGATTTCAAATTTTCCGACAACAAAATCCGTTCTCGTAAATTCCATGCGTGTGTAGACAATTCCGACGCACAAAATTCCACGCATGCTCTGAATCAAGTACGAGACGGAAAAGCTTGGTCTGGTAAAACTAGCATTCGTAATGGAGATAGCACATTCGTCACGCTGAATACACATCACGGACTGAAAAGCATGAGGCTGAAAAGCGCGAATCGTCTCTCACCAAACTTCTACTAACACGAGTTTAGCAGAAGGAGCCCAAAGGGTGGGGCACTTGGTATTGAACTTCCCTTTTATATTGCCGTCGTATGTGTTGTACGTGACCGCGTTCTTGGCGATCAGAATTTCTGACAACATTTGTGCGACCATGTGTATGCAAGACCAGTTTGAGCTAACATCCGTCTGAAAAAAATCCACGGTTTTGTTGTCGGAATGTCCGATCGTGTGTACGCGGCATAACAGTGGACACCCTGGTAACTATTTGGCAGTTAGAGGATTGCCTTCAATTTATCATATACTGCAATTTTTTTTTATTTCATATGTAGCGTACTCACCCCCTTTACCCTGCCTTTGGCTCCTCGCAGGAAGAGAGGGCACACCACGCCACATGCCCGTACCCTCCTGTGTGAAGAGGTTGAGCGGTGTTATGAAACAGGTCTCCGCAGCAAGGTTCTCCAGAGAATGGGTCCCATCTCTATGCTCAATAAAGACAAGTCTCTACTTCCCCCAATAACTCCAAGGTCCACACCAGCTGTAACTCCAACGTAGAGTTTGTTTCTCTTAAAGCACAGTCTCTAGACCAGTGGCGGCTGGTGCTCAAAATTTTTGGGGGGGCGCAAACAAACTGAAAAAAAATAAATAATCAATTGCCGCCACTGTGCCCGTTAAACGCAGCCACTGTGCCCAAACACCACCAGTTTGCCCCCTCAAATACAGCCAGTATGTTTCCATATACAGCCAGTGTGCCCCCATATATATATAACCAGTGTGCCCCCATATATACAGCCAGTGTGCCCCCATATACAGCCAGTGTGCCTCCATATACAGCCAGTGTGCCCCCATATACAGCCAGTGTGCCCCCATATATATATAGCCAGTGTGCCCCCATATACAGCCAGTTTGTCCCCATGTATATAGCCAGTGTGCCCCCATATACAGCCAGTGTGCCCCCATATACAGCCAGTGTGTCCCCATATACAGCCAGTGTGTCCCCATATATATAGCCAGTGTGCCCCCATATACAGCCAGTTTGTCCCCATATACAGCCAGTTTGCCCCCATATACAGCCAGTTTGTCCCCCATATACAGCCAGTTCCCCCCAAATGCAGCCAGTTTGTCCCCCATATACAGCCAGTTCCCCCCAAATGCAGCCAGTTTGTCCCCCATATACAGCCAGTTCCCCCAAATGCAGCCAGCGTGTCCCCCATGTACAGCCAGTTCCCCCCCATATTCAGCCAGTTTGTCCCCCATATACAGCCAGTTCCCCCCATATTCAGCCAGTTTGTCCCCCATATTCAGCCAGTTCCCCCATATTCAGCCAGTTTGTCCCCCATATTCAGCCAGTTTGTCCCCCATATTCAGCCAGTTTGTCCCCCATATACAGCCAGTTCCCCCCATATTCAGCCAGTGTGTCCCCATATATATGGCCAGTGTGCCCCCATATACAGCCAGTTTGTCCCCCATATTCAGCCAGT
This sequence comes from Rana muscosa, assembly GCA_029206835.1. Taxonomy (NCBI): domain Eukaryota; kingdom Metazoa; phylum Chordata; class Amphibia; order Anura; family Ranidae; genus Rana; species Rana muscosa. Next base: position 324,937,171 of record CM055117.1, read on the forward strand.
TTGTCCCCCATATTCAGCCAGTTTGTCCCCCATATACAGCCAGTTCCCCCCATATTCAGCCAGTGTGTCCCCATATATATGGCCAGTGTGCCCCCATATATATAGCCAGTTTGTCCCCATATACAGCCAGTTTGTCCCCCATATACAGCCAGTTCCCCCCAAATGCAGCCAGTTTGTCCCCCATATACAGCCAGTTCCCCCCAAATGCAGCCAGCGTGTCCCCCATATACAGCCAGTTCCCCCCATATTCAGCCAGTTTGTCCCCCATACACAGCCAGTTCCCCCCATATTCAGCCAGTTTGTCCCCCATATACAGCCAGTTCCCCCCACATTCAGCCAGTTTGTCCCCCATATTCAGCCAGTTCCCCCCATATTCAACCAGTTTGTCCCCCATATACAGCCAGTTCCCCCCAAATGCAGCCAGTTTGTGCCCCATATTCAGCCAGTTTGTCCCCCATATTCAGCCAGTTTGTCCCCCAAATGCAGCCTGTTCCCCCCCCAGCCCTGCACTTACCTTCCTCGGTCCGCGCCATCCTCGATGTGTTCTCCCGCCCTCGATGTCGCTTCAGCCAATCAGGTTACCGGTAACCAGATCCGGTGAACCTGATTGGCTGAAACCTCCACACAGTCTTCTCCCAGGAACGCACCCCCGTGCGTACCTGGGAGGAGTTTTTGGAAGCCGAATACAGCGTAAGAGCTATATTCGGAAAGCCTATCAGAGCCGCTGGCTCTGATAGGCACTTCCAAGTTACACCCACCGCCGGCCGCCGCTCTAATTCATATGGCCGGCGCTCACCAGGAGGCCGGCCATATGAATAGTGGGCAGCGCGGCAGCAGTGACAATACACAGATTCATGCAATGCATGAATCTGTGTATTGTCTTTCAGTGGCGGTAAGGGAGCGAGAGGGGGCGGCGCTCCGGCGCCCTCTATGGACGCACCGCCACTGCTCTAGACAGAAAGGTTGGAGGGAGAACAGGACAGCATAAGCTGTGGGAGAGAGGTCCAGGCACAAACAAAATACACTTCACTGCTCGGCTTCTCAAGCAGACTCAGCCCATTTGGATAGTCTCCCTAGAGAGGGGACTAGCAGCCAGGATGGCACTCTAACTAGATATACAGTCTCTGCCCAAACTGATGAACTTGGTCTCTGCCACAGACCTGGTGAACTTGGTCTCTGCCACAGACCTGGTGAACTTGGTCTCTGCCACAGACCTGGTGTTAAGGAGAAGACATCCCTTCCTTCGCCGTGACTTCTCACCAGTCCCTCGGCACGGTCCTTCCCCGGCCTCCTCGTCTAAGATGCGGGTCCCCTCGCAAGGCGGCACCCTGAGATTCCTCGATCCTTGGTAGGCCCCAGCCAAAGGCACTGGGCCCAAAAACGTTCCTGTTGCAGCCCCAGGGCTAAAGGTGCCTGGGACTGATTCACCGACCACCACCCCTGGGCTAAAGGTGCCCGTGGCGAACAAAGAGTAGGACCCCCCGGGAAGCGAACTGGAATCCCAATTCTGGGGTGGAAAATGAACACACGACGACCTACAGGCAGCGTCTGCCCCTTTTATATCCTCTCCCGACATACACAGCAGGCTAACCACTCCCACCGTACGGTCGCCGGGAGGGGACACACAAGGCACAGCACTGTACCAGCGGTTCAACCCTGGCCCACCATGGCAGCTCCACCCACAGGCCACAGGGAACTGTACACTGATACTCCACCTGCGGACAAAAAATGGTGGATAAGTCCTAACAATTAAGGTGTTTGAGCATAAATACCACTCAAACACTACCCCTAAATTTAGGACCCCGCTACACATATCTTTATTAAACCATTTTCCATTTTCCAACAATACATTCAATCCTCCTTCCCCTCCCCCCACAATCTCCCATACAATTTTTTTTATAAAAACATAATGTCACTTTAAACCCAGTACAAAAATTCCCTTCCCTGCTACCTCAATCCACTCCCTCCTTTCTCCATCCCCCATCCTTCCACTAATTGACCTATGCCCCACACTCTCACACGTCCCTTCCTTGCATCCTCCAGATCATCCATTCCCCTCTTTCGACATCTTTACTTATATTTAATTACACTTTTTTCTCCTGCCACAATTTCCAAATCTTATCAAATTTTTTTTAAGGCTCCTTGTCTAATGTAAGTAGTCCTTTCCTTTAATATTGTTATATTCATGTTTTGCTCCCAGTCTTTGCTAGAGGGTGGGGAAGCAATTTTACTTGTGAACTGCTGCATGCATCTTCTAAAACTGTTTGATCGATAATGCCCTATTCATATTGAGGGTGTATGAATTATATTTGGTTAAAAGGGGATCTACAGTTAAAAATTAAACAGTCAGCAAACATAAAAAAATCCAAGCTTTGTGCATCTGATGTTTCTTCTCTTGATTGTAAGTTGTTGGAGAACTGCATGAGCTATACACTACACGGAAACTGTCCAGGAGCCAGCTATTTAAACTGTTTTACAATCCTATTCCAGAACTGGGCAATTGCTGCATAGGGGACTCGCAGGACCAGGAAAATCAGAAAATCACTTAGCAGCTGTTAGCCAAAGGTATACTTGACTGCAGATATAATTAGGGAAAGGGAATAGTAAATCAGAATAAAGTATCTAAAGGCAATTTATTTTTTTCCCTTTGGATAGAATAGGGAGTGGTTATAAGTCATTTCATTTTTTGGCATGTTTCCTATTTGGGAGATTTCACTTCACTTCCTGTCCTGTGGACAAAACAGGAGTGAGAGAAAATCCTTCCAAAGTAGGCATCCAATATAAAAACTTCCCTCTATTCTTGTTCTGATAGCAATTTGAAATATTGGAGTTTCCCTCACTTTTAGTCCTGATGACAATGGTCACAAGGACAAATACATAGGAATAATATCTCAACACGACTTTACCATTCAAAATTTAACAACAAAAGTTTTGGCTTTAGGGACATTTTAAAGCTGAATCCCAATCAACCCCCTAAAAATTGGTGAGGTAGTGCCCCAAATAGCAAGGCTTAATAGCTCAACCCCACTAAGGCTTCATGTACACTGCTGCTGGTAAACAGACGTTTAGGAGCAGTTGGGCATTTTTTTTCAGCTGCCCCTGAACTCTCCTCTATGTTATCTTATCAGTACATGTACACAGGGTAATTTATAGTTGTTTCTAGGCAGTTGAGTTTAGAAGAATTTTTTGGAAATCAAAAACAATGCGTTCAGGACAGATGTTCAGAGGCATTTGAAACGCCAAACGCCTGTAACAGCTTGTAAACTTGTGTAAATGTAACTCGCGTTTTGCCGCGTTTCTTTTACAGGCATTTTTAATTTTTTACTATTTGAAAAAACGCGGCATGCAAACATGGCAAAACTGACGTTTTTAAAAGTTGGTTACTATCTGTCAAATTAAATCGTTCAGGTGAGGTTGTAGGATGTCCCATGTACGTTAAGTCTAGGTGTGAGGAAATAGCAGCAATGTTTCTTTTAATATGCACTCCTGTAGACTTCCTCACTGCCCCATGACCTCTCTGACATTATCATGTAAAATGCAAAACCATCATTCCTGCACTGTATGTGAGGACATCAAGGGTCCAACCATATACTAGGATTCTCAAAGACCAGAGGAGAGTGCAAGCCTCCAGGAAGATGGGAGGGGTGGAGTGGGGGAGAGGAATAAAGTAAGATGCTGTCTATTCCTTTTCTCCAAAGACAAACTAAGCAATTAATCCTTGCTGTGTGGGGAGGGCACTGACGTAGAAATTTTTAGAACTGACTGGAGTTCAGCTTTAACTATCTAGAACTGATAGTTGTTGTCCAAAATCCAAAGGTTGAGCTTGGCTTGGTTTCTTACTTTAGGTCTTAAACTGTATGAAACTATAAATTATCTTCCAAATTCTGTATGCCCTACCTTTAGTTCCATGAATCAGTTTTTCCTTCCACCCCAAATTTAGCACAAAACTATTGAAAGTCATCTGTGCCCTATGGGAATGATTGCCTTTCTATATCCTTAAATTGTTAAGATGTAAAGAAGTTAAGTTATTTGTGTTTCAAAATGTGCTGGGACTCATTTGTAAAAACTAGAGAAAATATAAGAAAAACTAGAACTAAATAATTAAATAAATAATAATAAAAAAAATTCTTCAAGTTTTTTAGATTAATAAGTATCCATTAACATTTTCAATAAAACCATCATGGTCCTAAAATAACATAATAGCAACAGTGAGGAATTACAGTGCTGAACACCGGAGCCAAACTGGAGTGTTCACTGTCCATTCCCAAAAAATCATGCCAAGCTGAACCTGACTTCAAAAGTGACTCCCTTTAGTAAATCAGCTCAATATTATGTTATACTGTGTGTGTGTATATATATATATATATATATATATATATATATATATATATATATATACTATATTTATTGGCGTATAACACTCACTTTTTTACCCTGAAAATAGAGGGTAAACTGTGCCTGCGTGTTATACGCAGGGGGCTTTGGAAAGTTTTTTTCCTGAATCTTCATTTTTAAAGTTAGGGTGCGTGTTATACGCCTGTGCGTGTTATACGCCGATAAATACGGTATATATATATATATATTGTGACAGCAGGAAGGTAAAGTCACCTGGTTGCATCCAGGGGGGTAGATATATTTCTCCCAGATTCAGGCTTTATGCTGACTTATACAACTAGGGTGGAGAGTTGTATAAGCCCAGCTGAGGCTAGTAGGCTCATGGATGACTCATACCTCTAGGGAGAGGGCTGGGCGTCGTGCAGACAGGGAGTTGATGAGGCCAGCTGAACCTTGTCAGCTCATTTAGGCCTCTATAAGAAATCCCAGCTTCATTAGATGTTAGCTCATGCCTGGAAGCAGACCTGTGTGGACTGTCTAGGGAGAGTGAACCCCTGTGCGGTGAGAGAAAGCCTGTGTGGCTATATTTTGCTTGGACATTTAAAACCAGGGACTAGGACAGCACTAGGCTGATCCCAGTCGGTAGTTAGGAAACCTGTAAGTTTAGTCAGAGGTCAAGTTGACCAGGATTTATTTTGTTTATGTTTTTTTTGCCTTGCTGTGTTTTTGTCACTGTAAATAGAAAATAAACCGCACCTTTTTGATTTTTGAAAACCACAACCTCCGTCTGCTGGGCCTGTTTTGGGTGGGGAGCCCATCTCGGGGGTCACACACACCCGCTGCCGAGCTAGCCCCCTCACAGTTGGTGGAGAACCAGTGGCAGTTTTTTTTAAGCCAGCATGGAGGAGATACTGAAGCAGCTGGCTCTAGCAAATGCCAATCAACAGCAGACAAATGCAGGTTTGCAAAAGAGCCTTGCAGCTCATCAACAGAGCCTTGCAGCTCAACAACAGAACTTCGCAGCCCAGCAGCAAGCTCATCAACAGAGCCTTGCAGCCCAGCAGCAAGCTCACCAACAGAGTCTGGAAGCTCAGCAACAAGCCCAGCAGCAATCTGAGGCCCGCTTCATAGACCTGTTACAGAAGCAAGAGCAGAGACTACAACAAATGGAAGCAGTAATGCAGCAACGTCCGCAGACCAGTGAGGAAAGCCGTCCCACTAATACCGCGTCCTTTGGGGTGAGTCGTTTATTGACAAAAATGACTGGAGAGGATGATCCAGAGGTATTTTTGACCACATTTGAAAGGACTGCTGAAAGAGAAAAGTGGCCTGAGGAGCAGTGGGCTGGACTGGTGGCTCCTCTGTTAACTGGTGAATCGCAGAAGGCTTACTATGACCTGGAGCCTGACCAAGCAAAAGACTATGTGATGCTAAAAGCTGAGATATTGGCAAGGCTGGGTGTCACCCAGGCTGTCCGGGCTCAGCGTGTGCATAACTGGACTTTCCAGCTTGGAAAACCCCCCAGGTCTCAAATGTATGATCTCATTCACCTGAGCAGAAAGTGGCTACAGCCAGAGACTTTGTCCGCACCAAAGATTGTGGAACGTGTTGTAATGGATCGGTTTTTGAGAGCTCTTCCTACTGCCATCCAAAGGTGGGTAAGCCATGGAGACCCAGAGACGGCCGATGGTCTTGTGGATCGTGTGGAGAAATACTTGGCTACAGAGAACCTGACGGCCTCTTCCAGAGACACTCGGACTTTCCACCCTAAGACCAGACCATCCCCAGGGGCGGATAAGAGGATTCCAAGGGGTGAGGGTGGAGAGAGTGAGAGGGTGGGAGCTCTACCCCAAGTTTGGCGAGAACAGCCTGGGAAATCAGCGGCTCAAGAGGCCGCAAGAAGGATCGTTTGCTACCGCTGCCGGCAAGCGGGACATATTGCAGCAAATTGCCCGGTTGTGGAGGAACCCATGCAGTGTGACTTTCTGACGGGCAGACGTCAGTCGCTGTGTGCGACAGTCGCATGCACTGCCATTCGGGGAACTGAGAAACATTTATGCAAAATGTGTATTAATGGTAGAAATGTTGTGGTATTGCTGGATTCAGGTAGCCTTGTGACCCTGATAAAGGCTGAGTTAGTTAAAACAGAGGTCTCTGGGAATAGCAAGGTAGCCGTTATTTGTGTGCATGGGGACACCCGAGAGTATCCAGTGACTACGGTGTGTTTCGAGACCCCCAAAGGTACCCTCTCTCATCCAGTGGGCTTAGTATCTCAGTTACCGCATGACGCCATTGTGGGAAGGGATTTTCCGAAGTTCTGGGAACTGTGGGATGATCCTGAGCCCCCCACTGGTGCCCCTATGTACCAGGAATGTGATAGCCAGAACTCCCCTGAGAGTGGTGAGGACTCTCCGGAATTTCCCTTGTCAGTATTGGCAGGGGAGACTCAAGAAACTGGAGAGGAGCCCACCTCCTCAGACGAAAACCTACCGTCTGTGGAGTTTTCTGATCTTGAGGTTCACAGGGAAAACTTTGCCACAGAACAGTTGAAAGACCCCGCCCTAATAAAGGCACGGGAAAACGTAGTGAAAATAGATGGCGAGTTAGTGAACCCAGATAATACTGGCACTTACCCATACTTCAGCGTAGAGAAGGACCTACTGTATCGGGTGGCAAAAAGGGCAGAAGAAACCGTTGAGCAGCTTGTGGTGCCCAAACCTTACAGGAAGTTGGTGTTGGAGTTGGCCCATGGGCACATTCTTGGAGGTCATCTGGGGACAGAGAAAACCCGAGAGAGGGTATTACAGAGATTCTATTGGCCTGGGGTGATGAAGGACATAGAAAATTATTGTTCCTCCTGCCCTGTGTGTCAGAGGTCGGCCCCGATGCCACATTTCCGTAGCCCGCTGGTCCCTCTACCCATCATTGAGGTCCCGTTTGAGAGAATCGCAATGGATTTGGTAGGTCCTATAATCAAGTCCGCTAGGGGGCACCAGTACATATTGGTTATAATGGACTATGCCACCCGTTATCCAGAAGCGATCCCTCTCAGAAATACCTCGGCCAAAACCATAGCCAAAGAGCTATCTCTTGTTTTTAGCCGGGTGGGTATTTGTAAAGAACTGCTTACGGACCAAGGTACACCCTTTATGTCCCGGGTTATGAAAGAGCTGTGTAAATTGTTCAACGTGACGCAATTGCGTACATCTGTGTATCACCCCCAAACCGATGGGCTGGTTGAAAGATTCAACAAAACCCTAAAACAAATGTTGAAGAAAGTGGTGGATAGAGATGGAAGGGATTGGGACTGTCTACTTCCTTATTTGATGTTTGCTATTAGGGAGGTGCCCCAATCCTCTACGGGATTCTCCCCCTTTGAGTTACTGTATGGGAGACACCCAAGAGGGCTGTTGGATATTGCCAAGGAAACTTGGGAAAGTGAGAGTTCTCCCCACAGGAGTGTGATTGAGCATGTCGCCCTGATGCAAGATCGAATTGCACAGGTAATGCCCATCGTGAAGGAACATTTGGCCCAAGCGCAGTTGGCACAGCAGAGAGTGTACAACCGTGGAGCCAAGACCCGTACCTTTTCCCCGGGGGATAGGATATTGGTACTTGTCCCTACGGTTGAAAGTAAATTCCTTGCCAAATGGCAAGGCCCCTACGAGATAATGGAAAAAGTGAGCGAAGTGAATTACAAGGTCAGACAACCAGGAAGGCGAAAGCCCGAACAGATCTATCACGTTAATCTGTTGAAAGCCTGGAGGGATAGAGAGTCCCTAGTCGCAGACACTTGGTCACCAGCTCAAACTGGTTGCGTGATTCCTGAGGTTGGAATCGCAGCCACCTTGTCACAACCCCAACAACAGGAGGTTAAGGAGTTTGTACTTCGCAACAAGGAGGTATTCTCTGAGCTGCCGGGACAAACATCTGGGGTAGAGCATGACATTATTACCCCGCCCGGTGAAAGGGTGAAGTTAAAACCCTATCGGATCCCAGAGGCCCGACGGGAGGCAATACGGGAGGAAGTACAGAGAATGCTGAACTTAGGGGTGATAGAGGAGTCCCAAAGTGATTGGTCTAGTCCCATTGTGTTGGTGCCTAAACCGGATGGGAGCTGGCGATTTTGTAACGATTTTCGTCAGTTGAACAAAGTTACAAAATTTGACACCTACCCCATGCCACGTATAGATGAGTTGATCGACCGGCTGGGAACAGCCCGATACATGACGACTCTTGACCTCACAAAAGGGTATTGGCAAATCCCCCTGGCCAAGTCGGCCAAAGAGAAAACCGCATTTGTAACCCCAGACGGGGCGTTCCAATATAAAAGAATGCCGTTCGGGTTACAGAATGCGCCGGCCACATTCCAGCGGAAAATGGACCAGATGCTGAGGCCCCATCGGAAGTATGCTGCGGCTTACCTGGATGACATAATTGTCCATAGCACAGATTGGGCCTCACATCTGCCAAAAGTGCAAGCAGTCCTGGACTCTGTTCGGGAAGCAGGGTTTACGGCTAACCCCAAGAAGTGTACCATTGGGCAGGAGGAGGCCAAATATCTTGGGTACACCATTGGGAGGGGAGTAATAAAACCCCAACTCAACAAAGTCGAGGCCATCCAGAGTTGGCCACGTCCCAACAGCAAGAAGCAGGTACGAGCCTTTCTGGGAATCGCTGGGTATTATCGGCGATTCATTCCCCACTTTGCTTCTAAGGCTGTGCCCCTAACCAACCTGACGAAGGGGAAAGGGTCGGTCATGATTAAATGGACCCCCGAGGCTGAGGCAGCATTCCAATTCTTGAAACAAGCCTTATGTAGCCAGCCAGTGTTGTACTCACCCGACTTCTCTAGAGACTTTGTCGTACAAAGTGATGCGTCAGATGTGGGGTTAGGAGCAGTATTGTCCCAGGTCTGGAACGGGGAAGAGCACCCAGTCATTTACCTCAGCAGGAAGTTGAAGTCCCATGAGGTAAATTACGCCACCGTTGAAAAGGAGTGTTTAGCGGTGAAGTGGGCTCTAGATTCCCTTCGGTACTACCTGCTAGGTAGGCACTTTGACATGGTTACGGATCACGCTCCGTTAAAGTGGATGGCTCAAAACAAGGAAACAAATAGAAGAGTGAATAGGTGGTTCCTGGCCCTCCAGGAATTCAACTTCACAGTAAAGCATCGCCCTGGCGTTCAAATGGGGAATGTGGATGCTTTGTCTCGAGTACATGAATGCCTGATTGCTGGTGTTCCAACCCCGAGGTTAAAACAAGAGGGGGGGGTATGTGACAGCAGGAAGGTAAAGTCACCTGGTTGCATCCAGGGGGGTAGATATATTTCTCCCAGATTCAGGCTTTATGCTGACTTATACAACTAGGGTGGAGAGTTGTATAAGCCCAGCTGAGGCTAGTAGGCTCATGGATGACTCATACCTCTAGGGAGAGGGCTGGGCGTCGTGCAGACAGGGAGTTGATGAGGCCAGCTGAACCTTGTCAGCTCATTTAGGCCTCTATAAGAAATCCCAGCTTCATTAGATGTTAGCTCATGCCTGGAAGCAGACCTGTGTGGACTGTCTAGGGAGAGTGAACCCCTGTGCGGTGAGAGAAAGCCTGTGTGGCTATATTTTGCTTGGACATTTAAAACCAGGGACTAGGACAGCACTAGGCTGATCCCAGTCGGTAGTTAGGAAACCTGTAAGTTTAGTCAGAGGTCAAGTTGACCAGGATTTATTTTGTTTATGTTTTTTTTGCCTTGCTGTGTTTTTGTCACTGTAAATAGAAAATAAACCGCACCTTTTTGATTTTTGAAAACCACAACCTCCGTCTGCTGGGCCTGTTTTGGGTGGGGAGCCCATCTCGGGGGTCACACACACCCGCTGCCGAGCTAGCCCCCTCACAATATATATATATATATATCAAAATTTCGGGTGGATTACTTCTCTTTCTTCTCTTTGTATTACTAGAGCAATGTCAGGGTGGGCTCCCAATCTTCCACCGATATCCGATAAAAAACAACAACGGCACATGTTCTCCAAATGCAAACAATTTACTGATATCTTCAAAATCATGTATTAAGCAGCTACTGTACAGTTGCGAGCATCCCTGCTCTTTGTTAGGCTAACAGGCTTAGTGTAACATTCTGCCGTGAAACTGCATGTTTTTATCCCAACACTGAAGGGTGTAGCCCCACAGATGTATCCCGTACTTTCAAACTAGAAGCACATCAGAGTGAATTAATCCCGTACAAGCTCAAGATAAATTTCCACCCAAAGATAATGATTAATCCTATCTAATACAGTCTAAATATTCACCACCTAATATCAAACTGCAAAAATGTATTCAACAGAGTTATACATAAGCAAAAGAAAAATGGACAAAAATTTTTTTTTCTCCTAAACATCAAAAAATGTAACAATAGTGACCCTGGCTTAATTTTCATTAGACTTGTGCACAACGGAAAAATTCGTTCCGTTTCGGTTCGTTTCTTTCCGGTCCTGTTGATTCGTAATCATTCGTAATTTTGCTAGACGGGATTTTTCGTGTTCGGACTCATTCGTATTTTTGCAAGCGACATTTTTCGTTGAATTTTTTGTTGCTTTATAATTCGTACTTTCGGTAGAGTACGTTGTTTTTCGTTGATTCTGGACACAACTCCTACTTTCGTAACTTTTTTTGGGTTCGTACTTTCGGTAGAGTACGTTGTTTTTCGTTGATTCTGGACACAACTCCTACTTTCGTAACTTTTTTTGGGTTCGTTGATTCGTAATTTTCCGTGTCTCTCTCACAACGACGCTGCCTATTATGCCTAATGTGCTTCGAATGGATTTGTACTTTTCTAAATACATTGCGGTTATTTGTAACGATTCGAAATCTCGTATTTTACTTTCGTTTTTAACATGCGGCTATAGGCTCCGCCCCTGTACACCATTTTCAGAGGGTTCAGCACGGTGAGGGAGAAGCAGAGAGCAGAGCAGAGTGAGTGTTATTGTGCTTCGAATGGATTCGAAATCTCGTATTTTACTTTCGTTTTTTACATGCGGCTATAACCTCCGCCCCTGTACACCATTTTGAGAGGGAGTTCAGCACGGTGTGGGAGAAGCAGAGAGCAGAGCAGAGTGAGTGTTATTGTGCTTCGTATGGATTCGTACATTCGTAACTTTTTCATAACGAATTATGCCGAAGACATTCGGGCATTCGCTATTTGCGGTATAATTTATTTCGGATTCGGTCTTATTCGTAATTGCTTTGTTCGGAAATTCGAATGCTTCCGAATGTCCGAAAGTTGCTAAATTCGGACGAATTTCAATTCGTTACGAAACGAATTGCACAAGCCTAATTTTCATCAATAGATGATATACAGTGACAGCTGTGCCGGAAAATGGTCATAAATCTACTCGTCTACTAGATCCCAATTTTCATGGATCATCCTGTAATACATCCCATGTCTCCCGTTTAACGTGGCTCCATTTCATCTGAAAAGAAACATGCAATGTAATCGCTAACTAATCATTATAAAAATAGATATAAATCATAATCCCTATTCATTCCCTTAGGATATAGGGATCGTAATTTATTAATCCACCAAACCTCTCTCTGTTTAAGCCTTAATATCCTGTCGCCTCCTCCCTTATCTCGGAGAACTTCCTCCAGTACCATGAATCGCAGATCTGAGTCTTGGTGTCCTTTTTCTAGGAAATGCCTAGAGACTGGCAAACCTGGCTGTTTGTGTCTGATGGTACTGCGGTGCTGGGCGATTCTGTCCTTAATTTTCTGGGTGGTCTCACCGACGTATAAAAGTTTACATGGGCATGTGAGAATATAAATCACGTAAGACTATTGACATGTGAAGAAACCTTTTACCATTACCTTATCCCCATTGCTGGAATGGATATAGTGGTCACCTTTCATCATAAGTTTGCACTGAATACAAGTCAGGCAGGGAAAACACCCTTTCCTTTCTTCCCCCAAAAAAGTAATTTTTGCTTTATATTCCCTGGGTCTATACTCTGATCGCACCAGTGCCTCTCGCAATGTTTTATTTCTCCTAAAGGCTTTTATTGGTGTTTGTTGAAAGACCTCAATCTGTGGATAGGCACGTTTAAGAAGGGGCCAGTGCTTCCTGATAATCCTAAACACATGCTCACTAAAGCTATGAAATTGCATCATCATTTGTGGTTTTTGTCTCACTGAAGCTACATTCATTTCCTCCTGCTGTATTTTCCTGAATTCTTGTGTAATGATTTTCGTAGGGTACCCTAGTTTATTGTACTTAGGACTAGTGATGAGCCGAACACCCCCGGGTTCGGTTCGCACCAGAACCCGCGAACGGACCGGAAGTTCGAACGAACATTAGAACCCTATTAAATACAATGGATGCGAACGTTCGAATTCTAAAGTGCTAATTATAACAACTATTATGCATGTTATTGTCCTAAAAAGGGTTTGGGAACCCGGGTTCTGCACCAGGGGACATGTATCAATGCAAAAAGAAGTTTTAAAAACGGTCGTTTTTCGGGAGCAGTCATTTTAATGATGCATAAAGTGAAAAAAAAAAAGTCAAATATTCCTTTAAATATCGTACCTGGGGGGTGTCTAAAGTATGCCTGTGAAGTGCCACGTGTTTCCCGTGTTTAGAACTGTCCCTGCACAAAATGACACTTCTAAAGGAAAAAAAAGCCATTTAAAACTGCTTGCGGCTTTAATGTAATGTCTGGTCCCGGTAATATGGATGAAATTCTTTAAGAAAAATGGCATAGCTACCCCATGACCCCCCCCCCCTACCCCAGCCCATTACCAGCCCCTTTGGGTCTTGTATGGATATTAAGGGGAACCCCGCACATAAAATAAAAAAGGCCCTATATACTCTGAACAGCCGTATACAGGCGGTGCATACAAGACAGGGACTGTAGGTTTGTTCTTATGTAGAATCTGTTTGTAATTTTGAACAGGTACATTGTTGAAGTGTAGCTCCAGCCCAAAAATCTATTTTTAAACTTTTTGGAAAACATAGGTAAGGGTTATCACCCCTGTAACATTTGTTTTGCTGTCTGTGCCCCTGTTCAGAACATTTCACCTCACTTTCCGTCCCAATGACAACTGTTTTTGAAATGTGGTGTTTTTCTTGAAACAAGGATTGCTGATAAAGCATCAGTACAGAGGAGACACCTTTCTCCCATATTTATTCTTACAGGAGAGAATTTTCCTTCCTAGTGGTAGATTTCCTCTCACTTCCTGTTGTCTTCTTGCGTTTGCAAGTAGGAGTCGTTTGTAAGTTGGATGTTTGAAAGTAGGGACCTGCCGTATATACTCTGCAGAAATAGGCCCCTTAGTTGTTGGTGTTGGCACAACACTGTAAGCACTCACAGTTACTCTTGGTTGGTGCTGGAACGCCCTGCTGTCAACTATTATATCAGGAATTTTAATTACATATAATTGTTGAACAGTGGTAGTAAAAATTGGGCCTTTGATGGTGGTGCTGGTGCCACAACACTGTAAGCCCTGACAGTTACTCTTGGTGGGTGCAGCAATGGGCCCTGCTGTGAATTATTAGATCAAGAATTGTAATTACATGCCCCTGTTGAACAGGGGCTGAAAAATTGGGCCTTAGGCACTGGTGGCACAACACTGCAACCCCTCACAGATACTGTACTTGGAGCACAGCAATGAGCCCTGTTGCAAAGTATTGCTTCAAAAATTGTAATGACACGCCCCTGTTAAACAGGGGCTGAAAAATTGGGCCTTAGGCACTGGTGGCACAACACTGCAACTCCTCACAGATACTGTACTTGGAGCACAGCAACGAGCCCTGTTGCAAAGTATTGCTTCAAAAATTGTAATTACACGCCCCTGTTAAACAGGGGCTGAAAAATTGGGCGTTAGGCACTGGTGGCGGCACCCATAAACAAAAATGATCTTCCAAGCTATCATCATCAATCGTATCATTGAGGACTCGGAGGAGGAGGATAGGCAGTCAACATAACAGCACAGGCACTCAGCATCAGCATCAGTCTTGAAGGGATGTGACATTTTAAAATCAATTAGTCTGTTATATCAGCATCAGGTGTGTGGTAGCTGGTGGTGATCCAAGACTGGTTCATCTTGATGAAAGTCAGTCGATCAACCGAGTCGGTGGACAGGCGCACCCTGTGATCCGTGACAAATCCTCCAGCAGCACTGAATGTGCGTTCCGAAAGAACGCTGGATGCAGGACAGGCCAGTAGCTCAATTGCATACTGTGCAAGCTCTGGCCAGTGATCCATCCTCAAGACCCAGTAAGCCAGAGGATTTTCGGTGGGGAAGGTGTCCAAGTCTGACCTTGCCCCTAGATATTCCTGCACCATGTTTATCAGACGCTGGCGATGGTTGCTGGAACCAATCATACTTTGGGGCTGCGGACTAAAGAATTGTCTGAACGCATCGGTCAGACGGCCACCTTCCCCACCGCTCCTTCTTTGACTGGCCGAAGCCTCAGCAACTCGTTGTCCAGGACCAGGAGTTTGCAACCTCCCAGTCTCTGGGAACGCGTTGCACAGACCTTTCTGCAAGGCCTCCCGGAGTTGTCTCATCCTCTGCTCCCTCTGCGACGGTAACATAAGGTCCGCAACCTTACCCTTGTACCGTGGATCAAGGAGAGTGGCCAGCCAGTAATGGTCCCTCTCCTTGATCCGAAGAATACGAGGATCCTTCCGCAGACTTTGCAGGATCAGGGAGGCCATGCAGCGTAGGTTTGCTGAGGCATTCGCTCCGGAGTCCTCTGGGTCACTAAGGACGACATGATCCGCAGCCACCTCCTCCCAGCCACGTACAAGTCCACTGGTTTCTTGGGACTGTAAATCATCCCTAAAAGACTGCTGCTGATGATGCTGAGTGCCAGCCTCCACCTCCATGCTGACACAATCCTCCTCCTCCTCCTCCTCCTCCTCCTCTTCCTGTGCGATGGGTGGGACAGAAGGAACACTGTCTGGGTAAAGGGGGCCTTGAGAGGCAAGGAAGTCCTCCTCTTCCTGCCTCTGTTCTGCCTCAAGTGCCCTGTCCATTATTCCACGCAGCGTGTGCTCCAACAGGTGGACAAGAGGTACAGTGTCACTGATGCATGCACTGTCACTGCTCACCATCCTCGTGGCCTCCTCAAATGGTGCCAGGACAGTGCATGCATCCCTGATCATGCCCCACTGGCGTGGAGAAAAAAAACCAAGCTCCCCTGACCCTGTCCTGGTGCCGTAGTCGCACAGGTACTCATTGATGGCCCTCTGCTGCGTGTGCAGCCGCTGCAGCATGGCCAACGTTGAGTTCCACCTGGTGGGCATGTCACATATAAGGCGGTTCTTGGGCAGGTTCAACTCCTTTTGCAGCTCAGCCAGGCGAGCACTGGCATTATAAGATCTGCGGAAATGCACACAGACTTTCCTGGCCTGCCTCAGGACATCCTGTAAGCCCGGGTACCTGCCCAAGAACCGCTGCACCACCAGGTTAAGGACGTGAGCCACACAGGGCACATGGGTCAGTTGTCCCTGTCGGAGGGCGGAGAGGAGGTTGGTGCCATTGTCGCAAACCACCATTCCTGGCTTAAGCTGGCGTGGCGTCAACCACCTCTCGGCCTGGCCCTGCAGAGCAGACAGGACCTCTGCCCCAGTGTGGCTTCTGTCCCCCAAACACACCAGCGCAAGCACGGCATGGCATCTTTTTGCCTGCGTACTTGCGTAGCCCCGTGAACGGCTACGGAGCACCGCTGGTTCATAGGACAAACCACAGGAAGAGGCCATGGAGGAAGAAGAAGAGGAGGGGGTGGAGGAGAGAGGTGTGTCACAACCAGTAGTAGCATTTTGGAGGCGTGGCGGTGGGACAACCTCCAACACTACTGCACCTTGTCCTGAATCCTTCCCAGCTGCCAAAAGAGTGACCCAATGGGCCGTGAAAGAAAGGTAACGTCCCTGTCCATGCCTGCTGGACCATGAGTCAGCGGTAATATGCACCTTACCGCTGACCGCCCTGTCCAGCGAGGCCAAGACATTGCCTTCCACATGCCGGTAGAGAGCCGGAATAGCCTTCCGTGAGAAAAAGTGGCGTTTGGGAACCTGCCACTGAGGAACCGCACATTGCACAAACTCACGGAAGGGGGCCGAGTCTACCAACTGAAAAGGCAGCAGTTGAAGCGCTAGCAATTTAGCCAAGCTAGCATTCAACCGCTGGGCATGTGGATGGCTGGGAGTGAACTTCTTTCGACGGTCCAGCAGCTGGGGCAGGGAAATTTGCCTGCTAGAATCGGACGTCGGTGTACTGCTAGCAGAGTGGGCGCAAGTACTTGGCTGTGACACACCTAATTCTACACCTTCATTCCTCTCAGTGCATGTTTCAGAGAGGACTGAAGTTATAGTGGGGTTGGAGATCCCAGCTGATGCGGTGCAAGGAGAGGTCCGCTTTGTTCTTTGGTGTGGGTCTTTGAGGTAGGCTTGCCAACGAGCTGCATGGCAGGTCAACATATGTCTGGTCAGGCATGTGGTACCCAAGCGGCTGATGTTTTGGCCACGCGATATACGCTTGAGACATATGTTGCAAACAGCAGCTGTGCGATCTGATGCACTAGCCTCAAAAAAGGCCCACACCAAAGAACTTTTTGAATGACGGGCAGAGGCAGCGCCCTGCACAGGCGGAGCTCTGCGGTGTGATTCCGTCGGTGTACTGCCCTTACGCTGGCCACCAAAGGGCATCCTGCCTCGTTGGAGATGTGCCTCCTCCTCATCCTCCTCCTCCTCCTCTCTCCTATTAGGCACCCACGTGGAGTCATTGACCTCATCATCCCCTCCCTCCTCATCACTGGAGCCAATCTGGCAGTATGCTGCAGCTGCTGGAACATGACTGCCAGATTGGTGTCCTTCTTGAGCATCCCCTCTGTCTGCTCTCACGCTACTGCCTTCCTCTAGCTGGGTTTCATCATCAGACCCTTCGAAACGCTGGGCATCCTCCTGGAGCATGTACCCAACACTGTGCTGAAACAGTTCGGGGGACTCCTCAGGAGGAGGACATGGTGGGTCTAGGGAAGGAGTGACTGATGATTTGTCTGACATTGATACCAGGGAAGACGACGCTTTGGCAGCTGCTTTTCCAGTACCCTGAGCCTGGGTGAGAGAGGATGAGGAGGAGGAGGAGGGCTTGGTCATCCACTCTACCAAGTCTTCGGCATGATGTGGCTCAACATGTCCAGCTGCCGAAAAGAAGGACAAGCGTGTCCCATGGCCATGTGCTGATGACAATGCACCGCGTCCACGACCAGCACTGTTGCCCCCAGACACAGAGCCTGCTTGCCCTCTTTTATTGCCTCCTGACTGTCTGCCTCTCCTTGTTTGCCTTCCAGACATTCTAATAGATGGCCTGCAGGGAGATGGGAAAAAAGCAATAAGGGCTACCTTCAGGTGTCCTTCTCTGTCCCTGGAAACAAGGACTTGCAGAGTGAAAGAAAAAAAACACTCTCCCTACCTACAGTTTTCTGTCCCTAGAAAAAATGTTTTTTTTAATCACAATATAGCACAAGGAAAATTAACTCACTGTCCTTACAGGTCCCTGGAAACAAGGACTTGCAGAGTGAAAGAAAAAAAACACTTTCCCTACCTACAGTTTTCTGTCCCTAGAAAAAAATGTTTTTTTTAATCACAATATAGCAAAAGGACAATTCACTCACTGTCCTTCCAGGTCCCTGGAAACAAGGACTTGCAGAGTGAAATAAACTGACACTGTCCCTACCTAGAGTTTTCTGTCCCTAGAATAAATGTTTTTTTTAATCACAATATAGCACAAGGAAAATTAACTCACTGTCCTTACAGGTCCCTGGAAACAAGGACTTGCAGAGTGAAAGAAAAAAAACACTCTCCCTACCTACAGTTTTCTGTCCCTAGAAAAAAATGTTTTTTTTTATCACAATATAGCAAAAGGACAATTCACTCACTGTCCTTCCAGGTCCCTGGAAACAAGGACTTGCAGAGTGAAAGAAACTGACACTGTCCCTACCTAGAGTTTTCTGTCCCTGGAATAAATGTTTTTTTCAGCACAATATAGCACAAGGACAATTAACTCACTGTCCTTACAGGTCCCTGGAAACAAGGACTTGCAGAGTGAAAGAAAAAAAATACTCTCCCTACCTACAGTTTTCTGTCCCTAGAAAAAAATGTTTTTTTTAATCACAATATAGCAAAAGGACAATTCACTCACTGTCCTTCCAGGTCCCTGGAAACAAGGACTTGCAGAGTGAAATAAACTGACACTGTCCCTACCTAGAGTTTTCTGTCCCTAGAATAAATGTTTTTTTTAATCACAATATAGCACAAGGAAAATTAACTCACTGTCCTTACAGGTCCCTGGAAACAAGGACTTGCAGAGTGAAAGAAAAAAAACACTCTCCCTACCTACAGTTTTCTGTCCCTAGAAAAAAATGTTTTTTTTTATCACAATATAGCAAAAGGACAATTCACTCACTGTCCTTCCAGGTCCCTGGAAACAAGGACTTGCAGAGTGAAAGAAACTGACACTGTCCCTACCTAGAGTTTTCTGTCCCTGGAATAAATGTTTTTTTCAGCACAATATAGCACAAGGACAATTAACTCACTGTCCTTACAGGTCCCTGGAAACAAGGACTTGCAGAGTGAAAGAAAAAAAATACTCTCCCTACCTACAGTTTTCTGTCCCTAGAAAAAAATGTTTTTTTTAATCACAATATAGCAAAAGGACAATTCACTCACTGTCCTTCCAGGTCCCTGGAAACAAGGACTTGCAGAGTGAAAGAAACTGACACTGTCCCTACCTAGAGTTTTCTGTCCCTAGAATAAATGTTTTTTTTAATCACAATATAGCACAAGGAAAATTAACTCACTGTCCTTACAGGTCCCTGGAAACAAGGACTTGCAGAGTGAAAGAAAAAAAATACTCTCCCTACCTACAGTTTTCTGTCCCTAGAAAAAAATGTTTTTTTTAATCACAATATAGCAAAAGGACAATTCACTCACTGTCCTTCCAGGTCCCTGGAAACAAGGACTTGCAGAGTGAAAGAAACTGACACTGTCCCTACCTAGAGTTTTCTGTCCCTGGAATAAATGTTTTTTTCAGCACAATATAGCACAAGGACAATTAACTCACTGTCCTTACAGGTCCCTGGAAACAAGGACTTGCAGAGTGAAAGAAAAAAAATACTCTCCCTACCTACAGTTTTCTGTCCCTAGAAAAAAATGTTTTTTTTAATCACAATATAGCAAAAGGACAATTCACTCACTGTCCTTCCAGGTCCCTGGAAACAAGGACTTGCAGAGTGAAAGAAACTGACACTGTCCCTACCTAGAGTTTTCTGTCCCTAGAATAAATGTTTTTTTTAATCACAATATAGCAAAAGGACAATTCACTCACTGTCCTTCCAGGTCCCTGGAAACAAGGACTTGCAGAGTGAAAGAAACTGACACTGTCCCTACCTAGAGTTTTCTGTCCCTAGAATAAATGTTTTTTTTAATCACAATATAGCACAAGGAAAATTAACTCACTGTCCTTACAGGTCCCTGGAAACAAGGACTTGCAGAGTGAAAGAAAAAAAACACTCTCCCTACCTACAGTTTTCTGTCCCTAGAAAAAAATGTTTTTTTTAATCACAATATAGCAAAAGGACAATTCACTCACTGTCCTTCCAGGTCCCTGGAAACAAGGACTTGCAGAGTGAAAGAAACTGACACTGTCCCTACCTAGAGTTTTCTGTCCCTGGAATAAATGTTTTTTTCAGCACAATATAGCACAAGGACAATTAACTCACTGTCCTTACAGGTCCCTGGAAACAAGGACTTGCAGAGTGAAAGAAAAAAAATACTCTCCCTACCTACAGTTTTCTGTCCCTAGAAAAAAATGTTTTTTTTAATCACAATATAGCAAAAGGACAATTCACTCACTGTCCTTCCAGGTCCCTGGAAACAAGGACTTGCAGAGTGAAAGAAACTGACACTGTCCCTACCTAGAGTTTTCTGTCCCTGGAATAAATGTTTTTTTCAGCACAATATAGCACAAGGACAATTAACTCACTGTCCTTACAGGTCCCTGGAAACAAGGACTTGCAGAGTGAAAGAAAAAAAATACTCTCCCTACCTACAGTTTTCTGTCCCTAGAAAAAAATGTTTTTTTTAATCACAATATAGCAAAAGGACAATTCACTCACTGTCCTTCCAGGTCCCTGGAAACAAGGACTTGCAGAGTGAAAGAAACTGACACTGTCCCTACCTAGAGTTTTCTGTCCCTAGAATAAATGTTTTTTTTAATCACAATATAGCAAAAGGACAATTCACTCACTGTCCTTCCAGGTCCCTGGAAACAAGGACTTGCAGAGTGAAAGAAACTGACACTGTCCCTACCTAGAGTTTTCTGTCCCTAGAATAAATGTTTTTTTTAATCACAATATAGCAAAAGGACAATTCACTCACTGTCCTTCCAGGTCCCTGGAAACAAGGACTTGCAGAGTGAAAGAAACTGACACTGTCCCTACCTAGAGTTTTCTGTCCCTAGAATAAATGTTTTTTTTAATCACAATATAGCAAAAGGACAATTCACTCACTGTCCTTCCAGGTCCCTGGAAACAAGGACTTGCAGAGTGAAAGAAACTGACACTGTCCCTACCTAGAGTTTTCTGTCCCTAGAATAAATGTTTTTTTTTAAGCACACTATAGCAGAAGCACAAAACACACTGACACTCTCCCTACCTATCCTTCTCTTTCCCTAAACTAAAGGAATCCAGGTTAAGCAAGAAAGAAATAACAGTCACTGTCCCTGCCTATGCTACTCTATCCCTGCTCCGGAACACACTACACTAGGCCGCCGTGCTGGCGGCCTTTTATAGTGTGGGGCGTGTACTAAACACCCTCAGCAATAATTGGCCACAGGCATCCTGCCTGTGGCCAATCATTGCTCTCCTCGCTGCCGGCGCTGTGATTGGCCAAGCATGCGGGGTCACAGTGCATGCTTGGCCAATCACAGCGCCTGGATGACACTGCGATGGCGTAGTGCATTGTGGGCCGTTCGCGTCACTCGAATTTGGCGCGAACGGCCCAAATCGTTCGATCTTCGTCGAACGATCGAACAGCCAATGTTCGAGTCGAACGTATGTTCGACTCGAACACGAAGCTCATCCCTACTTAGGACACATCTCTTTTAATCTGGTATTCCTCACAGCCTCATCACTAACTATTCGTTTGACCCGTAGGAGTTGGCTCCTCACGATCGATCTAAAAACATGGGAAGAAGGGAAACTGTCATATAACAATAGTTTGTTTCTGTCTGTCGGTTTAACATACAGATCGGGTTCAATCCAATTCCGGTCTATATAAATTCTCGTATCCAGAAACGGAACCGATTTACCCCCAATATTGATTTTAAATTGTATCTCCAGACAGTAATAGTTCAGCATTTCATCAAAGATTGTTAAGGACTCAATGTTGCCCCGCCATATGGCAAAGACGTTGTCTATATAGCGCCACCAAGTGGCACAATGATTTTTTAATAGATCGTTTTGAAATACATATCTTTGCTCAAATTCATTCATAAACGTACAGGCATATGGGGGAGCAACATTTGAGCCCATCGCGACTCTCAGCTGTATAAAAAAACGATCCTTGAACTGAAAGTAGTTATTTGATAACACATGTTGAAATAATTTCTCAAAAAATTATATTTGTGCATCAGAATAATTGTTGCAGCTTCTAATCAATTCCATCGCCACGTCAATGCCTGCTTGGTGCGGGATGGATGTATATAAGCTAGCAACATCCCAAGTGACCAAAATCAAATTTCCCTGACACTGGGGAATATCCTTAATTTTCCGCAGAAAATCATTGGTGTCCTTAATGTACGATTTCGTGTTTTTCACTAGGGAAGCTAAAATTCTGTCCAAAAGTTGTGCAGTAGGGACAAAAATAGAATCTCGCCCTGAAACTATAGGACGTCCAGGTGGAAGGTGACTGTCCTTGTGTATTTTCGGCAAAATGTATAAAACTGGAATCCGTGTCTAGGTAGGTAGCAAGAACTCAAAGACATCACTGGTGATTATACCTTCTTTTAAAGCAGATTTTTAAGTGAATGAAATGTACCTTCCATCTGATGTTGCGAAATAAGCTGTATAAATCTTGGTCAAGCTGAAATTAATCTAAATGACTTTTAGGACAAAAAGAGAGACCACGATTGATCAATCCTACCTCCTTCGGTGACAGGACCCGTCGTGAGATGACAGGACCCGTCGTGAGATATTGTGGATCAGGTTATACAGATTATTTCGCAACATCAGATGGAAGGTACATTTCATTCACAAACCTTTTACTGATGGGGACCCTATAGATAATTAGTTGAACTGTAAATCATTAGGTCTGATGGTGAAAACTAAATCAGTACCACCCACTACATATGCCCCTGTTGAAACTTTTGTGAAAGATTCTATTTTTGTCCCTACTGCACAACTTTTGGACAGAATTTTAGCTCCCCTAGTGAAAAACACGAAATCGTACATTAAGGACACCAATGATTTTCTGCGGAAAATAAAGAATATTCCCCAGTGTCAGGGAAATTAGATTTTGGTCACTTGGGACGTTGCTAGCTTATATACATTCATCCCGCACCAAGCAGGCATTGACGCGGGGATGGAGATGATTAGAAGCTGAAAAAAAATATTCTGATGCACATATATTATTTTTTGAGAAATTATTTCAACTTGTGTTATCAAATTACTACTTTCTGTTCAAGGATCAGTTTTTTATACAGCTGGAAGGAGTCACAATGGGCTCAAATGTTGCCCTGCCATATGCCTGTACGTTTATGAATGAATTCGAGCAAAGATATGTAATTCAAACGATCTATTCAAAAATCATTGCACCACTTGGTTGCGCTATATAGACAACGTCTTTGCCATATGGCGGGGCAACATTGAGTCCTTAACAATCTTTGATGAAATGCTGAATGATTACTGTCCAGAGATACAATTTAAAATCAATGTTGGGGTAAATTGGTTCTGTTTCTAGATACGAGAATTTATATTTATGTAGCTTCAGTGAGACAAAAACCACAAATGATGAGATTACCTTTCTCAATGCAATTTCATAGCTATAGTGAGCATGTGTTTAGGATTATCAGAAAGCACTAGCCCCTTCTTAAACGTGCCTATCCACAGATTGAGGTCTTTCAACAAACACCAATAAAAGCCTTTAGGAGAAATAAAACATTGCGAGACACACTGGTGCGATCAGAGTATAGACCCAGGGAATATGAAGCAAAAATTACTTTTTTGGGGAAGAAAGGGAAAGGGTGTTTTCCCTGCCTGAATTGTATTCAGTGCAAACTTATGATGAAAGGTGACCACTACATCCATTCCAGCAATGGGGATAAGGTCATGGTAAAAGGTTTCTTCACATGTCAATCCTGTTTATGTGATTTATATTCTCATATGCCCATGTAAACTATTATACGTCGGTGAGACCACCCAGAGAATTAAGGACAGAATCGCCCAGCACTGCAGTACCATAAGACACAAACAGCCAGGTTTGCCAGTCTCTAGGCATTGCGTTCTGGTAATTCATTGAGTCTTCATCCCTTTTCACACATATGCAATGCGGGAACTAGCGCAATACCTGCACAGGTTCCCGCATCGCATGTCACGTGCCATCCATTCCCATTCCAATGCAGACCAAAAAAAGGGTCCTGCACCATTTTGGTGCATATGTGATTTCAGCCATACCGTTTGTATGGCTAAATTCGCATTGCACAGACATTGCATGTGATCTGCACATCACATGCAATGTCTGTGTTCGCACCAGTGTGAAACTGCCTGGCCGTATGATGTACAGGGCAGACAGCTCACACTGACAGTCTGCAGGAGACCTACATGGCATCAGCGATCTGCTGATTGCTGGTGCAATGCTTTTCAGGCTAATAAATAAATAGTAAATGCACCTTTTTTTTACCTGCAAATTTTTTTATTTTCTTTCTCTAAAGTGAACTTATTCTTTAAGATGCTATACTCTCTGCTCCCATAAACAGAAAAACAGTTCATGACGGTAGTTCTACAGCACCTCTGATTTATTTATTTAATTACTTCCATAATCCACAAATTTCACATGTGATAAACACATGAGTGAAAGAAACAGCGTGAAACCGCTCATGATCGTTCCTCAAGTAAGGCATGTATGAAACCAAAGATTATACTGTCAATCTTTAATGTTAATTGCAACCAACAACATATGTAACACCTGCACACACTGTCAAACAACCAATCCCACAGAGCAATATGAATTAATCACAGATATAACATTTGTATATTATTACAATATACTGGAAACAAATTATCTTGGTGTTTCCACACTTTTCTCCATTCACAGTAAAAAAGTTCAAAGAATTACTGATAGATTTCACAAAAGTAGGAATAAATCCAAGCCAGTGTCCCCATACATCAGGTGTCCCCATACATCAGGTGTTCCCATCACAGAGTCCCCATACATCAGGTGTCCCCATCATAGTGTCTCCTTACATTGGGTTCCCCATCACAGTACCCATATACATCAGGTGTCCCTAACACAGTGCCCCATACATCAGGTGACCCCATAACAGTGCCCCTTACATCAGGGTCCCCCATCACAGTGTCTCCATACATCGGGTGTCCCCATCACAGTGTCCCCATACACCAGGTGTCTCCATCACAAGGTCCTCAATATCAGGTGTCCCCATACATCAGGTGTCCCAATGACAGTGTTCCCGTATAATAGGTTCCCCCATCACAGTGTCCAGATACTTCAGGTGTCCCCATCACCCTTCCCCTTGTACTCACAGGTTACAAATGCTGTTCCCACCTGCAATGAAGAAAGCTCCTCCTTCCTCTCCCATGCTGAGGCTGAGGTAGGTTCTCAGTCTCAGTGCCAGCTCTCTTCCACCACCTACATGAGGGAGGAAAAAGCAGAGTTCTTTCTCTAGCAGAAGCCAGCCAATGGGCAGTGCCGTGGGCGGCCCATCCATTAGGAATGCCTGGGCACCGCCCCCCACCATCACCACCCCCTATATGCATAATGGATAGATTCATGCATAGCATTAGCATGAATCTATCCACTGCCGCTGCTGCCGCCCCTATTCATGTGTCCGGCCCCTTTCGGGTCACCGGGCATATGAATACAGCGGCCAGGTTTTTTTTTTAAGCACTGATTAGAGCCATAGGCTCTAATAGGCTTCAAAATAGGGTGGACTCGGGACGCAGAGCATTGCGTCTGGAGCCCACCCAGGTGTGTTGCAACACTGATCCTCCTCCCTGCCAATCAGAAAGCAGGTATGAAACCTGTTTCCTGATTGGCCAAAATGTCTGGCAATCCTATTGGATGCCTAGCCCGGGAGGAGGAGAGAGGAGACACAGCGGAAGCTGCTCCAGGAGAGGACCCCGGAGCCACTTTTCCAGAGCCCGACGCGCTCTCACCGCCCGCATCCAAGGTAAGGACAGCAGGTGGTGGTGGGGTAGTGCCGCTCCACCGGCAGCCCGGGGGAGCTGTTTGCAGCCCTCCAAAAAAAAACACCAGTCGTCACTGGACAGTGCCCATGTGTGCCTATTTATACATTTTTTGTTTGTTTGCTTATTCATTAGGATGGCCATGCAAATACTGTAGCTGCTGACTTTTAAAAAAGGACACTTATCTGTTCAAAGATCCTGCGCCGTCCTCACTCGGGCCATCTTCGCCTGTCTTTGGGCTCCTGGTGCCGGCATGTTTACTAAGGGAAGCCAGCTGTGACTCACTCCTTGTGGCTTCAGAGCTGGTCATCCATTGTGCATGTGCAACCTGTGATGTGTCCCAGAAGGTTGCAGGCTGAGGGGGAGGGGGGGGGACTTCTGTTCTAAACGCCTAAGTGGTTGGAGCAGAAGTGGGAGCACGTATCTGCTAAAACTAGGTACCCCCCCCAAAAAAAATAATCCAAAAGTGGGAGAGGAGGAGGGAAAGAGGTGTTAAAGTGGAACCTCTCTTTTAGATAATGTTTTTAGATAATGTTTTCTGCTTCTTTGCTCAGACCTTGACACACCCATATCACCCTTCTAGGCATTTATCCCTAACTTCTTTTTCAGTTCTAAACTAAGGAAAGTTTGGAAGGTTCTTCTTTAATCTACTAGGCTCAACATATACAGGTCTGAG
The DNA here is from genome assembly GCA_029206835.1 of Rana muscosa. Lineage (NCBI taxonomy): Eukaryota > Metazoa > Chordata > Amphibia > Anura > Ranidae > Rana > Rana muscosa. The sequence goes on from CM055117.1 coordinate 324,963,654, forward strand.
TGAGAAAGCAAATACTTGAAGTGGCTGTAAAGGCTTAGGGTTATTTACCTTAATGCATTCTATGCATTAAGGAAAAAATCTTCTCTGTTTCCCCAGCCCCCCTTATACTTACCTAAGCCTGATCCTGATCCAGCGATGTGCACGACAGCAGCTCACCCGGCTCTGTCCCGCCTCACTGCACAGATTGATAGTTCCTGGTTAATCCTGACAGTCACCTTTCTTCCTGGTTATTTTATTTTTAACCTGTTGATGCCCGGGCCATTGTCAAATGACTGCCGCAAGGTGGCTCTTCAGGGCCGGGAGGCCATCTATTGATGGCCTCTGCTCCTCCGGCCACTGGGGACACGCGAGCGCCGGCTTTGGTGTGCGTGCATGCCCGCCACGTCCCTGAGGTGCCGATGCGCGTGCCTGGCGGCCGCGATGTCCGCCAGGTACCCGCGATCGGCCGTTACACAGCCAAGGATGTGGATCTGTGTGTGTAAACAGACAGATCCACGTCCGGTCAGGGAGAGGAGACCAATGCTGTGTCCCTTGTACATAGGGACACAGATTGGTCACCTCCCCCAGTCACTCCCCTCCCCCCACAGTAAGAATTACTCCTAGGAAACACATTTAACCCCTTCCTCGCCCCCTAGTGTTAACCCCTTCCCTGCCAGTCACATTTATACAGTAATCAATGCATATTTATAGCACTGTTCGCTGTATAAATGTGAATGGTCCCAAAAATGTGTCAAAAGTGTCCGATATGTCTGTCGTAATATCGTAGTCCTGACAAAAATCGCAGATAACCGCCATTACTAGTAAAAAAAAACAACATAATTCTATCCCCTATTTTGTAGGCGCTATAACTTTTGCGCAAACCAATCACTATGCGCTTATTGCGATTTTTTTACCAAAAATATGTAGAAGAATACGTATCGGCCTAAACTGAGAAAAAAAAATATATATATATTTTTAAATTGGGATATTTATTATAACAAAAGTTTAAAATATTGTGTTTTTTTCAAAATCGTCGCTCTTTTTTTGTTTATTGCGCAAAAAATAAAAAAACGCAGAGGTGATCAAATACCACCAAAAGAAAGCTCTATTTGTGGGAAAAAAAGGACGCCAATTTTGTTTGGGAGCCACGTTGCACGACCGCGCAATTCTCATTCAAAGCGTGACAGTGCCGAAAGCTGAAATTTCGCCTGGGCAGGAAGGGGGTATATGTGCCCAGTAAGCAAGTGGTTAAAAAGGAAGTGATGATCCAGGCATGACCTTCTTTTTAAAAACGTCATCCCGCCTCTTGGGGCGGGGTTTCGCAGAGCATCATCGCGCCGGGGGCCCACCCAGGCCTGTGCCGGCCCCATTCCTTGGACCATGGCCGGGCGTTCTATTGGTACCCCCCAATTGCTCTGTGAGTAGGTGACAGGTGCTCACAATAAGACAATTAGCCTCTCCATATATCCCGCCTGGCCCTATGGGGTTTTTAGATCCTCTGGTGGCCAGGTCTGGATGTCTGAGAGATGCTGTGTTTTTACAATCTGAAAGACAGGTTCATATCTCTTTGCTTGTTTATAGCTCCTGCTTAGTGACACATATGAGAGTTTATTCTCTCCTCGTGTCATTATGATGCTGCATACTCATCTATATATCATTACTCTGTTTATAGAATGCTACTCAAACTTGCACTTCCCTTCCTCGCCCATGTTTGCTTGCCATTGGCGACCACACTGGGGGATCCTTTCTGGGTGGGCCCTTGCGGTAACACAGTATTGGTTGTGGCCATGCTGACTCCTTCTGGTCCGATTTATGTGATACACCGACTCCCTCTAAAGGCTTACCCATACCTATTTTATGTAAGTATCAAGCTTCTCACACTTTCTAACTGCAGCATTTTATTATCAGTTACATTATACTATGTTTTCATATATGTATATGTAGCAAGGTCCCAGGCCCCCTTCGGTCTAATGAGAACCTCCAGGGCCAGAGATAGCTGACATCCTTCTGCATATGGTGGGTTGTGAGGCATGGCGGGTGCAAAGTAGTTAAAGTTATTGGGCGCCATACACTTCTTGAATGCAAAATGAAGTTAATTTCTCTTAACAAACTTTTTGGGGGAGAGAGGGTTAGGGCCAGGACACCCTTAGGTAGTTGCAAGATTAATTGTCAGACTCCGGGACTTCAATAAGATGACAGCCATGCAGGGAAAAGCATCCAGCAAGATGTCACATCTGCATGTACCGGAATGCTGTCGTCTATGCCAACAGTCTTTAACAGTTCCTAACACAAAGCATAATAGTTATTTCACTTCCACTACAATCACTCCTTGTAGTTCTTCAGCCCACTGAGCTCCGGGTCTCTCACTAGACCCACTGATTTACTGCCACTGAATCTCTTGAGCACCTCCAATCTTCACGGTGGTATCTTCCTCAAGCATCACCCCAGCCTCTCTGCTGGGTCCCTAGCTTGGCACTCAAGATACCTTGCCTGCTCGGTCCCTGGCTTGACGCATAAGGCTGCTTTCCCGATTCTTCACTGTCCCCGGTTGGTGAGAATTCTGCTCCGGTACTTGCTTGCTTCAATTACTCACTGTGGTCCCTAGTAATAAGGTGGATGGTCCCTTACTGGCAACAGCTTCCCCTCTACCTCCAACCGCGACAGGTTCTCCGACCGGCAGAACCGGCACTTTTGGTTGGACTGCAAGCAGCAGTCCCAACCCTGCCCTGCTCTCTTGCTTCTGGATAGGCCCTCAGACAGCCTAGCAGACAGATGTTCCCGGAATAGGCGCAATCTCCGGCCTCACAGCCCAGAAAATACAACACATGTCCACCCAGACAGCCGTCCAGGTGGCACAGAACACCAATCACCTGATTCTACCCAAATATATAGGTTCTCCCAGCAGGCTAAGGGATTTAAGAAAACCCCTACCCATTGGCTGAAATACCCCATTCACCCATAATCTGACCTTGCGTTGTCCTTCTCATATCTAGTACCACCAAGTACCCGACCACCTAGTGGCAGAAGAGAAAAGTGCAACCAGGCCAAACTTAGGGAGAAATCAATGGATCTCTAACAATTAGCCAAGATGACTATTCCTGGCAAGTAAATTTCAAGGAGCAATTCTGACTAAACTCCAGGATACTACATATATATGGTCTGTATATATGCCTTACATGCCATCTTATGCTGTATATGTCTACTCATATAGCATGGATTGACACGTATGGGGATCTGAGAGGGCTGCACATCCCGATTTAGATACTTGAACAAAGGAAGAACATTTTCCCATGGGATTTTTTAGCAGCAAAAAATAAGTCAATTTGAATAAAAAATTATTTTATTTATAAGAAAGTTGCAAATGGCACACTTGGAAATGTAAAAAATCTGAATTCATGAATTTATGAGCTCTGGTAATTACAAGACCAAGCGATATACATACAGGGATATTGAAATTCATATGCATGTGGTATTAAATTTTACAGTGGACTTGAATGCATTTTGATGTACAGAAGAAAAAATCCTGATGCATTTCGACCTGTCTAGGTCTTCCTCAGGGGGATCTTATTATTCTATAAAACATCAAAAGTAAAAGGTAAAAAAGATATATTAAGATTAAGCATATATTCTAAAGTCTCCTATCATTCATAGTACGCTAGTGAGCAATTTTTACACAATTATCTGTATTTATATTGTAGGGAGACACACAAGAAAAGGATGCTACATGTATCATATTACTTAAAAGTTACATATTTACCCTCTTTAACACGTTATATCGCTAGACCGGAGACTCGTATTAAAAGCGTAATTCCATATGATCTCCCGGGGCTCCCAATGTGGGTCCATGCGTTTGGGGCACCCACCCCCCGCTCCGAGGTGGACCCACTCCACAGAGGTCACACATCTGATGGGTCTCCCGATTGCAGACAAGAAAGCAGCGGGAGGCGGGTACAATGTACCATATGCCACAGCGCTTAGAAGTGATAATTTAGTCATTTTAATATATTTTGTAAAAATTCAATTTTTTTATGTCTTTATAATGCTTTAGGTGCAAGATAGAAGGCACCAATACCACAGGTCCTCAACTTGAGAGGTCTAGGATGCCTTTGCACATACTGCTAATATTACATTTTTGCTGGTATGTCTGGCAGTTTGCCCCGGAGCATCAGCACCGGTAAAACTGTATCCGGAACTGAATACTCGTGGGCCCGACCCAGAGATGTTCCTTGCATGTGTCGATACATCATATAGATCTTATGAAAGCTATATTTATATGGTGCTACTCTTAAGAAAGATCATAATCTGTATATATTATAAGTGGTGAAAAGAAAAAACACCTATATTGAGATGCATTAAGAAGAATAAATATATTTATCATTGTATTGCATATAGCAGTATTTTAAACATAGTAAGTGATAAGTAAATTTAAAAATCGTGATATTGGTGGGGGTGGTAAGTGCATGAAAAATGAGGGTGAAGTGTATATTGAAAAATCTCATAAAGAATGGAATTGATGAATAGTGAAAAAGGGCAAGTGAGAATGAACTTGTAAAAAAATAAATAAAAATGAATTAATTAAAAAAATTTGATTATGCGACGGTTAAGTATGGTGGAGTCCTAGTGTTCAGATAATATAAAGTGATGAGAACGTTGGGTGACAGTGAAATCAAATAAATGAATGACTGAATATTATATATAGATGGTCATAAGCTATAAGTAGGTCATGGATTTGAAGATGTACTTACATAAATGGACCTGATAGTCTTAATGCACTAAAAGGGGCAGTATGAGCAAAGGCCTTTAAGGGAAAAAGGAAAAAGGTTTTCTACTATACGAGTATAAGATAAATAATTAGTCCACCATGCGGGCTTTATATGGTCTATAGCAACAGCCTGCTGGCTCCATACTTACCTCTCTTAGAAGAAAAGACCTGTGTAATACTCTCCCCGGGAGTCAACAGACAGATCCCGGTAGAGAGTGTGCCCTAAATACCTGTCACAGTGTGCCAATTGGACATGGGATCCTCCCATATCTTTCCGGGTGTTGGGCTCCTCCCCCTGCCGTCCACATGAAGGTGACCCTTGTGTGACCCCCTCGTCATCCCAGTGAACGGTCGTCTCCGTACATCCGCTGCCGCCGATACAATCCATGGTGTGGCGGGCGGCCGAGGTCCTATGCGCGGGGTGGTGACGACGCAATCGCGCCTCATCCGTCCCCGTGCGCGGTGCAGCCCCACGGCAGACATGGGATGGCGCGGCACTGTCTGTGCGCCACCCAGTGGATAAAAAACCAACTGCGGGCGTTGTGAGAGGAGATAGAGATGCGTGTCTCCCCCCCAGTGCCAAGCTGCCGGAGAGACATGGCCCTCATCCGGAAATGACAGGGAGGGGACGCACCACACTTCCACGGATCCTGGACCCCAGGGAGAAAAGGAAAAACAAACAATGTAAATGTACAAATAGTTGTAATGCAATGACACAAAGGCAATTTCATATAATGATCGTTACAAACGAAGTATACAGTAATTTATTACAGTGTGGTGACCTATATCTTGGGAAAACAAAACAAAAGAATAAAAAGAATTGATGAAAAAAGGAAATATGATTGTCATATTTCACAAATTGTTATTTAAAATTAGGCATTCTTTAGAGAACAGATGGGAGCCGGTTTAGAGTAATGCGAGAAAAGTGGACAGGACACAAACTTCCTTTTCACTTAGTATTAAATAATTTTTTGTTCCTATATTAGTAAGTTTAACCCGGTAGAGGTAAGAGTGAAGAATTACAAAATTACATATCCTGGGTAAGACAATTATTTTTAGTTTTTAACTTTAAAATTGAAACTCCTCTTGCTCAAATGGGAGCACATGTTTTGGTGCTTCCCATCTTGGCATCAAAGAGGAATATTACAAATTATTCCTGTCAATCTTAGCTCGTTTCTTCTGGAGCAAACCCCTTTTGGAGATGGTACATGTGAAATGGCCTCATTGAGGTCAGGGTACACTGTAGCCTGTAGTCTAAAGGTCCATTTCTGCTCTATCTGAAACAATCTCCTATTCCAATCGCCGCCACTGCCCAGTATGCAAGTCCAGTCTAGGGCGGCGAAGAATACTTTCGGCATTATGTAACTGTGTTGTGCGACTGTATGTCATCCTAGGGGTAGGTAAATGTTACCAATCCCCATGTTATATACATGTCTGGAGGTTCTGCACCAAAAACATTGTCCAGTTTTCCCTACGCAGAATGCTTCGTATTTGCAGGTCATGAGGTAAACCGCCCCACACGTCTAATAGTTTACGTAATGTTTAGGTTTAAACGTCTTTCCATCTGGAAGCGCAAATATTTTGCGTGTAAATGGACAGTGGACACAGTGTCCACATGGATATGTACCATATGTGGAACAGTGTTTCCTGTTAGTCCCAAAGTATTCATCTTTGAAAAAAGAGATGAATAGACAGACAGACCGAAAAAGAAAGTCAGATCATATAGCTAAACTAAATTTGAATGGTATCTCCATGTAGTTACAGTACAATACAGTTCATAATTAACATATGTTTACAGCCAAATTATTTTACCACAGCTCATAAAAAACCTTTCATGTGTCAAAAGAGTGTGGGAAAGGGGTGTTTAACCACCCAAAAATAAAAAAACTATAGCATGGATTGACACGTATGGGGATCTGAGAGGGCTGCACATCCCGATTTAGATACTTGAACAAAGGAAGAACATTTTCCCATGGGATTTTTTAGCAGCAAAAAATAAGTCAATTTGAATAAAAAATGATTTTATTTATAAGAAAGTTGCAAATGGCACATGTGGAAATGTAAAAAATCTGAATTTATGAGCTCCGGTAATTACAAGACCAAGCGATATACATACAGGGATATTGAATTTCACTTGAATGCACTTTGATGTACAGAAGAAAAACCCTGATGGATTTTGACCTGTCTAGGTCTTCCTCAGGGGTATCTTATTATTCTACAAAACATCAAAAGTAAAGGTAAAAAATATATATTAAGATTAAGCATATATTCTAAAGTCTCCTATCATTCATAGTAAGCTAGTGAGCAATTTTTACACAATTATCTGTATTTATATTGTAGGGAGACACACAAGAAAAGGATGCTACATGTATCATATTACTTAAAAGTTACATATTTACCCTCTTTAACACGTTATATCGCTAGACTGGAGACTTGTATTAAAAGCGTAATTCCATATGATCTCCTGGGGCTCCCAGTGTGGGTCTGTGCTGGTGGGGCGCCCACCCCCTGCTCCGATGTGGACCCACTCCACAGACTACCCGACTCACAAGAGGTCACACATCTGATGGGTCTCCCGATTGCAGACAAGAAAGCAGGGGGAGGCGGGTACAATGTACCATATTTTGAAGAAATTGCTTAACGTGCATCCTCACAGGGTGACACTGTGGATGCACAAGTATAAATGTGCCAACGTCCCGATATAGCAGGAAGAATATGAAAAAACTAAGGAATGGACTTTTGGCGGCACATGAGTAAATATTGTAAAAAGCTAAGGATATTTATTTTAGAAAAAGTCATAAGAAAATACACGTAAACATAAAAAAAAATTGACAGTCTATTCGTATTTAGATACAAGGCTCAGGCTAATGTTCAACAGTGCTTCAGAATTATATTTATACAGTGTATATGCACTTCATCCTAAATGAGAATACATAACCAGCAGCCACAGGCTAATGAAACAGTAATCGTATGAAGCAGGTGGTGTTAGCCATAAGTCCAATGTATCAGGTGTAATCTTGAATTGCTCTACCAGTTTCGCGAATTAACGCTTCTTCAGGAGCATAATAGTCTGTTCAGCATATATGTAAACAACAAAAAATATATATTTAACATCTTTTTAATACATAAAACATAAAACAACATAAGAGGCAGAAATCTTTGAAAATAAAAATTAATTAAAAGATTGCTGGCCCCATATAGCCTACATACCAAAAAACACACCAACCGTGTGGCAACGACCCAACACATGAGCTAGCCCCCAAAAGGGGCACTAGAAGATGGTAGTAGTGCTGGCAATGATGCCTAGAAGAGGAGAAGAGAGATTAGGAGGGAAAGGAGAAGTAAAGGAGAAGTAAAGGTGAGAAGGGAAAGAGACCCAATTGAAATACAGAACTGGAAAAGGGGAAAGTAGATGGTGAAAGCAAGTGCAGGGAACCACCTCCCTAACGTGATCAAAAAAGTACATGCTATTACAAATAGAAACATACTCACAGGTCGAGTGTGCTGCAAATACGGCAACACATCTTGGTAAAGTTAAATTGGCAATTTGTTTGTAGCAAATGACCAATAATGATAAAAAATCTAAAGGGAGAGGAAAAAATAATATATATATATAATTATATATATGTAAGGTCGCCTTATTGGCAACCATGACATGTGTAACACAGTAAATGAGGCTGACCAGGTATGGTATATGGCCAAAAAAAAAAAGGGGGGGTTTTGCTCACCACAATAAGCGACGGCTGGGTATACTGCTAGGTAAAGGCTACAAATGAGTAGCAACAGGTAATATCCTCCAGGATTTTTGGAAACTGTAGATACCAGAGCATAAAGAAAAGGCTATATATGCACCGTGGTGGACCCTGGTGCACATTCAAGGCAGAGGGTATCTGACCCCAAAAAAGCTTATGGTAGATGGACAGGCTAAAGAAATAAACATAAGACAAAAATATCTATTAGTTGCTGTGCAAAGCTTTTGGCTAGATATCGATCGTGCAAAAGGTAGCAAAGATCACATACCTGTTGGCCTGCACCTTAAAGAGAGGAGAGCTTCCAAAAGTCCAGAGGAATCCTAGCAGTCAGCCGTGCTATGCAGGCGGTGTGCACCGCTCTTATATGTCCCCACAGGATGAACGTCATCTCTGAAGGAAATGACGCTATAGTAGGGAGGTAAGAGGGCCAATACGCATGGGCCAAAGGTGCCACTGAAGCAGCGAATTACGGCCAATGATAGAATGACAAGGGCGGGCCCGTTGCGGTCAGAGTGCTGGGGGTGCCGATGACGCGGCAACCCTCAGCCAATAGGTGGCAGCGTGGGCGGAACTAAAGCCGACACTACGCCGAGTGTGCCACTGGCGCGGCTATCCCCGGCCAATGGAGCTGTAATGTGGGTGGGCCCCGGCGGCCAGGGGGTGACATCAAAGATCGCCCAAACGACACACCCCCGGTCGTGATGACAGACTGAGTCCCATAGTCTGCAATGGATCCAACCCCCACCATTAGACAGGCAGTAAAGGGAAAGGGGAAAGACGAGTGAGAAATGAAAGAAAAGAAAGAACAGGAGGTGCTTCTTGACGTGGCAGCGATACAGGGGCAGCAATCAAAACGTCATGTTCCAATCAACAACCCATAAAAAAGGTGCTCAAACGCACCTATATTTTAAAAAGAGAACAAAATATAATATACTACCACTATATACATCCAGGAATACTGTTTTAACCTAAACAGATAAGAAAGGAGAGGGGAGGAAAAGGGAGAAGTAGACCAAAGGAAATGACTGGAGAATAAATTGTCTCAATCCTATGTCTGTATATCTTAGTATATTGGAAGTCATAGAGGTCTTATTCATTTAAAAAACCCTAAACTGGTTCATGATAACAGACAGTCTACCGTGGTCAAAATGGAGACTGCACAATCAAAACCGAGGGCGGTATAAACGCCCAGGGTAATAGAAACATCATATATGGGGAAATATATGATTATGTAGGAAAGTGGGATAATAATGTGTTTGGAAGTGAATATGAGTGAAAAAGATGTGTATCGAGGAATGGATAAGTCACGTGTAATTGTGAACTTAATTATTCATATTGTAATGGTGGACCAATTGGATGATGGAGTGAAGCTAAAACAGGATGAAATTATTATGTGTGGGTGCTGTGTTGGTGCAGAATGGGGAAATGTGTGCATGGGGGGAGGGGGGGGTTTATGTGTAGTGTGAGAATAAGGAGGGGGGGGCCCTAGAAACTAATTTAGATGAATGTAGGTGAAGTGAGAAACCTTATTCAGGGCTAATGATTGTGATGACGACAACAGTGAAAAATATATCATTTCAGTTTTACAGTACCTGTAAATAATAAGTGAAAAACTCCTGAAATAGGGAGAGTGAATGGTGAGAAATAAATATTGAAAGAAGAGGGTTATGAGGGGGGGAACGGAAAAAGTATTAAGCTTATTCCATGAGACCGCGGGCAGCAAAACAGACACAGGACAGAGGAAAGAGTGCAACAAAGAGGAAAGAAAGAATAACTATAGCAAATCGCCACAGTGTATCTATTCCAGCAGTATTGTAATCAGAGGAATGGCCTGTATGACTGAGTTTCATTGAGACCAGGAGGGCATGTGGCATTGAGTCTTTCGACCCATAGGGTTTCCTTCTGGAGGATGATTTTATCCCATTCACCCCCCCTGGGGCTTTTGGGGATGACAGCTAAGACAGAGAAAGAGACCAGAGAGGTATCGAAACGATGGTAGAGATCAAGGTGGCGGCTAACTGGTGTCAGCATTTTGCCGTTACCTGAATAGTAAATGTGGTCATTAATTCTCTGTCTCAGCTGTCTGGCTGTTTTGCCCACATAAAATACCCCACATTCACAAGTCATAAGGTAAATGATGCCTTCGGTGCGGCAGTTGGCTGAAAATTTGGGTGAGAAGGTTTCCCCGTTAGGGAGTGTATTAATTTGGCAGGGTTTAACTCATTTGCAGAAGGAGCATTTGCCACATCTAGAAGTGCCAAGCGGTATTTTGGCATTGATAGTCTTATGCCTAGTGTAATGACTTGCGGTTAATTTATCCCTCAGAGAATTTGCACGTTTGAAAATGATTTCTGGTTGTTCCCCTACGTATTTACCAAGTATCGGGTCTTCACGCAGAAGATGCCAGTGTTTTTCAAGCATGTGTCGGATGTCTAGATGGTGACTAGAAAATTTGGTAACTAACTTGGTAGTCAGTTGACGAAGGCTCGGTTTGGTTTTATACAAAAGCTCATTGCGAGTTTGACCAATAGATTTATTATAGGCCTGTCGCAGCAGTGACTTACTACAGTATACCCTCTGGCAAGTAGACGGTTTTTTAGTGCTTGAGCTTGCACTTGAAAGTCAGACCGGCGCGTACTATTTATTTCTCACCATTCACTCTCCCTATTTCAGGAGTTTTTCACTTATTATTTACAGGTACTGTAAAACTGAAATGATATATTTTTCACTGTTGTCGTCATCACAATCATTAGCCCTGAATAAGGTTTCTCACTTCAGCTACATTCGTCTAAATTAGTTTCTAGGGCCCCCCTCCTTTCCTTATTCTCACCCTACACATAACCCCCCCCCCCCCTTCCCCCATGCACACATTTCCCCATTCTGCACCAACACAGCACCCACATATAATAATTTCATCCTGTTTTAGCTTCACTCCACCATCCAATTGGTCCACCATTACAATATGAATAATTAAGTTCACAATTACACGTGACTTATCCATTCCTCGATACACATCTTTTTCACTCATATTCACTTCCAAACACATTATTATCCCACTTTCCTACATAATCATATATTTCCCCATATATGATGTTTCTATGACCCTGGGCGTTTATACCGCCCTCGGTTTTGATTGTGCAGTCTCCATTTTGACCGCGGTAGACTGTCTGTTATCATGAACCAGTTTAGGGTTTTTTAAATGAATAAGACCTCTATGACTTCCAATATACTAAGATATACAGACATAGGATTGAGACAATTTATTCTCCAGTCATTTCCTTTGGTCTACTTCTCCCTTTTCCTCCCCTCTCCTTTCTTATCTGTTTAGGTTAAAACAGTATTCCTGGATGTATATAGTGGTAGTATATTATATTTTGTTCTCTTTTTAAAATATAGGTGTGTTTGAGCACCTTTTTTATGGGTTGTTGATTGGAACATGATGTTTTGATTGCTGCCCCTGTATCGCTGCCACGTCAAGAAGCACCTCCTATCCTTTCTTTTCTTTCGTTTCTCACTCGTCTTTCCCCTTTCCCTTTACTGCTTGTCTAATGGTGGGGGTTGGATCCATTGCAGACTATGGGACTCAGTCTGTCATCACGACCGGGGGTGTGTCGTTTGGGTGATCTTTGGTGTCGCCCCCTGGCCGCCGGGGCCCACCCACATTACAGCTCCATTGGCCGGGGATAGCCGAGCCAGTGGCACACTCGGCGTAGTGTCGGCTTTAGTTCCGCCCACGCTACCACCTATTGGCTGAGGGTTGCCGCGTCATCGGCACCCCCAGCACTCTGACCGCAACGGGCCCACCCTTGTCATTCGATCATTGGCCGTAATTCGCTGCTTCAGTGGCACCTTTGGCGCATGCGTATTGGCCCTCTTACCTCCCTGCTATAGCGTCATTTCCTTCAGAGATGACGTTCATCCTGTGGGGACATATAAGAGCGGTGCACACCGCCTGCATAGCACGGCTGACTGCTAGGATTCCTCTGGACTTTTGGAAGCTCTCCTCTCTTTAAGGTGCAGGCCAACAGGTATGTGATCTTTGCTACCTTTTGCACAATCGACATCTAGCCAAAAGCTTTGCACAGCAACTAATAGATATTTTTGTCTTATGTTTATTTCTTTAGCCTGTCCATCTACCATAGGCTTTTTTGGGGTCAGATACCCTCTGCCTTGAATGTGCACCAGGGTCCACCCCGGTGCATATATAGCCTTTTCCTTTATGCTCTGATATCTACAGTTTCCAAAAATCCTGTAGGATATTACCTGTTGCTACTCATTTGTAGCCTTTACCTAGCAGTATACCCAGCCGTCGCTTATTGTGGTGAGCAAAACCCTCCCTTTTTTTTTTGGCCATATACCATACCTGGTCAGCCTATCATTATTGGTCATTTGCTACAAACAAATTGCCAATTTAACTTTACCAAGATGTGTTGCCGTATTTGCAGCACACTCGACCTGTGAGTATGTTTCTATTTGTAATAGCATGTACTTTTTTGATCACTTTAGGGAGGTGGTTCCCTGCACTTGCTTTCACCATCTACTTTCCCCTTTTCCAGTTCTGTATTTCAATTGGGTCTCTTTCCCTTCTCACCTTTACTTCTCCTTTCCCTCCTAATCTCCCTTCTCCTATTCTAGGCATCATTGCCAGCACTACTACCATCTTCTAGTGCCCCTTTTGGGGGCTAGCTCACGTGTTGGGTCGTTGCCACACGGTTGGTGTGTTCTTTGGTATGTAGGCTATATGGGGCCAGCAATCTTTTAATTTATTTTTGTTTTTATTTTCAAATAATTTTTCTGCCTCTTATGTTGTTTTATGTTTTATGTATTAAAAAGATGTCAAATATATATTTTTTGTTGTTTACATATATGCTCAACAGACTATTATGCTCCTGAAGAAGCGTTAATTCGTGAAACTGGTAGAGCAATTCAAGATTACACCTGATACATTGGACTTATGGCTAACACCACCTGCTTCATACGATTACTGTTTCATTAGCCTGTGGCTGCTGGTTATGTATTCTCATTTAGGATGAAGTGCATGTACACTGTATAAATATAATTCTGAAGCACTGTTGAACATTAGCCTGAGCCTTGTATCTAAATACGAATAGACTGTCAATTTTTTTGAATGTTTACAATGTACCATATGCCACAGCACCTGGAAATTATAATTTAGTAATTTTAATATATTTAGTAAATTTTATATTTTTTAATGTCTTTATAATGCTTTAAGTGCAAGATAAAAGGCACCAATACCACAGATCCTCAACTTGAGAGGTCTAGGATGCCTTTGCATATACTGCTAATATTAAATTTTTTGTTGGTATGTCTTGCAGTTTGCCCCGGAGCATCAGCACCGGTAAAACCGTATCCAGAACTGAATACTCGTGGGCCGGACCCAGAGATGTTCCTTGCATGTGTCGATACATCATATAGATCTTATGAATGCTATATTTATATGGTGCTCCCCTTAAGAAAGATCATAATATAAATACAGATAATTGTGTAAAAAATGCTCACTAGCTTACTATGAATGATAGGAGACTTTAGAATATATGCTTAATCATAATATATCCTTTTTACCTTTACTTTTGATGTGTTATATAATAATAAGATCCCCCTGAGGAAGACCTAGACAGGTCGAAATGCATCAGGGTTTTTCTTCTGTACATCAAAATGCACTCAAGTCCACTGTAAAATTGAATACCACATGCATATGAATTTCAATATCCCTGTATGTATATCGATTGGTCTTGTAATTACCGGAGCTCATAAACATGTCGTCTAATGGGACCCCTTAAACCAGTCTCAACAGGCTGGTCTTTCTGGGTTGGACCCTTCCGGGTGTGGATATGTACACATTCTTTGCTCTTTTAGTCTCCCCCTTATGACATTTTGCATACTTTGTATTATAATTTGTATTCATGATGTATGGACTTCTGTCCGTTTTTATGAAAATTTATATTAATAAATTGACGCTGTCACCTGTTTCTTTACTGCCTCAAAGTCCCTGAGGGGTTTCTCTCTGTTGCTCCCTCATGCAACATTTCCAATTTACTGTATTGGGTTGTTGGCCACAGACTATGGAATTCCGGCACATTGTGTGTCTGTAATGTAATTGTTATCCATTCTCAACAACTGGATTGCAAACCTAAGGTCTCTGACACATTCTAGTAGACCCAGAACCTGGAAGGGGGCCTCAAAAATAAAAAATGAAGCTGCCTTTTCAAACCTCCGTTAGTGACCCAAAATGTGATCTGCAGGAAAGGGGGTAATGAGCAACTTTGTTGCATTGTTTTCTGTTGAATAAATACAACTGTAAAAAAAACAAAAAAACATTAATTGTGTGGGAACTGGAGCATCTCCCACAATCCACTCCTTTTGTTATATTAAATCTTAAAAAAAAAACCAAAGTTTTTTTTTTCATTTTGTAAGGGAGTAAGGCAGTAATGATGGGCCAAACACCCCCCTGTTTGGTTCACACCAGAGCATATCGAACAGGGAGAAAGTTCTACCAAACATGCAAACTCTATTAAAGTCCATGGGACAGGAACATGAAAAATCAAAAGTCCTAATTTTAAAGGCTTATATGCAAGTTATTGCCATAAAAAGTGTATGGGGACCTGGGTACTACCCTGGGTACTACCCTGGGGGACATGTATTAATACGACATATATATATATATATATATATATATATATATAAAATGATTGTTTAAAAATATATATATATATATATATATATATATATATATATTGTGAGGGGGTTAGCTCGGCAGCGGGTGTGTGTGACCCCCGGGATGGGCTCCCCACACAAAAACAGGCCCAGCAAACGGAGGTTGTGGTTTTCAAAATCAAAAAGGTGCGGTTTATTTTCTATTTACAGTGACAAAACACAGCAAAGCAAAAGAAACATAAACAAAATAAATCCTGGTCAACTTGACCTCTGACTAAACATACCGGTTTCCTAACTAACAACTGGGATCAGCCTAGTGCTGTCCTAGTCCCTAAGTCCCTGGTTTTAAATGTCCAAGCAAATAGCCACACAGGCTTTGTCTCACCGCACAGGGGTTCACTCTCCCTAGACAGTCCACACAGGTCTGGGTCCAGGCATGAGCTAACATCTAATGAAGCTGGGAGTTCTTATAGAGGCCTAAATGAGCTGACAAGCTTCAGCTGGTCTCATCAACTCCCTGTCTGCACGACGCCCCACACTCTCCCTAGAGGTATGAGTCATCCATGAGCCCACTAGCCCCAGCTGGGCTTATACAACTCTCCACCTAGTTGTATAAGTCGGCGTAAAGCCTGAATCTGGGCGAAATATATCTACCCCCCTGGATGCAACCAGGTGACTTTACCTTCCTGTTGTCACATACCCCCCCTCTTGTTTTAACCTCGGGGTTGGAACACCAGCAATCAGGCATTCATGTACTCGAGACAAAGCATCCACATTCCCCATTTGAACGCCAGGGCGATGCTTTACTGTGAAGTTGAATTCCTGGAGGGCCAGGAACCACCTATTCACTCTTCTATTTGTTTCCTTGTTTTGAGCCATCCACTTTAACGGAGCGTGATCCGTAACCAAGTCAAAGTGCCTACCTAGCAGGTAGTACCGAAGGGAATCTAGAGCCCACTTCACCGCTAAACACTCCTTTTCAACGGTGGCGTAATTTACCTCATGGGACTTCAACTTCCTGCTGAGGTAAATGACTGGGTGCTCTTCCCCGTTCCAGACCTGGGACAATACTGCTCCTAACCCCACATCTGACGCATCACTTTGTACGACAAAGTCTTTAGAGAAGTCGGGTGAGTACAACACTGGCTGGCTACATAAGGCTTGTTTCAAGAATTGGAATGCTGCCTCAGCCTCGGGGGTCCATTTAATCATGACCGACCCTTTCCCCTTCGTCAGGTTGGTTAGGGGCACAGCCTTAGAAGCAAAGTGGGGAATGAATCGCCGATAATACCCAGCGATTCCCAGAAAGGCTCGTACCTGCTTCTTGCTGTTGGGACGTGGCCAACTCTGGATGGCCTCGACTTTGTTGAGTTGGGGTTTTATTACTCCCCTCCCAATGGTGTACCCAAGATATTTGGCCTCTTCCTGCCCAATGGTACACTTCTTGGGGTTAGCCGTAAACCCCGCTTCCCGAACAGAGTCCAGGACTGCTTGCACTTTTGGCAGATGTGAGGCCCAATCTGTGCTATGGACAATTACGTCATCCAGGTAAGCCGCAGCATACTTCCGATGGGGCCTCAGCATCTGGTCCATTTTCCGCTGAAATGTGGCCGGCGCATTCTGTAACCCGAACGGCATTCTTTTATATTGGAACGCCCCGTCTGGGGTTACAAATGCGGTTTTCTCTTTGGCCGACTTGGCCAGGGGGATTTGCCAATACCCTTTTGTGAGGTCAAGAGTCGTCATGTATCGGGCTGTTCCCAGCCGGTCGATCAACTCATCTATACGTGGCATGGGGTAGGTGTCAAATTTTGTAACTTTGTTCAACTGACGAAAATCGTTACAAAATCGCCAGCTCCCATCCGGTTTAGGCACCAACACAATGGGACTAGACCAATCACTTTGGGACTCCTCTATCACCCCTAAGTTCAGCATTTTCTGTACTTCCTCCCGTATTGCCTCCCGTCGGGCCTCTGGGATCCGATAGGGTTTTAACTTCACCCTTTCACCGGGCGAGGTAATGATGTCATGCTCTACCCCAGATGTTTGTCCCGGCAGCTCAGAGAATACCTCCTTGTTGCGAAGCACAAACTCCTTAACCTCCTGTTGTTGGGGTTGTGACAAGGTGGCTGCTATTCCAACCTCAGGAATCACGCAACCAGTTTGAGCTGGTGACCAAGTGTCTGCGACTAGGGACTCTCTATCCCTCCAGGCTTTCAACAGATTAACGTGATAGATCTGTTCGGGCTTTCGCCTTCCTGGTTGTCTGACCTTGTAATTCACTTCGCTCACTTTTTCCATTATCTCGTAGGGGCCTTGCCATTTGGCAAGGAATTTACTTTCAACCGTAGGGACAAGTACCAGTATCCTATCCCCCGGGGAAAAGGTACGGGTCTTGGCTCCACGGTTGTACACTCTCTGCTGTGCTAACTGCGCTTGGGCCAAATGTTCCTTCACGATGGGCATTACCTGTGCAATTCGGTCTTGCATCAGGGCGACATGCTCAATCACACTCCTGTGGGGAGAACTCTCACTTTCCCAAGTTTCCTTGGCAATATCCAACAGCCCTCTTGGGTGTCTCCCATACAGTAACTCAAAGGGGGAGAATCCCGTAGAGGATTGGGGCACCTCCCTAATAGCAAACATCAGATAAGGAAGTAGACAGTCCCAATCCTTTCCATCTCTATCCACCACTTTCTTCAACATTTGTTTTAGGGTTTTGTTGAATCTTTCAACCAGCCCATCGGTTTGGGGGTGATACACAGATGTACGTAATTGCGTCACTTTGAACAATTTACACAGCTCCTTCATAACCCGGGACATAAAGGGTGTACCTTGGTCCGTAAGCAGTTCTTTACAAATACCCACCCGGCTAAACACAAGAGATAGCTCTTTGGCTATGGTTTTGGCCGAGGTATTTCGGAGAGGGATCGCTTCTGGATAACGGGTGGCATAGTCCATTATAACTAATATGTACTGGTGCCCCCTAGCGGACTTGATTATAGGACCTACCAAATCCATGGCGATCCTCTCAAACGGGACCCCAATGATGGGTAGAGGGACCAGCGGGCTACGGAAATGTGGCATCGGGGCCGACCTCTGACACACAGGGCAGGAGGAACAATAATTTTCTATGTCCTTCATCACCCCCGGCCAATAGAATCTCTGTAATACCCTCTCTCGGGTTTTCTCTGTCCCCAGATGACCTCCAAGAATGTGCCCATGGGCCAACTCCAACACCAACTTCCTGTAAGGTTTGGGCACCACAAGCTGTTCAACGGTTTCTTCTGCCCTTTTTGCCACCCGATACAGTAGGTCCTTCTCTACGCTGAAGTATGGGTAAGTGCAGGTATTATCTGGGTTCACTAACTCGCCATCTATTTTCACTACGTTTTCCCGTGCCTTTATTAGGGCGGGGTCTTTCAACTGTTCTGTGGCAAAGTTTTCCCTGTGAACCTCAAGATCAGAAAACTCCACAGACGGTAGGTTTTCGTCTGAGGAGGTGGGCTCCTCTCCAGTTTCTTGAGTCTCCCCTGCCAATACTGATAAGGGAAATTCCGGAGAGTCCTCACCACTCTCAGGGGAGTTCTGGCTATCACATTCCTGGTACATAGGGGCACCAGTGGGGGGCTCAGGATCATCCCACAGTTCCCAGAACTTCGGAAAATCCCTTCCCACAATGGCGTCATGCGGTAACTGAGATACTAAGCCCACTGGATGAAAGAGGGTACCTTTGGGGGTCTCGAAACACACTGTAGTCACTGGATACTCTCGGGTGTCCCCATGCACACAAATAACAGCTACCTTGCTATTCCCAGAGACCTCTGTTTTAACTAACTCAGCCTTTATCAGGGTCACAAGGCTACCTGAATCCAGCAATACCACAACATTTCTACCATTAACACACATTTTGCATAAATGTTTCTCAGTTCCTCGAATGGCAGTGCATGCGACTGTCGCACACAGCGACTGACGTCTGCCCGTCAGAAAGTCACACTGCATGGGTTCCTCCACAACCGGGCAATTGGCTGCAATATGTCCCGCTTGCCGGCAGCGGTAGCAAACGATCCTTCTTGAGCCGCTGATTTCCCAGGCTGTTCTCGCCAAACTTGGGGTAGAGCTCCCACCCTCTCACTCTCTCCACCCTCACCCCTTGGAATCCTCTTATCCGCCCCTGGGGATGGTCTGGTCTTAGGGTGGAAAGTCCGAGTGTCTCTGGAAGAGGCCGTCAGGTTCTCTGTAGCCAAGTATTTCTCCACACGATCCACAAGACCATCGGCCGTCTCTGGGTCTCCATGGCTTACCCACTTTTGGATGGCAGTAGGAAGAGCTCTCAAAAACCGATCCATTACAACACGTTCCACAATCTTTGGTGCGGACAAATCTCTGGCTGTAGCCACTTTCTGCTCAGGTGAATGAGATCATACATTTGAGACCTGGGGGGTTTTCCAAGCTGGAAAGTCCAGTTATGCACACGCTGAGCCCGGACAGCCAGGGTGACACCCAGCCTTGCCAATATTTCAGCTTTTAGCATCACATAATCTTTTGCTTGGTTAGGCTCTAGGTCATAGTAAGCTTTCTGCGATTCACCAGTTAACAGAGGAGCCACCAGTCTAGCCCACTGCTCCTCAGGCCACTTTTCTCTTTCAGCGGTCCTTTCAAATGTGGTCAAAAATACCTCTGGATCATCCTCTCCAGTCATTTTTGTCAATAAACGACTCACCCCAAAGGACGCGGTATTAGTGGGACGGCTTTCCTCACTGGTCTGCGGACGTTGCTGCATTACTGCTTCCATCTGTTGTTGTAGTCTCTGCTCTTGCTTCTGCAACAGGTCTATGAAGCGGGCCTCAGATTGCTGCTGGGCTTGTTGCTGAGCCTCCAGACTCTGTTGCAAAGTTGCGTTTGTCTGCTGCTGGGCTGCAAGGCTCTGTTGATGAGCTTGCTGCTGGGCTGCAAGGCTCTGTTGATGAGCTTGCTGCTGGGCTGTGAAGTTCTGTTGTTGAGCTGCAAGGCTCTGTTGATGAGCTGCAAGGCTCTTTTGCAAACCTGCATTTGTCTGCTGTTGATTGGCATTTGCTAGAGCCAGCTGTTTCAGTATCTCCTCCATGCTGGCTTAAAAAAAACTGCCACTGGTTCTCCACCAACTGTGAGGGGGTTAGCTCGGCAGCGGGTGTGTGTGACCCCCGGGATGGGCTCCCCACACAAAAACAGGCCCAGCAAACGGAGGTTGTGGTTTTCAAAATCAAAAAGGTGCGGTTTATTTTCTATTTACAGTGACAAAACACAGCAAAGCAAAAGAAACATAAACAAAATAAATCCTGGTCAACTTGACCTCTGACTAAACATACCGGTTTCCTAACTAACAACTGGGATCAGCCTAGTGCTGTCCTAGTCCCTAAGTCCCTGGTTTTAAATGTCCAAGCAAATAGCCACACAGGCTTTGTCTCACCGTACAGGGGTTCACTCTCCCTAGACAGTCCACACAGGTCTGGGTCCAGGCATGAGCTAACATCTAATGAAGCTGGGAGTTCTTATAGAGGCCTAAATGAGCTGACAAGCTTCAGCTGGTCTCATCAACTCCCTGTCTGCACGACGCCCCACACTCTCCCTAGAGGTATGAGTCATCCATGAGCCCACTAGCCCCAGCTGGGCTTATACAACTCTCCACCTAGTTGTATAAGTCGGCGTAAAGCCTGAATCTGGGCGAAATATATCTACCCCCCTGGATGCAACCAGGTGACTTTACCTTCCTGCTGTCACAATATATATATATATTTTTTTTAAACAATTATTTTTAAAGGAGCAGTGATTTTAATGATGCTTAAAGTAAAACAAGAAAAATTTAAAATTCCTTTAAATATCGTGCCTGAGGGGTCCCCTTTAGTCTGCCTGTAAAGTGGCACATCTGTACAGTATAGAGCCTGCTGCAGCAATAATGACATTTCTAAAAGAAATAAGGCTGGCAATGTCATTTGCTCATGGCTCTAATGTATTGCCAGCTTCTGGCAATACAGATTATAAAACTAAAAATGGCGCAGGCCCTTTGTGTCTGGTATGGATTTTAAGGGGAACACCACACAAAAAAAAGAACGGCGTAAGGCCCCCCACAAAATCCACACCAGGCCTTTATCCAAGCATGCAGCCCGGTAGGTCAGGAAAATGGAGGGGAATGAGTGAGCGCCCCCTCCTGAACCATACTAGGCTGCATGTCTGCCCCCAGATCCCAGCCCCCCTATGTTAATGGGTATCGGGTACATTGTACCCCTACCCATTCACCCAAAAAAGTGTCAAAAAGTAAAAACCTCAAGAAACAGTTTGACAAATCTGTGACACAGAACAGTAGTACTAATAATGCAACAAAAGAACCTGATGCTGCTGCTGAAATATGAAAAAAATAAAAAAATGATCAATGAAACAAAAAAATGGGATCAGTGGTGACACAGAAGCGTTGTACACGCTAACACTTCAGTGGCACCACTACACTGTTATTCATAACACTACACTAGACTGTGGAATTCACAACACTACACACTGACTGCACTAAACTGGCTGAACACACCATCCACTAACTACCCAACCTAATCTCCACTAACACGCTACACACGGCTGCCGTGTAAGCAGCCTTATATAGTGTGGGGTGTGGACTTAGCCCTTAAACCATGATTGGCCAAAAGCACCCTGACTGGAGTAAGGGATGATCATAACTAGTCAGTTTTTTGTTACTGCTGTGAATAGCAAGAATGGGAGAATTTATTTTGGGTTGTTCTTTGCTGTTGGTAGGTCATGGTAATGGCAATAAATATACATTTATTAACATTTATCACCAAATGCAGGCCCATGTACAGTTTTACTAACACGTGGCTAATTTAAGAAACTGAGTTCAAGCATTCCTTCTATGGTAAGGTGTCACACTCTTCCACCAGCCTTCCACTATGTGTAAAATAGTGGCCTTGCCCCGATAGGAACACACTTACCAAATGAATATGAACACCCTAGCTTATACCAAGGTAGGTCAATAAGGCTTCTTCCACAGTGCTGCTGTGCATGGCAGTTTTCCTCTGGTTGCAGCCTTTGTGTCAGAGATCCACAATCGTTTATACGCAAAAAAATGATTCATACAGAGAGGCAACACATAGAGCATACCATTTAATGAAATCCACAGTTTAAAAACAGGAATTAAGAACACTCACAATCTCTGGTGCCTCTCCTGGCACCCTGGGATCATCTGCCGATTTTTTGTGTGTAGCCCATCACCGCTCCACATGCGGGTGTCGGCATCCTTTCCAGTCCACAGAAGCGGCTGTCAGACCGAGTGGATGCCCGCCACGACTTGGCCACTGGCCTTGAGCTTTTACAATGACATGGAAGTTCCTCTTAAAATTTACAGGAGCTTGGCAGAGGCTCTAACCCAGGGGTGCTCAACCTTTTGAAGAGCGAGGGCCACTTAAGCGACAATGAGCGGAGCAGGTGGATGTCATGTTCATGTCTGCTCTGCATATGCAGAGCGGACACTGACACAGCCCACTATACTTTTTAGCGGATTGTATTGGAGGTAGGACACAAGTCGGTTTATGTCTGCCACTACTTAGAGGTGAATAGAGGGTCCAATTGGTCGGACTGTCGGACTGACCATGTGAAAGGGGCCTAAGGCTGCTTTCACACTGATGCGCTGCGGTTTACCCACACCGCGAGTGCAACGCATTGTACCTTTTGTCTTTCCTGCACTTTGCAATAGACTTCTATTATATTCTGGCTCAGTGCAGGTAACCCGCAGGTAAACTGCTCTGCACCTGTAGATCAGTTTTAAAGCAGCCCAGTAACCACTGCAGAAAAGATATGCCCATATATACACGGATTTTAGTAATAAACTGACCTTTAATAACAGTATTCCATTCTATTCCATTCCAGAGCAGGAGGTCGCGGGCCACATCAGAGGGTTCCGCGGGCCACATCAGAGGGCTTCGTGGGCCACACGTGGCCCCCGGACCACTGGTTGGGCATCCCTGATCTAACCTATGCTCTACCAAAAATCAATAAAATATTTTGTCTGGAGTTTAAACTTTTAAAAAATCTATTCAATAAAAATTGCTAGCCCTTATTTAAAGAGAAAATTCCTTTTTAAAAGTGAATTTTCTTTAAATGTTAAATCTGTTTCGCAGGAATGTAGGTGTCTTCTTTAAAAAAAATATATATATATATAATACTATTAGAAGAAAGACTGAATTGTAAGGGTATAATATTTGAAATATTCCTTCCTTAAACCAAGATTTTTTCTAAATTGGAGAGACTTTCAAAAGGTGGCTACTCTTTTGCATGATTACAGTCTAGTGTTGTTGTTACTGTTGTCTAGGGTCCCATAATTACAGTATTCCTGGAAAGACAAGTAGAGTATTCTACATGATCTTCGGTAAAGGCACAGCTCTAATTGCTGATGTTTCAAGAATCTAAGTCTGTGTTGTAGCAATTCTCAACTTTCTTTCACATAGGTTGACATCATCAGCAAAGGGCAACTGAAAGCCCAAAACCTGATTCTGATATGTGCATAAATTAAGGAAGCAGGCACAACATTGCAAATCATTGAAGGCCATTTTATTAAATGGGTAGAATTACTATTAGACCACACAATGAGGAGCCTACCTTCCTAGCTGTTGTACAATTGACTTCAGAATAAATACAGTATATTGCCAATTTTGTTCACACATTACTGAAATCTTTTTCATAAATATTTGCTTTATTTTTATGGATTTACTGTAATTGTTTGTGCGCTCCTTTCTGAGAACAGTCTTTCCTCCCTAAACGTGTAGTTCTCTTAAAGTGACTATGCCACCTGCATGAGCTCGCAGGCTGCATAGATGCTGCATATTCCCCAGTGTCTTTAAACCAGGAAAGCTCTGGCCCTTCCTGCTAATATTGAATCTTGCCCACGTCATCATGCCACATGCCACTGAACAGAAGGGGTATATACAGTATGTATTTCACTCTCAGCCACAACCAAATCTAAAGGATCCATAGGCTGCCCATAGCCACATGTCTCAGTTAAAGGTGTCATGGAAAATTCCTTTCTTTTATCCTTTCATATTACCATCATAGCTGTCTAGATGTTGTTCCCATCTCTATAAAGCAAAAGTAGGGCATTTGAATAGTTTAGTTGCCTTCTTACTGCCCTTATCAGTACCAAATCACTGTGCTCCGTGCCTCCACAGAACATATTGCTGCTGAATGGTATTTTGCTCTGCACTCCTAAACCTGGCAGCTTACAGCCTGATAGTATGACCCAGAGGCGTAACTAGAATCTTCAGTGCCTCAATGCAAGAAACCATGAAGGGGCCCCCCTGACCCCATCCTGGGGCCCTTTTCACTGGCCCTGGTGTTCTTTCCACTGAATCCAGGGCCCTTTACTCGTGTCACGGGGACATTTATCATGGTCCTGCAGCAGGACCCGTTTCTCGCCAACCTTTCCAAACAAAATTCAGGGACACCTTTTTTTTGCTATGTGTTCTGTCAGCCACTGTAGGCGGAGAACATATCAACACCTTTGCGGCATCATACGCATATATGTGGCCTCTCGAAGGGTGGTTCTTAATGCCAAGAGGCCGCATATATGTGTACCAAAATGTCAACAAAGCTGTGCCGAGGGTGCGCACCCTGCGTGCTCCCGGCAGAGTTTCCAATTGCTACTTGTGATCGGGAGCTTTCCGACCATGGGACCGCTGTAGAGGAAATATGTTTATTCCCGTGCTACCAGTTTTAACGGAATCCTATAACATGTGTTATTAACTATGTGGTATTAGTGAATGGCTTCAAGCGACCTAATTGTGTTCCCACAATGTTATTGCTATAGTTTGCACATTTTTATTTTGAATACGATAAAAATAATCACTTTATGCTTATATTGCAGAGCACATTACTGAGATATTTCAAGATAAATTTTCTGTCCAAATTTAATAATTTTTTGTTTCTTATCAATTGAGGAACAAACACATTTATTTGAGTACAAAGAAAGTGAATTATAGCACACTTATTT
This sequence comes from Rana muscosa, assembly GCA_029206835.1. Classification (NCBI taxonomy): domain Eukaryota; kingdom Metazoa; phylum Chordata; class Amphibia; order Anura; family Ranidae; genus Rana; species Rana muscosa. The sequence continues at coordinate 324,988,846 of CM055117.1, forward strand.
GAAGAAGTATCAGTATTTTCACGGAATAGGCGCAGCAACATTTATTTGGTTTTATCATGTGACCACTGTGACAGCCAATTATGGCAGTCACATGATCGAAATCCCCGCCTCCGCCTCTGGCATATGAAACCTCTTAAAGGCACATCTTTGCACACCCTCCCTCCCCTTCAAACTCCTAACTAATCTCTGTACCCACTTGCACATCTCTGCAGTGCACTTTCAACCACCCCAGCATACCTACAACCCACAGCATATCTCTTTAACCTCCCCAACATACACAGCAGTGTACTTTAGGTACCTTGGTTACCCCTCATGGACACTCACCTCTGCTGCACATATTGATCATCAGGTTTGTAGTTCTCGGCATCTCCCACTGCACCTCCAGCCAGCAGTTCAATATGCAGTGGGGCAAGAGGGGGCAATTGGCAGCTCTGTGGTGCCATGGCATCTCCCTCTGCTCCTTCAGCCAGCAGTGCAGCGGGAGGGGAAAAGGGAGATGCCGTGAGCACCACAGAGCTGCAGATTGCCCCCCACTGTATAGTGAACTGCCGGCCAAAGGTGCAGGGGGGAAGACCAGGTCTGGGCCTCCCACAGTGGCGGAATGCCAGGGCCCATTCGCAGATGCGACCCTGTTAGTTCCACCACTGATATAACCCCTTTCCTAATCAAGCATCGTCTGAAAGCTGGGAACATTAGAGTGGATCATGGGAGGAGGATAATTTTGTACTTTTTGATAAGTAGCCATATTTTTGGGAAAATTCACATAAAACATGAATTCAGGAAGGTATCAAAAATTATGCATTTGATATGTCACAGAGCTCAGCTTTAGATCTAATTAAATTATGGAGGATGACATGCACATCTATCACTCTGAGATCACTAGTTACCTGGCTGCCATGCAATAGATATAAGATTTCTGTGTCAATGACCCTGAGTAAGTTTTGATCTATGAAATGTTACTTTTTTTCCTACTTGGATTTGGTGTATTCTTGTTTCAGGTTTAGAAATGGGCCGAACACCCCCCTGTTCAGTTTGCAGCATAACTCCCGAACAGGGGAAAAGTTCTGACCCAAATGACGAGCCCCATTGAAGTCTATGGGAGCCGAACAGGAAAAATAAAAAGTGCCCATTTTGGGTTATACTGAGTAATCGAAATCTCATAAGAAGAAGCTACTAGCATCATCCCATGAGATTTGGGCTACTAGGCATCCCTCAGATCTTGAAAAAAGGATGGTGACCTCACCCTCTGCAGTACGGTATCTGAGGGGAAGGTAAGTATATTAACTAACTTTTTTCTCGCACAGGTGCAAAAATTTGATATAACAATTTTTTCTTGTGACTTTTCCTTTGAGGTTTGTGAACAGATTTTGTTTAAAATGGACAAATCCATGATTGTTTATTGTTATTTTCACAATCATGAATAGTATACCCTCTGTTCTTCGACCAGTCTGCAAAGGGTTTCCCAGCAGGAAAGCTCAATCCTCAACCAGCAAAGCTTTTTGGGTCACAGGGACACACAAGCTTTCCAATATCAAGATAGTGATCTTTCTGAGGAGAACCTGACAACTACCAAACTTAGATTTACATTAATCAAGGCAAAATATGTTCTGATTAGCTGATATATGTAAAATAAAGTACCCTACTTTATATATTTATTTTTGATTTATTAAATACAATGTAATTATGCAGTGAGCACAGCCTAGTTTTTTTCTGTTGTACTTGTATTATACCCCAGGCTCTGATGTGTAAGTGATCCTTAGTATATCCTAACATGTATTGCATATAAATATAGCCAAGACGTATAATTGAAAAAACAATAAAGAATATGAAAATTAACAGGCTCTGTCTGCTCTGTTTCAATTATTTTTTCCCTCCAGCTCTGATAGGTTCATATATCACAGCCTTTCTTAGAAATCCTAAAGTGGGTGTTTAAACAAAACATTGCTGGATAGTCAATGTATTCTTAAAATGGTGGTAAACATTTTTCTGTGGGCATTCAACTGCAATCAGCCATTTTACATGCTTTATTTTTATTTCCCTAGTGTTTCCAGTTCAGCTTTTGGGAGAGTCCCCAGCTAAAACTAAAATTTGCATTTAAATTGAGATTTTTGTTTTAATGAGCAAGACTCGTGGGGGACCAAGACTATTATATATCCTTATGAGAAAGCCTGGCATTGTATCACCTTTTAGTATTTGATTCAGACCTTAAAAATAACAAGAAAAAAAAACATATTTAATCCTTCCCAGTTCCTGTAAGCTTACTATGCATTGCAGAACAAAATTGCACCACAGGACCTACTACCAAAGTGGTTAAGAAGCAAATGATAAACTAATAATTGTGGTTGCCCTAGCAGCAGAACTAATATTCATTCATGTGAGCTGTGATAAAGGTTTGTAACTGAAGCCATACTGGTGTGTTCTGGACGGTGCTTAGAAATCATAATTTTTTTCACAGTTTGGTGATGGAGTGACATAGTCGTGAGATTTCATTGCGACCATTGACTTTATGTGCTGATTTGAAATGCAGTCTGGAAATACTATATAATCTAAAATATACACTGCATAAAAGATGGTAGAAGTACACGAGTGCCAGGGAAGATGGAGTGAAAACAAAGCAAAACCATAAAGTTTCCTTAAAATTTTGATGAGCTTACCTTCACCCCAAAACATTAGTGGACCAGATTAGTCTATCTTTATCTGCTAGGACTTTAGTGTCTTTAGAACATTTGTGAATACACAGATGAAATACATGGGCGAAAATACCTCCAAAAGGATTTGTATGTGTGTATCCAGTTCTGGGATTTTTTGTTGTTGTTCAGTCCCTTCCCAAGCCTGTGGTTGGACAGTGAAAGAAGAAAAGGCAGACTAATGAGTTCATTTGTCGATCTGCTCTCCTATCAGCATAGTCAATGCACTGCAGTACAACTGAGTGGCTCCATGTGCTGCCTATTCCTCACCCAGTCCAAGCTCTGTTGTACAGGTTAAGAAACAGGCTAATGCCACGCTCCGAATTTCATCCCTTGAGCGGTACATACAAATTATCATTACCTACCTACCATTAGTATTTGGTCAAATTGTCAGAATTTTCAATTTTTTCTGATGCATATTTGTACCAGATGTGAGGGGGTTAACTCGGTAGCGGGTGTGTGTGACCCCCTGGATGGGCTCCCCACACAAAAACAGGCCCAGCAGACGGAGGTTGTGGTTTTCAAGATCAAAAGGTGCGGTTTATTTCTCTATTTACAGTGACAAAAACACAGCAAAGCAAAAAGAAACATAAACAAAATAAATCCTGGTCAGCTTGACCTCTGACTAAACATGCAGGTTTCCCTAACTAACAACTGGGATCAGCCTGGTGCTGTCCTAGTCCCTAAGTCCCTGGTTTAGTAAATGTCCAAACAAATAGCCACACAGGCTTTGTCTCACCGCACAGGGGTTCACTCTCCCTAGACAGTCCACACAGGTCTGGTTCCAGGCATGAGCAAACACCTAATGAAGCTGGGAGTTTTTATAGAGGCCTTAAACGAGCTGACAAGCTTCAGCTGGTCTCATCAACTCCCTGCCTGCACGACGCCCAGCACTCTCCCTAGAGGTATGAATCATCCATGAGCCCACTAGCCTCAGCTGGGCTTCATCAACTCTCTCCCTAGTTGTATAAGTCGGCATAAAGCCTGAATCTGGGAGAAATATACCTACCCCCCTGGATGCAACCAGGTGACTTTACCTTCCTGCTGTCACATACCCCCCCTCTTGTTTTAACCTTGGGGTTGGAACACCAGCAATCAGGCATTCATGTACTCGAGACAAAGCATCCACATTCCCCATTTGAACGTCAGGGCGATGCTTTACTGTGAAGTTGAATTCCTGTAGGGCCAGGAACCACCTATTTACTCTTCTATTTGTCTCCTTGTTTTGAGCCATCCACTTTAACGGAGCGTGATCCGTAACCATGTCAAAGTGCCTACCTAGCAGATAGTACCAAAGGGAATCTAGAGCCCACTTCACCGCTAAACACTCCTTTTCAACCGTGGCGTAATTTACCTCATGGGACTTCAACTTCCTGCTGAGGTAAATGACTGGGTGCTCTTCCCCGTTCCAGACCTGGGACAATACTGCTTCTAACCACACATCTGACGCATCACTTTGTACGACAAAGTCTTTAGAGAAGTCGGGTGAGTACAACACTGGCTGGCTACATAAGGCTTGTTTCAAGAATTGGAATGCTGCCTCAGCCTCGGGGGTCCATTTAATCATGACCGACCCTTTCCCTTTCGTCAGGTTGGTTAGGGGCACAGCCTTAGAAGCAAAGTGGGGAATGAAGCGCCGATAATAACCCGCGATTCCCAGAAAGGCTCGTACCTGCTTCTTGCTGTTGGGACGTGGCCAGCTCTGGATGGCCTCGACTTTGTTGAGTTGGGGTTTTATTACTCCCCTGCCAATGGTGTACCCAAGATATTTGGCCTCCTCCTGCCCAATGGTACACTTCTTGGGGTTAGCCGTAAACCCCGCTTCCCGGATAGAGTCTAGGACTGCTTGCACTTTTGGCAGATGTGAGGCCCAATCTGTGCTATGGACAATTACGTCATCCAGGTAAGCCGCAGCATACTTCCTATGGGGCCTCAGTATCTGGTCCATTTTCCGCTGGAATGTGGCCGGCGCATTCTGTAACCCGAACGGCATTCTCTTATATTGGAACGCCCCGTCTGGGGTTACAAATGCGGTTTTCTCTTTGGCCGACTTGGCCAGGGGAATTTGCCAATACCCTTTTGTGAGGTCAAGAGTCGTCATGTATCGGGCTGTTCCCAGCCGGTCGATCAACTCATCTATACGTGGCATGGGGTAGGTGTCAAATTTTGTAACTTTGTTCAACTGACGAAAATCGTTACAAAATCGCCAGCTCCCATCCGGTTTAGGCACCAACACAATGGGACTAGACCAATCACTTTGGGACTCCTCTATCACCCCTAAGTTCAGCATTTTCTGTACTTCCTCCCGTATTGCCTCCCGTCGGGCCTCTGGGATCCGATAGGGTTTTAACTTCACCCTTTCACCGGGCGGGGTAATAATATCATGCTCTACCCCAGATGTTTGTCCCGGCAGCTCAGAGAACACCTCCTTGTTGCGAAGCACAAACTCCTTAACCTCCTGTTGTTGGGGTTGTGACAAGGTGGCTGCTATTCCAACCTCCGGAATCACGCAACCAGTTTGAGCTGGTGACCAAGTTTCTGCGACTAGGGACTCTCTATCCCTCCAGGCTTTCAACAGATTAACGTGATAGATCTGTTCGGGCTTTCGCCTTCCTGGTTGTCTGACCTTGTAATTCACTTCGCTCACTTTTTCCATTATCTCGTAGGGGCCTTGCCATTTGGCAAGGAATTTACTTTCAACCGTAGGGACAAGTACCAATATCCTATCCCCCGGGGAAAAGGTACGGGTCTTGGCTCCACGGTTGTACACTCTCTGCTGTGCCAACTGCGCTTGGGCCAAATGTTCCTTCACGATGGGCATTACCTGTGCAATTCGATCTTGCATCAGGGCGACATGCTCAATCACACTCCTGTGGGGAGAACTCTCACTTTCCCAAGTTTCCTTGACAATATCCAACAGCCCTCTTGGGTGTCTCCCATACAGTAACTCAAAGGGGGAGAATCCCGTAGAGGATTGGGGCACCTCCCTAATAGCAAACATCAAATAAGGAAGTAGACAGTCCCAATCCTTTCCATCTCTATCCACCACTTTCTTCAACATTTGTTTTAGGGTTTTGTTGAATCTTTCAACCAGCCCATCGGTTTGGGGGTGATACACAGACGTACGCAATTGCGTCACTTTGAACAATTTACACAGCTCTTTCATAACCCGGGACATAAAGGGTGTACCTTGGTCCGTAAGCAGTTCTTTACAAATACCCACCCGGCTAAAAACAAGAGATAGCTCTTTGGCTATGGTTTTGGCCGAGGTATTTCGGAGAGGGATCGCTTCTGGATAACGGGTGGCATAGTCCATTATAACTAATATGTACTGGTGCCCCCTAGCGGACTTGATTATAGGACCTACCAAATCCATTGCGATCCTCTCAAACGGGACCTCAATGATGGGTAGAGGGACCAGCGGGCTACGGAAATGTGGCATCGGGGCCGACCTCTGACACACAGGGCAGGAGGAACAATAATTTTCTATGTCTTTCATCACCCCAGGCCAATAGAATCTCTGTAATACCCTCTCTTGGGTTTTCTCTGTCCCCAGATGACCTCCAAGAATGTGCCCATGGGCCAACTCCAACACCAACTTCCTGTAAGGTTTGGGCACCACAAGCTGCTCAACGGTTTCTTCTGCCCTTTTTGCCACCCGATACAGTAGGTCCTTCTCTACGCTGAAGTATGGGTAAGTGCAGGTATTATCTGGGTTCACTAACTCGCCATCTATTTCCACTACGTTTTCCCGTGCCTTTATTAGGGCGGGGTCTTTTAACTGTTCTGTGGCAAAATTTTCCCTGTGAACCTCAAGATCAGAAAACTCCACAGACGGTAGGTTTTCGTCTGAGGAGGTGGGCTCCTCTCCAGTTTCTTGAGTCTCGCCTGCCAATACTGACAAGGGAAATTCTGGAGAGTCCTCACCACTCTCAGAGGAGTTCTGGCTATCACCTTCCTGGTACATAGGGGCACCAGTGGGGGGCTCAGGATCATCCCACAGTTCCCAGAACTTCGGAAAATCCCTTCCCACAATGGCATCATGCGGTAATTGAGATACTAACCCCACTGGATGAGAGAGGGTACCTTTGGGGGTCTTGAAACACACTGTAGTCACTGGATACTCTCGGGTGTCCCCATGCACACAAATAACAGCTACCTTGCTATTCCCAGAGACCTCTGTTTTAACTAATTCAGCCTTTATCAGGGTCACAAGGCTACCTGAATCCAGTAATACCACAACATTTCTACCATTAATACACATTTTGCATAAATGTTTCTCAGTTCCCCGAATGGCAGTGCATGCGACTGTCGCACACAGCGACTGACGTCTGTCCGTCAGAAAGTCACATTGCATGGGTTCCTCCACAACCGGGCAATTTGCTGCAATATGTCCCGCTTGCCGGCAGCGGTAGCAAACAATCCTTTTGGCTGCCTCTTGAGCCCCCGACTTCCCAGGCTGTTCTCGCCAAACCCTGGGCAGAGCTCCCACCCTCTCACTCTCTCCACCCTCACCCCTTGGAATCATCTTATCCGCCCCTGGGGATGGTCTGGTCTTAGGGTGGAAAGTCCGAGAGTCTCTGGAAGAGGCCGTCAGGTTCTCTGCAGCCAAGTATCTCTCTACACGATCCACAAGTTTACCGGCCGTTTCTGGGTCTCCATGGCTTACCCACTTTTGAATGGCGGTAGGAAGAGCTCTCAAGAAACGATCCATCACAACACGTTCCACAATCTCCGGTGCGGACAAAGTCTCTGGCTGTAGCCACTTCCTGCTCAGGTGAATGAGATCATACATTTGAGACCTGGGGGGTTTTCCAAGCTGGAAAGTCCAGTTATGCACACGCTGAGCCCGGACAGCCAGGGTGACACCCAGCCTTGCCAATATTTCAGCTTTTAGCATCACATAGTCTTTTGCTTGGTCAGGCTCTAGGTCATAGTAAGCTTTCTGCGATTCACCAGTTAACAGAGGAGCCAGCAGTCCAGCCCACTGATCCTTAGGCCACTTTTCCCTTTCAGCAGTCCTTTCAAATGTGGTCAAAAACACCTCTGGATCATCTTCTCCAGTCATTTTTGTCAATAAACGACTCACCCCAAATGACGCGGTATTAGTGGGACGGCTTTCCTCACTGGTCTGTGGACGTTGCTGCATTACTGCTTCCATCTGTTGTTGTAGTCTCTGCTCTTGCTTCTGCAACAGGTCTATGAAGCGGGCCTCAGATTGCTGCTGGGCTTGTTGCTGAGCTGCGAAGCTCTGTTGTTGAGCTGCAAGGCTCTTTTGCAAACCTGCATTTGTCTGCTGTTGATTGGCATTTGCTAGAGCCAGCTGTTTCAGTATCTCCTCCATGCTGGCTTAAAAAAAAAACTGCCACTGGTTCTCCACCAACTGTGAGGGGGTTAACTCGGTAGCGGGTGTGTGTGACCCCCTGGATGGGCTCCCCACACAAAAACAGGCCCAGCAGACGGAGATTGTGGTTTTCAAGATCAAAAGGTGCGGTTTATTTCTCTATTTACAGTGACAAAAACACAGCAAAGCAAAAAGAAACATAAACAAAATAAATCCTGGTCAGCTTGACCTCTGACTAAACATGCAGGTTTCCCTAACTAACAACTGGGATCAGCCTGGTGCTGTCCTAGTCCCTAAGTCCCTGGTTTAGTAAATGTCCAAACAAATAGCCACACAGGCTTTGTCTCACCGCACAGGGGTTCACTCTCCCTAGACAGTCCACACAGGTCTGGTTCCAGGCATGAGCAAACACCTAATGAAGCTGGGAGTTTTTATAGAGGCCTTAAACGAGCTGACAAGCTTCAGCTGGTCTCATCAACTCCCTGCCTGCACGACGCCCAGCACTCTCCCTAGAGGTATGAATCATCCATGAGCCCACTAGCCTCAGCTGGGCTTCATCAACTCTCTCCCTAGTTGTATAAGTCGGCATAAAGCCTGAATCTGGGAGAAATATACCTACCCCCCTGGATGCAACCAGGTGACTTTACCTTCCTGCTGTCACACAGAGTACAAATCCCCTGAAGAAGACCGCAATGGTCGAAACGCGTCGGGGTACTCACAAGGGTGCTAAGTTCTCATTGCATAGAATGTATTGTATTGTTGATTATTCTACAACATTATTGTTTTTTTAGACTGTGTGTAACCAGACTGTACAATTTTTAACCAACTTTTTGCGACTGCATTTTTATTCTTTGTATAATAAAAGACATAGATCTGACCATACCCTTTTCTTGTTGAAATACAATATGCCGCTTAAAAAACCCCCGGGGAAAATGTCCCTTTTCTCACAAGAAACAGGCTAATATTAAGTCAAATTCAGGTATTTACATTCCTTGCATTTAATAATCCATTTGGAATGTGCCTAATTTAATTAATACATTTTTTATTACATTTTCGCATACATCAAATATTAAAAATTCATATAAATTTACATTGCTATATTTATACACAAAGACATAATAGGAAAAGGAAAACAAACATGAGGAAAAAGTATCTAGATAACTCATTACAACTGGCTTTTCTCACAGTGGAATCTTTGCTCTTCTTATTACAATCACTTCTACTCCTCTTCTAATCTATTAAGCTCATTGCCTCATAATCACTCTGAGTTATATTTTAAAAAAATGTACCCCCCCCCTCCACCCAACAGAGCTGCAATAAATTGCATCTTCCATATTTTTCTTGAGCTCAGTGGTTGTAAACCCACAGAAAAAAAAACCAAAAAAACCTGCAAGACAAAAGCATAATAAGCTAGTATGCTATGCATACTAGCTCATTATGAAATACTTACCTTAGATCAAAGCCCCTGCAGCGGTCCTGGCACACCTCTCTGGCTGGCGACATGTTTCCCCCGGAGTTATTTCCAGGTATCGTGGGCTCCGGTGCTGTGATTGGCCGTGCGGAAGTGGCCAGTAATGGCACAGCAGCTGAAGAAACGGCACAAGCGAGCCATTCCTTCAGTGCGCATGTGCCGATGACGTTGGCACATGCTGCTACTAGGGATGAGCTTCGTGTTCGAGTCGAACATACGTTCGACTCGAACATCGGCTGTTCGATCGTTCGACGAAGATCGAACGATTTGGGCCGTTCGCGCCAAATTCGAGTGACGCGAACGGCGCACAATGCACTACGCCATCGCAGTGTCATCCAGGCGCTGTGATTGGCCAAGCATGCACTGTGACCCCGCATGCTTGGCCAATCACAGCGCCGGCAGCGAGGAGAGCAATGATTGGCCACAGGCAGGATGCCTGTGGCCAATTATTGCTGAGGGTGTTTAGTACACGCCCCACACTATAAAAGGCCGCCAGCACGGCGGCCTAGTGTAGTGTGTTCCGGAGCAGGGATAGAGCAGCATAGGCAGGGACAGTGACTTTTATTTATTTCTTGCTTAACCTGGATTCCTTTAGTTTAGGGAAAGAGAAGGATAGGTAGGGAGAGTGTCAGTGTGTTTTGTGCTTGTGCTATATTGTGCTTAAAAAAAACATTTTTTCTAGGGACAGAAAACTGTAGGTAGGGAGAGTGTGTCAGTTTCTTTCACTGTCAAAGTCCTTGTTTCCAGGGACCTGGAAGGACAGTGAGTGAATTCTCCTTGTGCTAAATTGTGCTTAAAAAAAACATTTTTTCTAGGGACAGAAAACTGTAGGTAGGGAGAGTGTGTCAGTTTCTTTCACTGTCAAAGTCCTTGTTTCCAGGGACCTGGAAGGACAGTGAGTGAATTCTCCTTGTGCTAAATTGTGCTTAAAAAAAACATTTTTTCTAGGGACAGAAAACTGTAGGTAGGGAGAGTGTGTCAGTTTCTTTCACTGTCAAAGTCCTTGTTTCCAGGGACCTGGAAGGACAGTGAGTGAATTCTCCTTGTGCTAAATTGTGCTTAAAAAATAGGATTTTTATAACAGCTTACCTGTAAAATCCTTTTCTTGGAGTACATCACGGGACACAGAGCGACATAGTCATTACTAATGGGTTATATAGATACCGTCAGGTGCTGGCACTGGCAACTTCCAAAACCGGAAGTACCCTCCCCTATATAAGCCCCTCCCATCCGGGAGCACCTCAGTTTTGTAGCAAAGCAATAAGTGTCCCTAAAGAGGGGCGGGAGCTCTGTGTCCCGTGATGTACTCCAAGAAAAGGATTTTACAGGTAAGCTGTTATAAAAATCCTATTTTCTTTCTCGTACATCACGGGACACAGAGCGACATAGTCATTACTAATGGGATGTCCTAAAGCAATGCCAAATGAGGGGGGGGATACACCATATATAAGCTGAGCGCTATCAGACATGAGGATCTTTTGCGGCCTGCAACACACTGCGCCCAAAGGCGACATCCTCCTGACTTCTAACGTCCACCTGGTAGGACCTAGTAAACGTGTGTACCGAAGACCATGTTGCGGCCTTACAGATTTGAGCCAGGGAGGCCTGGTGATGCACTGCCCATGAAGTTCCAACTGCTCTCGTGGAGTGCGCTCTAACTTTGAACGGAGGTGGTCTCCTTCTCAAGCCATAAGCTTGCATAATGACCTGTCGAATCCACTTGGCTAAAGTAGACTTTGACGCTGCCTGACCCTTTCTGGGGCCTTCCGGCAGAATAAACAAAGTATCCGTTCTGCGAATCTGAGCAGTGGCTTTTAGATAAGCTTTAACTGCTCTTACTACATCCAAAGAATGCAATAACTTTTCCTCTACAGAAGTAGGTTTGGGGAAAAAAGAAGGAAGAACCACATCTTGGTTCAAATGAAACCTCGATACCACCTTAGGAAGAAGGCTGGATGAGGACGTAACACTACTCTGTCCTTATGGATAACCAGATATGGCTCCTTACAGGACATAGCTGCTAATTCCGATAGTCTTTTAGCCGAACAAATGGCTACTAGAAAAATCAATTTCCTGGTGAGAAGCACCAAGGAAATATGCTGTAATGGTTCAAATGGTTGTTTCTGTAGAACCGACAGAACCAAGTTTAGATCCCATGGACATATGGGAATATTAACCGGAGGACTAATACGCATCACTCCTTGTATAAAGGCTTTGACTAGTGAATGCGAAGCCAAGGGCCTTTGAAAAAATATTGACAAGGCCGAAATCTGACCCTTGATAGTACTCAAGGCAAGCTTCCTATCTACAGCCCACTGTAGGAAGTCCAGAATCCTACCTATTACGTACTTATGTGGATGCCATTTCTTGGCCTCACACCACGCGATGTACGCCTTCCAGATTCTATAGTAGATCTGCCTGGATACCGGCTTCCTGGCATTGATCATGGTAGATACCACAGCATTAGAGAGCCCTCTCTTTTTTAGAATGTGGGCTTCAATAGCCAGGCCGTCAAACCTAGGGCTGGTAAGGAAGGGTGGTATATCGGTCCTTGCGAAAGCCGGACGACGTGGGAGAGTCCAAGGACTCCCCACTGAAATTTTACAATCTCCGCGTACCACGCTCTTCGGGGCCACGCTGGAGCCACCGGAATCACTGGTTTCTTTTCTACCCTGATTCTGCGGAGTAATCGAGGTAACCATTGGCGGTGTGAATGCATATATCAGCTTGAACTGATCCCAAGGGAACACTAGGGCATCCGAGCCGCAAGCTAGGGGATCCCTTGTCCGAGAGACAAACCTGTCCCCCTTTGCGTTGAATCTGGATGCTAGAAGATCTACATCCGATGTTCCCCACCGCTGACATATTGTCCAGAAAACCTCGGGGTGAAGGGACCCTTCCTCTGGGCCTAATTGCTGGCGACTTAGAAAGTCCGCCTTCCAATTCTCCACTCCTGGAATGAATACCGCAGATATGGCTGGGACATATTTTTCTGCCCATTTCAGGATGTAATTTACTTCCCTCTGGGCTGCACGACTCCTGGTGCCCCCCTGATGATTGATATATGCCACTGCTGTGGCATTGTCTGATTGAATTCTGACAGGGGACCCTTGGAGTTTGGATGTCCATGCTACTAGGGCATACCGGGCTGCTCGTATCTCTAAGAGATTGATGGGCAGGGCCTTTTCTGCATCCGACCATCTGCCCTGGAGAGACTATTGCTCCAGTACTGCTCCCCAGCCTATAAGGCTGGCATCTGTAGTGACCACCTTCCAAGAAATCGGACTGAAGGATTTCCTTTTTTCCAGATTCTGGGGAACCAACCACCAACGGAGGCTCTTGCGAACGGAAGGGGACAAGGACATTGTAAGTCTAGGGCCTGAACTTTTTTGTTCCAGGCTGACAGTATGGCCCCTTGCAAATTCCTTGAATGGAATTGACCGTAGGGTACTGCTTCGAATGATGCCACCATTTTTCCCAGCAGCCTCATATACAGGCGTATGGACGGCTGTCTTTTTTGTACCCACTAAGTGGATCAAATCTTTCAAAGACAACACCTTTCCTCGAGGCAAGAATATTTTTCTCTGGCCTGAATCCAACCTTAGCCCCAAGTATTCCAGACTTTTGACTGGTTTTTAGGGCTGACTTGTCTCGGTTGATAATCCAACCGTGAGATTCCAGATACTTGATCGTCTTGTGAACGACCACGTCTAGTTTTTTCACTGAGTGGTCTATCAGCAACAAGTCATCCAGATATGCCATTATCATTACACCTTGTGTTCTTAGATTGGCCAATAAAGGGCCAGAATTTTTGTAAACACTCGTGGTGCTGTGGCCAAACCGAAGGGTAAGGCTCTGAACTGAAAATGGCGCCCTTCTACTGCAAAGCGTAGAAATTTTTGGTGGACTGGAAAGATGGGAATGTGCAAATAAGCATCTTTGATGTCGATCGTGGCTAACCAATCCTCCCCTTGTAGGGCAGTGGCCACCGATCGGATCGACTCCATCGGAAAGTCCTGATATACAGGAATTTGTATAGCCCTTTTAGAATTAATATGGGCCTCCCGTCCGCGTTTGCTTCGGGACTGTAAAGAGGTTTGAGTAAAACCCGAACCCTCATTCTTCCAGGGGAACCTCCATAATTACTCCTTGGAGCAATAGTTGTTCTAGTGCCAACAGGAGGGACTCTCTCTTCCGGGGATCCCTTGGCACGTTTGACCTCAAAAATGGGAAGGAGGAGAGTCTTTTAACTCCAAACTGTATCCCAAACCTACTGCGGAGAGCACCTATCTGTCTTGATCGTGTCCCGCCAGGTCTCTTGCGAACAACTGGAGTCCTCCCCCCACCCGACTGAGTGGGGGCTTCAATGAATTTAACTTTGGGGGAGGTTTTGTACCTCCCCTGACCCAGGGTTTCTCATTACCCTGCTACTGTCCCTGTTTTTTACCCCCGGGATTTGACCGAGGAGGCCGTCGGAACTGTTACACAGCCGATGCCCCAGGGACTGGAGAAGCAGGCCTCTTAAAGAGGGACCTCTAACTCTGCTTTTAACCGGCAAGAGCGTATTTTTACCGCTGGAAATTTTCTGGATATATTTGTCCAGGTTTTCCCTGAATAAGCGTTCACCATGAAATGGGACGCTAACCAGCCATTCTTTACAGGGAGCTTCAGCAGACCAGTTTTTGAGCCATAGGAGCCTACGCATATGTACTATAGACAGCGTAAGGCGGGAGGCCTGATGGACTGAATCCTCTATGGCGTCAACCGCAAAGCCTAAGGCTCTAGGTAGATCAGCTAGGGCAAAGCCTGCTGATCTGTCAAGTCCCTCAAGACCTGTTTCAACTGATCCTTTACTGCTTAGCAGACCCCAATAGCTGCTACTGCTGGTTGTATCACCAAGCAGATTTTCATAAGGACTCCAATCTTTTATCTATTGGGTTCTTGAACATTTGGACATTATCCACTGGACATGTCAGTGATTTATACATACAAGAGATGGCTGCGTCCACTGTAGGGACCTTCCATTTTTTTTTTTTTTTTTTGATGAACTTATCCTCCATGGGATAGACCACCGGAAATCTCTTGGGGGAATAAATATTTTCTCAGGACGTTCCCAATCCTGGTAAATGAGCCCTTTCAGTAAAGGGTGAAGTGGAAAAGAACAAACAGTCTGGGGGCTTCTAGCGACCCCAACGAGGATACAGTAGTGGTTGATGGTTCCGCAAGGTGCATTTTTAAATGCTGATCGGACCATGTTAGTCAGAGACTGAACCCATAATCTTTCAGCTTAAGATGCTGAGAAAAGGTTCCCCCACTGTTGATTCCTCTATAACAGAATCAACCTCATCCTGATCCCCTTCAGGCAGGTCGATCCCTGTATGGGACTGTTGCTCTGCTAACAGGCACTCTGAAGGAGGAGACGGAGATCGGGCGTGCTTTCCCTGACAGGGAGGCAGCGATAAATGTTGACAATCTCTCTCTAATCCTCCCAGAGCTGAGGAAAAAACCTCCTCTGTTACATACACAGGAGCAGGTGAACTGAGGACAGCCACAGTACCAAGTACCCTGCGGGGTCTCTACAGTCACTTACCTCTGAACTTCAGGGGAGACTGGTGCAGCAGGAGTATGCCCAAGATCCTCCGAGCCCGATGAGACCCCCTTCGCTTCCTGGAAGATTCAGTTCCGGAGCTTCTGGACGGCATATTCCTAAGCCTAAAGCTGAGGTATTCCAGCCGTAATACACCACTTTTACTGAGAATAGTCTAGCACAATTGCTGCTATATCACAGTTGGTGTCTACTAATGTGCCTTTCTAGGGGATGCCTGTATCAACCGCTTGCTGTATGCCTTTAAATGTTGCCAGCTCTGTCTCTGTACTTCATAGCCAGCTCACTACAATATTGTGGTTTTTTTAAACTGCTGGGACGCCCGCACATGCGCAGAAGCGCTGCGGCGCGCACAGAGCGTCATCCCCCAGGCTCCGCCCCCTTTCCCGGCTCACCTCTATATATAGAGGCGCGTGCTCGCGCACGCGCGCGGGCACGTGCGCCTTCGGCGCTAATTTCAAATATGGTAACAAGGGACAGGAGCCAGGGCCCCTCTTTGCCGCAGGCCGGGGGATGGACGAGCACTGCAACATGGCAGAGGAAGCAGTTTCCTATAAGAGAACTCACCATCTGCCTGGACTTTGCTCTGCTGAGAAGAAGCTAGTCCACATGACAAGAAAACATTCCACAGCGGCCTCTAGTGGACAAACACAGGTACCGCAGTCTAATATATTAAATATATATAAAAAAAATTTTTTTTTTTTTTTTCTTGACCACCATTAAAAATTATTACATTTTTTTAGTAGTTACAGGCATGCACAGAATTTTGCGGGAATACCATTAGGTAACAGACAGAAAGACAAATTAGGCTTGGGGGTCCCCCAATAGAACCAAGTTCCTGGGGGCCCCCACTTACCTGTTCCCCGCCGCAGGACTTTGTTTGGTCCACAAAAGCCCAAACTTCACCTATCACGGCAGGCATTGTAATCAAACCTTCAGGGACCGGGTTCCCAAGGATTCCACTCCCCTGGACCTGTATAGCACCCTGCACAGAAAACATCTTGGTCGTGGGTATGACCAGAGCTCTGGATCCCAGGGTCCAGCTCTCCTAAGAGAAGCATTACAGGCAGAACCTTGCTCTTCTCTGCAAGGCCCGGGTACCGACCGTTTAGCTATGAAGCTTTTTTGGTCGGATCCGGAATAGCTTACTGAGGCCCAAAAGAACCTGTACGCAAGCTCAGTGAAAAACACATGTTTCTTCTTGGCCAACACCTTAGACACTGGCAAAAAACTGAGGTGCTCCCGGATGGGAGGGGCTTATATAGGGGAGGGTACTTCTGGTTTTGGAAGTTGCCAGTGCCAGCACCTGACGGTATCTATATAACCCATTAGTAATGACTATGTCGCTCTGTGTCCCGTGATGTACGAGAAAGAAAAAACATTTTTTCTAGGGACAGAAAACTGTAGGTAGGGAGAGTGTGTCAGTTTCTTTCACTGTCAAAGTCCTTGTTTCCAGGGACCTGGAAGGACAGTGAGTGAATTCTCCTTGTGCTAAATTGTGCTTAAAAAAAACATTTTTTCTAGGGTCAGAAAACTGTAGGTAGGGAGAGTGTGTCAGTTTCTTTCACTGTCAAAGTCCTTGTTTCCAGGGACCTGGAAGGACAGTGAGTGAATTCTCCTTGTGCTAAATTGTGCTTAAAAAAAACATTTTTTCTAGGGACAGAAAACTGTAGGTAGGGAGAGTGTGTCAGTTTCTTTCACTGTCAAAGTCCTTGTTTCCAGGGACCTGGAAGGACAGTGAGTGAATTCTCCTTGTGCTAAATTGTGCTTAAAAAAAACATTTTTTCTAGGGACAGAAAACTGTAGGTAGGGAGAGTGTGTCAGTTTCTTTCACTGTCAAAGTCCTTGTTTCCAGGGACCTGGAAGGACAGTGAGTGAATTCTCCTTGTGCTAAATTGTGCTTAAAAAAAACATTTTTTCTAGGGACAGAAAACTGTAGGTAGGGAGAGTGTGTCAGTTTCTTTCACTGTCAAAGTCCTTGTTTCCAGGGACCTGGAAGGACAGTGAGTGAATTCTCCTTGTGCTAAATTGTGCTTAAAAAAAACATTTTTTCTAGGGACAGAAAACTGTAGGTAGGGAGAGTGTGTCAGTTTCTTTCACTGTCAAAGTTCTTGTTTCCAGGGACCTGGAAGGACAGTGAGTGAATTCTCCTTGTGCTAAATTGTGCTTAAAAAAAACATTTTTTCTAGGGACAGAAAACTGTAGGTAGGGAGAGTGTGTCAGTTTCTTTCACTGTCAAAGTCCTTGTTTCCAGGGACCTGGAAGGACAGTGAGTGAATTCTCCTTGTGCTAAATTGTGCTTAAAAAAAACATTTTTTCTAGGGACAGAAAACTGTAGGTAGGGAGAGTGTGTCAGTTTCTTTCACTGTCAAAGTCCTTGTTTCCAGGGACCTGGAAGGACAGTGAGTGAATTCTCCTTGTGCTAAATTGTGCTTAAAAAAAAAATTTTTTCTAGGGACAGAAAACTGTAGGTAGGGAGAGTGTGTCAGTTTCTTTCACTGTCAAAGTCCTTGTTTCAAGGGACAGAGAAGGACACCTGAAGGTAGCCCTTATTGCTTTTTTCCCATCTCCCTGCAGGCCATCTATTAGAATGTCTGGAAGGCAAACAAGGAGAGGCAGACAGTCAGGAGGCAATAAAAGAGGGCAAGCAGGCTCTGTGTCTGGGGGCAACAGTGCTGGTCGTGGACGCGGTGCATTGTCATCAGCACATGGCCATGGGACACGCTTGTCCTTCTTTTCGGCAGCTGGACATGTTGAGCCACATCATGCCGAAGACTTGGTAGAGTGGATGACCAAGCCCTCCTCCTCCTCCTCATCCTCTCTCACCCAGGCTCAGGGTACTGGAAAAGCAGCTGCCAAAGCGTCCTCTTCCCTGGTATCAATGTCAGACTCATCATCAGTCACTCCTTCCCTAGACCCACCATGTCCTCCTCCTGAGGAGTCCCCCGAACTGTTTCAGCACAGTGTTGGGTACATGCTCCAGGAGGATGCCCAGCGTTTCGAAGGGTCTGATGATGAAACCCAGCTAGAGGAAGGCAGTAGCGTGAGAGCAGACAGAGGGGATGCTCAAGAAGGACACCAATCTGGCAGTCATGTTCCAGCAGCTGCAGCATACTGCCAGATTGGCTCCAGTGATGAGGAGGGAGGTGATGATGAGGTCACTGACTCCACGTGGGTGCCTAATAGGAGAGAGGAGGAGGAGGAGGATGAGGAGGAGGCACATCTCCAACGAGGCAGGATGCCCTTTGGTGGCCAGCGTAAGGGCAGTACACCGACGGAATCACACCGCAGAGCTCCGCCTGTGCAGGGCGCTGCCTCTGCCCGTCATTCAAAAAGTTCTTTGGTGTGGGCCTTTTTTGAGGCTAGTGCATCAGATCGCACAGCTGCTGTTTGCAACATATGTCTCAAGCGTATATCGCGTGGCCAAAACATCAGCCGCTTGGGTACCACATGCCTGACCAGACATATGTTGACCTGCCATGCAGCTCGTTGGCAAGCCTACCTGAAAGACCCACACCAAAGAACAAAGCGGACCTCTCCTTGCACCGCATCAGCTGGGATCTCCAACCCCACTATAACTTCAGTCCTCTCTGAAACATGCACTGAGAGGAATGAAGGTGTAGAATTAGGTGTGTCACAGCCAAGTACTTGCGGCCACTCTGCTAGCAGTACACCGACGTCCGATTCTAGCAGGCAAATTTCCCTGCCCCAGCTGCTGGACCGTCGAAAGAAGTTCACTCCCAGCCATCCACATGCCCAGCGGTTGAATGCTAGCTTGGCTAAATTGCTAGCGCTTCAACTGCTGCCTTTTCAGTTGGTAGACTCGGCCCCCTTCCGTGAGTTTGTGCAATGTGCGGTTCCTCAGTGGCAGGTTCCCAAACGCCACTTTTTCTCACGGAAGGCTATTCCGGCTCTCTACCGGCATGTGGAAGGCAATGTCTTGGCCTCGCTGGACAGGGCGGTCAGCGGTAAGGTGCATATTACCGCTGACTCATGGTCCAGCAGGCATGGACAGGGACGTTACCTTTCTTTCACGGCCCATTGGGTCACTCTTTTGGCAGCTGGGAAGGATGCAGGACAAGGTGCAGTAGTGTTGGAGGTTGTCCCACCGCCACGACTCCAAAATGCTACTACTGGTTGTGACACACCTCTCTCCTCCACCCCCTCCTCTTCTTCTTCCTCCATGGCCTCTTCCTGTGGTTTGTCCTATGAACCAGCGGTGCTCCGTAGCCGTTCACGGGGCTACGCAAGTACGCAGGCAAAAAGATGCCATGCCGTGCTTGCGCTGGTGTGTTTGGGGGACAGAAGCCACACTGGGGCAGAGGTCCTGTCTGCTCTGCAGGGCCAGGCCGAGAGGTGGTTGACGCCACGCCAGCTTAAGCCAGGAATGGTGGTTTGCGACAATGGCACCAACCTCCTCTCCGCCCTCCGACAGGGACAACTGACCCATGTGCCCTGTGTGGCTCACGTCCTTAACCTGGTGGTGCAGCGGTTCTTGGGCAGGTACCCGGGCTTACAGGATGTCCTGAGGCAGGCCAGGAAAGTCTGTGTGCATTTCCGCAGATCTTATAATGCCAGTGCTCGCCTGGCTGAGCTGCAAAAGGAGTTGAACCTGCCCAAGAACCGCCTTATATGTGACATGCCCACCAGGTGGAACTCAACGTTGGCCATGCTGCAGCGGCTGCACACGCAGCAGAGGGCCATCAATGAGTACCTGTGCGACTACGGCACCAGGACAGGGTCAGGGGAGCTTGGTTTTTTTTCTCCACGCCAGTGGGGCATGATCAGGGATGCATGCACTGTCCTGGCACCATTTGAGGAGGCCACGAGGATGGTGAGCAGTGACAGTGCATGCATCAGTGACACTGTACCTCTTGTCCACCTGTTGGAGCACACGCTGCGTGGAATAATGGACAGGGCACTTGAGGCAGAACAGAGGCAGGAAGAGGAGGACTTCCTTGCCTCTCAAGGCCCCCTTTACCCAGACAGTGTTCCTTCTGTCCCACCCATCGCACAGGAAGAGGAGGAGGAGGAGGAGGAGGATTGTGTCAGCATGGAGGTGGAGGCTGGCACTCAGCATCATCAGCAGCAGTCTTTTAGGGATGATTTACAGTCCCAAGAAACCAGTGGACTTGTACGTGGCTGGGAGGAGGTGGCTGCGGATCATGTCGTCCTTAGTGACCCAGAGGACTCCGGAGCGAATGCCTCAGCAAACCTACGCTGCATGGCCTCCCTGATCCTGCAAAGTCTGCGGAAGGATCCTCGTATTCTTCGGATCAAGGAGAGGGACCATTACTGGCTGGCCACTCTCCTTGATCCACGGTACAAGGGTACGGTTGCGGACCTTATGTTACCGTCGCAGAGGGAGCAGAGGATGAGACAACTCCGGGAGGCCTTGCAGAAAGGTCTGTGCAACGCGTTCCCAGAGACTGGGAGGTTACAAACTCCTGGTCCTGGACAACGAGTTGCTGAGGCTTCGGCCAGTCAAAGAAGGAGCGGTGGGGAAGGTGGCCGTCTGACCGATGCGTTCAGACAATTCTTTAGTCCGCAGCCCCAAAGTATGATCGGTTCCAGCAACCATCGCCAGCGTCTGATAAACATGGTGCAGGAATATCTAGGGGCAAGGTCAGACTTGGACACCTTCCCCACCGAAAATCCTCTGGCTTACTGGGTCTTGAGGATGGATCACTGGCCAGAGCTTGCACAGTATGCAATTGAGCTACTGGCCTGTCCTGCATCCAGCGTTCTTTCGGAACGCACATTCAGTGCTGCTGGAGGATTTGTCACGGATCACAGGGTGCGCCTGTCCACCGACTCGGTTGATCGACTGACTTTCATCAAGATGAACCAGTCTTGGATCACCACCAGCTACCACACACCTGATGCTGATATAACATACTAATTGATTTTAACATGTCACATCCCTTCAAGACTGATGCTGATGCTGAGTGCCTGTGCTGTTATGTTGACTGGCTATCCTCCTCCTCCGAGTCCTCAATGATACGATTGATGATGATAGCTTGGAAGATCATTTTTGTTTATGGGTGCCGCCACCAGTGGCTAAGGCCCAATTTTTCAGCCCCTGTTTTACAGGGGCGTGTAATTACAATTTTTTTAGCAATAATTTGCCATAGGGCTCATTGCTGTGCTCCAAGTACAGTATCTGTGAGGGGTTGGAGTGTTGTGGCACCAGTGCCTAAGGCCCAATTTTTCAGCCCCTGTTTAACAGGGGCGTGTCATTACAATTTTTGAAGCAATACTTTGCAACAGGGCTCATTGCTGTGCTCCAAGTACAGTATCTGTGAGGGGTTGTAGTGTTGTGCCACCAGTGCCTAAGGCCCAATTTTTCAGCCCCTGTTCAACAGGGGCATGCAATTACAATACTTGATCTAATAATTCACAGCAGGGTCCATTGCTGCACCCACCAAGAGTAACTCTGAGGGCTTACAGTCTTGTGGTAACGCCACCACCACCACCACCACGAAAGGCCCAATTTTTCAGCCCCTGTTCAAAAGGGGCATGTAATTACAATTCTTGATCTAATAATTCACAGCAGGGCCCATTGCTGCACCCACCAAGAGTAACTGTCAGGGCTTACAGTGTTGTGGCACCAGCACCACCATCAAAGCCCCAATTTTTACTACCACTGTTCAACAATTATATGTAATTAAAATTCCTGATATAATAGTTGACAGCAGGGCGTTCCAGCACCAACCAAGAGTAACTGAGTGCTTACAGTGTTGTGCCAACACCAACAACTAAGGGGCCTATTTCTGCAGAGTATATACGGCAGGTCCCTACTTTCAAACATCCAACTTACAAACGACTCCTACTTGCAAACGAAAGAAGACAACAGGAAGTGAGAGGAAATCTACCCCTAGAAAGGAAAATTCTCTCCTGTAAGAATAAATATGGGAGAAAGGGGTCTCATCTGTACTGATGCTTTATCAGCAATCCTTGTTTCAAGAAAAACACCACATTTCAAAAACAGTTGTCATTGGGACGGAAAGTGAGGTGAAATGTTCTGAACAGGGGCACAGACAGCAAAACAAATGTTACAGGGGTGATAACCCTTACCTATGTTTCCCAAAAAGTTTAAAAATAGATTTTTGGGCTGGAGCTACACTTCAACAATGTACCTGTTCAAAATTACAAACAGATTCTACATAAGAACAAACCTACAGTCCCTGTCTTGTATGCACCGCCTGTATACGGCTGTTCAGAGTATATAGGGCCTTTTTTATTTTATGTGCGGGGTTCCCCTTAATATCCATACAAGACCCAAAGGGGCTGGTAATGGGCTGGGGTAGGGGGGGGGGGGTCATGGGGTAGCTATGCCATTTTTCTTAAAGAATTTCATCCATATTACCGGGACCAGACATTACATTAAAGCCGCAAGCAGTTTTAAATGGCTTTTTTTTCCTTTAGAAGTGTCATTTTGTGCAGGGACAGTTCTAAACACGGGAAACACGTGGCACTTCACAGGCATACTTTAGACACCCCCCAGGTACGATATTTAAAGGAATATTTGACTTTTTTTTTTCACTTTATGCATCATTAAAATGACTGCTCCCGAAAAACCACTGTTTTTAAAACTTCTTTTTGCATTGATACATGTCCCCTGGTGCAGAACCCGGGTTCCCAAACCTTATTTATGACAATAACATGCATAATAGTTGTTATAATTAGCACTTTAGAATTCGAACGTTCGCATCCATTGTATTTAATAGGGTTCTAATGTTCGTTCGAACTTTCGGTCCGTTCGCGGGTTCTGGTGCGAACCGAACCCGGGGGTGTTCGGCTCATCACTAGCTGCTACAGTGAATATCTCCTAAACGGTGCAAGTTTAGGAGATATTCACGATACCTACAGGTAAGCCTTATTATAGGCTTACCTGTAGGAAGAATTGGTTTGTAAGGATTTACAACCACTTTAAATAATAATTCCACTTTTGTGGGAAAAAATATTGCAAATAAAAATAATCATATAGCATATAAAATTGGGACACAAGCCGTGTTGTAATTTAATGTTATAAAAATGACTTTTCCTTTTCAATCTGCAGTGCTACTGTAATTTTCTGAAAAATTTAATGCAATATGGCAAACTGGAGGCGTTCCATACACAGTTGGTGTACAGAACACCCCAGAAAGTCAGATTTTAGACATCATCTGCAATTTCTTTTTATTTTTGATGAGACGCTCCCAGAGGGTTAATCACTTTTGAAAGGAATGCAGACCCTGGCACACTCCTCATTATAGCGCTGCAAGTGCAAAGTTGATTAATGATGAAAACGTCACTCCTATTCAGGATCAGTATCCAAAAGGCTTTTTCTTCAGAGCAAAAACAGGTATGTTTCTGCAATGTACATTGATCACCCAGAGGGGATAGTTTTTTCTCAACAAAAGAGAAATTTCTCTTTTTTTTTTTACCTAGGTGGATAAAGCCTCAGACCCCGGCGTCTCTGCACTGAGAACCGAGCCACGAACACCGCCGATGGCTCGGTTCTCTCCCCTCCCTGAGCGGAGAGATTTTGACTGTCAGTCAGCATCTCTCCTGCTCTGATCCTCCACGCTCATTAGTGCGATGAGCTGTGGAGGGGCGAGGAGTGGCCGTCTCAGCGGCTCGCTGAGACTGCCATCAATCAAGGCAGCTGGTGTATCCAGACTTGGGAAATGGGGATGACGCGCTTTCTCGATTGATGGCAGTGACGTTAGGTGGAGAGTGGACTTCAGACCAATCTCCGCTAAAACGGGTCACAGGAGTGAAAAACAAATTGCACTCCTGCGACCCAGAGGAGAAGCCCAGCCTAAAAAGCTCAGGCTGGACTTCTCCTTTAACCACTTGAGACCTGCGCTATAGCCGAAAGACGGCTGCAGCACGGCTCTCAAGTGCTGGGTGGACGTCCCCAGGACGTCCTGGTTTGTTTACATCCCGCTGCGCGCCGCCGAGGGTGCGTGGCGGGGAACAGCTGTGCGCGCCGCATCACGTGATGCCGATGTGTGTGCCTGGCGGCCACGCTGTCCGCCAGGTACATGCGATCGGCTTTTACAGAGGCAGGACGTGGATCTCGGTGTGTAAACACAGAGATCCACGTCCTGTCAGGGAGAGAGGAGACCGATGCTGTGTCCCTTGTACATAGGGACACAGATCGGTCACCTCCCCCAGTCAGTCCCCTCCCCCACACAGTAAGAATCACTAATAGGGAACATATTTAACCCCTTGATCGCCCCCTAGTATTAACCCCTTCCCTGCCAGTCACATTTATACAGTAATCAATGCATTTTTATAGCACTGTTCGCTGTATAAATGTGAATGGTCCCAAAATAGTGTCAAAAGTGTCCGATATGTCCGCCGCAATATCGCAGGCCTGACAAAAATCACAGATCGCCGTCATTACTAGTAAAAAAAAAAAATATATACTAAAAATGTCATAATTCTATCCCCTATTTTGTAGGCTCTATAACTTTTGCGCAAACCAATCACTATACGCTTATTGCAATTTTTTTACCAAAAATAAATAGAAGAATACGTATCGGCCTAAACTGAGAAAAAATATATTTTTTAAAAAAAAAATTGGGATATTATTATAACAAAAAGTAAAAAAAATATTGTGTTTTTTTTCAAAATTTTCTGTCTTTTTTTGTTTATAGCGCAAAAAATAAAAACAGCAGAGGTGATCAAATACCACCAAAAGAAAGCTCTATTTGTGGGAAAAAAATTATAAAAATATAATTTGGGTACAGTGTTGTATGACCGCGCAATTGTCATTCAAAATGCGTCAGCGCTGAAAGCTGAAAATTGGTCTGGGTACGAAGGGGGTTTAAGTGCCCAGTAAGGAAGTGGTTAAGTATATAGTCTCTTTGTTTTTATTATTGTTGTCAGTCATGGTAGTATTTGTTTATTCTGTGAACATTAACCCCTTCCCAACAGGTATATGCATTTATGTGGCGTTACAGAAATGGATCTTTATCTGTGGGGCCACATATATGTGTACATGGATTTGTGCTGAGAGTGTGCTGCACAGGGTCATGGTCAAGGTCAAAGGTCAGGTCACAAATGTGATATTGCTGGGATCATCAGCTGCATCAGGAGCAGTAGCATTTATTTTGGGTTACTCTTTGGTGGTAGATTATGGTAATAGCAAAAAAAACAACACATTAAAAAAAGATTGAATTTTCTTTATTATAAAGGGAAAAACAGCACAAAACTAAAAAAGATATCCATTACCATTTACCACCAAATGAAAGCTGTCCTGAAGAAAGTTGCAATGATATATACCTGTAGCGGGGTCCTCAATTTAAGGGAAGTGTTTGGGAGGTAGTATGCCCAAACACCTTGATTTATCAGGGTTTACAACCATTTTATCCACAGGGAGAGTATTGGTGTACAGTTCCCTGTGGCCTACGGGTGGCGCTGCCATGGTAGGCTAGGGTTGAACCACTGGTTCAGGGCTGTGCTTTTTGTGTCCCCTCTTGGCACACGTACGGTGGGGCAGGGTTAACCTGCTGTGCATGCTGGGAGAGGAGATAAAAGGGGGCAGACGCTGCCTGTTCGGGGTTAGTCGGTGGGGTCCTACCCCTGGTTCTGGTTCCAGTCCGTCCTGGGCGCCCTAGGCCCAGGGACGGGTGTTCTCTGTTCCTGTTCCATCCTGGGCACCTTTAGTCCCAGGGTGAGGTACTACTCTGCTGTCCCTGTCCGTCCTGGATGCGAGGACTCGGGAATTGCAGCAAAGGCCTGGGCCCAGCACCTTTGGCTGGAGCCTATCGGGGATCGAGGAATCTCAGGGTGCTGCCTTGCGAGGGGACCCATATCTGAGTAGAGGAGGCCGAGGGAGGAACCATTCCGAAGGACTGATGCGGTAGTCACGGTGAAGGAAAGGGTCCCGGTAACTCTCCGGAGGGATGTCTTCTCCCTAGGCAGAGGTCAAGTTCACCAGGTCTGTGATAGAGGCCTCGAGTAAAGTGTGAGTGTCATTTGGCTGCTAGTCTTGTCCTAAGTAGATTATCCATTTGAGGCTGAGTCTGTTCAAGAAGCTGAACAGTGTGTGCCCCTTATTCCTGCGAAGAGCCGAAGAACAAGGCAGGTAAAAGGGGGTCTGTGTGCTACATACCGTTTTACTAACAGGAGTCGAAGTTGTAAAACTGTGTTCAGATGTTAAAGCGGAGCTCCACCCTAAAGTGGAACTTCCGCTGATCTGAACCCACCCCCCCTCCAGTGTCACAATTGACACCTTTCAGGGGGGAGGAGGGTGCAGATACCTGTCTAAGACAGGTATTTGCACCCACTTCCGGGAGTCCTATCTGCGGGAAATCTGCGGGAAGCACGTCCCTTTCCGCAGATTCCCCGGTGTGTTCTGGGAGACACTCGGCTCCCAGAACACAGGTTACCATTCAGAACGGCGCAGCTTGACTCGCGCATGCGCTGTAGGGAACTGGGCATGAAGCCGCAAGTCTTCACTTCCTGGTTCCCTCACCGAGGATGGCGGTGGGGGCAGCAGAGTGACGAGCGATTGCTCGTCCTCTGCTGCGGACGTCGCTGGACTCCAGGACAGGTAAGTGTCCTAATATTAAAAGTCAGCAGCTGCTGTATTTGTAGCTGCTGGCTTTTAATTTTTTTTTTTCCACGGCACCTCCGCTTTAAGATTTGTTTTACCCTCTGTCGTGAAGGGCAGTGTCATAGTAAGAAGGGTGCTGGGGTGCTGTCCACACTTGGTTCAGTCAGACTCCCCAATATATATTTACTTTTTTATGCTTTACTGCCTCATTCAATGTCAGAAACTGAAATACCTGGTACATCTAGGTGTAGCGGGGTCTCTAAATTTAGGTGGGGTACACCTGGGTGGTAGTATGATCCAGGTGTGTAAATTATGAGAGTAATTGGACCATTTGTATTCGTGGAGGATTGGGCGGTGTAATAATCTCCTTGGCCTGTGGGTGGAGGGGTGCCCGCAGGCTCAAGGTAGATTTACTGCCATAGTGCTGTCCTTTTTGTCCCTTCTCGGAGATGGTACGGCGAGGGCGGGGAACCTGTCGTGGCATCAACGGAGGGGATAAAATGGGGAGACGCCCTTGCCACGAGGTCTCCCTCTTCTGGAGTCTCTTCATCACGCGCCCAGGCACCTTAGGCCTGGGTGCGGGCGGTTCTGAGTTCCGGCCCAGGTACCCTAGGCCTGACCGGAATGGAGTTGGAGTCCATCCCAGGCACCTTTAGCCTGGGGTGAGGTACTAAACCAGGAGGTCTGGGGCTCAGTGACTTCGACTGGGTCCCGCGAGGGTGGAGATGTCCGAGGGTCCCTGAAGTGGATGGGGCCCATGTCTGAGGCGAGGAGCCCGGGGAGGTTACCCATTCGGAGAGTCCGGAGCAGCATCAACCCGGTGACGGATTGGCCTCTGGTAACTCCCTTGGAGGGACATCTTCCCCTGACAGGGGCCGCAACGCAGCGAAGGTACTCCTATCTACGTTCTCTTGAGTCGCTGGTAGAGACTCTCAAGTTCTAAGTTCTCTCTAGCCAAGGCTATAGTAACCGCTGGTGAAATCACAGTGGTTTAGTGTACAATCAGGATAATGCCTCGACCTGCTCATTCCACCGTATCAAACTGTTATTGGGTCTCAACCAGTTGGCTACTGAAGCACTGTTTATTGTGAGTTATGCAATAAAACAAGAGTTGGACTGTGATCGGTGTGTGGAACTCTGGTTAATGGGAGCAAAGGGAAGTGTTGGCACGGCAGGACTTGATCCTTGACTAAAACACACAGGCCCGAGGAAAATATCTGGTACTGGCCTTCACCTCACCCACAGCTATGGGGAGGACATGGGCCGTAGCGCATCTCACCCTGTCGTATGTGATACCCCTAGACAAAAGAGATGGGGTGAGGCCACTACACGTGGGGGCTCGTGAGTCTGGGATGATGTGTGTTTTGACTTTGGAAGTAAGATTGGCTGTGTCTCGACTTTTCTGCCCGGAGAAGTTCCGAGCAGGTCGGCCATGTGATCGGCCAAAGTGCATCCCTGCTCAAAGTCGTGGAAATGACCCTAAGATGGGAAAGGCCCATGCGGAAGAGCGAGAAGAGGGAGAAGTCCAGCCGTGTGATGTACTACATGTGGGGGCTTTTACTGCACTGCGTCATGAGGCACCCCGTGACTACACAGTTCGTGGGCGGAGTTTGATGGAAGCCCGCGAAAACGTGCAAGTCGTGGGAGGAGTCTGGCCATGTGGAGGAACTCACGTGGAGACTTCGGCACGTGGTCAGTGCGTGATGGAGCAGCAGACAGTCGGGATGGCCTCAAGCTCCCCGTGGATTCCGGTTCCCTACCCCACGAAGATGACTACCTTTGCTGCTCCACTTACAGACACGGGGATAAGAGTCAGGCCCCGAGGGCAGTTGGCTCTGTACACCTGCAGAGACACGGAGGCCCTCGGCGTGATCTGTCCCAGATGTTTGGGACTGGTGGTCCACCTGAAGCCATTCGGGCATTGCGAGGCATACAAAGAGTTCTTGTTCGAGGTGGAGCCATCCACAGTAAGGCCCCGCCGGGCCCTTCGCCTCAACAGCCTCACAGGTACCGCTACTCCGGAAGGGGAGATCCAGGCCTTTGCGGAGGTTCCCGTACGCACTGACCAGGGCGATGTGACTGCCCAATCAGAGACTGAGAAAGAAAAATCTGAGGATGCTGCTTCGGTCACCACAGATTCTCTGCTCCCACCTCCGAAGAGGAAAGTCGGCCTGGTGCAGGCCTCCTATGGTCGTGGAAGAGCTTCACCCTGTCGCTTGCCTGGCCTGGATGGATCCGGTTGGAAGAGTCCTGGACATCCCAGTTCTATGAAAGGTCAAGGTGAGCCAGGGGCTGGGACTGTGGTGGTGGTTGGAGGTGTCGGTGGTCCACAGTCGGTGGAGCCCACTAGGGAGGGTAGTTCCGTGTCTACTAAAGACTACCTTCCCGCAGAGATGTATGACACCTCCAACCTAGAGTCACTGTCGGATTGTGGAGATGACGGTGAGATAGATGAACTGTTTCACCAGAAGGGCTGGGATAAACGCCCATTACCGGTGATATGTGCACCCCAAGATTCGCCTATGTCTATAGGAGATAGCACGCCCCGGGCGGAAGCCCCGGAGTCTACAAGGAAGCCTAGTCCT
Organism: Rana muscosa; assembly: GCA_029206835.1. NCBI lineage: Eukaryota > Metazoa > Chordata > Amphibia > Anura > Ranidae > Rana > Rana muscosa. The sequence goes on from CM055117.1 coordinate 325,018,092, forward strand.
CCAATTGTTCTTCCACAATCCACAGCATCACCCGTTTTGTTGGTGGGGACACAACGAACATCACTACGGGCACCTAGAGCAAAGCCATCCGAGGTAGTGAAAGTACCTCGGCACCCGGAGGCCATCGTTCAACCAGGAGAAGGTGAGCGGGCCACAATGCCTCCCTTGGCCCGATTGCAACGACTCTTTTCTCAGAGGGTCGCCCACGAGTACGGATGGGAATATCCTTACCTGCCCAGGGACTTGCTGTTTGAGGTTTTCGATAAGCATCTGAAGCCCTTGTTCCTGCCTGACCCGAAGTTTTACTTGTGAGAAGAGACTCACTTGTGTGTTTTTTTTTTGCAGCAACTTTCTGGAAGTGTCCTTGCCGGAGCATCCGAACTGTACCCTAGTTTTTTATTTGTTTTTTGTTTTTTTTTCTACTCTTTGGAGGAATGAGAGCTGTTTTGTTTGTTCTCTCTTCTTTTACAATTCAAAGACAGAGACTTTGGGGGTAGAATCAGAGTAGGGTCGCAGGAAGAATGAAGATTTCACCAAGTGTCATTACCGTGGCACTGTCACCAGGTGGCGGTGTTGCGCAACGGCTGTTGTTTTTACATTTGCATCACTTTACTCATTGGAGCGAATGGCTCTCTCGGCTGAGAGACCCATTCATTCCAAATTAACACAAAATGTCAGGATGTTTTTTTTGTGTGTTGTTTGTTTCCCTTCTGCAGGAGATTTGTCTGTCAAGACTACTGAGTATGGGGTGGTTCTTAGACAGTAAAGGGAGGGATTGAATATGTGTACATGCTTAGGGGGTTTTATGAAAATTTTTATTGTTTTATGTTCCCCTTCCTTTGAGCAGGTCTTGGCACGGTTAAGGTTCAAATTTTTAGGGATAGCCTCTGGGGTCAGGCTTATGTCACCACTCCTTGGGAGACATGGGTTTGCACCAGACGCTGGGGACCAGCGTTAAATCACAGGGGGGAGTATGTAGCGGGGTCTCTAAATTTAGGTGGGGTACACCTGGGTGGTAGTATGATCCAGGTGTGTAAATTATGAGAGTAATTGGACCATTTGTATTCGTGGAGGATTGGGCAGTGTAATAATCTCCTTGGCCTGTGGGTGGCGGGGTGCCCGCAGGCTCAAGGTAGATTTACTGCCATAGTGCTGTCCTTGTTGTCCCTTCTAGGAGATTTTACGGCGAGGGCGGGGAACCTGCCGTGGCGTCAACGGAGGGGATAAAAGGGGGAGACGCCCTTGCCCCGAGGTCTTCCTCTTCTGGAGTCTCTTCATCACGCGCCCAGGCACCTTAGGCCTGGGTGCGGGCGGTTCTGAGTTCTGGCCCAGGTACCCTAGGCCTGACCGGAATGGAGTTGGAGTCCATCCCAGGCACCTTCAGCCTGGGGTGAGGTACTAAACCAGGAGGCCTGGGGCTCAGTGACTTCGACTGGGTACCGCGAGGGTGGAGAAGTCCGAGGGTCCCTGAAGTGGATGGGGCCCATGTCTGAGGTGAGGAGGCCGGGGAGGTTACCCATTCGGAGAGTCCGGAGCAGCATCAACCCGGTGACGGATGGGCCTCTGGTAACTCCCTTGGAGGGACATCTTCCCCTGACAGGGGCCACAACGCAGCGAAGGTACTCCTATCTACATTCTCTTGAGTCGCTGGTAGAGACTCTCAAGTTCTAAGTTCTCTCTAGCCAAGGCTATAGTAACCGCTGGTGAAATCACAGTGGTTTAGTGTACAATCAGGATAGTGCCTCGACCTGTTCATTCCACCGTATCAAACTGTTATTGGGTCTCAACCAGTTGGCTACTGAAGCACTGTTTATTGTGGGTTATGCAATAAAACAAGAGTTGGACTGTGATCGGTGTGTGGAACTCTGGTTAATGGGAGCAAAGGGAAGTGTTGGCACGGCAGGACTTGATCCTTGACTAAAACACACAGGCCCGAGGAAAATATCTGGTACTGGCCTTCACCTCACCCACAGCTATGGGGAGGACATGGGCCGTAGCGCATCTCACCCTGTCGTATGTGATACCCCTAGACAAAAGAGATGGGGTGAGGCCACTACATAGGTATGGAAAGCATTTATATATTCACGTATAATTTTTTGGGTTGAGCTCATAATTTATTCACTTTCACATGGAAAAGCATGAGACTTACTTCATTTGACACTGATGGCCTAACCAGTGCATAGCCCTGTGTAATCAGTGCAGTCACTGCTTTGACTCCTGTGATTACACAGAACTTTTCTTTCACTTCCAGCAGTTGAATGGAGCTGAAGGTGACTGAAAGAAAGGTAGGTATATGCTAATGGGGCCCTTTCCCTACCTGGGCTTTTTTGTACCTTTTTTTGCTAGTATTCTGCAACAACACAATACCTCAGGTATTATACCTGTACCAGAATGATAACACTCTCCTAATAAACTATATCTATGGAGAAGCAGTATTGTTACTCTAGTACAGGAAGTGAGTTTTAGGACTACAGAAAACCTTCCCTCGCCTCATCTTCATAACATATAGTGAAGGTGTTCTGTAGTTCACAGAGGTGAACTGGGCAGGGCTGATTAGATTGCTTAAGATATGGCTGCAGAGTGCATAGGACAGGCAGGATCGGCAGGTATTTTTTGGCACTTCTGTAACAAACATTAAATTATTTATATGGTATTTAAAGTGGAAGTAAACCCATCCATAAAACAGTTTGATTTACGGCACATGCCGGAAATGTAACAGTCCCATTGGTTGTGCTCTCAACCAAACTGTCAAACCATCCAATGACTGGTGTCATAAGTGATCACATGTGCAGCATCATGGCAGTTGTAGATTAAACAGAGGCAAAGATGGCAGCTTCCTTGGCTGAAAACGATAGGGGGGTTTACTTACACTTTAACAGACCAAAAAGGAACAAACAAGGGAAGTTCATTGTTAGGCTGGGTTCACACTGGTACGACACGACATTCATCCGACTTTCATCCTACTTTGCTCTGCGACATAAGTCCTACATTGATCCTAAATTGGTCCGACATCCATCCGACATTCATGAACAGGATACTACTTTGATCCGACATTGTGCTAGTCTGACTTGTCCTTTGACCAATCAAAACAATCCCAGGGTGAGATAAATTCCTTTTACTGCTGCTGTAATCACCATGTCGGATGTCAAATGTCAGATGGTTAGGACAAGGATCCTACTTTGATCCGACTTCAATGATATTCAATGGGCTGAAGTAGGATCAAAGTCAGATTAAAATGGGTAATTAGTGAATTGTTATTGATTGTCTGCAATTCAATAGATCAATAGTTTTGAAAAAAGAAAGAAAAAGTGTCAACAAACAGGTGAACAAAAATAAGACCTCTGCAGTTGTGGTCAAAATTAGTGAATGAGATTGCAAGCATTGTTTGAAATTATATACTGTATAACTAAGTAAAAACTGAGTAGCCTTTGAATGTCAATGACTGCACTATAAAACTGGGTAAGGCCCCTTCAGTGTTGAGTGCATTGTGGAAAACATGCCCTTAAAATGACTATATGCGTGAGTAGAGAAAGAACTTTTTATAAATGTTATTATTTTCAAACAGACATTCAGTGTAAAAAAATGGAAAGAATGTGTGCGCTGATCAATCACAATAGAATGCAAAGTAGTTATTATTATTACACAGTATTTATATAGCGCCGACTGTTTATGCAGCGCTTTACAACATGGGGGTAGACAGTGCAATCACAATACAATTTATTACAGTAGGAATCAGAGGTTGCTCATTACAGTTTACAATCTAAGAGGAAGGGCCAAGAGATACAAGAGGTAATAACTGTAGGCGATGAGCTGATGGAGAAAATAAATGTGCAGTTGTTAGGTGGGGCCAGATAGACTTCTTTGAAGAGAGGAGTTTTCAGGGATCGACTGAAAGTGGACAGAGTAGGAGATAGTCGGACAGATTGGGGTAGAGAGTTCCAGAGGATGGGAGAGGCTCTGGAGAAGTCCCGGAGGCAGGCGTAGGATGGGAGGACAAGGGAGCTAGAGAGCAGAAGGTCTTGGGAGGAACTAAGAGAACGATTTGGTTGGTATTTTGAGACTAGGTTAGTGATGTAGCTGGGGGCCAAGTTGTGGATGACTTTGTAAGTTATTGTTAGTATCTTGAATTTCATTTATTGGGTGAGTGGAAGCCAGTGGAGGGATTGGCAGAGAGGGGTAGCAGACGCTGAGTTGTTTGTAAGGTGGATGAGCCTGGCAGCAGCATTCATGATGGACTGAAGGGGGATAGCCTATTTAAAGGTAAAATAGCGCTATAGCCCAGCATAGTCATTGCTCAGCAGTTCATAAAATGACAAAAAGTCCACCAGTGTTCATAACTATGGAATTAAACATGAGATCCATCCACCATTCCGCAAGTGAGTTCCACCAACGTGCAAATATAGATGTCTCCTTACCAGATACTAATGACCCCCCATAACAGAGGGTCAAAAAGTCCCCGTAATGACTTTAGTCTTTATGCAGGAACCAGACCATACATCTGACATCAGGTCAGCTCGCATCCGTTATCTCCACTCCAATCAGTATGTAGATTAGGGGTGTGGAATTTAATCGCTGCATCGGTGCATCGCGATTCGGGCGTCCCCGATGCGGCACCGATGCAGGGAAACCTATTAATCGATTACGGCGATGTCTAAGCCCCGCCCCTCCTCCCGGGAGAGCTGTTGCCTTATTTTTAATTTTTTTTCCTATGACGCGCTCATGTGACTGCCCGGCCCGCCTCTCTGCTTTCACGTCTCACGTCTCTCCTGGCGTCAGAGACGTGAAAGCAGAGAGGAGAGAGGGCAGTCACATGAGCTCAGCATGTATTGTACACACACACTGTTCCCTCTGTCTCTCGGCTATCGGAATTCCGCCCCCCCCTCAGCCCTGTACATTGCCGCTCTCTCCTAGTACTCACGAATGCAAATTCTTCTAATACCGCCCCGCCTCTCCAGCGCCGCTCACGCCTACTGTTTTTCCACGAATGCTAACGAGCAGAGGGCTGGAGAGGCGGGGCGGTATTAGGAGCATTTGAATTCGTGAGGAAGCAGCAATGTACAGGGCTGAGGGGGCGGAGTTCCGATAGTAGCCGAGAGACAGGGGGGAACAGAATTCGGCGGGGGGGACCATTCTGAATCTCGGCACAACAGGTATTATTTTTTTATACTTACCCTGCTGATCTCCTGTACTATGTCCGCAGTCTAACCATCTCCTGTAGCATGTGTGCACTGTGTAGTCACTGACCATCTCATGTACTATGTCCGCAGTCTGACCATCTCATGTACTATGTCTGCAGGCTGACCATCTCATGTACTATGTCCGCAGTCTGACCATCTCATGTACTATGTCCGCAGTCTGACCATCTTATGTACTATGTCCGCAGTCTGACCATCTCATGTACTATGTCCGCAGTCTGACCATCTTATGTAGCATGTCCGCAGTCTGACCATCTCATGTACTATGTCCGCAGTCTGACCATCTTATGTAGCATGTCTGCAGTCTGGCCATCTCATGTACTATGTCCGCAGTCTGACCATCTCATGTACTATGTCCGCAGTCTGACCATCTCATGTACTATGTCCGCAGTCTGACCATCTCATGTAGCATGTCCGCAGTCTGACCATCTCATGTACTATGTCCGCAGTCTGACCATCTTATGTAGCATGTCCGCAGTCTGACCATCTCATGTACTATGTCCGCAGTCTGACCATCTCATGTACTATGTCCGCAGTCTGACCATCTTATGTACTATGTCCGCAGTCTGACCATCTCATGTACTATGTGCGCAGTCTGACCATCTTATGTAGCATGTCCACAGTCTGACCATCTCATGTACTATGTCCGCAGTCTGACCATCTTATGTAGCATGTCCGCAGTCTGACCATCTCATGTACTATGTCCGCAGTCTGACCATCTCATGTACTATGTCCGCAGTCTGACCATCTCATGTAGCATGTCCGCAGTCTGACCATCTCATGTACTATGTCCGCAGTCTGACCATCTTATGTACTATGTCTGCAGTCTGACCATCTTATGTACTATGTCCGCAGTCTGACCATCTCATGTGCTATGTCCGCAGTCTGACCATCTTATGTACTATGTCCGCAGTCTGACCATCTCATGTACTATGTCCGCAGTCTAACCATCTCATGTACTATGTCCGCAGTCTAACCATCTCATGTAGCATGTCCGCAGTCTGACCATCTCATGTAGCATGTCCGCAGTCTGACCATCTCATGTAGCATGTCCGCAGTCTGACCATCTTATGTAGCATGTCCGCAGTCTGACCATCTTATGTAGCATGTCCGCAGTCTGACCATCTCATGTAGCATGTCCGCAGTCTGACCATCTCATGTAGCATGTCCGCAGTCTGACCATCTCCTGTAGCATGTCCGCAGTCTGACCATCTCCTGTAGCATGTCCGCAGTCTGACCATCTCCTGTAGCATGTCCGCAGTCTGACCATCTCCTGTAGCATGTCCGCAGTCACTGACCATCTCCTGTAGCATGTCCGCAGTCGCTGTTCATCTGTAGCATTTCCGCAGTCTCTGATCATCTCCTGTACTAGGTCTGCACTCTCTGACCATCTCCTGTACTATGTACAAGTTGTTGTCTGCTTTGTTTAGACTTTGCTACATGCAGGAAGTGTTGTCTTTTTTTAAAAAGAACAGATATAATAAAAAAAATGGAGTTCTCCTGACTGCTTACATTTTTTTGGTGAAAACCATGCGCACTTGCGCTGTAATCGTGATGCATCGTGATGCATCGCGGAATCGAATCGAATCGAATCATTGACCTGATAATCGTAATCAAATCGAATTGTGAGGCCAGTGAAGATGCGCACCTCTAATGTAGATAGTATCATAAAAGACATAAATGCTCCATATAGTGTAAAACCTTACAAGATCTTTAATGAGTTAAAAAAGATTGCACTTACAGCATCCACAAATGTAAACAGCCTTAAGCCTGGTGTGCCGGCTGCCACACATCCAGGCAGACCCCTCCTTCCGGCATACGATAGCGATACAGTAACGAGGTGACGTCAGCGCGTTGCTCCGCCTTACGCATTTTGTGATACTGCACGTCGTCCAGGGGCACGGGCGGCGCGCTGCGTCACCTCTTAAATACACACATAATAGAATCAAGGCTCGGTATGAGCCACAAGCCCGCCAAACCAACACGGACCAAGCCTCAATCTGGATCCCCAGTGATTCTCACAGATTGAGACCAAGCCTCATTTTAAACCGCAAACCCGTTGTACAGGCATGCGCACTATTGCAAGTTCGGTCATTACACCGGACTCACAGTGTCAAACACTTGCTAAAAATCATCTAGTCATATGTTATTTGAAATTGCCAAACATGGATTGAATAATAATCCACCAATGGTAGTAATAATCTTAACTTCAAATGGTTTAATATTTATACCAAAAGTTTAACAGATCTGCATATCGTGTCAACTACCATTCTCTGCTATACTGACACCTAGCGGTAAAACTAAGAATACAATGTTAAACTAACTTAAGAACCATAGATTAAATAAATATATTTAATTCATACCTAAAATTATGGGCCCAGCCCATCTCATAGAAAGAAAAAAGGGAAATAATGTCTCCAAATAGCAATACTCTACATTACAAGATTTAACCTATATTTCAATAAGTAAAAATAAAAATAAAGTGCATATAGATTAGTCAACAACCACATCTTCCCTAAATTACATCAGATCATAACATAAACATAAACCATTTACGCATTGTTGATAAACGCATTAACGTCTGTATCTACATTAAGGCCATAAGGGACATAAGTTCTTAATCTGTAAACCCAGGCCATTTCCTGCTTAGAAATTTCCCTAACAAGGGAACTTCCCCTCCAGTGTGGTCTATACTTGTCTATCCCAACAAATAAGGTATTAGAGGGGTCCCTGTCATGGACTAGATCATAATGTCTTGACTCTTGACACAGAATGACTTTTGAACCCGTTTCTGATGTTACTGACCGTATATGTTCATTTAATCTGACCTGAAGGGCCCTCTTCGTCCTACCCACATACTGAAGCCCGCAAGGGCATTGTATGAGGTAGACGACCCCTACTGTTGTATATACTAAAAAGACATATAAATTTTACCCCTATTGTTGAACAAGTAATAAAAGGCTCAACTTTGTAAGACCGTGAGGTGCTTGTAGATACAAAACTACAAATCTTCCTATCTTTGCATATATTCAATGAACACACCTGGCAATTTTTACAGAGGTGGTAACCTGTAAAGTTTTGGAAAAAACACCTGAGTTCCTTAGGGGGATCCTGAATAGTTGGTGCTACCCTATCTCTTATTGAAGAGGCTCCCTCGAACATTATTTGCGGTCTACTGGGTAAGACCTTATTTAAAATTTGGTCACTACCCAGTATATGCCAGTGTTTTTTAATTAGCTTTTTTATACTCCTATGCTGGATAGGGATGAGCCGAACACCCCCCTGTTAGGTTCGCACCAGAACATGCGAACAGGCAAAAAATTTGTTCGAACACGCAAATACCGTTAAAGTCTATGGGACACGAACATGAAAAATCAAAAGTGCTAATTTTAAAGGCTAATATGCAAGTTATTGCCATAAAAAGTGTTTGGGGACCCGGGTCCTGCCCCAGGGGACATGTATCAATGCAAAAAAAGTTTTAAAACGGCCGTTTTTTTAAAAGCCAGCAGCTACAAATACTGCAGCTGCTGACTTTTAAAAAAAGGACACTTACCTGTCCAGGTCGCCCGCGACGTCAGCAGCCAAAGCCGAGCTACCGCTCGGCTCTCGGCTTCCCCCGCCGCCATCCTCGGTGAGGGAATCGGGAAGTGAAGCGCTGCGGCTTCACTGCCCGGTTCCCTACGGCGCATGCGCGAGTCGCGCTGCGCCGTCCTCACTGGTCCCCGTTGTGTTCTGGGAGCTGAGTGTTTCCCAGAACACAACGGGGGGGGTGACGCGAAGGGGCGGGACTGTTTTATACAGGTATCTGCACCCCCTCCCCCCTGAAAGGTGCCAAATGTGACACCGGAGGGGGGGAGGGTTCCGAAAATCGGAGGTTCACTTTTGGGTGAACCTCCGCTTTAAAGTGAAACAATAAAAGTGAAATATTCCATATTACAAATTTCGTACCTGGGGGGTGTCTAAAGTATGCCTGTAAAGTCGCGCATGTTTACCGTGTTTAGAATTGTCCCTGCACAAAATGTCATTTCTGAAGGAAAAAAAGTAATTTAAAACCACTTGCGGCTATATTGAATTGTCGGCTCCCTGGCAATACAGATCAAAGTCATTGAAAAAACCAGCAGGGGTCCCCCCCACAGTCCATTACCAGGCCCTTTGGGTCTGGTTTGAATATAAGGGGAACCCCGAACCAAAAAAAAGCGGGGTCCCCCCAAAATTCCATATCAGGTTTGGTATGGATATTAAGGGGAACACCGCACCCAATTGAAAAAAAAATGGCGTGGGGTCACCCCCAAAAATCCATACCAGACCCTTTAGGTCTGGTATGGATTTTAAGGGGAACCCTGCACCAAAATAAAAAAACATGGCGTGGGGTCCCCCCAAAAATCCATACCAGACCCTTATCCGAGCACGCAACCTGGCAGGCCACAGGAAAAGAGGGGGGGACGAGAGAGCGCCCCACCTCCTGAACCGTACCAGGCCACATGCCCTCAACATGGGGGGCTGTCCCCATGTTGATGAGGACAAGGGCCTCATCCCCACAACCCTTGCCCGGTGGTTGTGGGGGTCTGCGGGCGGTGGGCTTATCGAAATCTGGAAGCCCCCTTTAACAAAGGGGAACTCCAGATCCCGGCCCCCCCCTATGTGAATTGGTAACGGGGTACATTGTACCCCTACCATTTCACAAAGGAAGTGTAAAAATTTGTAAAAAACACACAGACACAGTTGGACAAGTCCTTTATTTAAAAAAATAAAATAAAAAATTCCAGCGATGTAATCCCGTCTCCCCAATGTCCAACGATGATCCATTCTCCAGCGACGCTGCAGTCTCCCCTCTCCAGCAGTAACAAAACCCCCATTACGCGTAAGAGGGGATGGGGTCACCTGTCCTTATCATAGGGAACCCGGGGGTTCCCTATGATAAGGACGGATGACCCCGCCCCGTGATCATAAAGATTGCTGTAAGATTGCACTTACAGCATCCACAAATGTAAAGAGCCTTAAGCCTGGTGTGCCGGCCAGCGCACTTCGTATCCCGGAAGGACGGGTCTGCCTGGATGTGTGCCGGCTGGCACACCAGGCTTAAGGCTTGTTTACATTTGAGGATGCTGTAAGTGCGATCTTTTTTAACTCATTAAAGATCTTGTAAGGTTTTACACTATATGGAGCCTTTATGTCTTTTATGATACTATCTACATACTGATTGGAGTGGAGATAACGGATGCGAGCTGACCTGATGTCAGATGTATGGTCCAGTTCCTGGATAAAGACTAAAGTCATTACGGGCACTTTTTGACCCTCTGTTATGGGGGTCATTCGTATCTGGTAAGGAGACATCTATTTTTGCACGGTGGTGGAACTCACTTGCGGAATGGTGGATGGATCCCATGTTTAATTCCATAGTTATGAACACTGGTGGACTTTTTGTCATTTTATGAACTGCTGAGCAATGACTATGCTGGGCTATAGCACGATTCTATTTTTTAAAATTTATGCTCTACTGGTTTGTTATTTACAAGAGAATTGCTGCTTTTAACCTTCAAATGTGTTTTATTTTATTTCTAATTTGATTGATTTATGTGCTTAGCGCGTTTTTTCTCCAACTTTTTTCCTATTTAAAGGTAAGCCAATGAGGAGGGAGTGACCAGGGAATTGATTATAAGCTTTGTGGTGTAATTGAATGATTAGGAAGGGGCATATCTTGGAGATGTTGTGGAGGTTGAGGCGGCAAGCTTTGGACACTGATTGGATGTGGGGCGGAAAATGTCAGGACCTGGGCTTGAACCTGGGACCTATTCTGTGTCCAGCGTTGATGCTTCCCACTAAGCTATCTGGGATGCTGGACAGCTCCCTGCCTGATCTATTGGACAATCTTATCTGATCCATTGGACAACTCTGCCTTGTGTCTTGATTGCTGTTGAACCTTGAACTCCTTGCTCCTCCCATGAACTTCCTATAAAAGCCTTGTCTCAGCATTTCCTCTTTGCCAGGTTGTTGTGCCTTCTCAGCCAGTGTCTTGCTCTTGACTTCCCTGCTGCCGTCTGTATTTTGCTACCACTCGTGATTTACCCTTGGCTTGTTCTTTGACTACTCTACTGCCTGATCCCACCCTGCAACCACTCGTGATTGACCTTTTGGCTTGTTTACTGACCACGCTGCTGTTTAATCCTTATCTGCTTATCCGCTACTGGACCCCGGCTTGCTCACACCCTGGTGGGGCAAACCTGAGGACCGCGACCTGGTACTAGCTCGCAGCTAAATCCATCTCCACCATCATGAGCTCTGGTGAACACCAGCTAGTACTTAGACTCCACACCTCAGAGCCTGTGTCATCTGCCAGAAGTGACTGCCTGTATACCTGTCCTGCAACTGCTATAGCTACTGGTCTTCAAGCCCGACGCTTGATCATGACAAAAAGGATAGTTCAGAGTCCAGGATTACAACTTGGCATGGGGGGACAGGTTAAAATTTGAGCGATTGATTGTGACAGAGATATCAGGGGAAGAGGCACGTGGAGGAGGAAATATTATAAGCTTTTGGATAGGTTTAGTTTGAGGAAGTGGTGCGACATCTAGGCTGATATGTCTGTTAGTAAGTTGGTAATGTGTGAGGAGACTGATGGAGTGAGCTGAGGGGTAGAGAGATAGATTTGGGTGTCATTGGTGTAGAAATGGTAGTGAAAGCCATAAGAGGCAATCAACTGACCCAGGATACCCTTTAATTTTTTAAACAGGAAGTCTAGTCAGCTTATAAATATGTAATTTTTGAAGTTCTGTAGAATGGCTGCAATAAATTTGTTAAGTCTAGGGGGCTACAACAGAGAAATAGAGTTACAATATTTCTCACTCCAACAGGCTTCCTTCCCACTTGGTGACTGGTCACATAAAGTAACTCTTCTTCAGCAGTTGTTTGTCCTCCCTCTCATCAAAATCATCACATGCAATACTACAAAATAGTTTAGTTAAGTTTCTTCCTTCTAACCAAAATATATTCATGAGAAATACTGCAAATGTGCTATAAATAAGTTGCAGTGTTCCATGTTTAGTTTCAGTAGACTAAGCACTGGGAAAAATAATGCATTATTTTTTAGTAATTGTATCCCAGGTCAGCAGTTCTGCATTGTATGTTGAGGACCCAGCCACACTGTGGGAGAAAAGACGAGTCAGCTGCTGGGTAAGTGATAAATAAGGGGTAAGGATTTTTCTCTGCTATAGTCCCCTAGACTTAACTTTAGTACCTTACTATGGAAGTGGAAAGCTACCAAAAGGAGATTTTAACAAACTGATTGGAGTTCAGCCTTAAGGGATATACATTTAGTTTAAGTTGAACATAACATAAGAAAATTAAACATAAGCAGATGAATAAAATGTGAACATTTTCTAAAATGTGTTATTATTTTTCGATGGTGCTTCTTATTTACAGCAACGTCTGTGATTTCAATATTTTAAAGAAAAAACACGATGGGGTGTGCAGTTTTGCCAATTTTCATCATTTGAACAAATTGTATGCTTGTCTTTCCCTACAAAATCAAGACTGTTTCATCTGTATTGCAAGTTTTTTTTTCCTTCTAACCACAATATATTCATGAGAAATACTACAAATGTGCTATAAATAAGTTGCAGTGTTGCATGTTTAGTTTCAGTAGACTAAGCACTGGGAAAAATAATGCATTATTTTTTAGTAATTGTATCCAAGGTCAGTAGAAATGTATTTGCTGAGTAAGGCCCCATGCACACGAGACGCAGGTGCAAACTCTGCTGAACACACGTTTTTAAATGCTGAAACCGGCGTTTTTAAACGCGCGTTTTGCCGCGTTTAGCGGCGTTTAACCGCGTTTGCGTTTATAAGCGTTTCATCATAGACCCTCCCTAAGCTCAAAAAACAGTAAATTTTAACCATTTCAGCCAGTTTGTGAGACCAGAGTGAGTAGCAGCAGCTGAGAGAGCAGCAGTGTACTTGTATTTAGCGTATCACTTGCCACATCATCTGCCACAAGTTGTGGATTGTCCACTTGCCACGTCACCTGCCACGTCACCTGGCCACGTCACCTGGCCACGTCACCTGCCACAAGTTGTGGATTGTCCACTTGCCACGTCACCTGGCCACATCACGTGCCACGTCACCTGCCACAAGTTGTGGATTGTCCACTTGCCACGTCACCTGGCCACGTCACCTGGCCATGTTACCTGTCACGTCATATGGCCACGTTACTTGCCACATCAGCTGGCCACGTCACCTGCCACAAGTTGTGGATTGTCCACTTGCCACGTCACCTGCCACGTCACCTGCCACAAGTTGTGGATTGTCCACTTGCCATGTCACCTGGCCACATCACGTGCCACGTCACCTGGCCACGTCACCTGCCACAAGTTGTGAATTGTCCACTTGCCACGTCACCTGCCACGTCACCTAGCCATGTTACCTGCCCACATTACCTGCCACGTCATCTAGCCACGTCACCTGCCACAAGTTGTGGATTGTCCACTTTCCACGTCACCTGGCCACATCACGTGCCACGTCACCTGCCACAAGTTGTGAATTGTCCACTTGCCACATCACCTGCCACGTCACCTGGCCACGTCACCTGCCACAAGTTGTGGATTGTCCACTTGCCACGTCACCTGGCCACGTCACCTGCCACAAGTTGTGGATTGTCCACTTGCCATGTCACCTGGCCACATCACGTGCCACGTCACCTGGCCACGTCACCTGCCACAAGTTGTGAATTGTCCACTTGCCACGTCACCTGCCACGTCACCTAGCCATGTTACCTGCCCACATTACCTGCCACGTCATCTAGCCACGTCACCTGCCACAAGTTGTGGATTGTCCACTTTCCACGTCACCTGGCCACATCACGTGCCATGTCACCTGCCACAAGTTGTGAATTGTCCACTTGCCACATCACCTGCCACGTCACCTGGCCACGTCACCTGCCACAAGTTGTGGATTGTCCACTTGCCACGTCACCTGGCCACGTTACCTGCCACGTCACCTGGCCACGTCACCTGCCACGTCACCTGGCCACGTCACCTGCCACAAGCTGTGGATTGTCCACTTGCCACGTCACCTGGCTACGTCACCTGGCCACATTACCTGCCACAAGTTGTGGATTGTCCACAATGCAATGCAAGCAATTACAGTTTTATTTTATATTTTTTAATAGTTTTTCATCATTTGCCATAATTTTTGAGATTTCTAATGTTAAAAAATAGGTCACCTTTAAAAACGCTTATAAACGAAAACGCGGCAAAACGCCGGTACCGCGTTTAGCCGCGTTTAGCAGTGTTTAGCGTCTGAAACGTGGAAAACTTTTGCGTCTGAACCCATTTTTTTGCTTCTGGAAAAACGAGGTTAAACGCAACTGCTTGTAAACGCCAAAAAACGAGAGTGTGTGCATGGACACATAGGATAACATTGAATGGGTTCAGGAGCAGTTGAAAAAAGCGTCCAACTGCCTCTGAACGCGCGTTCAGCAGCAAATAACAGCGTCTCGTGTGCATGGGGCCTTAGAGTGAAAGTAGAGAGTAAATGTTCCATAAAACAGGCTCATGTTACAGTCAGTGTGACTTATAGATTGTTTTGAACAGTATAAACAACAAAACAAACATAACAAACAAAATAAAAACCTAAATGAAAATTATAGCAATGAACACTGTAATGGTAAATAATATGTCATAAATACTATACATCTCCATATACCAAAGAAAAAAGAAACACTGTTTTACAAAATAGAGTGCCATCTACTGTCTCTCGGGAATAAGATGTTGCCTTATAATGATACTTCCAAAGTACTTTTTCAACTATGTTTACGAGATATAAAAAAAAAAAATAATATGTGGTGTATCCTCTCGTCTTAAGCCCTGTACACACGATCGGATTTCCTATAGATTTTAAACCGATGGATTTTTCCATCGGAAATCCGATGAAGCTGACTTCCATTAGTCTTGCCTATACACCATCAGTCAAAAAAACGATCGTCCCAAACGCCGTTACGTAAAACACTCAGACGAGCCAAGAAAAATTAAGTTCTATGCTTCTGAGCATGCGTCGACTTGATTCTGAGCATGCGTGGGTTTTTTATCCAATGGAGTTCCCCACAGACGATAGTAATTTGCTATCGTTTTTTTTTCCATTGGATAAATTTAAAACATGTTCTATTTTTTAACACCGATGGAAAAAAGACCGATGGGGCCCATACACGATTGGTTTGTCCGATGAAAAAAGTCCATCGAACTGTTTTCATCGGTAAAACCAATCGTGTGTACAGGGCTTTAGAGTTATTCTGATACCCACTAAACAAACAAAACATTTACCTTTATTTTTCCCACGATAAACTTGCTGTGACCTCCAAACTACCGGAAGAACTGAGAGTTTAAAATCCAGCCCAATAACCTAAATCTGCATTATATTAAATTAAATCTCGGTATTATATTAAAAACTTTCAGTCCTGTTCCTCAACTTCGTGCGTCGCCAATTCTGTTAAAAAAAACGAAAAGGAGTAAAACGCTTGACATTCCATAATTTGCTGTCAGGTATTACAGTGTATACAGAACCTTGTAAATACTGTGTCTAGTACTGTGTTGTATAATAGAATATATAATAAAAAGAAAAGTAAAGAAGGAAAGGAAACAACCAGTAAAACTTTTTTTTTTTTTAAATATTAATTAAAGACCCTCAGAGCTCTGAGGGTGTGATACACCTGCTCAAATAAGCTTCCCCGACCCACGGAGTTCTCCATACCTCCAGGAATTGTATACATTACACAGCATCTACAATCCCTAATTTGTATTGTATCTGTCCTCTACCCTTGTAGGAGCCTGTTTTTAATCAGCTGCTGTGGGTCTAATCCCGGGACATCCAGCCAGGCCTGCCATAATGAGTAAAATTTATGTGGGACATTTCTGTGTTGATATGTTAATTTCTCTCTTATTAGTAGCTTGTTAACTTGTTCCACTCATTGCCTCTTAGTGGGCACCCTGGGTGAGATCCATAGTGGTGTGATAAGCTTGCGCGCAACATACAACAATCGTAAGACCGCCGTATGCGCAGAGGAAGTTAAAGCCTCCTCATCCAGTGCACCCAGCAGACACACAACTGGCTCTCATGGAATAGTTATCATACAAACCTGAGATATCACGTCTAAAACTTCCTTCCAATAACGGAAAAGTTTGGGTCACTTCCACAACATGTGGATTAGATCACCATGATCGTCTTCACATTTCGGACAGAGAGGGGTATCCCTAAACCCCCATTTGTGCAATTGTACAGTGGTCCTGTATGCTCTGTGTAACAGGTATAGATGCGACAATTTTTGAGAAGCGGAAACTGACACCAAGGGAGCCGAGGAGAGACAGGGTTCCCATGTCTCGCCATCTATGGTCCAAATGTCCGCCTCCCAACCCTGCCTACAGGGCAACCTGGAGGGGTCCTGCAGGGCGTTAAGGAGAATATTATAGCCTCTGGAGATCATTCCCTTTTTATCCTCCTCCATGAAGATTCCCTGTATCAGTGTATGATCGGTCAGCATAAGAGGGGTGCGGTTTGATTGTGTTTGTATTGCATGGCGTAACTGCAAATATTTTAAAAAGTTGGTGCGTGGCACGCCAAATTCTGCTTGGACTTCTACAAAGGATTTGAGATTTGGCCCATTGTACAATTGTGACAGATATCTAATTCCCAATTCCTGAACCCCTTTAGTTTCAGTAGTTCTTTGTAATTTGCTCCATATTGGTGTGTGGCTTAGAAATCCTTGTATCCCTAACATTTTTTTGGTATGTGCCCATAGAGTTATTAACATCCTCACTGTTGGGGCCTCAGGGTCTAAGTGCATAAATCCTGCTTCCAGGTACGCCAGAGCTGTCATGTTCTCATCTCGCGTGGCTAGAAGTCTACGGATGGGATCCGCTAGATCTATCACTCCCCAGCCTCCCAGCTGCTGTAGCTGGGACGCCAGGTAGTATGCTCTGGAGTGAGGGACCGCCAGGCCTCCCTCGTCTTTCCTATATTGCAATGTCAATAAATTAATCCTCGCAATTTTTTTGTGCCAAATCAGTTCCCTAAATTGGGAGTCTATTCTGTCAAACCATCGTCTAGGAATCCATACTGGAGAATTGTTGAACACATATAATAATTGTGGCGCCCATACCATTTTAATAGGATTGACAATGGTAGTTTGCACCAGTAAGTACATTTTTCACAGAATTTGCTGAGTAGAGGAGTTAGGTTAAGAGCAATATATTGGGATGGTTCTGGGGATACCTGTATACCTAAGTAGCGAAAAGAGGATACTATTTGCACCCTCCCTGTACCCTGAGGCAGTGGGTCTGTTATGGGATCTATTGGCAGTAGCACCTCCAAAGAGACCTCCAAAGTCTTTAATAAGGGTCATAACGTTTTGTAGGGTACCCTGCGTGTCCCCCAAATACAGTAGGGTATCATCCGCGTACATTGACACCACATCTGTGCCCGTGCTCCGCCTGAACTCCACTATGTTTGTGTCTCCTCATATCCTCGCCGCCAGAGGTTCTAAGGCCAGGCCGAACAGCAGGAGTGACAAGGGGCACCCCTGTCTGGTGCCCCGAAAAAGTGGGAAAGGCTCCGACAGTTCCCCATTAATTCTAATCCTAGCAGATGGAGCGGAGTACAGTAATTGGACCCTATCTGATAAAGTTAGACCTCAATCCCATACGTTCTAGCATCGAAGACCTTAGCTGCGTTCAGTGAAAATATAGCTCTATTACCCGGATTGTCAACAGGGAGCTGTAAGTTCAAGAAAAGTCTCCTAACATATTGGGCCGTGACCTAGTGGGGATGAACCCTGATTGGTCCCTGTGCACTAGTTTTTAAATTACCTTTGCCAATCTAGTTGCCAGCATCCTAGCCAGCAGCTCTTCATCCGCTGTGAGCAGGGAGATGGGCCTGTAGGAGTCAGGCAAGGCAGCATCCTTGCCTGGCTTCAGTAAGACAATGATGATCGCCTCATTCATAGATCTGGGGAGCACACCCTCCTCGAATGCCTCATTGTAGCCTTTTAATAACTCGGGTAAATAATAGCCCCTGAAGATGCACGCTAGTGACGAAACGTTGGGTGAGTGAAGGACAGTTGACGCGTTGTTGCTTGGACGGAGGAGTGAGCGCCATCTTGTTAGTAGGAAGCGCTGGGCGATTTCCTTATTTTCATGCTCATTTATCTTTATTACCATATGAGTGTATTTGCACAATTTTTTGAATAAATACTGCCTTTTGCTGGGATGTCTGCGCAATGAGATGCCTTCTTTCCTTTCCGCTACATGTATAAGTATCTGATCATGGTATCAGCCTTTTTTGGTCTCTGTATAGCAGAGCTTGAGTGTTATGCCGCGTACACACGATCGTTTTTCATGCCATTTTTTAAACCAACGTTTTTCTCGTCGTTTTTTTTCTTGTTTCCTCTCAAGCCTGTCTTGCATCCACACGATCATTAAAAAAAACGCTCGAGCAAAGCGCAGTGACGTACAACACGTACGACGGCACAATAAAGGGGAAGTTCCATTCTAATGACGCCACCCTTTGGGACGCTTTTGCTGTTTTCGTGTTACCGCGTGTTAGTAAAAGTTTGGTGAGAGACGATTCGTGCTTTTCAGTCTTCATGCTTTGAAGATCGTTTTGTGGAGTTCAGTTTGTGCCTGTGTGTTCGTATCTGTCTTGCAGTGCTTGTAGTCAGTTTGTATCTGTTTATTCAGTGCGTTCTTGTCTGCTCGTTCCTGTTTTTCAGCTTGTTCTTCATAGGCCTTGCTGTTCTTCCGTGCGTTCTTCTAGTTCGTTCTGAGCAGCCGACCGTTATCTAGCCATGTTGCGGCTATGTACTCATCGTAGAGTTCGTGCTGTAGTTGGTGCAGGGGTTCATGCTGTATCCCGACTCCAGGCCATGAACAGGGTGAGGAGGAGTTCATGGACCAAGAATTGGTTGCTCCAGCGGCACCAGTTCTGTCACATGCCTTTGTTGCGGGAGATCAGAGAGAATAATCCTGTGGATTACAGGAATTTTCTCAGGATGTCTGACCCCGTATTTCAGCATCTGTTGGCTTTGGTGTCCCCCTACATTACCAGGCAGGACACCGTTATGCGGGAAGCCATCAGTGCTGAGCAGAGGCTCATCGCCACGTTGCGATACCTGGCAACTGGGAGAAGCCTGCAGGACCTCAAGTTCTCAACAAGCATCACCCCCCAGGCTCTGGGGATCATTATACCAGAGACTTGTTCTGTCATCCTTCAAGTTTTGCAGGTGGACTATATTAAGGTAAGTGTTCTAATTTAAAACATCACATTGTATGTATTTATTTATTAATATGTGTATTTTTTATTTTTATCAGTCCCTATTTCCTATGATTCTTAGCTGCAGGGAATGTCCCCTTTCTCCACATGCATGTTAATTATTTTGGATGTTTTTTTTAGGCCTACATTTAAATTTTCCTTAGCTAACCTCTCCAGCATGCTATCCTGGGGCCATACCCACCTAGCCTAGTCATTTCCATTTCTTTTTTTTCTCTGCTCCATTGTAGTGCTTTACCCTAAACGCCCCCTAAAGATTGCATAGGAATGTTACATTTTGTTAAACTTCATACAGAGTGCTACAGCCTTGATTTGTGATCTCTCCAACTCATCTTCAACCCCCCCAAGTATTTTTTGGGGTTTGTTTTTGTTTTTTGTTGCTTACTAATAATGTTTTCATTTGTCTTTTTATCCTAATGTTGGCCATGAATGGGTTTCTATAATCTGCTTGCAATGTTTCTGTCTCAAAGTATTAATATTTTTTTAAATTAACTCCACAGTTCCCTTCTACGCCGCATGAATGGCAGAATGTGGCATCTGAGTTTGCCCAACGATGGAACTTTCCAAACTGTGGAGGGGCCATCGACGGCAAGCATGTTCGGGTCGTACCACCACCCCATTCGGGATCCTTTTATTACAATTATAAGGGGTTCCACAGCATCGTCATGATGGCAGTGGTGTCGGCCACCTACGAATTCATGTATGTGGACGTTGGCAAAAATGGAAGAATGTCAGATGGAGGAGTGTTTGCACAGACCGAGTTTGGGGAACGGCTCCTATCGGATCAGCTGGCCTTGCCACCAGCGGAGCAGAATGTGGAGGGACTCCCATTTGTTTTTGTTGCGGAGGAGGCGTTTGGCCTGGGTCCCCATTTAATGAGGCCATTCCCCCAACGCACCCTCACCCCTGAGAGGAGGGTGTTTAACTTTCGGCTGGCCAGAGCAAGAAGGGTTGTGGAAAATGCCTTTGGCATCATGGCCAGCCGATTCCGCCTGTTCCTCACCTCCATCCACCTTGCCCCCTATAAATGGAACCATGTAGTAATGACTTGCTGCGTGCTCCATAATTTTTTGAGCGTGCATTCTTCCAATTACCTCACTTTGAGTGGGCCTGAGGCCTCATTAGTTGACAATGTTAATTTAGTGGCCCTGGAAGCTGGCCTTCCAGGCTTGGCCCCCCAATCCGGACGTGATGTTAGACAAAAATATGTTGATTATTTTGTGGGTAGGGGGGCCATTGATATGCCTGAGGATGCTTAAAAGTATTATTTTGTAAAATAAAACCTTTCTTTGAGAAAATATTTGTATTGTGTTTTAGATTTGTATTCTTTTATGTTTCTCGTAGGTTTACCTAGTGCACTTGTAGTGCCATGTGTATTTAGCATTCTTAAATAGCCTTGATTGTTAGTGTAAACACAAAACATTGATTCTTTCACTTTGCACAACATTTACATAATGAAGACACAAATTTTTGGTAATAAAATAAATTTTTTTATTTTTTTTAAGGAAAAATCCTTTTAAATGCAGATGTATCATAAATATTTGTGGGGGTAAAACGCATGAACAGCCATGCATGAAAACAAACTAAAAAACCTTAATGTAAATTTAAACATGTACTATTCATTAAAGCTGAAAAGAAACAAAAACCTGCCAAAACACAGCAAGTTCAAAGTTCTTTTGTGTTCAAAAATTAAACACTCCCAAGCACAGCCATGATCTTTTGTAGCCTTTCCTCCACCCACTTGGTATTTTGCCTGATCTCTATCAAGTCTCCCTTTATTTTTTCAAGGTCACAACAGCAGACCATTAGGTATTGGATCAGGATCTGGGCACTGTGCATTGTAAACTTTTCGGGGTCTTCAGCCCGAACAGCACCTAAATTAAAAAAAAAAAACATGTACTATAGAATATGTAGGAGTTAAAAGATGCTAAAAATGGCCCTACCTACATGAGCACCTCTCAGCGCTTAGGAAAAGAGCAATTGATGGTATGACCAGAGTAATGTAAGACTGAATGTCTATGTGATTAAGAACGGAGATCCCAATCACAATGAGTGGCTGCTGAAGGTGTGTGAATAATTGTATGAAACAATATTTAAAGGAAAAATAATAAATAAAGTGTGGCGCTATGTGCAAACAGAAAAATATATATATATAAAATGTCTGGTTGGTAATTGGTCTATATAAAGACCCGTATATCGTGTTGAACCTGATAGTGGTTCTGTACACTTATGTAAAAAAGTGCATATACCCTGCAAAAATTCAATAAGTGCAATGGCGTGAAATATGTAAATAAATTTAAATAGGTAAATTAACCTAACACTGAAAAAATATATAAAATGACATGAATATCATCTGTGAAAGTGATCCACAATATATATTAGTGTCCAATTTTCTGTGAGAAAAAAAAAAAAAAGAAAAAAGGGAGAAAGTCTCTCGGTGAATGTGTGATCTGATACCAACATCAACACTGCATCAACACCACGTCAGGTGTGTAATGAATGGTAGGTACAGTCAAGACCAGTTCCTTGGATTTATGCGTTTTCTATGTTGCAACACTTAAAGGTGATATATGCCAATGGAAAGTGAGTAAAGGGTGTATACTCTTACCGGATGTTGTAGATCCAACTCGCCGTACGGCGGTGGATCAATCGAGCTTGTGTCCACGCCCGGGACTGATAGATGTATATCCTGGGGACAGTCTTTCCTCAGCGTCCTTACGACGTTCCAGAGAGTATATCCCGAGGCTTTCCGACGTAACTCTCACTTCCAATGCGATAAGTCAAATATGACACCAGAATTTCACCATATGCGTAGTGTCACCATGCAACAAATGAGAAAAGAATTCTCCACATAGTGTAAATCCAAGATGGGATTTTATTTATCAAAGAATAAAAACACCCAATAAAGGTCTCACTGAACAATTAAACAGTCCAAAGCAAACTCCTTTGAAAACTTTGAAACTTCTCAGGGAAAAAAAACAAAACAAACAAACCAACAAATCCCAAAAATATATCAGCAGCTCTGTATTACAAAAATGCGTGGAGTGAGCACCAAGGCTAGCATGTAAACCCGACGCGTTTCGTCTAATGAGACATCAACTGGGGTACACGCCATCCTGGTGACCCCCACGCTATATATAGGAAGAGAAATTACCTTAATTTGGCGCCCCTGTGTGCGAATGTGCCTCTCACTTCCGGGATCAGAGCGTCTCCGTGTCACATGACCGGGTTTCTGCATCACATGGCCAGGTCATGTGTATCTTTTCACCGAATCAGCAGATCTAATGCGCCCTCGACGTGACTAACAGCGTCATCGCGTCATCGGCACGCATGTCCTCCGACGTGCATGTGCGCAAGGCATCCTGGGGGTTGTAGTTGCGACGCAACTAAGCAAAGCAACACAAACCAGCCGGCGTGTCTCCCATCTCCATCATTGATTGCAGACGTCACATGGATGTGATCACTCACAACCTCACGTGGGTGTCTCCATGTACGCCATGATTGCGCGCAAGGAGGATTGGGAATTGTAGTCGTAACGCAATAAAGCAGAACGACTCCACATCGCCAGCCTGTCTCCCAATATATGCCAGCAAACAACCACCGCACTCGGGAAAAACAGCACACACCATATCAGGGTGATGCATATGGAAATCCGACCATGAGGAGTCGCTTTCCTAATGTGATTATAAATCACACAAATTTAATAAAATAATACTACATTTAAATTTATAATGTGGATGTCAATGTATTATATCCCAGAAGGCGGGCACATTCTGAGCATAGACATATATATGAATGACATCCATACAGCTATATCACTTGTACGGACTATATCAAGTCCACAATATAATTTAAGATGACATATGAAACATATTAAACCTGAATCAACAAAGGTCACTCGTATAGAGGCTATATACTGGCTATTTTATGTTATGTTAGAATTAAAAATAATTAAAAACATATAAGGGGTGGAGCAATAAATTAAAAAAGGGGAAAAAAGTATTTAAAGGAACATCCAAAAAAGGTTTATGACAAGAGCGCTGCTACACTATTTATGGACATTTATGGAGTTATTATTATTTTAGTGTTTTACGGTATCAATTGTCTACAATTTTATTGTGCACGATTTTATTGTTTTACATTATTTATAGTAACCTTTTTTGGATGTTCCTTTAAATATTGTTTCATACAATTATAGAATATGTAGGCCTATATCTATTAACCTGCATCTGTCTGGTTTGACACTGACCTGTTGTGGTGCCACTTTCCACTTCCTCAACTTCACGTTCCTCTCCATCACGTGGTTCTGGGGGTCTTGTTGAAGGTGTTGGTTTTATAGGCTCATCTGACGTAGCTTTTTGAAGCCCTATGGAGATTGCAATCAAAGGTATAGTTTAATTCCAAAATAATAATTATATACAACTAAAAACCCTGAAAGGGAATTTTGAAAGATTATTTGGAAGTGTGGTCCAATTTTAAATGTACCCCCAGTGACAACCTGAACACATGATTGGATACATAGCCAAAACAAGAACATATACTTTTTAAAATAAAGTTTGTCACATTGAAACACCCCCAAGTATATACACTGGATCACCTGTGTGTGACACCCTAAACATTTATTGGTTTTGGCCCACACTAGTACTACTGCGTTCAGATGTTTAATCAGCTGCTGAGCATTCTCTCTCTTTAACATTACAATGCATACCCTTTTAATTAGTCAAAAATCTAAAAGTTGTATTCTAAAAAGAATTCAACTTCTTTCAAAAATTATTTCCACCCAAAAAAATGAAAATTTGGGTGTTCACACTGGATGATCCAAAAACATCGTATTAAGAATACATACTGAGATGGAGATTATTAATCTTTCCTCTCATGAGCTTAAGGCGGAAGAAATCTCAATCCTTAAATTAGGTCTTTCTTTCTGTCCCAACTCCCATACAGATAAATTTCATGTTATTAAGGACATACACCTTTTTGCTCGGAGACTGCTTTACAAGGTTATCTTTGATAAACCATCAGGTGACCAGACTTATGAATCTGGTCAACCCGTTTCTCTTTCAAGACTAAATGAGCAACGGGCCCTTGAGGACTTGATGGATCTGTGGGAGGAGGCACACACCGACGATGATGTCCCCGGCTTTCAATCTGTGCCGGGGATATCTGCGGTCGGTGTGTCCTTTCCCCCACCCTCCTCATTTAAGCCTAAATCACGAACCTTCCCACTACTTCATACAAACCCCAATATCTGGGCATTTGTCCAACAAACAACTAAGGAAATTGAAAAAATCAATTTTGACCATTATGGAAGGAAGAACCTTACGAAAAAACAGCAAGAAGCATTTAAATCCCTTCAAGGCAACAGCAGTATAGTCATAAAGCCAGCAGATAAGGGTGGGAACCTTGTTATCATGGATACCTTGCAATATGAAAAAATGTGCAAGGATATCTTGTCTAATGAAACTTGTTATCGAAAGATCTCACAAACAGTAATTGAGAATTATGTAAAGCAATACCGTGGTATTATCTTTAAAGCCTATCAACAGGGTACTATTGATCTTGAGACTTGGAAATTTTTGAATGTAAAGGATCCCAAGGTACCAACCTTTTATTCTTTGCCTAAGGTTCATAAAAGCCTTACTCAACCCCCTGGTCGTCCAATTATATCGGGCTGTTTAAGTCTTACCGAAAACGCTAGCGCACTAATTGACGACTACCTCCAACCTCATGTTGTAGCCCTGTCATCCTATGTCAAGGATACAATAGATTTGTTAAAAATTATCGAGGGAATTATACTTCCGGTTGGAACATGGCTTGTAGCCTTGGACATCGAGGGTTTGTACAATGCCATCCCCCACAATCAAAAGATTGCGGTTGTGCAGAGCCATCTTTTAGAAAGAGGACCAAATTCAGCCATTTATAATTCCTTTGTTCTCGAGCTTTTGAGATTTATACTCACGCATAATGTTTTCATGTTCGGACTCTCCCACTTCCTCCAGGTGCAGGGGGTTGCGATGGGGACTAAGTGTGCCCCATCGTATGCCAACCTGTACCTGGGGGGGTGGGAGAGGGAGCTTTTCTCCATCGAGGATCCGTCGGTGTGCCTGGACAGGATAATATCCTGGTACAGGTACATCGACGATGTCCTCTTTTTCTGGTCAGGTGACAGGGATGAGCTTGATCTCTTTATGAAGGGGATCTCCTCAAACCGATTTAATTTAAAATTTACTATGTCCTGCAGTCAGACAGAGCTTAGTTTCCTTGATCTAATGTTGCATCTGGACAGGGATGGCGTTTTACACTCATCCCTCTACAGAAAGCCCTCTGCCGGGAATACTGTCTTACATGCGACAAGCTTCCATCCTGCATCGCTTGTAACCAGTATTCCCTACAGTCAATACCTTCGCATTAAACGTAACTGCAGCCGGGATGCAGATTTCAAAAAAGCTGCGGACAAGCTATATGCTCGTTTAAAAGATAGGGGTTACAGTCATTCGGTTTTGAAGAGAGCTTATAAAAGAGTATGTGAACAAGATCGCAGCTCTCTTATTTTTGGCCAAAAACTTACCACTCAAACCGACCAAATAAGAATTATTACAAGATACTCTACTGAACACCTCAAAATCCGCAAGATTGTGGAAAATTTCTGGCCTCTGCTGTCTGCTGATCCAATAGTTAACAAATATATTGGTAGTAAACCACAAATAACTTACCAACGGGCACCCTCTCTGAAAGATAGTCTGGTTCATAGCCATTTTGAAACCCTCTCTGATATAAAATGCCTGAACCCAGGAACGTTTGCTTGTGGGCACTGTGACATGTGCCCATTTATACTCAACAGTTCAACCTGCACACTTCCCAATGGTCAAATTCACCGTGCTAAACATCGAATTACATGCCAAACTCTGGGCATTGTATATATGGCTATTTGCCAATGCGGTGGATTCTATATAGGAAAAACCAAGCGCCCCTTTTATAAGCGAATTCGTGACCATATTAAACCTATCTTTAAGAGAAAAGTGGAAACAGCAGTTAGTCACCATGTTGGTACTTTTCATAACTTTAATGCAAGAAATATACGTTTCATGGCTTTGGAACATATTCCGCCTCATGTCAGAGGAGGAAGCGTTGATAAAACTTTGCTACAATTAGAGGCTCGCTGGATTTACAATCTAGAGGCAACTGTTTTCCCTGGCTTTAACGAAAATCTTAGCTTTAGACCCTTCCTATGATTGGCCGATCTGCATTGACTTGCAATGACCTAGGTTGTCCACATCCCCCCTCTTCCCTGCTCTAGGAGTCCTCTGTTTCCTTCCTTTTTTACCCCCTTCCCCCTTTCTTCTTAATGTTTATTTGTAAATTAATTTAGTTAAATAAAATTAAACTGCTGTTATTGTTCGATATTAAATTTATTTTTTATTAATTATCATTCATTTAGTCATGTTCTATATAAGTATGTTTTTCCTAAATTGTCTTTTATGTCGAAGATTTATGTTTAAATTTAAACATGTGCAATGTACATTATGTGAACTATGTTGTTTTCTAAGATCGTTCTGTAACTTCTCCCTGGAAGTTGGCGGGTACGGCTTTTTTTGGTTGGTTAACTGTACGCGCCATCATTGACAAAAGAGCGACTTCATCCTTGGTCTCTGAGGGTCTGCAATGAGAACATGCACAGGGTGCCTGATTGTGACGGAATCTCTGGGCTCCTTACAGCCCTCATATGGACACCCAGGGCATATCCGGCAATTGCTGGGTCTGCCCAACTCACACGTTCTGTTGCTGTTTCTGCTTTCCCATTATCCCCGAATTTGGTTTTACTATCTCACCAAGCTTTACCATACTATGATACATTACAACATGATCCCGCTCCGCCTCATTGGAAACTCTGTTTCTAATGACGTTGGTGCGTGAGACCAAGTCCCCTCCCCTGGGCGCTAGGTATTCTGGGTCTTGTAGTTTTGGCACAGCTTCGGGACCCTGGGCGCATGCGCACTAACGTTGTCACGTCCGCACTCCGCCGGTGACGTCAGACGCCGGCCGAGTTGGTGATCGCTTAAAAGCCGGCATTATCAGACTGCACACCAACCAGAGCGGTTTGGTGAGGCAGCCTGATATTTATCCACAACTCTGTTTCAAGGTAACCATCTGCTGCTTATCTGAGAATCTGACACACTGTCTCCTGTACATTACTAGTCCCTTTATTTTCTGGGCTTTGTAAACTGTTATGATTGTTACTTCATTAGATGTCCTTTTGTCATAATTTCAGACGAAAAGCATTGTTATGCTGTATGTTTAATAATACACAAGACAATGTATTACTTCATTCAACACTAACAGCTTGGTTTGGGCCATTGGCTCTTCAATCTGTTTTTGTCTAACATGCTGAGTGATCATTCCCTTATTATTCTATCTATACATAATTTAAATAATATGAAAAAATATGAAAAAAATATAAGAACCGCACAATGCTAATTCCATATTTATGACAATACCTTATGATGGATTATTTTTATTATACACTTACTGTTTCTACTCAAGACGTCCCCTTGTGGATAACTGATTAATATACAATATATTTGACTTTTAGAATAATTTCATCTTCTGGAACTTTCTCTTCACTGGACTAAAGTTCTCTGAAGGTTCATGTCCTATGAATGCATCTTAATCGGATATTTTGTATCCAGTGGATAATCAGGCATCATCTCATCCGCTCTATTTTTCTCCTTTTTTTTCTCTCAATTTTGATTTTAATGTGAGTATAACCTGAATATTTAACCTAATAGTGACTTAATCTGCCCCATAAATGATCGGGCTAACTGGACCATTAACCCCAATTAGATCAAAATTTATTGACCACTATAATATATAACTTTTATCTTATTACCTCTATATTGCTTTCACATATTAATTATATTCATTTAAATTAATTAACTCTAATGGGGTTCTTTCTCTAATTTAATTCAATTCATCTATTTATATATATTTCTTCGATCTATTTTGGCTAGGTCTCTTAAGCGGTCACTGTGAGGGTTTGTATGCTCGGAGATCCGTCTACGTCTTACACCGAGGAGGAGATCCCTCTCCTTCCTCTATTAGCGTGCAGAGGTTTCTCTTGTCTCCACCCCCATTTATTTCATCTAGGGCTTTAATGGTGGTAAGTCGTTATTCTTTTTGCCAACTGTGGACCTGTTTACAGATCGATCTTCTAAATTCTACTTAAACCAATTTACAATATGCTAATATGAATCCTTCTATTGTCTATTTTAACAGCTATGTTCGATGTACTCTCACATTTGAGACATACTTCCCCTGACGAAGCCCCGATGGGCGAAACATGTTGGGACCACGTATGATCTCTTTGGTTTAACATCTAATTAACCACCATATCAGCTATGCCCTATTTTTGAAATTTTGTGAAAACGCTTATATATATACATATGTAATTTTATTAAATATTTTGTACTACCTGTTCAATAAATGGATAAATCCCCTTTTTTTAATCTAATGAATTGAGTCTTCCACTGTTGTCTAAATACTAACGCTAGCACCGCTATAGTCCCGTTTACTTCTTTTTCTACATTTTGTCATCGTATTAAGAAGTGTACGGAGAAAGAGCTTTACTACGTCCGTTTACTGTGTGGACAAACATGAAAATTCTTATCTTTCACGGTACTATCTCAAAGTAAAAAATTCACGACTTTTAATACGAAGTAATAATCTTTACCTAGGAAAATGTATGAAAATTACTTACTTTTTCCTAAAACGTTCTTGATTCTTTTGTATTGGTCGGGCTCCCGCAACTTGAGATCAGACCACCGTTTTCGGAGATGTTCCTTCGTTCTGCACACCCCGAATTTTTGGTGAAGCGTTTTGACCACTTTGCCCATAGTTTTTTACTTGACAAGATTAGGCCTTTTATACGGCCCATGCTTGGCATCATAATGCTCCCTCCTCAAAATGGCGACCATCTCCACCATTTCCTCGAATGACATGTTGGATATCTCCGGGATCGGGATTTGGGTTCCTCAGGAATTTCCTCCTCTGTCGAGGTAATGTCAGCCACCTGTGTCTCCGCCATTTTGTTTAGCACTACGACGAGCGAGAAGGGGAGGGGAAAGTACAAGATCGAACGTCA
The DNA here is from genome assembly GCA_029206835.1 of Rana muscosa. Taxonomy (NCBI): domain Eukaryota; kingdom Metazoa; phylum Chordata; class Amphibia; order Anura; family Ranidae; genus Rana; species Rana muscosa. Next base: position 325,047,735 of record CM055117.1, read on the forward strand.
GGGGCAGGGAAAGCGTGCAGAGTTTCACGCATGCGCAGTGTATAGAAAGCGAAGATCCATGTGTCGAAAATACGTTCATTTGCCGGGAGAGGGAGTTAGCAACGAACGTGTTCACCAAGGTACCTAACATTTTAAGGATTTGTGTTTCTTCAGAGGATGAGATTTGGGGCCTATATCTGTCCAAAATGATTATTTGATGAATGTTGACTGAAACATTTTTTTATAATTGGTTCTTGATTTTACAGACAAAATGAAGAGTTTCAAAAATCCAGATTTCATGGGGGAGTTCATCGCTAGATGGAAGGAACTCCCTGTCCTGTGGCAGACTAAAAATGCCTCAAATAAAAATAAAGCGGCCAGGACAGCAGCACTGGAGAGCCTGCTTGCATTTGTCCAAACCCAGATCCCCACTACAACTATCCAAGATGTTAAAACCAAACTAGCTACCATCAGGGGCACATACAGGACCCAGAGGAATATGGTCCTGAAGTCCCAGAGGTCAGGTGCTGCAGCAGATAAGGTTCATAAACCCAGTCTGTGGTACTACAGCAAGTTATCTTTTCTGGATGACCAGCTGGAAGTGAGGGAATCTCTGTCAACCCTTCCCCCCCAGTGGTCTATCCAGCCTTCCTTGTAGCCAACCCTCCAGCCTTCCTTGTAGCCAACCCTCCAGCCTTCCTTGCAGCCAGCCATCCAGCCTTCCTTGCAACCCTGCTCTGGCTTTCTCAGAGGATCAAGCAGAGGTCCTTGAGGAGGCCGATTTGGATATATGGAGCCAGGTATAGTATTGATATCTACATTTATATGTTACAAAAGTGATGATTTAAAATTGATGTTAGTATTGTTATGTATTTAATGTCAGCAAAAAAATGGCTTTACAGAGCAATAGACAGTAGTGGTCAAATTTGATGGGGACAAGCCAAAAATATCAGGAGTATGAACCTGGGGGAATTTAATCACTTTGGCCATTCAATTTAAAAATGTCTGGAGGTGAACAATGTGTGTGATTGATGATGGCAAAAACTAAGGAATGTCCCTTTTTTATTTTACAGCCAGAGCAGAGCCAGGAAGAGTGTGATGTTGGGGACCAGGAGGAGGCAGGGCTCAGTGGCACACAGGAGGAGGCTGGGCCCAGCACAAGAGCCCAGATGCCTCCCCTGAAAATAATACAACAAGGGCCAAGGAGAGTTAGACAGGTGGAGGAGGGAACCAGAGCCTTCCTAAGAGAGGCTACTGCGGCCCTCAGAGAGGCACCCTCTGCTGAAGAGGGCTATGCCGCAGTCCTGGCCCATAAATTAAGCCAGATGGACTTGAGGCAACGCCTATACAGCGAGAACTTCATGCTGAAGGTCATAAACAGGGGGTTGCTAGGTGAACTGACACAGTTCACCGACATAACTGAGGTTGTCCCTCCTCCTCCACCTCCTCCTCCTCCTCCTACTCCTCCTCCTGCCACAACCTCTCCTCCTGAGCCCCAGCCTCCGAGGAAGCAAGCAACAAAGGCTGCAGGGAAGGCTGCAGAGAAGGCTGTAGAGAAGGCTACAAGGAAGAGGAAAAAATAAGGACTGCTGTAGTACCACAGACTGGGGACATATCTGACTTATCTGCTGCTGTTCCTGACCTCTGGGAGTTCAAGCCAAGATTGGGCTCCTTTTTTTTGTGATAATTCAAGATTTTGGTTTTCTCTTCTTGGATGGTTGTTGTGGGGTCCAAAGGATGCACAAATGCAAGCAGGCTCTCCAGTGCTGCCTTCCCCTTTAATTTGTTACTGTATCTCCCTAAATAAAGGATTATTTTGTTTTGCTTACAATACTTGACTATGTGATTTCTATTCTAAAAGAGAGTTTGCTAGGGAGTAGGCAGGGACATTTCTAAATAATATTATTGTTAGTAACAAGGGACACAAACCTCCTTGAGGCAAAATTAGACAAATTTAGAAGGTTGGTGTGGTAACTTGACACACAAATAATATTTATGTCAAAATACAATACGAAATCTACAAGGAAAAAATAAGCCAAAATATATAAAAAGAAGCCAAAAAATATATAATAAATCTAACTTAAAGAAAACAAAAAATAAATAAAAAACCCCCAAAAATAAATAAAAAATTTAGGGAGAACTTTACATTTATTTATGAATTTATGAGGGAGATCTGGCTTAACAAGAATATTTTAAAATCATTAGATCAATTAGGAATTACTTAACCACTTAAGCCCCGGACCATTTGGTAGCTAAAGGACCAGAGGTGAATTCAGAATTTTGCACTGCGCTGCTTTAACTGTAAATTGTGCGGACATGCAATGTTGTACCCAAACGAAATTTGCGTCCTTTTCTTCCCACAAGTAGAGCTTTCTTTTAATGGTATTTGATTGCCTCTGCGATTTTTATTTTTTGCGATATAAACGGAAAAAGACCGAAAATTTTGAAAAAAAATGATATTTTCTACTTTTTGTTATAAGAAAAATCGAATAAACTCAATTTTAGTCATACATTTAGGCCAAAATGTATTCAGCCACATGTCTTTAGTAAAAAAAATGTCAATAAGCGTATATTTATTGGTTTGCGCAAAAGTTATAGCGTTTACAAACTAGGGTACATTTTCTGGAATTTACACAGCTTTTAATTTATGACATTTCTTGAGGTGCTAAAATGACAGGGCAGTACAAAACCCCCCCAAATGACCCCATTTTTGAAAGTAGACACCCCAAGGAAATTGCTGAGAGGCATGTTGAGCCCATTGAATATTTTTTTTTTGTCCCAAGTGATTGAATAATGACAAAAAAAATAAAATTACAAAAAGTTGTCACTAAATGATATATTGCTCACACATGCCATGGTTATATGTGGAATTGCACCCCAAAATACATTCTGCTGCTTCTCCTGAGTACGGGGATACCACATGTGTGGGACTTTTTAGGAGCCTAGCCACGTACGGGACCCCGGAAACCAAGCACCGCCTTCAGGATTTCTAAGGGCGCAAATTTTTGATTTCACTCCTCACTACCTATCACAGTTTTGAAGGCCATAAAATGCCAAAATAGCACAAAACCCGCCCAAATGACCCCATTTTAGAAAGTAGACACCCCAAGGAAATTGCTGAGAGGCCTGTTGAGCCCATTGAATATTTTTTTTTGTCCCAAGTGATTGAATAATGACAAAAAAAAAAAATTACAAAAAGTTGTCACTAAATGATATATTGCTCACACATGCCATGGTTATATGTGAAATTGCACCCCAAAATACATTCTGCTGCTTCTCCTGAGTACGGGGATACCACATGTGTGGGACTTTTTAGGAGCCTAGCCACGTACGGGACCCCGGAAACCAAGCACTGCCTCCAGGATTTCTAAGGGCGCAAATTTTTGATTTCACTCCTCACTACCTATCACAGTTTTGAAGGCCATAAAATGCCAAAATAGCACAAAACCCCCCAAATGACCCCATTTTGGAAAGTAGACACCCCAAGCTGTTTGCTGAGAGGCATGGTGAGTATTTTACAGCTCTCATTTGTTTTTGAAAATGAAGAAAGAACATTTTTTTTTTCTTTTTTTTTTTCAATTTTCAAAACTTTGTGACAAAAAGCGAGATCTGCAAAATACTCACAATACCTCTCAGCAAATAGCTTGGGGTGTCTACTTTCCAAAATGGGGTCATTTGGGGGGGTTTTGTGCCATCTGGGCATTCCATGGCCTCCGAAACTGTGATAGGCAGTGAGAAGTGAAATCAAAAATTGACACCCTTAGAAAGCCTGAAGGCGGTGATTGGTTTTTGGGGTCCCGTACGCGGCTAGGCTCCCAAAAAGTCTCACACATGTGGTATCCCCGTACTCAGGAGAAGCAACAGAATGTATTTTGGGGTGTAATTCCACATATGCCCATGGCATGTTTGAGCAATATATCATTTAGTGACAACTTTGTGCAAAAAAAAATATATATATTTTTTCCGCAACTTGTGTCAACATATAAAATATTCCATGGACTCGACATGCCTCTCAGTATATAGCTTGGGGTGTCTACTTTCCAAAATGGGGTCATTTGGGGGGGTTTTGAACTGTTCTGGCATTTTATACACAACATTAGGAAGCTTACATCCACTCTTCTAACCACTTGAAGACAAAGCCCTTTTTGACACTTTTTGTTTACATGAAAACATATTTTTTTTTGCAAGAAAATTATGTTGAACCCCCAAACATTATATATATTTTTAAAGCAAAGGCCCTACAGAATAAAATGGTGGGTGTTGCATTTTTTTTTCTACACAGTATTTGCGCAGCGATTTTTCAAACGCATTTTTTGGGGAAAAATACACTTTTTTTAATTTTAATGCACTAAAACACACTATATTGCCCAAATGTTTGATGAAATAAAAAAGATGATCTTAGGCCAAGTACATAGATACCAAACACGACATGCTTTAAAATTTCGCACAAACGCGCATTGGCGACAAACTACATACATTTTTAAAAGCCTTTAAAAGCATTTACAGGTTACCCTGTTAGATTTACAGAGGAGGTCTACTGCTAAAATTACTGCCCTCGATCTGACCTTCGCGGTGATACCTCACATGCATGGTGCAATTGCTGTTTACATATGACGCCAGACCGACGCTTGCGTTCGCCATTGGGCAAGAGCAGGGCAGGACAGGGGTGCTTTTTTTTTTTTTTTTTTTATTATTAATTTTGCTTTTTTATTTTATTTTTAAACTGTTGCTTCCATATTTATTTATTTTTATCACTTTTATTGTTATCTCAGGGAATGTAAATATCACCTATGATAGCAATAGTTAATGACAGGTACTCTTTTTTGAAAAAAACTGGGGTCTATTGGACCCTAGATCTTTCCTCTGCCCTCAAAGCATCTGACCACACCAAGATCGGTGTGATAAAATGCTTTCCCAATTTCCCAATGGCGCTTTTTATATCCGGGGGGGACATTCCCTCCCACTGCTTGTAAAAGCAGTCCAGAGGCTAATTAGCCACTAGGATTGCTTTTACATGAAAGCCGGCCGCTGGCTGAAAAGAATGATACCAAGATGAGGCATCATTCTGGTATAAACATTCAAAGTCCAGCAACATACCAGTACGTTGCTGGTCCTTGTTGGACATGTATTGTAATCTTTTTTTTCATGCAGCCTGTTGGCTGAACGAAAAAAAAAGATTGATCGGTGGGTATGCCCACCATTAGAATACCGCCCTTCATCCACCCACTTCTAATGATGGGCATACATGCACCATTTATATATGCCGAAGCATGGGGGCATCTTCTCGCAAAAGTTATGCCGCGTACACATGGTCAGACTTTTCCACGGGCAAGCCTCCGTCGGAATTTCGACCGTATGTACGCGGCATTAGGAGCAAAATCGCTCCTCCGCTCCTGCTGCCCCAATGCTTTGGCATATATGCTTTTTTTTTTTAACTGTGGTGGTGAAATCACCTCCTACAGCACTGGAGTCGCAGGGATCAGGCCTGTCTCTGCGAACGCTGCAGTTATGTGTGTTGTGTTTTGTAAGTGACAGTGATCGATCGATACTGCACTTGGGTGGCCTGGGCTGGACGGAGGGGCAAAACGCAGGTGCCAGCAGGTATCTGGGCTGATCCCGCTAACACTGCGTTTTTGGGAACCCTAAACTGCTGGGGACGCTAGTATAGATCTGATCAGATCAGATATTGAGCTGATCAGATACTATACCACTAAGGAGGGTGTATGCTTCACGCGTGGGTGTTAGTGCTACTGGCACTAACCTGACGCTGCCTGGGGTGTGACGCAGACCCTCTCTGACGCTAAAACCTAATTGATATCACCCGCCGGGCGATCAGGGGGTTAAACCTTTATTGGGTTATATACGGCGGGTGCCCTGACACTATAAAAAGCAAACTAACTAACCAGCGTCACCCGTAACACTTATATGATGATCACTGGTGAAAGGGTTAACTAGGGGCAATTAGGGGGTTAAAACCTTTATTAGGTAATATATGGGGGTACCTGACGCTATATAAAAACCTGACGGCGAACCTAAAAAAAAATTACTGGCTACCTATCGGCATCACCGACACTAAGACAACGGTCATAAAAATGATCGCTTAGCGACAGTGGTGATAGGGGGTGAAAGGGTTACCTGGGGGGCGATCAGGGGGTTAAACCTTTATTAGATAATATATGGGGGTACCTGACGCTATAAAAACCTGCGGCGAACCTAAAAAAAATTACTGGCTACCGATCAGCATCACCGACGCTAAGACATCGATCAGAAAAATGATCGCATAGCGACGGCGGTGCTAGGGGGTGAAAGGGTTACCTGGGGGGTGATCAAGGGGGTTAAACCTTTATTAGGTAATATATGGGGGTACCCGACGCTATAAAAACCTGCGGCGAACCTAAAAAAAATTACTGGCTACCGATCAGCATCGCCAACGCTAAGAAATCGATCAGAAAAATTATCGCTTAGTGACAGTGGTGATAGGGGGTGAAAGGGTTACCTGGGGGGCGATCAAGGGGGTTAAACCTTTATTAGGTAATATATGGGGGTACCCGACGCTATAAAAACCTGCGGCGAACCTAAAAAAAATTACTGGCTACCGATCAGCATCACCGACGCTAAGACATCGATCAGAAAAATGATCGCATAGCGACGGCGGTGCTAGGGGGTGAAAGGGTTACCTGGGGGTGATCAAGGGGGTTAAACCTTTATTAGGTAATATATGGGGGTACCCGACGCTATAAAAACCTGTGGCGAACCTATAAAAAATTACTGGCTACCGATCAGCATCGCCGACGCTAAGACATCGATCAGAAAAATTATCGCTTAGTGACAGTGGTGATAGAGGGTGAAAGGGTTACCTGGGGGGCGATCAAGGGGGTTAAACCTTTATTAGGTAATATATGGGGGTACCCGACGCTATAAAAACCTGCGGCGAACCTAAAAAAAATTACTGGCTACCGATCAGCATCACCGACGCTAAGACATCGATCAGAAAAATGATTGCTTAGCGACGGCGGTGCTAGGGGGTGAAAGGGTTATCTGGGGGGTGATCAGGGGGTTAAACCTTTATTTGGGGGGGGTTAGGGGGCTACACTGGACCTAAAACTAAATGTAGTGACACTTTTACAGTCACAAATGTCACTGATTGCAGTGATCACTAAATAAATGGTCACTGCAATCAGTGACACTGTGACTGGGGGCTGGGGGGGCTGGGGGTGATCTGGGGGTGTCTGGGGGGGCCTGGGGGGGCGATTTATGTGCCTATGTGTCCTGGTGTCAGTGTGCTGTTTTGTGTACTAACCTGCATCTTCTCCTGTACGGCGCTCGGTATATGTGAGCACCGCAGGAGAGATGACATCACTTCCTCCTGCCTGGCAGGCAGGGGAAGCTCTCTCATTCGCCGGGAGCGATCGAGAGGGGGTGGCCGGAATCGAACGGCCGTCCCCTCATGCCGGATCGCTCCCGAAGGTAAAACGACCACCCACTGTAAAGAAGGGGGGTCCGATCGGACCCCCCAACTATACAAAGGCAATCACGTATATGTACGTGATTCTGCCTGTCGGTGCCATTCTGCCGACGTATATTTACAGTGGGCGGTCGTTAAGTGGTTAAGAAACAAGTTTGCCATAACTCAGAATATCATTAGCAAAAGAAGCTAATTATTTAAGCCTTATCAAAAGAAGAAAGGAATGCGCAGCATTAAAACGATGCTATTATTTCCAGCGTGACGAATGTGCCATCTCCATTTTAAACGCTAGCTTTACCAAAACGTGCGCTCCCGTCTCATACTTGATTCTGAGCATGCGCGGTTTTTTTCACCTCGTAAAAGCATACACACCATTGTTTTTCACGTCGTTAAAAAAATGACATGAAAAACGACGTGAAAAAATAGAGCATGTTTGGAAATTTTTAATGGCGGTTTTTCACGCCGTTGAAAATGCTCTGGAGCATACACACGATCGGTTTTAATGGCCATTTTTAAAAATGGCATTTTTAACGGCATGAAAAATGATCGTGTGTACACGGCATTAGAGAAAGAAGCAGTACAAAGAGCCAATAAGTTCATACTCTGACAGAAGCATGCTGATAGGAGAAAAAAAATAATTACACAAAGAAAAGCCCATTGCCGTGCTAGTATATACTGCTAAAGATGTGACTTGAGACATAAATGAAATTATACATAAAGAAAAAATGTGTTGTGGATTTGGGACTTTCAAGGCACCCAAAATCATTATACTCTCATAGTTACAAAACATACTGATATAGGGAACTCAATGATAAACATTTGGGCTTTAACACAAATGAAATGTCCATATGTACTTTAGATGTCTGACGTGTTTAAAAATATCTCTTCTTGTCTGTGTTGATGAAAACATTTTGTAACAGACCCTAATTGATTATCATATTTACATTATATAACGAATGATGGAAATGTATGTTTCTTTTTCACTTCTTTTTGTCTGTTTTTATATCATCATTATAAAGCCTCCTCTGTAAGCCTAGGGCCTCAGACTCAAAATCTCAATATATGTTATAATTTTTAGGTATTGTCTAACTAGAAGATTTCAAATCAGAAACAGTTGATGAAAACTTTCAGCATATAGGATTCTGTTACTCGTTGTTGGCTTATAAAATAGCCCCGTAGAATAGATTCCATCTAATTTTTTTCATTTTAATTTTAATATGTTAAATTGTCACTGAACAACAGTCATATGTTAGTGTAAGTAGTAAATTATAGAAAGTAACCTGATTTAATCTATTCACAGAATCCACCAGTCTCTCCTTTCAGTCCAAGCCAAAAGACACTATCAATGATCTTGTAACAAACTTCTTGTATCTAGATTTCTTCATTCACTAAGCTACAGTGTAGGTGAAAATTCACTTTGTAAAGTGAACATTCTCTGCTTCTTTCGTACATCAACACTGACAGATCAATGCCATGAATGACACATCTTTGGGCATGAAGAGATCTCAATGTAAGTACATAATTTTTTTTAACAGGTACATGGATGGCATCCTCTTGCTTTGGACTGGACCTTGGGAAGAACTGGTGGAATGCATGTATATTCAGACAATAGTTTCTGGTTATTAGTAGACAAGTGCACTGCCCAAAAATTTGTAAGTTTTCTTTTTTTTTTTGCTTGTCGGGTCATTCATTACTATCGAAAGTCGTTATTTCGAATAAATTTGAAAATGCAAAATTTGAAAATTCGGAAATCCAAAAATTCATTATTATCGAAATTCGTTATTTCGAATAAATCTGAAAATTCGTAAATTTGAAAATCCAAACATTTGGAAATTTGGAGGGAACATAGAATAAAAAGATAACCTCACCAGTAGCTTAAATAGGCTGGGTAAATCCAAGGCCTGGAAATGTCTAAAGTCTTGTACACACGCTTAGATTTTCGGACGACCGAACGTCTGTTTTTGGTGGCATGCTAATCTCATGTCGAAAGTGAAGAGGTTATTCACAATACGTAGTGACGTAATGTGTTGAATAGTTTTGTATGTATTCTTTCGTTTTTGAGCATGCATATACTTGCTTTTACGATTTGTTTTGTCTGAAAACCGTACTAATGAAAATTGGACGTTGAGTTCACATCCGTCAAAAATGTTATAGTCTGCACATCCAGCTATTGTCAAAAAAGCAAAATCGGCTCTCGAAAGCACCGTACTAACGACCTGAAAATCGGCAGACAGCTTGTATGAATTTTTCCATCCAATTTTCGTATCGCGTGTACGGATTAGTCTTACCCTTGCTTTTCCAGCATTATACATTGAGACTGATTTTCACTTCCATTATCTAATCGTGTGCAGATGAAGTTAGTAAACAGGAATTTGTTTTCACACGATTTAATAATTGAAATGAATATTCACACAATTTTGTGATTTTCAGCTCTTTTAGTAAATAGGTTTCCTTATATCTGTAAAGTGTATTTAAAGCCAAAATTTTTTTTTATTTGGAATAGAGTGGTGAGGGGGACCTCTGTCAGATTTTCATTGCCACCTGTGTTCCCATTAGAAAGACTAATGCCGCATACACACAATCTAAATTTTAGACAACAAATGTTCGATGTGAGCTTTTGGTCGGATATTCCGACTGTGTGTAGGCTCCATTGGACATTTTCTGTCAGAATTTCCGACAACAAATGTTTGAGAGCAGGATCTCAATTTTTCCGACAACAAAAGTTCTTGTCGGAAATTCCGATCGTGTGTATCCAATTCCGACGCACAAAAATCCTACGCATGCTCGGAATCAATTCGAGGCATGCTCGGAATCATTGTACTTAATTTTTCTCGGCTCGACGTAGTGTTGTACGTCTCCGCGTTCTTGACGTTCGGAATTCCCAAGCAACATTTGTGCGACCGTGTGTATGCAAGACAAGTTTGAGCCAACATCCATCGGGAAAAAAAACACGGTTTTGTTGTCGGAAATTCCGATTGTGTGTACGCGGCATTACTTTCCATATTTGTCCATTAGTTACAATTGCCATAGGCAAAGAAAGTGAGAGAAACTTTTGAGCCACCACAACAATTAAGAAGAAATACGGTATTTCAATGGGGGCACTTTTTCAGATTACAACTGTCTAAAAGGACCCTTCCCTCATTTTGGGGAGATTTCTTTAATAATAAAAACAAAAGAGGGCGCACAGGCCTAGTGCATTATCCCACAAAATCTTAATAATAAATATATATAAAAAATGACTCACAAACATATGAGAAAAAAAACGCTTGCCTAGCCACTCACATACTCACGCTTGTCTAGCCACTCACTCCAGTACATATGGGGGAACCTCACCTGGGCCTCTGTTAATTGATATCAACATCCCAAGAAAAGTGTGATTCCATTACCAAATTTATAAAAATTGCACATCTTTGATTTTTTTTTACTTTGTACTTTAACCACTTCCCTACCGGGCCTTTTTGGGAACTTTTTGTTTACAAGTTTAAATTAGTATTTTTTGCAAAAAAAAAATACTCAGAACCCCCAAACATTATATATGTTTTGATTCAGCAGAGACCCTAGGAAAAAAAATGGCGGTTGTTGCAACTTTTTATGTTGCACGGTATTTGCGCAACCATTTTTCAAACGCGTTTTTTTGGGGAAAAAACAAAGATTCATGAATTAAAAAATAAAAAAACAGCAAAGTTAGCCCAATTTTTTTGTATAATGTGAAAGAGGATGTTACGCAGAGTAAATGGATACCTAAGATGTCACGCTTTAAAATTGAGTAGAAAGAGTACAGTATATACACTCACCAGCCACTTTATTAGGTACACCTGTTCAATTGCTAGGTAACATAAATTGCTAATCAGGAAAAAATTGGATTTGCATAAACCAGATCTATCTCTTTACCTGATAAACAGTGTATACTGTATTTTAAGTGTAAATAATATCACCAACCAATTACCAAATAGACAAAGCCTATATGGTGCAGTCCACGTGACCAGGACATGCATATGCAAAAAAAAAAGGGGGGGGGGGAGGAACCCACCAAGAAGGTCACTACAGCGGCACACCACGGTTGAATACAAATATACATTTATTGAAAAAAGCACCATGGAAATCACAAAACAGCAGAATTCAGTGAATGACCTTACAAAACAATATTAAAAAGAGAACGTTGTCATGTGTGGGGAAATCGCAGCTGCTCACGCACTATATAATCAGTCAAACACACTTCACCAATCTGAAAACCTAGGATTGAGGCTAAATGGACTTGTGGACAAGGTACCAAAATATATAGTCCAGTAGTTTCCTAGTGGCCAAGAAAGGGAGTATATATTGAATACATATAAATTATTGCGGGTGCTGGATTACAGGTTCAGAGTTCACTTATGCAGCCTAGTAAGGTATATACAGTCATTACCTATCAGTTGTATAAATTGCTAATCAGCCAATCACATGGCAGCAACTCAATTCATTTAGGCATCTAGACCTCATGACCGCGACTTGCTGAAGTTCAAACCGAGCATCAGAATGGGAAAGATAGGGTATTTAATTGACTTTGAACGTGGCATGGTTGTTGGCGCCAGATGGGCTGGTCTGAGTATTTCAAATTTTGCTGACCTACTGGGTTTTTCACATACAACCATTTCTAGGGTTTACAGAGAATGGTCTGAAAAAGAAAAAAAAATTCAGTGAGCGGCAGTCGTGTGGACGAAAATGCCTTGTTGATGTCAGAGGTCAGCCTGTTTCGAGATGAGAGAATGGCAACAGTAACTCAGTAACTCAAATAACTACTCGTTACAACCAAAGTATACAGAACACCATCTCTGAAAGCACAACACATGATACCTTTAAGCAGATGGGCTACAGCAGCAGAAGACCACACTGAGTGCCACTCCTGTCAGCTAGGAACAGGAAACTGAGCCTACAATTTGCACAGGCTCTACAAAATTGGACAATAGAAGATTGGAAAAGCGTTGCCTGGTCTGATGAGTCTTGATTTCAGCTACGACATTCAGACAGTGGATTAGAATTTGACATAAACAACAGGAAAGCATGGATTCATTCTGCCTTGTATAAATGGTTCAGGGTGGTGGTGTAATAGTGTAGGGGCACACTTTCGGTTTCTTAGTACCAATTGAGCATCGTTTAAACGTCACGGCCTACCTGAGTATAGTTGCTGACCATGTCCATCACTTTATGACTACAGTGTACCAATTTTCCGATGGCTACTTCTACCAGATAATGCACCATGTCACTAAGCTCAAATCATTTCAAACTGGTTTCTTTGAAAATGAAAATGAGGTCACTGTACTCCAATGGCCTCCACAGTTACCAGATCTCAATCCAATAGAGCACCTTTGGGATGTGGTGAGCCCCATACACACGGTCAGACTTTTTGACAACAAACTTTTAAATTTCCAGGTTTTCCAAAAAATCAGACCGTGTGTATGCTCCATCGGACAAAATTTTTCGGTTTTCATCGGACAAAAGTTCGCTCTGCAAACGGACAAACTTTTCGGCAACAAAAGTCCTACGGTGCAAAGTCCTGCCGTGTGTACAGAAATCCATCGGACTTTAGTCCGAAGTACAAATACACATGCTCAGAACCAATGTTAAAATCAACCAACAATAGCAGAAGTTGACCAAAGGGTGGAGGTAAAGAGCAGAAAAGAGCAGAAAACCATGGGATTTTGGGAAAGTTTGCTGAAAAAGTCCTGTCATGTGTATGCATACCAAGTTCACGGCCAACGCCCTTCAAACACAAATCCACAGAAAAGTTTGTTTGAAGTCCAACCGTGTGTATGGGGCCTAACAATGCCTTGAAAATTACATTTACATTTTTGGTTGTAACATGACAAAATGTGGAAAATTTCAAGGAGCATGAATACTTTTTCAAGGCACTGTAATTACACTATTGCCCAAGTTAATACTATTTTTCACAAAATGAGCTCTGTATTATTAGAATTTGCCAGATATAGTAGTCCATTTGTTCTTTTTGCTGCTTCCACCAATTTTCCCATAAAATTTACCCATAGTGTGTTCAGCAACTGACAAGTCACATTTGAGTGTTTATTACCATTTGTCCAATAAATGTCTGGATAATTAAAGTCTCCCATAATAATTACAATATTACCCTGTTTCTCATCTAATTCTATTTGTGAGTAGATTTTTTTCTTCCCCCTCCTTAAAGTGTAACTAAAGGCAATTTTTCTTAAGTTGATAGAATGGAGAGGGATTAGAGCACCTGTCAATTTGTATTGCTATCTGTGCCCCTGTTGGGAGGATCCACTCTCTCTGTTTGTCCTGTTTACCATTGTCATAGAAAGTGAAAGTAAAAGAAAATCCCCAAATTTGGGTTGACATTAGGGGAAATATTCCAATAGGGACACTATTTTCAGTGACCTTGGTGGCACACCAGGATTCCTTCAATTTGGAGGCATTTCCAATCACTTCCTGTTTTGGTTATGGACAGGCAATGAAGGGAAATCCCCCCAATAGAACACAGATGGAGAAGAAAAACTGAGAGGGGTTATAACTCTCCCTTACACTATCCAAATGGAAAAATGTTTGCTTTTAGTTACACTTTAATGTTGGATGGCCTGTAACATACTTCTATAATTAATTTTTGTAGAACTCGTGTGCAGCTCCAGCCATAAAGGCTCCATCAAAACCCTCAATCTTTCAGATTGCTCTTGATTTACATTAGAATATTCCCTATCGTAAAATAAAGGCAATTAAGGAGACATCCATAAATCTATAAACATGCACACAGGAGAGTATACGACTGGCTGTCTTTTCTCATATTCTCACTACATTTGGTATATGAGAAGATTATAGATAATACAAATGCTTACAGCATTACAAGACACAGTAGGCATATGGAAGAAAATAGAGGTAAAGGAATACTTAGCTATATATATATATATATATATATATATATATATATATATATATATATAAAGACATTGTTAGAGTCATTGTTGCATAGCACTTGAAGTAGCACTACTGGATCAGCTACTAATAAGAATATGTCTTTGCTGGTTCTCATTTATTTAGGTTATCGTACTGAACTGAGGAAGCTACAGTACTTGGATGAGTGTAAACATCTTTAGAGTTACAGAAGCTGAAGTTTACATATGGACTATTTGCATGGGTACATTGTTCCAGCTTGGAAAACAGAAATTACTGCAACAAGCGCTGATACTACAATTATCGCCACTAGGTTCTGGATCTCATGCCAAGCAGCTGCTTAGTGAACACATTAGCTCATTCACTCAGTGCAGACAACTTTCAGAGAATGCTTTGCATTTTCTCAATGAATGCAAAGTGTTCTTTGATTGGACAAGGTGGAGAGGGGGCAGTAACATTATGATCTCCATCCTGTTCAATCAGAACATGCTTTGCATTCATTGCATTCATTAAGAACATGGAAAGTGTTCTCTGGATGGCACCCATGCAGAGCGTAATGACCTGCTATGTTCACTAAGCATCAGGGCAGCCACTTGGCTCTGGACCCAGAAGCCAATGACAATCACTGTAATAGAAGCGTACTGTGATCTAGGCTTGTAAGCCGGAAAGCGTGAGCCCCTGTATATTTTTACACACTTTTTTTATGCACCAATAAAGAAGCAACAAGGACATTTGGAGTTGCCAGCTCTGTTCTTTGTACAGGTATTTATATAATAGAAGCATCTACTACAGTGATTTCCAGCTTTTACGGGGATTGGGCAGCACATGCATACTTATATTGTTTGAAGCAGGACCAATGTGACTTCAGCTTTAAAGGGTACCTCTACTTTCGTGGAACAAAATAGCAAATAAAAAAATAATATTGCACATACAATTGCTACACAAGTCATGTAGTAATTGAATGTTTTTAAAAAATACCTTTCCTTTTCAGTCTGCAGCACTGTCTTTCTGAAAAGTTCAATGCAATATGGCAATCTGGAGGCATTTTATACACAGTTGGTGTACGGAAGATCTCCCAGATATGTAATTTCCTACTTTGGCTCACTGATTGGCTCACTGATTTTCCTAGACGTCTGCATTAAGAGACAAGTCAGACTTTGGGCATTCTTTGCAACAAAAATTGTATTTTTGGTTAGATACTCCCAAAGGGGCCTGGGGCCCTTTACTACGATTCCACAACGGGCCCTTTCACATGTTCTGCAGTGAGCTCCCTACCTACTATACTGGGGCCCCCTAGGGTGGCAGAAAACAAGAGATATATGTCACCAGCACACCAAGAAAATATAAGGGTCCAAAGCAGTGGGAGAACTATCAGGGTTGCAAAGGTTGTCTTGACACCCGGCCCTGGTGTTCTGCCACTGTGGGGTTCCCCAGCTGTCCTGTCCCTGTTATTGACAGCACTGGTCTGGCATCTGTTTCTATTAGGACCTAGTGCTGGTGACTAGGGATGGACGAACATCTCCCGGGACGGTTCGCGAACGCGATAGCACGAACGTGGGTAAATGTTAGCGAACCGCGGGTTCGCGGCGGGCCCCATTCATTTCAATGGGAGGCGAACATTAAAAACCTCCAGGTCATATTTGCAGCCACAAAATAATTACTAGCTGTGCACACATAGTCCCACAACATGAACAATGACATAACAGAAGTATTAAGCAAATTTGAGATCGACAACGACAAACATTCTTTTTTTATCTGAAATTTTTTGTCAATTCAGGAGCGCATGAAGGCCGTGGAAGAGACGCAAGGCCAGGCTATGAAGGGGGTGCAGGAGATGATCCTGCTATTGGAAAAGTTGCCATAAATGTTTTTTTTTTATAAGTAATATTGCTCGGTTTTATTAGGAATAGCTTGGCCTAAATCAGCCAGAACTGACAGCAGCCGGTAAATACATGTCAAATACATATAGGGTCCATTCACACATCTGTAAAATGGGTCCGCATCCGTTCCACAATTTAGCGGAATTGATTTTCAATTCCAGTCTGAAAAATTAGGCATTCACAGCCTGGATAAAGAAGTAAGTGTCGGCCAGTACAGGCCGCAAAAATTAGCCAACAGGCATTCATCTGACAGCAAAGAACTTTGTATTCTGTGGCTGGAGGTACATTAGGCATTCACAGGATAAATACGTTTCGGGCACTACAGGCCCCAAAAATTAGGCATTCAACGGACATAAAAGGCCTTTTATGCTGCTGTATTTACCCAAGAAGACAGGGACCATGAATAATTGTTATAGGTGGTGGTGGATATTTGTGGCCTGTCATGAGGAATTTGAATGAAACATGGTCTACTGGTCACATGTGTTGAATTCCTCAGAGATCCATGCCTCATTCATTTTTATAAATGTGAGGTAGTCAACACTGTCGTGAGCTAGGCGAGTGCGCTTATCGGTCACGATCCCCCCTGCTGCGCTGAACGTCCTTTCGGACAGGACACTGGACGAGGGGCAAGCCAACAGTTCCATTGCAAATTGTGCAAGCTCTGGCCAGAGGTCAAGCCTGCCCGCCCAGTAATCCAGGGGTTCATCACTTCTCAGAGCGTCCACATCGGCCGTTAATCCGATGTAGTCGGACACCTGTCGGTCTAGGCGTTCCCTGATGCTGGATCCGGATGAGACCTGTCGATGGGTCGGCTGAAAGAATGATCTCATATCAGAAGTGACCAAGATATCTTCAAACCGCCCTCTTCTTGCAGGCGCTGTTGGATTGGTATCCACAACTGTTCCTCTGGGAGTGGAAATTCCTCTGCCAGCGCACGCAAAAGCAGAATGCAGCATTTCTCGAAGCAAGGCCTGGAAGTGCTCCATTCTGACAGCCCTCTGTGATGGTGGTAACATTTCTGCCATTTTTTGTTTGTACCGGGGGTCCAAGTACGTTGCCACCCAGTAATGGTCCTTGCCCTTTATGCTTTTTATACGGGGGTCCCTCTTAAAACACTGGAGCATGAAGGCCCCCATTTGCACTAAACTGGAAGCAGTGTGGTGGCCTGGCTCCTGCTCGTCATCATCCAGGATAATGTCGTCCTCGATCCCCTCCCCCCATCCACGAACAACAACAGCAGGGATCCCAGAAAGGTTTAAAGCATGCTCTTCTTGCTCCTCCTCATCCGCCCCGGCACCATCCTCCTCTGACTTCTCTTCAGACTCCTGTTGTTGACTTGTCTCAGATAGAGTAGCCCCCCCTGGGAATTCATCCAGCATTGCGACTTCCTCATCTTCCTGCTCCTGCTCCTCGACGGCTTGATCAATGACACAATGCAATGCACGCTCCATAAAGAAGGCATAAGGTACGATGTCACTGATGGCACCATGGCTGCGACTGACCAGTTTGGTGATCTCATCAAATGGCCGCAAAAGTCTGCATGCGTCACGCATGAGCAGCCACTGACGCGGTGAAAAAAACCCAAGATCCCCAGAACCTGTTCTGGCGCAGAGTTCGTACAGGTAGTCATTAACTGCACGTTTCTGCTGGAGCAGCCTATCAAGCATATACAAGGTTGAGTTCCATCGCGTCGGGCAGTCACAAATAAGATGTCTGACCGGCAGATTGTGTCGCCGCTGAATGTCAGCAAGGCGAGCCATAGCCGTGTAAGATCTTCTGAAATGGGCCGAGATTTTCCTTGCCTGCCGCAAGACGTCCTGGACCCCAGGGTATTTGACAACGAATCGCTGCACGACCAAGTTCAAGACGTGTGCCATGCATGGCACGTGTGTAATTTTGCCCTGTTTCAACGCGCTCAGCAGATTGGCACCGTTGTCGCACACCACTTTACCAACTGTCAAATTGAGCGGTGTTAGCCACTGATCTGCCTGTGAACGCAAAGCTGAAAGGAGTGCAGGGCCAGTGTGGCTCTTGGCTTCCAGACACAACAGACGCAGCACAGCATGGCAACGTCTCACCTGGCATGTCGAATAGGTTCTGGGGATCTTGGGCGGCGCAGCGGAAGAGATGGTAGCAGCGGAAGAGGAGGAGTCAGCCGAGGAGGAGAGGGAGGATGGAGTAGGAGGAGGAGGAGAAGAAGAGGCATGCCTGCATGCAATCCATGGCGGTAAAACCAAATCTATATGGGTGCCACGGGTTACATGCTTGACGGCCATCAGAAGGTTCACCCAGTGGGTAGTAAAAGTAATATACCTTCCCTTCTAGACCACGTGTCTGTGGTCAGATGTATCTTGGCACCGACACTGTGTGCCAGAGATACATTCACTTGCCGCTGAACATGGCCATATAGCTCTGGGATGCCCTTCTGGGAGAAATATTTCCTTCCTGGGACCTTCCATTGTGGTGTTCCAATGGCCACAAATTTTCGAAAGGCCTCCAAGTCCACCAGTTTATATGGCAGTAGTTGGTGGGCTAGGAGTTCTGACAAGCCACCTGTCTGCCAGCTTGTGCTTTCCTGGAACACCCAAGTTTCTCAGCAACACTCTGTCCCTGGGTTGCAGATCCTGAATCCGGACCCTAAGGTCAAAGTTCCGTTTATTCCGGGCTCCTCTCCGGTCTGAAGTTGATTGGGCCTTCTCATAGGCCAGCTTTAAGCTCTTCCGCAGTCTGTCTACATATCCCTTGTGTGAGGCAGCTGATGTGTGGTCCGTCAAGGTGCCAAAAGCCAAGTCTACTAGTAGTCTTGCCTCCCTACCAAACATGAGTCTATAAGGGGAGTACCCTGTGGTATCACTGGTTGTACTATTGTGTTGCCCCAATGTTGCTTTTCCTCACTGTTCAGAGTCCCCAACATGTTTAACAGAGTCATGTTGAATCTTTCTGGTTGAGCATCACCTTGAGGGTGATAAGGAGTAGTGCAAGTTTTCTTTATGCCCAAAGAGTCCAGTAGCTTCCGGGTCAGTCGGCTTTCAAAGTCTCTCCGTTGATCCGAGTGAAGGCGCTGCGGTAACCCGTAATGCACAAAGTACTTCTCCACCAGTATTTTGGCTACAGTGGAGGCCTTCTGGTCTTTAGCTGGAAAGGCCTGGGCATAACGGGTGAAATGGTCGGTTATCATCAGAACATTTCCATGTCCACTCAAGTCAGGTTCCAGGCAGAGAAAGTCAATGCATACCAAGTCCAAGGGCCCTTGACTCTGCAGGTGGCCCATTGGGGCAGCTTGATGTGGCAATGTCTTCCTCTGTATGCAGCGGGCACATAAGTGATAGTACTCCTCCACTTCAACCCTCATACCAGGCCAGTAGAATCTACTCCTGACGAGCTGAAATGTTTTTCTTCGGCCCCTAAGTGGCCATGGTTTTTCTGTGTTTTTCCGGCAAGAACATTTGCCACTTATCCTCCAGGTCATCAGAGGGGCCCCTTCGGTAGACCACCCCTTGATGCACCTGTAGCTTGTCCCACTCTTTGCGGATTAATCGGGCCTCCTTTGAGGGATCGTGTAAGAGCCTGTCCGGATCCTGATCTTCCAGAGCTTCCAAGGCTAATCTTCCCCAAGGGTCTTCCAACTGATCCCTTCTTAGGTCTTTCTTAGACAGTTTTGGCAAGTCATCTTCGCCAATCTGGGTTACATCACAATAGCATTTGGGCACCCCCACCACCGAAACTCCAATTTCTTCCGCCCTAGATCCGCCACTAGCTTGAAGTTGTGCTCCCTGACACAAGGCCCGCACCCCGCCTGGGTCACCTGGGTCCAGTCTTCTGTATGGGAAGTTGGAGCATGAGACCTTCTGGACAACGCATCAGAATCTCGATTTCCAGTCCCAGGCCTGTACTTCAGACTAAAGTTGAATCCAGAGAGGGCGGCCAACCGACGGTGGCCGGTGGCATCCAGCTTGGCTGTGGTGAAAAGATAAGTGAGTGGGTTATTGTCTGTCCTCACTATAAAGTCAGCTCCATACAGGTAGTCTTTGAGTTTGTCCACAACTGCCCACTTTAAGGCCAGGAACTCCAATTTGTGGGTGGGGTAATTCTTTTCTGCCGGTGTTAGACTCCTACTCACATAGGCAACTGGCCTCAACTGTCCTTCATACTCCTGGTATAGCACACCTCCCAGACCATCATGGCTGGCGTCCACATGTAGTTCATATGGCCTCTTGACCAAGACCGGGGCAGTGGTCAGACTTTTCTTCAGCATTTTGAAGGCCTCTTCACACTTCTCTGTCCACTGGTCTTCCACGGACTCTCCGGGCTTCCTGGGGCCAGTGTCATCCTCCTCTCCTTCTGTCTTCAGTAACTCATTCAGAGGTTTGGCAATTCTTGTAAACCCTTCCACAAATCTGCGGTAGTAAGAGCAGAACCCCAGGAAGGATCTGAGTTCAGTCATTGTAGTTGGTCAGGGCCAGGAGGTAACTGCTTCCAGTTTGTCCGGGTCGGTAGACACTCCTTCTTCAGACACTGTGGGACTGATTTACTAATAACAGTGCACTGCGCTGGTTGATCCCTTAATTGGTGCACCGGATAACTCCTTCATTGGGCGCAGGAACCAGCGACGCACTGTTATAGTAAATACAAATGTCAGCGGCGCTCAATTGAAAATGAATGGTTCCCTATGGGAGCCCATTGATTTGAATAGAGGTCGCCCCGGAAGTCGGATGAAGCCGATCCGACTCGCGGGGCGACTCGGGTGCCGGCTGACACAGGGACAGGGCGACTTTGCGAGGCAACTTGGACACGACCTGAGCGTGAAGCAGCCGCTCAAGTCGTGTCCTAGAGGCGACTAGCTGGCCGAGAATGTCTCCAGCGCGATGGCATCGCGCTGGTTCTCGGCAGCCTCGCTGTCCCGTGTTTGGTATTAATCATGAAGGGGAACTCCAGGCCAAATTTTAATGAAAAAAAACGGCATGGGTTCCCCTCCAGGAGCATACCAGGCCCTTAGGTCTGGTATGGATTTTAAGGGGAACCCCCTAAGCCAAAAAAACGGCGTGGGGGTTCCCCCAAAATCCATACCAGACCCTTAGGTCTGGTATGGATTTTAAGGGGAACCCCCTTAAGCCGAGCACGCAACCTGGCATGCCGCAGGGGAAGAGGGGGGGACGAGAGCGCCCCCCCTCCCTCCTGAACTGTACCAGGCCACATGCCCTCAACATGGGGGGGTGGGTGCTTTGGGGCAGGGGGGCGACCTGTGGCCCCCCAACCCCACAGCACCCTGCCCCCATGTTGATGGGGACAAGGGCCTCTTCCCGACAACCCTGGCCGTTGGTTGTCGGGGTCTGCGGGCGGCGGGCTTTTCGGAATCCGTGAGCCCCCTTTAATAAGGGGGCCCCCAGATACCGGCCCCCCACCCTATGTGAATGAGTATGGGGTACATCGTACCCCTACCCATTCACCTGGTGGCAAAAAAAGTTAATAAAAAACACAACACAGGTTTTTAAAGTAATTTATTAGGCAGCTCCGGGGGTCTTCCTGCCGGGCGCCCCGCTATCTTCTTCCAGCTCTTTTGCTAGCGGGGTCCCGGGCTTCCTCGTCATCTTCTTCCGACTTCGGGGGTCTTCCTGCCGGGCGCCCCGCTATCTTCTTCCAGCTCTTTTGCTAGCGGGGTCCCGGGCTTCAGCGTCGTCTTCTTCCGATTTCGGGGGTCTCTTGTTCTGTTCTCCGGTGTCGTCTCCGCACTCTCCGGTTCTTCTCTCGCTCTCCGGTGCCTTCTCCAAGATCTCTGGTTCTTTCTGCCTTCTGCCGGGCACCCCGCTATCTTCTTCCAGCTCTTTTTCTAGCGGGGTCCCGGGCTTCAGCGTCGTCTTCTTCCCTCTTCTCTCCGCCCGATGTTGCCTCGTCGCTGTCCGCCGTTACAATGCTCTGGCCGCGGAGTGCACCCACTTATATTGGCATGGGGCGTGGTCACCGGGTGATGCCACCACTAACCCTGACCCCGTATAATGTTACAGTCCCGGGGAGGGAGGTGGGGCCGCTCTCTCTTCCTCCCCTCTTCCCCTGCGGCCTGCCAGGTTGCATGCTCGGATAAAGGGTTTGGTGTGGATTTTTAGGGAACCCCACGCTTTTTTTCTTTCGTTTGGTGCGGGGTTCCCCTTGAAATCCATACCAGACCTGAAGGGCCTGGTATGGATTTTTAGGGGGACCCCCACGCTATTTTTTTTTTAAGTTTGGCGCAGGGTTCCCCTTAAAATCCATACCAGACCTGAGGGGCCTGGTATGGATTTTGAGGGGACCCCCACGCCATTTTTTTTAAGTTTGGTGGGGGCGGGGGGGGTCCCCTTTGAAACCACCCCTAGTATGGACCTGGGGGGTGACTCCACGCTGTTTTTTTTTCTCGTTTTTTTTTTTTAGAGCCGGCAATGTTTATTTGTATTACATTTCCTTTAACAACCAGCTATAAACAGGTTAAAACATTTTTTTGGATGCGGGTCCATTGAATTCTCTTACATCCAAAACATTGTTTTTGGCCTGGCAAAAAAAATCTGCAGTTGTGTTTAAACTCGTTTTTCACAAAGCCTAAAAATGCCTTCAGACACCAAAGATTTCCACGTTTCAGACGCGGTCCCAGCGTTTAGCCGCATTTTAGTTTAGAAGCGTTTTTAAAGGTGACCTATTTTTTTACATTGATAAACTCCAAAATTATGGCAATTTAGGAAAAACCATTAAAAATATATATATCTATCAAAAAATAAATGAAATTGCTTCCATTGCATTGTGGACAATCCACAACTTGGGGCAGCTGATGTGACAAGTGAACAATCCACAACTTGGGGCAGCTGACATGGCAAGTGGACAATCCACAACTTGGGGCAGCTGACGTGGCAAGTGAACAATCCACAACTTGGGGCAGCTGACGTGGCAAGTGGACAATCCACAACTTGGGGCAAGTGATGTGGCAAGTGACACGCTAAATACAACTACACTGCTGCTCTCTCAGCTGCTGATACTCACTCTGGTCTCACAAAATAGCTGAAATCGTTAATAATACTGTTTTTGGAGCTTAGGGCGGCTCCTTATCATGTTTCCTAACTAAACGCATATAAACGCAAATGTGGTAAAACGCGGCATGCAAACGCCACAAAGCGCGCCTTTCTAAATGCCGCTTTCAACCTTAGTTCTGAACACTTTGCACCAGCGTCCTGTGTACATGGGGCCTAAAAACGCCTATGCCATTTACAGCTCAAAAACGCCATGGTGGGCATGAGGCCATAGGATAACATGGAGAGGCGTTTTTAAGCTGCAAAAAATGCTCAAACAAGCGGCTGGAAAAACGTCTGTGTGCATTTAGCCTTATATTAACCACTTGCTTACTGGCCACTTAAACCCCCTTCCTGCCCAGACCAATTTTCACATTTCAGCGCTGATG
Organism: Rana muscosa; assembly: GCA_029206835.1. NCBI lineage: Eukaryota > Metazoa > Chordata > Amphibia > Anura > Ranidae > Rana > Rana muscosa. The sequence goes on from CM055117.1 coordinate 325,071,373, forward strand.
CACTTCGAATGACAATTGCGCGCTCATACAACACTGTAACCCAATGAAGATGTATTATTTTTTGGCACACAAATAGAGCTTTCTTTTGGTGCTATTTGATCACCTCTGCGGTTTTTTGTTTTCTATAAATACAAAAGACCGAGTTAAAAAAAAAAAGGGATATTTTAACCACTTCAGCACTGGGCCTATTCTGGCACTTCTCTCCTTCATGTAAAAATCATACATTTATGGCTATAAAATTACTTCAAAACCCCAAACATTATATATATTTTTTTAGCAGACACCATAGGTAATAAGATGGCGGTCATTGCAAATTTTTATCTCGCTCGGTATTTGCGCAATAAATTTTCAGACGCCTTTTTTTTGGTAAAAAAATGGTTTCATGAATGTAAAAAAATTACAAAACAGTAAAGTTAGCCCAATTTTTGTGGATAATGTGAAAGATGTTGTTATGCTGAGTAAATAGATACCTAAAATGTCACGCTTTAAAATTGCGCACACTCATGGAATGACACCAAACTTCAGTACTTAAAAATCTCCCTAGGCGATGCTTTAAATTTTTTTACACGTTACCATTTTCTCATTACAGAGGAGGTCTAGTGCTAGAATTGTTGCACTCGTTCTAACGCACGCAGCAATACCTCACATGTGTGGTTTGAACGGCGTTTACATATGTGGGCGGGACTTACGTGTGTGTTCGCTTCTGAGCGCGAGCTACCGGGCACATGGGCGTTTTTTCTTTATTTAGATTATTTTATTTTTTTTACTTTTTTGTATTTCTTACTCTTTTTTTTACTTTTTTGTTTTTTGGATCACTTTTATTCCTATTACAAGGAATGTAAACATCCCTTGTAATAGGAATCTATTGTGACAGGTCCTCTTTATGGAGAGATGCAGGGTCAATAAGACCCCACATCTCTCCTCCAAGCTGGAAAGCATGAGATAGGTCAAAAAAATTCACCAATCTCATGCTGACAGCCGAGATCACGGCTTGGTTTACATACGGGAACCCGGCGTGATGTCATAACTTCGCGCCCGGGCCTCCGACGGTCATAGAGATAACTGGTGACCATCACCAGTCATCTCTATGCTTCCCATCCAAATCATTCTCTGAGCCCAAGATGGCACAGGAGAGCCCGGAGAAGCACCGGATGGCGGCGGGAGGGGGGGACATCCCCTCCCGCCGCCTATAAGAACAATCAAGTGGCGGAACTGCCGCTATGATCATTTTTAGCATGCACAGAATCGCCGGCTGAAAATAATGATATCTGAATGATGCCTGCAACTGCAGGCATCATTCAGATGTCACCGCACAAAGCCGAGGACGTCATTTGACGGTGGGCGGTAGGAAAGTGGTTAATATTTCGAAAATTTCGACAAAAGGTAATTTTTCGCCTTCATTGATGTACACTGATGAGACTGCACTGATGGGCTGCACTGATGGGCACTGATAAGGTGGCAAGGGTGGACACTAAGAGGTGGCATTGCTAGTTGGCACTGGTGGACATTGAGAAGTGGCACTGCTAGGTGGCAATGATAGTTGGCAGTGATGGGCACTGATAGGTGGCACTGATTGGCACCAGTGGTGGGCATTGATATGTGGCACTGGCAGGGGTTACTGATTGTCACAGATGACGCAGAATTGCCTCTTCCTCTTCGGGCCCAATGTCCCTTGCACATAAGCCGGTGATTGCCTTTTTTTATGCTCACGCTGTCAGCACAAGGAGAAAACAAAAACCATTACCCAGCTTTTGTTTACATCACGTGATCAGCTGTCATTGGCTGACAGCTGATCACATGGTAAAGGGCAGGTATCAGCCCCTTACTTGGATCTGTCATCACCCGAGTCTCAGTGACTCGGTGACCACAGCGCGTGCGAAGGGGAGGACGTTTATTGACAGACTCCAGGCAATTGAGGACCATGCTGTGGCCGTCGATCAATTATAGCGCTGATCTCAAGTGATTAAAGAGGGTCTAAATGGGCCATTGACATGCATCACAATTCAACTTAGGAATGTGTCTTTGCAAAGTTAAACTAAATGAAATCCTTTCTTATTTTTGCTTGGGGATAGAGTGCAAAGGGATTACAAGTCTGGACAGTTTTTTGGGGATGTCTGCACCCCTGATAGGGTGAAGACAACTCCCAAATTTGGCCACTTTATCCTTCCAAATAATTCACTTCCTGTCACATAGCCACACAGGAAGTGAGGGGAAATCCCTACCAATGTCTTTCCTTGGGGACACACAGGTCAGTCTAAATACTTTCCCCATTATGTACATTGCACTCCAGCATTTTGCGGTGTACACCCCAAATTATTAGGTATTTTGGACTTTGGGGTTTATTTACTAAAGGCAAATCTACTTTGCACTACAAGTGCACTTGCTGGATATCCGAGGGGGACATGCAAGCAAACAAAAAAACACCATCTTTGCTTTTACATGATTGGATGTTACAATCACCAGTGATCCCTCAGATTTTCAGCAGCTACACTTTTACTGCAGAGTGGATTTGTCTTTACTAAACCCCAAACTACCCAATGATTTGGGGTGTACACAACAAAGTGCTAGAGTGCAATTTGCTTAATGGGGACATTAGTTAGATTGATCTGTGTGTCCCCAAGAAAAGACATTGGTAGGGTTTTACCTTCACTTCCTGTTTAGCTGTGTGACAGGAAGTGAAGCCAATTTTACTAAAAGGGGACACAAAGCCCAACCTACAAAAAAAACACAAGCAGGGGTTCTAACACTTACTTTGTTTCCCTCAAAATGCCCACAATTAGAATTGTATTGCCTTGAGCTATTTTTAAGTGCAGTGCTCTAAATCCGTGCTTCTCAAGTACCCCCAACAGGCCATGTTTGCAGGTTTTCCTTCATCTTGCACATGTGCTTTAAATCACAGTCAATGGTTTGGTATTTTGGACAGCAATTCTCCATAAGATAAATTCACAAAACATGTCCTGTTGGGGGTACTTGAGGACTGAGGCTGAGAACCACTGCAGTAAAAAAGGAAAATTGAATACTTACCGCTCTGTATTTTTCATTTCCTGGTGACCATCCATGGCAGCACACAATACAATACATGCATATGCTAGCATGAAGGCACCAGGGTAGACAAATCACACCTGTTGTTTTGACATGCCAATCAGCTGTCACATTTGTTGCAAAGAAAACGCAAAACAAACCTCAAAACTTTGCATCAAATTTTATTGGTCAACAAAACAAAGAATAATAAAAATAAATACATTAAAAACAGGGTCAATTTGAAACAATTACAGACTCACAACATCTTGAGAAAGTTTTTGCAAAAAATGCAGCACAGACAATTAAAAAGTGAAGAAACGACACACATTAACAACATCAAAATTATTTCAGGGGAACATTTCCCCCACACAAAAAAATACAATCCACAAAAGTAAACCAAACATCCTGTTTTGCAAAGACATAACAAATAAAATACATGTGTTACAAACTCGATAAGGACACCAAAATGTACATTTTGCCCCCCCCCCCCACAGACACACGCACACACACTTGCCTCTTTTCAGGGCAAGGTAGAGAATGCTATCTGTGAGCTTCATATAACATAGTATTGTGTGCTAATGAGGCAATTGAAAACACATGCACAGTCCATGGAACACCCAAAATGCAAGTTCACCCAATGTAGAGACTGAACTTCAAAGTGGCTACACCTGTTAAGGATGTCCTTCAATTACTAACCCATAAAAACACTCTCTGGGCATGCCCAGAAATATCCAGGTGCTATTCACACACAAAAAGCACCAAAAAAAATCCAACAGGCTGGGCATGCTCAGAAGAACTCAAATGCAGCTAGCAGAAAATACCCCCCCCCCCGTCCAAAATTAAGCACATCATCCAGCATGGTACAAAATTAGGGATGGGACAATCACCCCCCCCTACCAACAAATACCATTGCAGTCTATGGGAACTGACATGTTAATTTTGCTAGTCCCCACTTGGCTGGCTTATCTTCTAGTTATTGGCCTTAAAATGGGGGCCCAGGTCCCACCCTAAGGGACATATATCAATGTCACCAATTTTGACAACACCAAAAACAAAACAAGGAGAAGTGCCTTTAAATATGCCAAATTGCTTAAGGGCCATTTCACACCACATGCAGTCCATTGCATTTCCAAATGCATGGAAAGTTGGTTATATGGTTCTAAATGGCAGTGTTTGTTCCAGAGCGTTCCAGTTTCACAAAAAAAGTAGAACATGCTGCATTTTACCTGCACTGGACTGTACTGGAACGCAGCAAAACGCATCATAAACGCACTGAAACGCACAGGAACACACCTAAATGCACCAAAAACGCACTGGAACACACTTGTCCTTATCTATGGTTAATAAAAAAGAGGGGTGAAAAAAAACACTGAACTGCATCAAAAACTTACCAAAAATGCACTGGAACGCATTAAAAACGTGCATGCAAAAAAGCACCTGAAACGCATCCGGATTGCGTTTCTATGGTGTGAACTGGCCCTAGTTCACACCATAGAAACGCAGTCTGGATGCGTTCCAGGTGCTTTTCTGCATGCGCGTTTTTGACACATTACAGTGCATTTTTGATGCGTTTTTGATGCAGTCCAGTGTTTTTTTCCCCTCTTTTCACTTAGGACAAGTGTGTTGCAGTGCGACTTTGGTGCATTCCAGTGCGTTTTTGGTACGTTCCGTTGCGTTTTTGATGTGTTTTACTGCCGTCCAGTACAGTTCTGTACCTAAAAAACTGCAGCATGACCAATTTTTTTTTGCCTTTCTGAAACGCACTGGAACGGACTGCAGTGGTGTGAACTATGCCATTAGCATTAATGTGATCAACTTTCTTAGCGTTTTTCATGCATCAAAAAAACGCACTGCACTGCATCCGGTGTGAACTGGCCCTAAATATCATACCCAGGGGGTGTCTATAGTATGCCTGTAAAGTAGCGCATGTTTTCCATGTTTATAACAGTTCCAGACCAAAATTACATTTCTAAAGTAAAATAATAGTCATTTAAAAGTACTCGCGGCTGTAATGAATTGCTGGTTCCCGTCAATACAGATAAAAGTCATTGAAAGTCTTTGATAACAAAAAAAAAGTGTGGGGGTCCCCCCAAATTCCATTACCAGGCCCTTCAGGTCTGAAATGGATATTAAGGGGAACTCCACCCCAAATAAAAAAAAATGGCGTGGAGTCCCCCCAAAAATCCACACCAGACCCTTATCCGAGCACACAACCTGGCAGGCCGCAGGAAAAGAGGGGGGACGAGAGAGCGGCCCCCCCTCCCTCCTGAACCGTACCAGGCCACATGCCCTCAACATGTTGATGGGGACAAGGGCCTCATCCCCACAACCCTTGCCCGGTGGTTGTGGGGGTCTGCGGGCGGGGGGCTTATCGGAATCTGGAAGACCCCTTTAACAAAGGGGACCCCCAGATCCCGGCCCCCCTGTATGAAATGGTAATGGGGTACAAATGTACCCCTACCATTTCACAAAGAAAGTGTAAAAAAATTTTAAAATGACAAGAGCCGGTTTTTGACAATTCCTTTATTAATGTCTTCTCTTTTCTTCCATCTTCTTCCATCTTCTTCTTTTCTCCATTCGGGTTTCTTTTTCCATCTTGTTTTTCATCTTGTTCTTCATCTTCATCTTCCTCTTCCTCATTATCTTCATCTTCATCTTCCTTCTTCCTTCGGTCTTCTCGTCCGCATCTTGCTCCGGCTTCTTCTTCGGCCGCTCCGTTTGATTTGAAGGTTCCCGTTGTGCGACGCTTCAGTTCTTCAGTTCTCCTCTGGGTCCGCTGCCACCCGGTGACCCCGCCCCACTCTGACACACATGGGTTTCACAGGGACTTTCCCCGTGGTGTCAGAGGGGGGCGGAGCCACCGGGTGGCAGCGGACCAAGAGGAGAACTGAATCGTCACACACAATCGTCCAATTTAAACGGAGCGGCCGAAGAAGAAAGAAGAAGCCGGAGCAAGATGCGGACGAGAAGACCGAAGGAAGAAGGAAGATGAAGATGAAAATAAAGATGAAGATGAAGAGGAAGATGAAGATGAAGAACAAGATGGAGGAAGAAACCCGAATAGAGAAAAGAAGAAGATGGAAGAAGAAGATGTAAGAAAGGAGAAGACATTAATAAAGGAATTGTCAAAAACCGGCTCTTGTAATTTTTTACATTTTTGACACTTTCTTTGTGAAATGGTAGGGGTACATTTGTACCCCATTACCAATTCACACAGGGGGGGCGGGATCTGGGGGTCCCCTTTGGTAAAGGGGTCTTCCAGATTCCGATAAGCCCCCCGCCCGCAGACCCCCACAACCACCGGGCAAGGGTTGTGGGGATGAGGCCCTTGTCCCCATCAACATGGGGACATCCTCCCCATGTTGAGGGCATGTGGCCTGGTATGGTTCAGGAAGGAAGGGGGCCGCTCTCTCATCCCCCCTCTTTTCCTGCGGCCTGCCAGGTTGTGTGCTCGGATAAGGGTCTGGTGTGGATTTTTGGGGGGACTCCACGCCATTTTTTTAAAATTTGGGGTGGAGTTCCCTTTAAAATCCACACCAGGATTGTGCTTTTAAATGCCTTTTTTTTTTCTTTTAGAAATGTCATTTTGCTGGCGCACTGGCAAGTTCAGAGCTGCGCCTGTTCAACTTATGCAAATTGGTTTACGTGACTTGACATTTACTAAGATTTTGCCGGCGCAGTGTCTTGGCGCAAGAAAACAAGGAAAATTCCCACGCTGAGCTAAAAAAAAACTCCCGCAGCTCGAATCGTACTTGCCGGCGCAGCGGGCTGTTTTTGAAAAAGTTACTTTCTCACTCTATTTTGGGCATATTAGTTATTTGGGCAGGTGTCCCTACACTTCCTCACATCACCCCACATCACCCCCATTATATTCTCACTTCCAGCTTCTTTATATTTAGATTTTAACATACCATGCGCCAGGTCCATAGTGGCGCACTGAGCGCCTCCTCCCGTCCGCCGACAACACTATAGTAAATAGACATGTGCAATTCGTTTCGTTCCGAATTCGTTTTTTAACGAATTTCGACAAATTCGTTAATTCGGAAATATCCGAATTAACGAAAACTCATTTAACGAATTTTAACGAATATTCGTAAATTCAAATTTACGAATGTACGAATTTACGAATATACGAATTTACCAATGCACGAATTTACGAATGTACAACTATCCGGAAATTCGTAAATTTGAATTTACGAATTTCCGAATATTCGTACATTCGTAAATTTGTACATTCGTACAATCGTAAATTAGTAAATTCGGAAATCTGAAATAATAATTAACTAATAACTTAACTATTACTAACTATTCAATTATAGGTATTGTAATTTCCTTTCAAATTTGGCTGTTAGTGAACTTAACGAAGTTACGAATTGTTTTCCGACATAATGAATGCCGTATCTAAACGAATGGAACGTAATGAATTAATAATAATAATAAATAACAATAATAATAATAAAAACGTTTTATTATTATTATTATTAATTTGTTCCGTTCCATTTGTTTAGATGCGGCATTTGTTATTTCAGGTTATGCGTAACTTCAGATAAATTTGTATTCGTTACGTTCGCTAACAGCCAAATTTGAAAGGAAATTACAATACCTATAATTTAATAGTTATTTTTTCAGATTTTCAAATTTTCGGGTTTTCGAAAATATCGAATTTCCAAATTTCCAAAATTACGAATGTATAAATTTACGAATGTATAAATTTACGAATGTACAAATTTATGAATGTACAAATTTACGAATGTACGAATTTACGAATGTACAAATTTACGAATGTATAAATTTCCGAATGTACAAATTTACGAATTTACGAATTGCGATCATAACGAATGACACGAAAAACGAAAAAAAAAAAAAACGAATGAAACGAAAACGAAAACTAACGAATTTTTTGGCAGTGCACATGTCTAATAGTAAATGGGAAATAGGGCTGCGCTACCGGCGCTAATGTTTTGTAAATACCAAAACAGCCATTGCGCGCAGATGCGCCGATACTCATGGCGCAAACGTTTTGTAAATCAGCCCCTATGTGTCCCAGATTGTGTACTGAGGACTGGTAGAACTGACACTTCTCCCTGGAAAGTTTAAGTCCCTCTTCACTGAGTCTCTTCTCCAGCCTCTCTTCGTGCTCCTCCAGAGTCTTCCCGAAGACAATGATGTCATCTAGGTACACCAGGACTTCAATGAGATTCATGTCCCCTACTGTCTTCTCCATCAGCCTCTGAAAAGTGACAGGAGCCCCGACAGGCCCTGAGGTATCCTGTTGAACTTGTAAAATCCCACTGGGGTGATGAATGCCATCTTCTCCCTGTCATCTGGGTGCATTAGGATTTGGTAATACCCACTCTTCAGGTCCATTACACTGAACCACTTAGCTCCCGACAGACTCTGTAAGGCATCTTCTATCCTGGGGGTGGTGTACTGGTCGGGTATGGTCCTCCTATTGAGAGTCCTGTAGTCTATACAAAGTCTCAGCGACCCGTTCTTTTTCCTGACTCCTACAATAGGAGAGGCATATGGGCTTCTGGACTCTCGAATAACTCCAGTTCTCTTAAGCTCCGCCAGTTGTTCACGCAGGTCTTCTAAGTCAGCCAGGGGAACTCGCCGGACCCTCTCCCGGAAAGGTTTGTCTTCCTGCAGACGGATCTTATGGGTGGCACTCCTTGCACACCCTACATCAAACTCGTCCCTTGAAAAGATTTTTCTCCATCTGGTCAGCTGGACCTTGGCTCTCTCCTTCCACATTGGTGGTAGGGTCGTGTTCTCCAAGCAGAGCTTCTCCAGGGTGGTTTCCCCTCCTTCAGTCTTCTCCAAGTCAGACAGGGCCACCGGGGTAGCAGGGTTTACTTTACCCAGCAACATCCAGCCCGGAATCTTCACAGGGGAGCCGGTGATATTCCTAATGCTCACTGGGATCTGCCCATTCGCCTTCTTCAACGCCCTTAGCGGGACCACTTCAGGGATCACTTCCAATCCTGGGTGGGAGTCCAAGGGGTCCGGCTCTAGGACCACAAAAGGGCCAGGTTTCTCCCACGAGAGTTTCACCGTAGCTTTAGGGCAGGTCCTCTCACCAGGCTGCAGCATTCTCTCCTTCTTGGACAGTCTCCAGACTTTCCCTACACCCTCTTCTGGGGCCTTCTGTTCCAGGATCAATCTCCGGTAGGCTAGCTGCAACATTGGGTGGACCCTGGCTTCCGAAGTACCCTGCTCCTGTGCTAGGGGAGCCAGTAATCTTCTGACCAGGTCAGTGTTGGTCCCTATAATCAGGGAACTCTTGTTGGCTCCTGGTGGGCGAGGGCAAACCACTGCTAGGGTGTCAAAGACCTCCGATTTTCCTGCTACAGAGGGGTCAAAGGCCAGTTGGATGGAAACATAACCGTCGTAGGGAAAGATTTGGGTGCCAATTCCCCATATCTCTAGGTCTTCTAGTTTCTGTAGGGGCACGTGACTCGGGTGTTTTTGGTAAAAGTCTCTGTACAAAAGGGTCACTTGGGCTCCTGTGTCCAGAATGGCTCTTGTGTAGACTCCCTCCACTTGAACGGGGACCACAGGGGAGGGCCCCTACAAACTAGCTGGAAACTTCCTCGGAGAGGCTTCTTTCTTTGGATTCTTGGACTTTCCCTTTGAGGTTTTCTTCTTCTTCCATCTCTTCCTGGATCTTAATCCCTGTTGGGCCTGGTATGCATTGATTTCCCGCAGGTTTTTAGACTTTAACTCCTGACAAGTGGTATTGAATATTTTAGGAGGGGCATTGTTTCCCTCCTCATTTCCTTTTTCTGGCTTTTGAATCTTATTGGAGCTTTCTGCAAATAGCGGGCCCCCGGCTGACTCCTTCACCAGGGGCCCTCTGAAGTTTTCCGCCGGCTGGTGGTAAGTGCCTCAGTTCTTCCTTGGACTGGGGCACACTCTTCCAAGATGGCCGACTCCTCCACAATTGAAACAGACAGTTCCTCTTCTCCCCTGCGGGGAGGTTGGAGTTGAGACACTCTGGCGTGGTTCATTCCTGATCTCCTCTTGCTCTTTGGCTCCTGAGTTCTTAGCTAGTAGAGAGGTCAAAAGATCCAGCACTTGAGTCATCTGGGACTTTAGGGTCTCCACTTCTGAGTCCCGTTCAGTGGCTACTGCTGATCTGACTCCCACTGAGGTAGGGGGAGTGGTCTTCTCAACCGCCTGTTGGTCCTTCAACAGGGCTTCTTCATCCCTTATGATCCGCACAAGGTCTGGATAACTCAAAGCCATGACTCTGTCAGAGGTGTTCAGGTGGACCCAAACTGGATCCGAGCGCAAGGCTCCCCTCAGGATCTGCTTCATCCTAGTTGCATCTATGACTTGTGGCAGCATCCCCTTTTAAGGACAATTTGGCACAGCATTCTATTCAACCTCCGGACATATTCGGATAATCTCTCTCCAGGCTGTTGGAGGGTATGTTCGAACTGGTACATCAGTTCAGTCACCTTCTCCAGCTGGCCAAATTCCTCCTGCAACATAGCCAGATAATCCATTGCAGTACAGGCAGCATTGCTAAACCTAAGATTCTTCACAGCCTCAGCAGCAGCGCACTTCAAACTTCCACTTATGCGCTGCTTCTTCTGCGCTTCAGGTACTTCCCATCCCTCTACAGCCTGCATTGCTTGCTCAATCCAGGTGTCAAAGTCTTCTTCTCTGAGGGGGACTGGTTGCTTCCCTGAGAAGATCCGGAGCTTCCGGTACCCTGCCTCTACGTGCACCATATTGCTCTTTTGGCACTTAGTAACAAATTCTCCCAGAGCATTCAGTAATTCCGGCCAAATATCGGCCAGGGGCGTCCCCGGGGTCATCATCTCCTGGGAGCCCTCTGCTCCAGGGAAGAGCAGTGGGGATGATGGTCTTGAGGTTTTTGGAGATTCCCTCTTGCTGGCCCTCGTATGCACTAAGCGGTATATCTAGTTATCTATGCCTTTTATGTTCTGACCTCTAAAGTCTTCCGGGACTTCATTTCTCCATTCCACTAGTGCGTATGTACACGAGGTATCTGGCTTTATATCCATCACTCATGCTTTCTGGCTTGGAGACAGCGACATTACAAGCTGCTTTATCTCTTCTTCTTGCCAGTTCCCCCCGGGAGTTCAATAACTACTGCCTTGGTTGAATCAGCGCCAACCGCTGCGCACCACTGTGTCATTGCTAGCGGGTCCATGCTATTACTTCTGCCTGGCTTGATTGCAGCGTGCAGTATACAGGAATCCCGGACTCGAGCCCCCACGTATAGCGATACCCCCAGTTAAGAGGGCTGCTGGAATAATTCTTTTGGGCCCCTGTAATGCACCCTGTCAACCCCCGGCAGTTGGCTCTAACCTCCCCTGGCACAGCTAGTAGGAGATGGTAGAATTGTGTAGCCTGCAACTCACGGAGACACAATCCTATATTAGAACACATACAGCAATGCACTTTAACTGTCCTTACCCGTCTCCTCTGCAAGTAAATGACACAACAACAGTATACTTAACCCTTGCACTTTTACTTAGTTGTTTTGGTAAGAATATAATCACAGTTTACATATCATGTGCAGAGCCCTGCAATAAAAGAATATCTCAGCAAACAGACGGATATACAGGATGATACATAAGTCTAACAGTCCCCGCTGCAGCTATTCTCCCTCGTGGCAAATAAATGGTGCCCAGTAATATCTACGCTAAGTCAGGCCTGACTGTACTACGTAGAAGTTCTGTAGGAGAAATTCTTCGCTAGCAAACGGTGGTGCACTTGCTGAAGAAACAACTGTAATCCACAGGGTAAAAGGGTTTTGATAACTTGGTGAATAAAGGAAATCTCTAAAGCTGCTCCGATGCACTGTCCCTCTGGTGCGCAGCACAACACTAATGAAAAGCTCCGGTTAAACAGTTATTGGGCCTAGAGATCCTATGTAGTTCTCTGAGCAGGTGCTCTCTCACCCAATCGGACCAGTCCGTGTCCGTATCTTCCGCTGCTGTGTCTTGGTACACAGGTCTCACGACATCCAAGTCTTCGGTCCTCCGGGAAGCGATGCGCCAACGGCATGCAGAACGTCCCTCAAGTTCCTCGGTGAGAGCGGAAGGCTCTTTGGAGAAAGGCCCAGGCTTTAGGCCTTGTAGCACCGCAGGCTTGAAAAGGAGTAGTTCCTCTTGCTGGGCGGGCGCCGTCCAAAGAGACTGAAGCCAGCTCCGCCTCCTACTTATAAAGTCCACCCCAGCAGTCTTTGCGCGGGGCAATTCACCCTGGGTGGCCAGTGGGGTTATGGGTACAGTAGTCTCTGAGGCCTTAAAGGAAACCCCCCCGCTACATATGTATTTTGCAGCAGCAAACATGCTGACTGTTTTTAGCCCCGATGAAGGGGGAGTGCTGAGCTCTGAAACCCATTGGTTGTTAGAAAATAAAAAAATTCAAAGGACTGTACAAGCTAGTGTGTCCCTCCCATTCTTTCAACACTTTCGTTAATAAATGTGTATTTAAAGTGACAAGAAATGGCGCCAGAGAATTAGTATAAATTATAGAGTGAAGCTGCCCGGATAAACCACTCAAATGAAATGAATAAATAATAAAAAAGTGTGGCGATACCTCATAAAATAATTTAAAGAATTCACATGTGTGTAATCACCTTTTTATGAACCTCTCAAACAGCCAAATATGCATTAGTAAAGTGACAATAAATTCCTAGTAAAATTTCATAAAGAAAAAAAGTCCAATTACCGTGGTTGAAAGAAAAAATAAGTATAGTCCTTCAAGTGTTGCTCCAACACAAATCATGCGTGAGAAATGCACACTCCCCAAAACTAAAAATTATAAAGACCTTCGAGCAATTGTGGGTTCCTTGCAGCCAGCAGCATAGGTGGAGATGGTTCCCTTTATCTGTGGCAATAGCTAGACGGTAGCACTCAGAGAAAACATATTGAGGATCATAGCGCAACAAGTTTATCAAAGTGGATAAAGGGAAGTAAATGTAGAAATGTCCACCATTTAATTGTACTGAATGTCAGCACCAACATGTAGAGCTTAGATTGAATAAACACACCGTCCTACCAGCCACGACGTGTGTTTCAAATCCCAGGGGTTGGAAACCAGCAGGACCGGATATGACATCAGTAAGGCCCCTTTCACACTGAGGCGCTTTGCAGGCGCTATTGCGCTCTAAATAGCGCCTGCAATGCGCCCCAAAAAAGCCTCTCAATACTATCCAATGTGAAAGCCCGAGGGCTTTCACACTGGAGCGTTGCGCTTGCAGGAGGCTCAAAAAACTCCTGCAAGCCACATCTTTGAGGCGCAATAGGAGTGCTAAAAATAGCGCTCCTATAGCACCCCTGCCCATTGAAATCAATGGGGTAGCGCCTCTAATACGCCTGCAAAACGCCTCAAAGAGGCGTTATTGCGGGCGTTTTTAACCCTTTTCCGGCCGATAGCGGGGGTTAAAATACCCCCGCTAGCGCCCGCCAAAAAAACGGTATAGCGGCGCTAAAAATAGCGCCGCTATACCGCCAGCGCATCCAGCGCCTCAGTGTGTAAGTAGCCTTAAAGATGGACACACAGCCTCTATGCATCTCATGTTACACACGTCATTAGGAAGCTTCCTGTGTAACACGAAATGCATAGAGGCTGCGTGTCCGTCTTTTACTGACGTCATATCAGGTCCTCCTGGTTTCCAACCCCTGGGATTTGAAATGCACCCTGTGTCTGGTAGGACAGCGTGTTTATTCAATCTAAGCTCTACATGCGCATACATGTGCTCTACATGTGCATTCTTTAAATTATTTTATGAGGTAGCACCACGCTTTTTTATTTATTACTTTTGTTAATAATTTGCGACAATATACGTGGAAGCATCTGTTTCTAAAAACATTTTTGATTTGTTTGTTCTGTGCAAAGTCCTTCAAACAAACATTTAAAACTCTCCCCCTTATGCCTTGTACACACAATCGAATTTCCAATGGAATAAAATCCAATGGAATTTTCTGTCGGAATTCCGATGAAGCTGACTTTTATCAGTCTTGCATATACACTGTCAGACTAAATTCCGACCGTCCAAAACGCGGTGAAGTAAGACACTCTGACGAGCCGAGAAAAATGAAGTTCAATGCTTCCGAGCATGCGTTGACTTGATTCTGAGAATGCGTGGATTTTTCTCCGATGGAATTCCACACAGACGATCGGAATTTCCCATCGGAAAAAAGTCAGATGGGGCCCACGCACAATCGGAATTTCCGATGAAACAAGTCCATCGGATTTTATTCCATCGGAAATCCGATCGTGCGTACAAGGCATTAGTCATGCAACATTCCCCTTTGGGTGATCAATGTACATTGCAAGAATTTTAACAAACTCTCTTGCAGATTCCTACCTTTTGTTATCCTTTAAACATTATAGTAAACTTTTCCAAGGGTCCAACAGAATGCCATTTTTGTAGATGAGCAGCTTCTAGAACCGCAGACCAACCAACTCGTTAATACCATATCAATATAAGGTTCAATATTCTTACACCACAAAAAGATTATCACAAATTGCAAATTGTTAGACAGTGTATTTCATTTTAATTATGGCTAAATGGGAAAAGTCCTAAAATCTATGTATAAATTGGGGTGGTTTGCCAGTTCTGTTTAGTTTGCTGGAAGTTGAGGGGGGGGGGGGGCACATTTATTGACTTCAGCTGCTATTATTCTGTGCTGACCTGGGCTGTTGGTGTATCCCTGTGTCTTTATGTAGGATTTGTCTGCCTTCAGACATACCTGCCCTCAATTTATCCATTGTTATATAAACTGCAACATAAAGCCTCTCAATCTACATACAGTTAAGGACCACAGACTACAGAGGGACCTTGAAGAGGCAGTGTGGCTTCCAGATATACAGTATTTACAAATGTTGTGCAACTAAACCACTGTTTTTAATGCAAAGTGTTGGACAGTGTAATTTATTTCTGGCAGTTGGTGTGCTAAGAAAAATTTATTTTGTGTATGTTAATTGAAAAGTCCTTCCATGTGAACCTTATTCTAAAAGCTACTGTATTTATCGGCGTATAACACGCACAGGCGTATAACACGCACCCTAACTTTAAGAGGGAAGTTTCAGGAAAAAAACTTTCCACAGCCCCCTGCGTATAACATGCAGGCACTGTTTACCCTCTATTTTCAGGGTAAAAAAGTGAGTGTTATACGCCAATAAATACAGTAATTATAAATTGGAACCGTTGTCATTTTTGCTTTGTCACACCCAAAGCACTGGGCTCTTTGGCACCCATGTTGCTCAGGAGGGGTCTCGCGTCCCACTTGACCATCCATGGGATGCTACTAGGTGGTC
Source organism: Rana muscosa (assembly GCA_029206835.1). NCBI lineage: Eukaryota > Metazoa > Chordata > Amphibia > Anura > Ranidae > Rana > Rana muscosa. The sequence continues at coordinate 325,086,703 of CM055117.1, forward strand.
GCTTCCTCCCCAGTGGGCTGATTTTAATTGTCCCTCCAACATTGGCAAGTGAGAGGAAAGGGGAGCACAGGTCCCTTCTTCTTCATTGCTGAAACCTTATATGAGCACCTTATGAGAACCGTATAGGAAGCTCCTGCCTCTGAGTCTGGAGCAATAATAATTGCCCAGGAAACTCTGATGATGGAGTTCCCTATTACATAATTGCCCATATTATGCCTTAGTCCAAATATCGGCAATGTTGTGAGTGTGACAGGGATGTATCTGTAGGGTAAGAACAAAGACTGGGTTGCAGAGTAAAAGTGTATGTCAGGGCACAAAAAAAAACATTCTATCTCTTCAATACACACACATTCCCTTCAATACACACATATTTCATTTTAACCCTTTAAATACACTGCAAGTAAACAAAAATACAAATAGAATGTCAAAACATGTATATAGGTGCATGTGTTGCAAAGATGTACTACAAGGTTTTGTTTTTTTGCCCTGATTGACTGGGCCATTCTGAGGCCTCGTACACACGACCAATTTTCTCGTCGTAAAAAACACGTCGTTTTTTTCGACGAGATTCTTGTTAAGCTTGTCGATTTTCTCGTCAAGCTTTCTATGCGTACACACTGTCATTTCCCAATTTCCTCATGGTTCTCTGCGCTCACGTCCAGCACGTACGACGGCACTATAAAGGGGAAGATCTTTTTTCTTGGCGCCACCCCTTGGGCTGCTTTTGCTGATCTCGTGTTACCGCGTGTGAAGTAAAAGTTTGGGAAGAGACGATTCGCGCTTTTCAGTCTTCGTACTTTTCAGATCGTTTTCTGCCGTTCAGTTTGTGCTTGTGGGTTCGTATCTTGACTTTCAGGGCGTCTAGGCAGGTCGTATCTGTTTTACAGTGCGTTCTTGCCTGTTCGTTTCTGAATTTCAGTTCGTTATTCATAGGCCTTGCTGTTCTAAAGTGCGTTCTGTTCTGTACGTTCTGATTAGACGACCGTTTCCTAGCCATGTCGCCTGGACGTTCTCATCGTCGAGTTCGTGCTGTGCGTGCGCTTGGTGTTGGTCTGCTTGTTTTGGACCAAGACCAGTCCATGAATGGTGTGAGGAGGAGTTCATGGACCAAGAATTGGTTGCTCCAGCGGGACCAATTCTGCCACATGCCTCTGCTGCGGGAGATCGTCGAGAATAATCCTGAGGACTACAGGAATTTTCTGAGGATGTCTGACCCCGTTTTTCAGGAACTGTTGGCTTTGGTGTCCCCCTATATTACCAGGAAGGACACCGTTATGCGGGAAGCCATCAGTGCTGAGCAGAGGCTCATCGCCACGTTGCGTTACCTGGCGACAGGGAGAAGTCTTCAGGACTTGAAGTTCACCACAGGCATCTCCCCCCAGGCTCTGGGCCTCATAATCCCAGACACCTGTTCTGCTATTATACAAGTCCTGCAGGAGGACTATATTAGGGTAAGTTTTCTCCCTTCACATCACATTTTATGTATTACATGTATGCTAATGTATTGTATTTCTTTCATCCTTTCCTAATTACCATGATTGTAATATGCTGAGAATGTCCCCTTTGTCCCCATGCATGCTGGAAGTTTTTAAATGCCCCTTTTTTATCCTCCCTAAATATTTCCCCTCACTAACTTTTCCAGCAGGGGCGCCTGTTGCTCCAAATGTTGGGGGGTTACAACCCCAATTTCGGAAATAAACTTCCTCCTTTTTTGCTCTGTTGCCTAATAAACGCCCCCAGTTGTCCCCTCCAATGCAGCCATTTAGTCCCCTCTATTGCAGCCAGTTTCCCCCCAGCCCTGCACTTACCTTCTTGTGGTCAGCGCCATCCTTCTTCTGTCCTTGATGTCTTCTCCTTCCCTTCATGTTGCATCAGCCAATCATGTTACCATTAAACAGACTTGGTGAACATGATTGCCAGAGCTGCCTGTCAGTGTTTACACAAGGAATGCCCCCTCCTTGCGTCCCCGATTTTTCTTTGAGGAAGCCAATTACATCCCTCAGGTTGTAATTTGCAAGACTTTTTTAATACCTGTTTCTGCTCTGCAATTTTAACCCCCTAAATGACGCAATTAATCATATGTCGGTCGCTTTACAAGAGGCCATCCACCTGAATAGTGTGCGGCATAGACAATACATAGGTTCATGCAACGCATGAACCTATGTATTGTTCTGAGTGATGGGCACAGGAGAGAGGGGACAGTGCTCCAGCGCCCACTCTGGACGCACCGCCACTGCAATGCTATCCTGTGGCCAAACACATCTCCCCCCCCCAAAATAATTTAGTAATGGCCCATCAGAGGGGGTGATGAATATGATAAATGAGCCTTCCATTATACTTTTTTTACACACCTTAATAAACGTATAATTAGATTGATGTTGGTCTCTAATTTTTTGGTCTTGAATTTGCTTGTAATGTATGCCTTTGTTTTTCTAATATTATTTCATCTTGTTTCACTCCACAGCTTCCTTCAACGCCACAGGAATGGCAGACTGTGGCATCGGAGTTTGCCACGCGGTGGGACTTCCCCAACTGCGGTGGTGCCATAGACGGGAAGCACGTCCGCATCGTGCCGCCACCCCGTTCTGGATCCTACTACTACAACTACAAGGGGTTTCATAGCATTGTGCTGATGGCGGTGGTGTCAGCACGGTATGAATTCCTCTATGTTGATGTAGGGAAGAATGGCCGGATGTCCGATGGGGGATCCTTCATCCAGACAGAGTTTGCCCTCCGTCTCCAGAGTGACGACCTTGCATTGCCACCGGATGCAGGGAATATTGAAGGACTCCCCTTTGTTTTCTTGGCTGATGAAGCCTTCGGACTCGGACGGCATCTTATGAGGCCATTTCCACAGAGGACCCTGACCCCAGAGAAGAGTGTGTTCAATTACCGGCTGGCCAGGGCCCGAAGAGTCGTTGAAAATGCCTTCGGCATAATGACCAGCCGGTTCCGCCTTTTTATGACTTCCATCCACTTGGCGGACTACAAAATAAACTATGTAGTGTTATGCTGCTGTGTGCTACACAATTTTCTTTGCCGCAAAGCGAATTCATATATGGCCTCAGTTTTGCCAGAGGCTGGACTTTCCCCTGCAAATCCCCTTCCGGGCCTGGAATCTGCCCGTCTTGGCTTGCCCCCCCAAAATGCCCGTGTGGTTCGGGACAAATACATGGAGTATTTCACGGGTAGGGGGGCAATTCCTATGCCAGCCTATGTCTAAGTATCCCAATAAAAATCTTGTTTAAACCTTTAATTATTTGTTCTTTCCTGTCTCCTAGTTTGTCTTTGTGCATTTGTAGTGGCAAGTGTATTTTACTTTAGTAAATAACAACCAATTTCACTATGTTACCTTACAAAAGAACCAAATAAGCTTAGAGTGTATTATAAAAAGAAGCTACACGTTGTTTGTGGTCAAATATTTTACTCTCTGCACATTTTTTTTTGTTTTACTTTGGGGTTGGCCTGACCACAACCCGTCAAATTTTGGCTTATGAAAATACAAAAATACCACTTGCATTTCTAAAATGACAACATTGGATACCTCTGAGCAATCTGAGACATTCAGTTACACAAACTATGTCTCTATGTGCCCGTCCTAATATGGGGTCCTGCCACCCCTTGCCCAGCCAAAAATTCAATATGCACACATTTTTACTTTTTTGCAAATAGGAAGTTTACAATCCTGATCCCTATTGTCAACATGTGCTATCTGCCATCAGGGGTGATCAATGGATGTGTTTTGGGGGTGCATCCCCTTCCTCAGTTCACCGACTTTTGATACGAGGAAGGGGTTGCACCCACAAAAGACGTACATGGATATCCCCTGATGGCAGATAGCACATGTTCACACACTGTGTGCATATTCAATTTTTGGCTGCTTTGTTACTCAAAAAATTAGTAAAAATATAAAAACAAACATGTAAAAACAAATGTGTTTGGATGGCTTATTGAATTCTCCCCAAAACATCGAGAATGTCTTTAAATGTTTGTTCCATCACATGGATTCTTTGTTTAATTAGGTCCAGTTCCGTGCTACATTCCATCACTTGCTGGATGAGGCGGAGGGCACTGTCAGCAGAGAACGGTGTGCTATCCTTCACAACATTTCCATCCCCTAAAAACCATAAAAAAAAATTAATAAAACTCTGCAGGCCTACCTCGCTTACCTTAAGCTGTAGTGTCAGATACTGACCTGTTGTGGTGACCAGATCCACAACGTCATCCACCTCTCCTTCCTGCACTTCTCCTTCCTCCACCTCAACTTCCTGCACATCTTTCGGTTGTGGATCTTTGGGAGTTTGGGGTTGCTTGGAAGTTGTGGGGTGCATGTGCTCCCTGGAGTGTCCTCCTCCCAGTCTTCTCTCCCCTATGAGAATAAAACCAAAGGTCTATTTATCACACTGTAAAAATCTCATTTTTAAACTTAAAACAGGCTAAATTGTTTGGAAGTGGGGTACAAGTGTGTGTTTGTGCGGAATTTAAAGAAAAATGCATTCTTTATGACCCCAAATATGTTTATTATTCACATTTGGATGTAATTTTTTGGACATGGAGGCACCACAAATAAACTCTGATGCACCTGTGTGGGACACCCAAAAAAGGCGGGTCTGGTGGCCCACACTATAGTGCTCCAAAGTACAGATGTGGAAGCAGCTGCTGAGTGTCCTCTCCTTTACACTGATTAAAGTTTGCATTTCATTCTCCTTACAAACACATCATCTAGACTTAAAAATTATCCACAATACTTGATCAAAAATGGCAGATGTCTAATTACTTTTGGGGGTCTTAAATAAGCCAAAACCACGGATAGTGGCCGAACGAAGTGTCGGTAACGTAACGAACGATTACTGTGCCCAACCTAGTTCAAAATAATACATTTTGGAAGGGAGTCCAATATGCTTTAAAAAAAAAAAAAGTCAGTTTCTAAAAAGATTAATAGCAGAAAGGTCGTCATTTTACTTACTTTTAGCGAGCATCCTCTTTATGCTCCTCAACTGGTCTGGCTCCCTCAGTTTGAGGTCTGACCACCTCTTTCTGAGCTGCTCATTTGAGCGTTTCACCCCGAACTTCGCCCTCAGACTCTTCACAACTTTAGTGAGGATTTTGGCCTTCCTTCTATTTGGTTTGCTATACGGCCCATGCTTGGCATCATAATCAGCCTTGACCAAGATGTCCACCATCTCCGCCATCTCCGCCAAAGACATATTCGATGCCTTGAATCTCCTCCTTGATCGTGACGTGTCCTCGGTCTCCGGGCTTGTCTCCTCGCTAGTTGCGGAATTATCAGACACCTGCTGTAACTCCGCCATATCTGTCTGCGCGCCGAAAGAGAAGGGGCGGGGAAAAGATGTTAGTTAGAACGTCATGGGCGGGCGACGTGTGCGGAGCGACGTGTTCGAATTTGGACGCATGCGTGGTGTGTATATAGCAAACACACATGTGACTATAGTACGTTCGGTGTGCGGAGAGAGGAGTTCAAGTGACGGACGTGCGAACGAAGGTATGTGATTTTGTGAGACTTGTTAAAATTGTTGGCCTATACTGTCTTGAGATTGTTGGAGGATATATATGGTGACTAGGATGTGAAGGAGGTTAGACTGTTTGCCTCACATTATTTAAATATAATTTATTTTACTTGCAGATACAATATGAATGTATTTATTAGCGACAAAGAGTTCCTGGCGGAATTTATTGACCGGGTAAGGGAGCTGCCGGCTCTGTGGGAGACCAAAAACCCCATCCATAAAAAAAAAGGGGTGAGAAAAGCAGCGCTGGAGAAGCTGCTCCCATTTGTGCATACCAAGGTGCCCACAGCCACAGCAAAACAAGTGGACACTAAAATTGGGAGCTTGAGAGGTACCTACAGGACTGAACGCTCTAAGGTGCTGGCTTCTCAGAGGTCAGGAGCAGCAGCAGATGATGTTTATGTCCCGGTTTTGTGGTACTACAGCAGGATGTCCTTCCTGGATGACCACATTGAGCCAAGGCCATCACTCTCCACTCTTCCCCCCAGACTTCCCTGCAGCCAACCTGAGCCTTCTCTGGAGCAAGAGGAGGCAGCCATCCTGGATGATCCTGATTTGGCCATCTGGAGCCAGGTATAGTATTAACTGAAAATGTAGTGGGATAAAATTAATGTTTCCCAAATATGTCAGGATGAGAAACATACATTATTTTGTATTCAACAAGTGAAATCATGATCTGTAGACATTATTCTGCACTTAATTGTGTGGTAAATAGTCAAGCTGATGTAGTGGTAAATTTAAAGCAAGGATTTATGCATTTACATTCTAATTGCTTCCATCAGGATTACAAAGTTTGATGCAAAGATTAAACCAACATATTAAACTATGTTTCTTTTTCATACACAGGATGAAATCAGCCAGGAGGAGGGTCTGGAAACTGTCAGGCAGGAGGAGGAAGGGCCCAGTGGCAGCCAGGAGGTGGCAGGGCCCAGTGGCAGCCAGGAGGTGGCAGGGCCCAGTGGCAGCCAGGAGGTGGCAGGGCCCAGTGGCAGACAGGAGGTGGCAGGGCCCAGTGGCAGCCAGGAGGTGGCAGGGCCCAGTGGCAGCCAGGAGGTGGCAGGGCCCAGTGGCAGACAGGAGGTGGCAGGGCCCAGTGGCAGACAGGAGGTGGCAGGGCAAAGGAGAAGCACCAGATCCCAGGTGCCTCCCATCAGGCTTCACAAAAGAGGCAGGAGGGACAGGACCACCAGTGAGGCAGCAATGGCCCTTATTAAAGAGGCCCATGCCACCCTCAAGGAGCCCACATCCCCTGAAGAGGCCATTGCCGGCCTAGTGGAGGCTAAGTTCAAGGTGATGAGCATGGAGCAACGCCTCCTATGCGAACCCCTGCTCATCACCTTGCTCAACAAGGGGGTGATGGAGCAAATTACCCCCAATACCGCCATATGTGAGGTGGCCCAACTGACCCAACCTCAACCTCCACCTCCACCTTCCTCTTCTGCCCCACCCCCTTCTGCTACCCCTCCACCTTCTGCCCCACCCCCTTCTGCTACACCTCCACCTTCTTCTTCTGCCCCACCCCCTTCTGCTACACCTCCACCTTCTGCCCCACCCCCTTCTGCTACACCTCCACCTTCTGCCCCACCCCCTTCTGCTACACCTCCACCTTCTTCTGCCCCACCCCCTTCTGCTACACCTCCACCTCCTCCTCCTGACAGGAGTACCCCTCCAGTGGGCCAGCCTCCAGCTAAACGAAGAAGGAAGGCTTCAGTAAAGGCTGCAGGGAAGGTTGCCAGGAAGAAGAGGAAGTGATGGCCTTGCTTCATTGTGGTCGCACTGGTCGGACAGAAGGCAGCCTGTTGTAGTACCACACACTTGGGACATATATCTCACCTGCTGCTGTTCCTGACCTCTGGGAGGCCAGCATCAGATTGTGTTCTGAAATGTGGGCCTTCTCAAGCTCCCAATTTTAGTGTCCACACAGGGTTGCTGTGTGCTCTGGGGTCCCTGGGATGCACAAATGGCAGCAGCTTCTCCAGCGCTGCCTTCTCTTTATTTAATTTATAAACATGAATAAATGTGTTTTTTGTTTAAGTTCATACTTGACTATGTGTATTTTTAAATAAAAAAAAACAAGCTTTGGAGTAAGCAGATACATTTGACTGACAATAAAAGGCACAGATATCACCCCCCCAAAAGAATAACTAAATCTGATTAGCTCAAAAACATGGTGTGAAATTTTAAAAATATAGATTAGAAAATTAAATGGGAGATCGCTATCAAAACATTGAGAAATTATAATTAACATCATTTTGAAAAATCTAACCATTTAAATTATTCCTAAAAACTTGCACGATATAATACACATAAATCTTATAAAGAGCAGCATGAAAAAGGTTAAAAATAAGGCATAACTCTGTGTGAATATCAGCAGCAAAAGAAGGTCTCTCGTTTTGATTAATGTAACATTCTAACGAAGAATTCAATGCAGAACATTTAAACGATGAAATATTTATGAGCGTGACGAATGTGCTCTCTCCATTATGAAGGCTTGTTTTACCAGAAGATGCGCTCCCGTCTCATAGTTGCTTGTGAGCATGCGCGCTTTTGGAAGAGTCATAAAAGCATACACACGAACCATTTTCTCGTCACAAAACAGGCCGACGAGAAACACGACGAGGAAATCTGGACTCCTGACGAGAAAATAGAGAGCAGGTTCTCTATTTTCTCGTCGAGATTCTCGTCAAGTTTCTCGTCGTAAAACCATACACACGAACGTTTTTCTAGACAAAAAAACTCTCGCGGCACTTTTCTTGACTGTTTACGACGAGAAAATCGGTCGTGTGTACGAGGCCTGACACTTGAAAATGCTTTGATCTAAACAATTCCATTGTAGCTCTTAAGCCTCGTACACACGAGCTTTTGGCTGGGAATCCCGGCCGTGTGTATGCTCCATCGCAGTTTTTCCGAGGGGAAAAAAACACACATGCTTGGAAACAATTCGACGCATGCTCGGAAGCATAGAACTTAATTTTGTTGGCTCGTCATAGTCTTTAACATCACCGGGTTCTTGCCAGTCAAAAGTTCACCGGACTTTTGTCTAAGCGTGTGTATGCAAGGCAGGCTTGGCCGGAATTCCGTCTGGAAAACCATCGTTTTTTTATCGAACGGGAAAAACGGTCGTGTGTACAGGGCATTACTTTATGTTTAGGGTCGTTGTCCTGTTGGAAGGTGAACCTCCACCCCAGTCTCAAGTCTTTTGCAGACTCTAACAGGTTTTCTTCTAAAGCCTCATACACACGGTCGGACTTCAAACAAACTTTTCTGTGGATTTTTGTTTGAAGGGCGTTGGCCGTGAACTTGGTATGCATACACACGGCAGGACTTTTTCAGCAAACTTTCCCAAAATCACGTGTTTTTTCTGCTCTTTTCTGCTCTTTACTGCCACCCTTTGGTCAACTTCTGCTATTGTCAGTTGATTTTAACATTGGTTTTGAGCATGCATGTTTGTACTTTGGACAAAAGTCAGATGGACTTCTGTACACACGATAGGACTGTGCACCTTAGGACTTTTGTTGCCGAAAAGTTTGTCCGTTTGCAGAGCGAACTTTTGTCCGATGAAAACCGAAAAAGTTTGTCCGATGGAGCGTAGGCACACACTCTGATTTTTTTGAAAACCTGGAAATTTAGAAATTTGTTGTCAAAAAGTCAGCCCGTGTGTATGGGCCTTTAGACTGCCCTATATTTGTCTCCATCCATCTTTCTATTAACTCTGACCAGCTTCCCTGTCCCTGCTGAAGAAAAGTATCCCCACAACATGATGCTGCCATCACTATGTTTCACGGTGATGAGCAGTGTTAATTTTCCGCCACACATAGCGTTTTGCTTTTAGGCCAAAAAGTTAAATTTGAGTCTCATCTGAGCAGAGCACCTTCTTCCACATGTTTGCTATGTCCTTCACATGGCTTCTTGCAAACTGCAAATGTGACTTCTTATGGCTTTCTTTCAACAATGGCTTTCTTCTTGCCCCTCTTCCATAAAGGTCAGATTTGTGGAGTGCACGACTATTGGGTTGTCCTGTGGACAGATTCTCCCAACTGAGCTGTGGATCTCTGCAGCTCCTCCAGAGTTACCATGGACCTTTGGCTACTTCTCTGTATAATGCTCTCCTTGCCCGGCCTGTCAGTTTAGGTGGGTGGCCATGTCTTGGTAGGTTTGCAGTTGTGCCATACTCTTTCCATTTTCGGATGATATTGCTCCCTGAGATGTTCAAAGCTTGGAATATTTTTTAATAACCTAACCCTGCTTTAAACCTCTCCACAACTTTATCCCTGACCTGTCTGGTGTGTTCCTTGGCCTTCGTGATGCTATTTGTTCACTAAGGTTCTCTAACAAACCTCTGAGGGCTTCTCAGAACAGCTGTATTTTTACTGAGATTAAATTACACACTAGAGTTGGGTGAATGTTTGGCCCGAGCATGAGTTAGGGCGGAACATTGACTGTTCACCCGTTTGACGAACACTGGAATTATTGGGGTGTTCGACCGTTTGTTCAGCCTGCCGAACGACCACAATGCACTGTCAGAGCCATGACTATAGAAAGTAATGATGAATGTGCCCAATCATGGCTCATTGCTCTTAGTCCCACCTCACACTATAAAAAGATTCTCCCCATAGCGGCCATTTGCAGTGTGATTGTGATATTGACGTGGAGAGGGATAGAATAGGGCTCTGTTCAGTGCTACTAGCGAATTAGTGTGCTATAGTGTGCAATTGTGATTCTATTGTCAGTGTAGAATATCAGTTTAATGTGAATCTAGTGATAGTGCAGCGTGAGTGTAGTGTGATCATTGATTTTTACTTTAATGTCACTTTAATGTGAATCTAGTGATAGTGCAGTGTGAGTGTAGTTTGACCATTCATTTTTACTTTAGTGTCAGTTTGTTTTGTCAGAGAAGGTTTCCTGCAGAATATTTCAGTGCGTTAATGCACATATAGCACAGTATATTTCAGTGCATTAGTGCACGTTTAACGCATTATATTTCAGTGCCTTACTGCACGTTTAACGCAGTATATTTCAGTGCATTACTGCACGTTTAACGCAGTATATTTTAGTGCATTAGTGCATGTTTAACCACTTAACGACCGCCCACCGCCGATTTACGTCGGCAGAATGGCACGGACAGGCAGAATCACGTCATCCGGACCCCCCTTCACTGCAGTGAGCGGCCGTTAAGTGTTCGGGAGTGATCAGGCATGAGGGGGGGCCGCTCGATTCCGCCCCCCCCTCGCGATCGCTCCCGGCCAATGAAAATGCTTCCTCCGCCATGTGATGTAAACAAGGCTGGAGGAAGTGATGTCATCTCCCTCGCCGCGGTCTTTTCGTTCCCGGCGCCGAGCAGAGAAGAAGCAGGTTAGTGCACCAACAGTCCACTGACACGTAGGTACACATAGGCACACAAATCACCCCCCAGTCACCCCCAGATCACCCCCCAGGTCACCCCAAAGCCCCCAATCACAGTGTCACTGATTGCAGTGATCATTTATTTTACTGATAACTGCATTTAGTGTCATCTGTGATTGTAAAAAGTTGCAGGGCAGTTAGGATTAGGCCCCTTTAGGTCCAGGGTAGCCCCCTAACCCCCCCTAATAAAGGTTTAACCCCTTGATCACCCCCCAGGTAACCCTTTCACCCCCTAACTTCAGCGTCACTAAGCGATTGTTTTTCCGATCGCTGTATTCGTGTCGCTGGTGTTTTAGATAGGCAGTTATTTTTTTTTTAGGTTCGCCGCAGGTTTTTATTAGTGTCAGGTACCCCCATATATTATTTTAACCCCCTGATTGCCCCTAGAGTTAACCCTTTCACCAGTGATCGCCGTATAAGCGTCACTGGTGTCACTGGTTAGCCAGTAAGTTATTTAGTTATTTAGGTTACCCGTCAGGTTTTTATATAGTGTCAGGTACCCCCATATTTAACCTAATAAAGGTTTTAACCCCCTGATTGCCCCTAGTTAACCCTTTCACCAGTGATCACCATATAAAGGTTACGGGTGACGCTGGTTGATTAGTTTGCTTTTTATAGCATCAGGGCACCCGCCGTATATAACCCAATAAAGGTTTAACCCCCCTGATCGCCCGGCGGGTGAGATCAATTAGGTTTTAGCGCCAGAGAGGGTCTGCGTCGCCCCAGGCAGTGTTAGGTTAGTGACAGTAACACTAACACCCACGCGCAAAGCATACACCCCCCTTAGTGGTATAGTATCTGATCAGATCTGATCAGATCTATACTAGCATCCCCAGCGGTTTAGGGTTCCCAAAAACGCAGTGTTAGCGGGATCAGCCCAGATACCTGCTAGCGCCTGCGTTTAGCCCCTCCGCCCAGCCCAGCCCAGCCCAGCCCACCCAAGTGCAGTATCGATCGATCACTGTCACTTACCAAACACAACACACATAACTGCAGCGTTCGCAGTGCTTGGTTTTTGGGGCCCTGTACGCGGCTAGGCTCCCAAAAAGTCCCACACATGTGGTATCCCTGTACTCAGGAAAAGCAGCAGAATGTATTTTGGGGTGCAATTCCACATATAACCATGGCATGTGTGAGCAATATATCATTTAGTGACAACTTTTTGTACATTTTGTTTTCTTTTTGTCATTATTCAATCATTTGGGACAAAAAAAAAAATATTCAATGGGGTCAACATGCCTCTCAGCAAATAGCTTGGGGTGTCTACTTTCCAAAATGGGGTCATTTGGGGGGGTTTTGTGCCATCTTGGCATTTTATGGCCTTCAAAACTGTGATAGGTAGTGAGGAGTGAAATCAAAAATTTATGCCCTTAGAAACCTTGAAGGCGGTGCTTGGTTTTTGGGGTCCCGTACGCGGCTAGGCTCCCAAAAAGTCCCACACATGTGGTATCCCCGTACTCAGGAGAAGCAGCAGAATGTATTTTGGGGTGTAATTTCACATATACCCATGGCATGTGTGAGCAATATATCATTTAGTGACAACTTTGTGCAAAAAAAAAAAAGTTTGTCATATTCCCGCAACTTGTGGCAAAATATAAAATATTCCATGGACTGAACATGCCTCTCAGTAAATAGCTTGGGGTGTCTACTTTCCAAAATGGGGTCATTTGGGGGGGTTTTGTGCTATTTTGGCATTTTATGGCCTTCGAAACTGTGATAGGTAGTGAGGAGTGAAATCAAAAATTTGCGCCCTTAGAAATCCTGAAGGCGGTGCTTGGTTTCCGGGGTCCCGTACGTGGCTAGGCTCCTAAAAAGTCCCACACATGTGGTATCCCCGTACTCAGGAGAAGCAGCAGAATGTATTTTGGGGTGCAATTCCACATATAACCATGGCATGTGTGAGCAATATATCATTTAGTGACAACTTTTTGTAATTTTTTTTTTTTTTGTCATTATTCAATCACTTGGGACAAAAAAAAAATATTCAATGGGCTCAACATGCCTCTCAGCAATTTCCTTGGGGTGTCTACTTTCCAAAATGGGGTCATTTGGGGGGGTTTTGTACTGCCCTGCCATTTTAGCACCTCAAGAAATGAGATAGGCAGTCATAAATTTAAAGCTGTGTAAATTTCAGAAAATGTACCCTAGTTTGTAAACGCTATAACTTTTGCGCAAACCAATAAATATACGCTTATTGACATTTTTTTTACTAAAGACATGTGGCTGAATACATTTTGGCCTAAATGTATGACTAAAATTGAGTTTATTCGATTTTTCTTATAACAAAAAGTAGAAAATATCATTTTTTCCAAAATTTTCGGTCTTTTTCTGTTTATATCGCAAAAAATAAAAATCGCAGAGGCAATCAAATACCATTAAAAGAAAGCTCTATTTGTGGGAAGAAAAGGACGCAAATTTCATTTGGGTACAACATTGCATGTCCGCACAATTTACAGTTAAAGCAGCGCAGTGCCGAATCCCAAAAACAGGCCTGGTCCTAATGGCCCGAAATGGTCCGGGGCTTAAGTGGTTAAAATATACTGCATTAAATGTGCAGTAACGAACTTAAATTTATTCTTTTAGTGTGTTACTGCACGTTTGATGCAGTATATTTGAGTGCGTTACTGCACGTTTATTGCAGTATATTTAAGTGTGTTTGTGTGTTTAACGCAGTATATTTGAGTGCGTTACCGTGCGTTAAATGCAGTATATTTAAGTGTGTACGTGCACGTTTAACGCAGTATAATTCAGTACATTACTGCACATTTAACGCAGTATATTTCAGTACATTACTGCACATTTAATGCAGTATATTTTAGTGCATTAATGCATGTGTAACACAGTATATTTCAGTGGATTACTGAACATTTAATGCATTATATTTCAGTGTGTAACTGCGTTTTTAACGCCTTATATTACAGTGCGTTACTGCGCAATTAACACAGTATACTTCAGTGCAATAGTGCATGTTTAACGTAGTATATTTCAGTACGTTAGTGCACATTTAACACAGTATATTTCAGTGTGTTACTGCACGTTTACCACAGTATATTTTAGTGTGTTACTGAAGTTTAACGCAGTATATTTCAGTGCTTGAGTGCACTTTAACGTAGTATATTTCAGTGCGTTAGTGCACGTATAACGCAATATATTTCAGTGTGTAGGTGTATGTTTAATGCAGTTTATTTCAGTGCAGTAGATTTCAGTGCACATTTACCACAGTATATGTGGTGTCAGTGCAGTTTTACTGCGGTATATTGTAGTATGTCAGTGGAGTATGTCTGTGTAGTGAGTACTCAAGTTAAAGTGCACCAAACACCACTTTCTATTGATTAAAGTGCATTGACGTACACATTTCTACATCTTTATTACATTTTGTTAATAAGTGTCCCCATGTCTGGGAGGCCAACAAGGAGAGGCAGACATTCCCATGGCACTGTGAGGGGGCCAGCAGCATATGTGTCCACAGGCAAAGGTTGACGTGGTCCGCCCTCAGGCAGGGCAGAATTTCCTCTGTTTAGTGATGTTGGCGTGCTATCCGGCCACATCATGCAGAGGAGGTGGTGGACTGGCTTACTAAATTATCCTCATAGTGCGCCGTCCACTGCAGCTGCCAGAGTGGCTTATTCTGCCTCCTTGTCCACAGCTACTCCTGTCATAGCCCCACCATCAGGCATGGAGGAATCAGCTGAGTTATTTGAACACAGCGTCACACACTTGCTCCTTGACGATTTACAGCCATTACTTGATTTAAATCTTGGTTCTGAGGTTGAAGAAGGTAGGAACATGAGCCTACAGATAAACAACAAATTGACAGTCGTGTTCCTCCAGCTGCAGCAAATTGCCAAGTTGTCTCCAGTGATAATGAGGATGGAGGGGGTGATGATGATGAGGTCACTGACGTGACCTGGGTGCCGGATAGAGCAGAGGAGGAAAGTGAGGGTGAGGCACAAACCCAAAGAGGCAGCCATCATGGAAAAGCAGAGAACAGACACCCTATTCCACCAGATCGTGGTGTGATGGAGTTGATAAAATGATTATTTTATGTGTATGTTATCTCTCTCTTTTATCCACTCAAATATTGTTATTTTCTTTTATTCTTTCTTTTCCTTCTTGTATACAGTGGGGCAAAAAAGTATTTAGTCAGCCACCAATTGTGCAAGTTCTCCCACTTAAAAAGATGAGAGAGGCCTGTAATTGTCATCATAGGTATACCTCAACTATGAGAGACAAAATGTGGAAACAAATCCAGACAATCACATTGTCTGATTTGGAAAGAATTTTTTTTGCAGATTATGGTGGAAAATAAGTATTTGGTCAATATCAAAAGTTCATCTCAATACTTTGTTATATATCCTTTGTTGGCAATGACAGAGGTCAAACGTTTTCTGTAAGTCTTCACAAGGTTGTCACACACTGTTGCTGGTATGTTGGCCGATTCCTCCATGCAGATCTCCTCTAGAGCAGTGATGTTTTGGGGCTGTCGCTGGGCAACACGTACTTTCAACTCCCTCCAAAAGTTTCCTATGGGGTTGAGATCTGGAGACTGGCTAGGCCACTCCAGGACCTTGAAATGCTTCTTACGAAGCCACTCCTTCGTTGCCCGGGCGGTGTGTTTGGGATCATTGTCATGCTGAAAGACCCAGCAACGTTTCATCTTCAATGCCCTTGCTGATGGGAGGAGGTTTGCACTCAAAATCTCACGATACATGGCCCCATTCATTCTTTCATGTACACGGATCAGTCGTCCCATTCCCTTTGCAGAGAAACAGCCCCAAAGCATGATGTTGCCACCCCCATGCGTCACAGTAGGTATGGTGTTCTTTGGTTGCAACTCAGCATTCTCTCTCCTCCAAACACGACGAGTTGTGTTTCTACCAAACAGTTATACTTTGGTTTCATCTGACCATATGACATTCTCCCAATCCTCTTCTGGATCATCCAAATGCTCTATAGCAAACCTCAGACGGGCCCGGACATGTACTGGCTTAAGCAGGGGAACACGTCTGGCACTGCAGGATCTGAGTCCCTGGCGGCGTAGTGTGTTTCTAACGGTAGCCTTTGTTACATTGGTCCCAGCTCTCTGCAGGTCATTCACTATGCCCCCCCGTGTGGTTCTGGGATTTTTGCTCACCGTTCTTGTGATCATTTTGACCCCACGGGTTGAGAATTTGCGTGGAGCCCCAGATCAAGGGAGATTATCAGTGGTCTTGTATGTCTTCCATCCTCTAATTATTGCTCCCACAGTTGATTTCTTCACACCAAGCTGCTTGCCTATTGCAGATTCAGTCTTCCCAGCCTGGTGCAGGTCTACAATTTTGTTTCTGGTGTCCTTCGACAGCTCTTTGGTCTTCACCATAGTGGAGTTTGGAGTGTGACTGTTTGAGGTTGTGGACGGGTGTCTTTTATACTGATAACAAGTTCAAACAGGTGCTATTAATACAGGTAATGAGTGGAGGACAGAGGAGCCTCTTAAAGAAGAAGATACAGGTCTGTGAGAGCCAGAAATCTTGATTGTTTGTAGGTGACCAAATACTTATTTTCCACCATAATTTGCAAAAAAAAATCTTTCCAAATCAGACAATGTGATTGTCTGGATTTGTTTCCACATTTTGTCTCTCATAGTTGAGGTATACCTATGATGACAATTACAGGCCTCTCTCATCTTTTTAAGTGGGAGAACTTGCACAATTGGTGGCTGACTAAATACTTTTTTGCCCCACTGTATATATATATATATATATATATGTGTGTGTTTTGGTAGTCTTATAATCAGACAGTAGTATTTTCCCTTGCATAAAATGACAAACAGATAAACGAGGAACAGATGTCCTGTCCACTCCTCCCTCCTCCCACCGTGTAAAGGAAGATGGCGCGGAGTTAAAGAATGTAAAGACACATGGAAGAAACAGACATCACTAGAGAAGGACCATATATGGAATGAACCAATGATATGCCTTGAGGCGATTTAGTTCGCATTTGTAGCGCTATACAAGTTATTCACTCACTCACTCATATGCACACATATGTGATGACGATTGCCTATGTCACTGGCTATAAAGAGCTGTAACCTGAATAAAGGCTTTCCTGTTGGCCCAGAGATGAGGAAGAGCTTGCACTGACCAGTGTGTGCAGTGTGATTCTTATGCATGCATGCATTCACATCATCATAGATTCGGATCAGAGGCAGAACAGGACACACATTCTGGTTTTGGGCCGGAGGCAATCTATTACATTTTGGCTACCCAATGTGGACTTTGGGCTGTGAGCTGTAGTAGCCAACCTAGATGTGACTGCCAGAGAATTGAGGTGTGCCTGGCGGATCGAGGCCTGATCAACTTCGTAAGACACGGTAAGAGGAGACTGTTATATTCCTTACCTGTGTTATTCCGCCTCGTCACCCTTGATTTTGCTTGCGGTCCGTCTGCTGCTCCAGGCCATGAAAAGACAGGTAATTTCTTGGCCAAAGCCAATTTAATAAGAACCTGTCGACCTATTCTGCCAGCTGATATTTATGTTATGTGACACAATAATTCCTCATCAGGGCTCCGGAGGTATAGACACAATCATTCCTCACCAGGGCAAGCCTTGGTTTGCAGAGAGAGGTGTCTGGCCGGGCCTTGGTTTGCAGAGAGAGGTGTCTGGAAATAAGGATATAGGTATAGACACAGTATTTCCTTGTCAGTTTCTTTAGAAAGATTCGGATTAAGAGAGGGGTGTCTGGAGTATTCTGGTTTGAAGAGAGAGGTGTCCAGAAATACACAATAATTCCTCACCAGGGCGGGCCTTGGTTAGCAGAGAGAGGTGTAAAATAGACACAATAATTCCTCACCAGGTTAAATGTATATACCGTATTTATTGGTGTATAACACACACTTTTTCACCCTGAAAACAGAGTGAAAATAGCATGTGCGTGTTATACGCCGATATCATTAAAAAAACCAAAAATACTGCATAGCGTCTTGGGGGGTGCGATCTCAGGCGAGCAGATAACCATCAGAGACACCGCAGGGGACCTGGGAGTCCCGGGACACTCAGACCCGGTATTGCAGACCTCCGTCAGACATCCTCCTGTTGCTGCACACAGAAGCCACAGTCTAACTCTCGCGGCCGTCAGAGCGTAACCATGGTAACGCTCTGCACTGCTCGCAAGAGTTGAGGCTGACAGGAATCTGACGTGTGGATGACAGAGCTTGGACCCGGCAGGTACAAATTCTTTGAAAAAGTTGATTGATAAAAGAGAGTCTGCCCAATGAATTACACTGCCTGACGGGGGGAGGGGGAGCTAAGAGACACACACAACACACACTGGCTGACAGGCCCCCCTCCCTGCAGAGTTTGTGTCTCTTTTCCCTCCCTTGTCAGGCATCAGTGTGTGCACTGGTCTTAACCACTTCAGCCCCAGGATTTACCCACTTTCTTTGTTAAAACAGTTGCTTTTACTTTCAAATTATGTTATTTAAATATTTACCTTATAAGTGGTATGAATGTTAATAAAAAAAGTTCTGAGCTACCTTATTTTGCTTCAAAGTTCTTTATTTAAAATGAAAAAAAAAATCCTGAAACTTCCCTTCTTCAATTGGGGTGCGTGTTATACGCCGGCGCGTGTTATACACCGATAAATACGGTATATATGTATGGAGACACAGGGATTCCTTGCTAAGTATCCATAATTTACTGGACTATGGTTAAGAGAGGTTGACAAAATACACACACATATATATATATATATATATATATATATATATATATATATATATAATACGAACCACGAAGGTTCGGGGTTAAATGGTTAAATATTACCTCCATACAGACTGCAGGGCTGAAATAGCGTGTCATATTCTAACTGTGTATGTGGATTTATGTTTTGTATGGATGGGGTTTAGTTAAGCTGATCCAGGTATATGATATCCAGGAGGTATATTGGGCCTTCAAACCCCTGTTGAACAAGCTAACCCCTGTTGAACAAGCTTGGCAGACATTAAAGTGTTCACGGTCTACGTGTGTGAATCTTACAGTTAATTTTGGGAGAGAAGCACAAACGCAGCTGGGTTCCCTCTCCCCTTTGTGTTGCACAGAAATACATTCCTAAACCTGTCTTAGGAGCGCTGTGTAGAAAGAGTCAGATTATCCTCCCTCCTTTTCTCTACTGGTGGGGGCTTGTGAGCTTCTGATTCAAAGATGGCCGATTAACCCTGTGTATGCTAAATTAACGAATTCCTAAGCCTTGCTTGTCAGCTCGCCTGCTTGAATAGTTAAAATCATTCTCCTTCCACTTTTGTACTGGGGGGGGGGGGCTATAGCTCCTTCTGTGAAGAGAAAAATAAAATAAAAAATCAGGAATGTTTTTTAAAACTGCTGCTGTTTCTCTTTTTCCAGACGGTTAACTTTTTAACACCCCTGCTAGCCTACGACTGCTTTTTAACCCTGAGTGTACCTTTTCATTATGCAGTCTGGAGTTTTTATATTTGCTGTTTATTTTTAGGTTGAGCCTTTGCTACGTAGCTATTTAAACCTCTTCGCAGGATAGAGTTGCACTTGGGGGTGCTGGATTTTGCCCCATAGCAGAGACTGCACAGAAATAAGGGTGGGCAGGACTCTTAACTAGTGGTATTGTATAATCTTTTAGTTTTACCATTTAGGTCATTGAAGTGTGGTTGAACATACGCTTGACTAATCCAATCTATTGTTAGATCAGTTTTGGAGTGAGATGAATTCTAACTGCAGTATGTATTGGTTTCACTTCTAAAACAAGGTCGAGGTATATTTTGTCATATCTCATAACACTGACTTTAAGTCTTAGAATTGGATTGATTATAGGATATGTTGAACCATTGATTAATTCCAAATTTAACATAAGTATTGTTTAAATCATCAAACTGTGTGCATAATATAAAATGTTTGTTTATGCATTTTTTTAAAGAGGGAACCATATCTGTTTGTCTTGAGAAACATAACATAGTGTCAAAGTAAACAAGAGTATTTACCTTCCGTAACGGATAGACATTTCACAAGAGTTACCAAGTTTTAAATGTACAAGTATCATTTCAGTATTGAACTGTGAATATGTGTTGTAAAATAGAGCTTGCATAGAACTGTATGTAAATCTTATTTGAACGAGGACGAAGCCTGCTTCCACCCTATCATGGTAGCCCTGAGTGGGCGTGTGAGGAATGTGGGAGGTCCGGGCCCCCACACCCTGACCACCCCGGGCTCTGCCCCAAATGCAGTTGTTAGTTGGAGGACCTCCAACAGGCCTTCCTACTGCCTCTTCATCCCAGCCATCCCAACCCCTTTACCCCCTGTGCCCAGTATTGAATGCAGATGGCAGCTTTTACTGCCAACCAGTCATTGTCCCAGTGATGCCTTCAATACCAGGTTACATTACACAGCGTATTATCGCATGCTGTCAAGTGCTTTCGTAGCGGGTTTGAAAGAACCGATACGGAAGGGGCTGATAGTGGCCCTACCAGGGTAGTACAGGACCTTAAAGCAGTGAACGAGGCCACCATTTTGAAGACCCACAGACCCCTCTGTCGGGGTTGCCTCCTGTCTGCAAAGTTTTTCACTGTCATAGATTTAGCGTGTGCTGAGGCCATACAGGCCATTCCGCCCCCCGGTCATGTTAGGGCCCTACATGCATTTTTGGGACTGATGTCTTACTGCAGAGCCTGGATACCTGCGGCTTCCCTTCTCATGCAACCCCTGTATGACAACCTGCAATGTGACCCCTTTGCGCTGTCCGAAGAAGCGCTAACTTACTTTCACCTTTTGAAAAAGGAAATCAGCACTGCTCCTGCACTCGGTCTCCCTGATTATGGAATGCCCTTTCGCCTGTTCATATCTGAGACCCAGGGCCATGCCTCAGGGGTGTTGACACAAAGTCATAGACTCCGTAACCACCCTATCGGTTACTATTCAACCCACCTGGACCCAGTTGCCATAGGAGGCCCATCATGTCTCCGAGCAGTTTTTGCTGCCCAGGCCCTGCTGGACAAAACTTCAGATATTGTCCTGGGCCATCCCCTTATGCTGCTAGCCCCTCACAATATCTCTGCCATTCTGAATCAGATGCAACCCAAGCATTTATCCTCTGCCCGCCACCTCCGGTTGCAATGCAATTTACTCATGCCTGACAATGTGACTCTACTTCGATGGCGACAACTCAACCCTGCTACTCTCCTTCCTCTTGTCCAAGGGAGGTATCATTACATGTCTCTGGACGAACAGGACGAACAGGAAGAAGAGAACGCAGACCTACCTGCTCCTACCCTAGAAGAAGATGAACATGATTGCTTTGAACTCATGAAACCACCCATCTACCCTCTGTCCTGGATGCCCCGATCCCAATGCCTCAACTCACCTTGTATGTTAATGGCTCCAGATTCACAGATTCATCTGGCAATTTCCACACAGGATATGCAGTTACCACAGAGACTACAGTTATGCAAGCCGCCTCGCTCCCAGCATCCATGTCTGCTCAAGAGGCTGAGCTCCATGTCCTTACAGTAGCCTGCCAGCTTGCAGAAGGATGAACAGCAAATATCTACACCGATTCCCGGTATGCACTGGGTGTGGCCCATGACTTTGGACTAATATGGAAGACGAGGCTTTTTGACTACAGCCAGTATCCCAATGAAGCATGGCAAGGCCATAGATGCACTCCTGACAGCACTCCAACTCCCAGAACAAGTAGCAATACTCAAAATTAAAGCCCATGGGAAAATAACCACACCAGAAGCCTGAGGAAACCACCTGGCCAATGAAACAGCAAAACAAGCAGCCATGACCCGCTTAGGGGCTGAAACCACAGAATTCGTGGGAATATATCATCCACAGCCAGAAGCGGTAAACAAAGCCCTACTACAAAAAACTCAAACAGATGCTGCAGACCAAGAGAAAGCAACATGGAGCAAGATGGGAGCAGTACGGGTGGATGATCTTTGGACTGTGGGAACCTGCCCATGTCTCCCCAGAGCTTTGTACCCAGCTGTGGTACAATGGGCCCATGGAGCAACCCATCTCTCAAAGACTTTGATGAACTCACTTATAAACAAACATTATGTAGCTCCAGGAATAACTACTTTAACTAATCAATACTGCAAGTCCTGCCACACTTGCCTAGCATGCAACCCCAGAAGGCTAGAGAAAACACCCCCAAAACACTCAGCTAGGCCGCTCTACCCCTTCCAGAGGATACAGATTGATCATATACAAATGCCAAAGAGTGGTAGATTTGAGTATGCCCTGGTGGTGGTAGACATGTTCTCAGGATGGCCCGAGGCTTTTCCGGTCGCAAATCAGACAGCGAAAACCACGGCTAAGAAATTACTTTTGGAGGTGGTTTGCAGATATGGGGTACCTGAGGTGATAGAGAGTGATCAAGGCCCTGCGTTCACTGCTACAGTCACAAAAGAAATATGGTTGGCCCTAGGTACCACATTAGAGTTTCACACACCTTATCACCCTCAGAGTAGTGGGAAAGTGGAAAGAATGAACCAGACATTTAAAACCCGAATGCTAAAAATGGCCAAGGACACAGGTATGTCCTGGCCAGAAAGCCTGCCAATAGCCTTATTCAGTGTACGGTATTCCCCAAGGGGGAAGCATTCTTTATCCCCTTTTGAAATCTTGTTTGGAACAGCCCCTAGATTAGGTTGTTATTACCCACAACAGTTGTAATTACAGTCTGATACTTTGATAGATTATGTGACCGCTCTTGCAAAATAATTAACTAACATCCATGCACGAGTATTTTCTTCCATTACAGATCCTGATCTAGATACCGGTACTCACAGCATACTTCCTGGTGATTGGGTGATGGTTAAGAAGTTCCTCCGAAAACATTCTCTGGAGCCAAGATGCAAAAAGGCTCCAGTTCCTGAGGACCGTGCACCACCCGCATCAAAATGAAACTATATATCTTTTTTCTTATAGCAACTGTACACACACAGGAGGTGGCTATCAAACAAGTAGATGGTGTAACACAATTCTGGTATAATTCATCTAACACACATGTAGCTACAAACATATTTGATTACTGTACTATAGTCTCCTCCCCTCTAGTCTGTAGCGTGTACTGGCCGCTTGCCACCCCTGGAACCATATATATGTATGTCACAGGCGACTACTGGGGCAACAATTGTGACCACTGGGGATCTGTGGGTTGGAATATAGGGAATGACTGGGGATATAGGCCACAGAGTGCCCTAAACAAGAAAGACAAATATGGAAAGTCATTACTCAGCAGATTGACCTTATTAGAAACAGGCCCAGGGTCAAGTAATGGGAGGACAGGACATAGCGTGAAACTCACCCTAACCATAGAGAATCCCAGTCCTATGGATGCAGGCACATATATTATGGGGATGTGGTATGGAGGGAGGGGCAGAGGACCAAGAGGACAGTTTCAACTTAAAGACATGTATAATTCATCTGAATGACAGGCCCTTCAAACAGCAAGCGATCCCCTTAAACCACATGTACATATGTGCACCCTAGGAGATATGGTGGCCATAGCTAACCCCACATTTGAAGACACGATGGCAGCAGAGACTGGTTTATCGGATGTCAACCTGTGGCTCGAATGGATGAGGTATAGTGCAGGGAAACATAACAGGTCCAACTGTTATGTGTGTGGTGGAGCTAGAGGAGTGTTTTCTGAGCCTGTTCACCAATACTTCCACTGATTTCTCCCAGCGAAACATGGAAAAGAGAATATCCCATAGTAACTAAGACATCCAAGCCTGGGGAGGGTATTACTATATATCCCGGTAATTACACATGTTATGGGAACTACCAGGGAACAGGGAAGTTCTTAGGGAACTTCTCGATGGGATACTGTGCCTTCTACAGCAGTGTATTCACGGATCTGGTGCAGAATCAAACTCAATCTTTGGGAGACGTATATTGGATCTGTGGGGACATGAAGATTAGGACTAAGTTAACAGACCGATGGACAGGGGAATGTGCACTTTCCAAAGTCATAATGCCCCTGCACATCTTTTTGGGAGGTGACCTAGTAGCAAAAGGGAAGCACTCATCTGAATCCGACAGGAAGCGCAGAAGTGCCCCAGCTGGTAGTTTGACCCCCATGTATATATAGATGCCATAGGAGTACCAAGGGGGGTCCCAGATGAGTTTAAAGCCCGAGACCAAGTAAAATTAGGTTTTGAGTCCCTGATTCCTATGATCACTGTAAATAAGAATGTAGATTGGATTAATTATATCTACTATAACCAACAGAGGTTCGTTAACTATAACTATAGAAATTAGAGGATCTCTTAAAAGAGTTAAAAAGAAATTCGGGGCTGACCGATCCCTGGGACCAGTATTTTCAGTGGATGAGTGGGTGGCAACACATTTGTACTCAAATAGGCATAGCAAATTTGATGCTGCTTACATTAGCTGCAATAGTGGTTTGCTGTATTCTGCCCTGTATGAAGAAGCTGTTGGGAAAAGAAGCTGAATACCTCTACTTTTTTGAATTTGGGTGATATTAGTGATCCAATAAATCAGGAGGAAGAAGAGGGACGTATGCTCCATTGCAGTCCTTACCTGTTAATAATACATACAACATTCTCAGATGATGAGGGAAAGAATAGTACTTGACTGTTCTCCTGACCATTTCGTCGAAAGAGGACACTGGACAAGCCATGTCTGACTTCTATGCGAAATACAAAAAAGATCCTGATGTCAGGAGGGCCAAGTAAGGTCATACAGCATATGGACAGTACTGATAAAATAGTCATTTTAAAGGGGGACTGTGATGGAGTTGATAAAATTATTATTTTATGTCTATGTTATCTCTCTCTTTTATCCACTTAAATATTGTTATTCTCTTTTATTCTTTATTATTTTTATTGTTCCTTTTCCTTCTTGTATATATATATATATATATATATATATATATATATATATATATTGTGACAGCAGGCAGGTAAAGTCGCCGGGTTGCATCCAGGATGGGAGATATATATGTCCTAGATTCAGGCTTTATGCCGATTTATACCACTAGGGCGAGTGCTGGGAGTCTTGCAGGGGAAGAGTTAATGAGCCCAGCTGAAGCAAATGGGCTCGTTAGGGCTTCTACAAGAACTCCCAGCATGCTAAGGGAGATGCTCAAACCTGGAACCAGATCTGTGTGAATAGTCTGGGGAGTGTGATCTCTGTGCGGTGAGCCAAAGCCTGTGTGGTTACTGCAAGAACTTCAAAAACAGGGAGCTAGGGACTGGGACAGCACAAGGCTGTACCCAGTTGTTAGTCAGGGACACCAACGTGTGTAGTAAGTAGTGATGAGCCGAACACCCCCGGGTTCGGTTCGCACCAGAACCCGCGAACGGACCGAAAGTTCGAACGAACATTAGAACCCTATTAAATACAATGGATGCGAACGTTCGAATTCTAAAGTGCTAATTATAAAAACTATTATGCATGTTATTGTCCTAAAAAGGGTTTGGGAACCCGGGTTCTGCACCAGGGGACATGTATCAATGCAAAAATAAGTTTTAAAAACGGTCGTTTTCCGGGAGCAGTCATTTTAATGATGCATAAAGTGAAAAAAAAAAGTCAAATATTCCTTTAAATATCGTACCTGGGGGGTGTCTAAAGTATGCCTGTGAAGTGCCACGTGTTTCCCGTGTTTAGAACTGTCCCTGCACAAAATGACACTTCTAAAGGAAAAAAAAGCCATTTAAAACTGCTTGCGGCTTTAATGTAATGTCTGGTCCCGGTAATATGGATGAAAATCTTTAAGAAAAATGGCATAGCTACCCCATGACCCCCCCCCCTACCCCAGCCCATTACCAGCCCCTTTGGGTCTTGTATGGATATTAAGGGGAACCCCGCACATAAAATAAAAAAGGCCCTATATACTCAGAACAGCCGTATACAGGCGGTGCATACAAGACAGGGACTGTAGGTTTGTTCTTATGTAGAATCTGTTTGTAATTTTGAACAGGTACATTGTTGAAGTGTAGCTCCAGACCAAAAATCTATTTTTAAACTTTTTGGAAAACATAGGTAAGGGTTATCACCCCTGTAACATTTGTTTTGCTGTCTGTGCCCCTGTTCAGAACATTTCACCTCACTTTCCGTCCTAATGACAACTGTTTTTGAAATGTGGTGTTTTTCTTGAAACAAGGATTGCTGATAAAGCATCAGTACAGAGGAGACACCTTTCTCCCATATTTATTCTTACAGGAGAGAATTTTCCTTCCTAGTGGTAGATTTCCTCTCACTTCCTGTTGTCTTCTTGCGTTTGCAAGTAGGAGTCGTTTGTAAGTTGGATGTTTGAAAGTAGGGACCTGCCGTATATACTCTGCAGAAATAGGCCCCTTAGTTGTTGGTGTTGGCACAACACTGTAAGCACTCACAGTTACTCTTGGTTGGTGCTGGAACGCCCTGCTGTCAACTATTATATCAGGAATTTTAATTACATATAATTGTTGAACAGTGGTAGTAAAAATTGGGCCTTTGATGGTGGTGCTGGTGCCACAACACTGTAAGCCCTGACAGTTACTCTTGGTGGGTGCAGCAATGGGCCCTGCTGTGAATTATTAGATCAAGAATTGTAATTACATGCCCCTGTTGAACAGGGGCTGAAAAATTGGGCCTTAGGCACTGGTGGCACAACACTGCAACCCTTCACAGATACTGTACTTGGAGCACAGCAATGAGCCCTGTTGCAAAGTATTGCTTCAAAAATTGTAATGACACGCCCCTGTTAAACAGGGGCTGAAAAATTGGGCCTTAGGCACTGGTGGCACAACACTGCAACTCCTCACAGATACTGTACTTGGAGCACAGCAATGAGCCCTGTTGCAAAGTATTGCTTCAAAAATTGTAATTACACGCCCCTGTTAAACAGGGGCTGAAAAATTGGGCGTTAGGCACTGGTGGCGGCACCCATAAACAAAAATGATCTTCCAAGCTATCATCATCAATCGTATCATTGAGGACTCGGAGGAGGAGGATAGCCAGTCAACATAACAGCACAGGCACTCAGCATCAGCATCAGTCTTGAAGGGATGTGACATTTTAAAATCAATTAGTCTGTTATATCAGCATCAGGTGTGTGGTAGCTGGTGGTGATCCAAGACTGGTTCATCTTGATGAAAGTCAGTCGATCAACCGAGTCGGTGGACAGGCGCACCCTGTGATCCGTGACAAATCCTCCAGCAGCACTGAATGTGCGTTCCGAAAGAACGCTGGATGCAGGACAGGCCAGTAGCTCAATTGCATACTGTGCAAGCTCTGGCCAGTGATCCATCCTCAAGACCCAGTAAGCCAGAGGATTTTCGGTGGGGAAGGTGTCCAAGTCTGACCTTGCCCCTAGATATTCCTGCACCATGTTTATCAGACGCTGGCGATGGTTGCTGGAACCGATCATACTTTGGGGCTGCGGACTAAAGAATTGTCTGAACGCATCGGTCAGACGGCCACCTTCCCCACCGCTCCTTCTTTGACTGGCCGAAGCCTCAGCAACTCGTTGTCCAGGACCAGGAGTTTGCAACCTCCCAGTCTCTGGGAACGCGTTGCACAGACCTTTCTGCAAGGCCTCCCGGAGTTGTCTCATCCTCTGCTCCCTCTGCGACGGTAACATAAGGTCCGCAACCTTACCCTTGTACCGTGGATCAAGGAGAGTGGCCAGCCAGTAATGGTCCCTCTCCTTGATCCGAAGAATACGAGGATCCTTCCGCAGACTTTGCAGGATCAGGGAGGCCATGCAGCGTAGGTTTGCTGAGGCATTCGCTCCGGAGTCCTCTGGGTCACTAAGGACGACATGATCCGCAGCCACCTCCTCCCAGCCACGTACAAGTCCACTGGTTTCTTGGGACTGTAAATCATCCCTAAAAGACTGCTGCTGATGATGCTGAGTGCCAGCCTCCACCTCCATGCTGACACAATCCTCCTCCTCCTCCTCCTCCTCCTCCTCCTCCTCTTCCTGTGCGATGGGTGGGACAGAAGGAACACTGTCTGGGTAAAGGGGGCCTTGAGAGGCAAGGAAGTCCTCCTCTTCCTGCCTCTGTTCTGCCTCAAGTGCCCTGTCCATTATTCCACGCAGCGTGTGCTCCAACAGGTGGACAAGAGGTACAGTGTCACTGATGCATGCACTGTCACTGCTCACCATCCTCGTGGCCTCCTCAAATGGTGCCAGGACAGTGCATGCATCCCTGATCATGCCCCACTGGCGTGGAGAAAAAAAACCAAGCTCCCCTGACCCTGTCCTGGTGCCGTAGTCGCACAGGTACTCATTGATGGCCCTCTGCTGCGTGTGCAGCCGCTGCAGCATGGCCAACGTTGAGTTCCACCTGGTGGGCATGTCACATATAAGGCGGTTCTTGGGCAGGTTCAACTCCTTTTGCAGCTCAGCCAGGCGAGCACTGGCATTATAAGATCTGCGGAAATGCACACAGACTTTCCTGGCCTGCCTCAGGACATCCTGTAAGCCCGGGTACCTGCCCAAGAAGCGCTGCACCACCAGGTTAAGGACGTGAGCCACACAGGGCACATGGGTCAGTTGTCCCTGTCGGAGGGCGGAGAGGAGGTTGGTGCCATTGTCGCAAACCACCATTCCTGGCTTAAGCTGGCGTGGCGTCAACCACCTCTCGGCCTGGCCCTGCAGAGCAGACAGGACCTCTGCCCCAGTGTGGCTTCTGTCCCCCAAACACACCAGCGCAAGCACGGCATGGCATCTTTTTGCCTGCGTACTTGCGTAGCCCCGTGAACGGCTACGGAGCACCGCTGGTTCATAGGACAAACCACAGGAAGAGGCCATGGAGGAAGAAGAAGAGGAGGGGGTGGAGGAGAGAGGTGTGTCACAACCAGTAGTAGCATTTTGGAGGCGTGGCGGTGGGACAACCTCCAACACTACTGCACCTTGTCCTGAATCCTTCCCAGCTGCCAAAAGAGTGACCCAATGGGCCGTGAAAGAAAGGTAACGTCCCTGTCCATGCCTGCTGGACCATGAGTCAGCGGTAATATGCACCTTACCGCTGACCGCCCTGTCCAGCGAGGCCAAGACATTGCCTTCCACATGCCGGTAGAGAGCCGGAATAGCCTTCCGTGAGAAAAAGTGGCGTTTGGGAACCTGCCACTGAGGAACCGCACATTGCACAAACTCACGGAAGGGGGCCGAGTCTACCAACTGAAAAGGCAGCAGTTGAAGCGCTAGCAATTTAGCCAAGCTAGCATTCAACCGCTGGGCATGTGGATGGCTGGGAGTGAACTTCTTTCGACGGTCCAGCAGCTGGGGCAGGGAAATTTGCCTGCTAGAATCGGACGTCGGTGTACTGCTAGCAGAGTGGGCGCAAGTACTTGGCTGTGACACACCTAATTCTACACCTTCATTCCTCTCAGTGCATGTTTCAGAGAGGACTGAAGTTATAGTGGGGTTGGAGATCCCAGCTGATGCGGTGCAAGGAGAGGTCCGCTTGGTTCTTTGGTGTGGGTCTTTGAGGTAGGCTTGCCAACGAGCTGCATGGCAGGTCAACATATGTCTGGTCAGGCATGTGGTACCCAAGCGGCTGATGTTTTGGCCACGCGATATACGCTTGAGACATATGTTGCAAACAGCAGCTGTGCGATCTGATGCACTAGCCTCAAAAAAGGCCCACACCAAAGAACTTTTTGAATGACGGGCAGAGGCAGCGCCCTGCACAGGCGGAGCTCTGCGGTGTGATTCCGTCGGTGTACTGCCCTTACGCTGGCCACCAAAGGGCATCCTGCCTCGTTGGAGATGTGCCTCCTCCTCATCCTCCTCCTCCTCCTCTCTCCTATTAGGCACCCACGTGGAGTCATTGACCTCATCATCCCCTCCCTCCTCATCACTGGAGCCAATCTGGCAGTATGCTGCAGCTGCTGGAACATGACTGCCAGATTGGTGTCCTTCTTGAGCATCCCCTCTGTCTGCTCTCACGCTACTGCCTTCCTCTAGCTGGGTTTCATCATCAGACCCTTCGAAACGCTGGGCATCCTCCTGGAGCATGTACCCAACACTGTGCTGAAACAGTTCGGGGGACTCCTCAGGAGGAGGACATGGTGGGTCTAGGGAAGGAGTGACTGATGATTTGTCTGACATTGATACCAGGGAAGACGACGCTTTGGCAGCTGCTTTTCCAGTACCCTGAGCCTGGGTGAGAGAGGATGAGGAGGAGGAGGAGGGCTTGGTCATCCACTCTACCAAGTCTTCGGCATGATGTGGCTCAACATGTCCAGCTGCCGAAAAGAAGGACAAGCGTGTCCCATGGCCATGTGCTGATGACAATGCACCGCGTCCACGACCAGCACTGTTGCCCCCAGACACAGAGCCTGCTTGCCCTCTTTTATTGCCTCCTGACTGTCTGCCTCTCCTTGTTTGCCTTCCAGACATTCTAATAGATGGCCTGCAGGGAGATGGGAAAAAAGCAATAAGGGCTACCTTCAGGTGTCCTTCTCTGTCCCTTGAAACAAGGACTTTCACAGTGAAAGAAACTGACACTGTCCCTACCTAGAGTTTTCTGTCCCTAGAATAAATGTTTTTTTTAATCACAATATAGCACAAGGACAATTCACTCAATGTCTCTCCAGGTCCCTGGAAACAAGGACTTGCAGAGTGAAAGAAACTGACACTGTCCCTACCTAGAGTTTTCTGTCCCTAGAATAAATGTTTTTTTTAAGCACAATATAGCACAAGGACAATTAACTCACTGTCCTTACAGGTCCCTGGAAACAAGGACTTGCAGAGTGAAAAAAAAAAAACACTCTCCCTACCTAGAGTTTTCTGTCCCTAGAATAAATGTTTTTTTTAATCACAATATAGCACAAGGACAATTCACTCAATGTCTCTCCAGGTCCCTGGAAACAAGGACTTGCAGAGTGAAAGAAACTGACACTGTCCCTACCTAGAGTTTTCTGTCCCTAGAATAAATGTTTTTTTTAAGCACAATATAGCACAAGGACAATTAACTCACTGTCCTTACAGGTCCCTGGAAACAAGGACTTGCAGAGTGAAAAAAAAAAACACTCTCCCTACCTACAGTTTTCTGTCCCTAGAAAAAATGTTTTTTTTAAGCACAATATAGCACAAGGACAATTAACTCACTGTCCTTACAGGTCCCTGGAAACAAGGACTTGCAGAGTGAAAGAAAAAAAACACTCTCCCTACCTACAGTTTTCTGTCCCTAGAAAAAATGTTTTTTTTAATCACAATATAGCACAAGGAAAATTAACTCACTGTCCTTACAGGTCCCTGGAAACAAGGACTTGCAGAGTGAAAGAAAAAAAACACTCTCCCTACCTACAGTTTTCTGTCCCTAGAAAAAATGTTTTTTTTAATCACAATATAGCACAAGGAAAATTAACTCACTGTCCTTACAGGTCCCTGGAAACAAGGACTTGCAGAGTGAAAGAAACTGACACTGTCCCTACCTAGAGTTTTCTGTCCCTAGAATAAATGTTTTTTTTAAGCACAATATAGCACAAGGACAATTAACTCACTGTCCTTACAGGTCCCTGGAAACAAGGACTTGCAGAGTGAAAAAAAAAAAACACTCTCCCTACCTAGAGTTTTCTGTCCCTAGAAAAAATGTTTTTTTTAAGCACAATATAGCACAAGGACAATTAACTCACTGTCCTTACAGGTCCCTGGAAACAAGGACTTGCAGAGTGAAAGAAACTGACACTGTCCCTACCTAGAGTTTTCTGTCCCTAGAATAAATGTTTTTTTTAATCACAATATAGCACAAGGAAAATTAACTCACTGTCCTTACAGGTCCCTGGAAACAAGGACTTGCAGAGTGAAAGAAACTGACACTGTCCCTACCTAGAGTTTTCTGTCCCTAGAATAAATGTTTTTTTTAATCACAATATAGCACAAGGAAAATTAACTCACTGTCCTTACAGGTCCCTGGAAACAAGGACTTGCAGAGTGAAAGAAACTGACACTGTCCCTACCTAGAGTTTTCTGTCCCTAGAATAAATGTTTTTTTTAAGCACAATATAGCACAAGGACAATTAACTCACTGTCCTTACAGGTCCCTGGAAACAAGGACTTGCAGAGTGAAAGAAAAAAAACACTCTCCCTACCTACAGTTTTCTGTCCCTAGAAAAAATGTTTTTTTTAATCACAATATAGCACAAGGAAAATTAACTCACTGTCCTTACAGGTCCCTGGAAACAAGGACTTGCAGAGTGAAAGAAACTGACACTGTCCCTACCTAGAGTTTTCTGTCCCTAGAATAAATGTTTTTTTTAATCACAATATAGCACAAGGACAATTAACTCACTGTCCTTACAGGTCCCTGGAAACAAGGACTTGCAGAGTGAAAGAAACTGACACTGTCCCTACCTAGAGTTTTCTGTCCCTAGAATAAATGTTTTTTTTAAGCACAATATAGCACAAGGACAATTAACTCACTGTCCTTACAGGTCCCTGGAAACAAGGACTTGCAGAGTGAAAGAAAAAAAACACTCTCCCTACCTACAGTTTTCTGTCCCTAGAAAAAATGTTTTTTTTAATCACAATATAGCACAAGGAAAATTAACTCACTGTCCTTACAGGTCCCTGGAAACAAGGACTTGCAGAGTGAAAGAAACTGACACTGTCCCTACCTAGAGTTTTCTGTCCCTAGAATAAATGTTTTTTTTAATCACAATATAGCACAAGGACAATTAACTCACTGTCCTTACAGGTCCCTGGAAACAAGGACTTGCAGAGTGAAAGAAACTGACACTGTCCCTACCTAGAGTTTTCTGTCCCTAGAATAAATGTTTTTTTTAAGCACAATATAGCACAAGGACAATTAACTCACTGTCCTTACAGGTCCCTGGAAACAAGGACTTGCAGAGTGAAAGAAAAAAAACACTCTCCCTACCTACAGTTTTCTGTCCCTAGAAAAAATGTTTTTTTTAATCACAATATAGCACAAGGAAAATTAACTCACTGTCCTTACAGGTCCCTGGAAACAAGGACTTGCAGAGTGAAAGAAACTGACACTGTCCCTACCTAGAGTTTTCTGTCCCTAGAATAAATGTTTTTTTTAATCACAATATAGCACAAGGACAATTAACTCACTGTCCTTACAGGTCCCTGGAAACAAGGACTTGCAGAGTGAAAGAAACTGACACTGTCCCTACCTAGAGTTTTCTGTCCCTAGAATAAATGTTTTTTTTAAGCACAATATAGCACAAGGACAATTAACTCACTGTCCTTACAGGTCCCTGGAAACAAGGACTTGCAGAGTGAAAGAAACTGACACTGTCCCTACCTAGAGTTTTCTGTCCCTAGAATAAATGTTTTTTTTAAGCACACTATAGCAGAAGCACAAAACACACTGACACTCTCCCTACCTATCCTTCTCTTTCCCTAAACTAAAGGAATCCAGGTTAAGCAAGAAAGAAATAACAGTCACTGTCCCTGCCTATGCTACTCTATCCCTGCTCCGGAACACACTACACTAGGCCGCCGTGCTGGCGGCCTTTTATAGTGTGGGGCGTGTACTAAACACCCTCAGCAATAATTGGCCACAGGCATCCTGCCTGTGGCCAATCATTGCTCTCCTCGCTGCCGGCGCTGTGATTGGCCAAGCATGCGGGGTCACAGTGCATGCTTGGCCAATCACAGCGCCTGGATGACACTGCGATGGCGTAGTGCATTGTGGGCCGTTCGCGTCACTCGAATTTGGCGCGAACGGCCCAAATCGTTCGATCTTCGTCGAACGATCGAACAGCCAATGTTCGAGTCGAACGTATGTTCGACTCGAACACGAAGCTCATCCCTAGTAGTAAGCGGTCAAGTTGACCAGGATTTCTTTTCATGTTTCTGTTTGTTTTGTTGTTTTTCCCTTGTAAATAGTTTCGTTTTTGCAACTATAAACCCTGTCTGCTGTGCCTGTTTTGTGTGGTGAACCCAACCAGGGGGTCACACACACCCGCTGCTGAGCTAATCCCCTCACAGTTGGTGGAGAACCAGTGGCTGTTTTTTTTTAAGGCCAGCATGGAGGAGATACTGAAACAGCTGGCTCTAGCAAATGCCAATCAGCAGCAGACAAATGCAGGTTTGCAAAAGAGCCTTGCAGCTCAACAACAGACAAATGCAAATTTGCAACAGAGCCTGGCAGCCTAGCAGCAAGCTCATCAACAGAGTCTGGCAGCTCAGCAACAAGCCCAGCAGCAATCTGAGGCCCGCTTCATAGACCTGTTGCAGAAGCAAGAACAGAGACTACAGCAACAAATGGAGACATTAATGCAGCAACGTCCCCAGACCAGTGAGGCAAGTAGTTCCACTAATACTGCGTCCTTTGGGGTGAGTCGTTTACTGACAAAAATGACTGGAGAGGATGATCCAGAGGTGTTTTTGACCACATTTGAAAGGACTGCTGAAAGGGAAAAGTGGCCTAAGGAGCAGTGGGCTGGACTGGTGGCCCCTCTGTTAACTGGTGAATCTCAGAAAGCTTACTATGACCTAGAGCCTGACCAAGCAAAAGACTATGTGATGCTAAAAAATGAAATATTGGCACAGCTGGGTGTCACCCTGGCCGTCCGGGCTCAGCGTGTGCATAACTGGACTTTCCGGCTTGGGAAACCCCCCAGGTCTCAAATGTATGATCTCATTCACCTGAGCAGGAAGTGGCTACAGCCAGAGACTTTGTCTGCACCAAAGATTGTGGAACGTGTTGTGATGGATCGTTTCCTGAGAGCTCTTCCTACTGCCATCCAAAAGTGGGTAAGCCATGGAGACCCAGAAACAGCCGATAATCTTGTGGATCGTGTGGAGAAGTACTTGGCTACAGAGAACCTGACTGCCTCTTCCAGAGACTTACGGACTTTCCACCCTAAGACCAGACCATTCCCAGTGGCGGGTAAGATGATTCCAAGGGGTGAGGGTGGAGAGAATGAGAGGGTGAGAGTTCTACCTAATGTCTGGTGAGAACAGCCTGGGAAGTCAGGGGTTCAAGAGGCAGCAAAAAGGATTGTTTGCTACCGCTGCCGGCAAAAGGGACATATTGCAGCAAATTGCCCGGTTGTGGATGAACCCATGCAATGTGACTTTCTAACGGACAGACGTCAGTCGCTGTTTGCGACAGTCGCATGCACTGCCATTTGGGGAACTGAGAAACATTTATGCAAAATGTGTATTAATGGTAAAATGTTGTTGTGTTGCTGGATTCAGGTAGCCTGGTGACACTGATAAAAGCTGAATTAGTCACTACAGAGGTCTTAGGGAATCCCTAGTCGCAGAAACTTTGTCACCAGCTCAGTCTGATTGCGTGATTCCTGAGGTTGGAATAGCAGTCACCTTGTCAAACCCCCAACAACAGGAGGTTAAGGAGTTTGTGCTTCGCAACAAGGAGGTTTTCTCTGAGCTGCCGGGACAAACGTCTTGGGTAGAGCATGATATTATTACCCCGCCCGGTGAAAGGGTGAAGCTAAAACCCTATCGGATCCCAGAGGCCCGACGGGAGGCAATACGTGAGGAAGTACAGAAAATGCTTAAGTTGGGGGTGATAGAGGAGTCCCAAAGTGATTTCTCCAGTCCCATAGTGTTAGTGCCTAAACCGGATGGGAGCTGGCGATTTTGTAACGATTTTCGACAACTGAACAAAGTTACAAAATTTGACACCTACCCCATGCCACGTATAGATGAGTTGATCGACCGGCTGGGAACAGCCCGATACATGACAACTCTTGATCTCACAAAAGGGCATTGGCAAATTCCCCTGGCCAAATCGGCCAAGGAGAAAACCGCGTTTGTAACCCCAGATGGGGCATTCCAATATAAAAGAATGCCGTTTGGATTACAGAACACACTGGCAACATTCCAGCGGAAAATGGACCAGATACTGAGGCCCCATCAGAAGTATGCCGCGGCTTACCTGGATGATGTCATTATCTATAGCACAGATTGGGCCTCACATCTGCCAAAAGTGCAAGCAGTCCCAGACTCTGTCCGGGAAGCTGGGTTTACGGCCAACCCCAAGAAGTGTACCATTGGACGGGAGGAGGCCAAATATCTTGGGTACACCATTGGGAGAGGAGTAATAAAACCCCAGGTCAATAAAGTCGAGGCCATACAGAATTGGCCACGTCCCAACAGCAAGAAGCAGGTACGAGCCTTTCTAGGAATCGCGGGTTATTATCGGCGATTCATTCCCCACTTTGCTTCTCAGGCTGTGCCCCTAACCAACCTGACAAAAGGAAAAAAGTCTGTCATGGTTAAATGGACCCCAGAGGCTGAGGCAGCATTCCAATTCTTAAAAAAAGCCTTATGTAGCCAGCCAGTGTTGTACTCACCAGACTTCTCTAGGGACTTTGTCGTACAAAGTGATGCATCAGACGTTGGGTTAGGAGAAGTTTTGTCCCAGGTCTGGAATGGGGAAGAGCACCCAGTCATTTACCTCAGCAGGAAATTGAAGTCCCATGAGGTAAATTATACCACAATTGAGAGGGAGTGTTTAGCGGTGAAGTGGGCTCTAGATTCCCTTCGGTACTATCTGCTAGGTAGGCACTTTGACATGATTACTGATCACGCTCCTTTAAATTGGATGGCTCAGAACAAAGAGACAAATAGAAGAGGAAATAGGTGGTTCCTGGCCCTACAGGAATTCAACTTTACAGTAAAGCATCGCCCTGGCGTTCAAATGGGGAATGTGGATGCTTTGTCTCGAGTACATGCATGCCTGATTGCTTGTGTTCCAACCCCAAGGTTAAAACAAGAGGGGGGGGTATGTGACAGCAGGCAGGTAAAGTCCCCGGGTTGCATCCAGGATGGGAGATATATATGTCCTAGATTCAGGCTTTATGCCGATTTATACCACTAGGGGGAGTGCTGGGAGTCTTGCAGGGGAAGAGTTAAAGCGGTTGTAAAGTCACTTTTTTTACTTTTACCTACAGGTAAGCCTATACTAAGGCTTACCTGTAGGTAAAAGAAATATCTCCTAAACCTTTACGGTTTAGGAGATATTCCCCTCGCAATGCGCCGCTGACAGCAGCGGCGCATGCGCACAGGGGATTCTCGGGCTGAAGGCTCGGCAGACGCCGGGCCTCGCCAGAACGAAGTCTCCCGTGTGCATGCGCGGGAGTAAGACATCGCGGCTCCAGCCACTCACAGCGCTGGAGCCGCGATACCCGGAAGACACGCCGAGACAACATGACATCTCCCTCGGCGTGGACCAGGTGAGTTACCGATGCCTCGTTCTAAGGTAAGTATTTCATAATAAGCTTGTATGCTGTGCATACAAGCTTATTATGCCTTTTCCCTTACAGGTGTAAAAAAAAACAAAAAAAAGTCAGCGGCTTTACAACTGCTTTAATGAGCCCAGCTGAAGCAAGTGGGCTCATTAGGGCCTCTACAAGAACTCCCAGCATGCTAAGGGAGATGCTCAAACCTGGAACCAGATCTGTGTGAATAGTCTGGGGAGTGTGATCTCTGTGCGGTGAGCCAAAGCCTGTGTGGTTACTGTAAGAACTTCAAAAAAGCAGGGAGCTAGGGACTGGGACAGCACAAGGCTGTACCCAGTTGTTAGTCAGGGACACCAACGTGTGTAGTAAGCGGTCAAGTTGACCAGGATTTCTTTTCATGTTTCTGTTTGTTTTGTTGTTTTTCCCTTGTAAATAGTGTGAATAAACCGCACATTTCGTTTTTGCAACTATAAACCCTGTCTGCTGTGCCTGTTTTGTGTGGTGAACCCAACCAGGGGGTCACACACACCCGCTGCTGAGCTAACCCCCTCACAACATATATATATATATATATATATATATATATATATATGTGTGTGTTTTGGTAGTCTTATAATCAGACAGTAGTATTTTCCCTTATGCCGCGTACACACGATCGTTTTCAATGTCATTTTCAAAAACAACGTTTTTCTCGACGTGATTTTTCTTGTTTCCTCTCAAGCCTGTCTTGCATACACACGTTCATTAAAAAAACGCTCGAGCAAAGCGCAGTGGCGTACAGCACGTACGACGGCACTATAAAGGGGAAGTTCCGTTCGAATGGTGCCACCCTTCATGTTAGTAAACTTTGTCGAGCGACGATTCGCACTTTTCAGCCTCGTGCTTTTCAGTCCGTTACAGCGTGACGAATGTGCTATCTCCATTACGAACGCTAGTTTTACCAGAACGAGCGCTCCCGTCTCATACTTGATTCTGAGCATGCACGTTTTTTTTCCCCTCGTAAAAGCATACACACTACTGTTTTTCACGTCGTTAAAAAAAACGACGTGAAAAACGACGTGAAAAAATAGAGTAGGTTCTCATTTTTTTTAGGCCATTTTTCACGTCGTTAAAAATGCTCTGGAGCCTACACGCGATCGTTTTTAATGCCCAATTAAAAAAATTGCATTTTTAACGACGTGAAAAACAATTGTGTGTACTCGGCATTACATATGTAGCTCCGGTACCCCTCCGGGCTACTCCGGATTCACATTTAGGTATTAAATGGGAACCACTGATTTCATTACGTTGGGTCTGCAGCAATTACCTGCCATGAGTGGATCCTTCAGCTCCGTTGTCTAGGTACACCAATATCTTCCAGGAATAAGGCCAATGTCCACACATGAGTAAAACCTAATCAGCAAGGCTTTATTCTTTTCCACTTTGAGTTAACATTGAGGAAAGCAAGAGCAGAGAAGTTGAAAGACGTAGGGGAAGGTTCAGGCACGCAACACTTAAATTCAGTATCTACACTCGTCGCCACTCAAGCCTGAGTGGGTATTGCTCACCTGGATACTCCCTATGAGAGCAGTCCTAGCAGCCGGGATGGAGCACGAATGTCAGGGATGATGTATCTCCCTCTAGGCAGGTCTCCAGGCCTTTCCCCCTGAGACAGCAGTACCGTCGCTAGTCTCCGCCGGGACTGTTCTTCCCCTGGAACTCCTTTACTAAAGATGGGCCCCCTACAAACGGGCAGCCTGGGATCCTTCTCTGAAACGTAGGCCCTTGCCATCGGAGCTGGGCCTACAAGACAGCAATAAGGCCTCGGGCTGAAGATGCCCAAGGCCTAAGCACACTAGCGCACCTCGTGCCATGCGGGCCACGAGGCACACTCACTGGACCAGAGGTCCCCCCTTAACGCCTTGGGGTCCCTCTGGAAAATCGCCCCCTACAAATGGCTTCTGCCCCTTTTGTACCCTCTCCCAGCATGCACAGCGGGTAGACCACGCCGACTGCATGGCTGCCGAGAGAGGACACCCAAGGTGCTTTGATACCCCGTAGTTTAACCTACGCCGGCGGTGACAGTGCCACCTGCAGGCAAAGGAATACACTACTGCCAGGCAGCATCACACCCAGAACAGAACAACAATTGAATGATAATTGGTCTGAGCCCAACTACTGGCTCCGACCGCCCTTAAATTTCCACATAGCGCCCCCAAATATTGGGGGGGGGGCTACACATAAAATGACAAACAGATAAACGAGGAACAGATGTCCTGTCTACTCCTCCCTCCTCCCACTGTGTAAAGGAAGATGGCGCTGAGTTTAAGAATGTAAAGACACGTGGAAGAAACAGACGTTACAAGAGAAGGACCATATATGGAATGAACCAATGATATGCACACATATGTGATGACGATTGCTTATGTCACTTTGGCTATAAAGAGCTGTAACCTGAATAAAGGCTTTCCTGTTGGCCCAGAGATGAGGAAGAGCTTGCACTGACCAGTGTGTGCAGTGTGATTCTTATGCATGTATGCATTCACATCATCATAGATTCGGATCAGAGGCAGAACAGGACACACATTCTGGTTTTGGGCCGGAGACAATCTATTACAGTGGAGCTGTTATCTCCAGGCCCACTTCCCACAGCTCAGGTGTTTGGGTGATTTTTAGCACATGTGGAGTCCATCACACTGTTGCAATTTGCAAACTTTGCCTCAAGAATATCAAGCGTGGCAAAAACACCAGCTATTTGAGTACCACATGCTTGACAAGGCCCGTTGGCAAGAGCCCGTTGGCAAGAGCACCTGAAAGCCACACAAAAAGGAGGCAATTCTGCTCCTCCTCACCTTTCTGGTCTACCCCCACTATACCTCATGACCTCCCAGCAGCCTCCACTAACAGGGATGATGGTAAAGTGCAGGGTGTCCCAGGTCCTTGCAGCACCTTTGCCAGCAGCACACCACCAGCTGTAGACTATAGCAGGCAAATTTCTCTGCCCCATCTGCTGCAGCGGAAAAAAAATACAGTCACTGCCACCCACATGCCCAGCATCTAAATTCAAGCTTGTCAAAGCTGCTGGCTTTACGACTCCTGCCTTTCTGTCTGGTGGATTCTGCCCCTGCCCCGTAGGCGGGGTCCGACATACTGAGGGGGCGGACCTGATGGGGAACTTCTCTCACTTTGTAATACATGTATAGACCCGCCCCTTTTTTTTTAAATAAAAGGACTTTTTCAAGGTGTTTGTGTGTTTTTATTTTTTTTACATTTTTTGACACTTTCTTCGTGAAATGGTAGGGGTACAATGTACCCCTTACCAATTCACATAGGAGGGGGGCCAGGATCTGGGGGTCCCCTTTGTTAAAGGGGTCTTCCAGATTCCGATAAGCCCCCTGCCCGCAGACCCCCACAACCACCGGGCAAGGGTTGTGGGGATGAGGCCCTTGTCCCCATCAACATGGGAACATCCTCCCCATGTTGAGGGCATGTGGCCTGGTACGGTTCAGGAGGGAGTGGGGCCGCTCTCTCGTCCCCCCCTTTTCCCCTGTGGCCTGCCAGGTTGCGTGCTCGGATAAGGGTCTGGTATGGATTTTTGGGGGGACTCCACGCAATTTTTTTTTAAATTTGGGGTGGAGTTCCCCTTAAAATCCATGCCAGATCTGAAGGGCCTGGTATGGATATTTGGGGGAACTCCACGCATTTTTTTTTAATTTGCGGCGGGGTTCCCCTTAATATCCATTCCAGACCTGAAGGGCCTGGTAATTGAATTCTGGGGGACCCCCACGCTTTTTCTTTTTTTTTATCAATAACTTTTGTATGTATTGCCGGGAGCCGACAATTCATTAATAGCCGCGAGTGAGCTTTAAATGACTTTTTTTCCTTCAAAAATTACATTTTTTGCAGGGACAGTTCTAAGCACGGGAAACATGCACCACTTTACATGCATATCATACACACCCCCCAGGTATGAAATTTAAAGGAATATTTCACTTTTATTTTTTCATTTTAAGCATTATTAAAATCACTGCTCCCGAAAAAACGGCCGTTTTTAAAACTTCTTTTTGCATTGATACATGTCCCCTGGGGCAGGACCCGGGTCCCCAAACACTTTTTAGGACAATAACTTGCATATAAGCCTTTATAATTAGCACCTTAGATTTCGAACGTTCGAGTCCATTGTATTTAATAGGGTTCTAAAATTCACACGAACATTTTGTCTGTTCGCAGGTTCTGGTGCGAACTGAACAGGGGGGTGTTCGGCTCATCCCTGGACAGCAATGCCAATTCTTGCTTTCATCAGGAGTTCCTTTATAGGGTTACGGTGTGAAGGCACCACTAACACCCAAAGCCCAATTTTTCCGCGCCTGTTTGACATGTGCATATCATTTACATTTTTGACAGCAAGGCCAATTTTTGCTTTAATCAAGAGTACCTCTATAGCAGTGGTTCTCAACCTGGGGTCGGGACCCCCTCAGGGGTCGAATGATGATTTGCTAGGGGTCACCAAATCCTGGGCTGTTCCTGAAGCCCGCGCTGCTTTCGCAGCCTTTTCGCGACCGCCCAGCTGGGCTGTCCCTGGAGCCCCGTAGCCGCCCACTCAGCCTCTTCGCAGCCACCCATTCAGTTCATGGCATGGCTGGGGGGCAAAGACTAGAGGTCAGCTGACTGGTTAGGAATGTGAAGGGGAGGGGCTGGAGGAGACCCTATTTCCTGATTTTGGCATAGATGTCACTGCTACGAGACACCACAAAGTCGGAGACACAGTGAGTAACACTTCCTGTGATTAGAGTTGCCATTAAAAGTCCCCACTACAGTTCTCAGATCAGCAGATGACCTTGATCAAGAGCACCTAAATTGGCTGATCAGAACTCCCCCCCAGCACTGCCACTGATCCCACCCCCCACCAGCACTGCCATTCATCCCAACTCCCCGCCAGCACTGCCACTCACCCCATTCCCCCCATCCCCCCACCAAGGGGTAAGATAAGGAATAAAAATAGAAAATACATGGAAGGGAGCGTAAAAGAGGGGGAGGAACAAAAAAAAAAGGGAGAGAAAGTATAAGAAAAAGAACAAGAAAGATAGCTAGAGAGAAGGCTAGGGAAAAAATAAGAAATTAGGATAGAGAGAGATAAAAGGAGAACAAAGAGAAAGAGTGGTACATCCTAAAATGTACCATAAGGGGTTTTAATACTGTACGAGTGGAAGGGACTCAGGGAGCGCTAAATGTCCGTGGGTTAGGGGCGCAAATTACTTGTCTTGCCTTTGGTGCTGACAATCCACGCTATGAAAATAATTTTACTGTTAGGGGTCCCCACAACTTGGGAAGTTTTATCAAGGGGTCACGGCCCTAGAAAGGTTGAGAACCACTGCTCTATAGGGTTACGTTGTGAAGGCACCACCAACACTCAAAGCCTAATTTTTCTGCACCTGTTATTTCTATCCAAAGTCTGCAAAAGAGACACCAGAATTTATCCCAAAAAATCTCTAATCTTGTTCTGAGTGCACAAAATTGTGGCCTCACTTTACAGACTGGCTCCCCAAGCTGTTTATAAAATAAAGAAAGTGGTAATGAAAATTGTCATTTTTTTGGCTTTATAAATGTCATTATTGCTGCAGCAGGTCATGTACAGATGTGCCACATTACTTGCAAAGTAAGGGGACCCCACAGGCACTATCTTTAAAGGAATTTTCATTTTTATTCTTATTTCTTATTTTTATGGTTTCACTGTAAGCATCAGTAAATCACTGCTCATTTAGAAATGATGTTTTTTACAAACTTTTTTCATTGACACATGTTCCCCAGGGCAGTACCCAGACCCCCATTACCATTGTATACCCAATTACTTGCATATAAGCCTTCAGAATGGGCACTTTTGATTTTTACAGGTCGGGTCCCATAGACTTCAATGAGGTTCGTTATTCGGTTGCAAACTTTTGCGATGTTCAAAAGTTCTGCTGCAAACCAAACAGGGGGTGGTTCAGCCCATCTTTACCACACACAGGTGGACTCTATTTACTTAAAACAGAAAAAACTTTACTCAACACAATCTGAGTGAGAAAAGCAAATAGTAGCGCTAAAAAAAACAATAAAACTATATAATAGTGTAATAAACTCAATAACATCACATGACAAGTGATATAAAGTCCATAACATAAATGATGAAATCTGTGAAAATATTCCTTATTTCTGTAAATCTTCCACCACACCACCGTGCTGTGCCAACTTCCCCTTTGAAAAACGCACTCACCAAATAAATTTGCCTTTCACTCTCGTGTCAGGCTAAATTTGCTTGTGTATGATCCCACAAATGGAAAAAGCAATCTCAGCTGAATCACTGTGATAGTCCTCAATATTGCACATATAAGAATAAAGAAAGTGCTCCAATAGTGAAAAATTGTAACTCCAGTTTAATAATAAAATCACAGCAACACTTTAATCATTCAACTCATATGTAAAAAGTGAAAAAAGAGCTTCAAATGAAA
Source organism: Rana muscosa (assembly GCA_029206835.1). Classification (NCBI taxonomy): domain Eukaryota; kingdom Metazoa; phylum Chordata; class Amphibia; order Anura; family Ranidae; genus Rana; species Rana muscosa. Next base: position 325,130,261 of record CM055117.1, read on the forward strand.
TTCACAGCAATCAACAGTGTAAGATTGGCTCTGCGGTGCTAAGCGGCCACGGCGGACCTGAGGTGTGTTTTATGCTGGTAAATCTCACCACACTCCAGGTTCCTGGCTCACAATAGCGGTAGATGGTCCAAACAGCAACGGCGTCCCTAATAGGTAAAGCTAATAAAGTTGTAGCCAAGTTCCCGACATGTTTCGCAGTATATGCTTAGTCATGGGATTGGCCACTGGGATATCTCTCACTTCCTATATAGACTCCCCATGCCTGATCACGTGATTGATCATCCCGCGCATTGGCGCTGGCACACACACGTCCGTGGAAGTCGAGCAATGGAGGGTGACGTCAGCACAAAGCTCGTATCCTGCCTTTGTGCTGATGTCACCCTCCATTGCTCGACTTCCACGGACGTGTGTGTGCCAGCGCCAATTGACCGGTCGGCGCTGTGATACTTTTAAGCTGTCTTTTTAACTGCTCTTGTGAGTATGTTTTCATTATTTTAATAAATGTTCACCAAAGATTTTACACTATCTAGTGTCCCCCCCCTTTTTTTTCATGGTCCACGTTGAATACCTGTATGATGCTATATGAGCTGTCGGGCTATTAAAACAACTGAGGTTTATCACTGGCTACACTCTGGAGGCTTAACTGAGTATTACTTAAGGCTGTTTGAGGTCCTCCGTCATAGGGGACCATCGCTGTTCGGTAAGCAGTAACTTCTACTGGTGGTGGTGAAAGTCACGAATTTAAGTCTAAGAAGATCGGAATCCTTTCCTTCTTCATTTCTTTATTAATTTTGGATATCGCCTCACGGGTGTTTTTTTCTCCATGGTTTTTTGCATTATGGATTTTTGATTATGAACTTTGAGGGGTTTTTTCCGCTCTACAGTATTTTTGGACAATAACCAATTTTTTATTCACAGTTAATTTTCTGTTTATTATCTGTTCACATAGAATATATATTGCTTTTCACTTAGCTTTTTATATGTTATCACTGTTGATATTTGGATTTTTTCAGTTACCCAGTGATGGGCTTATGTTCAAACTCATAAGTTAGCGCGACTACATATTTTTTTCTTACCTGTACGTGACTGCCTTCGTATAGTTGGGGGGTCCCATCGGACCCCCCTTCTATACAGTGAGCGGTGGTTATCCGTTCGGGAGCGATCCGTGATGAGGGGACGGCCATTCGATTCCGGCCACCCCCTTGCGATCGCTCCCGGCGAATGAGAATCTTCCTCTGCCTGTGTAATATAAACACAGGCAGAGGAAGTGATGTCATCTCTCCATGCAGCGGGCTTTTCGTTCCGGCGCGAGGAGAGAAGACATCTCACAGTAAGTGCACCAACACTACACTGACACCAGTACATGCAGGCACACTTACACCCCCCAGTCACCCCCAGATCACCCCCCAGATCACCCCCAGTACCCCCAGTCACAGTGCACCGTTTGCAGTGTTCATTTTTTTACTGATCACTGCAATCAGTGTCATTTGTGACAGTAAAAAGTTGCAGGGCAGTTAGGTTTAGGCCCCTTTAGGTCCAGGGTAGCCCCCTAACCCCCCCTAATAAAGGTTTAACCCCTTGATCGCCCCCCAGGTAACCCTTTCACCCCTAACGCCAGCGTCACTAAGCAATCGTTTTTCCGATCGCTGTATTAGTGTCGGTGGTGCCCTAGATAGCCAGTTATTTATTTTTAGTTTCAGGTTTTTATAGCGTCAGGTACCCCCATATATTATTTTAACCCCCTGATTGCCCCTAGAGCTAACCCTTTCACCAGTGATCACCGTATAAGTGTCACTGGTGACACTGGTTAGCCAGTTAGTTATTTAGGTTACCCGTCAGGTTTTTATATAGCGTCAGGTACCCCCATATATAACCTAATAAAGGTTTTAACCCCCTGATTGCCCCTAGTTAACCCTTTCACCAGTGATCACCATATAAGTGTTACGGGTGACGCTGGTTGGATAGTTTGCTTTTTATAGCATATATGCCAAAGCATGGGGGCAGCATGGGGGCAGCAGGGGCGGAGGAGTGATTTTGCTCCTAATGCCGTGTACATACGGTCGAAATTCCGGCGGAGGCTTGCCCGTGGAAAAGTCCGACCGTGTGTACGCGGCATAACTTTTTTGCGGGAGGATGCCCCCATGCTTCGGCATATATATATTTTAGGCACATGTTGCGTTAAAAAAAAAATTCTTTTTTACTAGTTTTTTTTGGTATTTGCTTTGCAGGTATGGTATAGTAAGGTCTTACTGTTATACTGTAATGTTACTTTGTTTTAATGTTAACCATCATTTGCTTAGCAGGTACGCCATTCAGTTGCAGCGTGGATTTATTTATCTTGACAGCAACAGCATTTGCTCCCACGATACATAAAGCCGTGACTCCAACGCTGTAGGAGGTGATTTCACCAGCACAGTTAAAAAAAAAGAGCATATATGCCAAAGCATGGGGGCAGCAGGGGCGGAGGTGCGATTTTGCTCCTAATGCTGCGTACATACGGTCGAAATTCCGACGGAGGCTTGCCCGTGGAAAAGTCAGACCGTGTGTATGCGGCATAACCTTTTATGCCGCGTACATACGGTCGAAATTCCGACGGAGGCTTGCCCGTGGAAAAGTCCGACCGTGTGTACGCCGCATGACTTTTTTGCGGGAGGATGCCCCCATGCTTCGGCATATATAAATGGTGCATGTATGCCCATCATTAGAAGTGGGTGGATGAAGGGAGGTATTCTAATGGTGGGCATACCCACCGATCAATCTCTTTTTTTCGTTCAGCCAACAGGCTGCATGAAAAAAAAGATTACAATACATGTCCAACAAGGACCAGCAACGTACTGGTATGTTGCTGGACTTTGAATGTTTATACCAGAATGATGCCTGCGGGTTTAGGTATCATCTTGGTATCATTCTTTTCAGCCAGCGGCTGGCTTTCATGTAAAAGCAATCCTAGCAGATAATTAGCCTCTAGACTGCTTTTACAAGCAGTGGGAGGGAATGTTCCCCCCCCGGATATAAACAGCGCCATTGGGAAATTTATAAACAGCGCCATTGGGAAATTGGGAAAGCATTTTATCACACCGATCTTGGTGTGGTCAGATGCTTTGAGGGCAGAGGAAAGATCTAGGGTCTAACCCCCAATTTTTTTTCAAAAAAAGGGTACCTGTCACTACCTATTGCTATCATAGGGGATATTTACATTCCCTGAAATAACAATAAAAATGGTAAAGATAAATAAATATGGAAGGAACAGTTTAAAAAAAAAAAAGCAAAAAGAAAAAAAGCACCCCTTCCCCCCCTGCTCTTGCGCAAAGGTGAACGCAAGTGTCGGTCTAGCGTCATATGTAAACAGAAATTGCACCATGCATCTGAGGTATCACCGCGAAGGTCACATCGAGGGCAGTAATTTTAGCAGTAGACCTCCTCTGTAAATCTAATGTGGTAACCTGTAAAGGCTCTTAAAAACGTATGTCGTTTGTCGCCGCTGCGCGTTTGTGCGCAATTTTAAAGCATGTCGTGTTTGGAATCCATGTACTCGGCCTAAGATCATCTTTTTTATTTCATCAAACATTTGGGCAATATAGTGTGTTTTAGTGCATTAAAAATAAAAAAAGTGTGTTTTTTCCCCAAAAAATGCATTTGAAAAATCGCTGCACAAATACTGTGTGGAAAAAAAAATGCAACACCCACTATTTTAATCTGTAGGGCCTTTGCTTTAAAAAAATGTATAATGTTTGGGGGTTCAACGTAATTTTCTTGCAAAAAAAAAATATGTTTTCATGTAAACAAAAAGTGTCAGAAAGGGCTTTGTCTTCAAGTGGTTAGAAGAGTGGATGATGTGTGACATAAGCTTCCTAATATTGTGCATAAAATGCCAGGACAGTTCAAACCCCCCCCCCCCAAATGACCTCATTTTGGAAAGTAGACACCCCAAGCTATTTGCTGAGAGGCATGTTGAGCCCATTGAATATTTTTTTTTGTCCCAAGTGATTGAATAATGACAAAAATAAAAAATAAAAATGTACAAAAAGTTGTCACTAAATGATATATTGCTCAAACATGCCATGATTATATGTGGAATTGCACCCCAAAATACATTCTGTTGCTTCTCCTGAGTACAGGGATACCACATGTGTGAGACATTTTGGGAGCCTAGCCGCGCACAGGACCCCGAAATCCAAGCACCGCCTTCAGGATTTCTATGGGTGTAAATTTTTGATTTCACTCCTCATTGCCTATCACAGTTTCGGAGGCCATGGAATGCCCAGATGGCACAAAACCCCCCCCCCCAAATGACCTCATTTTGGAAAGTAGACATCCCAAGCTATTTGCTGAGAGGTATGTTGAGTATTTTGCAGATCTCGCTTTTTTGTCACAACGTTTTGAAAATTGAAAAAAGAAAAAAAAAATTTCTTTCTTCATTTTCAAAAACAAATGAGAGCTGTAAAATACTCACCATGCCTCTCAGCAAATAGCTTGGGGTGTCTACTTTCCAAAATGGGGTCATTTGGGGGGGTTTGTGCTATCTTGGCATTTTATGGCCTTCAAAACTGTGATAGGTAGTGAGGAGTGAAATCAAAAATGTATGCCCTTAGAAATCTTGAAGACGGTGCTTGGTTTTTGGGGTCCCGTACTCCCACAAAAAGTCCCACACATGTGGTATCCCCGTACTCAGGAGAAGCAGCAGAATGTATTTTGGGGTGTAATTTCACATATGCCCATGGCATGTGTGGGCAATATATCATTTAGTGACAACTTTGTGCAAAAAAAAAAAAGTTTGTCATATTCCCGCAACTTGTGTCAAAATATAAAATATTCCATGGACTCAACATGCCTCTCAGCAAATAGCTTGGGGTGTCTACTTTCTAAAATGGGGTCATTTGGGGGGGGGGTTTGTGCTATTTTGGCATTTTATGGCCTTCGAAACTGTGATAGGTAGTGAGGAGTGAAATCAAAAATTTGCGCCCTTAGAAATCCTGAAGGCAGCGCTTGGTTTTCGGGGGGCCCTTACGCGGCTAGGCTCCTAAAAAGTCCCACACATGTGGTATCCCCGTACTCAGGAGAAGCAGCAAAATTTATTTTGGGGTGCAATTCCACATATAACCATGGCATGTGTGGGCAATATATCATTTAGTGACAACTTTTTGTAATTTTTTATTTTTTTTTAGTCATTATTCAATCACTTGGGACAAAAAAAATAATATTCAATGGGCTCAACATGCCTCTCAGCAAATTCCTTGGGGTGTCTACTTTCCAAAATGTGGTCATTTGGGGGGGGGGGTTGTACTGCCCTGCCATTTTAGCACCTCAAGAAATGAGATAGGCAGTCATAAATTAAAAGCTGTGTAAATTCCGGAAAATGTACCCTAGTTTGCGCAAACCAATAAATATACGCTTATTGACATTTTTTTACTAAAGACATGTGGCTGAATACATTTTGGCCTAAATGTATGACTAAAATTGAGAAAATATCATTTTTTTTTCCAAATTTTCAGTCTTTTTCCGTTTATATCGCAAAAAAAAAAAATTGCAGAGGCAATCAAATACCATTAAAAGAAAGCTCTATTTGTGGGTAGAAAAGGATGCAAATTTCATTGGGTACAACATTGCATGTCTGCACAATTTCCAGTTAAAGCAGTGCAGTGCCAAATTGTGAAATCACCTTTGGTCATTATGGTCCGTATTGGTCCGGGGCTTAAGTGGTTAAAGAGAACCTATTTCTCAAAAGCGGCATAATTTATAGCTATCCCACTAATGAATAATCAGTCTGCCAAGCCCTTCTCAACATTAATAAGATTGACCCTATAATAATGTCATTCATATTGACCAAAAACGCACAACCTTAAGTCAACCCGAATGTTACTATCACATTCCAGGGAAAGATATGTGCAATGCAATAAATAATGAATATCATTAATGAGTTCAATAAAAGTGCAATACAAATCATGAAGCATGTAAATTAAGACATTTAAAAAAAAAAAAAACTATTTGTTAAAAACGAATCTGATAAAAATAATGCTATTTAACGATATGAAAAATGGCCTAAAAAAATGAGAACCTGCTCTATTTTTTCACGTCGTTTTTCACGTAGTTTTTTTTTTAACGACGTGAAAAACGGTAGTGTGTATGCTTTTACGAGGGGAAAAAAACGTGCATGCTCAGAATCAAGTATGAGACGGGAGCGCTCGTTCTGGTAAAACTAGCGTTCGTAATGGAGATAGCACATTCGTCACGCTGTAACGGACTGAAAAGCACGAGGCTGAAAAGCACGAGGCTGAAAAGCGCGAATCGTCACTCAACAAACTTTACTAACATGAAGGGTGGCGCCATTCGAACGGAACTTCCCCTTTATAGTGCCGTCGTACGTGTTGTACGTCACTGCGCTTTGCTCGAGCGTTTTTTTTTAATGAACGTGTGTATGCAAGACAGGCTTGAGAGGAAACAAGAAAAATCACGTTGAGAAAAACTTTGTTTTTGAAAATTACATTAAAAACGATTGTGTGTACGCGGCATAATGCAAACATAATTGATTAGTATAATAATGTCATTCATATTGACCAAAAACGCACAACCTTAGGTCAACCCGAATGCTTTCGCATTCCAGGGAAAGATATGTGCAATGCACTAGGTATTGAAAATCATTAATGGAGTTCAATAGAAGTGCAATAAAATTTAGATAAAAAATAAAAGTAAATAAAATAACTAACACTAGGAGACGGTGTGCTTCATAATATGACGAACGAATCTCACTGGAAGAGACTCTTCCGTTTGATGCACACAATCTCCCAATGTATTATCAGTAGGTATGATAAATTACACACCATATGAGCACACATGCTGGCATACTAGACTATCTAACAACCGTACCTTAGTGTACAGTATGTGACCTATATACAATAGCAAATTATGCGAACACATGATGGTGTGCATATAAAGAGTTCTTAGACCGGGATATAAAGATAAAGCAGTGGTATAGGTCATGTGAAAATGGAAAGTGATTATCACACCTCTCCAGTTGACATAAGCCTATCAGTAATTATTTCAGTAATTATTAATAAAGCAGTTGAGGTCTACTTCAATATTTAACCCTCTGGGCGATAAACATTTCAACAAGAAAATCCAGCGGGTTTCCCTCTGGGATTGATCTCTCACCCTATTATTGCCTCTCCAGGCCGGGTAGATGGTATCTATTCCACAGAACTGTAGAACAGAGGGGTCTTGATTAGTGATGAGCTGAACACCCCCGGGTTCGGTTCGCACCAGAACCCGCGAACGGACCGAAAGTTCGCACGAACATTAGAACCCTATTAAATACAATGGATGCGAACGTTCGGATTCTAAAGTGCTAATTGTAACGACTATTATCCATGTTATTGTCCGAAACAGAGTTTGGGAACCCGGGTTCTGCACCAGGGGACATGTATCAATGCAAAAAGAAGTTTTAAAAACTGACGTTTTCCGGGAGCAGTCATTTTAATGATGCATAAAGTGAAAAAAAAAAGTCAAATATTCCTTTAAATATTGTACCTAGGGGGTGTCTAAAGTATGCCTGTGAAGTGCCACGTGTTTCCCGTGTTTAGAACTGTCCCTGCACAAAATAACATTTCTAAAGGAAAAAAAGCCATTTAAAACTGCTTGCGGCTTTAATGCAATGTCTGGTCCCGGTAATATGGATGAAAATCTTTAGGAAAAATGGCATAGCTACCCCATCAACCCCCCCCCCCCTACCCCAGCCCATTACCAGCCCCTTTGGGTCTTGTATGGATATTAAGGGGAACCCCGCACACAAAATAAAAAAGGCCCTATATACTCTGAACAGCCGTATACAGGCGGTGCATACAAGACAGGGACTGTAGGTTTGTTCTTATATAGAATCTGTTTGTAATTTTGAACAGCTGCATTGTTTAAGTGTAGCTCCATGCCAAATTCCTTTTTTTTAGCTTTTTGGAAAACATAGGGAACGGTTATCACCCCTGTCACATTTTTTTTGCTGTCTGTGCCCCTGTTCAGAACATTTCACCTCACTTTGCGTCCCAATGACAACTGTTTTTGAAATGTGGTGTTTGTATTGAAACAAGGATTGGTGATAAAGCATCAGTAGAGAGGAGACACATTTCTCCCATATTAATTCTTACAGGAGAGAATTTTCCTTCCAAGGGGTAGATTTCCTCTCACTTCCTGTTGTCTTCTTCCGTTTGCAAGTAGTAGTCGTTTGTAAGTTGGATGTTTGAAAGTAGGGACCTGCCGTATATACTCTGCAGAAATTGGCCCCTTAGGTGTTGGTGTTGGCACAACACTGAAAGCACTCACAGTTATTCTTGGTGGGTGCTGGAACGCCCTGCTGTCAACTATTATATCAGGAATTGTAATAACATATAATTGTTGATCAGTGGTACTAAAAATTGGGCCTTTGATGGTGGTGCTGGTGCCACAACACTGTAAGGCCTGACAGTTTCTCTTGGTGGGCGCAGCAATGGGCCCTGCTGTGAATTATTAGATCAATAATTATAATTGCATGCCCCTGTTGAACAGGGGCTGAAAAATTGGGCCTTTGGTGGTGGTGGTGTTGGTGATGGTGGTGCTGGTGCCATAACACTGTAAGACCTGACAGTTACTCTTGGTGGGCGCAGCAATGGGCCCTGCTGTGAATTATTAGATCAATAATTATAATTGCATGCCCCTGTTGAACAGGGGCTGAAAAATTAGGCCTTTGGTGGTGGTGGTGGTGGTGATGGTGGTGCTGGTGCCACAACACTGTAAGGCCTGACAGTTACTCTTGGTGGGCGCAGCAATGGGCCCTGCTGTGAATTATTAGATCAATAATTATAATTGCATGCCCCTGTTGAACAGGGGCTGAAAAATTGGGCCTTAGGCACTGGTGGCACAACACTGCAACCCCTCACAGATACTGTACTTGGAGCACAGCAATGAGGCCTGTTGCAAAGTATTGCATCCAAAATTTTAATTACACGCCCCTGTTAAACAGGGGCTTAAAAATTGGGCCTTAGCCACTGGTGGCGTCACCCATAAACCAAAATGATCTTCCAAGCTCTCATCATTAATCGTATCATTGAGGAGGAGGAGGAGGATAGCCAGTCAACATAACAGCACAGGCACTCAGCATCAGCATCAGTCTTGAAGGGATGTGACATTTTAAAATCAATTAGTCTGTTATATCAGCATCAGGTGTGTGGTAGCTGGTGGTGATCCAAGACTGGTTCATCTTGATGAAAGTCAGTCGATCAACCGAGTCGGTGGACAGGCGCACCCTGTGATCCGTGACAAATCCTCCAGCAGCACTGAATGTGCGTTCTGAAAGAATGCTGGATGCAGGACAGGCCAGTAGCTCAATTGCATACTGTGCAAGCTCTGGCCAGTGATCCATCCTCAAGACCCAGTAAGCCAGAGGATTTTCGGTGGGGAAGGTGTCCAAGTCTGACCTTGCCCCTAGGTATTCCTGGACCATGTATATCAGACGCTGGCGATGGTTGCTGGAACCGATCATACTTTGGGGCTGCGGACTAAAGAATTGTCTGAACGCATCGGTCAGACGGCCACCTTCCCCACCGCTCCTTCTTTCACTGCCCGAAGCCTCAGCAACTCGTTGTCCAGGACCAGGAGTTTGTAACCTCCCAGTCTCTGGGAACGCGTTGCACAGACCTTTCTGCAAGGCCTCCCGGAGTTGTCTCATCCTCTGCTCCCTCTGCGACGGTAAGATAAGGTCCGCAACCTTACCCTTGTACCGTGGATCAAGGAGAATGGCCAGCCAGTAATGGTCCCTCTCCTTGATCCGAAGAATACGAGGATCCTTCCGCAGACTTTGCAGGATCAGGGAGGCCATGCAGCGTAGGTTAGCTGAGGCATTCAGTCCGGAGTCCTCTGGGTCACTAAGGACGACATGATCCGCAGCCACCTCCTCCCAGCCACGTACAAGTCCACTGGTTTCTTGGGACTGTAAATCATCCCTAAAAGACTGCTGCTGATGATGCTGAGTGCCAGCCTCCACCTCCATGCTGACACAATCCTCCTCCTCCTCCTCCTCCTCTTCCTGTGCGATGGGTGGGACAGAAGGAACACTGTCTGGGTAAAGGGGGCCTTGAGAGGCAAGGAAGTCCTCCTCTTCCTGCCTCTGTTCTGCCTCAAGTGCCCTGTCCATTATTCCACGCAGCGTGTGCTCCAACAGGTGGACAAGAGGTACAGTGTCACTGATGCATGCACTGTCACTGCTCACCATCCTCGTGGCCTCCTCAAATGGTGCCAGGACAGTGCATGCATCCCTGATCATGCCCCACTGGCGTGGTGAAAAAAACCCGAGCTCCCCTGACCCTGTCCTGGTGCCGTAGTCGCACAGGTACTCATTGATGGCCCTCTGCTGCGTGTGCAGCCGCTGCAGCATGGCCAACGTTGAGTTCCACCTGGTGGGCATGTCACATATAAGGCGGTTCTTGGGCAGGTTCAACTCCTTTTGCAGCTCAGCCAGGCGAGCACTGGCATTATAAGATCTGCGGAAATGCACACAGACTTTCCTGGCCTGCCTCAGGACATCCTGTAAGCCCGGGTACCTGCCCAAGAACCGCTGCACCACCAGGTTAAGGACGTGAGCCATACAGGGCACATGGGTCAGTTGTCCCTGTCGGAGGGTGGAGAGGAGGTTGGTGCCATTGTCGCAAACCACCATTCCTGGCTTAAGCTGGCGTGGCGTCAACCACCTCTCGGCCTGCCCCTGCAGAGCAGACAGGACCTCTGCCCCAGTGTGGCTCCTGTCCCCCAAACACACCAGCGCAAGCACGGCATGGCATCTTTTTGCCTGCGTACTTGCGTAGCCCCTTGAACGCCTACAGAGCACCGCTGGTTCCGAGGACAAACCACAGGAAGAGGCCATGGAGGAAGAAGAAGAGGAGGGGGTGGAGGAGAGAGGTGTGTCACAACCAGTAGTAGCATTTTGGAGGCATGGCGGTGGAACAACCTCCAACACTACTGCACCTTGTCCTGCATCCTTCCCAGCTGCCAAAAGAGTGACCCAATGGGCCGTGAAAGAAAGGTAACGTCCCTGTCCATGCCTGCTGGACCATGAGTCAGCGGTAATATGCACCTTACCGCTGACTGCCCTGTCCAGCGAGGCCAAGACATTGCCTTCCACATGCCTGTAGAGAGCCGGAATCGCCTTCCGTGCGAAAAAGTGGCGTTTGGGAACCTGCCACTGAGGAACCGCACATTGCACAAACTCACGGAAGGGGGCCGAGTCTACCAACTGAAAAGGCAGCAGTTGAAGCCCTAGCAATTTAGCCAAGCTAGCATTCAACCGCTGGGCATGTGGATGGCTGGGAGTGAACTTCTTTCGACGGTCCAGCAGCTGGGGCAGGGAAATTTGCCTGCTAGAATCGGACGTTGGTGTACTGCTAGCAGAGTGCCCGCAAGTACTTGGCTGTGACACACCTAATTCTACACCTTCATTCCTCTCAGTGCAGGTTTCAGAGAGGACTGAAGGTATACTGGGGTTGGAGATCCCAGCTGATGTGGTGCAAGAAGAGGTCAGCTTTGTTCTTTGGTGTGGGTCTTTAAGGTAGGCTTGCCAACGAGCTGCATGGCAGGTCAACATATGTCTGATCAAGCATGTGGTGCCCAAGCGGCTGATGTTTTGGCCACGCGATATACGCTTGAGACATATGTTGCAAACAGCAGCTGTGCGATCTGATGCACTCGCCTCAAAAAAGGCCCACACCAAAGAACTTTTTGAATGACGGGCAGAGGCAGCGCCCTGCACAGGCGGAGCTCTGCGGTGTGATTCCGTCGGTGTGCTGCCCATACGCTAGCCACTCAAGGGCATCCTGCCTCGTTGGAGATGTGCCTCCTCCTCATCCTCCTCCTCCTCCTCTCTCCTATTAGGCACCCACGTGGAGTCAGTGACCTCATCATCCCCTCCCTCCTCATCACTGGAGCCAATCTGGCAGTATGCTGCAGCTGCTGGAGCATGACTGCCAGATTGGTGTCCTTCTTGAGCATCCCCTCTCTCTGCTCTCACGCTACTGCCTTCCTCTAGCTGGGTATCATCATCAGATCCTTCAAAACGCTGGGCATCCTCCTGGAGCATGTACCCAACACTGTGCTCAAACAGTTCGGGGGACTCCTCAGGAGGAGGACATGGTGGGTCTAGGGAAGGATTGACTAATGAAGATAATGATACCAGAGAAGAGGACGCTTTGGCAGCTGCTTTGCCAGTACCCTGAGCCTGGGTGAGAGAGGATGAGGAGGATGAGGTGGGCTTGGTCATCCACTCTACCAAGTCTTCGGCATGATGTGGCTCAACATGTCCAGCTGCCGAAAAGAAGGACAAGCGTGTCCAATGGCCATGTGCTGATGACAATGCACCGCGTCCACGACCAGCACTGTTGCCCTCAGACACAGAGCCTGCTTGCCCTCTTTTTTGCCTCCTGACTGTCTGCCTCTCCTTGTTTGCCTTCCAGACATTTTAATGGATGGCCTGCAGGGAGATGGGAAAAAGAGCAATAAGGGCTACCTTCAGGTGTATACTGTGCAGGAGGCTTAGCAACAATGACACTGACACTGTCCCCTGCCTATCCTTCTCTGTCCCTAAACACAAGGATTTGCAATATGCTTCAGCAAGATTGGTTTAGCACAGAACAGCACACTGACAGTTTCCCTCACTGTCCTTCTCTGTCCCTACAAACAAGATTTAGCACAGAATAGCACACTGATAGTTTCCACGAGTGTCCTTCTCTGTCCCTAAACTCAAGGATTTCAAATATGGAACAGCAAAATTGGTTTAGAACAGAATAGCACACTGTCAGTTTCACTCACTGTACCTCTCTGTCCCTAAACTCAAGGATTTCAAATATGGAACAGCAAAATTGGTTTAGAACAGAATAGCACACTGACACTTTCCCTCACTGTCCTACTCTGTCCCTCCCTACAAACAAGATTTAGCACAGAATAGCATACTGATAGTTTCCACGAGTGTCCTTCTCTGTCCCTAAACTCAAGGATTTCAAATATGGAACAGCAAAATTGGTTTAGAACAGAATAGCACACTGACACTTTCCCTCACTGTCCTACTCTGTCCCTCCCTACAAACAAGATTTAGCACAGAATAGCACACTGATAGTTTCCACGAGTGTCCTTCTCTGTCCCTAAACTCAACGATTTCAAATATGGAACAGCAAAATTGGTTTAGAACAGAATAGCACACTGACACTTTCCCTCACTGTCCTACTCTGTCCCTCCCTACAAACAAGATTTAGCACAGAATAGCACACTGATAGTTTCCACGAGTGTCCTTCTCTGTCCCTAAACTCAAGGATTTCAAATATGGAACAGCAAAATTGGTTTAGAACAGAATAGCACACTGACACTTTCCCTCACTGTCCTACTCTGTCCCTCCCTACAAACAAGATTTAGCACAGAATAGCACACTGATAGTTTCCACGAGTGTCCTTCTCTGTCCCTAAACTCAAGGATTTCAAATATGGAACAGCAAAATTGGTTTAGAACAGAATAGCACACTGACACTTTCCCTCACTGTCCTACTCTGTCCCTCCCTACAAACAAGATTTAGCACAGAATAGCACACTGATAGTTTCCTCGAGTGTCCTTCTCTGTCCCTAAACTCAAGGATTTCAAATATGGAACAGCAAAATTGGTTTAGAACAGAATAGCACACTGACACTTTCCCTCACTGTCCTACTCTGTCCCTCCCTACAAACAAGATTTAGCACAGAATAGCACACTGATAGTTTCCACGAGTGTCCTTCTCTGTCCCTAAACTCAAGGATTTCAAATATGGAACAGCAAAATTGGTTTAGAACAGAATAGCACACTGTCAGTTTCACTCACTGTACCTCTCTGTCCCTAAGCTCAAGGATTTAAAATATGGTTCAGCAAAATTGGTTTAGAACAGAATAGCACACTGACACTTTCCCTCACTGTCCTACTCTGTCCCTCCCTACAAACAAGATTTAGCACAGAATAGCACACTGATAGTTTCCACGAGTGTCCTTCTCTGTCCCTAAACTCAAGGATTTCAAATATGGAACAGCAAAATTGGTTTAGAACAGAATAGCACACTGTCAGTTTCACTCACTGTACCTCTCTGTCCCTAAACTCAAGGATTTCAAATATGGTTCAGCAAAATTGGTTTAGAACAGAATAGCACACTGACACTTTCCCTCACTGTCCTACTCTGTCCCTTCCTACAAACAAGATTTAGCACAGAATAGCACACTGATAGTTTCCACGAGTGTCCTTCTCTGTCCCTAAACTCAAGGATTTCAAATATGGAACAGCAAAATAGGTTTAGAACAGAATAGCACACTGACACTTTCCCTCACTGTCCTACTCTGTCCCTCCCTACAAACAAGATTTAGCACAGAATAGCACACTGATAGTTTCCACGAGTGTCCTTCTCTGTCCCTAAACTCAAGGATTTCAAATATGGAACAGCAAAATTGGTTTAGAACAGAATAGCACACTGACACGTTCCCTCACTGTCCTACTCTTTCCCTCCCTACAAACAAGATTTAGCACAGAATAGCACACTGATAGTTTCCACGAGTGTCCTTCTCTGTCCCTAAACTCAAGGATTTCAAATATGGAACAGCAAAATAGGTTTAGAACAGAATAGCACACTGACACTTTCCCTCACTGTCCTACTCTGTCCCTCCCTACAAACAAGATTTAGCACAGAATAGCACACTGATAGTTTCCACGAGTGTCCTTCTCTGTCCCTAAACTCAAGGATTTCAAATATGGAACAGCAAAATTGGTTTAGAACAGAATAGCACACTGTCAGTTTCACTCACTGTACCTCTCTGTCCCTAAACTCAAGGATTTCAAATATGGTTCAGCAAAATTGGTTTAGAACAGAATAGCACACTGACACTTTCCCTCACTGTCCTACTCTGTCCCTACAAACAAGATTTAGCACAGAATAGCACACTGACACTTTCCCTCACTGTACCTCTCTGTCCCTAAACTCGAGGATTTCAAATATGGTTCAGCAAGATTGGTTTAGAACAGAATAGCACACTGTCAGTTTCACTCACTGTCCTACTCTGTCCCTACAAACAAGATTTAGCACAGAATAGCACACTGACACTTTCCCTCACTGTACCTCTCTGTCCCTAAACTCAAGGATTGAAAATATGGTTCAGCAAGATTGGTTTAGAACAGAATAGCACACTGACACTTTCCCTCACTGTACCTCTCTGTCCCTACAAACAAGGTTTAGCACAGAATAACACACTGATACTCTCCCTACCTATCCTTATTTGTCCCTAAACACAAGGAATCCAGGATTAGTAAAGGAAAAAAAATGACACTGTCCCTGCCTATGCTTCTCTTTCCCTGCTCCGGAACACACTACACAAGGCCGCCGCGCTGGCGGCCTTTTATAGTGTGGGGCGTGTACTAAACCCCCTCAGCAATAATTGGCCACAGGCATCCTGCCTGTGGCCAATCATTGCTCTCCTCGCTGCCGGCGCTGTGATTGGCCAAGCATGCGGGGTCACAGTGCATGCTTGGCCAATCACAGCGCCTGGATGACACTGCGATGGCGTAGTGCATTGCAGGCCGTTCGCGTCACTCGAATTTGGCGCGAACGGCCCAAATCGTTCGATCTTCGTCGAACGATCGAACAGCCGATGTTCGAGTCGAACGTATGTTCGACTCGAACACGAAGCTCATCCCTAGTCTTGATTATGTTTTTCCCTAAAAGGATACGCTATGGTAGCGAAAGCCTTTCCTAATATTAGCCAGGTGTTCGGCAATTCGCACTTTTAATAATCTTTAGTTCTACCCACGTATACTAACCCACACGGGCACCACATGAGATAGACAACATGGGAGGAGTTACAGGTGATGAACTCCTTGATCTCAAAAGATTCACCATCCCTGTTGCAAACTGTAGTCTTGCCTCTATTACTGCTTTTAACAGTTCTACAACATATGCATTTTCTGCAATAGAAAAAACCTTTTAAATCAAATTGTTGTCGAACCGGGGGGTCCAGAATTTTCTTCACTATTTGATCTCCAAAGTTTGGGGCTCGTCTGTAAATAAACTTAGGGTAATTGGGTATAATTACCCCCAAATGTCTATCCCTACACAGTATGTGCCAATGTCTCTTATAGATAGATATCTTCTATATCTTTATACTGACAGTGGTAATTTGATATAAAACCCAGTTGGTGTTGATTGTTAGGACCCTGGACTTCAGACTTCTTCTTAAGGGATTTCTTCTTCTTGGGATTTCAGATACTTCCCGAATGACTATATCCAGAAATTCCTTGGTGTAGCCTTTCTGCACAAATTTATTCTTTAACATCTGTGCTTGATGTTGATAATCTGAAACATTCGCGCAGTTCTTTTGGACCCGTAGCATTTGACCCCTTGGTATATTTTTAATCCATAACGGATGATGGCCACTTCTGATTGACAGGTAGCTGTTGCGGTTCGTCGGTTTAAAGTACACTTTGTTAATTAATCTATTATTCTCTTTTTCAATGGTCACATCCAGGAAGTTAGTGCTCTTGTCGCTTATCAGATAATCTAATTTGATGTTATTATTATTCTGATTTAAATCTCTTAAAAAACCCTCGGCAGATTCCAATGATCCCTCCCAAATGAATAGGAGGTCATCTATAAATCTCCGATAGAATTTTAATTGTGGACATTGTTTACTGAACACATATCTATCCTCCCATTCTGCCATCAACAGGTTGGCTAGGCTGGGAGCATATTTGGCTCCCATAGCCACACCAACCTGTTGTGTGAAGAACTGACCATTCCACCAGAAGTAATTATGCGACATGCAATACTCCAATGCAGGGGCATACCTAGGGCATTTGGCACCCGGGGCGGATCCTATTTCTGGCACCCCCCCCCGACAAAATCGCAGCGCGCGAAGTGCGTCGCTTAAAAAGGAGCAGGAGCTTCTTTTGAGCGACAGTGTGTGATTTGCTGTGACTGCAGCTCAATTTAAGATGTTTAGCGTATTATAGGGGCAGGTCAGGGCAGTATAGGGTATTATAGGGGCAGGTTAGGGCAGTATAGGGGCAGGTCAGGGCAGTATAGGGTATTATAGGGCAGGTCAGGGCTGTATAGGGTATTATAGGGGCAGGTCAGGGTAGTATAGGATATTATGGTGGCAGGTTAGGGCTGTATGGGGGTATTATAGGGGTAGGTTAGGACAGTATGGGGTATTATAGGGGCAGGCTAGGACAGTATAGGCTACTATAGGGGCAGGTTAGGGCTGTATAGTGTACTACAGGGGCAGGTTAGGGCTGGATAGGGTACTATATTGGCAGGTTAGGGCTGGATAGGGTACTATAGGGGCAGGTTAGGGCTAGATAGGGTACTATAGGGGCAGGTTAGGGCTGGATAGGGTACTATAGGGACTGGTTAGGGCTGGATAGGGTACTATAGGGGCAGGTTAGGGCTGTATAGGGCACTATAGGGGCAGGTTAGGGCTGTATAGGGCACTATAGGGGTAGGTTAGGGCTGTATACAGTGAGTGACAATGTGCTCACTTATGGTGTAGCTGCAGATACAGACACTCGTGGCTCCTGTGTGCTCTCCTCTTTCTCCTCCAGGATCAGCCAGTAAACAAGCCTTTGGGAGGAGTGGAGGAGGCAGCCACACCCCCGGGTCCGCCCACCAACTCCAGCTTCCTCGGGACTCGGGAGGCTTTGAAGATTGTCGAGCGACAACCCTGCCTAATTGGATGACTGGGGAGACAAGCAGCCCCCCTCCCCCGCACCGCTGGGCCCCCTGCCGATTCGATGCTTACAAAGCTGGGAAAGTGCAGGGGTGCCCGCTCATTATGACGGCCCTGCTGCGATCTCCTCTTGCACTGCACACCCCTGGACTGATGTACCTCAGACCACACATGGAGAGAACGAGGTAGTGGCTTTGCAGGGGGAGGAGTATTGTGAGCCGCACCTAAGCCAGTCGGCACACCCGGGACCCGGCGCCAGAATCCCATTCTCTCCTTCTCTCCGTGGTCGCGGACTCGCGGCTCTGATGATCAGTCTCGGCAGCCGCTGTCACACCTGAGCAGAGTGAAGCCGCCTCCCCCTCCTCCTGCATGCACAACACTGTGTAGACATAAAGGAGGAGGGGGAGGCAGCTTCACTCTACTAGGCTGTGAAAAACGCTGCAGAATCTGATTAGAGCCGCGACCACAGAGAGAAGGAGAGAATGGGATCGTTGCGCTGGGTTCCGGGTGTGCTGACTGGCTCGGGTGTGGCTCGAAATACCCCTCCCCTGCAAAGCCACTACCTCGGGCTCTCCATGTGTGTCCTCTGTCACCACTCGGTGCCACTGCCTAAACCCGCGGAGCTGTCACCAGTCGCGGAGGGGGGGGCGCCGGCCTGGCAACCCCTCCCAGTGTGTGGCACCCGGGGCGGCCCGCTCCCCCCACTTAGTACGCCACTGCTCCAACGCATTTCCCAGAAATCTCTTCTGTATGTATGGGATATCATCCCTCCTACTAAGTGCCCAGTTAAGTGCCCAAGCTGCATCTTCATGTTGGATAATTGTGTATAATGAACACACATCAGCTGTAATCAAGTGTGTCTCATTGATGGTACTCAAGTCAATTTCTTCCAACATCAGCAGTAAATCTGAAGTATCTTTCAAATACGCTTTCGTGTCTTTCACACTCGGCTGAACTTATGTGTATCCATATATACTTCAAACTTGTTCAGTGTTTTTCTTGGGGCACACTTTAAACCCGCATTGAGTATATTAAGTTCATTCAAATTCAACTCAATCTTACTTAAATTGAATATTCCCGTTGTCAATTGTTTTGCATTCTCTTTTTTGGATTGTTGTCGTCTCCCCGATCTGCAGCCCCTTCTTCTCTTCGTGGTGCTGCTGGATCCCTGTTCACATACTTTGGGGGTGCATTCTTTTCTCCTCCCTTGTGTTTGTTTCCTTGAGGGTTCTTTCTCGGTGTGCCCCCTCCCCTTCCCCCCTCGTCCAAAAAAGAGGAAGCGGGTATTGATTATACTGGCTTCCATAGTATTCTTCATCAGCCAATGGCTGGTATCTGTTATACAATGGTAGTTCATTTCTTAAGTCAGGATAATAATTTGGTGGAGGATATTGATGCCACTGCTGATGGTCCTGTGGATGATAGTAATTACCTTGAGGAGTGTTACCTCTACCAGATCTTGGAGATTGATAATTAAAAGGGGCATTCCCCCTAAAAGATCGGGGAGATGGATATTGTTGGTATTGGTATCAACCCCTTTCTTGCACATTGGGTCTAATGTTCTGTTGGTGCTGCACTGGTTGCCCAGTTGTATTAATTTGTCCACCATTTCGAACTGTCCCCCCCAGTTAATTGTTCATTCTTGTTAACTGCATCTTTCCCCACTACTTTTCTGATGTTTGACTCCTTAGTTGGTTGTGCGTTATTACTGGTCTGTTCTCCAACTTCTTTAGATTTATCATCCTTCCCCATACTGACTCCTTGCCAAGCATAGATGTTATTGGTCTGGAAATCATTGGAGTCCCTAATATATTTTTTAACCTTTTTCTTCTGGGTCTCTCGGTCTATCTTTTCAAGTTTCTTTTTCATACTGATATTGAACTCTTTAACTTGGTTAGTGTCCTTCATAGGTTCCAGTAATGTTTGTATTGCATTCATTTTTTGATTAACAATACCTAATTTGATGTGCTTTCTCTTTAAGACTAAGGCCTGAAGCTCCCTTTCCATTCGGTTAAAGAACTCAAGCCATTCATCCATATATTTCTGGTCTGTGAGGCCTCTATTTACTATTTACTAACTAGGTGACTTCTGAAGGCAATTGGTTCGATTTTAGTTATGGGTATCAGAGTAGGGGGCTGAATACTAATGCACGGCACACTTTTCAAATATTTATTTGTAAAAAATGTTGTAACTATTTTTCATTTTCCTTCCACTTCACAATTATGTGCTACTTTGTGTTGGGCTATCACCAGTGGTGGCCACTCATCCGCCGCCCCCCCTAATCCATGCGCCGGGCACTCCAATGGAGCTGATTGATTGGCTGGCTGGGGGGGGGGGGGTAGGCTTGAGCACCGGCCGCCACTGTATAACACGTAAAATCCCAATGAAATACATTTACGTTTTTGGTTGTAACAGGACAAAATTAGGAAAATTGCAAGGGGTATGAATACTTTTTAAAGGCACTTTATAAGATGTAGGTGGAAAGTAGGGGTGAGATTAGGATTTGCAGAATACTGCACAGTATGCTAAAGATGTCTGAATCACAATACTTGTTGAACAGAGTTAGAAGTCCTTCAGAAGGTAATAAATATCAAATATACATTTAAACTATATATTGAACAATTTTCTGGAGTTCTACTTTAAGCTAGATGAAGTATCAGCAGGGTCAAATAGTCTGCAGCTGATTTAAAGAATATGTTACCCCAACATTTCATATTCCTGATATGTGCCTGCTGCATCGTGTGGTGTATGAAAAAATAGGATTTTTATAACAGCTTACCTGTAAAATTATTTTCTTGGAGTACATCAGGGGACACAGAGCACCATAGTAATAACTATGTGGGTTATACGCCACCTATAGGTGAATGGACACTGGTACACTCAAAAGACAGGAAGTCCCCCTCCCTATATAACCCCTCCCATACAGAGAGTACCTCCGTTTTTGTAGCAAAGAAATATATACATATATATATATATATATATTTATATATATATATATTTATATATATATATATATATATATATATATATATCCCATTAAGAGGGGCAGGACCTCTGTGTCCCGTGATGTACTCCAAGGAAAGGATTTTACAGGTAAGCTGTTATAAAAATCCTATTTTCTTTATCGTATATCACGGGACACAGAGCACCATAGTAATAACTATGTGGGATGTCCCAAAGCAATGCCATATAAGGGGAGGGAGACACAAACCAAAGCAGCCGCCGCCAGGCGTGATGACCTATACTGCTGCTTGCAGCACACTGCGCCCAAAGGTGGCATCCTCCTGCCATTTTACATCCATCTGATAGAATTGTGTGAATGTATGTACTGACGACCAAGTAGCAGCCTTGAAAATCTGAGCCACAGAGGCTTGGTGATGCATTGCCCATGAAGCACTGACTGCCCCGGTAGAGTGCACTTTAACCTGGAAAGTCAGAACCCTTCTTTACAGACCATAAGCCTGACTAATCATCTGACAAATCCACTTAGCAACAGATGATTTTGAAGCTGCCTGGCACTTTCTGGGGCCTTCTGGCAGTACAAACAAAACATCGTTTTTTCGTATCTGAGCTGTCGCCTTTAGATAGGCCATGACTGCTCTCACTACATTGAGAGAATGTAACAATCTTTCTTCTGCAGAACGAGGTTCTGGAAAAAAGGAAGGCAGGGAAACATCCTGGTTCAGATGAAAACCTGACACTACCTTAGGCAAAAAGGTTGGGTGAGGACGTAACACCACCTTGTTCTTATGAATAATCAAGTATGTCTCTTTACAGGAAAAAGCAGCCAATTCTGACACTCTTCTTGCAGAGGTTACCACAACTAAGAACACCAATTTCCTTGTCAAAAGAAGCAAAGGAATATTGCGTATCAGTTTAAAGGGTTGTCTCTGCAAAACTGACAAAACTAGATTCAAATCCCATGGGCACAAGGGTGACCTAACTGGCAGAGTTATCCGTTACCCCTTGTATAAAGGCCCGGACCAAAGAATTCGAAGCAGGTGGCCTTTGGAAAAATACTGCCAAGGCCGAGATCTGACCCTTGATTGTACTCAAGGCCAGCTTAATTTCTACCCCCAACTGTAGAAAGGCAAGAATTCTACCTATGACATACTTTCAAGGGTGCCAACCCATGGCTTCACACCAGGAGACATAGGCTCTCCAGACCCTATAATAAATGGTCCTAGAGGCCGGCTTTCTAGCATTAATCAGGGTGGTAACTACTGAACCTGAAAGCCTTTGACTCTTTAGAATGTGGGCTTCAATAGCTAAACCGTTAAATTTAGCGATTATAAGGCAGGATGGAATACCGGCCCTTGCGACAGCAGGTCTGGACGAGATGGAAGAGTCCATAAAGCCCCTACTGCCATCTTCATGATCTCTGCATACCAGGATCTCCTGTGCCACGCCGGAGCTACTAGGATTACCGGCTTCCCTTCCTCCTTGATCCTGCGAAGAAGCCGTGGTAGCAGCTGAACTGGGGGGAATGCGTAAATCAGTGAAAACTGATCCCACGGGGTCACTAACGCATCTGTCCCGAGTGCGTGTGTTCTTGACACAAAGCTGTCCAACTTCTTGTTGAACCTGGATGCCAACAGATCTATGTCCGGGGTACCACATCTCTGGCACATGGCTAGAAAGACATCGGGATGTAGGGTCCATTCTCTCTGGAACAACTGTTGGAGGCTCAAGAAATCCGCCTGCCAATTCTTCACTCCTGGGATGAAGACTGCAGATAGACAAGGAACATGTTCCTCTTCCCAAGCCAGAATATGATTCACCTCCCTATGGGCTACGTGACTTCTGGTGCCCCCCTTGGTGATTGATATAGGCCATTGTCGGACTGTATCATGACGGGACAATTCCGCAACCTGAACGTTCAGGCCATTAGAGCCAGACGTACTGCCCGAATCTCTAGGATGTTGATGAGCAAGGTCTTCTCGGACTCTGACCACTTCCCAGTCTCTTCTAGGACTGCTCCCCAGCCCCATAGGCTGGCATCCATTGTTACTATCTTCCAGGTAACTGGAATGAAGGATTTCCCTTTCTGTAAATTCCTGGTTAGTAATCACCAACTGAGACTCTGGCGCACCTTTGGGGCCAGATTCATTGGATAATCCAAGGCAACAGTCTTGAATGAAACTGGGCATAGAGAACTGCCTCGAATGAAGCCACCTACTTCCCTAGCAACCTCATGCAAAGGCGAATGGAACGATCCTTCCTCGTCCTGACCACCTGGACCGACTCCCTTATAGCGTTGACTTTTGCCTGGGGCAAAAAATACTCTCTTGGGCTGTATCTATAACCAGGCCTAAATACTCCAGTCTCTTTACTAGTCGTAAGGATGATTTCTCTAGGTTGAGAATCCAATCCAGGTGTTACAGATACCTGACCGTACTGGACACCCCTTGGTTTAATCGTGCCACTGACTGATCTAACAGCAGCAGGTCGTCTAGGTATGCCATTACTGCTATACCCTGGCCCCTTAGTCTTGCTAGTACTGGGGCCAAAACTTTCGTAAGTACCCGGGGAGCGGTGGCTAACCCGAAGGGTAAGGCCACGAACTGAAAGTGGCAGTGCCTTTCCGCAACACACAGAAACTTCTGGTGAGCGGGAAGAAAAATGGCACATGCAGATATGCATCTTTGATGTCTATTGACGCTAAAAAGTCTCCTTCCCGCAAGGTGGAAGAGAAAGGAAAGTAGCGGATGTTTAGGAACCGATTCAGATCTTTGAGATATAAATGGGTCTGACATCTCCAATCGGTTTCGGTACCATGAAGAGATTTGAATAAAACCACATAGCCTGCTGAGGGGGTCTCTATGATTACACCCTGAGACATCAATCTGTCTAGCGCTAAAAATAAAGACCTTCTTTTCATTGGGTCTTTGGGGAGTAGCCTAGGGCTACCACAGAGATGACCCATCCGTCAAGGATCCCTTCTTGCCAAGCCCCTGAAAACCACAGAAGTCTTCCCCCACCTCGATCAAGCGGGGGTCTTCCCCCACTTCGATCAAGCGGGGGCGCCCCTGCATAAGGAGGCCTTGGGACTCTGTTTTGTAGGCTTCCTCCCTCAGGCACTTCTGTAGTCCTATGCAAATAAACATAGGTAAATAGTTCCATAAAAAACAAGTACATACGTATACAGCTTTAATGTATGCAGCATGTGTTAAAGCAATATGCCTCTATGGAAATATGCTTGTAGGCAAAATATGAAAAGTGTGCGCTATACACACGCATTCATGTAGCACGTGTGTCATGGAACAAGCATCTTTGCAAAGCAAGTATGCGTATATGAAACGTGTTATGCAACATTACGCAACACGTATCTATGCAGACATGTATTCCTATGCGATCATGAGGAATCATGTTTATTTAAGTAAACATGTATTAACATGCCTCATTATGCAACCATGCATCTTTAGGCGATCATGCATCCTTATGCGATCAAGCATCTTTATGCGATCAAGCCTCTCTGCGCGATCAAGCCTCTGTGTCAAGCCTCATCTTTATGCAACTAAGCATCTTTAAGTGATCAAGCATTTTTATGCTACTATGTAAAAACCATGTATATCTATACAAACATAAACAAGAACAGCAGAAAGGAAGGGATGGACAGCTGCACTCCAAAAAAAACCTTAAAGGTTGCTTTTATTGTAAAAAAGAAAAAACACATGCACCACAGGTCACAGCAAGGCAGGGGTCAACTGACGCGTTTCACACTACAAATGTAAGCTATGAGTAAGCACTAACATTTGTAGTGTGAAACGCGTAAGCTGATCCCTGCCTTGCTGTGACCTGTGGTGCATGTGTTTTATCTTTTTTACAATAAAAGCAACCTTTAAGTTTTTTTTTGGAGTGCGGCTGTCCATCCCTTCCTTTCTGCTGTTCCTGTTTGCCTTGTGCATTGCCAGCACCCATGGTTTCCTGATTGTTGGAGGATTAACAGAACTTACTCACCTGGAGCGGTAATTTTCTCTCTTCATCTATACAAACATAAACATGCATCTTTATGTGACCATGTATCCTTAAGCGATCCTGTCACCTTACGTTTTTCTGTGATCAAAAATAAACATTTTTTGTTTTTTGTTTTTAGACAAACATGTCCAAACATGCATTTTGTACACCCATGATCATATATTTTTTTGCAAACATGTGAACTGGTAAAAACAGTTATCTTCAACAACCATGTGTTTCAGCAACCATGTGCTCAAGCAACTGTGCATTTCAGCATCTGTGCGTTTTAGCAACTGTGCGTTTTAGCACCTGTGCGTTTCAGCAACTGTGCGTTTTAGCAACTGTGCATTTCCGAATCTGTGCATTTTAGAAACTGTGCGTTTTTATCAACTGTGCGTTTCAGCATCTGTACCTTTTAGCAACTGTGTGCTTTAGCAACTGCGTGCTCCAGCAACTTTGCATTCCAGCAACTGTGCGTTCAAGCAGTCAAGCGTTTTAGCTAGTTTGTAAGCAAGCCCCTGCGCAACTGCAGTTGGTCCCATACTCAGACCTGCAGGATACCAAGCACATATGCACTATATTGGAGATACAACTCCCTAAAATGCACCCATGCTCATGTTTTTTCAAACATGTACTTTAAAACATGCAATTAAGCAATAAATTTGCAAGCATGTATATGATGCTGTTCCTGCCTACAAGCAGATAATAACACTTTTAAAGTGAACTGCTAATCATCCAGGGGTGTATCTACTTACAGATGTACAGGCCCCTCGGATAGGCAGAAAATATGCAGCATGTAATCATGACTTGTCTGTACCCAGTTCCCCCAAGCAAGTACTCACACACTCACGGGCCGCCGTTCTGTCTCCAAGGCCTATCAAGCATCCTTGATCTGAACCTGTCCCCACATGGCATGGCCACCCTTCCTCTTCCTGCCTAAATAAAAATATAGGCTAGGCTAGACTTGAGCGAACCTGTGCCCTCTAGTGGCTGGGAAAGAAAGAGCAGCCCGCATGAGCAAAAGCACATAGCATGATTGAACAGCACACTGCTCCCAGTGGCCACCGGGAAAACAGACAGTCAGATCTCTCTCTTTGCAGTTTTTCTTTAAAAAAACAAAAAGAACAAATGCAGACTTACCATTCCTCGCTGCAGGGCTCTGTAGATAACAGGAGTCCAGTCTTTACTCATCACGGCGAGCATTGTCATGACAGACCTTCAAGGACCAAGTCCCCTTTGTGTATAATGTCCACTCCCTTGGACTTGTACAGCACCCTGCCAGAGCAAACCTGTGGTATGGAAATGTGACCAAGGTGCTGGGTCCCAGGGTCCAGCTCTCATAGAGAAGCAGTACAGGCAAAAACCTTGTTCTTCCATTTCGAGGCTCGGGTACCATCCGTTTAGCCTTTTTTGTTTCTGGCTCTTTGAATGGATCAGATTGCATAGCCCCTCCTGATCCTATCCAGGATCACCTGTGGAGCTCTTCTTAGTACTTCATTAACCGTGACCAACACCTTAGAAACTGGTGGAAAAAACTGAGGTACTCCCTGTATGGGAGGGGTTATATAGGGAGGGGGACTTCCTGTCTTTTGAGTGTACCAGTGTCCATTCACCTATAGGTGGCGTATAACCCACATAGTTATTACTATGGTGCTCTGTGTGTCGTGATGTACGATAAAGAAATTATCTTGTTTTGTATTGTTTCCTTTGTTTGAAATACCGGGTGTTAATGCCAGTTTCCCTGCTTTCCTATTAAAAGCTGAGCACACTAGGCATGAGAGCACAGTGTGTGGTCAGTTTTCTGGCTGTGCTAAGAACTCAGCCTACTCTTTTCCAATGTTCAGACTTGTCTGGCCTCCCCCACCCCCCCACAGCCATTCACTTGGAAGACCAGTGTGCTGATGCTTCTCCTCCCCTAGCTATTTGAGCTCCTTATGCGGCTGAGAACAGAGGGTATGTGATCACTTATAAAACTGTATAAATATATTTTTTTATTTTTTATTGCTTGTATTCATACTTTAATTCATGATGAAGATGCTCTTTGGGTTATGATGTTATTTTAATGCATGTGGCACTTAGAAATTAGGAACTTTGAATATGATGCACAATCTGGCCAAGGACACAAACTGGTTACTTATTTTAAAGAGACTTTTATTTTCCTGTTGACCACTCCTTTTGAAAATGCTAGTTGAATGGCGATCAGGCACATTAATTGGCTTCAATGCTGAGTGGTCTGGCCTGGAAAAGGGAGATCAGGCATTATGATTTTGACTTCACTGATTTGTGTTTGTTCCTGGTCAGTAATTCAAAAATGTATTAAAGGGTATTAGAACCAAAAACAGGTAGCTTGCATTTTTAGAAGGTGGACAGTTATAATAGCCTCCATATACAGTATCTCTCAGTACAAGTTTCCTGTAGTTTTGTCTCACTGGCTGCGTGCCTATAAGAAAGAAAAAACTGTCAGAGGTTAATGAAGTTACCATTTTATAAAATAATATTTTTGTAAATAGAACCAATTTAGAATTTTTAATACTAATGCTATAAAGATTCTTTAGTAATTTGCTGTTATCTTTGCTTCCACCTGTCTTATGACAATTGCTATAACAGGAGAATCAGATTTCAGTGATATGCTCCTATTGGATGTTCATGCTGTTCCAAACTAGATTTGTGTGGTGACAAACTTTCATGTAATTTGTATGAAAAAATAAGTGTAATCCCCATAATCTCATAATAAAATTGTAATCTCTTATTGTCTCATACTTGCAGGCTCTTACAAAAAACTTATGAGCAGATGAATAAAGTAGGTCTTTGTAATTTTAAAGTAGATGTAAAGTACATGTAATTTACATTTAGTTTGCTAAAGTACTGTCTATCATGAATAATTTATATTTTCAAATGCAATTTTTTTTTTCATTCTTTATTGAATGGCAGTACTACACTCCTGTCTGCATACATGCACTACTGAGATGGCTGTGTTTACTAATGTTGACAACAGTGGATCATGTCTGTGTTATGTGTATTAAAGTGGTCTCACTTGCAGTCTCCATCAGATGCCCCTTTGATAGGGTGACAACACAGGAGAGCAGTTGGGAGACAGAGACAGAATGTTGTCACCCCAAAACAGGTGCATAAACAAGGGCCTTCATGGCAGGAGCACCCAATATTAAGCCTTGTACACACAATCGGATTTCCATCGGACAAAGCGTAGGACTTTTGTTCGAAGGGCGTTGGCCGTAAACTTGTATTGCATACAAACGGCAAAGAATTGTCGGTCAACAAACATTAAACTATGTGGTTTTTCAGCTCTTTAGCGCCACCCTTTGGGCAACTTCTGCTAATGTTGTGTTATGGTGAGCATTGCTTCTGAGCATGCGTGTTTGTACTTTGGATGTTTGTGCGATTGACTTGTGTACACGCGATCGGAAAATCGGACAACACATTTGTTGTCGTAAAATCTTAAAGCATGCTATCCAACATTTGTTGGTGGAAAATCTGCCAACAATTGTCCAAAGAAGCATACAAACGGTCGGATTTTCCGACAACAGCCTGCCATCACACAATTCCCATCGGAAAATCCGATAGTGTGTACGGACCTTTGCAATAATTTTAAATTCTGCATAAGAGTAGATTTATAAGATATTAAAAATGTCTTTTGAAATTATATCAACATGCAAAGAGAGACAACAAAGAAGCAGAGTCAACACAGTGACAGTTAGAAGCAATATTGGGATTATACACCCAAAAGAATAAAGTACATACATGTAGAGTACATTGTCAGTATGAAATATATTTAACAAATGTTTGTAGATTCTATGAAAAATTATTCTATTATCTCCAAATTTCATTTTGTATGGTATTTTATTGCTGTGTGTGTCCATGATTCTCTTTTTTTACCCCATTCCCATTAAATATTTAACATTCTTTTTTATTACTAGAAGGCATATTGTATAGTTATTAACCCTAATTTACAATTTTTATACTAAACTGCCTTTTAACTTTTAGAAGGGACAAAATAACTTAGTTTCCCAGGGCTCTTAATAACACTCTATTTAATCAAAATTCATGCATCAGATTCCTCTTTTAAATCATCTTTTAATTGTGAGTTACAGTACATTTGGGTTAATAGTTTTATAATTCACCGCCTCTAATAGTTTTTACCACAGGGATCTTGTTCATTGCTTCTTTATTACTTCTAATGTTAAGCAGTGAGCTTTCAAAACCATATTTCTCGAACACCTTCCTTTAATATTCAGCAGCCCTTTATGGTTGTACTAATATTCTTATATATGAATATTGCCCTGCTTATATCTTATCATGAGGCCCTAAAAGGCAGTTGAAATGTACTCTCCTAATTTATCATCAATTCTGTTTATCTATTGACACATTTTCATTTGTAGAGATAGTGGTGCATTTATGAAGATTTTTTTCAAGTTTTTGGCTAGGGTTTTAAATATCCTGTAAAAAAAACAAGATAACCTGGTTTCTGAAGGGACATGCCCAAATGAGATCCTTTTTTTTCTCACTTACATAGCCATCACTGTATTTTAGATACACATTCTTTTATTTAACCACTTCAGCCCTGGAAGATTTGCCTGCTTAATAACCAGGCCATTTTTTGCGATACGGCACTGTGCCGGTTTAACTAACAATTGCGCGGTCGTGAAACGCTGTACCCAAACAAAATTGACGTAAATAAAAAAAAAAAAAACACAATATTTTGTACTTTTTGCTATAATAAATATAATTTTTTTTTCTCGGTTTAGGCCGATATGTATTCTTCTACATATTTTTGGTAATAAAAATAATAAGCGTATATTGTTTGGTTTGCGCAAAAGTTTTAGCGTCTAGAAACTATGGGAATTATTTATGGCATTTGTATTATTATTATTTTTTTACCAGTAATGGCAGTGATCTGCTTTTTTTTTAGGACTGCGACATTATGACGGACAGATCGGACACCTTTGATACATTTTTAGGACCATTGACACTTATACAGCGATCAGTGCTACAAAAATGCACTGATTACTGTGTAAATGTCACTGGCAGGGAAGGGGTTAACACTAGGGGGCGATCAAGGGGTTAGCTGTGTTACCTCATGTGTGCTCTACCTGTAGGGGGATGGAACTGACTAGAGGAGATGACAGATCATTGTTCCTAGCTAGTAGGAACACACAATCTGTCTCTCCTCTCCTCACAGAGCAGGGATTTGTGTGTTTACACACAGGTCCCTGTTCTGGCTCTCGTGCCCGCTTTCGTACGTGGCCGGCGGTCATCACGGTCACACGCATCGGTTCACCCCGCAGTGCAGCGGGCGCCTCCGGCAGCGCTCATGCGCCTTCTATCCTTGCTTAAAGGGCCGACGTACAGCTACGACGGCTCGTGGGAACGTGCGGACCTGTCGCAGTATAATGATGGCGGCTGGTCGGCAAGCGGCTAATAGATATTGCATAGCTACACCAGCTAATTTTAAAATTTTTAGTTGTGTAACTGCAAATTAGATTTTTTTTCTTTCCTTGTTTCCTGTGTTACCCATAATATTGCTGCACAATTCAACATTTGCTTAGTTAACTTAGGAGAAGTAAAACATTTGCATTGTATAAAAGCAGTTGTAATAATTCCCTGAACCAAACTTTATATATATATTATGCTTTAGCAATTTAAACTGTAGAAACAATTTGTTAAAAGAAAACCATTCAGATATGTTCATATAGTTTAGTGAAACTCCCAAATAAAGGAATTACTGTATTTATTGGCGTATAACACTCACTTTTTTACCCTGAAAATAGAGGGTAAACTCTGCCCGCGTGTTATACGCATGGGGCTGTGGAAAGTTTTTTTCCTGAAACTTCCCTCTTAAAGTTAGGGTGCGTGTTATACGCCAATAAATACGGTAAAAAAGATCTGTCTTACCATTTTCTGCTTACATAAAAAATGTATTGTGATGCACCAAAACACTGCAAGACAACATAGTACCATAGCAAGGGACAGACATTTCAATTTTGTTTTCAATTTATTTTTATTAGACTTTTTTCTTAAATACAACATTTTTTTTTACATTTATACAAAATACAGTTACAATATGCAGTTATTCCCTCTCGTTATTCCGTGTATAAAATCTTGATGCATAACTATTAATTACTTTATCATTAACAACAATAATCCCATTCAACATTTATCTACATATATTCCTACTGACTTACATGCCCATTCATCTCTCATCCATTCACAAGGACAAAAAAAGAAAAGAAAAAAAAAGAAACGGATAACACATCTCTCCCTTCCCTTTCCATTTTCTCTTTTTTCGCTTCATTTAAACTTCCCCTTCATTTTTCCCCCTTATTTTCCATTTATAAATATTCTTTCATTCTTTTTGAGAACCGAAATTCATCCCATTTTTGCCATATTACTGGCATTTGACTATTTATGTATCCTTCTTCTCTTATCTGTCTTTCCATATATTGTATTTCATTCATTTCACATATCCACTCTGCTATATTTGGGCTTTTATTGTTTTTCCAATTGCGAGCTATTATTGTTCTAGCTACCGTTATCATATGATGAAAAATATCCTTCTTAATACTCTTTATTGATTTTGACGGGTAGAGATGAAGTATTTTTGGTGACATCAGACGTATCCTCTCTCTACACCGTAACTCAGCATGATGATGCTCTGTTGGCCCTTAATTGGGCTTTAAGCAAACGGGAAGATTTACCCCATGGTCAAAAAATATTTTTGAGGAATGCTTTAGATTTTTGCTTGAGCCACGATTATTTTTGTTTTAATAAATCCTTCTACACCCAGAAGAGGGGCGTTGCTATGGGCGCAAAATTTGCGCCCAGCATCGCCAACCTCTTCATGGGTGAGTGGGAGGATAAATCAGTTTTTGACCAAAAAAGGGCAGAGTTATTATTTTACAGGCGTTATATAGATGATCTGTTCCTTATTTGGGCAGGATCAAAAACGTCTTTGGATGTGTTTTTATTGCATCTCAACAACAATAATAATAATATCAAATTGACTAGTCAAGCCAGTAAGGAACAGATTCATTTCCTTGATGTGACAATTTTTAGAGTTAATGACACTCTGCAAACTAAAGTTTACTTTAAGTTAACAGATAGGAACAGCTTTCTACCTATCCATAGCGGCCATCATCCATTATGGCTGAGGAATGTGCCGAAAGGCCAATTTATGAGGGTGAAGCGAAATTGTACCTCAGTAGAAGATTTTAGGGAACAGTCTGAAGTTTTAAAAGGCAGATTTTTGGAAAAGGGTTATAAATCCCACCATCTGAATAAACTAGTAGAAGAAATGGTTGGTATCCCTAGGGCATAATGTCTGGAAGAAAAAGCTCTGGTGGTCGGGAAAAATATAAATCAAGAATGGGGTTTTATCTCAGATTTTCACTCTCAATACAAGGAAGTGGAGTCGGTGTTTAAAAACCATTGGCTCATTCTTTGTTTGGATAAAACCCTCCAAAAAGAACTTCCATCAAATCCGAGATTCATTTACAGGAAGGCTCAAAATTTTGAAGACTGTATAGTTAGAAAAGTACTCGATCCCCCCAGACGTCCCCCTACCTTTTGGGATAGGGATATTTTTTTCTCTTGCAGGAAATGTAAACCGTGCAGAGAAGTCTCCTGCCAAATGAGAGGGATAGAGAGATTTACTTCCACATCTAACAATAATGAATTCCAAATAAAGGAATTCATAACCTACAATACTACGCATGTAGTTTACGCTTTACAGTGTCCTTGCGGGCTGATGTATATTGGGAGAACTAAGAGGATGCTCCGAATCAGGATTGCTGAACACATTAATAATATTCTTATTGGCTACAAGGACCATAATGTATCTCTCCATTTTAAGTTATTTCACGACAGGGACCCTTCAGGTCTGATCTTTTGCGGAATAGATCATATTAAACCATCCTGGAGAGGGCCCAATATTGTACGGGAGTTGTCACAAAGAGAGACTCAGTGGATCTTTCTAGCCGATACTCTCTCCCCTAAGGGGTTAAATATAGAATTAGATATCAATTGCTTTATAAGCAATCTTTAAATATATAGAAATTATTTTTCCCATTGGATTTACAACTGTCATAATAGGCAGTCATTATAAATAGCTGTTTTTTATATATTAGAGATTGTCCAGTATGCGGGTTCATTATGTACCCACTGGTTCTTTGGTATATCTATCCCAATGAGAAACCCTTGGGGAAGTAAGGGGGAATACATGAGAATGGGACATTCCTCTTATACGGTATGAAAACTTGGTATCTGCTGGGAATCACAATGTATTTGAGCATATATTTCTCAAATTTTTCCAGTTTTGTTTGGTGTTAACGGTTGTGCACGCATATATAAATATGTGGGCTTTTTTAACTGTATTTTTATGATATTTATTCTGTATATCTGATAAGATGATGACCAAAGTATAGACTATTTTTAAACAATTATTGATGTTTTACATAGATGAGATATGAATTTTATAAATATACTTATAGAGTTGTAAGATTGTAATGATCGCAACTTGACGCTGGCTAATGTCAGTCGAGTTGATTTTAAACATACATATTTTGTATATCTCTGATAGATGTCCGCTGCTGTGTGCACTATGAGTTGGTACAACTCTTTGCAGCAATTACATTAAGAGTTAAATCGTCCTAATTGGCTGTACGATAAATTTCGGTTACGCCACGCCGTGAGACCACGCCATTTGAAAAAGTCGTGATGACTAAACGCGTCAGTGCGTAATCTTACGGCAAACCGGAAGTGACGATTGATGCTGTGCATTCCAAGTAACCAGCTAGAGAAACTGGAAGTATCGCCCGGCGTAGTGAAGAGCGGTGATACGATACAACACGGTTATACCACTCTCTCTGGCACTTTACTGATCTTAGCTTTGCAAGCATCAAGTTAAATGATCAAACGGAACCTAGGCTGTATAGGCTAAAGACACAGGATACTGTCTCCTGTATGGAAATAGACTGAATATACAGTCATGCTCGAAATTGTTGGCACCCCAGAAATTTTTCCAGAAAATCAAGTATTTCTCACAGAAAAGTATTGCAGTAACACATGTTTTGCTATACACATGTTTATTCCCTTTGTGTGTATTGGAACAAATCAAAAAAAGGGAGGAAAAAAAGCAAATTGGACATAATGTCACACAAAACTTCAAAAATGGGCTGCTCAAAATTCTTGGCACCCTTAACTTAATATTTGGTTGCATACCCTTTGGAAAAAATAACTGAAATCAGTCGCTTCCTATAACCATCAATAAGCTTCTTACACCTCTCACCCGGAATTTTGGACCACTCTTCCTTTGCAAACTGCTCCAGGTCTCTCTTATTGGAAGGGTGCCTTTTCCCAACAGCAATTTTAAGATCTCTCCACAGGTGTTCAATGGGATTTAGATCTGGACTCATTGCTGGCCAATTTAGAGCTCTCCATCGCTTTGTTGCCATCCATTTCTGGGTGCTTTTTGACATATGTTTGGGGTCATTTTCCTGCTGGAAGACCAAAGATCTCGGACGCAAACCCAGCTTTCTGACACTGGGCTCTACAGTGCGACCCAAAATCCTTTATTAATCCTCAGATTTCATGATGCCTTGCACACATTCAAGGCACCCAGTGCCAGAGTCAGCAAAACAACCCCAAAACTTCAATGAACCTCCACCATATTTCTCAGTAGGTACTGTGTTCTTTTCTTTGTAGGCCTCATTCCGTTTTTGGTAAACAGTAGAATGATGTGCTTTACCAAAAAGCTCTATCTTGGTCTCATCTGTCCACAAGACGTTTTCCCAGAAGAATTTAGGCTTACTCAAGTACATTTTGGCAAACTGTAGTCTTGCTTTTTTATGTCTCTGTGTCAGCAGTGGGGTCCTCCTGGGTATCCTGCCATAGCCTTTCATTTCATTTAAATGTTGACGGATAGTTCGCGCTGACACTGATGTTCCCTGAGCCTGCAGGACAGCTTGAACTTCTTTGGAACTTGTTTGGGGCTGCTTATACACCATCCGGACTATCCTGCGTTGCAACCTTTCATCAATTTTTCTCTTCTGTCCACGCCCAGAGAGATTAGCTACAGTGCCATGGGGTGGAAACTTCTTGATAATGTTCCGCACTGTGGACAAAGGCAAATCTAGATCTCTGGAGATGGACTTGTAACCTTGAGATTGTTGATATTTTTCCACAATTTTGGTTCTCAAGTCCTCAGACAGTTCTCTTCTCCTCTTTCTGTTGTCCATGCTTAGTGTGGCACACACAGACACACAATGCAAAGACTAAGTGAACTTCTCTCCTTTTTATCTGCTTTCAGGTGTGATTTTTATATTGCCCACACCTGTTACTTGCCTCAGGTGAGTTTAAAGGAGCATCACATGCTTGAAACAATCTTATTTATCCACAATTTTTAAAGGGTACCAAGAATTTTGAGCAGCCCATTTTTTAAGTTTTGTGTGACATTATGTCCAATTAGCTTTTTTTCCTCCCTTTTTTTGATTTGTTCCAATACACACAAAGGGAATAAACATGTGTATAGCAAAACATGTGTTACTGCAATACTTTTCTGTGAGAAATACTTGATTTTCTGGAAAAATTTCTGGGGTGCCAACAATTTCGAGCATGACTGTAGAGATATATATCCATTTAATTTTAAAAGGAAAAAATAAAGTGTTTTTTAACTGGATTACACTATGTGGAGTTTTCCCTCTCTCTCCATTTCATTAATCCTGGGAGAAAACTGAGTATCTCTATTAGAGCGGACGCCCAGAGAAGCCTGTCCTCTGCTGGATCCTGTTTCTGGATTTCGTATGAGGCCTGTTATCTGCTGAGATCTGGTGAGTGCAATCCCTATGGGGAGTTTTTGAAAACATCAGTCTGAAGTGATCTGGAGGAAGGTGCACATTCCACAGAAAACATTTAAGAATTACTGACATGTGATAAATTGAACTTTCCTTTTGGGATACACAAACCATATTGGGTGTCTGTTATTTTGACCGTTGTCTTTGGGACAATAGGGAACCTTATTGATTTTAGTATTAATAAGAGCGCTGCATATGACAATCAGATTAACACTGAATGGTGGTACAAATCTTTGAGTATAGCCTTATATCGATGTTTGTCAAAGAAATTGGTCGGTAGTTTTTGCATAATGTGTGATCTTTCTCAGGTTTTGGTATTAATACAATATGAGCTTCCATGCTTTGTAATGTAAAAATTTGTGTTTTAGATATAGAATTAAATGTTTTTTTAAGAATGGGTATTATTATGTCTTGAAATGTTTTATAAAATCTTGAAGTATACCCGTCCGGTCCAGGGCTTTTGCCCAGGACCAGCTCAGAGATGGCATGTTGGATTTCCTCTATTGAGATTTATTTTTCCAGATCCTCCGTTATTTCTCTTGAAAATACCGGTAGAGCTGTATCTTTTATATATTTACAAATCTCTTCCCCTTTCTTGTCTTTTCCATATTTTCCTGTTGAGTGTTTAAATTATATAACTTAGAATAATATGTATGAATAGTTTTAGATATTTCAGTTGGGTCATAGGCTAGTTCCCCATTTGTTTTTAGGATTTTAACTATGGAAGTCATAGGTTGTTGGTTTTTTAGGCTTCTAGCTAACAATTTCCCTGTTTTGTTACCTTGTTGATACCATTGTGTTTTATTTTTATCCCTCATCTGAAGGGAATCTTCATCAAGCAAGTATTGTAGCTGCATTTGTTTTTCTTGTAATGCTATTTTGTCCTCCATTTTGAGGCTCTGTTTATGCTTACTTTCTAGTTTTATCATTTCCATCATTAATTGAGATTGCTTCTGATCTCTTTCTTTTTTCAGCCTAAATCCGCGCTGGATGAATATTCCCCGCAGGACACATTTAAGTGTTTCCCATTGTATAGGGTTTGAGGTTTCATCATTTTTATGAATTAACAGGAATTTTCTCGCTGTTTGACGTATGTCATTTTCACAGTCTTTGTTTTTTATTAGATTATCATTCAATCTCCACGTCCCTGTTAGTTTTTTATGTTCAACTATCCTTAGTTCCAAGTATATCGGAGCATGGTCTGACCAGGAAAAGTTGCCAATATGTGTTGTGGGGGTCATCATCATGCCGGATTGATTAATAAAAAAGTAATCTATTCTGTGATATTAATTATGTATATTTGAATAATATGTGTAATTTTTTTCCATCTGATGTTGAGCCCTCCATATGTCTATCATTTGGTGTCTTCCCAGTAGATATTTAAATTCTTTTAGTTGACTATTTTCCCTGTGGGAGCAAGTACTAGATGTGTCTGTTTCTGAATCCATTATAAAATTGAAGTCTCCATAATTACTGTTCCTTCTACTTTTTCCATTGCTTCCAGAAAAGATTTTATTCCACCCTTAATCTGTTCATAATTTGGTAGATATAAATTTATAATTGTGAACATTTTTCCATATAGCATTACCCTTATAATCAAGGATCTACCATCTTTGCCTTTCCAGCTTTGTACTATTTGGTGAGGTATATCTTTGTGGAACACAATAGAAACACCTCTTGTTTTAGAATAGCAAAATGTGTCGTGAATCCAGGTAACATAATTTCTATTATTTATTTTGGGAATGTGATCTGAACGAAAGTGTGTTTCTTGAAACAGAATAATTCAAATTTTCTGTTTGTGAAATGAATTTAGGATTTGAGATCTTTTAAAGGGTGAATAAAGAGAAAGAGAGAAAAAAAAAATCCAAAAACACACACGTATTACAACACTCCACCTATCTCACTTCTATATGACTTAATTAAGTCTATCTTACTATTCGTAAGTTCCCTATCTGGGGGTAAACCGAGGCTGCTGTTCCCGATCTGCTACTCTCCGCGATTCTGCATGCCGCATTTTCCGATTCTTTGAAAAATGTATTGGACGGAAATATATTTCAAATTTTTTTATATCATTGATCATTATTTTAAATACCAAGGCATTAATATTCTCCATCCCGTCATTCGAAGACAGGAGAGGAGAAGAGAGTGAGGGAAAGAGAATAATAATAAAAAAATAAATAAAAAAATATATATATATATTTATATATATATATATATACATATATATATATATATATATATATATATATATATATATATATATATATATATATATATATATATATATTTATATACATTCTCTTTCGCTCAACTCTCTCACATCTATTATCCCTTCCCTCATTTCCACATCTTGAAAGCGTATCATATTTGTAAAGTGGTGGGGAATGGGAAAAAAAAAAAGGCATTTCAATTTTAATATGCTACCAAATATTTATAAAGGTACTAACCAACTGGAAGATTTTAAGATTCAGGAAAAGTGTTCACCATAATTTTTCTGTGCCTTGACAATTTTGTGTATCCCCCCAAAAAATTATTTTGTATAAAATTGTCAATACCCAGGGCTATTTCTTTTTTTTAAATCAAAAAGGTTTTTATTGCTCACATACACAAATGAGGTACAAAAGCACGCAGCAGGTTACAGTCTGTACAAGTAGCAAGATAGACCTTTAGCATTCCTTGATCACAGCAAAAATCACATACATTAAGCAACCTTATCCAATTTTCTAGTAACATAAATTGAATAGCGTACAACCCACCTGCCTGCCACCGCCCAGCCACAGTTAAAATATAAGCAAGCTACACTCTTCCCAACAACCTCGTCTTTACTAATTCCATGGGGCTTAAACCCGGTACTGCAAGCCACGCATCCCAGAGCTTATCAAACCTTACTGCATTGCCTCTGTGCTGGTATATGTATTTTTCCATCAATAGCATTTTACCCATCTGTTGTATCCACAGTTTGGCTGTAGGCGGCTCCGTGGACTTCCACAGTAATAGGATGTTTTTTCTCGCCTGGAACAATGCCCTAGTAACTGCCATACGGGTCACCTCCTCCGGTATCACCTCCTCCAGTACTCCTAGCAGACAACTTACGGGGTTAGCAGAAGCGTTGGCCTGGAACACCAAATTAAGTGTATCCAGTACCTCCGTCCAATATCTATGGAGTTTGGGGCAACGCCGGAGGAGGTGAATCAGGTCACCAGGTGCCGCCCTGCATCTACCACACAGCGGGTCGGGTAATTTTCCCCTCTTGAAGAGTTTCACCGGGGTATAATGTACTCTCAGTAGTATATATAGTTGGGAGACCTTTTGTGCCACATTAAGCGAACAGGCGTTAACCACTTGCATTGCCTCCTCTCAGAGCTCCCCCTCGATAGGACCAACATCAGCCTCCCACTGGCTCACCGCCTTCATGGGGTGTCCCTCTAGAAAAGAGGACAACAGCATGTTATAGCACTGGGAGATGATGCCCTTAGTCTCAGAAGCATCTTGCAGCATGTGGAAGACAGGGGTGGGGGACTGAACCCACTCCACCGCATCTCCCTGAGCTCCAACAGCATGTTGCAATTGCAAATAATAAAACAGCATATTAGACGGGAGCGCATATCTCGTTTGGAGTTCATGAAAGGGAAGTAAGGCCCCATTATGAAACACTTGCTTCATGTGGGTTATACCTAATGACCGCCACTTCGGACCATGCCGAAGTTTGGCCAATTCAGTATAAGAGCCATTCCCCCATAACGGGCTATATGTAGTAAATCCCGTGACGTTCTGAAGTTGTTTGGCTTTATTCCACACCTTCTGAAGGAGCGAATAAGTGGGCATTTTCTTGATAGATTTCTGAAACTGTTGGGCCTCCAGCCCCTCAGGCACCGTGTTAGCTCCCGAGCCAAGCAACATGAGCCCGGCCGAGGAGCCCCCAGAAGTCGGGACCATGGCACCTATCAGGTGCTGCAGCTGCGCTGCCAGATAGTATATCCAAGGGTTGGGGAGGGCAAGGCCCCCCCCTCCTTCGGACGCTGTAATTGTTCCAGTTTAATCCGGGGGGGTTTAGTATGCCACAATAGTAATCTAAAGAGGGAGTTGACAACCCTGAAGATTTTGAGCGTGATGACCACAGGAGTATTGTGTAGCAAGTATAGCAATTGGGGCATTAAAATCATTTTAATGAGATTTGTCTTGCCGGCCAGGGACATCTGCAGCCTATTCCATATCTGTATTTTGTCCCTGAATCTAGTTAATAGGGGGTAAATGTTCAGCTGGCAGAATTCTGTGATCGCAGGGGAGATGAATACACCCAGGTACTTAAATGAGGAGACTATGGGGACCGAGCATGAAGGCCCCACGCCAATCGCGGGGGCCTCATCCAAGAACATCAGGGCAGACTTGGACCAGTTAATTGTATGGCCCGAAAAACGGCCAAACTCTGTGATAAGAGACATAACCTGAGCCAATGAGTCATCCACATCTTCCAGAAAGAGGAGCATGTCATCAGCGTACAGCGTAATTTTCTCATGTAAGTCGCCATAACGGAAGCCCCTGACTACCGGGCAGCTACGCACCAGAGCTGCCAGGGGCTCTATGGCCAGAGCGAAGAGCAGGGGGACAGAGGACATCCCTGCCTAGTCCCCCTGCCCAGCGCAAAGACATGGGACATCCTGTCAGACATACGTATGGCCGCCTGTGGCGAGCCGTACAGCAGTCCTACCCACCTCAGGAACTGGGGAC
Source organism: Rana muscosa (assembly GCA_029206835.1). NCBI lineage: Eukaryota > Metazoa > Chordata > Amphibia > Anura > Ranidae > Rana > Rana muscosa. The sequence continues at coordinate 325,170,537 of CM055117.1, forward strand.
CGAACCCGAACTTGGCCAGTACAGCCCACAGATACCGCCAGCCGACACTGTCGAATGCCTTATTGGCGTCAAGAGACAACAGCGCCCTGTGGCCGACGGAATCCGAGGGGGTCTGCATGTTCAAGTATAATCGCCTATGGTTAGTTGCGGTGGAGCTTCGGGGCATGAACCCTGCCTGATCTGGATGAATGATCGACAAGATAATTTTGTTGACCCTCATAGCTAATACCTTGGCCAGGATTTTAACATCGCTCTGTAGCAGTGAAATGGGCCTACACGAACCGGGGTCTAGGGGATCCTTGCTAGCCTTTAGCAGTAATATAATGTTGGCTCTATTCATGGAGGGGGCAATGCTCCAGATTTAAAGGAAGAGTTGAACACTGCCAGCAACCTGGGCAGGATCACCTCTCCATATTGGACATAGGCTTCCATGGGGATCCCATCATCCCCCGGAGCCTTGCATGTGGGGAAAGATGCAACTGCCTCCCTCATCTCCTCCAAAGTGAGCAGGGCCTCCAACTCCGCGCGAGCCGGCTCGCCCAAAAGCGGAAGCCCCACCATACCCAGATACTGTGACAGGTCCTCATCTGTATAATCATCGCATGACCTGACGATTGCCGGAGAGGCCTGCTGAGACCTGGCAATCCTAGCCAGAAGCCTACCCGTCTTCTCCCCCTCCTCATAAAAGGCCTGCTTGGTAAAGAACCTCTTTTTTTCCGCAGCGGAGGTTCTCAATCTGTCCAGGGAGTCCTGGGCCGAGATCCAAGCCTCCCTCGCGGAATCAGTTGGATCAATCACGAATGCAAGCTCTAACCGCTTCACTTGGTCTTCCACCTGCACCAAAAGCGCAGATGAATTGTATTTGATGGCCGCGATTTCAACAATGAATGTCCCTCTCAAACAAGCCTTAAAGGCATCCCAGCCCACCGTCGCATCCTCCCCTAGGTTGTTGTCTAAAAAGTACTGATCAATTTGGCGTGTCACCCGGTCATGGGAGGTAAAAAGTTTTAGCCAGTAGGCATTTAGTTTCCATGGCGCCCTGGGCAATGAGGAAGCGGGACGGGTAACCAATTGGGCAGCCAACGGGGAGTGGTCAGACACTCCTCTAGGGAAGTACTCAATCCTAGGCACCATGTGCAGAACCTGCCGGGACCCCACACACAGATCTATGCGAGATAATGAACCATGAGTTTTCGAAAAACAGGAGAATTGCCTAGTAGTCGGGTATCTGGCCCTCCACATATCCACCCAGCCCACCTCCGCCAGCAGGCGGCTCAGCACAGTGCCCCTACCCCCCAGCGGAGGCTGAGCTGGTGGATGTCTATCCAATCTAGGGTCAAAGCATCCACTGAAATCCCCCATAATCATAATGGGAACATCAGGTTTGTTAACTAGGTAAGACAGTAGTAATTGTAGAACCTCCCTAGAGAAGGGAGGGGGTATATACACAAAGGCTAAAATCAACGTCACAGTAAACACTTTGCAATGCACAAAAACATACCTCCCAAGTGAGTCCACCTCCACATCCAGTTCCTGGTATGCCAGGGACCTGTGTACCAGTACACTCACGCCCCTAGAATAGGAGGTGTGAGTGGAGTGGTACGATGTGCCCACCCATGCAAACCCCAGACAACCAACCGTATTCTTCGTGAGGTGGGTCTCCTGGAGGCCCACGATGGCAGGGTGGAACTTTTTTAAACAAGAGTTAAGCATAGTGCGTTTCAACGGATCATGAACCTCATGAACATTCCAAGTCACTATCGGGGTGGTGGCCATGGCGGGTGGAAAGAGTAAACATCGCTGGGGGCCAAAGGCTCCGGCATAAGAGTTCTGGGCATCCAGTCACCAAGGTCAGATAGGAGAGGGGTCCGCACCATTAGGCAGATCTTCAACGGTTGTTGGGGAGAAATCAAAGCAGAAAAGGTCAGCAAGCATTGTGACGGTGTGAGCAGGTGGTAACCATCAAACAGTCCAGAGATGCCCTCCTGAGCTCGGGTAGTGTACCCTTTTGGGGAGGGGGCAGGCCACCCCCATTCAACCCCAGCACCCAGGGCTGTCCGGAAACCCGCGCCAACAGGGCACGGAAAAACATGTCCCCAGAACTGGGACTCCAGAAAGTCAAACTTGTCACGTGGGGCAATCAGCCCCCAATGTGGCTCAATAGCCAGGGTAAGCAAAGTGTATGCTTCCAAACGCTCTTAATAATCGCTAACAATTGAAGTAGGTGAAGTGTCCCGGTATGGGAAAGGCAAACTAAACTAGCCTGCAGGTAACAAACCGGCTTCGGGTGTGGTACTTTAGGGCCTCAGTCTCCCACATCAGCATCCCGGCGTCTCCTAAGGTCCTGTTCATTTCGATCCAGCCACTCCGTCGCCTCCGCAGTGGATTCAAAGAAGGAGGCCTGGCCGCGAACCGTAATCCGCAGCTTGGCAGGGTACAACATGGCATATGTTAGTTGGAGCCTCTGCAGACGTTTCTTTATCTCAGCGAACTTAGCTTTCTTGCGTTGCACCTCGGCAGAGAAATCCGGGTAAAACGAGATCCTAGCTCCGTTGTAATGCACCGTTCCCCTTTCCCGGGCCAGTCTAAGTATGATTTCTCTGTCCTTATAATTCAGGAGCCTGGCAAGCATGGACCTGGGTGGGTTACCCGGGGGGAGGGGTCTAGGAGGTGTGCGGTGTGCCCTCTCAACTGCGAACAGCGTGGTAAACACCTCCTTGCCAAAGATTTCTTGAAGCCATGTTTCCGTAAAGGCCGTGGGGTCCCTACCCTCCACCCTCTCGGGGAACCCCACTATACGGACATTATTTCTTCTTAAACGGTTCTCAATGTCGTCAGTCTTTGCGTTCGCCTGCGCAGATTGCTGCAGCGCAAATCTTGTATCTCTGGTGAGGGGTGGGAGCTGATCCTCCACCTTACTAATCCTCCCCTCCACAGCCGTGGTCCTCTCTCTAATTTTCTGGAGGTCATGTCTAATAAGGGATACAGTCTCAGTGAGTTCCCCAAACTGTGCCTTTAAACTGTCTACAGATATATTGATTTGGAAAGATGAAGCTATTAACCAGCAAGCATAGGGCAAGTTACCATACTTTCCAATCACATCCCGGTAAATTTTGAAAAATTGAACGAGGGATGCCCCTGGGATAGTGTGGATTGGAATAAATTATGGATTGCCACCAAGTATATATAGAAAAATATAAAGAATTTTATTTGTACATATTTGACATATGGATCAAAATTGTTTAAAAACAACGAGAGAAAAGACATACACAATCATTGAAACCAATTTGCATGAGGGCACCTACAAGTCATATAACTAGTGGTGACAAAACCGACATTTTTTGGATACTAGAGCTATATCTGTGATAGCTTCCATTATTTCCTTCTTCAAGGTTCATACAATGATTAAAAAGCAGATTGGTCTCTATAGAAGAGAGAAAAACAACATCATGTATAATGGTTATATAGTACAATATCGAGCATTAACATAGTTCCAATATTTTGAAATTCTCCCATATGTGGGCAGCTAAAGGATAAATAGTGCTGCAGAGAAACAACAAAAAAAAAAAAAAAAAAAGGGAGGGGAAAACAAAGAAAAAATAAGAAAAAAATGTATATGAGAGTTCATTGGAGATGCATAGATGCGCATATAAAGTACATAATTATATATTTATAGGATACATTACATTTATATCAAATTTATCCATAGTATTGCATACATACATCTCAAGTGGTAACGCAAACATCAGCCGCTTGGAGGGATTGTCCCGATGATGTAGAGCCCAAATGGATATAGTGCAAGTTTAGTGGTCGCATAGAAGAAATGCAGCGACCATAATAACACAGCAACCGTGGTAACAGAGCCAGGGATATATAGCAGGGCCAGCCCAAAAAAGCCCCTCAAAGCTCACAAGGAAGCCCCAAATTGTAGCGGGGACTCGCCACAGGTCTCTCTGCAAAAACATACATATGTGAGTTATAATTTGAGGATCCCATACTAACCCTGTAGACAGTTATCCCACAACTATAATCTAGTATCTGAGCGAACTTCATGCCTGTAAGAGTGACGCGAGAGCATCCACACTCTGGCTGTGCAGAAACTAACAAAGCCCGGTGGGATTTTATATAGGGCTGTGGCTTGTGTTACAGCCAATCAGCGCCAACAGGAGGGACAGAAGGAGCTCAGCCAATAAGATAGAGGGTGGGAGGCCACAACAGGGCTAAAAAGTACGTCCAACTAAAAGAAACAAATTAATCATGTATTGCAGAGAAGCTCTTACCTGACGAGATGCCGCGCGCAAGGGCGCACACACGTCGGCGTACAGAAAACGTCAGAACGTCGGCGCAGTGACGCCAGACGTCGACCCGACCGCCAGCACAATAGGAAGGGCGGAAGTGACTCAGAATAGATTACAACACTGGCACCTTGTACTCCGACACATCAGAGTCTGTGGCAATATTTGGGGCCGCTCATCTGGCCCACTGACGCTCCCCAGCACAAAAACAGCCCTCAGTTATTTTGATTATTGGGGGCTGCCTTGCTCGCGTTTGAGCAAATGGACGGTTATGTGCATATTTTCCCTCTCCCTGTCCTAACAATTATGGACTTATGGGATGGAGGGCATTGTTGTTACATCGTTACTACTTATGGGGTTTTTGACCAATTAATTGTGTTTCCTGTCCTCCCGGTGGCGCCATTTGGCGTGGCTCATATGTTGTTGCCTCCACGCTGGCCTCTTTTTTGGCCTGATGCGGACACCGTAGTAATCTATTCTGAGTCACTTCCGCCCTTCCTATTGTGCTGGCGGTCGGGTCGACGTCTGACGTCACTGCGCCGACGTTCTGACGTTTTCTTACGCCGACGTGTGTGCGTGGTGACGCCGGACGCCGCCTAGACCGAGGGCGGCCCTTGCGCGCGGCGTCTCGTCAGGTAAGAGCTTCTCTGCAATACATGATTGATTTGTTTCTTTTAGTTGGACATACTTTTTAGCCCTGTTGTGGCCTCCCACCCTCTATCTTATTGGCTGAGCTCCTTCTGTCCCTCCTGTTGGCGCTGATTGGCTGTAACACAAGCCACAGCCCTATATAAAATCCCACCGGGCTTTGTTAGTTTCTGCACAGCCAGAGTGTGGATGCTCTCGCGTCACTCTTACAGGTATGAAGTTCTCTCAGATACTAGATTATAGTTGTGGGATAACTGTCTACAGGGTTAGTATGGGATCCTCAAATTATAACTCACATATGTATGTTTTTGCAGAGAGACCTGTGGCGAGTCCCCGCTACAATTTGGGGCTTCCTTGTGAGCTTTGAGGGGCTTTTTTGGGCTGGCCCTGCTATATATCCCTGGCTCTGTTACCACGGTTGCTGTGTTATTATGGTCGCTGCATTTCTTCTATGCGACCACTAAACTTGCACTATATCCATTTGGGCTCTACATCATCGGGACAATCCCTCCAAGCGGCTGATGTTTGCGTTACCACTTGAGATGTATGTATGCAATACTATGGATAAATTTGATATAAATGTAATGTATCCTATAAATATATAATTATGTACTTTATATGCGCATCTATGCATCTCCAATGAACTCTCATATACATTTTTTTCTTATTTTTTATTTGTTTTCCCCTCCCTTTTTTTTTTTTTTGTTGTTTCTCTGCAGCACTATTTATCCTTTAGCTGCCCACATATGGGAGAATTTCAAAATAGTGGAACTATGTTAATGCTCGATATTGTACTATATAACCATTATACATGATGTTGTTTTTCTCTCTTCTATAGAGACCAATCTGCTTTTTAATCATTGTATGAACCTTGAAGAAGGAAATAATGGAAGCTATCACAGATATAGCTCTAGTATCCGAAACATGTCGGTTTTGTCACCACTAGTTATATGACTTGTAGGTGCCCTCATGCAAATTGGTTTCAATGATTGTGTATGTCTTTTCTCTCGTTGTTTTTAAACAATTTTGATCCATATGTCAAATATGTACAAATACAATTATTTATATTTTTCTATATATACTTGGTGGCAATCCATAATTTATTCCAATCCACACTATCCCAGGGGCATCCCTCGTTCAATTTTTGAAACTGTCTACAGAGGCCGTTACAGAGGTAGTGCATCGGTGTACAGCACGCAGGATCTCACTCAGTGTGGGCTGGGGTGCATCCTCCTGCAGCTCATCAAACATGTCAGCAATGTGGTCAGATGAGTTTTCTAGGGGCACAGTGTCATCTAAGGCAGAAGCGCCATTTTGCTCGAGGGCCCCCTGTACGGGCATCAGCTGTGGTGGGGGAAGAGAGCAGCTAGGGCCCTGCATTTTTTGGGCATAGTAGAGCATGTCTCTGGGCTGCTCCTTCCCCTGTGATTTTTGGGCTTTGAGCGACTTACCGCCCGAGTCCTGTTGCTTTTCCCCCCTCGCTCCACTCGCCGCTCTCTGAGGGAGAGGTGGGTCGGCGCCATCTTGGAGATCCATGGCCGCCGCTGCTGCAGCGCTCTTCGCCCCTTTGCGGGTCATGCAGGGCTCCGATGGAGCCGGATCAAACGCCGCCGAGGGCAGTGATGAAGTACCGTGTCCCCGGACCCGAAGCCGGTGCAGGACCAGTGCGGGATAAGGATTAATGAAGGATCGTCTGCGGGAGCTCCATGCCGTGCGTCCGCTCACATGCCTGTCCAGGCCACGCCCCCACCCAGGGCTATTTCTAGTCATGGACAAATTAGGTGATACTTTGGTGCCTTCTCCAGCTGGTAGTGCCTTAGAGTGCACTAAGAAGGGAAAGATTTCAAAGTAGGGTTTTAGATGATATTGTGCTAAATTGTTTGTGAAATGCACTTGCCCTGTTAATGAATTTTATCCAGGTCTGTTTTACTGTGCATGCCACACCCATAGACCCATGTTTTTCTTTCAATGGGCATGACTACGTTGTATGGAAAAACTCCATGCTTTGACCTTAAAATGCTTGTGCCTACTAAAGATGGGCTTCAGGTTGGGGTAGGACATGGGCTTGAGACAAACCCCAGTCATTTGCAGTAAGCAGTTCTGGAGAACTTATGTGGTGTTTCACTCTCCATTACTTTAATGTTAATGTGTTACAAGTGCGTTTGGACTTTGGTCAGCTTCTTAAGAATGGCCAGTAATTCGTTTTTACTGTCTGCCCCCCCCCACTATAAAATTGGGGGCACGGAGTAGACATTGGGTCAATGTAATGGAAGAACAGGGAAAACTGTGAAACGGCATAGGAAAAAATTCAGGTTTATTCAATTCTGATCATTTAATTCTGATTGGATTGCTAGCTCCTTGGGAAATCAATCTCTTTGCTGTTTTTTTTTTTCGTATTACAGGGGGCATTTTTACTTTTATTTTTTAAGTTGATTTGTGGTCAGCAGTAATTTTTAGCCCCTTTTTATTTGTGCTTCTGCTGACAAACAGTGTGTCTGCAAAATGTAATAAAACAAGCATGCTAATTAAAATATAACATTAGTGCAACTTTTATATAATGTAGCAAAATGGTAAAGCTTAAAGGGGTTGTAAAGGTTCATTTTTTTAGGATGCATTAAGGTGAAAAAACATCTGATGATTGCCGGCCCCCAGTACCCCCGTTTTACTTACCTGAGCCCTGGAATGTCCCGCATCGCGAACGCACTCGATCTTTGCTCGGGCTTCTCGGCTCTTCATTGGATAGATTGATAGCAGCGCAGCCATTGGCTCATGCTGCTGTCAATCAAATCCAATGACGCGGGTGCCTGGGTGCGGGACCGAGTCATACACCCAGCAGCTATGTATGCCAACTGTATGACACAGGAGCGCGCCCGCAAGGTAACCCCCTTGGGTGAGAGCTTCCCAGAGGTGGTTAGCTATTGCGGGGAGGAGCCGAGAGAGCCGTCGTGGGACCCCAGAAGAGGATGTTCAGGGCCACTCTGTGCAAAACGAACTGCACAGTGGAGGTAAGTATGACGTGTTTGTTATTTTTAAAACAAAATACCTGAACCTTTAGTATCACTTTAAAGTGAATGTATGCCTTTTTCCTTAGGAGAACTCTATTCCCATTTTGATGCTATATTGCAATGCATATGGGAAAAAGGGGTGTGTACTGTAGTTAGTGTAACATTTGGATAGGTTTAAGTTGGGTTGCTGAGGACTCACATTAACATGGTGGAAACTTTATTTACAGGTTTGCGATTATTATACATCTGAATGTGAAAAATCAAAAGTGCTAATTTTAAAGGTTAATATGCAAGTTATTGTCATAAAAAGTGTTTGGGGACCTGGGTCCTACCCCAGGGGACATGTATCAATGCAAAAAAAGTTTTAAAAACTGCAGTTTTTTCGGGAGCAGTGATTTTAAGAATGCTTAAAGTGAAACAATAAAATTTACACCTGGGGGTGTCTATAGTATGCCTATAGATGTCTATAGTATGCATGTAAAGTGGCAATTTTTTTCTGTGTTTAGAACAGTCCCTGCACAAAATTTCTAAAGGAAAAAAGTCATTTAAAACTACTCGCGGCTATAATGAATTGTCTAAATAATGAAGTGGCGCTAATTAATCTAATAAAAATGCCAGTGAGCGAATGGTAATGTGATAATAGATAATAGCATTCAAAAATAAATAGTGCATCAATCTATCATCTAAATATATAGCTAAGGAATATTAATAACAATTGATAATAGATAATTGATAATAAATGCAAATCACAAAAAGTCCATATAAAGAGTGCATAAATAAGGTGTATCCAAACAAATCCAATGATTCAAAGAGATAAATGAGTCTCTAGAGCAAACGGGATGGTGACATACTGTATGCAGACAAACTGAAAAGAGGGGGAGAGGAATAGGTACAAGGAACCACTGCCTCCAGTCTCCACAGCCTTTCCTAATGGATAGTAGCTCCAAATCCACGCAGTCAAAGGTAAAAAAGAAAAATCTCCATAGTGTAATAGATTTTAAAAAAAAATTGCGACAGGGATGAGCTTAAATAGTGGTGGTGGTCAGAGAAACGTCATCATAATCAGCAACAGGCTTGTCATATTAAGAAACAGAGAGATCTGGGAAAGAATGAACCAACAAAGCAAATCACTCTGAGTCTCACTAATAGGAATAAAATACCGGTAAATATTTGTAACTCTTGAATATGACATCACCAGAAATAACATATTAATCTAATAATCGTAAATAAAGCAGTTTAACTCTATATTAAGACCTGAAGGGGCAAAAGATTGCATTTCTAATATCCAGCGAGATTCAGATTTGCTGAGAGTAATTATTTTATTGCTTCCTCGCCAATAGGGTTTGTATTTTTTAATGCCCCAAAAGGAGAGGGAGCTAGGGTCTTTTCCATGACATTTGGCATAGTGTCTAGATACACTGTTTCAGATAACCTGACTTTATGTTTTGAACATGTTCCCTTAGGCATTTCCAAAGGGGTCTTTTTGTCCTGCCCACGTACTGGAAATTGCATGAACACTCCAATACGTAGACTACCCCTCGGTTTTACATTAAATAAAATCTTTGGTACTGTATTTCTTTTCTGTAGTAGTGGCACTAAATTCCTCTTTTTTTTCTTTTTCTTAAATGTCATGTGTCTGCAGGCATAGCAATTTTTGCACGGATAAAACCCTTTACCCTCAAAGAAAGTTTGTTTCTTCGTGGGGGGGTCTAACACATTTTTGGCTATCAAATTACGGAGTGTGGGAGCCCTTCTGTAAACAAATCTGGGGAATGGCGGTAGCACTTGGGTAAGGTGACGATCTGTTGTTATAATTTTCCAATGTTTCCGAATGATTGATTCCAAATTTTTAAATTGTATATTGAAATCAATAATTAATGGTATTTCCGCATAGTTGGGTTCCTCCTTTGTTTTATTTCTTAAAAGGTTTTGCCTTTCTATATTTCCCACTTCATCGATCTTTAGTTGTAAGAAAGATTTCTCGTATCCTTTATCGATAAAGCGTTCTCCGATGAATTCAGCGTGTTGTCTATAGTCGGATTCTGCTGTACAGTTCCTTCTGAGTCTGACTAGTTGTCCTTTCGGAATATTCATTAGCCAAGATGAATAATGACAACTATCGATGGGAAAATAGCTGTTCCTATCCACTGCTTTGAAGAACGTTTTGGTTTTAATTAGTTTTTCTTCATACCAAATATCCAGATCTAGAAAATTAATTCTTGATTCATGTATTTTCCACGATAACTTGATGTTTTTATCGTTTATTTCGAGATCTTGACAAAATTGTATAAGACTCTCTTTATCGCCTTTCCAAATCACGAATAGGGATGAGCCGAACACCCCCGGGTTCGGTTCACACCAGAACCCGCTAACGGACCGAAAGTTCGCACGAACGTTAGAACCCTATTAAATACAATGGATGCGAACATGTGAAATCTAAAGTGCTAATTATAACGACTATTATGCATGTTATTGTCCTAAAAAGGGTTTGGGAACCCGGGTTCTGCACCAGGGGACATGTATCAATGCAAAAATAAGTTTTAAAAACGGCCGTTTTTCGGGAGCAGTCATTTTAATGATGCATGAAGTGAAAAAAAAAGTCAAATATTCCTTTAAATATCGTACCTGGGGGGTGTCTAAAGTATGCCTGTGAAGTGGCACGTGTTTCCCGTGTTTAGAACTGTCCCTGCACAAAATTACATTTCTAAAGGAAAAAAAGCCATTTAAAACTGCTTGCGGCTTTAATGTAATGTCTGGTTCCCGGTAATATGGATGAAAATCTTTAAGAAAAATGGCATAGCTACCCCATCACCCCCCCCCTACCCCAGCCCATTACCAGCCCCTTTGGGTCTTGTATGGATATTAAGGGGAACCCCGCACACAAAATAAAAAAGGCCCTATATACTCTGAACAGCAGTATACAGGCGGTGCATACAAGACAGGGACTGTAGGTTTGTTCTTATGCAGAATCTGTTTGTAATTTTGAACAGGTACATTGTTTAAGTGCAGCTCCAGCCAAAAAATCTATTTTTAAGCTTTTTGGAAAACATAGGGAAGGGTTATCACCCCTGTAACATTTGTTTTGCTGTCTGTGCAGTGTGCACCTGTTCAGAACAGTTCACCTCACTTTCCGTCCTAATGACAAATGTTTTTTGAAAATTTGGGGTTTTTATTGAAACAAGAATTGGTGATAAAGCATCAGTGGAGAGGAGACACTTTTTTTCCCATATTAACTCTTACAGGAGAGAATTTGCCTTCCTAGGGGTAGATTTCCTCTCACTTCCTGTTGTATCCTTCCGTTTGCAAGGAGGAGTCGTTTGTAAGTTGGATGTTTGAAAGTAGGGGCCTGCCGTATATACTCTGCAGAAATTTGCCCCTTAGGTGTTGGTGTTGCCACAACACTGTAAGCCCTCACAGTTACTCTTGGTGGGCGCATGAATGGGCCCTGCTGTGAATTATTAGATCAATAATTGTAATTGCATGCCCCTGTTGAACAGGGGCTGAAAAATTGGGTCTTTGGTGGTGGTGGTGGTGTTGACACAACACTGTAAGGCCTCACAGTTACTCTTGGTGGGCGCAGGAATGGGCCCTGCTGTGAATTATTAGATCAAGAATTGTAATTACATGCCCCTGTTAAACAGGGGCTGAAAAATTGGGCCTTAGGCACTGGTGCCACAACACTGCAACCCCTCACAGATACTGTACTTGGAGCACAGCAAGGAGCCCTGTTGCAAAGTATTGCATCAAAAATTGTAATTACATGCCCCTGTTAAATAGGGGCTGAAAAATTGGGCCTTAGGCACTGGTGCTGGTGCCATGACACTGCAATCTCTCCCAGATACTCTAGTTGGAGTGCAGGAATGAGCCCTGCTGCAAAGCATTGCATAAAAAATTGTAATTACATGCCCCTGTTAAACAGGGGCTGAAAAATTGGGCCTTAGGCACTGGTGCTGGTGCCACGACACTGCAACCTCTCCCAGATACTCTAGTTGGAGTGCAGGAATGAGCCCTGCTGCAAAGCATTGCATAAAAAATTGTAATTACATGCCCCTGTTAAACAGGGGCTGAAAAATTGGGCCTTAGCCACTGGTGGCGGCACCCAGAAACAAAAATGTTCTTCCAAGCTATCATCATCAATCAGATCATTGAGGAGGAGGAAGATAGTCAGTCAACATAACAGGACAGTCACTCAGCATCAGCATCAGTCTTGAAGGGATGTGACATTTGAAAATAAATAAGTCTGTTATATCAGCTTCAGGTGTTTGGTAGCTGGTGGTGATCCAAGACTGGTTCATCTTTATGAAGGTCAGTCGATCAACCGAGTCGGTGGACAGGCGCACCCTGTGATCCGTGACAAATCCTCCAGCAGCACTGAATGTGCGTTCTGAAAGAACGCTGGATGCAGGACAGACCCAGAGGATTTTCGGTGGGGAAGGTGTCCAAGTCTGACCTTGCCCCTAGGTATTCCTGCACCATGTATATCAGACGCTGGCGATGGTTGCTGGAACCGATCATACCTTGGGGCTGCGGACTAAAGAATTGTCTGAACGCATCGGTGAGACGGGCCACCTTCCCCACCGCTCCTTCTTTGACTGACCGAAGCCTCAGCAACCCGTTGTCCAGGACCAGGAGTTTGTAACCTCCCAGTCTCTGGGAACGCGTTGCACAGACCTTTCTGCAAGGCCTCCCGGAGTTGTCTCATCCTCTGCTCCCTCTGCGACGGTAAGATAAGGTCCGAAACCTTACCCTTGTACCCTGGATCAAGGAGAGTGGCCAGCCAGTAATGGTCCCTCTCCTTGATCCGAAGAATACGAGGATCCTTCCACAGACTTTGCAGGATCAGGGAGGCCATGCAGCGTAGGTTAGCTGAGGCATTCGGTCCGGAGTCCTCTGGGTCATCCGCAGCCACCTCCTCCCAGCCACGTACAACTCCACGGGTTTCTTGGGACTGTAAATCATCCCTAGACTGCTGCTGATGATGCTGAGTGCCAGGCTCCACCTCCATGCTGACACAATCCTCCTCCTCCTCCTCTTCCTGTGCGATGGGTGGGACAGAAGGAACACTGTCTGGGTAAAGGGGGCCTTGAGAGGCAAGGAAGTCCTCCTCTTCCTGCCTCTGTTCTGCCTCAAGTGCCCTGTCCATTATTCCATGCAGCGTATGTTCCAACAGGTGGACAAGAGGTACAGTGTCACTGATGCATGCACTGTCACTGCTCACCATCCTCGTGGCCTCCTCAAATGGTGCCAGGACAGTGCATGCATCCCTGATCATGCCCCACTGGCGTGGTGAAAAAAACCCGAGCTCCCCTGACCCTGTCCTGGTGCCGTAGTCGCACAGGTACTCATTGATGGCCCTCTGCTGCGTGTGCAGCCGCTGCAGCATGGCCAACGTTGAGTTCCACCTGGTGGGCATGTTACATATAAGGCGTTTCTTGGGCAGGTTCAACTCCTTTTGAAAAATTATAATACAAATGACGGCGCAAATGAAAGAAACAAAAACCTAACTGATAAATTAATCCAGATGAAAATCAATGGGATTTAAAATATAAAATATAAAAGTCTCTCTATTAAGAAGTCCATAGGATGAGAATGCTAATAATACAAGTCTTGTAAACATATGCACTGTTGGCAGCAATTGTAGAGCGAAGCAAACTCTGTGTGCAGTAAAGAGAAGAAAAACAATGCGCCTACTAAGTGCAGTATGTTAGTACAATTTATTTAAAAAAGGTTAAAATAACAGCCAAATGGCTACTCACAAGGTGGAAGTGGAGTACAGGCATAGATATATTTCTCTCTATAAGTAGTCTGCGGAGGGCATGAGTAAATCCGTGCATCTGTGGTCTCCCAGTTGTGGAATGCTGCCAAGGTGTAAAAGTGCACTGTAGTATTTCTGCAGCGATGGGGAGGTTGCAGAGAAGCGATGGATATAGAACACTGTCACTCTGTAACGGTGTGAACGTTCAGTTCCCCCGCGGCGCGCGGCGTGCGGTTCACGCTGGAGCGCAGTCAGCTTCGGCAACCGGACGTGACGTCAATGGCAGGCGATGACTGATGACGCGTTTCAATGCTTCCGCATTTTCCTCGGATCTGATTGGCGATGGGAGCTGTCAGTCTTATATGCGTTCCAGCGAGCGGAACCATCAGTGTAATGTCATATTACGCTTAGTTTGGTATTACCAACATCCGGAAATGAGGGATATTAAACTAGAGGGGAATGATACACTGGCCTAAGTGTATTTACTATTCATTGTGAGCATATATTGGACCAATAGTAACGTATATATTTATAACAAAGCAATTATGCATAGAAATTGTTATGAAACTATAAAATTTAAATATACAATTGATTAAAACTTCTGGAAGACTTGCCCTATGATGGATGTATATATGGCAAAGAAATTTATATATTGACATAGAGAATCATATATAATCGTATATTAACATGAGAAATGCATAAAAAGATGTATGAAAAAACACATAAAGAATGCATAAGGGATGCACAAAAAATGCCATAAAAAAATGTGTGAAAAATGCACAAAAAATGCACAAAAAATACAAAAAATACAAAAAATGCAAAAAATGCAAAAAAATGCAAAAAAGTGTAAAAAATGCCAAGTAACATGTATCTGTCCAATGATAGAATATCTAGATATTATTAAAGGTATCATGTGTAATATAGGGAAAATGTATGTATATAAAAAATATTAAAAAAATATATAAAAAAATATATATATAATGATAATAATAACCCAAAAACTGTTATTGAGAGATGTTGTAGAGTACTCACAATCTCGGTGAATAACGGATATCTTGTTATGATAATAGAGACCGCATACGTGCATATGCACATGTATACACAACCGCACATGCATGCATCCAGTCCACTATATGTGGATATTGTGCTCACAATAGAAAATACCATCAGAGAAAGGAATGTGTAGGGTAACTGAAATATATATGCATATGAGAATATAATCAGACAGGGTAGGAGTCCCTTTTTCTGTTATAGTCAGAGGAAATGAGCTGGAGGAGATGGAGGTATGTGTAGACAAGTACACACATACAAACTGTATATGCACGTGTGTACATGGATCTACCTTTATCACATGACCGTATTCACCTCAATCTCCTCATTGAGTCCAAAGGGTGTGAGAGTGTTTAGGATATAGATACAGTATGTTTCCTGTTTACATAGATGTTGGAATCTCTCTGCTGATGTATATTTATCGGGTATGGATTCCAAGATCCATACTCGAAGTGCAGAGGTGTCTTTGGGATGATGAATGCTAAAGTGTCTGGAAACACTATATTGTGGACTGCCATCCTTAACTGCTCGACGGTGTTCGCCAAATCTAGCTCGCAATGTACGTATAGTCCTGCCCACATACAATAGACCGCATGGGCAGGCTATACAGTAAATGACGAACATGGTAGAACAATTATAGAAAGAGGTGAGGGTATACAATTTACTGTTAGCAAAGTAGTTTTTTTGACCATGAGTAACATGGGAACAGGTGAGGCATAAGGCCTTATTACATCTATACATACCTACTAAAGGTATTAGTGTTAGCTGTCTAGATGTGGTAATTTTGGCATTAGTTTTCATTTTGCTAGGTGTAATTTTGCCTTTTATATTTGGAGCCTTGCGATATGCGAATTTAGGGTGAAGAGAAAGTGATTTTGTCAAATGTGGGTCTTGTTGTAGAATAGACCAATGTTTACGGAAAATGCTTTCCATTTGCTTATGACTATGATGATATTGTGTAATGAACCTCATCACTGGTGTAGAGGCCTGCTTGGGTTTGTGTGCCATGCTGTCTGTGCAGTATAAGGAGCAAGCATTATCTACAAGATGTGGTGGGTAATCTTTATCTATGAACTTTGTTTTTAGAGGGATACTCTGTGTTACATAGTCATCCAATCTGGTACAATTTTGTCTGAGACAATGAAATTGGCTCTTTGGGATAATTTGAATCCATTTTGGGTGATGACAGCTGGTATAATGTAAGAAAGAATTACCAGCTGTGGGTTTTGTATAACTTTTTGTTGTTATGTCCTTATTAGTATGTGATAGGTCCAAATCTAAAAAGCATATGGATGAAGTATTGGATTCTGAAGTGAAAGTGAGTCCATAGGGGTTAGCATTACAATAGGAGACAAAACTATGGATGAGGTTGGTAGGGCCGTCCCAGATAATTATAATGTCATCTATGTATCTTCTGTAAAAAATAAGGTGCATGGTGAAAGGATTGTTGGCCCAAATGTATTTTTCTTCCCAGAAACCCATAGTTAAGTTGGCGTAACTGGGAGCGAAATTAGCACCCATAGCAGTGCCTTGTTTTTGGCGATAGAAGGTACCATCAAAAAGAAAATAATTGTGATCTAAGCAGAAAAGAGTAGCTTGGAGTATAAAATCTATTTGATGGGTGTTAAGATGAGGGTCTTTTTTCAAGAAAATGAGTAACGGCTTGTATACCTATATTATGAGGGATGGATGTATATAAGGAGCAGACATCTAAAGAGATCCATTGATAGGTGGATTCCCATGTGTAGGGGCGCATTTGTTCTATTAGATCTGTTCCATCTCTAATATAGGAAGGCAAAGCCTGAGCTAAGGGTTGAAGGAAATGGTCTACATATAGCGAAAAACTGGAGGTGATACTGTCCATAGAGGCAACAATAGGGCGTCCTGGTGGGTTGATGGAATTTTTGTGTATTTTTGGCAGATGGTAGAAATATGGTACCTGAAAAAAAGATTTTCGAAAGAAGGCCTTTTCCTGTTTTGACAATATTCCTTCTATATGGGCCTTCTCTACTAAGAAATTGGAGGCCTCTGTGAATGCAGGTAATGGATCCTTTTTCAATACTTCATAAGTGGTTTTGTCTGAGAGAAGCCTGAGGGCTTCTCTCATGTAATCTGCTTTGTCTTGTATGATGATGCTTCCACCTTTATCAGCCGGTCCTATGGTTATGTTATCATTCTGGCTCAATGTTTTTAGAGCAATATTTTGTTTCTTTCCTTTGCGCCGTCATTTGTATTATATACCTATTTTTATCTTTATTTTTTATATATATACTCACATTGATTACTTTGACATCACTCCATGCCTAATATGGAGTTCCTACACCTTTTGGAAGACGCCAAATATGGCACAGTAG
Organism: Rana muscosa; assembly: GCA_029206835.1. NCBI lineage: Eukaryota > Metazoa > Chordata > Amphibia > Anura > Ranidae > Rana > Rana muscosa. Next base: position 325,187,644 of record CM055117.1, read on the forward strand.
ATCATCTATATACTCTATTTCCCAATGATTTTTTCTCATCCACTATACACTCACGACACTGGCCAGAAGCAAAATTTTAAGATACATGCACTAGAATGAGACGCCTGGAGGGCCAGATAAACTCAGCCAATCAGCAATGGTGGGATGGCTTTTTCCTCCAGCAATACTTTGATACTAAAATTTCCCCACGTGGTCTACGCGTACTCAAAGGTTGCTCATTTTTGGATGCTGACCTCCGCCAAGAATGGGAGGGTATTGCGGAGTTCTGCACCCAGAAATGGATCCAGGTGCTCACTATACATAGAGATAAGAGATTCCAATTTCTTTCTGATAAAATTAAGAATAACATCAGTGATCTACACAACAAATACCGTCACTTACCTATGGAATGGTCGAAGACCCTCAAACGAAATACCAAAAAAAATTTGAAAAAGATGTGAAGATAATTTGATTAGCATCAAACTTAATAAATTTAAAAGGGATTTAGATGATTATAATCATAAAAAAGTATTTTATTGGAAAAGACAGAAACCCTCATTTCCACTAATGCCTCTCATGTCACCCAATTTTATGGCTAATTATAAGAGTAAGATTTCCAAAGAACCCTCAAAAACATCATCCTCCCTACATATTGACGATTCGCCTACCTTACATCCCAAATCCACTAAAAGAACAGATACACAATTATCAATTTCCAATATAATTATTGTGGACAATATAGATACCATTATAGCTAATACACCCACTATGGCTAGTACTTCAGCTCAATACACCCCTACTAACAATACAGAGACTGCCATCGCACACTGCTCTGGAAAAATTGTAGCAAGAGCTAATTTTACTCCACCTATAAGTAAGGACAATGTTACATCTGTTATTATTCAACAGCCTGAGATAGATACCCAGGTCACCTCACCAATAACTTTTGGGGCGACTTCTACAGACAATATTGACACTTTTTTAGTGAAGACCCCCCGCTCCAGCCCATCCACAACAAAAAGAAAACTTTCAGAAGAGGAAGGAGAGGGGGAGGAAACAAATTTAAATCTAACAAGACCAGAGAAATTGCGAAAAGTGTGAAAATTTTCAATTTATCTAACCAATCTCTAAGCGAACAAGAACTCTCACTATTGGCACGGGGTCTTAACTTTGCCCCTGCCGTAGCCCCTAATTATTTCGTTATGTTCAAAGACCTCAATAGGTTTGTCAGAAATCTAACTCTGAGACGTCATTATAATATAAAAGACAAAAAACATCTACTGTGGATACAGAGACCGATTCCCAGACTGACAACCTCCCAACCTTAGATTCATCCTTGGAACAACAAGCATTATTAGATCTATGTGAACTATGGAATGTCCATGAAGAAGATGACATCATTGCCTGGTCCCAATATTCGGAGTCACCGCCACCAGTCATCCATACTGCTTTTCGACCAAAATCTATATTTAATCCCACGCAATCTAAGGGTCCATACTTACAAACATTTTATCAGGTAGTACTCACAGAACTCACCAAACTCTGCGAAACAGTATCCACCAAACCAAATTATTTTAAGAACAATCTGAGTCCACAAGAAAATATTGCTCTAAAAACATTGAGCCAGAATGATAACATAACCATAAGACCGGCTGATAAAGGCGGAAGCATCATCATACAAGACAAAGCAGATTACATGAGAGAAGCCCTCAGGCTTCTCTCAGACAAAACCACTTATGAAATATTGAAAAAGGATCCATTACCTGCATTCACAGAGGCCTCCAATTTCTTAGTAGAGAAGGCCCATATAGAAGGAATATTGTCAAAACAGGAAAAGTCTTCTTTCAAAAATCTTTTTTTCAGGTACCATATTTCTACCATCTGCCAAAAATACACAAAAATTCCATCAACCCACCAGGACGCCCTATTGTTGCCTCTATGGACAGTATCACCTCCAGTTTTTCGCTATATGTAGACCATTTCCTTCAACCCTTAGCTCAGGCTTTGCCTTCCTATATTAGAGATGGAACAGATCTAATAGAACAAATGCACCCCTACACATGGGAATCCACCTATCAATGGATCTCTTTAGATGTCTGCTCCTTATATACATCCATCCCTCATAATATAGGTATACAAGCCGTTACTCATTTTCTTGAAAAAGACCCTCATCTTAACACCCATCAAATAGATTTTATACTCCAAGCTACTCTTTTCTGCTTAGATCACAATTATTTCCTTTTTGATGGTACCTACTATCGCCAAAAACAGGGCACTGCTATGGGCGCTAATTTCGCTCCCAGTTACACCAACTTAACTATGGGTTTCTGGGAAGAAAAATACATTTGGGCCAGCAATCCTTTCACCATGCACCTTATTTTTTACAGAAGATACATAGATGACATTATAATTATCTGGGACGGCCCTACCAACCTCATCCATAGTTTTGTCTCCTATTGTAATGCTAACCCCTATGGACTCACTTTCACTTCAGAATCCAATACTTCATCCATATGCTTTTTAGATTTGGACCTATCACATACTAATAAGGACATAACAACAAAAAGTTATACAAAACCCACAGCTGGTAATTCTTTCTTACATTATACCAGCTGTCATCACCCAAAATGGATTCAAAATATCCCAAAGAGCCAATTTCGTTGTCTCAGACGAAATTGTACCAGATTGGATGACTATGTAACACAGAGTATACCTCTAAAAACAAAGTTCATAGATAAAGGTTACCCACCACATCTTGTAGATAATGCTTGCTCCTTATCAGGGATGAGCCGAACACCCCCCTGTTCGGTTCGCACCAGAACCTGCGAACAGACAAAATGTTCGTGTAAACTTTAGAACCCTATTAAATACAATGGACTCGAACGTTCGAAATCTAAAGTGTTAATTATAAAGGCTAATATGCAAGTTATTGTCCTAAAAAGTGTTTGGGGACCCGGGTCCTGCCCCAGGGGACATGTATCAATGCAAAAAGAAGTTTTAAAAACGGCCGTTTTTTCGGGAGCAGTGATTTTAATAATGCTTAAAATGAAAAAATAAAAGTGAAATATTTCTTTAAATTTCGTACCTGGGGGGTGTGTATGATATGCATGTGAAGTGGCGCATGTTTCCCGTGCTTAGAACTGTCCCTGCAAAAAATGTCATTTTTGAAAGAAAAAAATGCATTTAAAACTGACTCGCGGCTATTAATGAATTGTCGGCTCCCGGCAATACATACAAAAGTCATTGATAAAAAAAAAAAAAAAAAAGCGTGGGGGTTCCCCAGAATTCAATTACCAGGCCCTTCAGGTCTGGAATGGATATTAAGGGGAACCCCGCCGCAAATTTAAAAAAAAATTGACGTGGGGTTCCCCCAAATATCCATTCCAGGCCCTTCAGATCTGGCATGGATTTTAAGGGGAACTCCACCCCAAATTTAAAAAAAAAATGGCGTGGAGTCCCCCTAAAAATCCATACCAGACCCCTTATCCGAGCACGCAACCTGGCCGGCCGCAGGGGAAAAGGGGGGGACGAGAGAGCGGCCCCCCCTCCCTCCTGAACCGTACCAAGCCACATGCCCTCAACATGGGGAGAATGTCCCCATGTTGATGGGGACAAGGGCCTCATCCCCACAACCCTTGCCCGGTGGTTGTGGGGGTCTGCGGGCGGGGGGCTTATCGGAATCTGGAAGACCCCTTTAACAAAGGGGACCCCCAGATCCTGGCCCCCCTCCTATGTGAATTGGTAAGGGGTACATTGTACCCCTACCATTTCACAAAGAAAGCGTAAAAAAATGTTTAAAAAAACACACAAACACCTTGAAAAAGTCCTTTATTAAAAAAAAAAAAAAAAAAACATTCCAGCGGTGAAATCCAGTGTCCCGCGGCGATCCCGATGTCCAGCGCTGTCCTTCATTGGTTGTGCCTGAGCGGACCTGATGGGGAACTCCCTCTCAGTATTTTAAATGTATAGACCCGCCCCTTCTAAAGTTCCCCATCAGGTCCGCTCAGCGGACGAGATGCAGAACATGAGAAGGGGCGGGTCTATACATGTATTACCAAAGTGAGAGCAGTCCCCCATCAGGTCCGCCCCCTCGGTATGTCGGACCCGCCTACGTCATTGGCTTGAGCGGGGAACTTCCTTCACTATGTAAATTTAAATTACACAGTGAAGGAAGTTCCCCGCTCAAGCCAATGACGTAGGCGGGTCCGACATACCGAGGGGGCGGACCTGATGGGGAACTGCTCTCACTTTGGTAATACATGTATAGACCCGCCCCTTCTCATGTTCCGCATCTGGTCCGCTGAGCGGACCTGATGGGGAACTTTAGAAGGGGCGGGTCTATACATTTAAAATACTGAGAGGGAGTTCCCCATCAGGTCCGCTCAGGCACAACCAATGAAGGACAGCGCTGGACATCGGGATCGCCGCGGGACACTGGATTACACCGCTGGAATGTTTTTTTGTTTTTTTTTAAATAAAGGACTTTTTCAAGGTGTTTGTGTGTTTTTTTAAACATTTTTTTACGCTTTCTTCGTGAAATGGTAGGGGTACAATGTACCCCTTACCAATTCACATAGGGGGGGGGCCGGGATCTGGGGGTCCTCTTTGTTAAAGGGGTCTTCCAGATTCCGATAAGCCCCCCGCCCGCAGACCCCCACAACCACCGGGCAAGGGTTGTGGGGATGAGGCCCTTGTCCCCATCAACATGGGGACATCCTCCCCATGTTGAGGGCATGTGGCTTGGTACGGTTCAGGAGGGAGGGGGGGCCGCTCTCTCGTCCCCCCCTTTTCCCCTGCGGCCGGCCAGGTTGCGTGCTCGGATAAGGGGTCTGGTATGGATTTTTAGGGGGACTCCACGCCTTTTTTTTTTTAATTTGGGGTGGAGTTCCCCTTAAAATCCATGCCAGATCTGAAGGGCCTGGAATGGATATTTGGGGGAACCCCACGTCAATTTTTTTTTAAATTTGCGGCGGGGTTCCCCTTAATATCCATTCCAGACCTGAAGGGCCTGGTAATTGAATTCTGGGGAACCCCCACGCTTTTTTTTTTTTTTTATCAATGACTTTTGTATGTATTGCCGGGAGCCGACAATTCATTAATAGCCGCGAGTCAGTTTTAAATGCATTTTTTTCTTTCAAAAATGACATTTTTTGCAGGGACAGTTCTAAGCACGGGAAACATGCGCCACTTCACATGCATATCATACACACCCCCCAGGTACGAAATTTAAAGGAATATTTCACTTTTATTTTTTCATTTTAAGCATTATTAAAATCACTGCTCCCGAAAAAACGGCCGTTTTTAAAACTTATTTTTGCATTGATACATGTCCCCTGGGGCAGGACCCCGGTCCCCAAACACTTTTTAGGACAATAACTTGCATGTAAGCCTTTATAATTAACACTTTAGATTTCTCCCATAGATTTTTCGAATTTGCCACGAACACCCCAATTTGTTCGCTGTTCGGCGAACGGGCGAACAGGCAATGTTCGAGTCGAACATGAGTTCGACTCGAACTCGAAGCTCATCCCTACTCCTTATACTGCACAGACAGCATGGCACACAAACCCAAGCAGGCCTCTACACCAGTGATGAGGTTCATTACACAATATCATCATAGTCATAAGCAAATGGAAAGCATTTTCCGTAAACATTGGTCTATTCTACAACAAGATCCACATTTGACAAAATCACTTTCTCTTCACCCTAAATTCGCATATCGCAAGGCTCCGAATATAAAAGGCAAAATTACACCTAGCAAAATGAAAACTAATGCCAAAATTACCACATCTAGACAGCTAACACTAATACCTTTAGCAGGTATGTATAGATGTAATAAGGCCTTATGCCTCACCTGTTCCCATGTTACTCATGGTCAAAAAACTACTTTGCTAACAGTAAATTGTATACCCTCACCTCTTTCTATAATTGTTCTACCATGTTCGTCATTTACTGTATAACCTGCCCATGCGGTCTATTGTATGTGGGCAGGACTATACGTACATTGTGAGCTAGATTTGGCGAACACCGTCGAGCAGTTAAGGATGGCAGTCCACAATATAGTGTTTCCAGACACTTTAACATTCATCATCCCAAAGACACCTCTTCACTTCGAGTATGGATCTTGGAATCCATACCCGATAAATATACATCAGCAGTGAGATTCCAACATCTATGTAAACAGGAAACATACTGGATCTATATCATAAACACTCTCACACCCTTTGGACTCAATGAGGAGATTGAGGTGAATACAGTCATGTGATAAAGGTAGATCCATGTACACACGTGCATATACAGTTTGTATGTGTGTACTTGTCTACACATACCTCCATCTCCTCCAGCTCATTTCCTCTGACTATAACAGAAAAAGGGACTCTTACCCTGTCTGATTATATTCTCATATGCATATATATTTCAGTTACCCTACACATTCCTTTCTCTGATGGTATTTTCAATTGTGAGCACAATATCCACATATAGTGGACTGGATGCATGCATGTGCGGTTGTGTATACATGTGCATATGCACGTATGCGGTCTCTATTATCATAACAAGATATCCGTTATTCACCGAGATTGTGAGTACTCTACAACATCTCTCAATAACAGTTTTTGGGTTATTATTATCATTATATATATTTTTTTAAATATATTTTTTTATATTTTTTATATACATAAATTTTCCCTATATTACACATGATACCTTTAATAATATCTAGATATTCTATCATTGGACAGATACATGTTACTAGGCATTTTTTAGACTTTTTTGAATTTTTTTGAATTTTTAGAATTTTTTGCATTTTTTGTGCATTTTTTGTGCATTTTTCACGCATTTTTTATGGCATTTTTTGTGCAGCCCTTATGCATTCTTTATGCGTTTTTTCATACATCTTTTTATGCATTTCTCATGTTAATATACGATTATATATGATTCTCTATGTCAATATATAAATTTCTTTGCCATATATACATCCATCATAGGGCAAGTCTTCCAGAAGTTTTAATCAATTGTATATTTAAAATGTATAGTTTCATAACAATTTCTATGTATAATTGCTTTGTTATAAATATATACGTTACTATTGGTCCAATATATGCTCACAATGAATAGTAAATACAGTTAGGCCAGTGTATCATTCCCCTCTAGTTTAATATCCCTCATTTCCGGATGTTGGTAATACCAAGCTAAGCGTAATATGACATTACACTGATGGTTCCGCTCGCTGGAACGCATATAAGACTGACAGCTCCCATCGCCAATCAGATCCGAGGAAAATGCGGAAGCATTGAAACGCATCATCAGTCATCGCCTGCCATTGACGTCACGTCCGGTTGCCGAAGCTGACTGCGCTCCAGCGGGAACCGCACGCCGCGGGGGAACTGAACGTTCACACCGTTACAGAGTGATAGTGTTCTGTATCCATCGCTTCTCTGCAACCTCCCCATCGCTGCAGCAATACTACAGTGCACTTTTACACCTTGGCAGCATTCCACAACTGGGAGACCACAGATGCACGGATTGACTCATGCCCTCCGCAGACAACTTATAGAGAGAAATATATCTATGCCTGTACTCCACTTCCACCTTGTGAGTAGCCATTTAGCTGTTATTTTAACCTTTTTTAAATAAATTGTACTAACATACTGCACTTAGTAGGCGCATTGTTTTTCTTCTCTCAACTCCTTTTGAAGCTCAGCCAGGCGAGCACTGGCATTATAAGAACTGCGGAAATGCACACAGACTTTCCTGGCTTGCCTCAGGACATCCTGTAACCCCGGGTACCTGCCCAAGAACTGCTGCACCACCAGGTTAAGGACGTGAGCCACACAGGGCACATGGGTCAGTTGTCCCTGTCGGAGGGCGGAGAGGAGGTTGATGCCATTGTTGCAAACCACCATTCCTGGCTTAAGCTGGCGTGGCGTCAACCACCTCTCGGCCTGCCCCTGCAGAGCAGACAGAACCTCTGCCCCAGTGTGGCTAATGTCCCCCAAACACACCAGCGCAAGCACGGCATGGCATCTTTTTGCCTGCGTACTTGCGTAGCCCCTTGAACGCCTACGGAGCACCGCTGGTTCCGAGGACAAAGCACAGGAAGAGGCCATGGAGGAAGAAGAAGAGGAGGGGGTGGAGGAGAGAGGTGTGTCACAACCAGTAGTAGCATTTTGGAGGCGTGGCGGCGGAACAACCTCCAACACTACTGCACCTTGTCCTGCATCCTTCCCAGCTGCCAAAAGAGTGACCCAATGGGCCGTGAAAGAAAGGTAATGTCCCTGTCCATGCCTGCTGGACCATGAGTCAGCGGTAATATGCACCTTACTGCTGACTGCCCTGTCCAGCGAGGCCAAGACATTGCCTTCCACATGCCGGTAGAGAGCCGGAATCGCCTTCCGTGAGAAAAAGTGGCGTTTGGGAACCTGCCACTGAGGAACCGCACATTGCACAAACTCACGAAAGGGGGCCGAGTCTACCAACTGAAAAGGCAGCAGTTGAAGCGCTAGCAATTTAGCCAAGCCAGCATTCAACCGCTGGGCATGTGGATGGCTGGGAGTGAACTTCTTTTGACGGTCCAGCAGCTGGGGCAGGGAAATTTGCCTGCTAGAATCGGACGTCTGTGTACTGCTAGCAGAGTGCCCGCAAGTACTTGGCTGTGACACACCTAATTCTACACCTTCATTCCTCTCAGTGCAGGTTTCAGAGAGGACTGAAGGTATAGTGGGGTTGGAGATCCCAGCTGATGCGGTGCAAGGAGAGGTCTGCTTTGTTCTTTGGTGTGGGTCTTTAAGGTAGGCTTGCCAACGAGCTGCATGGCAGGTCAACATATGTCTGGTCAAGCATGTGGTGCCCAAGCGGCTGATGTTTTGGCCACGCGATATACGCTTGAGACATATGTTGCAAACAGCAGCTGTGCGATCTGATGCACTCGACTCAAAAAAGGCCCATACCAAAGAACTTTTTGAATAACGGGCAGAGGCAGCGCCCTGCACAGGCGGAGCTCTGCGGTGTGATTCCGTCGGTGTGCTGCCCTTACGCTGGCCCCCCGAGGGCATCCTGCCTCATTGGAGATGTGCCTCCTCCTCATCCTCCTCCCCTCTCCTATTAGGCACCCACGTGGAGTCAGTGACCTCATCATCCCCCCCTCCTCATCACTGGAGCCAATCTGGCAGTATGCTGCAGCTGCTGGAACATGACTGCCAGATTGGTGTCCTTCTTGAGCATCCCCTCTCTCTCCTCTCACGCTACTGCCTTCCTCTAGCTGGGTATCATCATCAGACCCTTCGAAACGCTGGGCATCCTCCTGGAGCATGTACCCAACACTGTGCTCAAACAGTTCGGGGGACTCCTCAGGAGGACATGGTGGGTCTAGGGAAGGAGTGACTGATGATGACATTGATACCAGGGAAGAGGACGCTTTGGCAGCTGCTTTGCCAGTACCCTGAGCCTGGGTGAGAGAGGATGAGGAGGATGAGGAGGGCTTGGTCATCCACTCTACCAAGTCTTCGGCATGATGCGGCTCAACACGTCCAGCTGCCGAAAAGAAGGACACGTGTGTCCCATGGCCACGTGCTGATGGCGATGCACCGCGTCCACGACCAGCACTGTTGTCTCTAGACACAGAGCCTGCTTGCCCTGTTTTATTGGCTCCTGACTGTCTGCCTCTCCTTGTTTGCCTTCCAGACATTCTAATTGCCTGCAGGGAGATGGGAAAACCAGCAATAAGGCCTAGCTTCAGGAGTATATTTTGCAGGAAGCACACTACGCCCGCTGTAAGTGCTGCAAATGCCTGTTGGTGTAACACACCAGGAAAACACAGCAATTTGGGCTAGCTTCAGGTGTATATTTTGCAGGAAGCACACTACGCCCGCTGTAAGTGCTGCAAATGCCTGTTGGTGTAACACACCAGGAAAACACAGCAATATGGGCTAGCTTCAGGTGTATATTTTGCAGGAATCACACTACGCCTGCTGTAAGTGCTGCAAATGCCTGTTGGTGTAACACACTAGGAAAACACAGCAATAAGGCCTAGCTTCAGGAGTATATTTTGCAGGAATCACACTACGCCTGCTGTAAGTGCTGCAAATGCCTGTTGGTGTAACACACCAGGAAAACACAGCAATACGGGCTAGCTTCAGGAGTATATTTTGCAGGAATCACACTACGCCTGCTGTAAGTGCTGCAAATGCCTGTTGGTGTAACACACTAGGAAAACACAGCAATAAGGCCTAGCTTCAGGAGTATATTTTGCAGGAATCACACTACGCCTGCTGTAAGTGCTGCAAATGCCTGTTGGTGTAACACACCAGGAAAACACAGCAATACGGGCTAGCTTTAGGTGTATAATGTGCAGGAGGCACACTCCGCCCGCTGTAAGTGCTGCAAATGCCTGTTAGTGTAACACACCAGGAAAACACAGCAATAAGGGCTAGCTTCAGGTGTATACTGTGCAGGAGGCATAGCAACAATGACACTGACACTGTCCCCTGCCTATCCTTCTCTCTCCCTGCACACAAGGTTTATCAAAGAATATGACACTGACACTCTCCCTGCCTATCCTTCTCTCTCCCTGCACACAAGGTTTAGTAAAGAATATGACACTGACACTGTCCCCGGCCTATCCTTCTCTCTCCCTGCACACAAGGTTTATCAAAGAATATGACACTGACACTCTCCCTGCCTATCCTTCTCTCTCCCTGCACACAAGGTTCAGCAAAGAATATGACACTGACACTGTCCCCTGCCTATCCTTCTCTCTCCCTGCACACAAGGTTTAGCAAAGAATATGACACTGACACTCTCCCTGCCTATCCTTCTCTCTCCCTGCACACAAGAATAGCACAAAGAATATCACACTGTCCCTGCCTATCCTTCTCTTTCCCTGCGCCGGAACACACTACACAAGGCCGCCGCGCTTGCGGCCTTTTATAGTTTGGGGCGTGTTCTAAACCCCCTGAGCTATAATTGGCCACAGGCAACCTGCCTGTGGCCAATTATGGCTCTCCTAGCTGCCGGCGCTGTGATTGGCCAAGCATGCGGGGTCACAGTGCATGCTTGGCCAATCACAGCGCCGGGATTGCACTGCGATGGCGCAGTGTATTGTGGGCCGTTCGCGTCACTCGAATTTGGCGCGAACGGCCCAAATTGTTCGATGTTCGCCGAACGATCGAACAGCCGATGTTCGAGACGAGCGTATGTTCGTCTCGAACACCGAGCTCATCCCTAATCACGAATATATCGTCGATATAACGCTTATATACAAGCAATTGATTGGGTCTGTTTTTGTATATAGAGTCATCCTCCCATAGTGCCATATGAAGATTAGCGACACTGGGGGCATACTTGGCCCCCATTGCCACCCCCTGTGTTTGTCTATAATAATTAAGATGATACCAAAAATAATTGTGGCTTAAACTATACTCTAAACACTCCAGAAGATATTTTCTCTGTTTGCACTTCAAACTGCTGTATTCTCTTAGGGCCCATCTTGTGTCTGATTTAGCATCCTGATGACTGATGTTCGTGTACAGCGAGGCTACATCTGCTGTAGCTAGGTATATTGGTTCCTCATCTAGTGCAATCTCTTCAAGTATTTGTATAAATACAGTGGGTACGGAAAGTATTCAGACCCCCTTAAATTTTTCACTCTTGGTTATATTGCAGCCATTTGCTAAAATCATTTTAAGTTCATTTTTTTCCTCATTAATGTACATATATATATAACTCTATATATTTAACTTACAGTAGGTGCCGCCGATATTGTGTTTCTATCGCGCTCCCATCGCCGAGATTCTCGGCGACAGGAGTGCCGAGATGTCGGCAGCAGGGTGGCGACACGTGTCGCGCTCGCTGCAATGGCGAGGAGATGCGACACTGTATTGAGCGGGGATCCGACGCGGATTACTTATTAAAGGGGGCTCCCGGATTCCGATAAGCCCCCCGCCCGCAGACCCCGACAACCAACGGCCAGGGTTGTCGGGAAGAGGCCCTGTCCTCATCAACATGGGGGCAGGGTGCTCTGGGGTGGGGGGGCCGCAGGTCGCCCCCCTGCCCCAGAGCACCAAACCCCCCATGTTGAGGGCATGTGGCCTGGCGCGGTTCAGGAGGGAGGGGGCCGCTCTAATCCCCCCTCTTCCCCTGCGGCCTGCCAGGTTGTGTGCTCGGATAAGGGTCTGGTTTGGATCTTGAGGGGGACCCCCACGCCGTTTTTTCGGCGTAGGGTTCCCCTTCAAATCCAGACCAGACCCAAGGGCCTGGTATGCCCCTGGAGGGGGAACCCACGCCGTTTTTTTCTTTAAAAATTGGCGTGGAGTTCCCGCTCAGGATTCATACCAAACACAGTGCCTGGTATTGGCGGGAATCCGCGTCGGATCCCCACCTATTGGCAATGCGTGTCGCTCATCGTGAAAGGAACATTTTTTCCTTTCCCGATGACGAGGCAGCTCGGCGCTGGCTCTCGCGACGGAGCTCATAGGGTGTCAATATCGCCGCTAGAAGCGGCGATATTGACACAATATCGGCAGCACCTACTGTAGGTGCTGTCCATTTCTTCTGATCATCCTTGAGATGGTTCTACACCTTCATTTGAGTCCAGCTGTGTTTGATTATACTGATTGGACTTGATTAGGAAAGCCACACACCTGTCTATATAAAGTTTTTTTTTATGGTTGTGGATAACCAACTAATAATTATAGCACCAAATCCCCAAAATGGTAAATAGATAAGAGCAGGGAAGATGGGATTTTTAACGGTGCATAAATAACAAATGTATAAAGTAGATTATAATAAAATATTTTTATTTTGACATCAAAACAAAAGTAAGAGACAATAATAAAATGGAACAGAAGGTGATTTTACAGACAATACAATTCAGATGGACAGTTGGATGGCATAAGGTCCCGACATGTTTAGCCCCTGATTCGGGCTTCTTCAAAAAGGGAAAGTACTGTCCGCTATGGTGATGTACACCTTCTACAAAGTACAAAAAACACAAATACATATACATAATATTAATAGTGATAACAAACAAATAAACCAAAATAAGTGTTATATAGGTGAATATAAATTTTATGCATGCACAGTTCACACCCCCTGAGGTCAAGCCCCTTACCTCTCTCCGCACTCCAGCCAGCCCAGACAGCCACACCCCAAACTGTAACACCCGGCCCCCACCACGTGCACATCCACAGATCACAGGGGGTAGCACGAAATAATAAGGAAGGAGGCGGCCCGTATTGGGCAGTATCTGCAATTGGGAATATCCAATGAAGATGGATACATGTAAGAATGCGCATCAAACATATATCCACATGTATATACCCCAAAAGAGCACACTACCAACAAGGCAGTGTGCCTCCTGGTGATACAACCAAAATTCAAGAAAATACAAGTAATACTAGCAAGTTACAAGAGCTAGAGTGGAAACAACTCAGTCCCTGGGATGGCACGGATAAGCGATTCTTACCTTTATGAACGTTATGGATCGTGTGGTCCCAGGGGCTCAGCAGCATCTCTGCACTGATGCCTTAGGCTTATATATACCCCCCATCCGGTCACATGGACCGGAAGCGGACACAGGCTGTACCGCACATGCGCAGACGCCGCCGCATGATGTCATTCCGCATCTCCGTTCTACGGCAGAGTCAGGAGAGCAAAGAGAGAAGGAAGTTGTGGAGCACTCTTATGGTGGATTTTGAGAAGACACCCAAAATGGGGCTTCTCCAGGAATGAATGCTGTGGTGAAAGGTCTGCATGTAGGTCAGCAAAGCGGGCGTCCAATGGTGATTAGACCGCCCTTGGGTGTCCATGTGATCATAGAAAAGTGCTGGGCATCGTCCAGGATGGTCACTGGGAAAGGCGCTACATACTGAGCGGGCAAAGAATGGAGAGAGAGGCTTGGTACCAATGGCTGCACTCGGGCAGTAAAAAAGCATGCATTTAACAAGTTATACAAAGTAATAACAACAATATAAGAGGGAAATTGGGTAAATATACAATGATACAAAATCCATGAGGCATATAACACTTTTTTTCTATTAATGTATAAAAATAAATATAATCAAATTTGGCAATTACATATATAAAAAAGTAGCCTTCAAGGAAAGGCTGTTTATATCTATCCATCAAAAACACATTTTTTCTCCATACATGCTAGTAAGGTGAAATATAATCCATATGTTTGGTCGACTTATGCAACCAATAGAGCAATAGACTATAAATTTCACATAGACTTAGGGGCCAGAAAAAGGACTAGAATTGTTGTTTAGTCCTATAAACATGTGGGGAATAAGAGAGGGATTGGGAAGATGTTATCCCACATATATAATGACCAAAGGTAGGAAAAGGAAGGAGAAAAGGAAGAGAAGGGGGAGGGGGGGAAGGGAAAATGAAGAGGGGGGAGAAAAAAGGGGAAGAGAAGGGAAAAGGGTCAAGACAACAAGGAAGGTAGAAGAGGAAAGGGGTGGGAGAGTGGTAGAAAAAAGGGGGGGGAATGTTTTTTTTAAAAGAAATGGAGGGAAAGGAGGGGAAGGAAAAAAGTCAAGACAGCAACGGAGAAAAGGGGAGGCAGCAAAGGAAACGATCTGCATTAATTATAAAAAAGGTTTATAACTCAACATTTCATTCAATCCGGGATAATTTGTAGCTTTTAGCGAAAAAATCCAATGGGATTCTAATTGCAGAAGTTTCTGATCATTGCTGCCTCCCCTAACATCCGGAGGAATGTGTTCCGAGGCCATAAATTTGATGGTATCCAATCTGAAGTCATGAAATAAACCAACATGACGACTGATTGGGGTTTCCATCCTTCGTTTTTTTATCAAGGATATGTAGTCATTTATTCTTTTGAAAAAGGGATGTTTTGTTTTCCCTATATAAAAAGAATTACAGGTGCATTGCATCATGTACACCAGGGATATGCAATTAGCGGACCTCCAGATGTTGCCAAACTACAAGTCCCATGAGGCATAGCGAGACTCTGACAGCATCAAGCATGACACCCAAAGGCAGAGGCATAATGGGACTTGTAGTTTGGCAACAGCTGGAGGTCCGCTAATTGCATATCCCTGATGTACACAATGCCTGGAGTCTGGCACGTTACTCTGTGTTTAATCCTATGAGTGCACCCATTGGGTAGTTTGACTTCATTACTGTTTAGCATGAAACAACAGTTATCGCATTTCCTACATGGGAAGGACCCAGGAGATACGGCAGCTATCGATGCGGTACAGCCTGTGTCCACTTCCGGTCCATGTGACCGGATGGGAGGTATATATAAGCCTAAGGCATCAGTGCAGAGATGCTGCTGAGCCCCTGGGACCTTACGATCCATAACGTTCATAAAGGTAAAAATCTCTCTTCATCTTGACACAGCAGTGTATGTTTACTCTTCCTCTGTCCCTCCTCTCTTTCTAACCTGTGTATCTCAGCACTTTTGTCTAGAGATGTTTAATTTGGAGGCATGAATTGTGTAAACTTTATTCATTGATCAAGTTTATTCCTCCCAAGTTTGCTCTCACCACTATGTTTGTGTTTGAGCTTCTTTTCCAAAAGGATTTAATTATAAACAAAGCAAAAACATACTGTGTACATACAAAGTAAAGGGGAAAAAAAAATGCAAATTGACATAGCAAGATCAAATATCACGTGGATGAACAAAAAACAAAAGGCCTACGTCCTAGGGTACTAGAACATTTTAAATGGGTTGATCTGAATAGTACAATAAGGACCTAGCTATGCTGAACAGTGCAATAAAGCAACAATTGTAGTACACAATAGAGAGATAGGCCTCGTACACACGACCGAGTTTCTCGTCGTAAAAAACACGTCGTTTTTTTCGACGAGATTCTTGTTAAGCTTGTCGATTTTCTCGTCAAGCTTTCTATGCGTACACACTGTCATTTCCCAATTTCCTCGTTGTTCTCCGCGCTCACGTCCAGCACGTACGACGGCACTATAAAGGGGAAGATCTTTTTTCTTGGGCTGCTTTTGCTGATCTCGTGTTACCGCGTGTGAAGTAAAAGTTTGGGAAGAGACGATTCGCGCTTTTCAGTCTTCGTACTTTTCAGATTGTTTTCTGCCGTTCAGTTTGTGCTTGAGGGTTCGTATCTTGACTTTCAGGGCGTCTAGGCAGGTCGTATCTGTTTTACAGTGCGTTCTTGCCTGTTCGTTTCTGATTTTCATTTCGTTATTCATAGGCCTTGCTGTTCTAAAGTGCGTTCTGTTCTGTACGTTCTGATTAGACGACCGTTTCCTAGCCATGTCGCCTGGACGTTCTCGTCGTCGAGTTCGTGCTGTGCGTGCGCTTGGTGTTGGTCTGCTTGTTTTGGACCAAGACCAGTCCATGAATGGTGTGAGGAGGAGTTCATGGACCAAGAATTGGTTGCTCCAGCGGGACCAATTCTGCCACATGCCTCTGCTGCGGGAGATCGTTGAGAATAATCCTGAGGACTACAGGAATTTTCTGAGGATGGCTGACCCCGTTTTTCAGGAACTGTTGGCTTTGGTGTCCCCCTATATTACCAGGAAGGACACAGTTATGCTGGAAGCCATCAGTGCTGAGCAGAGGCTCATCGCCACGTTGCGTTACCTGGCGACAGGGAGAAGTCTTCAGGACTTGAAGTTCACCACAGGCATCTCCCCCCAGGCTCTGGGCCTCATAATCCCAGACACCTGTTCTGCCATCATCCAAGTCCTGCAGGAGGACTATATTAGGGTAAGTTTGCTCCCTTAACATCACATTTTAGGTATTACATGTATGCTAATGTATTGTATTTCTTTCATCCTTCCCTAATTACCATGATTGTAATATGCTGAGAATGTCCCCTTTGTCCCCATGCATGTTGGAAGCTTTAGATTGCCCCTTTTTTCTCCTCCCTAAATATTTCCCTTCACTAACTTTTCCAGCAGGGGTGCCTGTTGCTCCAAATGTTGGGGGGTTCAAACCCCAATTTAGGAAATAAACTTCCTCCTTTTTTGCTCTGTTGCCTATTAAACGCCCCCAGTTGTCCCCTCCAATGCAGCCATTTTGTTCCCTCAAATGCAGCCATTTAGTCCCCTCTAATGCAGCCAGTTTCCCCCCAGCCCTGCACTTACCTTCTTGTGGTCAGCGCCATCCTTCTTCTGTCCTTGATGTCTTCTCCTTCCCTTCATGTTGCATCAGCCAATCATGTTACCATTAAACAGACTTGGTGAACATGATTGGCAGAGCAGCCTGTCAGTGTTTACCCAAGTAATGCCCCCCTCCCTGCGTCCCCGATTTTTCTTTTAGGAAGCCAATTACATCCCTCAGGTTGTAATTTGCAAGACTATTTTACTACCTGTTTCTGCTATGCAATTTTAACCCCCTAAATGCCGCAATGATTCATATGTCGGTCGCTTTACAAGAGGCCATCCACCTGAATAGTGTGCGGCATAGACAATACATAGGTTCATGCAACGCATGAACCTATGTATTGTTCTGAGTGATGGGCACAGGAGAGAGGGGGCAGTGCTCCAGCGCCCACTCTGGACGCACCGCCACTGCAATGCTATCCTGTGGCCAAACACATCTCCCCCCCCCAAAATAATTTAGCAATGGCCCATCAGAGGGGGTGATGAATATGATAAATGAGCCTTCCATTATCCTTTTTTTACACACCTTAATAAACGTATAATTAGATTGATGTTGGCCTCTATTTTTTTGGGATAGAATTTCCTTGTAATGTATGACTTTGTTTTTCTAATATTATTTCATCTTGTTTCACTCCCCAGCTTCCTTCCACGCCACAGGAATGGCAGACTGTGGCATCGGAGTTTGCCACGCGGTGGGACTTCCCCAACTGCGGTGGTGCCATAGACGGGAAGCACGTCCGCATCGTGCCGCCACCCCGTTCTGGGTCCTACTACTACAACTACAAGGGGTTTCATAGCATTGTGCTGATGGCGGTGGTGTCAGCACGGTATGAATTCCTCTATGTTGATGTAGGGAAGAATGGCCGGATGTCCGATGGGGGATCCTTCATCCAGACGGAGTTTGCCCTCCGTCTCCAGAGTGACGACCTTGCATTGCCACCGGATGCAGGGAATATTGAAGGACTCCCCTTTGTTTTCTTGGCTGATGAAGCCTTCGGACTCGGACGGCATCTTATGAGGCCATTTTCGCAGAGGACCCTGACCCCAGAGAAGAGGGTGTTCAATTACCGGCTGGCCAGGGGCCGAAGAGTCGTTGAAAATGCCTTCGGCATAATGGCCAGCCGGTTCCGCCTTTTTATGACTTCCATCCACTTGGCGGACTACAAAATAAACTATGTCGTGTTATGCTGCTGTGTGCTACACAATTTTCTTTGCCGCAAATCGAATTCATATATGGCCTCAGTTTTGCCAGAGGCTGGACTTTCCCCTGCAAATCCCCTTCCGGGCCTGGAATCTGCCCGTCTTGGCTTGCCCCCCCAAAATGCCCGTGTGGTTCGGGACAAATACATGGATTATTTCACGGGTAGGGGGGCAATTCCTATGCCAGCCTATGTCTAAGTATCCCAATAAAAATCTTGTTTAAACCTTTAATTATTTGTTCTTTCCTGTCTCCTAGTTTGTCTTTGTGCATTTGTAGTGTCAAGTGTATTTTACTTTAGTAAATAACAACCATTTCACTATGTAACCTTACAAAAGAACCAAATAAGCTTAGAGGGTATTATAAAAAGAAGCTACACGTTGTTTGTGGTCAAATATTTTACTCTGTGCACATTCTCTTCATTTTTTTTTTTTTTTTTTACTTTGGGGTTGGCCTGGCCCCAACCCGGCAATTTTTGGCTTATGAAAATACAAAAATAACAGTTGCATTTCAAAAATTACAACATTGGATACCTCTGAGCAATCGGAGACATTCACTTACACAAACTATGTCTCTATGTGCCCGTCCTAATATGGGGTCCTGCCACCCCTTGCCCAGCCAAAAATTGAATATGCACACATTTTTTTTTGGTTTCATATAGGAAGTTTACAATCCTGATCCCTATTGTCAACATGTGCTATCTGCCATCAGGGGTGATCAATGGACGTGTTTTGGGGGTGCATCCCCTTCCTCAGTTCACCGACTTTTGATACGAGGAAGGGGTTGCACCCACAAAAGACGTACATGGATATCCCCTGATGGCAGATAGCACATGTTGACACACTGTGTGCATATTCAATTTTTGGCTGGTTTGATAGTCAAAAAATTAGAAAAAATTATAAAAACAAACATGTAAAAACAAATGTGTTAGGATGGCTTATTGAATTCTCCCCAAAACATCGAGAATGTCTTTAAATGTTTGTTCCATCACATGGATTCTTTGTTTAATTAGGTCCAGTTCCGTGCAACATTCCATCACTTGCTGGATGAGGCGGAGGGCACTGTCAGCAGAGAACCGTGTACTATCCTTCACAACATTTACATCCCCTAAAAACCAAAAAAAAATGTTATTATAACTCTGCAGGCCTACCTCGCTTACCTTAAGCTGTGGTGTCAGATACTGACCAGTTGTGGTGACCAGATCCACAACGTCATCCACCTCTCCTTCCTGCACTTCTCCTTCCTCCACCTCAACTTCCTGCACATCTTTCGGTTGTGGGTCTTTGGGAGTTTGGGGTTGCTTGGAAGTTGTGGGGTACATGTGCTCCCTGGAGTGTCCTCCTCCCAGTCTTCTCTCCCCTATGAGAATAAAACCAAAGGTCTATTTATCACACTGTAAATCTCATTGTTAAAATAAAAACAGGCTAAATTGTTTGGAAGTGGGGTACAAGTGTGTGTTTGTGCGGAATTTAAAGAAGAATGCATTATTTATGACCCCAAATATGTTTAGTATTCACATTTGGATGTAATTTTTTTGACATGGAGGCACCACAAAAATTCTCTGATGCACCTGTGTGGGACACCCAAAAAAGGCGGGTCTGTTGGCCCACACTATAGTGCTCCAAAGTACAGATGTGGAAGCAGCTGCTGAGTGTCCTCTCCTTTACACTGATAAAAGTTTGCATTTCATTCTCTTTACAAACACATCATCTAGACTTAAAAATTATCCACAATACTTGATCAAAAATGGCAGATGTCTAATTACTTTTGTGGCTCTTAAATAAGCCAAAACCACGGATAGTGGCCGAACGAAGTGTCGGTAACGTAACGAACGATTACTGTGCCCAACCTAGTTCAAAATATTACATTTTGGAAGGGAGTCCAATATGATAAAAAAAAAAAACATGTCAGTTTATAAAAAGATTAATAGCAGAAACGTCGTCATTTTACTTACTTTTAGCGAGCATCCTCTTTATGCTCCTCAACTGGTCTGGCTCCCTCAGTTTGAGGTCTGACCACCTCTTTCTGAGCTGCTCATTTGAGCGTTTCACCCCGAACTTCGCCCTCAGACTCTTCACAACTTTAGTGAGGATTTTGGCCTTCCTTCTATTTGGTTTGCTATACGGCCCATGCTTGGCATCATAATCAGCCTTGACCAAGATGTCCACCATCTCCGCCATCTCCGCCAAAGACATATTCGATGCCTTGAATCTCCTCCTTGATCGTGACGTGTCCTCGGTCTCCGGGCTTGTCTCCTCGCTAGTTGCGGAATTATCAGACACCTGCTGTAACTCCGCCATATCTGTCTGCGCGCCGAAAGAGAAGGGGCGGGGAAAAGATGTTAGTTAGAACGTCATGGGCGGGCGACGTGTGCGGAGCAACGTGTTCGAATTTTGACCCATGCGTGGTGTGTATATAGCAAACACACATGTGACTATAGTACGTTCGGTGTGCGGAGAGAGGAGTTCAAGTGACGGATGTGCGAACGAAGGTATGTGATTTTGTGACTTGTAAAAATTGTTGGCCTATACTGTCTTGAGATTGTTGGAGGATATATATGGTGACTAGGATGTTAAGAAGGTTAGACTGTTTGCCTCACATTATTTAAATATAATTTATTTAACTTGCAGATACAATATGAATGTCTTTATTAGCGACAAAGAGTTCCTGGCGGAATTTATTGACCGGGTAAGGGAGCTGCCGGCTCTGTGGGAGACGAAAAACCCCATCCATAAAAAAAAGGGGTGAGAAAAGCAGCGCTGGAGAAGCTGCTCCCATTTGTGCATACCAAGGTGCCCACAGCCACAGCAAAACAAGTGGACACTAAAATTGGGAGCTTGAGAGGTACCTACAGGACTGAACGCTCTAAGGTGCTGGCTTCTCAGAGGTCAGGAGCAGCAGCAGATGATGTTTATGTCCCGATTTTGTGGTACTACAACAGGATGTCCTTCCTGGATGACCACATTGACACAAGGCCATCACTCTCCACTCTTCCCCCCAGACTTCCCTGCAGCCAACCTGAGCCTTCTCTGGAGCAAGAGGAGGCAGCCATCCTGGATGATCCAGATTTGGCCATCTGGAGCCAGGTATAGTATTAACTGAAAATGTATTGGGATAAAATTAATGTTTGACAAATATGTCAGGATGAGAAACATACATTATTTTGGATTCCACAAGTGAAATCAAGATCTGTAGACATTATTCTGCACTTAATTGGGTGCTAAATAGTCAATCTGATGTAGTGGTAAATTTAAAGCAAGGATTTATGCATTTACATTCTAATTGCTTCAATCAGGATTACAAAGTTTGATGCAAAGATTAAACCAACATATTAAACTATGTTCCTTTTTCATACACAGGATGAAATCAGCCAGGAGGAGGGTCTGGAAACTGTCAGGCAGGAGGAGGAAGGGCCCAGTGGCAGCCAGGAGGTGGCAGGGCCCAGTGGCAGCCAGGAGGTGGCAGGGCCCAGTGGCAGACAGGAGGTGGCAGGGCCCAGTGGCAGACAGGAGGTGGCAGGGCAAAGGAGAAGCACCAGATCCCAGGTGCCTCCCATCCGGCTTCACAAAAGAGGCAGGAGGGACAGGACCACCAGTGAGGCAGCAATGGCCCTTATTAAAGAGGCCCATGCCACCCTCAAGGAGCCCACATCCCCTGAAGAGGCCATTGCCGGCCTAGTGGAGGCTAAGTTCAAGGTGATGAGCATGGAGCAACGCCTCCTATGCGAGCCCCTGCTCATCACCTTGCTCAACAAGGGGGTGATGGAGAAAATTACACCCAATACCGCCATATGTGAGGTGGCACAACTGACCCAACCTCAACCTCCACCTCCACCTTCCTCTTCTGCCCCACCCCCTTCTGCTACACCTCCACCTTCTGCCCCACCCCCTTCTGCTACACCTCCACCTTCTGCCCCACCCCCTTCTGCTACACCTCCACCTTCTGCCCCACCCCCTTCTGCTACACCTCCACCTTCTGCCCCACCCCCTTCAGCTACACCTCCACCTTCTGCCCCACCCCCTTCTGCTACACCTCCACCTTCTTCTTCTGCCCCACCCCCTTCTGCTACACCTCCACCTTCTTCTTCTGCCCCACCCCCTTCTGCTACACCTCCATCTTCTGCCCCACCCCCTTCTGCTACACCTCCGCCTTCTTCTTCTGCCCCACCCCCTTCTGCTACACCTCCACCTTCTTCTTCTGCCCCACCCCCTTCTGCTACACCTCCACCTCCTCCTCCTGACAGGAGTACCCCTCCAGTGGGCCAGCCTCCAGCCAAACGAAGAAGGAAGGCTGCAGGGAAGGCTTCAGGAAAGGCTGCAGGAAAGGCTTCAGGAAAGGCTGCAGGGAAGGTTGCCAGGAAGAAGAGGAAGTGATGGCCGTGCTTCATTGTGGTCGGACAGAAGGCAGCCTGTTGTAGTACCACACACTTGGGACATATATCTCACCTGCTGCTGTTCCTGACCTCTGGGAGGCCAGGATCAGATTGTGTTCAGAAATGTTGGCCTTCTCAAGCTCCCAATTTTAGTGTCCACACAGGGTTGCTGTGTGCTCTGGGGTCCCTGGGATGCACAAATGGCAGCAGCTTCTCCAGCGCTGCCTTCTCTTTATTTAATTTATAAACATGAATAAATGTGTTTTTTGTTTAAGTTCATACTTGACTATGTGTATTTTTAAATAAACAAAATCAAGCTTTGGAGTAAGCAGATACATTTGACTGACAATAAAAGGCACAGATATCACCCCCCCCCAAAAGAATAACTAAATCTGATTAGCACAAAAACATGGTGTGAAATTTAAATAATATAGATTCCAAATTTAAATGGGAGATCGCTATCAAAACATTGAGAAATTATAATTAACATCATTTTGAAAAATCTAACCATTTAAATTATTCCGAAAAACTTGCACGATATAATACACATAAATCTTATAAAGAGCAGCATGAAAAAGGTTAAAAATAAGGCATAACTCTGTGTGAATATCAGCAGTAAAAGAAGGTCACTCGTTTTGATTAATGTAACATTCTAACGAAGATTTCAATGCAGAACATTTAAACGATGAAATATTTTTGAGCGTGACGAATATGCTCTCTCCATTATGAAGGCTTGTTTTCCCAGAAGATGCGCTCCCGTCTCATAGTTGCTTGTGAGCATGCGCGCTTTTGGAAGAGTCGTGAAAGCATACACACGAACCATTTTCTCGTCACAAAACAGGCCGACGAGAAACACGACGAGGAAATCTGGAATCCTGACGAGAAAATAGAGAGCAGGTTCTCTATTTTCTCGTCGAGATTCTCGGCAATTTTCTCGTCGTAAAACCATACACACGAACGTTTTTCTAGACAAAAAAACTCTCGCGGCACTTTTCTTGACTGTTTTGGACGAGAAAAACGGTTGTGTGTACGAGGCCATAGGATTAGAAATCTAGAGAACAAAGGATAGTAAATAAGAGAGAGAGAGAAAAAAAAACCGATATAACCAAAAAAAAGAACAAAAGAAAATAGGAATATCATAAAATAGAAAATGCGAAAGAGGAGAATCTATCAAAATAAATAATATACTAAAGAAGAAAATGAATGAGAGGTCAGTGCTGCAGTCTATAGATGGACCAGGGTTTCCACTTAGTGTCATACAGAGGCATGGAATCCCTCAACGTGTGGTGTATTTTGTCAGTCAGCATCATTTGATCTATTCTGGATATGACCAGTGAAAAGGGAACCGAGACAGATTTCCAGGAGAGAGCTATAGCCCATTGTACTGCCAAACAGACCGAATGAATCAGTCTCAAGAGGGGTCTAGGGGTGTCCGGCACATTTTGAAAGAGGAGGCATTGAGTGCGTGTTAGAGTCACATGCCCACCTGCAAGGTTATCAATCAGCTCAAGAGCCGCCGACCATGTGGGCCGCAGCCTGTCACACTCCCAGAACAAATGGAAGAGGGAGCCTGGGAGATCGCAGCCTCTAAAACAAGAGGGCGACACCTGAGGCTAAATCTTGTTGAGGCACAGGGGAGAGTAATACCAGCGGGTCAGCAACTTAACCGCTGTCTCTCTAATTGTGAGAGAGAGCGTGCATTTTCTCATATTGGTCCAGCCAGCACTCCAGTCCAAGTCTTCTGCGGTAAGAGCGAGCTCCCTCTTCCATTGGGCTCTGTATTTGGGCATCGGGCCCTCCAGAGTCGACTCAAAGGCTCTATACAAAATTGAAATAAGGCCTTTCTGTCTAGGTGCTGTAAGACATATCTTCTCGTAGAAAGTTCTAGAGTCTGAAAGGGGGCCTGTATAGTGACTCAGAAAGAAGTGTCTAATTTGGAGATAGTGATAAAATTCGCCGGCAAGGGCTGGATGTTTAGTCAATATATTAGGAAACAACTCAAATTTCACTCCCTGTAGAAAGTCTTCCAACTTAACCATTCCTAGGCCCGTCCAGAGTCTAAACTCAATCGGGTGAGCAAAGGCAGGGGGAAATCTCGAGTCTCCCAGATATGAAGCGCCCAAGGGGAACCCCGAGATAAGATTGAATTTCAATTTGTACCTATCCCAAAGCTTCAAGCTTGCAGTCACTAAACCATTATTGGGGGGGCCTAGGGAGCGTGAAGGGTTAGAGGACCACATAATGCCCGGGAGGTAAGCAGGGGAAATTGAGTCTTGTTCAAATTTAACCCAAGGGACTTTGGAATGAGGAATGTTCCATTGTGCTTGTTGTGAAAACCTGCTGGACAAGTAGTAGAGCCAGACCTGTGGGACACCCAGACCCCCCTGTTTGGCTGAACGGTAAAGGGTTGTTTTCACAAATCTAGGGGGCCTACTCTTCAATATAAATTTATTAAAGATTATTTGAATTTTGAGCAAATAGGATTTGGGAAGCACAATCGGCAGGGAATGGAACAGGTAAAGTAATTTGGGCAGGCTGGTAATTTTGAGTGCAGTTATCCTACCCAGGAAGGAGATGTGAAGTGGGGACCAGAGTTTAAGTAGTTGTTTAAGTTTAGAGACCATAGGGGGGTAATTACCTTCAAATAACTTGGAAAAATCACCCGTCAAATTGACCCCTAGGTATGGGAGGGTCGAGCCAGCCCATGAGAATCTGAAGGACTGTTTGAGGTGTTCCAACTCTGATTGAGAGTAGCCTATGGGGAGGACCAAGGATTTTGAGGCGTTCACAGAGAGGCCCGAGATCTCAGCGAATCTAGACAGGGATTGAAACAGATTGGGCAAGGAGATCAATGGGTTGGTGATAAACATCAAAACGTCATCCGCATACATGCAGAATTTATAGTCTGTAGAGCCTTTGCGATAACCAGATATGTCTGGGTTCCCCAAAAGCTCCACGGCTGGGGGTTCCAGGGCCAGGGAAAAGATCATAGGGGAAAGCGGGCACCCCTGTCTCGTGCCTCTGCCTAACTTGAAAAATTCGGAACTACAGCCCGGTATTTTAATCCTGGTCTGAGGATCACTATACAAAGCCTGGAAGGCATAGAGGAATTCCCCCTGAAAGCCCATGCGTTGTAACAAGGTGGACAAATAACCCCAAGACACACTATCAAATGCCTTCTGTATATCCAGGCTCAACAGAAGCACTTTTTTAGTAAACAGGCTGGCATCCTGTATAATATTAGTGGTTAAACGGATGTTGTCAGTAATAAGCCTATGGGGAATGAAACCAGCCTGATAAGGGGAAATCAGGGAATAAATGATGAGGGCCAACCTGTCAGCCAGGATCCTGCTAAATATCTTTAAATCATTATTAATAACCGATATAGGTCTATAATTCTGGGGGAGGGTGTGATTTTTGTTTGGTTTAGGAATGAGCGACATGTTCGCCAGTAACATCTCAGCTGGGAAAGAGCCCCCCTGTAAGACCAACTGAACCAGCCTACCAGATAATGCAGGGGCGAATTTCTTGTAATAGATGGCTGTGAAACCGTCTGGGCCGGAAGCCGAGCCAGATTTTAGTGACTTGATAACGTTCAAAACTTCAGCCTGCGAGATAGGTGCTTTGAGTTTGTCTACTTGGGAGGGGGAGAGTGAGAGAAGGGGGATCGAATCAAACCAGGCAGCATTCTCAGTGGAGGGCCTAGATTGAGAGGGAGCTAATAGAGTAGAGTAAAAATGATTAAAAATATTAAGAGCCTCCTGTGGGTGTGATATGGTCTGTCCAGAGTCAGACCATCTGAGTGCCTTCTCCACCTTAGAGGTAAGCAAGGAATCCAGTTCGAGGCGCTTCTGGTCAATCAACCCCCTGGTGGACTCCTGGTTCAGTGCAGAAGAACGTTTATATAACAGGTCAAAATCAGATGTGAGTTGTAGGATCCTGTGTCTGTTTTCCCTATTATGGGCAGAGGCAATTCCAATGAGTTTGCCTCTGATAACAGCCTTGTGGGCCGTCCAGACCACAGGTATGGGCGTCTCGGGGATGGCATTGAGATTACAGTATTGGTCTATGGCCTGTGATACCTCAGATTCGATAGCCAAGTCCGACAAAAGAGACTCATTTAGGCGCCAGGTGAAGGGGGTAGGAGCTAACCCAATGAACTCAGTCTCAAAGGAGGTAACCTGGTGGTCAGACCAAACACAGGGGTGTATGGAGGCGGCTGTGGAATTGGCCAGAGTAATCGGAGTGACAAAAATATAATCAAGCCTAGTGTAGCTGTTGTGAGGGTGGGAGTAAAAAGTGTACTCCCTAGCTCCAATGTTGTGCGCTCTCCAGGAGCCCACCAGTTGACAATCCCGCGAACTCCTGGTCAGTGATCTGGGAAAACCCCTAGAGGAAGTGGCAACCGAACACCTATCCAGTACCGGGTTGGCCACCAAATTAAAATCCCCCCCTACAATCATGTGTGGGGACTGGTATAGTTGGAGACACTCAAAAAAAGATACAAAAAATTAAGCAGGGGAGTCGTTGGGTGCATAGATACTTGCGATAGTTAGTTCCTTGTTATTCAAAATACCCTGTATTATAACAAACCTGCTTTCCTTGTCCCTATACACCTTCTTCACATCCATGGAGAGGGAGGCATGTAGAAATATTGCAGCCCCTCTGCTCTTGGTAGAGTGAAGTGTGTAAAAGAAATGGGGAAAGTGCCTATGGAAAAACTTGGGGTGGGATGCTTGAGAGAAATGCGTTCCTTGGAGTAGGAGGATTTTAGCATTTACATTTTTATAGAAGGCGAACGCTTTTTTTCCGTTTAACAGGGGAGTTAAATCCTTTTACATTGTGAGGTATACATTTAAGAGCCATTGTGCTTTAGAATAAGGACTATCAATAGAGCAATGTGATAAAAATCAACAGGGAGAAGAGCACTACATTATAACCTGTAGTACTCTGCAGGAACCACAGGGGTCACCCACATGCAGCAAAATAAAACCATATCAGAGCAGAGATGACCTAACTTGACTAAAAGTCTATGCAAACTAAGTGTTAGTAAAACCACAAGATCATATTGGCAGAGGAACAAAAAAAGTACCGACCAAAGGAAAATAAAACAAGAAAAAATAACACAGAATTCAAAATTAAATAAAATAAGAGCCAGAGAAAATGAAATGGTTCAGGTAAAAATACATAACCTGAAAAAAAGAACAGATATATGAGACATATTCGTCTCAAACCCAGCCAAAGAGTAGTTTCTGATCCCTCTCCTGAAAAGTTACCGGAGGAGATGGGCTCAACAGAGAAAACAGTCATCAAAAGAGCAGCAGAGAAAAAAAAACACTGGAGGCTGGTGGGGGAGTTCATACAACGGCCTCGGTGGGAGAACTCCAAAATGTCCGGGCAAAACAAACGGGGATCAAAAAAGAAAAAACTTGTGGCAGTTTCAACAGGCACGGGGGTGCAGTTAAGCATAATAGAGCCGGGTGTCAGTCCATACCTCGGTCCCCAGCGTCGTACCTAATCCTTCTACGGTTCGCGCGAGGGGGAGGTGTGCCCCAAATTGGAGATGGTCTGGGGGTCAGCGGGGGGCGGCGGATTACCTCCGGATCCAAGAGGCCCAACTTAACTAGAATCTCCTGTCCTTCCAGCAGGGAGGTAGCTGTGTATGTGGAACCGTTGTGCGGGATCACTAGTTTGAAGGGGAACCCCCAGCGATAGCGAATCCGCGCCGATTGGAGATCCGAGGTAACCTCCTTCAGGCCTCAACGTCTCTCCAGGGTAGCAGAGGAGATGTCCGGATATCTGGATGACATGTTTTTCCAGGGTGATCCTCGGTTGATTCCGCGCGGCTCTCAGGATTT
Source organism: Rana muscosa (assembly GCA_029206835.1). Classification (NCBI taxonomy): domain Eukaryota; kingdom Metazoa; phylum Chordata; class Amphibia; order Anura; family Ranidae; genus Rana; species Rana muscosa. The sequence continues at coordinate 325,216,160 of CM055117.1, forward strand.
CTTCTTTAGTTAGGAAATCCTTCATGCAGAGGACAATGTCCCTAGGTGGCTTATCTGCTGGCGGTTTGGGCCTAAGGGCCCTGTGGATCCTGTCACAGGTAAAGGCCGCGGAATCACAGTCGGGCAGGAGGGACTTGAAAAGCCGGATGACCGTGGGGATGAGGTCCGTCTCTGTTTCAGGAACCCCCGTAAGCACAAGTTATTGCGTCGATTGCGGTTGTCGAGATCCTCGACCTGGGCCTGGATCTGCGTGAAAGCCATAGCCAGGGAATCATGTTCACGGCTTAGGTCGTTGTAGGCTAACGCAAGTTCGTCGTGCTTTGTCTCGAGTTTGTCGGTCCTGGTGCCTAGTGCTGCAATTTCTGAGGACAGGGTCTGGGAAGTCTTGTGCAGCTCAGTTTGAAATTTGGCTGCTATCTTAGTATACATGTCCTCCAGACTGGCATCCAGGTCCGCTTTAGAGAGCGTAGACGAGTACTCATGGCTTTGTGCCTCCGAGGGACCCAGGGAAGGGGCAGGAGCTAAAGAGTGAGCTCCGCCGCCAGCGCCATCTTGTTCCATGCCGTACAGCTCCCTCGTGCAAAGAAGGTAGTGAGTAAGCGACTTTTGAGCAGAGCCCCGGTCTTTCTTCTTAGCTGAAGGCATGCACCACACTAATAGGACTCGAGGGGTGTTGAAAGAGTGGGATCATAGGTGTTAATAGCCCTCCAAGAGTCGGAATCAGCCCGGATAGAGCGGAGCTAGTCTCTCAGGCGTGCATCCCGTTCGGTGCCGCGCATGCGCCCCCGTGTTTGAGCTTCTTTAACCCCTTCCTTACTATGCATTATTATCTATCCATTATTTCAGTTTGTTGGGAGTTACTCTCCATATTTTTTTTATGAATCGCTTATCCGTGCCGTCCCAGGAACTGAGTTGTTTCCACTCTAGCTCTTGTAACTTGCTAGTATTACTTGTATTTTCTTGAATTTTGGTTGTATCACCAGGAGGCACGCTGCCTTGTTGGTAGTGTGCTCTTTTGGGGTATATACTTGTGGATATATGTTTGATGCGCATTCTTACATGTATCCATCTTCATTGGATATTCCCAATTGCAGATACTGCCCAATACGGGCCGTCTCCTTCCTTATTATTTCGTGCTACCCCCTGTGATCTGTGGATGTGCACGTGGCGGGGGCGGGTGTTACCGTTTGGGGTGTGGCCGTCTGGGCTGGCTGGAGTGCGGAGAGAGGTAAGGGGCTTGACCTCAGGGGGTGTGAACTGTGCATGCATAGAATTTATATTCACCTATATCACCTACACTTATTTTGGTTTATTTGTTTGTTATCACTATTAATATTATGTATATGTATTTGTGTTTTTTGTACTTTGTAGAAGGTGTACATCACCATAGTGGACAGTTCTTTCCCTTTTTGAAGAAGCCCGAATCAGGGGCGAAACATGTTGGGACCTTATGCCATCGAACTGTACATCTGAATTGTATTTTCTGTAACATCACCTTCTATTCCATTTTATCATTGTCTCTTATTTTTGTTTTGATGTCAAAATAAAAATATTTTATTATAATCTACTTTATACATTTGTTATTTATGCACCGTTAAAAATCCCATCTTTCCTGCTCTTGTCTATTTACCTGTCTATATAAGAACTTACAGCTCACAGTGCATGTCAGAGCAAATGAGAATCATGAGGTCAAAGAAACTGCATGAAGAGCTCAGAGACAGAATTGTGGCAAGGCACAGATCTGGCCAAGGTTACAAAAAATTCTGCTGCACTTAAGGTTCCTAAGAGCACAGTGGCCTCCATAATCCTTAAATGGAAGACGTTTGGGATGACCAGAACCCTTCCTAGAGCTTGCCATCCGGCCAAACTGAGCTATCAGGGGAGAAGAGCCTTGGTGAGAGAGGTAAAGAAGAACCCAAAGATCACTGTGGCTGAGCTCCAGAGATGCAGTCGGGAGATGGGAGAAAGTTGTAGAACGTCAACCATCACTGCAGCCGTCCACCAGTCGGGGCTTTATGGCAGAGTGGCCCGACGGAAGCCTCTCCTCAGTGCAAGACACATTAAAGCCCGCATGGAGTTTGCTAAAAAACACCCGAAGGACTCCAAGATGGTGAGAAATAAGATTCTCTGGTCTGATGAGACCAAGATAGAACTTTTTGGCCTTAATTCTAAGCGGTATGTGTGGAGAAAAACAGGCACTGCTCATCACCTGTCCAATACTGTCCCAACAGTGAAGCATGGTGGTGGCAGCATCATGCTGTGGGGGTGTATTCAGCTGCAGGGACAGGACGACTGGTTGCAATTGAGGGAAAGATGAATGCGGCCAAGTACAGGGATATCCTGGACGAAAACCTTCTCCAGAGTGCTCAGGACCTCAGACTGGGCCGAAGGTTTACCTTCCAACAAGACAATGACCCTAAGCACACAGCTAAAATAACAAAGGAGTGGCTTCACAACAACTCTGTGACTGTTCTTGAATGGCCCAGCCAGAGCCCTGACTTAAACCCAATTGAGCATCTCTGGAGAGACCTAAAAATGGCTTTAACAATGTTTACCATCCAACCTGATAGAACTGGAGAGGATCTGCAAGGAGGAATGGCAGAGGAATCCCAAATCCAACTTGTTGCATCTTTCCCAAAAATACTCATGGCTGTATTAGATCAAAAGGGTGCTTCTACTAAATGCTGAGCAAAGAGTCTGAATACTTAGGACCATGTGATATTTCAGTTTTTCTTTTTTAATAAATCTGCAAAAATGTCAACAATTCTGTGTTTTTCTGTCAATATGGGGTGCTGTGTGTACATTAATGGGGGAAAAAATTTACTTAACCACTTAACAACCACCTGCCGACAAATAACGTCGACAAGGTGGTTGCTTAACTCTGGGAGGACGTTATATAACGTCCTCCCAGAATCGCGCTCCCGAGGACCCGGCGGATCACGAATCGCGGTAAATCGCCGCTGATAGCGGCCGTTTACCACGTGATCGCTCCGTCAAATGACGGAGCAATCACTTGTAAACAGACCGCCGTCATTTGATGACGCCGGTTCCTCCCTCCCCTCTCTGTACCGATCGGTACAGTGTGAGAGGGGAGGGGGAGGGAGCGGATGGCAGCAGCAGCACTGTGGGCTGGATCTGTGACAATTGCAGTCACAGATCCAGCCATCCATCCATCCCTGCTCAGCCATCCCTGTGCTATACCCTGCCAATACTCTGCAATACACCCTGCCAATACTCTGCAAAATACCCTGCCAATACCCTGGTGCAATACTCTGCAATACCCTGGTGCAATACTCTGCAATACCCTGGTGCAATACTCTGCAATACCCTGGTGCAATACTCTGCAATACCCTGCGAAATACTCTGCAATACTCTGCAATACCCTGTGAAATACTCTGCAATACCCTGCGAAATACTCTGCAATACCCTGCGAAATACTCTGCAATACCCTGGTGCAATACTCTGCAATACCCTGTGTGACAGCAGGAAGGTAAAGTCACCTGGTTGCATCCAGGGGGGTAGATATATTTCGCCCAGATTCAGGCTTTACGCCGACTTATACAACTAGGTGGAGAGTTGTATAAGGCTAGTGGGCTCATGGATGACTCATACCTCTAGGGAGAGGGCTGGGCGTCGTGCAGACAGGGAGTTGATGAGACCAGCTGAAGCTTGTCAGCTCATTTAGGCCTCTATAAGAACTCCCAGCTTCATTAGATGTTAGCTCATGCCTGGAACCAGACCTGTGTGGACTGTCTAGGGAGAGTGAACCCCTGTGCGGTGAGAAAAAGCCTGTGTGGCTATTTGCTTGGACATTTAAAACCAGGGACTTAGGGACTAGGACAGCACTAGGCTGATCCCAGTTGTTAGTTAGGAAACCTGTATGTTTAGTCAGAGGTCAACTTGACCAGGATTTATTTTGGTTATGTTTCTTTTGCTTTGCTGTGTTTTGTCACTGTAAATAGAAAATAAACCACACCTTTTTGATTTTGAAAACCACAACCTCCGTTTGCTGGGCCTGTTTTGTGTGGGGAGCCCATCCCGGGGGTCACACACACCCGCTGCCGAGCTAACCCCCTCACAGTTGGTGGAGAACCAGTGGCAGTTTTTTTAAGCCAGCATGGAGGAGATACTGAAACAGCTGGCTCTAGCAAATGCCAATCAACAGCAGACAAATGCAGGTTTGCAAAGGAGCCTTGCAGCCCAGCAGCAAGCTCATCAACAAGCCCAGCAGCAATCTGAGGCCCGCTTCATAGACCTGTTACAGAAGCAAGAGCAGAGACTACAACAAATGGAAGCAGTAATGCAGCAACGTCCGCAGACCAGTGAGGAAAGCCGTCCCACTAATACCGCGTCCTTTGGGGTGAGTCGTTTATTGACAAAAATGACTGGAGAGGATGATCCAGAGGTATTTTTGACCACATTTGAAAGGACTGCTGAAAGAGAAAAGTGGCCTGAGGAGCAGTGGGCTGGACTGGTGGCTCCTCTGTTAACTGGTGAATCGCAGAAGGCTTACTATGACCTAGAGCCTGACCAAGCAAAAGACTATGTGATGCTAAAAGCTGAAATATTGGCAAGGCTGGGTGTCACCCAGGCTGTCCGGGCTCAGCGTGTGCATAACTGGACTTTCCAGCTTGGAAAACCCCCCAGGTCTCAAATGTATGATCTCATTCACCTGAGCAGAAAGTGGCTACAGCCAGAGACTTTGTCCGCACCAAAGATTGTGGAACGTGTTGTAATGGATCGGTTTTTGAGAGCTCTTCCTACTGCCATCCAAAAGTGGGTAAGCCATGGAGACCCAGAGACGGCCGATGGTCTTGTGGATCATGTGGAGAAATACTTGGCTACAGAGAACCTGACGGCCTCTTCCAGAGACACTCGGACTTTCCACCCTAAGACCAGACCATCCCCAGGGGCGGATAAGAGGATTCCAAGGGGTGAGGGTGGAGAGAGTGAGAGGGTGGGAGCTCTACCCCAAGTTTGGCGAGAACAGCCTGGGAAATCAGCGGCTCAAGAGGCGGCAAGAAGGATCGTTTGCTACCGCTGCCGGCAAGCGGGACATATTGCAGCCAATTGCCCGGTTGTGGAGGAACCCATGCAGTGTGACTTTCTGACGGGCAGACGTCAGTCGCTGTGTGCGACAGTCGCATGCACTGCCATTCGAGGAACTGAGAAACATTTATGCAAAATGTGTGTTAATGGTAGAAATGTTGTGGTATTGCTGGATTCAGGTAGCCTTGTGACCCTGATAAAGGCTGAGTTAGTTAAAACAGAGGTCTCTGGGAATAGCAAGGTAGCTGTTATTTGTGTGCATGGGGACACCCGAGAGTATCCAGTGACTACAGTGTGTTTCGAGACCCCCAAAGGTACCCTCTCTCATCCAGTGGGCTTAGTATCTCAGTTACCGCATGACGCCATTGTGGGAAGGGATTTTCCGAAGTTCTGGGAACTGTGGGATGATCCTGAGCCCCTCACTGGTGCCCCTATGTACCAGGAATGTGATAGCCAGAACTCCCCTGAGAGTGGTGAGGACTCTCCGGAATTTCCCTTATCAGTATTGGCAGGGGAGACTCAAGAAACTGGAGAGGAGCCCACCTCCTCAGACGAAAACCTACCGTCTGTGGAGTTTTCTGATCTTGAGGTTCACAGGGAAAACTTTGCCACAGAACAGTTGAAAGACCCCGCCCTAATAAAGGCACGGGAAAACGTAGTGAAAATAGATGGCGAGTTAGTGAACCCAGATAATACCTGCACTTACCCATACTTCAGCGTAGAGAAGGACCTACTGTATCGGGTGGCAAAAAGGGCAGAAGAAACCGTTGAGCAGCTTGTGGTGCCCAAACCTTACAGGAAGTTGGTGTTGGAGTTGGCCCATGGGCACATTCTTGGAGGTCATCTGGGGACAGAGAAAACCCGAGAGAGGGTATTACAGAGATTCTATTGGCCGGGGGTGATGAAGGACGTAGAAAATTATTGTTCCTCCTGCCCTGTGTGTCAGAGGTTGGCCCCGATGCCACATTTCCGTAGCCCGCTGGTCCCTCTACCCATCATTGAGGTCCCGTTTGAGAGGATCGCCATGGATTTGGTAGGTCCTATAATCAAGTCCGCTAGGGGGCACCAGTACATATTAGTTATAATGGACTATGCCACCCGTTATCCAGAAGCGATCCCTCTCCGAAATACCTCGGCCAAAACCATAGCCAAAGAGCTATCTCTTGTTTTTAGCCGGGTGGGTATTTGTAAAGAACTGCTTACGGACCAAGGTACACCCTTTATGTCCCGGGTTATGAAAGAGCTGTGTAAATTGTTCAAAGTGACGCAATTGCGTACGTCTGTGTATCACCCCCAAACCGATGGGCTGGTTGAAAGATTCAACAAAACCCTAAAACAAATGTTGAAGAAAGTGGTGGATAGAGATGGAAAGGATTGGGACTGTTTACTTCCTTATTTGATGTTTGCTATTAGGGAGGTGCCCCAATCCTCTACGGGATTCTCCCCCTTTGAGTTACTGTATGGGAGACACCCAAGAGGGCTGTTGGATATTGCCAAGGAAACTTGGGAAAGTGAGAGTTCTCCCCACAGGAGTGTGATTGAGCATGTCGCCCTGATGCAAGATCGAATTGCACAGGTAATGCCCATCGTGAAGGAACATTTGGCCCAAGCGCAGTTGGCACAGCAGAGAGTGTACAACCGTGGAGCCAAGACCCGTACCTTTTCCCCGGGGGATAGGATATTGGTACTTGTCCCTACGGTTGAAAGTAAATTCCTTGCCAAATGGCAAGGCCCCTACGAGATAATGGAAAAAGTGAGCGAAGTGAATTACAAGGTCAGACAACCAGGAAGGCGAAAGCCCGAACAGATCTATCACGTTAATCTGTTGAAAGCCTGGAGGGATAGAGAGTCCCTAGTCGCAGACACTTGGTCACCAGCTCAAACTGGTTGCGTGATTCCTGAGGTTGGAATAGCAGCCACCTTGTCACAACCCCAACAACAGGAGGTTAAGGAGTTTGTGCTTCGCAACAAGGAGGTATTCCCTGAGCTGCCAGGACAAACATCGGGGGTAGAGCATGACATCATTACCCCGCCCGGTGAAAGGGTGAAGTTAAAACCCTATCGGATCCCAGAGGCTCGACGGGAGGCAATACGGGAGGAAGTACAGAAAATGCTGAACTTAGGGGTGATAGAGGAGTCCCAAAGTGATTGGTCTAGTCCCATCGTGTTGGTGCCTAAACCGGATGGGAGCTGGCGATTTTGTAACGATTTTCGTCAGTTGAACAAAGTTACAAAATTTGACACCTACCCCATGCCACGTATAGATGAGTTGATCGACCGGCTGGGAACAGCCCGATACATGACGACTCTTGACCTCACAAAAGGGTATTGGCAAATCCCCCTGGCCAAGTCGGCCAAAGAGAAAACCGCATTTGTAACCCCAGACGGGGCGTTCCAATATAAAAGAATGCCGTTCGGGTTACAGAATGCGCCGGCCACATTCCAGCGGAAAATGGACCAGATGCTGAGGCCCCATCGGAAGTATGCTGCGGCTTACCTGGATGACGTAATTGTCCATAGCACAGATTGGGCCTCACATCTGCCAAAAGTGCAAGCAGTCCTGGACTCTGTTCGGGAAGCGGGGTTTACGGCTAACCCCAAGAAGTGTACCATTGGGCAGGAGGAGGCCAAATATCTTGGGTACACCATTGGGAGGGGGGTAATAAAACCCCAACTCAACAAAGTCAAGGCCATCCAGAGTTGGCCACGTCCCAACAGCAAGAAGCAGGTACGAGCCTTTCTGGGAATCGCTGGGTATTATCGGCGATTCATTCCCCACTTTGCTTCTAAGGCTGTGCCCCTAACCAACCTGACGAAGGGGAAAGGGTCGGTCATGATTAAATGGACCCCCGAGGCTGAGGCAGCATTCCAATTCTTGAAACAAGCCTTATGTAGCCAGCCAGTGTTGTACTCACCCGACTTCTCTAAAGACTTTGTCGTACAAAGTGATGCGTCAGATGTGGGGTTAGGAGCAGTATTGTCCCAGGTCTGGAACGGGGAAGAGCACCCAGTCATTTACCTCAGCAGGAAGTTGAAGTCCCATGAGGTAAATTACGCCACCGTTGAAAAGGAGTGTTTAGCGGTGAAGTGGGCTCTAGATTCCCTTCGGTACTACCTGCTAGGTAGGCACTTTGACATGGTTACGGATCACGCTCCGTTAAAGTGGATGGCTCAAAACAAGGAAACAAATAGAAGAGTGAATAGGTGGTTCCTAGCCCTCCAGGAATTCAACTTCACAGTAAAGCATCGCCCTGGCGTTCAAATGGGGAATGTGGATGCTTTGTCTCGAGTACATGAATGCCTGATTGCTGGTGTTCCAACCCCGAGGTTAAAACAAGAGGGGGGGTATGTGACAGCAGGAAGGTAAAGTCACCTGGTTGCATCCAGGGGGGTAGATATATTTCGCCCAGATTCAGGCTTTACGCCGACTTATACAACTAGGTGGAGAGTTGTATAAGGCTAGTGGGCTCATGGATGACTCATACCTCTAGGGAGAGGGCTGGGCGTCGTGCAGACAGGGAGTTGATGAGACCAGCTGAAGCTTGTCAGCTCATTTAGGCCTCTATAAGAACTCCCAGCTTCATTAGATGTTAGCTCATGCCTGGAACCAGACCTGTGTGGACTGTCTAGGGAGAGTGAACCCCTGTGCGGTGAGAAAAAGCCTGTGTGGCTATTTGCTTGGACATTTAAAACCAGGGACTTAGGGACTAGGACAGCACTAGGCTGATCCCAGTTGTTAGTTAGGAAACCTGTATGTTTAGTCAGAGGTCAACTTGACCAGGATTTATTTTGGTTATGTTTCTTTTGCTTTGCTGTGTTTTGTCACTGTAAATAGAAAATAAACCGCACCTTTTTGATTTTGAAAACCACAACCTCCGTTTGCTGGGCCTGTTTTGTGTGGGGAGCCCATCCCGGGGGTCACACACACCCGCTGCCGAGCTAACCCCCTCACACCTGGTGCAATACTCTGCAATACCCTGGTGCAATACTCTGCAATACCCTGGTGCAATACTCTGCAATACCCTGGTGCAATACTCTGCAATACCCTGCACAATACTCTGCAATACCCTGCAAAATACTCTGCAATACCCTGCAAAATACTCTGCAATACCCTGCAAAATACTCTGCAATACCCTGCAAAATACTCTGCAAAATACTCTGCAATACCCTGCACAATACTCTGCAATACCCGCCACAATACTCTGCAATACCCTCCACAATACTCTGCAATACCCTCCACAATACTCTGCAATACCCTCCACAATACCCTGTGCAATACCCTCCACAATACCCTGTGCAATACCAGTGCAATACCCTGCCATACACCGCAATACCCTGTCATACACCGCAATACCCTGCCATAGTCCGCAATACTCCGCAATGCCCTGCAATACTCCGCAATGCCCGGCAATACTCCGCAATGCCCAGCAATACTCCGCAATGCCCGGCAATACTCTGCAATAACCACTTCCCGCCCTCCGGCCGTCATATGACGTCCTTGAATTTGTGCGGGGATATCTGAATGATGGGAGCAGCTACAGGAATCATTCAGATATTAGCTTTTTCAGCCGGCGATTCCCTACACCATAACAACAATCATAGCGGCTGTTCCGCCGCTTGATCATTCTTACGGGAGGCGAGAGGGGATGTCCCCCCCCCCCCCGCCGCCCTCCGGTGCTTCTACCGACTCACCGCTACGATCAAAGCCAGGATTGTTGTTTTTTTTTTGTTTTTTTTTCAGGCTTCCCAGCCTAGAGGTGAGATGTGGGGTCTTATTGACACCCCCCCCCATATCTCACTGTAAAGAGGACCTGTCATGCCATGTTCCTATTACAAGGGATGTTTACGTTCCTTGTAATAGGTATAAAAGTGATCAAAAAAATGTTTAGGGCGGAAAAACATGTCAAACTAAAATAAATAAAGTAAAATGAAGAATAAATTTTTTATTTTTTTTTTAAAGCGCCCCTGTCCCCGTGAGCTCGCATACAGAAGCGAACGCATACGTAAGTCCCGCCCACATATGAAAACGGTTTTCAAACCACACATGTGAGGTATCTCTGCGAACGTTAGAGCGAGAGCAATCATTTTGGCCCTAGACCTCCTCTGTAACTCAAAACATGTAACCAGTAAAAATATTTAAAGCGTCGCCTATGGGGATTTTTTAAGTAGCGAAGTTTGGCGCCATTCCACGAGTGTGTGCAATTTTTAAGGGCGACATGTTAGGTATCTATTTACTCGGCGTAACTTCATCTTTCACATTATGCAAAAACATTGGGCTAACTTTACTGTTTTTTTTTTTTTTAAGCACAAAACATTTTTTTTCCGTAAAAAACGCGTTAAAAAAATTGCTGCGCAAATATCGTGCGAGATAAAAAGTTGCAACAACCACCATTATATTCTCTAAGGTCTTTGCTAAAAAAACATATATAATGTTTTGGGGTTCTATGTAATTTTCTAGCAAACAAATGATGATTTTTACATGTAGGAGAGAAATGTCAGAATTGGCCTGGGTGCTCCAGAACGCCTGAAGGTGCTCCCTGCATGTTGGGCCTCTGTATGTGGCCACGCTGTGTAAAAGTCTCACACATGTGGTATCGCCATACTCGGGAGTAATAGCAGAATGTGTTTTGGGGTGTAATTTGTGCAATGCATATGCTGTGTGTGAGAAATAACCTGCTAATATGACAATTTTGTGAAAAAAAAAAAGAGAAAAAAAAAATCTTGATTTTGCAAAGAATTGTGGGAAAAAATGACAACTTCAAAAAACTCACAATGCCTCTTTCTGAATACCTTGGAATGTCTTCTTTCCAAAAAGGGGTCATTTGGGGGGTATTTGTACTTTTTGAGATAGGCCGTCAGTACTTCAGGTGTGATCAATTTTCAGATATTGGCACCATAGCTTGTGGACTCTATAACTTTCACAAAGACCAAATAATATACACCAATTTGTACTTATTTTTACCAAAGATATGTAGCAGTATAAATTTTGGCCAAAATTTATGAAGAAAAAATAGTAATTTGCAAAATTGTATAACAGAAACGAAAAAAAAATCATTTTTTTACAAAATTTTCAGTCTTTTTTCTCTTATAGCGCAAAAAATAAAAAACCCAACAGTGATTAAATACCACCAAAAGAAAGCTCTATTTGTGTGAAAAAAAGGACAAAAATTTCATATGGGTACAGTGTTGTATGACTGAGTAATTGTCATTCAAAATGTGAGAGCACCGAAAGCTGAAAATTGGTCTGGTTATTAAGGGGGTTTAAGTGCCCAGTGGTCAAGTGGTTAAATGATTTTAGCAAATGGCTGCAATATAACAAAGAGTGAAAAATTTAAGGGGGTCTGAATACTTTCCGTACCCACTGTATATAACGAATTGTCGGGTCCTGGCAATACAGATAAAAGTCTTTGAAAAAAACGGCATGGGTTCCCCCCCAGTTCATTACCAGGCCCTTTGGGTCTGGTATGAATATTAAGGGAAACCCCGAACCAAAATGTCAATAGAAAATTGCATGGAGGTCCCCCCAAATTCCATACCAGGCCCTTCAGGTCTGGGATGGATATTAAGGGGAACCCTGTGCCAAATAAAAAAAAAATGGCGTAGGGGTCCCCCTCAAAATCCATACCAGACCCTTCAGGTCTGGTATGGATTTTAAGGGGAACCCCGCGCCAAAATAAAAAAAAATTGCGTGGGGTTCCCCCCAGAAATACATATCAGACCCTTATCCGAGCACGCAACCTGGCAGGCCACAGGAAAAGAGGGGGGACGAGAGAGCGCCCCCCCTCCTGAACCGTACCAGGCCACATGCCCTTAACATGGGGAGGATGTCACCATGTTGATGGGGACAATGGCCTCATCCCACAACCCTTGCCCGGTGGTTTTGGGGGTATGCAGGCGGGGGGGTTTATCGGAATCTGGATGCCCCCTTTAACAAAGGGGACCCCCAGATTCTGGCCCCCTCTATATGAATTGGTAACGTACACCTACCATTTCTCAAAAAAAAAGTGTTAAAAATTATAAAAAACACAAGAGACAGCTTGGGACAAGTCCTTTATAGTTTTAGATGACTTTTTTTCCTTTAGAAATGTCATTTTGTTCAGGGACTGTTCTAAAAACGAGAAAAATGCGCCACTTTACAGGCATACTATAGACAACCCCCCAGGTACGACATTTAAAGGAATATTTTACTTTTATTGTTTTCACTTTAAGCATTATTAAAATCACTGCTCCCGTTTCTAAAACTTTTTTTTTCATTGATACATGACAATACAATGCATATAAGCCTTTAAAATTAGCACTTTTGATTTCTCCCATAGACTTTTAATGGGTGTTCCGCCCCACACCCCAAATTGTTCGCTATTCGACGAACAGGCGAACACCCGATGTTCAAGTCAAACTTATGTTCGACTCGACATCGGCTCATCCCTAATCATATCCCCTTAGTTGTCCTTTCTCAAGAAATAATAAATTCAGTGCAGTTAATCTTTCCTCATAGCTCAACTCCTCCATGCCTCTTACAGTATCAGTTTGGTTGCCCTTCTTAGCACTTTCGTCAGTTCTCCGACATCCTTTTTTGTGAACTGCATATTGCAGATGAGATCTTACTAATGATTTGTACAGGGGGAAAACAATGATTCTCTGTCTCTGGATTCTATACCTATTGTGACAGTGTGAGACCCTGCCACTATGTAAACGGGTATAAAAAAAACACTCGATTCTCAAAGGTGTAGTTTGAGAAGCTTTGGCATGTTTATGATGAGCAGAGAAAGCTGTGCTCTATGTTTTCTCTGGATTTGGTAGTTCCAAATTGGGGTCGGGAGCATCAAGGTTCCAAAGTGTCTTGGGTGGGATGAAACCTTCACTCTGGTATGCAAGCTTTACTAGTTGCCTACAGCCTGTGTGAGTGCACAGGTGGTCAGGATCGTTTTAAGCCAAATCTAAGCATAGCTCAGGGCAGTTGCTGTGGTATGGAGACAGAGCCCTGTCAGGATTGCTGGAAGTTCCTGTTGGAGACTCCATCCCTTGTGAGGGTGATTCCTCCCCCAAGGACTGGAGGAGTCAGAACAGCTATGTGGGTCTGGATTGACGAGAAAGCTGAAGTGGCTAGCGGGTCCAGGGGGCTGGAGGGAATCTGGAAATCTCTGGAGGGAGCAAGCTCAAGGTGCTGGGAAAACCCTCAAGGGGCCAAGCGTAGGCCTGTACAGCAAGGTGCTGCCTTATAGGTTGAGAGAACCTGAATAGCCAGTGGTCTGGAAGACCAAACAGAGCAGAGATACTGCTGACCAGAGAGCCAGGGGGCCAGTATTTTTTGTTAACATTGTTGCTGCATAGGAATCCTGGATGGACCTTTAATTTTTGTTTATTAAAAGTGGGCTACCAGGCCCTCAAATGCAGTTCCTGTCTGCCATGGACTTACTGGACAAACACATCTACCACAAGAGTTAAAGCGGAGGTCCGCACAAAAATGGAACCTCCGATGTCCGGATTCCCCCCCTCCGGTGTCACATTTGGCACCTTTCAGGGGGAGGGGGAGCAGATATCTGTCTAAGATAAATGGTATAGGGAAACCTGCGCTTAGGACTAGAATGACTGGGCTGCTGCCCCCCCCGGTATGGCCCCTGTACTCAAGGGCTAAAAGTAATTATTGTGTGTGTGAGGTGAATGGCGCTCCCAATTAAAGGTGTGTATGGATCAGGAAAAAAAAAAAAAATCTGTGTAAGCCTTGGTGTTACCAGAGTGATTGGTATCCAGAAAAAAACAATAAATAAATGACAGTGAGTGGGTCAAAATTGACCTCTCCGTGACCCCAAATATATATAAGGTAATAGATTAGTGCTAGTATATAAATTTCTAAAGTGCTAGGTGCATATGTCATTTTTGCCATCCACTATAAAAGTGACAAAAATATGGGAGGTAAAAACCTCCGTAGTGAATATATGTTAAACCATACCAAAAATCAACTAAAAAAGGTATAAACAAATATGCAATAACAATAGTAATCCCGGTATGGAACAATTAGCCAAAACAGTCCACCATATCAGGTGTATAAGATCCTGGTAATTAGTTCAGCATAAGATTTGATATATAAATTTTTCCCAATAATGTCCAATCAAGAACAGTAAAAATAGGTGACTTGTGTGAGGATCCTTGCATCTAGTACAATCCAGGTGACACTTGTGCTCCCCCTTAAGATGTCCTACTCACCAGAAGATGGAACCCCTACAGGGTTACAAAGCGTGTAGGTGAGTGGTTTGATGCCTTGTGGTGATGCCGTGGGTCTCTCCTGGTCCTGGGATTCCTCTGCGTCCCTGGGCTAACCGCTCCAACACACAGCAATACTCCTCAAGGGAAAAAACAGGGCACGAGCCACTATAGCGTAATCCAGATTTATTTAAAAAAAGGATAAACATCCATTGAAACAGCATCTACCAGGTAGATATGTGTTAAACAAAATTAAAAAATGTAAATAAAAATGAAAATAAAAATAAAAAATAGAACAGATCTCGGTCTGGATACTGCTCTGAAAACCTTCACTGCTACAAGTGAGAAGTTTAAAGTTCCCGCACTTGGTCCCTGCGTCTGTCAGAACAGCGGTGTATGTTCGGCGTGCGTTCCACCGCTCAGAGCCAGGGAACCGGAAGTGACGTATCGGCGTGTCGACGTGAACGGACCAATCATCTGACACGTTTCGTCATGTGACTTCTTCTGAGGTGATACAGTCCCCTCACGTTACACGCCTATTATAGCGAGCGGCCGGTGGGTTCCTCCCATAGGTGGGGCTACTGAGCGTCACTTAGAAAACCCAGGAAATCCTGTGATTAGGCTAGAGATTACATCTCATGCCGTGACGCTACCCTCTATAGTATTTTCTCCAATTCCATGTAGAGCCCTCTTGTGGCCAATTAGATAACTGTTCTCCGCGGGCCGCTGGCTGTACTTATACTACCTTATCAAAAAATCTGTGATTATACATAAATAGGCATATTCTCCCTAATGTGTTGTGGTGTATAGAAGTGAAGGAATATGAACAATATCATATAATTAGATAAACATAAGATAATTACTTAACAATTAATAGTGAACATGGGGATTGGCACCAAAATTTTTTTTGGGGATTGCCATTTTATTATGGGTCAAGATGGGAGAATCTATTGAGACAAAATATAATTAAAAACACAGTGTATAATTTTATGAAGCTTAGTTGCTTTTTTAGGTGAGCAGGTATATAAATCCCCTTAGGTTGAACTATGTAATATTCTTTACTGAATAGCCCTCATCCTGGTCAACTGACACTGGCCCCAGGGACTCAAGTTAGCATTCGTATCATCCAATTTAATTGTGCACATTTGAGTGGGGGTAGATATAACTGATAATTGTGAGAATATATTACATATATATATATTGGGGTATCCTATATAGAGTAATCCCAATTGGGAGATAGTTATTATATTGCAGAGGGTTTATATGACAGACCCCAGTTCCCCCCACTAGCTCCCACGGCCGGAAACCATTGAAGACTGGAGGTGGGGGAAGTTTAAAATAAATTTGGCCTGATCGTTCCACTTGTGCTATAAGGATGGCCAAGCGAGAGGGGAGGGGGGGAGAGGAGAGAAAGGGGGGAGGAAGGGAGAACTTAGATATTGATCTAAATTGTTTTATTTCCAATTTTTAAGTTGAGTCCCTTAGGCGCAAGTGTCCCCAAAGTGTTTATCCATTTGGTTTCATTCTTGGAAACCATAATCCGCTTATTGCACCCCCTCCAGTGATCCTTTATCAGATCAATCCCATAAAAAATAAGCCCTGATGGATCTCTCTGGTGTACCTCGTCAAAGTGTTTAGAGAGATTGTGCTTGGGGAATCCCTTGCGGATATTATTTATGTGTTCCCTAATTCTAATGCGTAGGGGTCTGGTGGTCCGGCCTACATACTGGAGCCGGCAGGGTCATTCCACCACATAGGTAACGTGGGTGCTGTTACAAGTTATTAATTCCCTTATCTGATATTCCTTATTGACCGAATATTGGAACACTCAAACTATAACAGAACTAATCTCAAAAATAATTCTGTATTCAACCCCCAAACCCCAGGCAACCAATGCCTAGGAGCCTTCAAAAAAATGGTCGAAGGGGATATTAAAAATCTACAGAGAAAACGTAATAAAAACACTAAAATATGGAAAACCATCAAAGAAATAGGAAAGAAAAATTCGGTAGTGATTCGACCAGCTGATAAGGGGGGGGGGGGGGGGCTCGTTATCCTTAATAAAGAAGATTATGAGGAAGAAATCAAAAATCTCCTCAGTGTAGAGAACACCTATAAGAAACTAAAAGGGAAACCCAGGGTTGGCTACGAAAAACAGCTCAAGGCCTACGTACAAAAGGGCAAGGAACGAGGAATCCTAAATGAAAAGGAAGCCCAGTACTTGGTACCTGAGTCCAGTAAAACACCAGTACTGTATTATGTACCCAAAATACATAAAAGACTAGAGAAGCCACCGGGGAGGCCTATAATAAGTGGTATCAACTCTATATTTTCAAGGTTAGGCGAGTATATAGACACATTTTTGCAGCCTCTGGTACCCAAAGGGAGGTCTCACTTAAAAGATAGTACCCAACTTATTAGGGAATTGCAGGAAGTATCTGGAGTAGAAAATTGCCTTCTAGCTACGGTGGATGCAAATTCTTTGTACACTAGTATTGCACAGAATGATGGCGTATTGGGAGTTGAGAAAGCCCTAAATGAGAATACCCAAATGAGACATGATCAAATATCGTATGTCCTGGAAGGACTTGAACTAGCAATGAAGAATAACTACTTCTGGTATGGTGGGGAATACTATGTGCAAACAAGGGGGGTAGCCATGGGGGCACGTTATGCACCTAGCGTAGCCAACCTCCTAATGGACATGTGGGAGGAGGAATACATATATAACTCCAATATACCACAGATTAAAATGTATAGGAGGTATATAGATGACCTTGTACTACTGTGGGAGGGTACAGTAGAATCTTTTGAAAACTTCTTGGCCGGGCTAAACAGCAACCGATATGGTCTCACCTTCACTGGCAAGTGCGATCAACATCAGATGGATTACTTGGATCTGCAGATCCTAAAAGAAGGTGGAGTGCTGTGGACAAAAACGTATTTCAAAAAAACGGACAGAAATGGGTATATCCCTGTATCAAGTTGCCATCACCCAAAGTGGAAGGGGAATATCCCCAAAGGACAAATGCTCAGGGTCCGGAGAAATTGTGAACGAATGGAGGATTTTGATGAGCAGGCCGACATTCTGATCAACAGGTTTGAACAGAAGGGTTACCTTAAACATGAACTCACTAAGGCCAAAGAAGCAATAAGATCCACAGACAGGAAGGACATACTTGCTCAAAAACCCAAACTTACAAAAGATAAACCGAATGAGGCTATAATAACCAATACAGGGATATAGAGCACATAATCCTGAAATATTGGCCTATTCTGAAAGAGGACAGAACATTGGCCAAAATCCTCCCCCAAAAACCAAGATTCATCTACCGGAAAGCCCCAAATTTAAGACAACAACTAGTACATAATGTGATTGATCCCCCCAAGAAAATTGAAATCTGTCCTGAATTGAAAGGCTTCTACAAATGCCAACGTTGCCTTCCATGCAGAAAAAGTCTTAAACAACCCAGAAAGAAAACTATGTTCAAGTCTAGGGTGGACAATAAGGAATATCAGATAAGGGAATTAATAACTTGTAACAGCACCCACGTTACCTATGTGGTGGAATGCCCCTGCCGGCTCCAGTATGTAGGCCGGACCACCAGACCCCTACGCATTAGAATTAGGGAACACATAAATAATATCCGCAAGGGATTCCCCAAGCACAATCTCTCTAAACACTTTGACGAGGTACACCAGAGAGATCCATCAGGGCTCATTTTTTATGGGATTGATCTGATAAAGGATCACTGAAGGGGGTGCAATAAGCGGATTATGGTTTCCAAGAATGAAACCAAATGGATACACACTTTGGGGACACTTGCGCCTAAGGGACTGAACTTAGATATTGATCTAAATTGTTTTATTTCCAATTTTTAAGTTCTCCCTTCCTCCCCCATTTCTCTCCCCTCCCCCCCCTCCCCTCTCGCTTGGCCATCCTTATAGTAAAAGTGGAACGATCAGGCCAAACTTATTGTAAACTTCCCCCACCTCCAGTCTTCAATGGTTTCCGGCCGTGGGAGCTAGGGATGAGCCGAACACCCCCGGGTTCGGTTCGCACCAGAACCTTCGAACGGACCGAAAGTTCGCGCGAATTTTCGAACCCTATTCGTTATAATGGACGCGAACGTTCGAAATCAAAATTGCTAATTACAACGGCCAATATGCATGTTAATGTTATAAAACAGGTTTGGGGACCCGGGTCCTGCCCCAGGGGACATATATCAATGCAAAAAGAAATTTTAAAAACTAAAGTTTTTTCGGGAGCAGTCATTTTAATGATGCATAAAGTGAAAAAAAAAAAAAGTGAAATTTTCCTTTAAATATGGTACCTGGGGGGTGTCTAAAGTATGCCTGTGAAGTGGCATGTGTTTCCCGTGTTTAGAACTGTCCTTGCACAAAATGACATTTGTAAAGGAAAAAAAGAAGCCATTTAAAACCACTTGCGGCTTTAATGTCATGTCTTGTCCTGGCCGCCATATGGCTGAAAATCCTTGAGAAAAATGGCATGGCTACCCCATCACCCCCCCCCACCCCAGCCCCTTTGGGTCTTGTATGGATACTAAGGGGGACCCCGCACCCAAAATAAAACCCTATACCTACAACCCTATATACTCTGAACAGCAGTATATAGGTGGTGCAAACAAGACATGGACTGTAGGTTTGTTCTTAAGTAGAATCTGAACAGGTACATTATGAAGTGTAGCTACATCCCAAAAAAATCAATTTTTAAGCTTTTTGGAGAACATAGGAAGGGGTTATCACCCCTGTAACATTTGCTGTCTTTGCACATCTGTTCAGAACATGTCACCTCACTTTCCGTCCCAATGACAAATGTTTTTGGAAAAGTGGGGTTTTAATTGAAACAAGGATTGGTGATAAAGCATCAGTAGAGAGGAGATACCTTTTTCCCAAATTAAATCTAACAGGATAGAATTTTCCTTCCTAGGGGTAGATTTCCTCTCACTTCCTGTTTTCTCTTGCCGTTTGCAAGTAGGAGTCGTTTGTAAGTTGGATGTTTGAAAGTAGGGGCCTGCCGTATATACTCTGCAGAAATTTGCCCTATTAGATGTTGGTGTAGCCACAAGACTGGTGGGCACAGGAATGGGCCCTGCTGTGAGTTAATAGATCAAGATTTGTACTTGCATGCACCTGTTGAACCGGGCAGAAAAATTGGGCCTTTGGTGGTGGTGGTGGTGGTGGTGGACGGTGTTGCCACAAGACTGTAAGCCCTCACAGTTACTCTTGGTGGGTGCAGGAATGGGCCCTGCTGTGAGTTATTAGATCAAGATTTGTAATTGCATGCACCTGTTGAACAGGGCAGAAAAATTGGGCCTTTGGTGGTGGTGGTGGTGGTGGACGGTGTTGCCACAAGACTGTAGGCCCTCATAGTTACTCTTGGTGGGCGCAGGAATGGGCCCTGCTGTGAACTATTAGATCAAGATTTGTAATTACACGCCCCTGTTAAACAGGGGCTGAAAAATTGTGCCTTAGGCATTGGTGCTGGTGCCACAACACTGCAACCCCTCACAGATACTGTACTTGGAGCACAGCAGTCACACCTGTTGCGAAGCATCTTTTTAAAAAATTGTAATTACACGCCCCTGTTATACAGGGGCTGAAAAATTGTGCCTTAGGCACTGGTGCTGGTGCCACAACACTGCAACCCCTCACAGATACTGTACTCTGAGCACAGCAATGAGACCTGTTGCAAAGCATTGCCTAAAAATTGTAATTACACGCCCCAACAGGGGCTGAAAAATTGTGCCTTAGGCACTGGTGCTGGTGCCACAACACTGCAACCCCTCACAGATACTGTACTCTGAGCACAGCAGTCACACCTGTTGCGAAGCATCTTTTTAAAAAATTGTAATTACACGCCCCTGTTATACAGGGGCTGAAAAATTGTGCCTTAGGCACTGGTGCTGGTGCCACAACACTGCAACCCCTCACAGATACTGTACTCTGAGCACAGCAATGAGACCTGTTGCAAAGCATTGCCTAAAAATTGTAATTACACGCCCCAACAGGGGCTGAAAAATTGTGCCTTAGGCACTGGTGCTGGTGCCACAACACTGCAACCCCTCACAGATACTGTACTCTGAGCACAGCAATGAGACCTGTTGCAAAGCATTGCCTAAAAATTGTAATTACACGCCCCAACAGGGGCTGAAAAATTGTGCCTTAGGCACTGGTGCTGGTGCCACAACACTGCAACCCCTCACAGATACTGTACTCTGAGCACAGCAGTCACACCTGTTGCGAAGCATCTTTTTAAAAAATTGTAATTACACGCCCCTGTTATACAGGGGCTGAAAAATTGTGCCTTAGGCACTGGTGTGGTGGCATGGATCATTGAGGAGGAGGAAGAGGATAGTCAGTGAACATAACAGGACAGTCACTCAGCATCAGCATAGGCAGTCTTGAAGGGATGTGACATTATAAATTATTCCGTTATATCCGCTTCAGGTGTCTGGTAGCTGGTGGTGATCCAAGACTGATTCATTTTTATGAAGGTCAGTCGATCAACCGAGTCGGTGGACAGGCGCACCCTATGATCGGTGACAAATCCTCCAGCAGCACTGAATGTGCGTTCGGAAAGAACGCTGGATGCAGGACAGGCCAGTAGCTCAATTGCATACTGTGCAAGCTCTGGCCAGTGATCCATCCTCAGGACCCAGTAAGCCAGAGGATTTTCGGTGGGAAAGGTGTCCAAGTCTGACCTTGCCCCTAGGTATTCCTGCACCATGTATATCAGACGCTGGCGATGGTTGCTGGAACCGATCATACCTTGGGGCTGCGGACTAAAAAATTGTCTGAACGCATCGGTCAGACGTCCACCTTCCCCACCACTCCTTCTGCTACTGACCGAAGCCTCAGCAACTCGTCGTCCAGGACCAGGAGTTTGTAACCTCCCAGTTTCTGGGAACGCGTTGCACAGACCTTTCTGCAAGGCCTCCCTGAGATGTCTCATCCTCTGCTCCCTCTGCGACGGCAAGATAAGGTCCGCAACCTTACCCTTGTACCGTGGATCAAGGAGAGTGGCCAGCCAGTAATGGTCACTCTCCTTGATCCGAAGAACACGAGGATCCTTCCGCAGGCTTTGCAGGATCAGGGAGGCCATGCAGCGTAGGTTAGCTGAGGCATTCGGTCCGGAGTCTTCTGGGTCACTGAGGATGACATGATCGCCAGCCACCTCCTCCCAGCCACGTACAAGTCCACTGGTTTGTTGGGACTGTACATCATCCCTAAAAGACTGCTGCTGCTGATGCTGAGTGCCAGGCTCCACCTCCATGCTCACACAATCCTCCTCCTCCTCCTCCTCCTCCTCCTCTTCCTGTGTGATGGGTGGGACAGAAGGAACATTGTCTGGATAAAGGGGGCCTTGAGAGACAAGGAAGTCCTCCTCTTCCTGCCTCTGTTCTGCCTCAAGTGCCCTGTCCATTATCCCACGCAGCGTATGCTCCAACAGGTGGACAAGAGGTACAGTGTCACTGATGCATGCACTGTCACTGCTCACCATCCTCGTGGCCTCCTCAAATGGTGAGAGGACAGTGCATGCATCCCTGATCATGCTCCACTGGCGTGGGGAAAAAAAGCCAAGCTCCCCTGACCCTGTCCTGGTGCCGTAGTCGCAAAGGTACTCATTGATGGCCCTCTGCTGCGTGTGCAGTCGCTGCAGCATGGCCAACGTTGAGTTCCACCTGGTGGGCATGTCACATATTAGGCGGTTCTTGGGCAGGTTCAGCTCCTTTTGCAGCTCAGTCAGCCGAGCACTGGCATTATAAGATCGGCGGAAATGCACACAGACTTTCCTGGCCTGCCTCAGGACATCCTGTAAGCCTGGGAACCTGCCCAAGAACCGCTGCACCACCAGGTTGAGGACGTGAGCCATACAGGGCACATGGGTGAGCTGCCCCTGTCGCAGGGCGGAGAGGAGGTTGGTGCCATTATCAGAAACGACCATTCCTGGCTTAAGCTGGCGTGGCGTCAACCACCTCTCGGCCTGCCCCTGCAGAGCTGCCAGAACCTCTGGCCCAGTGTGGCTCCTGTCCCCCAAACACACCAGCGCAAGCACGGCATGGCATCTTTTTGCCTGCGTACTCGCGTAGCCCCTTGTACGCCTACGGAGCACCGCTGGTTCCGAGGACAGAGCACTCGAAGAGGACATGGAGGAAGAAGAAGAGGAGGGGGTGGAGGAGAGAGGTGTGTCACAACCAGTAGTAGCATTTTGGAGGCGTGGTGGCGGAACAACCTCCAACACTACTGCACCTTGTCCTGCATCCCTCCCAGCTACCAATAGAGTGACCCAATGGGCCGTGAAAGAAAGATAACGTCCCTGTCCATGCCTGCTGGACCATGAGTCAGCGGTAATATGCACCTTACCGCTGACCGCCCTGTCCAGCGAGGCATGGACATTGCCTTCCACATGCCAGTAGAGAGACGGAATCGCCTTCCGTGAGAAAAAGTGGCGTTTGGGAACCTGCCACTGAGGAACCGCACATTGAACAAACTCACGGAAGGGGGCCGAGTCTATCAACTGAAAAGGCAGCAGTTGAAGTGCTAGCAATTTAGCCAAGCTAGCATTCAACCGCTGGGCATGTGGATGGCTGGGAGTATACTTCTTTCGACGGTCCAGCAGCTGGGGCAGGGAAATTTGCCTGCTACAATCGGACGTCGGTGTACTGCAAGTACTTGGTTGTGACACACCTAATTCTACACCTTCAGTCCTCTCAGAGCAGCTTTCAGAGAGGACTGAAGATATAGTGGGGATGGAGATCCCAGCTGATGAGGAGCAAGGAGAGGTCCGCTTTGTTCTTTGGTGTGGGTCTTTTATGTGTGCTTGCCAACGAGCTGCATGGCAGGTCGACATATGTCTGCTCATGCTTGTGGTGCCCAAGCGGCTGATGTTTTGGCCACGCGAGATACGCTTGAGACAAATATTGCAAATAGCAGTGGTGCGATCTGATGCACTCGTCTCAAAAAAGGCCCACACCAAAGAACTTTTGTGATAACGTGCAGAGGCAGCGCCCTGCACAGGCGGAGCTCTGCGGTGTGGTACAGTTGCTGTGCTGGCCTCTAGCTGTCCTCCAGGGGGCATCCTGCCTCGTTGGACATGTGACGCTGCATCCTCCTCCTCCTCCTCCTCTCTCCCTTCAGGCACCCACGTGGAGTCAGTGACCTCATCATCCCCTCCCTCTTCACCACTAGAGCAAACCTGGCAGTAAGCTGCAGCTGGTGGAACACTACTGCCAGATTGCTGTCCTTCAGCATCCCCTCTCTCTGCGCGCACACTACTGACTTCCTCAAGCTGGGTATCATCATCCGAGCCTTCGAATCGTTGGGCATCCTCCTGGAGCATGTACCCAACACTGTGCTCAAACAGTTCGGGGGACTCCTCAGGAGGACATGGTGGGTCTAGGGAAGGGGTGGCTGATGATGCCATTGAGTACGCGTTGGCAGCTGCTCTGCCAGTACCCTGAGCCTGGGTGAGAGAGGATGAGGAGGATGAGGAGGGCTTGGTCATCCATTCTACCAAGCCTTCGGCATGATGCGGCTCCACATGTCCAGCTGCCGAAAACAAAGACAAGCGTGTCCCATGGCCACGTGCTGATGACGATGCACGACCACGTCCACGGCCAGCACTGTTGTCTCTAGAAACAGAGCCTGCCTGCCCTGTGTTCTTGCCTCGGCACGCTCTGCCTCTCCTTGGCGGTCTTCCAGCCATTGTAGTCGGTAGTGTATATAGTATAAAAAATAGAACTCCTATGTGTGCTCACAACACACTGTAGGTCCTATGGGTGCTGACACTAACACACTATAGGTACTATGTGTGCTGCTGACAAGAAAATATAGGAGCTCTGTTTGCTGCCACTAACACACTAGAAGTCCTATGGGTGCTGCTGAGAAGAAAATATAGGAGCTCTGTTTGCTGCCACTAACACACTAGAAGTCCTATGGGTGCTGCTGAGAAGAAAATATAGGAGCTCTGTGTGATGCCACTAACACACTAGAAGTCCTATGGGTGCTGCTGAGATGAAAATATAGGAACTCTGTGTGATGCCACTAACACATTAGAAGTCCTATGGGTGCTGCTGAGAAGAAAATATAGGAGCTCTGTTTGCTGCCACTAACACACTAGAAGTCCTATGGGTGCTGCTGAGAAGAAAATATAGGAGCTCTGTTTGCTGCCACTAACACACTAGAAGTCCTATGGGTGCTGCTGAGAAGAAAATATAGGAGCTCTGTTTGCTGCCACTAACACACTAGAAGTCCTATGGGTGCTGCTGAGAAGAAAATATAGGAGCTCTGTGTGATGCCACTAACACACTAGAAGTCCTATGGGTGCTGCTGAGAAGAAAATATAGGAGCTCTGTCTGCTGCCACTAACACACTAGAAGTCCTATGGGTGCTGCTGAGAAGAAAATATAGGAGCTCTGTTTGCTGCCACTAACACACTAGAAGTCCTATGGGTGCTGCTGAGAAGAAAATATAGGAGCTCTGTTTGCTGCCACTAACACACTAGAAGTCCTATGGGTGTTGCTGAGAAGAAAATATAGGAGCTCTGTTTGCTGCCACTAACACACTAGAAGTCCTATGGGTGCTGCTGAGAAGAAAATATAGGAGCTCTGTGTGATGCCACTAACACACTAGAAGTCCTATGGGTGCTGCTGAGAAGAAAATATAGGAGCTCTGTGTGATGCCACTAACACACTAGAAGTCCTATGGGTGCTGCTGAGAAGAAAATATAGGAGCTCTGTTTGCTGCCACTAACACACTAGAAGTCCTATGGGTGCTGCTGAGAAGAAAATATAGGAGCTCTGTTTGCTGCCACTAACACACTAGAAGTCCTATGGGTGCTGCTGAGAAGAAAATATAGGAGCTCTGTGTGATGCCACTAACACACTAGAAGTCCTATGGGTGCTGCTGAGAAGAAAATATAGGAGCTCTGTTTGCTGCCACTAACACACTAGAAGTCCTATGGGTGCTGCTGAGAAGAAAATATAGGAGCTCTGTTTGCTGCCACTAACACACTAGAAGTCCTATGGGTGCTGCTGAGAAGAAAATATAGGAGCTCTGTGTGATGCCACTAACACACTAGAAGTCCTATGGGTGCTGCTGAGAAGAAAATATAGGAGCTCTGTTTGCTGCCACTAACACACTAGAAGTCCTATGGGTGCTGCTGAGAAGAAAATATAGGAGCTCTGTTTGCTGCCACTAACACACTAGAAGTCCTATGGGTGCTGCTGAGAAGAAAATATAGGAGCTCTGTTTGCTGCCACTAACACACTAGAAGTCCTATGGGTGCTGCTGAGAAGAAAATATAGGAGCTCTGTGTGATGCCACTAACACACTAGAAGTCCTATGGGTGCTGCTGAGAAGAAAATATAGGAGCTCTGTTTGCTGCCACTAACACACTAGAAGTCCTATGGGTGCTGCTGAGAAGAAAATATAGGAGCTCTGTTTGCTGCCACTAACACACTAGAAGTCCTATGGGTGCTGCTGAGAAGAAAATATAGGAGCTCTGTGTGATGCCACTAACACACTAGAAGTCCTATGGGTGCTGCTGAGAAGAAAATATAGGAGCTCTGTTTGCTGCCACTAACACACTAGAAGTCCTATGGGTGCTGCTGAGAAGAAAATATAGGAGCTCTGTTTGCTGCCACTAACACACTAGAAGTCCTATGGGTGCTGCTGAGAAGAAAATATAGGAGCTCTGTTTGCTGCCACTAACACACTAGAAGTCCTATGGGTGCTGCTGAGAAGAAAATATAGGAGCTCTGTGTGATGCCACTAACACACTAGAAGTCCTATGGGTGCTGCTGAGAAGAAAATATAGGAGCTCTGTTTGCTGCCACTAACACACTAGAAGTCCTATGGGTGCTGCTGAGAAGAAAATATAGGAGCTCTGTTTGCTGCCACTAACACACTAGAAGTCCTATGGGTGCTGCTGAGAAGAAAATATAGGAGCTCTGTGTGATGCCACTAACACACTAGAAGTCCTATGGGTGCTGCTGAGATGAAAATATAGGAACTCTGTGTGATGCCACTAACACATTAGAAGTCCTATGGGTGCTGCTGAGAAGAAAATATAGGAGCTCTGTTTGCTGCCACTAACACACTAGAAGTCCTATGGGTGCTGCTGAGAAGAAAATATAGGAGCTCTGTGTGATGCCACTAACACACTAGAAGTCCTATGGGTGCTGCTGAGAAGAAAACATAGGAGCTCTGTTTGCTGCCACTAACACACTAGAAGTCCTATGGGTGCTGCTGAGAAGAAAATATAGGAGCTCTGTTTGCTGCCACTAACACACTAGAAGTCCTATGGGTGCTGCTGAGAAGAAAATATAGGAGCTCTGTTTGCTGCCACTAACACACTAGAAGTCCTATGAGTGCTGCTGAGAAGAAAATATAGGAGCTCTGTTTGCTGCCACTAACACACTAGAAGTCCTATGGGTGCTGCTGAGAAGAAAATATAGGAGCTCTGTTTGCTGCCACTAACACATTAGAAGTCCTATGGGTGCTGCTGAGAAGAAAATATAGGAGCTCTGTGTGATGCCACTAACACACTAGAAGTCCTATGGGTGCTGCTGAGAAGAAAATATAGGAGCTCTGTTTGCTGCCACTAACACACTAGAAGTCCTATGGGTGCTGCTGAGAAGAAAATATAGGAGCTCTGTTTGCTGCCACTAACACACTAGAAGTCCTATGGGTGCTGCTGAGAAGAAAATATAGGAGCTCTGTGTGATGCCACTAACACACTAGAAGTCCTATGGGTGCTGCTGAGATGAAAATATAGGAACTCTGTGTGATGCCACTAACACATTAGAAGTCCTATGGGTGCTGCTGAGAAGAAAATATAGGAGCTCTGTTTGCTGCCACTAACACACTAGAAGTCCTATGGGTGCTGCTGAGAAGAAAATATAGGAGCTCTGTGTGATGCCACTAACACACTAGAAGTCCTATGGGTGCTGTTGAGAAGAAAATATAGGAGCTCTGTTTGCTGCCACTAACACACTAGAAGTCCTATGGGTGCTGCTGAGAAGAAAATATAGGAGCTCTGTTTGCTGCCACTAACACACTAGAAGTCCTATGGGTGCTGCTGAGAAGAAAATATAGGAGCTCTGTGTGATGCCACTAACACACTAGAAGTCCTATGGGTGCTGCTGAGAAGAAAATATAGGAGCTCTGTTTGCTGCCACTAACACACTAGAAGTCCTATGGGTGCTGCTGAGAAGAAAATATAGGAGCTCTCTGTGATGCCACTAACACACTAGAAGTCCTATGGGTGCTGCTGAGAAGAAAATATAGGAGCTCTGTTTGCTGCCACTAACACACTAGAAGTCCTATGGGTGCTGCTGAGAAGAAAATATAGGAGCTCTGTTTGCTGCCACTAACACACTAGAAGTCCTATGGGTGCTGTTGGGGTGCAATGCTGTACTAACAGCACTGCGGTTGGTACTACTGCAATACTGTACTAACAGTAAGCACGCACCAGACTAATCCCCAGCAGCAGCTAATAACACACTAACTGTGCAATCAGCAGCAATGAACGATCAATGACTTAGGTAGCAATGGTTTAGCAAAGAAATAGCCAATGGTTTAGCAAAGAAGAGCAAATCTTTCAGTATCAAGCAAAGACAGAATCAGCAGACTAATCTCTCCTAAAGCCGGAACTCATGTGACCGGGGCCGATGGCGTGGCGGCCTTTTAAATGGTGGGGCGTGTACTAAAGCCCCTGAGCTGTAATTGGCTACAGGCGTCCTGCCTGTAGCCAATTATTGCTCTCCGAGTTTCGGGCGCTGTGATTGGCCAAGCATGCGGGGTCACAGTGCATGCTTGGCCAATCATCAGCCAGCAATGCACTGCGCCGGCCGCGCCGGCCGCAATGCATTGCGGGGCCGCTCGCATCACACGAATGTGATGCGAACGGCCCAAATAGTTCTGGGCTCGACGAGCGAGCGAACGCCCGATGCTCGATTCGAACATGGGTTCGAATCGAGCACCGGGCCCATCCCTAGTGGGAGCTAGTGGGGGGAACTGGGGTCTGTCATATAAACCCTCTGCAATATAATAACTATCTCCCAATTGGGATTACTCTATATAGGATACCCCGATATATATATATGTAATATATTCTCACAATTATCAGTTATATCTACCCCCACTCAAATGTGCACAATTAAATTGGATGATACGAATGCTAACTTGAGTCCCTGGGGCCAGTGTCAGTTGACCAGGATGAGGGCTATTCAGTAAAGAATATTACATGGTTCAACCTAACAGGATTTATATACCTGCTCACCTAAAAAAGCAACTAAGCTTCATAAAATTATACACTGTGTTTTTAATTATATTTTGTCTCAATAGATTCTCCCATCTTGACCCATAATAAAATGGCAATCCCAGTTATCTAATTGGCCACAAGAGGGCTCTACATGGAATTGGAGAAAATACTATAGAGGGTAGCATCACGACATGAGATGTAATCTCTAGCCTAATCACAGGATTTCCTGGGTTTTCTAAGTGACGCTCAGTAGCCCCACCTATGGGAGGAACCCGCCGGCCGCTCGCTATAATAGGCGTGTAACGTGAGGGGACTGTATCACCTCAGAAGAAGTCACATGACGAAACGTGTCAGGTGATTGGTCCGTTCACGTCGACACGCCGATACGTCACTTCCGGTTCCCTGGCTCTGAGCGGTGGAACGCACGCCGAACATACACCGCTGTTCTGACAGACGCAGGGACCAAGTGCGGGAACTTTAAACTTCTCACTTGTAGCAGTGAAGGTTTTCAGAGCAGTATCCGGACCGAGATCTGTTCTATTTTTTATTTTTATTTTTATTTTTTTATTTTGTTTAACACATATCTACCTGGTAGATGCTGTTTCAATGGATGTTTATCCTTTTTTTAAATAAAGCTGGATTACGCTATGGTGGCTCGTGCCCTGTTTTTTCCCTTGAGGAGTATTGCTGTGTGTTGGAGCGGTTAGCCCAGGGACGCAGAGGAATCCCAGGACCAGGAGAGACCCACGGCATCACCACAAGGCATCAAACCACTCACCTACACGCTTTGTACCCCTGTAGGGGTTCCATCTTCTGGTGAGTAGGACATCTTAAGGGGGAGCACAAGTGTCACCTGGATTGTACTAGATGCAAGGATCCTCACACAAGTCACCTATTTTTACTGTTCTTGATTGGATATTATTGGGAAAAATGTATATATCAAATCTTATGCTGAACTAATTACCAGGATCTTATACACCTGATATGGTGGACTGTTTTGGCTAATTGTTCCATACCGGGATTACTATTGTTATTGCATATTTGTTTATACCTTTTTTTGTTGATTTTTGGTATGGTTTAACATATATTCACTACGGAGGTTTTTACCCACCATATTTTTGTCACATTTCTGTCACTTTTATAGTGGATGGCAAAAATGCACAAATGCACCTAGCACTTTAGAAATTTATATACTAGCACTAATCTATTACCTTATATATATTTGGGGTCATGGAGAGGTCAATTTTGACCCACTCACTGTCATTTATTTATTGGTTTTTTCTGGATACCAATCACTCTGGTAACACCAAGGCTTACACAGATTTTTTTTTTTCCTGATCCATACACACCTTTAATTGGGAGCGCCATTCACCTCACACACACAATAGATACCTGTCTAAGACAGGCATTTGCACCCACTTCCGGGCATAGATCCCTGCATTATCTGCGGGAATCTATTCCACGTCTGGCGCCCCCTCTATCTTCTGGGAGACACACGGGTCCCAGAAGACAGCAGGGACCAGTGGCATTGCGCAGCGCGAGTCGCGCTTGCACAGTAGGGAACCAGAAAGTGAAGCTGCAAGGCTTCACTTCCTGATTCCCTTACTGAAGATGGCGGCACCAGCATCCGAGAGCCGAGGCAGAGCTCGGCTTCGGGTGCCGACATCGTGGGCGTGCTGGACAGGAAGTGTCCTTATTTTAAAATTCAGCAGCTGCAGTATTTGTAGCTGCTGACTTTTAAAAAAAAAAAATTGGCAGACCTCCACTTTAACAACCCCCATATCACACTATATAATGCAAGAAACCTCATTTGCCTCATAGTTTCCCTATTAAATAGTTAATTGAGGCTGGGTTGCAAGTTGAAGATGCCCTGTAAAGCCATTATTCCATTGCATAGCTTAGTGTCATCTGCAATCATTGAAATGGTACTTTTATTCCCAAACTCTATATCTTTTATAAATACCGTATTTATCGGCGTATAACACGCACAGGCTTATAACACGCACCCTAACTTTAAGAGGGAAGTTTCAGGAAAAAAACTTTCCACAGCCCCCTGCGTATAACACGCAGGCACAGTTTACCCTCTATTTTCAGAGTAAAAAAGTGAGTGTTATACCCCAATAAATACAGTATGTTAAAAGTAAGGGTCCCAACACTGAACCTTTGGGTACACAAATAACCTTATGCCCTGTACACGTGATCGGTTTTACCGATGAAAACAGTCCGATGGACTTTTTTCATCGGACAAACCGATCGTGTATGGGCGCCATCGGTCTTTTTCCAATGGAAAAAAAAACGATAGCAAATTCCGATCTTCTGTGTGGAACTCCATCAGAGAAAAAAACCCACGCATGCTCAGAATCAAGTCGACGCATGCTCAGAAGCATTGAACTTAATTTTTCTCTGAGTATTTTACGTCATGACGTTTGGGCCGGTCGGATTTTTGACTGATGGCGTGTAGGCAAGACTGATGGAAGTCAGCTTCATTGGAATTCCGATGGAAAAATCCATCGGATTTGAATCCATAGGAAATCCATAGGAAATCCGATAGTGTGTACAGGGCTTTAGACTATTCAGAGTTAGAAAACTGTCTCAAGTATTCAGTGAGTAGTATTTAATGATTGAATCTATTTACAAACTGAATTTTCTAAGCCTGTAGACTTTGTCATAGATCCTCACATAAGAGCCCATTCACACTGGGGCAACACGACTTCCAGCGCGATTTTATGAGGCAACTCAGACACGATTTTATGAGGCAACTCAGCGCGACCTGGAGCTATTTACAAGGCAACTCCAAGTTGCCTGCAGGACAGGAGACATTCCAGTGGCCAATCAAACAAGAATCAGATCTGTGGGAGGGAGAGCTTTGCCTGATAAATGTATGTTATCTTCCTGGAGAGTCGCTCCTATTAAGACAGTGAGAGGCGACTCCCATTGAAATGAATGGTTACAGGTCGCCTAGGAGTCGGATTGAAGTAGTACAGGGACCTTTTTTGAAGTCGGAGCGACTGCAGTAGTGTGCATAAGGACGGCTCCATTAACTTACATTGATTTCTTCAGCCAGCGCGACCTGAGGCGACTAGGGGCGACCTGGGGCGATTTGGAGTCGGATCCAAAGACGCCCCTGTGTGAATGGGCTCTAAGGCTAATATAAGGTAAATGCTTTTGCAAAATCCAAATATACTTTATCCACAGCCACTCCTTTGTCTAAGTTTTTGCTTACCGCCTCATAGAAAAATCTGATTTGTTTGAAAACTTCTGCCTTTTGTTACATAGTTACTCAGGTTGAAAAAAGACACAAGTCAATCTAGTTCAACCAATAAAAAAATAAATAAAAAAATCATACAATCCCATATACACTATCCTATACCCACAGTTGATCCAGAGGAAGGCGAAAAACCCCAGCAAAGCATGATCCAATTTGCTACAGCAGGGGAAAGAATTCCTTCCTAATCCTCAGAGAGGCAATTGGATTTTCCCTGGATCAACTTTACCTATAAATGTTATTACCCAGTTATACTATGTACATTTAGGAAAGAATCCAGGCTTTTTTAAAAGCAATCTGCCGAGCTAGCGAGAAACACCTCCTATTCCACACCAAATTCACTATATGGACCCCTTATATAATTGTACATGTTGATCATATCCCCCCTTATTATCCTCTTCTCAAGAGTGAATAAATTCAGTTCCTTAAATTTTTCCTCATAGCTGAGCTCCTCCATGCCTCTTATTAGTTTGGTTGCCCTTCTCTGCACTTTCTCCAGTTCCCCAATATCCTTTTTGAGAACTGGGGACCAAAACTGAACTGCATATTCCAGATGAGGTCTTACTAATGATTTGTACAGGGGCAAAATTATATCTCTCTCTCTGGAGTCCATACCTCTCCTAATACAAGAAAGGACTTTGCTCGCTTTGGAAACCGCAGCTTGGCATTGCACGCCATTATTGAGCTTATGATCTACCAAAACCCCCAGATCCTTCTCCACTATGGATCCCCCCAGTTGTACTCCCCCTAGTATGTATGATGCATGCATATTCTTAGCCCCCAAGTGCATAACTTTACATTTATCAACATTAAACCTCATCTGCCACATAGTTGCCCAATTAGACAGAGCATTGAGGTTGGCTTGTAAATTGGAGACATCCTGTAAGGACGTTATTCCACTGCATAGCTTGGTGTCATCTGCAAAGACAGAAATGTTACTTTTGATCCCAGACCCAATATCATTTATAAAAATATTAAAAAGTAAGGGTCCCAACACTGAACCTTGGGGTACACCAACTGATAACCTTAGACCATTCAGAGTAAGAATCATTAACCACTACTCTCTGAATTCTGTCTTTTAGCCAGTTTTCTATCCATTTACAAACTGAAATTTCAAATAATGTAGAATTTATTTTACACATTAGCCGTGTGTGCGGAACTGTATCGAACGCTTTTGCAAAATCCAAGTATACCACGCCCACAGCCACCCCTCTGTCCTAGGTTTTACTTGCCTCTTCAGAAAAAGAAATCAGGTTTGTCTGACAACTTCGGTCTTTCATGAATCCATGCTGTCTGTTGCTTAAAATATTTTTTTCCAGCAAGAACTCATCTATGTGGTCTTTTATTAAGCTCTCCAGTATCTTCCCAACTATACTAGACACTGTTTTAAAGTGTTACATGCATCCCAATGCCGACATCCCATTTATTCCTACTGAGACACACAGCCGCTTTATCCAAATATGACATGCTGGTGCAGGTCTCTGAACGCACCCTGCATGCATTCTAGGACCCGCACGCATGACATATTGGGATATAGCGGCTGTGTGTCTCAGTAGGAATAAATGGTATGCCGGCATTGGGATGCATGGAACACTTTAAGCATCCCCAAGCCAGTAAAAGACAGCCCTGCATGTTAGACGCATGTCTGCAGCACGCCCTGTGTGAATGAAGCCTAAAGATAAATTTTTCTGTCATTCTATATCATCAATATTATCATGATAATCTCACAATACAGATGCTGTGGCTCAACGCACCTGTACTGTGTGGTTATCATGATGATAATGATAATGATTGGTAATTGTAATATGGCACATGGAAGGGGTTAATGTACTCACTGATGTATTACTGACCAGTGGCA
This sequence comes from Rana muscosa, assembly GCA_029206835.1. Taxonomy (NCBI): domain Eukaryota; kingdom Metazoa; phylum Chordata; class Amphibia; order Anura; family Ranidae; genus Rana; species Rana muscosa. The sequence goes on from CM055117.1 coordinate 325,249,823, forward strand.
ATTAATTAACCCCTTTGTGTTGCATTAGTGGCACTAGTGGCAATGTTTATAAATCCCTTCATGCTGTAGCATAAAACGGGACAGTGATGGTGCCACTGTCATTAATGCAGCACAAAGGGGTTAATTGCCACTGGTCACTAATACATAGGTGAGTACATTAACCCCCTCCATGTGCTATATTACAATTACCATTGTAAATTATTTAACCCCCCCTCCCCTCCCCCAAAGCATTAACCACTTCACACATCTAAGACAAGGTGTTAAATACTGCATTGTTATGTTAATGATCTACGTGATTACTCACTTGCAGTGCACTGAGCTCTGGCTACAGGTCCTGACTCCTATCAGCAGCATCTTGCCTTTAATCCCGCGCTTCCAGCCTCTGACTCGTGACGTCACACCAGCCAAGACTAGGAAGCTCCTGTTGGGTGGAGATCACTCCGCCTGACAGGGAAGTGAAGTGACACTTGCACCGCTCTGCTGCTACTATGCCAGTGTGTCGCAGCGGTCCCGGTGTCACCACAATCCCCACCCCCATAGTGACACTACTGGGCCCTCTAAATGAACTGATGGGGCCCAGGGAATATATCTTAGGCCACCTGGGAGTCGGGGAAAGCAGAAATAAAGTCCCTGCAGATGATGCCTCGTAACGCAAATCTGGTGAGGTGTCGGAGGGAGAAAGCCTTGGAGACTGTATTATTTTCTGGGGGGGGGGGCAATTGTCCCATTGCCCCCCCCTGGATCCGCCCCTGGTATGCCATCTGGTCCAGGTGCTTTATCCACCTTTATTCTGTCTAAATATTTCTGGACCATATCACTTTTGAGCCATTGTGGATCATTTGGGGCTGTGTCACTACCACCCCCATTTTGGACATGAGCTCCCCCATGTTCCTTTGTATACACAGAGCTGAAGAAATTATTTAATAAATTAGCCATCTCTTTGTCCCCAGTCACCCACTCTATATTATTTTGTAAAGGGCCTACATGCTCAGACATGACCTTTTTACTATTAATATATTTGAAGAATTTTTTGGGGTTTGTCCTACTATCTTTTATCTGAAAGAAAGATATGAAAAAAGTTAAGGTTTCTTTTGTGGTTAAACATCCTTTTTCATTATCTTCTTAATCTTAAAGAGGTATGTTTCATGGCTCTAATGCCGCGTACACACTATCATTTTTCCTTTGGACAAGAAAAACGATCGTCTGTGGGCTTTTTGCAGTTTTTCCAGACGGGAAAAACGGCATTAATCACGACGAGAAAAATTAGAACATGATTCCTGTCATTTTTATCCGCGGCAGTTTTCCCATAGGGAAACACTGCCGCGGAGCCTACACACGGTCGTTTTTCTCATCAAGAGAAAAAATGACGGGGAAAAATGGCCGTGTGTGGGGGAACAAGCCGTTCCCTCGTTTTTCCTGTCGTGATTCACGGCTGTGTTTTCACTGCCGTGAATCACGATCGTGTGTACGTGGCATTAGTGCTGTTCATTGGGATAGTTCAGGTCACAGAAGTTCTTACACACAAGAACAAGCTCAGAAATAAAATGGAGTTTGGAATGTATGTTTTACTATTTTATGAATACATTTATATGTTGGTTGCACAATTAGAGGCTTAGTTTGGATAGAGAGCTGATTGTCTAATCTTTTAAATATTCCTTTGAATGTGCTATTATACCTCCTGTGTAAAAGAGATCACATACAGTATCCCACAAAATTGAGTACACCCTGAGTGCTGCCAGCATTGCTGCAGAGGTTAAAGGGGTGGGGGGTCAGCCTGTCAGTGCTCAGACCATACGCCGCACACAGCATCAAATTGGTCTGCATGGCTGTCATCCCAGAAGGAAGCCTCTTCTAAAGATGATGCACAAGAAAGCCTGCAAACAGTTTGCTGAAGGACATGGATTACTGGAACCATGTCCTATGGTCTGATGAGACCATGATAAACTTATTTGGTTCAGATGGTGTCAAGCGTGTGTGGTGGCAACCAGGTGAGGAGTACAAAGACAAGTGTGTCTTGCCTACAGTCAAGCTTGGCGTGGGATTGTCATGGTCTGGGGCTGCATAAGTGCTGCCGGCACTGGGGAGCTACAGTTCATTGAAGGAACCATGAATGCCAACATGTACTGTGACATACTGAAGCAGAGCATGATCCCCTCCCTTCAGAGACTGGGCCACAGGGCAGCAGTATTTCAACATAATAACGACCCCAAACACACCTCCAAAACGACCACTGCCTTGCTAAAGAAGCTGAGGGTAAAGGTGATGGACTGGCCAAGCATGTCCCCAGACCTAAACCCTATTGAGCATCTGTGGGGCATCCTCAAACGGAAGGTGGAGGAGCTCAAGGTCTCTAACATCCACCAGCTCCGTGATGTCGTCATGGACGAGTGGAAGAGGACTCCAGTAGCAACCAGTGAAGCTCTGGTGAACTCCATGCCCAAGAGGGTAAGGCAGTGCTGAAAATAATGGTGACCACACAAAATATTGACACTTTGGGCCCAATTCGGACATTTTCACTTAGGGGTGTACTCACTTTTGTTGCCAGCAGTTTAGACATTAATGGCTGTGTGTTGAGTTATTTTGAGGGGACAGCAAATTTACACTGTTATACAAGCTGTACACTTATTAATTTACATTGTAGCAAATTGTAATTTCTTCAGTGTTGTCACGTGAAAAGTTATAATAAAATATTTACAAAAATGTGAGGGGTGTACTCACAAGCTTCTGGGTGGAGGTGTCATTCAGTTTTGGATGCAAGTGGATACATTCTTAAGTATGACTTTCCTGGACTCCACAGTGGGATCCCTGCTCCTTTACAGAGACTGCTATTTTATTTAAATTTTAGCACCACTAATATTGATAACTTGTGTAAATTAGGTGTGTTGCTTTAATGTTATTTGCTGGCATTAATAGGAAATTAGTGTTTATTTATTAACTTACTATTGTTTTGAGATCTTTGAGAAATCTTTGATTAGTCATTACAACAATGTATTGATTTGGAGGGTATGTTCACACATTAGAACTTTATGGTTTGTGAATTTAATACTTTGTGGGAATTTGCATATATTAGAAAAATATATTGCTAAGCGGATCGTCCCAAGAAGTTTAAGCTGGGATATACAGTAGGCCTCAAAAGGATTATGGGGGAACTGATCTTGATAAAAGTTGGTTCTGATTCTGAATAATCTATGTGGACTTAATCTTTAGAATTTAATTTTACATATGAAATTATTAATACATTGTTTCCATTTAAGTAACTAGTAAGTTATCAATTATATTCTGATAAATTGAATGCTAATATAGAGAAAATAAATATGAACAATGAAATAAGTTTAAGAGGTGTATTACAGATATTAACTACTCTCTATCCTACTGGTAACTAGGGAGGAGCCGAACACCCCCAGGTTCGGTTCGCACCAGAACCTGCGGACGGACCGAAAGTTCGCGCAAACTATCGAACCCCGTTAAAGAACTCGAACGTTCGGAATCAAAAGTGCTAATTTTAAAAGCTATTATGCAAGTTATTGTCCTAAAAAGGGTTTGCGGACCCGGGTCCTGCCCCAGGGGACATGTATCAATGCAAAAAAAAGTTTTAAAAACTGAAGTTTTTTCGGGAGCAGTGATTTTAATGATGCTTAAAGTGAAAAAAAAAGTGAAATATTTCTTTAAATGTCGTACCTGGGGGGTGTCTAAAGTATGCCTGTGAAGTGGCACGTGTTTCCCGTGTTTAGAACTGTCCATGCACAAAATTGCATTTCTAAAGCAAAAAAAGTCATTTAAAACTGCTTGCGGCTTTAATGTAATGTGTGGTCCCGGCAATATGGATGAAAATCATTGAGAAAATCGGCATGGGTACCCCCCCCAAGCCCATTTGGGTCTTGTATGGATATTAAGGGGTACCCCGCACCCAAATAAAAAAAAGGAAAGGTGTGGGGCCCCCAGGCCCTATATGCTCTGTACAGCAGTATACAGGCGGTGCAAACGGCAGGGACTGTACGTTTGTTATTAAGTATAATCTGTTTGTAATTTACAACTGGTACATTTTTAAAGTGTAGCTCCAGCCCAAAAAACGATTTTTAAGCTTTTTGGAAAACATAGGGAGGGGTTATCACCCCTGTAACATTTGTTTTGCTGTCTGTGCACCTCTTCAGAAGATTTCACCTCACTTTCTGTCCAAATGACAATTGTTTTTTGAAAATTTTGGGTTTTTAGTGAAACAAGGATAGGTGATGAAGCATAAGTGGAGAGGAGACACGTTTTTCCCATATTAACTCTTACAGGAGAGAATTTCCCTTCCTAGGGGTAGATTTCCTCTCACTTCCTGTTGTCTCCCTCCGTTTGTAAGTTGGATGCTTGAAAGTAGGGGCCTGCCCTATATACTCTGCATAAATTTGGGCCTTAGGTGTTGGTGTTGGCACAACACTGTAAGGCCTCACAGTTACTCTTGGTGGGCGCAGGAACGGGCCCTGCTGTGAAATATTAGATCAAGAATTGGAATTACATGCACCTGTTGAGCAGGGGCAGAAAAATTGGGCCTTTGGTGGTGGACGGTGTGGTGGTGTTGCCACAACATTGTAAGGCCTCACAGTTACTCTTGGTGGGCACAGGAATGGGCCCTGCTGTGAAATATTAGATCAAGAATTGTAATTACATGCCCCTGTCGAACAGGGGCAGAAAAATTGGGCCTTATGCACAGGTGCTGGTGCCACAACACTGCAACCCCTCACAGAAACTCTAGTTAGAGCGCA